>OY282497.1:18778618-20274868 GCA_958295605.1 Ajuga chamaepitys | reverse complement strand
TGGGGATGAAAGGATGTTGTTAGTCCCTCCAAAGGGGATGAACTATACGGCTTTAATGGAAAATGTACAATCAATTGTTTAAGTTGATTTGTACACAACTCTGTGCGTACTCTACTAGCTTGATGCAAGTGGCAGTAGAGTAACAAAGTGAAATATAAAGAATGATACCGGCGTAAATTATTTGTTGGAGTCCAACGATGACCCAGTAATATTTGTTACTTTGAAACCGAACCAGACATCAGATGGTCTACTCAACAATGCTTGGGATGACTATAATACGTTAGAATCAATTGGTCATTCACGATACAGAGAAGGTCTACCATTTTTCAGTCAGCAGATA
The DNA here is from genome assembly GCA_958295605.1 of Ajuga chamaepitys. Classification (NCBI taxonomy): domain Eukaryota; kingdom Viridiplantae; phylum Streptophyta; class Magnoliopsida; order Lamiales; family Lamiaceae; genus Ajuga; species Ajuga chamaepitys. The sequence goes on along the minus strand of OY282497.1, from coordinate 20,274,528 downwards.
CATCCTCAAGGGCTGGATGACGTCGGTCTGAGCACAATGCTTATAAACAAATCCTCTGTCCTTCCACGAGGAGTTTGTTGACTTTAATAATTTGACAGACCCCATCCCAGACATGGCGACAAACCCTAATTTGAGTTATGATGAAAGTCTACCATTTTTCAGTCAGCAGATACATCCTCAAGGGCTGGATGACGCCGGTCTGAGCACGATGCTTGTAAACAAATCCTTTGTCCTTCCACGAGGAGTTTGTTGACCTTAATAATTCGACAGACCCCATCCCAGACATGGAGACAAACCCTAATTTGAGTTATGATGAAAGTTCTCACGCTAGTTTCAAGCATATTAAACATTAGACATTTCCACCAATGAGTGTCGAGGATTCCCTGACGCACAATGATTCTACATATGTAGGCTTCTGCAAGGACCTAGTGGAGAGCACCATATACGGTTCAAAAAGTGAGTTGACATTAGTTGTAGAGATCAACAACCTACAAAATTCTACCGAGTTTAGGGTCGGTCGTTTATGCAAGATACGTTACACGATAATCAGCAAAATAAATAATTGTTCATTCATTTTACACTCGGACGGTAAAGATGGAGTCTGGCGAGTTTGGAATTCGATCGAGCACGACTGTGTATTAGACCATAACCGCAGTGCGGCCTGGTCGGTTTCCATCAAGGCTCTCGGTACTTACTTTAAAAAGGATTGAATACGTGAAGGCTCAACTCTTATTCCACGGAAGATGTTCGTTGAGTCGCTAGGGACCACTCTGTAGAATTAGCTACGACCTAGCACTTAGGGCTAGGAACTGTGCATATGCAACGTCCATGGAGATACTAAAGAATCCTTTCGTGTGATCCTCAAATTTGTTCACTTACTGGAGGCAACGAATTATGGTACTAAAGCATACTCTGAGTCCGATACCCTCGGGAAGTTCAAGTATGTGTTCTACGCCCTCGGTGCGTCAATATCTGGATTTGCATATTTTCATCCGGTAATTGTAGTCGACGGTACTCATCCGAAAGGAGCATACAAGGGCACATTTTTTTGTTGCGGTTTAAAAGGAACCAAATAACCAAATTCTCCCCTTAGCTATTGGCATTGGAGCGGTTGAATCCAAAGACTCGTGGTTTTAGTTTTTGAGTAAACTGAAAGTTTTGCATATAGTTGCCACCCTCAACTTCTTATTGTATCCTACGGACATCCGGACATAAGTGCTGCAATTAAGAGAGCTTTTCCTACATCGGCACACGGTTTGTGCTGCTATTACCTCTAGCAAAATTTAGCCTCGCACATGCGACAGGTTATGGGTCTTTTCGAAAAAGAAGCATACACGTACGTAGAAGAGGAGTTTGATTTGACATTTTGTGGTATTAGTGTTGTCAGCCCAACTGCACATGCATCTTTAACCCATAAAAGACCTAAGCAATGGGCAAGGTCTTAGTGTCTCGTTAGAAGGTACGATAAAATGAATTCTAACATTGTTGAGAGTTTCAATGATTATATCTTGTAGGCCAGACATTTGTCTATTTGGTCCGTGCTGGAGGTGATCCGGGGCATTATTGGCCAATGGTTTGTTGATAGGAGAAATGTTGCTGCTGGAATGCTCGGTCCACTAACAAACCATGTAGCTACCAGACTATTGTAGAATGTTCAGGCAGGAGCAAGGTTTGTGGTTGAGCAAATAGATGCTTGGATTTACAAGGTTGTTGCTGACAAGCGAATATTTATCGTTAATCTGGGCCATAAGACCTGCACTTGCAAGGTCTTCCAACATCATATGTTTCCCTTTGTGCATGTAACAGTTGCGATCCAGTAAGTGCTCGGTGTATTCCAATCAAAACCTAAATTTACTTAACAATGACTACGCTAAAACTTGCTTCTTTTCTCACACAAATTACCTGGTCATAGGAAGGTTAAGCATAACCAGCACACTTACGTGCATGAATGCTATAGGGTGGAAAGTCTTTGTAAGATGTGGTCTTGCCAATACCGGAACCAAGTTAGTGGATCCTGCCTAAAAGGGTGATAGACAAGGTGTGTAAATCCCTTGAAAGCTGGGCGTTCGAAAGAGAAGAGGCATCCCTCGGGGACCGAGTCTTAAACTCGACGAAGGCCACAAGTATGCGGGCGTTGCAAGGAAGCGGATCCGAACATCACCCGCTGCGTGTGCTCAAGTCCACATTCGCATGTCAGTGACGCTACTCAATCAGCTCTTCCCTCTAAGAAGGAAAGAAAGTGCAACATGTGCAAGGAAAAGGATCACACGAGACCCAGGTGTCCAATCTATCTAGCGTTAGCTCGTTCTAGCAAGCGCCTCAATCTGAACGATGCTATTGCCGAAGAATGAAATGTAAGTAAATTAACTGCCTATGTTCTCTATTATAGTCCTTCGGTCATTATATTTTTGAGGATTTCTCGTAAAGGGTACGAACTGAGGCTTATTTTGTGGGCAGGTCTTCGGTATCGAGTCTACATGAAAGCGCCGCAAGGACCATAACATATTTAACATTATGTGTTATAAATGTGGAACACATTTATGTAGTGCTAAGACATTTGCTTATAGTTTATTTGTTTAAAAAACTCTGGATATTACAAGTAAACAATGCATGTATTTTCCATAGCATCTCGGGACCCTTATTTGCAATGATAATTGGGGGTATTTGTGAAAACAATTTCATTTTGGTGCTCTACCCCATATTAAAATTATCAAAGTACGACATTTTACTATGAAAAAGCTAATGTGTTGCCTCGTTTAGTGCAGTAGCAAATGCACTCATTTGCTATTTTATGTTAATTAAATACTCATGTTTCGCCTTTGATTTTTTGAGAAAATGAGCGACGATGAGATCCCGTACTTTGATGGCACCAAGCTATTCTTCGATATATCCCTCGAGAAAACCAAGGTGGCTCTGCATTACTTCATGGTAAGAGAAAGATTGTAAACCTCCGGCTTTTCATTTATTAATTTGCTTCATTTTTTTAAGTGAGCAATTAGGTGTGCTCCCTAAAATTTCACAAGGATACCGAAAGAGGCTGCGGCTAGACTCCCTAAAGAAACTATTGAATGTACTTTGAGGTTCCGAAAGAACTCATGGAGGTACCCTGTTGCGGGGATCATGCGATCCTTGAGTTTGGGAAGGCCGGTTAGAGACAGTTCGTGGAAGCTAATATGCTTCATGTTGACGAAATCCTGGTGTTCTCCATTGAGGACATGGAGGCTGGCTCCTTGACCTTTTAGGTGCAGCAGATGCACCACCCCCCCCCCCCACCGACCCAGAGTTACTTGCTTAGCTAACGGAGCTAGGCAAGGAGAGGGGGGGTCCCAGTGACAGTTCCCCTTCCGATCCTGTTACCGTCGAGTAGCTATGTCGAGGACGAGGGTTCTTTAGGCTCAATATCGTAGGTTGAAATAAGACTAGTTTAATCTTTTAATTGCACGATGAATTGAAAATATCCTAAACCACCAAAATCTGGAGCGGCCGTGAAGCAAGCCTGTGGTCGAAGGCTCAATTTCAACTAACCATTATTTTAACCAAATCATAACCCTAGTTACCACAACTCACAATAAATCCAATAATCAATCAACTAATCATCAACTCCGAAGCTTGGGCTACTCCCGGGCTTCAGAAAACAAGTAAATCACTTACAAATTATCAAAGGAATAACAAGCATCATCAACATCAAGCAATAAAACAATAAAAACCGAAAATAAAGAGAAGGGATAGAAAATGTTTAATGTATTGAAGAATCTTCGTATTCAATGATAAAATAGTCAGGTGTCAAAAGCCCGCTAACAATCCCCGAGTTCTTCTCCAAAGACGGATTCCTCCTTGAAGAGGAGGAAGAAAACTCTAGTTTCTAAGACTAAAAATCTGAGAATGAAGAAGAAAGGAGAAAAGTGTCGGGAAAGCTTTGTTTAACAAAGGAGGCAAGAGTTCGATAATACAAATGAAAGGGGGGAGGAGTATATATGGACTCCCAACCATAAAAATCTGTTGTAAATAAACCCTAGTAATGGTAAAAGTGTAAAAACACAAAAGGAAGTGCTTGGGGTTAAGTTGAGTTGAGCCCCTCGTGCGCGCTCGACTCGGCCTTCTCTCAATTTATGAGAACAATTGGTGTAGAATGAGCTCTAAGATTAAGCATAAAAGTTGTAGATTTTCATCTCGCAGTCGCATAACATATTGAATCGCAATTTTGAGTCTATATGAGGAAGTTACGGCAAAAAAATGGAAGTAGTGCGCAAAGAGGGGAGAAGGTGCGAACTTAGGGATGTACACGAGCTGAATCAAGCCGAACAGTCTAAGGCTCGAGTTCGGCTCATTTAAGTTTTTATTGTGTTCGAGTTCGGCTCGTGTTCGTTCGAACTTCTCAAATTTTGTTCGAGTTCGGTTCGTTTTGTAATTATTAGGTTCGCGAATAGTTTGAGCTCGATTCGCCAAAAGCTCGATAACGTAACAAACGAACATAGTTCGAGCTCGAGTTCGTTAAGCGTGTAATTCTAAGCTCGCAATCGATAAAAGCTCGGTTCGATTCCCATTGAATGCAATTTTATGCATTATTTAATTTTTTTTTATATATAAAAAATATTCATGAATATTATCGAGCCTAGTTCGCGAGCCCTGCTCGCGAGCCCAGTTTGCGAGCTTACGAACCAAACACCTACAGGCTCGAGCTCGGCTCAAAAAAAATATCGAGCTCGATATTAAGCTCGAGTTCGATTCGTTTAGGCCAACGAAGGATTCCGAACGAATATTTTTTTGAGCCGAACCCCGAATAGTTCGCGAACAGTTTGGTTCGTGTACATCCCTATGCGAACTGACTCACCGGACTGGTACCGGGTCTGGCAGTGAGCCCCAAACCCCATGGAATCTGTATCATGTGTACCAGGTCCTGTACCGGTCAGGTACTCACTTTTCCCTTGTTCTCCTATTTTGTCCCATCTTTTTCCATCGCCGATTTGAGTCTTTTTCCTTTGTTTTCTCACTCCGACCTCTTCACGACTTTTGTTTGTAACTCAATAAACTTTAAGTTGGGATTTTTAAGGGGCCGATTTGGGCCTCAATTTGCAGACCAAAATGGGGATACATGTGTGATAGACCTCTTCTTCTGTTTCTTGTCGTTTTGAGGCCTTTCCACCCATTTTCTCGACTTGACTCCTTCATGAGTTTTTTGTAACTTGTTGAATTTTAATTAGGGCCTAACCTTGGCCCAATTTAAGCCCGTTTGAGCCTTAGGATATGGGCCAGAGTAAGAAAATGGGTGTAATCAATCTTCTTTATCTCTCGGATCTTCCTAACCTTCAAAACATGACTCGAAAACACCCAAAAGCGTATCAAATCATATCAAAAATAAAAATCAACCTGAAAACATAATTAAACACAAAATTGCACTTAGACATGTTAAATCCTCGCAATTCTCATCACAATATGGACGTGAAATATGCAAGAAAAACTGTATTTTTCACGTTCATCATTCTTGCTTTTGTCTACTTTGTTATTCGGGGACGAACAACAGTCTAAGTTTGGGGGATTATGATATACGTAGTGTATGCATGCATTTAGGCCAATTTATAGAGTCATTTTGGTAGTGTTTGCATATAAAATTAGTGCTTTTATGTTATACTCCCTCCGTCCCAGTTAACTTGTCCTACTTTCCATTTCGGTCCGTCCCACTTAACTTGTCACACCCATAAATGGCAATTAAAGGCAACAATCTCCACCCTCAAAATATCCACATTCAATCACCACCTTTAAAAATATCAAAGATTCCACAAAATCTATTTTTTCTTAACATCCGTGCCCGATCAACTGTGACAAGTTACCCGAGACGGAGGGAGATTATGTTGAGCCGAATGATGTGTTTGCTTGTTTTGTAGTGAAATTCTTATATTTTAGGACCAGGATTCTTTGGAATAAGGTCTGAGTTAATGAACAAGGTTATTAAGTGTAAAAACGAGCAAGAAAAGAGGTGCAACAGTAAAAAGAATGGAATGTAGCGTCATATCCTAGCCTAACATATCTTCCATATTTTGCCCATATCTTGAGATCTACAAGCCCATATAAGGTGCAATTGGTGGCATTGGAAAGCTAATTCAAAGGGCTACAATTGGTGCAGTTCCAGCCTACTACTTGGCCCATAAGTCAATTACTTGGTCACTAAGTCCATAGACGTGTTTTGAGCGAGATAATCCTATCCCACATAAGATTTTCTCCCTTTTTAACCTAGTTATGTACTCCTATAAATACCCCAATACTTTAGACATTAATTCATCATCAAATATCATAAGAATCATCTTGGAGGCTGGAATCGAAGACCAAGAAGTGCGAAGCGAAGAAGATCGAGATTGAAGACTCCGGGTTTAGCCGCTTTTATTTGTTTTCAATTTCTGCTTATGTTTGTCTTTGAACATATGTTTGATTTTGTTATGGATATGATTAACTAAACATATTTGTGTTTTAGGGTTAGAAAGTAGGTTGCAATTGACTATTACTGATTTATTTTATATATTCTAGACTCTGTTCTTTATGTTTATATTAGGCGTTGGTTCTTATTTTATGAGTTATGCAACTTGATCACTTGTTTAATAGGCACATAACACATAACATAGGTAAGAATTGTCCAAGAGGAGTGAGATACTTGTGTAGACATTGGTTTTTGGAGTCCTTTGGAGTTATGTATGTGATAGTTAGCCCGAGAGGGTAATTATTCATACGTAATCAACACGTTAACATCGTTCGAGAGAAGGATTAACTATAGTAGTGTTGTCTAATAAACAACAAAAATTTGTCTAAAAGTCTAGAATAATAAGATATACAAACATAGGAGATTGTGATTGAAATCAAACTCCTAGAATACGTTCTTCTATCTGATATATTCCTTCCTGACTTCTTGTTGATTCTTTGAGAGTTTTATATATTTTATTTACTTTATTTTATGCACCTTAGTTTTAGGTTAATCAACACAATCTCTTTATTTGAGAGTCTAGATAGTGTTTCCTATTGTAGTTGGGGTATTAAATTGAACACAGGAACAGTCTATGTAGGATCGATCTTGTTCACTACTAACCACAGTAACACTGTATCCCTGCGGTAACACTAGGGTTAGAAAAAGTGTTGTCATTGGACACATGGATCTGTGGACTTACTAGATATTGAGTTTTTTTTTCTTGGGTCTTTACGAATTCATACAAAATTAAAGATGTATTAATTAAATTATTACTATTTCGTTGAAACGTGCTAGTTTATATATTACAAACTATTACACTTTTTTCTTTGTAATGGAAAGTATCATTTTAAATATTTCAAGGTATTATACTTTAAAAAATAACTCTTCTTTTGTACTTCATTTTCGTTTGAGTAGTATATTATTAAAGGCTAACAATAATTACTAAAAATTGTAAATAAGTAATTTTTTTATTGAAATAATGAAACTATATTTGACCTGTAACTGCACCAAAAAATTAATAAAAATATAATAATTAGAAAAAAAAAAAGACCAAAACAAATAAAAATCATAAAAGCAAATAAAATTTAGACAAAATGACAATAATTAGACTGTAGAAAATTTAAAAGCAAAATTTTGAAAAATAAACACAGAAAAATATAAAATGATGAACAAAAATAATAAAGAAAGTTAAAGAATTTCAATAAGAAGACATTTGGAGGTAACAGCCTCACAGGGGACTGTGAACCCTCTACGTGGTGTTGGATGGAGTTTGGGGGAGAAAATATATGAAGAAAAAATGTATATATGGACAAATAAGGGATAAGGACAAAAAAACGTTAATTAAGATTGATTTGAAATAATGAAGACTAAAATTAATATATATTTACAAAAGTAACAAAAAGATAGGATGCTACAAAAATACTGTCTAGGTTGAATCTTTCTCAACAAATCATAAAAATAACAAAAAACTCCCCCAATTTGGCATGTGATTGTCATGTTTGATATTTGGCTAAAAAAAATCGACGGAGGTTGCAACTTTTCAATTCGCGGACTTCAAGTTGCAATCGGTCAGAAAATAAAGTTTAGGTACTGAAATATAAAAACGCGCAAAGTACAGTTTGATTTAAATATTTAACTCATACATATATTACATACAAAATTATGGGCAAGAGATACCATGAACAATAATTAATTATTTGTAAAATGTAAGATTAAAATCGTAAAATTCTTAAAAAAAATTAATGATTACCTGAAAAACTAGATAATTCATAATCTAATTCATCCCTCATCAATAAGTACATATTGAAATAATCTTCAAAGTCCATCCAATTTTCAACGTCTATCAAAAGTACTTTCTAGTCAGCAAGTCTACAAGGCTACATATATAGTATAATCTCGAAAAACTAAATAAAAAGTCCAACGATCGTTAACCGTAAACAATATCTAAAAGTCATCATCATAATCTTTTTCTTTCCCTTTTCTCTATAGGTTCCAAGAGCTTTGATCCCATTGCAGTTGGGAGTGGGATAATTGAGAAGTCATTGGTCTCTCTTCCTTCTCTACCGGTTGCCATTATCATTGCTGCATAATTGGGTGCGAATGAATTTGTTTTTCTTTGTAAATAATGTGTTTGTGGTAATTGAAAAGGGAGAAGTGAGAATTAATTTAGTGTTTAAGGTTTGATTTCAATTGATTGGATATTTAAAAAAAAAAAGAAAGAAAAAAAAAAAGTTATCAATGCCCGTCCCGCAGAAGTTGATGGTCAACCACGTAGTAATATTAACACAGTTCAATCCACCTATTATGCAAGACGGGATGGATCGAAATATTAGGAGTAGCTTTTTTTTTGGAACGGGGAAAGAACTTCATCAGCTATTGTTGGAAACAGCCAGCCGTGAGTGACATAGGAAATGGGGTGGGGAATCCCAAGTATACTGAATCAAATTACAAGATTTTTCATAACTAGCTAAATATGCGCTATGTCATTCTCTTCCCGACTGTTCCAGAGAAATCCTCAACCTAGGAAAGGAGATCAAGTGTGTTGATGTCGAGCTTGAGCAGCAAACACATAGAGGAGCAGTCCATCTCATCCAAAGACCAGAAGATTGCAACGTTGGGAAGACCAAAAATAGTAAAGTTCTTCTCTCCAATCTGCACTACCACCGAAGAGCTTCACGAAGTGCTAGAAATTCAGCATACTCACTGTCAGAGGATCTTAGAAAACCAGACACCCCCACGCGAACGAATGCGCCATCACTTGAACAAATATAACCTTCTGCATAACATATATTTCTTGTCACAGATTCCCCTCCGTCAAAGAAAACATGAAGCTGCATTGATGATGGTGGACGACATCTGAGGCTGTGAAAACTGTCAGTACTTCGCTCAGGATTACCCATAGCATCCTAAAAGAACACAAGGAGCGACTTGCTTGACCTACAATGATAGATGCGCCGGCTTGTTGTCTTTAAAAAGTTGCATGATTCATATGTTTCCATAATGATTATGTTAGCATAGCAAAATATTCAACTAGGAAATGCTTACCAGAAAGGATAATTTCCTGAAACAGACGATGGCATGAATTATGTTAATATAATTCAATAAAGTCTCGCAAACCAGCCATACTCCATACTGATTCAGAAACGTGGCAGTTGAAGACAAGATGCAAAGAAGAGTAATCAGGACCACCGCATAAATGGCATTTCACATCAAAATGGATATTGCGACGAGCGAGATTTTCAAAAGAAGGCAATGAATCCGTGCAACAACGCTAAAGGAAATGAAGGACACAGGCCGACAGCTTCAAATACCAAAGATGTTTCCATGCTGGAATTGAGCCCATGCTTGAAGAAGGAGGCACCAAATTGCCTAAGAAAGAAAAGTTGGAACAGATAAATTGTATGCCAATATGACGGAAAATTTACCTGATGAAAAGCAATGCCACACTCTCTGATCTGAAGTATGATGAATTCAAATTGGGATTGATAATATCACATTAGCCTCCTGGGAGTGAACGGTTGATCGAATTAAAGTGTTGTCCCAGCAACCCGAACTATCAAAGAGAGCAGTTGCAGGTAAGTCATAGGAAAGAACAACCGGTGGAGACTGCACCAGAAAACTTGGTGGTGAGGGCAGCCACCTATCCCTCCATATATGAGTGTTCAATCCTGAGCAAACAGACGACGTAAGCCAATAGAAATAAGTTGCAAACCTGCCAAGATACTCCTCCAAGTGAAGGAAGGGCGAGAGTCAAGGGTTGCTTCAAGATTAGATGTGTTAGACAATATTTCGCTTTAAGCACCCGCACCAACAAAGAAGTAGGGAAATTAAGTAGCCTCCACGCTTGCTTGCTAAGAAGAGCCAAGTTAAATCCCCTCAGATTACGGAAACCGAGTCCACTAAGAATTTTTGGCTTAGTAATCGAGTCCTAAGCCATCCACTGAATATTTCTAGAAGAATCACCATCACTCCACCAATATGCTTTGACGAACCTTTCAATGTCATCAATAACGCCCTCTGAAATGCGGAAACAAGCCATCATGTATGTCGGAATAGCCTAAAGGATTGATTTAATTAACATTCTCCTTGTATCCCATAACACGCTGCATTATACGATCTTTGAGATTGGCAAATATCTCTTTATTTCGGCCAATCACAGAGGCAACCCCAAATACTTTGCGTGAGAGTCGACCATGGGAATTCCAAGCAATGTGCAAATAGAATTACACATAAATTCAGGAGTATTCAGACTGAAAAGAATACCAGATTATCCTAAATTTATTCGTTAGCCTGATATTTGCTCATACAGAGTGATAGAAAATTTAAGATCCTCCGCTTCGATAATAGACGCCTCACCAAACAAAAGGGCATCGCCTGCAAAAAAGAGGTGAGAGATAGTCGAAGCCGTGCGAGAAATTTTGATATCGTGGATCTTCTTACACAACTTCAAATCTTGTAAGATACATGAAAAACTTCATCACATATGATAAATAAATATGGGGAAAGAGAATCTCCTTAACGCACCCCCTAGTCGGAATAAGATCACCAAAACTCAACCCATTCAACAAGAAACCAAATTGAACAGTAGAAATACAAGAATGAATCAAATCACAAAATGCCACAGGTAATCCCAACGAAATGAGGACACTATGCTCAAATGACCATCAATCCTATCAAACGCCTTGCTCATATCAAGCTTAATAGACATAAGACCATGAGTACCCTAGTTACGTGTTTTCATATAATGATAAGTTTCATATGCTATCATAACATTATCAGTAATCAGTCTTCCGAGAATAAAGGCTAATAAGACGAAACTCGGTTATCAAATCAGGTTTCTTGACCTTGGGAATAAGAACTATATAAGTATTATTAACCAACTGGGGAAGAGTACGATGATTAAGAACAGAACGAACAAACTTGATAACATTAGAGCCAACTATATGCCAATTTTTTTTATAAAAGACTGGGCTCATACCATCAAGGCTCAGAGATTTGTAGGGATGCATTTCTTTGAGCGCTTTGACGACCTCATCTCTGGAGAAGGGCTTAGTTAGGTTCGGACCCATGTCCGGCGTGACTTTTGATCTAACTCGGATGACATTTGGGTCAAGTTGTGTGGAAGTGAAGTTGTCACCAAAATAAGATTGAATAATGGCCTAGAGTTGTTCTTCTTCATATTTGAGTTCACCCCGACTGCTGTGAAGAGCATCAATCTTATAAATTTCCTTTCGCCGGTTGGCATGCAAATGAAAAAACTAGTGTTACGGTCACCCTCAAGATGTCAATGTTGTTTTGATCTTTGCTTCCAAACAACACTCTCCCTATCAAGAAGGAGTTCCAATCAATTTTTCAGCATAATAATTTCATCTCGAACAACTAGAGACGCTGACCTTTTTTAGTGTGATGAGCCTCCCTTTAACTTTTTCAATTTCTTCTTTATCCTCCGAACGCATTGACCCACCCCATTGCATTAGACGCGAATGGAGTAGTTTTCCTGTTTACAAGGTAGCGAAGTAAGATCGTTAGCCTCGGCCTGTTTAATAATTTCGTCACACTTTGAGGACTTAATCCACATTGCTTCGAAATGGAACGGCTTAGAAGAAGGAGGGATGTATGGAGAGTGAGGATCATTATTGGCTGAAATGAAGAGGAAAGAGTGGTCAGAGAAGTGGGAAGGTATATGCCGAACCGAGGTGGTAGAGAAGACTGAATACCATTCTAGATTAGCCACGGCTCGATCAAGTCGTGCGCGCTGAGGTTTGGAAACGGGAGTTCCCGAAGCCACGACTCGCTGTCTAACAATCTTTAATAAATAATATGCACAACCCAATCCATTTATAATCAGTTCGGATTTTCTGCTTCACTAAAAGTGTGTTTATTTAAGATTTTTTCCAGTATGTTGGGGAAAAAAAAAAACTTATTTTCACTACTTTATGTGTCTTATCCAACAGTATCTCAACACTCCCCAAATAATACCCAACATATATTTGGGGATTGGGTTCATACAACATAGTTGCTTTTGGAGGTATTGTCATAAATGACCTATTCAAAGTATGACTTATCAAGAATAACCTTACTTATTCTAAACAATAATAAATAGCCTATTTTTTACACAATTCATGTTTTGACATATTAAACAACTCAGTTGTTTAAACCAGTGTTTGTGGGACCGGACCGGTGATCGAACCGGACAAGCCACCGGTTCAAGGTTCGACCGGTTCGACCGGTTCAACAACCGGTTTAACCGGTCAAAGGCAACTTATTGACTTTTGAATTTCAATAGTTTTTATGTGTAATACAATCTAATTTGATAGTAGAGTTCAACTTGTAAAAAAAAAATTCAACATATTTCAATATCAATTAATCCAAAGATACTTTTAACTCTAATTTTTTTAATAACATCCTAGTACCAAATTTAAAATAAGATGGGAATAATAAGGACAAATGAAGATAAAGGTGAAAATCCCTTTTTTTTAACTTAAAATAGGCAAAAAAACAACTTTATTTAAAAAAAAAAAAATATACATAACCCGGTTTTTTAACTCAACCGGACCGGTTCCCGGTTGAACCGGTCGAACCGGCCGGTCCGGTCCGGTTCCACAAACCATGGTTTAAACAACCACTGAGTTGTTTACCGAGTTGTTTAAACAATTAGGTTATTTGATTAAAAAATAACTACAGTGTTTTAAACAACCCGGTTGTTTAAACACAAAACAACCATGTTGTTTTAAACAACTCAGTCGTTTTCAATACAAATCTGTCATATTATATGCACGACTTGAAAATGGAAAATAAAACTATCATATAAGTATAAAATCACAACATTAGATCTTAAAAAAACATAATCTTTATAGATTGAGAAACAAAATAAACCATGCTATGAAATAATATAGAAACAAACACACACCTGCAAAAATAATCCGAACATGAATGATGATGAAACTATGAAAGAAAAGAAGAAGATAAATGGAGAATTGAGAGAGTTGAGAGAAAAAAATGAGAGAAAGTAAGAAAAGAGAGAATACATAGGAAGAAGAAAGAAGGGGAATCAATTTTCTTTCAAATTTAAATTTTCAAAATCTGAAAATATATATATTTTTTTTTAAATTAAGTCAAAACATGATAAACGCCATAATAAGCCGGGTTATTGCCATACTTAATATACTAGTATTTGCACGGGAGTATTTTAACAAAATTAAATACTATATGATGTTATTTTTTAAACTATGAACCTTGTACACTCGATAAAATTTATCATATAGTAAAATTTTAAATAACGTAAATATCCGTTTCTCCTGTGAAATTTATGGATTGAATATATACTTATTATTTATAAAAAAATATTATTACGAAATAAAATTAAAATAAATATTAATATGACAATTAAGATACATATACTAACTTTTTTTTTAACTCAAATGTTATTGTATGCAATCTGTATCATTCTTAACCTATGCGAATAATCACAAATAATCTCATTAATTACATATGTTAAAATAAACATAAATATAATAACAGGCCCACTTATTAAAATAATAATTATAAAATAATAAAAAATAAATTGAATAATTTATAAAAAAATTTATATATATATATATATATATTTTTTTTAAATAATCTCATATATGTTATTGTTAAAAATAGCCAATTGATTAAATAATCTAATCCACAATAAAAAATTAATACTTACTTCAACTTAAGGTAGGTGAAAATTTATTACTTTCATATACTATATGTTAAAATAGATTAGAAAGAACAAAAGACTTGTTATTATTTAAAAAAAATGTTGAGAAAGAAACAAATTGACAGAATGGTGATAGTACAATAACAACTCTTTAGGGACAAATACATGAATAATACACTTGAAAATGTCCAACTTGCAATTGGAGGGGAAACTAATTTTCTTTATTACATATTTGACTCCATTTTATTTAATTTGACAAAAACGCATATTTATATGTATATGTATATGTGTATATATATATATAGATTAATTTACCAAATAAAACTAAGATAGAAAGATACATACAATAAATTAATTAATTAAAGTATTTATAAAAAATAGATTTTTTTATAAAAAATATTTAACTAATTCTTACAGCCTAAATTTGACACCAATAAAAATGCACGATATGTACTAAGATCTAATCAAATAACCAATCAATATAAAATTGTCTTTATTTTATTAAATATCACACTTTTATTTATATATGGTATTTATGTTAAATTAAAGATCATGAAAAGATAATTACTTTTATATATAATATGTAAAAAATGGTTATGATACAAAAAACTATTTGTATTTAAAATTTGGGAAAAGTACATCTTTAAAAGAAGGAAAAAAAATAATCAAAAGTTCGCATTTGTACAAATAACCATAATTAATAACACATGATATAATGGTTGGGAAATGCAATTTACAGTCTTAACTTTCTTATAACTTTATATATGTGTCGATTTTGTAATATGTCTACATAAACTTTCAAGTTCTAACTATAAATATTTACTTGTTCCTTTCTAAAATTAGATTCTCATTTGCAGCTTATAATATTTTACTTGATGATATCAGATATATCCAAAATATTTCTAAATAAATCCTAACATTAACAAAAAAAAAATTCAAAAAGTTATTTAATAATTCAAATAACAATATAAAGTGTATGAATTCTAAAAAATACTTAAATATATTTATATTTTATTTGGTACCGTAATTTATTCAAATAAATTTTATATTTATAATGCAAATATTGTATCTATCTAAATATAAAATTGATGAATGAAACACTATTGCTCAGGTTGCAAAAAGTATATATATATATATATAAAATAGTTGAATTTAGTTAGTGCGAGAAAGTACTTTACAGATTAAAAAGAGTAAAACATATATAGTTGAGGTTAGTCACGTAAAAAAATCAATTAAAAAAAAATTGAAAGATGTAACAAATATCATAATTTAGGTTGCAAAGTGTAACTCATTTAACAAAATAATTTAACGAAATACATATTATGAAAATATGAATTAACAATAAAAGAATAACCTGAATAATAATTATGATATATAAATATGCATATGCTCTAAGTTTCCATACTCCAGTGACTACTCAAACAAACACTGTTATTATAAATAATATACTCCTTTCCTTTTTATTTGATCTTTTAGCTTTTTAATGATTTTTCGAATTAATTGATCATTTAACTATTTTTTACAATTTCTTTCAAATTTCCCCCCTGTCAATCGCAAATATTTATTACTTTTCAACCTAAATTTGAGATAGATGAGAGAGAGAGAGAGAGAGAGAGAGAGAGAGAGAGAGGAGATTACTAGGGATATATTTGGAAAAAAATTGAATTCTTAATTCTTCCACTTTTTTTCTAAAAAATCAATTAAAAAGAAACGGAGGGAGTAATTAGTAGATGTAAGTAATTATTTAATAAATTGTTTGTGAAATATTAATTTTTCCTCTAACTTAATAAAATAAGAGTTTCATTATTTAAACAGTGATTTTTATTCTGGGCGTAACTTAGGTAAAGAAAAATTATTAGAAATTCATGTCATATAAAATAAATAAATTTCGTGTAGTTTAAAAGAACTCAACTAACCAGAATCTAACCAAAATAATTAAACAATAAATAATTTATTTTTAAATCTAATATATGTGATATGGATGTCAAATTGAAGATCGTGAAAAGATGAATAACTTGATATATTATGTATGAAAAATGGATTAAAAATAAAAAAGTTATTTGCATTTTACAAAATAAAAAAGAAAATTATTACTTACCAAAATTGACAAAACCTTACTAAATTAATGTTAAACTTTTAGGCCGGAAAAGTATGGCATAAAAGCCTTCCATTCTACTTATATATATACATGTAGGGGATAATTGGACTGGGATGTCCCCATCCGGATGTGGCATGGGACGTCCTCAACGTATTTCATTTTACACTGGATGGCTCATCCCTCCACATCCGCACCCTATTACCTACATCACTTTTTACAATTTCCAACACACCTTTTACAATTTCCAATACACCTTTTAGAATTTTCAATACACATCCTACCCTACTAAATCCTTAAACTAAAATACATTTTTGGATATCCCGTCCGTGGATGTGCTCCATCGGACGTGGTACATACCACTACATCTCAGTCAAATTATCCCGATATAGATTTTTATATTTTTATTATGTATTTTAAATAATTTATGTATAAAATCACTCATATCTTTTAAAAGATATCATATTATTAGCAGATTTGTCATTGAGTAGAGAAAATAATTAATTTTTTTTTTTAACTTTTACCTTGGAAGCACTTTTTTTAAAACAGAAGATGGCTTTGCAAACATTACAAAATATGATTTTTCGAGCTATAAGTTGAAAAGTACTTAGAAAAAGCATATGCAAACATCCCCTAAAACCCTTTAAATAGTCTTAATATTTTATTAAACCCACTTTTATTAAATTTGAAGATATTTTCTCAAATACTCCAATATTACTTTTCCCAAGTTATAAAAGTTGGAAAACAATTACAAAAAGCAATTGCAAACACTTATATCTTCCCAAATTTAAGGCTTGTTAGTTAACCCAAAAAAGAAAAGGAAAAGAAAAAACTTACTAATTAATAGGACTATTAATAAGAATTACAAATAATGTAATCTTAGTAGAATGAATTAGATAGTTAATATGATAGTTTAGACGGGAAAAGGTATTTTACAATATTAACCTTCATTTTACTTTTATTTATATATAGATATAGATAGAGGTTGGTTCAATATCTCTCTCCGAAGAAAAGCAAAAGATTCACCGGAGGACGTGGACAGAGGAACAAAGTCGGGAGAGATAAAAAAGAAAGAAGGATGAATTCAACCGAAAAATAAGATTTGCTTTGCGAAAACATCGAATATAAGCGGCATGGCATATTTTGGTGGATTGTTCACACAATAAACGATAGAAATTCACCAACTTTGCGGTTACTTATCAGAGGATCAGTACGATAGAAATTCACCAACTTTGCGGTTACCTTATCAGAGGATCAGTAGCAATGGTTTATTTTCCTTAAACCCAGCTTCTTAGTTTCAGTAAAGCACCATTACGAAATGATTTCGAATTTCCATGAATCTCCGTTATTCTTCAACTTTTCAACATTTCATGATTCGTTTCTCTCGCAATCGGCGTTTGAACATCTGCTACTGTAAAGAGCGGGATTCAGGTTCAACTAAATGGACGTAAGAAAGCTCCTTAAAGCATCATCCAACGCGAAAAACATCAAATTTGGCAAAGTTATTCATGCCCATCTCATCATCTCCAATCAAATTTCTCGAGACCGTGTAATCGAAAGGAATTCCTTGATAAATCATTACTCAAAATGTGGAGACATATTGAGTGCTCGCAAACTGTTCGATAAAATGCGGAAGAGGAACGTTGTTACCTGGGGTAGTATGATGGCTGCATATCTGCAGCATGGATATGCTTCAGAGGTTTTGGAGCTCTGTAGAAACATGGTTAAAGTGGATAAATTATGCCCAAATAGATATATATTGTCAATGGTTCTTTCGTCCTGTTCGAAATGTGGGTTGCTGGATGAGGGCCAACAATGTCATGGTTATGGATTGAAGTCTGGATTAATTTTTCATCAGTACGTTAATAATGCACTTGTTTACATGTACCCTATTTTCTCTTGGGTGAAAGGAGCTATAAAGGTTCTAGATTTCTCTCCAAGATTAGATATCTGTTCTTATAATTCTGTTTTGACTGGGCTCTTAAGTCAGGGGGATTCGACGGAAGCTTGGTATATTTTGCGCAGGATGGTGGTTGAATGTGATTATGAAAAGTGGGATGGTATCACTTGTGTTAACGTATTCGGAGTTTGTGGCCATCTCAAGGATTTAACTTTGGGAAGTCAAGTTCACAGCAGAGTACTGAAGATTGGTTTGGATTGTAATTTGTTTGTAGGTAGTGCCACCATAGATATGTACGGAAAATGTGGTCAGATTTTTTCTATGAGAAAAGTTTTTGATGGTTTGGAACCAAAAAATGAGGTCACATGGACAGCAGCATTAACTTCTTATTCACAAAATGAGTGCTTTGAAGAAGCACTCAAACTATTTCTTGAGATGGAGTTTGAAAATGTTGTACCAAATGAATACACATTTGCGGTGCTTTTGAACTCTTGTGCCGGTATATCAGCTGTTGGATACGGTACCTCGTTACATGCACGTCTTGAGAAGATGGGGATGAAGAATGACATTGTTGTGGGAAATGCATTGATCTATATGGCTTCAAAATGCGGCCTCATTGAAGATGCTAATATTTTGTTCAAGAATATGTTAAATCGCGATGTTGTATCTTGGAACATAATGATAACTGGTTACGCATATCATGGGCGTGGTGAGGATGCCCTGAATTTGTTTGAACAGATGTTAGATGCAAAACACCAACCAAGTTATGTAACTTTTGTTGGGGTGCTCTCTGCTTGTGGCTTGTTAGGACGCGTAGATGAAAGTTTCTACTATTTGAATCATATGATGAGAGACCTTGGGATTGAACCTGGGTTAGAGCACTACACTTGTATCGTTGGGCTTCTGGGTCGGGCAAGAAGGCTGGATGAGGCCGAGAATTTCATTAGATCAAGCCCAATCAGATGGGATGTTATTGCCTGGAGAACGTTGCTTAATGCTTGTCATGTACATCAGAATTATGGTTTAGGAAAGAAAGTTGCTGATATCCTGCTGCATATCAGCCCAAATGATGTGGGGACATGTATCTTAATGTCTAATATGCATGCAAGAGCAAAGAGATGGGATAAGGTTGTGGCGGTAAGAAAATTGATGAGAGAGAAGAGTATCAAGAAAGAGCCTGGGCTGAGCTGGACAGAAATTAGGAATGATACGCATATCTTTGTTTCAGATGACAACAAACATGTGGAGTCTGTCCAAATTCGTGAGAAGGTAAAGAAATTGTTGGCAGAAATCCAAAATCTGGGTTACGTTCCACATATTAATACAGAATTGCATGATGTGGAGGATGAACAGAAGGAAGATTGGCTCAGTTATCACAGTGAGAAGTTGGCTATAGCATATGCACTCATGAAAACACCTCCAGGGGCACCTATTCGTGTCATGAAAAACCTTAGGATGTGTGACGATTGCCACTCTGCTGCTAAGTTCATCTCAAAGCTCACAAACAGAACTATAGTTGTTAGAGATGTTAACAGATTTCATAGTTTTAGAGATGGTTTCTGTTCGTGTGCTGACTATTGGTAACACGAAGCCAACTATGCATTTGATGGGAGATTAAGGTTGATCGACATCGCACAGGCCACTTGGAACTTTCCACGTTCCCATGGAGGCTCTGGACATGATGTATCAAGAATGTCACACCATCATGAACTAATGTTGTTTGGAAAATGCAATGACCCACCCCACCTCCACCCCTAGGGAAGGATAAGTGTGGGAAAGAAGAAATTTCTACCACTAAAGTGAGAAATATATTCTTTCCTCTCTGTTTTCTTGTTGGCGTGACCTTTTACTTTGTACTCTATTAATTCCCTGTGGATACGAAGTTTGTCATCGCTTCAAGAAAAAGCACACTGATCTGATCTTTTCTGAAGATGGAAAAAAGGACACAGTGTGATATGAAGTTCACCAGTTAAAATGGATAGTAAGATAATGTCTTGAGATTAAAAAAAGACGTCAAAACGTTTCACATGCAATTTGATTTTAAAACTGACCAATTTTCCTGTTCTTGTTTGGTTGGTTATTTAAAAATTTCCGGTGCCTAAGAACATAGTGTTTCCTCTTCTCATTCCTTTGTATTATTTGAATCACAGGCCCGTAGTTTAAGGCTCTCATGGACGCAGATCATCATCTTCACCCTTGTGCTTGAGAAAGGCATCTGACTCCCGAACTTGTTGCCTCTTTTCACGGATCAAGAAGTGATGACACAATAACTAATTGGTAGAATATTTGGCATTGGCATGTCTTCGGTGCTATCCTTCTAACTTTGGCTCCTGGCAAACAAAGAAAGCTACTTTTGGTGGGCAGCCATGTGACAGCTACTATATTGGATTTGAATCAGATTTCGCCGGGTGCGTCCATCCACACAGGGCGAATCCCCGGTCATACCCCGGAAAACCAAACCAGAATGGATGGTACAAAGTCCTCCAGCTTTCGTACTTCACTAAGGCTCTGCTATGTCTTGGACCTTCGCGTTCACACATCCATCTCTACCATATGTGTTGGGTGAAGAGCTAAGACTATGTCTGGGCCGGGGTGAGGAAGACAGGCAGAAGGTTCGTATTCTATTGAGAAAAGAATCACATTCGCGTGAACACAAAGATCCATCTTGCCTTCACCCGAACCCTTGACTGGTTCCGTAACCTCCAGATGGATCAGATGTAGGTGGCCTGGCCATTTATAGTCAATTGATGAGTTTGATCCTGGCCTACTAAGCTCGAGCCGCATCCCCGGCACACTTGCTATATCGCCTATGGGATAGAGACTATGCCAAAGTAAGCAGCTAAGTAAGGCTGCTAAAGGAAAAGTAGCTTTCTCCCCAAAGAACGCATTGGATGGATTCCCGGGTATTGAGAGGTACGCTTTCAGAGGCGAAATATGACCAGCTGTTCTTTCTCTTACCTCTACAGGTTAGTATTTTGAGTATAGCTAAAACAACACGCCAGCAGTAAGAGCAACCATGGTGAAAAACTTATCTTATGTGCTTGAATGATGACCATTGACCAATATTAGTAATGGATATTTTTATGCAAAAGAACAATTTCTAGTGGAAGGCTAAAACAGTTTGATCCTGTAAAAATGCCATCCTTCTGAATAATTAGTCAATTTAAACGTCTAGTCTAAGTTTCTCTCACAAGAGTATTATTTCAACATAAGCTTGTCTCTATGAACTTAACAAATTCGGCAAAATCTATCCTTCCATCTCCATTTTCGTCGAACACCGCGATCATTCTCATGCACTTCTCCAGTTCTGATCCTTCCTTTAATCCCAGAGCACAGAGAACCTTCTGCAACTCCTTTGCATCAATAAACCCATCTCTATTACTGTCAAACACATCAAAAGCTTCCTTAACTTCATCCAAGCTAGCATTTTCCTCTTCGAATAGGCTCGAAAGGCTACTAGCATCAAAGCCTGGTTGAAGCTTTTCTTCACCAGAATTGCAGAACATTCCTAAGCTTCTTAAAACGATATCGACATCTCCTCCACTCACACTGTGATCATTTCTCTTCTCTTCCTTGATTGATGATTCTGAAACACGTCCCTTCATTCTTACACAATCTTTGGTATCACTGGAACTGATTGAAGATAGCTGGGTTGAGGACTGAAATCCCAAGAAAAAGTGGGAAATCTTTTTCCTGTGAGTGAGTAAGCGCAGCAAGAAGAATTCCACAAAACCCACAACAAGAAGAATCAGCTGAATGTTGTTGACAGAGAAATTCTCAGTTGGAAAGTGGGTTAATTTGTTCTGAGACATGGCTGGTAAAAGAAAATTTTAGGATGTCTTGAAAAAGTTTCTTACTTTGAGCCAGGTAGAATAAACTTGAAATGCATATATGGTGTGAGGAATCTGGAGGTAGGAGATATATCTATATATATGTATTGAGGAGAAGTTACCTGTGTGGTGCAGCTGCTAAGTAGAGAGTGAGAGAAGGTTGACAGAAATTAGCAAGGAAATTTCGAGCCTTCTCCTGATTTGTTGGAATTATTTAAGACATATAGTGGGGTTGGCAGGTTGGATTTGATTGTGTTGTCTGTTTGTGTATGGTTGGAAATTATGGGGAAATTTTAAATGCATAGAACAAGGTCTGTGTCTGTGTCTAAGTAGTTGACTTTTACAGGACATTTTAGTGCGCTGCAATTTCCTGGACGTGAAGGTTTCTTAGCAGCCTCTTTAGCTCCGCAAAAATTAAAAATTACTGCTATTTTGGGAAGGCCTCTTCACAATTTACCTGCCTTGTGGATCTTCTTTCTCCTTTTTATTTTTACACCTGAACAATTGGAATTTCGTACTTCTGTCGGATTCTCCCTATGTCCTGACGACTGCACTGCAGTGTAGCCATAAGAGAAGAAAAGTCCCACCATCAATATTTTTCGTAGCAATGGCTTTCCTAAAAGATATTTTAGAAGCTCATAAAGGTCCATTAGGAGTCATGGATCAAAAGTATGCAGCTTACGGCGTTTCTCACTTTGGAAAACAAGGTTCTCTCAAATCTTTGTTAAGCAAGTATGGGTTAATAATTTGTTCAATATAACACTACCTAATATGAACACATGATAATGTGTCAACGGTAAAAGGTCTTATAGAAAGTAATTATATTTTTTATTAGAAATGAACAAGTGTGACAATGACATATTAGCGATTGACACATTAACATATGTCCACCGTGAATAGGTGAGCAAATTCCAAAAAATTGTGAAGACAAGCTCAAGTGAGTTAATTATTTCCATGTTCATTTATGGAGATACAAATATAATTGATTTGAATTTATTAGGCATGGTCCATTTAGGTATTAGGGCAGTGAATACATATTGCACGCGCAAAGCAAATATGAAGATGTTACACCATATGCATTTATCTGTGCGTAAGACAACAGTTAGAAAAGTGAAGCATCAGTAGAGCAAACAAGTGTTGAGAAGTTCGGTCGTCCAATAAATTTTTAAGTAATCACATTATAGAGAGAGACTAAACACATTTAAATCAATAGTAATAGTAATAATATTGTTGAGAATAACTTAAGGTTCAAATTACATTATAGGAAGAGCTCCACTTACTTTTATACTCCCTCCGTCCCGGCTTAATTTGCACACCTGTTTCGACGCGTATATTAAAAAAAAAAAATCAGATTTTGTGGAATCTTTAATTTTTTTAAAGGTAGAGATTCTAAGGGTGGAGATTGCAAGATTCCTTTCCATTTTAAGGGTGCGCAAAATAGGGTGGGACGACCGAAAAAGAAAAGTGTACAAATTAGGGCGGGACGGAGGGAGTACATGATTGAATCCAATTGTTGATGCTAAATTTGAAGGAATATACCAGGCGTACGTTCTAGCTTACACTTTCATGTGTGTGTGAATTAAAAATGTTAGATATGGTTGCTATTTTAAGTGCAATATTGAAAAACATTTTTCTATTTATAGGTCATATATCCACGATCAATGACCCAAACTAGAAGCCCATCATGGCCTTGACCTAGTTCAGAGACGGTCTTTTCTTGGTAAAAGTATGATGTGTTGATCTAACCAATTCATAAATGAAATTATACTAGATGGACGTCAGTTCAATGCACTTGATGGAATATTTTAATTAAATTAATAGTATATAATAAAATTATATTATTATGATTTGTTATCCGGTACTACAAAATGAAAGTAACAAGAAATGTGAAAAAGAAGTTAAAAACTTGTAATATTGTAGTACTATATAAATGTTTGCTCTCTTTTTGTGTCGCATTTCTATATCATAAATTAGCTATTCAAAACAAGGAAATGAATACTCATTGTCGGTGATGAATTGAAAACAGATCTATGGTTTTATGCAGTATAAAAGTTGAAAATGCCTTCTGTCATAGTGAAATGACGCAGATTTAAAGTTGATTTTGGCCAACTAAGAACACACTTTCTGCATAAAGTAAGTAGACTCTTTTAATACGTCAATGTTGGATTTTGTTTGAGGATGTGGTCTTTCGGCATCTCAAATCGATCACAAAAAATTTAATCTATTATATATTCAAATCTAACATACCATATTTCACATGTAAGGGATTCAATTTAATAGGGGGCGTTCACCTACCTAAGCAGCAGTTTCAGGTTCTCGCAACATAAAAATTGAGGGGGTTAGGGTTCATCACTAGAAGAAGGATCGTAGTAACACAAATTTGGTTAGATTTGCAGGGGGAAAATGAATAAAGATTGTGGGCAGGAGGTAAATTTAGTAGGACATGAACATATTTGAGTTTTTGGTCTCCATATATACTTATGTAGTATGTACATCTTTCTAAACTTTTCTTCTAGATTGAGATCTTTCTAAATCTACAGGCTTACAATAACATTACAAAGTTACACCTCGATCAAAGAGTTACCGATCCATTAACTTGAGAAATTTCAGGTTTAACGGTTTGTTCAATAACAAAATGGTCAACGATCCTTACAGTGTTGACAGGATCCTGTTGAGATGATATTGATCTCCACTTGCTTGGAAATCTTCTTCGGTGGCTAACGTTCTGTTGCAGTTTTGATTCACCTTCCCAACTTGGATCTAGCTTCCATTCTTTGGGCACCTTCACATTACAGAACAATGCAGCTAAGTACTTCAGAAAGACATAATTTGGGAGATTCAAGAAAGTAGAAACAAATGTCACCTTATCTACAGCAACTGTAAAAACTTCAAGATTGCCGTTTGGGTTTATATGGAACCGAGTAAAGGATTTGTAGTTAGCTATGCGGAGTGAGGAGAAGGCTTCATCGAAGTGTAAATGAAGCCAATTTATGCAAATATAAAGGTAGCTTCCAAAGACCAGAGAAACAATAGGAGTCGAAAACACCCAGAAATAAAGGAAGACTGAGGCATAATAAATCATAGCCCCTCCTCTTGAAAGTGAATCCATCCCATTTTTGCAGATATTAGTCCTGGTCACAGCCATAACCTGCCAAAATATATGCTGGAGATCAGAGAGAATCAAGGGAAGAATAATATTAGTCGTAGAATAATATACCTCGGGAATATCAAATGCAGACATCAGATACTTGATGCATGCTGGATAAAGGCCAAGTGTCCATTGTTCGATACGAGGCCGAAGCCCACTTGGATCGGGGAAATGCTCGCTCTCCACAGATCGATACCATTCATATAAGGTATGGTAACCTGAAGTTGCCAACAATTTATGTCTGATGCATGTCTCGATACCCAATTCCAAGAGCACCATTAGAATCAAGGCAGCAGAGAGATGTGCAGAAACGTGGAGAATCCCTATTATTACTTTTCTCTTTCGAGACAATTTTGAAGGCACAAATGTGATAGCAGCAACTAACAGAAAGAAAGCACCAGTAGAGGATACATATGAGCTTCCAAGCATATAGATGAAAGCATCCCATACTGTGCCAAAGAAGCTCTTTAAGTGACCAGAAAATGTATCATCCTGTAAGATGTGATCTAGCTTACACTAGATAACAGAGAAACCAATTAGTCATATTTTTAGAACTTCAAAGGTAGATTCTATATGGGCAGCAGTTAGATGAATAGATTCTGATTGATAAATTGAACTACAGCTTTTTCTGTTGCAAATACTAACGTAATATTTTACCTGAGGAAACATGGAGAAGGCTAAGATGAAGTATATAATGCCACCTATAAAGTCAAATTGCCAATTTTTCTTTCGAAACTTCAATATGTTCCCCAAAGCAATCTGCATCAAAATTATTAAGATGTCATCACAAGCATTAGTACTGAGATGTGACAAAGTTGATGCAGTACAAGGCAGCTTATGTACCCTGCTTGAGTCTTCAAAAGATGGGTAAGATGCCTTGCTTTCATAAGATGTCCCATACAAGCTGTTAAAATTGCTGAAAACGTGAGTTGGATGCAAAAAGGCCCCACCACAACCGTTGACAAGCAAGTGCTGTACATATACAGGTTTCTCTGATGGAACATATGAATGACGCATGTAATGATGCAAGTCCCCAGCCATTCGGAGCTTACATCTCCCTCTTAAATGGTCACGGATCAGGTGAGTAACATTCTTTCCGGTGACATCATTCCAGTACCAATCAAGAAGCCAATTAGGTTCGTGGGTCATAATTATCACTGAATCGTATTCCCCCACCTGGAAACATAATCAATAAATTAATACCACCTGTTTAAGAACAATATAAAGGAAAGTAGAGACGCAGGAGGAAAATGATAAAAAAGGAAATAAACCACAGGCACACGCAAAAGGAGTACATGCTAATTATTCTCTAAACTATCAGGATAATTATCACTCATAAATTTCACCTTTAAAGATATAAAAATGACTGCTTAGTAATGCATTTCAATCATCACCAATTGAAAATACGGCACTCTCCTTATGATTCAAGTGGATATCTACTACCCCTTTACGGGATTGCAGCATCAAGCACCAAAATAGGTATTGACAGGAACTCTACTTGCAATTGCAGAAATCTTGCATTGTATTTTATTGTATGAACACCACCCAGCATAAATACTAGCTCATCACTAGCATTATGCATACAATTAGCATTACGAATGTACACTGAAATCAGAAATCTGCTCGCTTCAATTCAAATGTAGTTCCCGAGTCACTTCCGTCACTACGGTACTGCACATGTAAGCTAGTGCGGCTTGCAACATATTTTCCAAACAAATATCATTAGCAAGGATTTCTTCACCTATTGTTTTGCAAATGCATTAGTGCATTCCTCAAAACTCGACATATGTTTCTATTTGCAAATTGCAAGCCATATTTCAACCCTTATTACACTTCCAATTCAACTATCCCCAGTTATCTGGAAATAACTGCAACTACTCAATTCCTATACAGAAAAGGCTTCCCAGCCAATGGTGTTGAAGCAACCATTGAATCGGTTGAGTTTCAAGGTTCTCTTACATGATCAACGTAGATTTGTATACACACAAGCACCGAGTGATCTTTTGAAATGAAAAATAAGGATTTTATATCAAGAGTAAATATACATGCATCAGTTCATGAAATCACATACTTCACTCCATGATTTAACATGTTTTTTACGCCTTTTGAATATATAAAAACTAGTGTTCTGTTATTGATGATTCATATTGTAGATGGTAACATAATGGATCATGAGCATCCAGTCAAACCAGCTACACCTAGATTGGTTGCTTGCCTTTCTTAGTATAGTTCATATTTTAAGAACTAAACTTATGAAATTACGAGATATGATTGGGTAAACAAGGCTGCACCATAACATTCTGTAGAAATTAAATCGACACTTATGCCTTCTTCCTCTTTCCCTATTAATTTGGTCATAATAGTACATCAATCCAGACCATCCACTCACCATCTTGCTATTACGTCTCTTAGAGAAAGTTTACTATGCTCAAGCCTTCGTCTGATCTTTAATTCAATTTTGATCAGATAATACAACAAAATAGTGTAAGTTGCCTAACAAAATACAATAGACTAGACTTCCTCCCTCTCATGGAAGAAGCCCTGATTAATTAATAAAGCATGAAATTTATTGCTATTGAGGTTATAACTAGAAAAATTTATTCACAAAGACTTCATAATATATGAATTAATCAAGTTTGCCCATTCAGGGGCGCAAATCATGTCTGGAGTTGTTATCATGCCAGCCTGATATGATCCGAACCGATAAGGATTAACCTTAATCTGAACCAATAATCTTATTTGGTTGAAAATATCAACCCGAACACAACACAGTAATAACAATATAAACCGACCCAATAAGTCTAATACTTGAATATATATTTGTAGCAACGCATCTTGAGGAAAACAAAAGAAAGATATACGACAGACAATAGCAGAACAGCTCAGGTCGGATTTTGTCATTCGAACCATGGACTCTTGACCAATAATAATCTTTTAGTGCTTTATAAGTACACATATTTATATATATTATATTTTTGGGCCATTATTGGGTTTTAATGGGTCGGCCCGATATGGCCCAACTTTTTCATGTTTTACGTCAAAACCCAAAAATATCGTAAGGATTCGCGTCCAGTGTCGACTAACTAATCGTGCTAAAATTGCGAACCCTAAGCCCATTTATCACTATCTCTCATCCTAAGAGACTAATCATTCCACTCATGAGAGAAGTTGGACTTGAGGTAACTTAAAATCTTTAGTTAGGTGTACCAACGGACTCCGATGATGTATCTATTTAAGTTATCAAGTGATTGTCGTCATTTCACTGAAGTTGTTAAAGCTTCATGATTTTCCAACAACATAAAACATTATAGTTGATAAAGATAAAAAATTATTAAATAAATAATTATTACTATTATTATAAGTGTTATAGTTATTTGTTATTATTATTGCAAACAACAGTAATAAATGGTGCTTTTGAATCGAGATATGGTACTTATTGATGATTGGTTACATGTGAGGAACACGTTGTCCCAGAAAATGCAAACATGTGAGGTTAACACCAATAAAGACGAGTGAGGTAACACCAATTACCTAATGTTTGGTACTTATTCATATATATGTCCTTCCCCCTTTTCATTGTTTGCTACTGTTTTTGCTTTCTTCTTTTTGATAAGATCATTTATTCGAGATATGACTGAGAACCCTCAAATTCATCCGAAAGATTAATTAAAGGAGTGGAGCTTAGGTGCAACATGTGCACAATAGTGTTATGGTGCACCACTCATGCAGTATTTTTTCGTCCACTTAAGATATGATTGATTTACTCATACAGTATGGTTGAGTTACTCATATAGTATACCACTATTAGTATGGTTGATTTACTCATACAGTATGGTTGATTTACTGACTAATACAGTATGATTGATTTGCTCATACAGTATTATGGTGCACAATAAGCCTATTGTGCACCTTGTGCACACAAGTTTTTGTCTAATTAAAGTTGTATCTTTTGATGAAAAGTTAAACATATTATTATTTGAATGTATTAGAGGTTATGCAGCAAGGTGGTCGAGGAGCATGATGGATCTTCTTAAACTTGCAATGCTCTAGTTGATGTAATCAATGGGACTTACGTTATGTTTCAAAGCTAACTTGTTCAGCACTGAACCTTTATGCCCTGTTAAATTATCAACGAGTATATCATAATCATCATTGAAGTACGGATATTTTACAGATCCCCTTTACTATAGTTAAATAGCTAAAAAGAACTCAAAATAATAAGGAATAACTACAATCACTACCATTGAGGTTTAGTCAAAGTACAAAAAAGCCCAATGAAGTATGGTATCTTACAAATACCACCTAGAGTTTTTCAAATATCTCTAGATGCTTGAATTATTTATTAAAAACAACCACCCTCAAATGGTGTCCGGGAACAAACTTCAATGGACTTTTTCTATAATTAGACTAAAATTCTCAAAATAATGTTTTTAATTATCCCAAATAATAAACTATGGAAAACAACAATATCTTTTCATGCCCATTTTGCACACAGTAAGAAGCAACATAACAAATAAAAGCCAGATCATAAAAATGGTACCTTTTTCTCAATCAGTTCCGAAAAGAACTTGAACTGGTATACATCAATATCACAGTGAAGAGCGAGATCAAGTCCAAAGACCCACCATCCTTTTGGTAGCTGAAGGGCGAAATAGCTTTTCTTTTGCGGCATAAACCATCCACCTAACCAGCTCTTGTGACAAATGAACCGCATAAAAGTTTGAAGCCCATCAAACCAATCTGTAAACAAAAAAAAAGAAAAAGAAAAAGATGCAAAGTCATGCCAAAACTATACCAGCAAAAAGATCAAAAGAACAACCAGTATGATCTAAAGTAGAATCCTGAGCTTGAGAACAAAAACACAAGATGCAAGTAATACTAGAGTATAAGACAACCAAAAACTGAAACCAACCATGATTTCCAGGTATGACAAAGCACTGAGGCCCATCATACTCCTTGAGTGATGACATGCCAACAGGCAATTCTGGTTTATCTACAGCTAAATGCTCCTCCTTATACCAGACAGGAGGCTGAAGAGCATATTCAAAAGGACGAAAAAGGCGTCTCTGATACGTAAATTCGGATGGATTAGGATACCTGAAAACAAAATCAGACATCCAATTTTGTTATAAAACCTATATTACAAACCAATTTGAGGGCCACCAGATCTGGCAAAGGTATTCAGTCATATAATGTAGTCAACAAAAATATGGGGGGAATAATTTAATTAAAAAGCTATCAGGGACAAAGTTTATGCTCTACTGTATTCTTAAAACATGGAGGATTATGTTGAAAAATGCAAAGAATGCGGAATAATGTAGAAAATACAAAATGGAAAATTATGCAGCAGCGAATAGGGTAATGATCTAAGATGTAGCAACAATGTTAATTTTACAAATACGAGAAGAGCTACTATCACCGATCCTATTATCCATCATCCAGAAGCAAGATCACCTTTTAGAATGCTTTATGTACATCCCAAGAAAAGACATAATATGAAGTTCCAAAAAGGAATACTATATAGAGAAAAGCTTTGGCCCATGCATTACTGCATATTGCTGAAGATTATATATTTAGTACGTAACAGAACAAAAGTCCCACTAAAACTGGAAAACTAGACCAGATTCCAATGGAAAGTAGAAGGTAGAACAAGAGGTTATGGAGCTTACGCAAGATCACCCCCGATTAGCAGAAGGTTACTTCGTGGCAGTGTAATCACTGAATCATTACTGTGAATCCTAAGTGACGGCTGAGCAAGAAGCTTTGCCACACTATAGGAAGAATTGCCACCATCGCCAGTATCAGCCATAAAGTCAAACCACAGATCCTCATGCTCACTGAACTGGTCATACAAAAGATCCTCTTGCTTTGTTGCATCTTCGGCCCGACTCATTGCAGCCTAGATTTTGGAAATGGGATACAAACAGGATGACAACCCACATTCAATATGAAACACCGGCATATTGCACATCCCGTAATTGTATAATGCAGTAAACCAATGACAATAAGAAGACACCACAAAGGAAGTTTTTTTCACGAAAGGAAAAAATGGTACACATCACAAGTCTTTGTGCGATCATTAATATCCCAATCAAGAGAAACATCTTGTCAATTACATTAAGAAAAAGAAGATCAAGCGGAGATCAGAAGAGCAGAATCAAGGTAAAAACATGAAAGTAGAGGGCAACAAAAGAAAAGTAAATTTCCCCATTTTGTCATGAGCAGTGCTTCTTATTTAACAACCATATGAATGAAATGGAAATGCTCATCGTACCTGCATCATACGCATGTCAAAGCGCCCAACAAACACAGTCACTGACACCAACAGGTCAAAAACTGTCTTAAATAAATCAGCAGAAGTCCTATATTGTTAAAAGGAGAAAGGAAAGAAAAAGGTAAAAAAATAAAGTAAGTGAAAATATCTTTCAGGTAATCAAAAGAACTGTGTCCGTGTACCTCTAAGAGAGAGAGGGAGAGGGAGGGAGGGATTTGGTGGGGGGTGGGGGTTGGGAGAGAGAAAAAGTTACCCTGAGTACCAAGGAACCATATCCAGAAAATCAGGCTTCATTTGCTTCTTTTTTAACTTCTCAGATTCTTTTTGTGACACAGGGTGAGTAAGAGCCCAACTGTTAAAGATAGACACCACGAAAATATCAGGTTAATCAAATAGAAAAAAAGAGGACATAAAATGAGGATGCGATCAAAGTTAAAAAATACTCGCTTTTTTGCCAATATTTAAATATATATACAGCCTCTAATTTACAGTCAGAAATGGCTAGAGCAAACACAATAATGCATGATCAGCATTAATAGACTGTTCTTGCACTTGGTTTGCCTCAGTTGAATCAGGAAATTAAGTACGTGAAAAGAAACAGGAAAAAAGCTTAATTTAACCCACCGCTAATGTATGATGATCAAACATTGACCTCTCAGCAAACCAAAAGGAACAACATGATTTTTAAACAAACACAGAAAACAAAAACAATGACAAACAAATTTATGAAGTATTGTAGCATTGCCTTTTTTGTTAATTCTCACCCTGTTGATCTTTCCACAACATAATTTGCAATGTAGAGCCCTATAAAAGTAGCCCATAGTGAATATATAGGTGAAATTTCAGCTGGTGATTCTGCACACGAGCCGCTGCTACAGGTCAGCTGTAAATGTGCAACACAAAAGTACAGCAGAGTAAGACAATTTGCATTATTATAACAAAACTATGAAACAGCAGCGCAAATCCATACCTCCCCATAAATGACCCATCTTGATAAAAATGGATAATCATTTGCAGAACCAACTGGAGCAAACCAAGATGAGCAAACTTGATCTTTGAACTCATTCATGCGAAGAAATTTTGCAAGCCAAGAGTTCCTCTGTTCCTTTTTCCACAGTGAAAACCAGCCAGAATGCATCCTTTCAGTTGTCTTTCCTCTCGTAATAGCACGGTTGCCACAATGGCTATAAAATACACAACATGCGACACTTATAACCTACACAACAATATGGAAAAATAAGACGCAGCAAATTGGATTTTGTTAAGGATGTGATTTTAGAACTTACAGCACAATTTTGAAGGATTGTCAAAATTGCAGGTCTTCTTCCAGCCACACGAGCAACAAGGCCAATATACCAGAGGCCAATGAATATAATATGAAATACAAGAAGAAATAAAATGGAAGATATGTAAATAGTTAAAAATAAGGAGAGGTTCATCCTCATATCAACTCCCATTGATTGAAAACTAGGAAGATGATATAATGCAGCCACTAGTATCCAGGCTATATACCTGAAAGGTGAAACACAAAAAATATTGAGTTCTTTTTTTTCCCAGGCTAGGCTTACAATTTTTTTATATTTTGAGACAGTTAACATAGACAGAAAAAGTAATCACTGAGATTTATTAAAGAGGGAAAGATGACCTACCAGCGACTGAAGTTGGAATAACTTGGTTTGATTGTTTTGCCTATAAAAGGGGAAGAAAAGAAATAGAAGAACCCCAGCAAACATGCATACATAGACCACCACTTGACATTGCTGTCTAGCTTCTGAACAAGAGTATGCATATTATCTGATGATATGAAAAAAAGGCAACCTATAAAAACAGCAATGACAGCATGCCGTGAATGCTCATGCGGATATGGATATGTATGAGTGAATATAGTCCTCATTGTCTCCATGTTCAGATTATCCAATAAACCAACACTCTGTTTGTCAGACACCATAATTCTCTCTTGAAATATTTGTCACAAATCTAATGCAGAACAGATCTTTGCTTGCAAGATACAACCTCCACAACAAATATCGGCAACTAAAACCTGTACACAAATTCCATTGAACAAACACAATTAGAATTATTAAAAAACTTATTTGATACAAAGCCGAATGAAGTTCAATTTCCAATAAAAGAACAACATAAAGAAATAAATTCATTTAAATGGCGACATATGCGCACTTAATCATACTTATGTCTATTGATGATTTCCTATCATGATAATAACTAAAAAAAGAAAAGGGCATTTTCATTCAGACTTTCATTTTCACTCATAATATGAGTCGATAAGATGAAACTTTATCCATGACTAAAAAAATCCAACATCATTGGCATCAAATTCTAATCCAGATATTTTAAGACTGGCATGCACTAAACGTATCCATCTAAATTGATTATTTTTGAGGAAGAGATGGTATGTTTTTCTTAAAGAAAATGGACAAATTAACAACTTCACCAACATGAAAAATTAATTCCTCATTCACAAATTTTCAAATATAAAACTGGAGCTCTCTGTTTCTGCAAGTAGGAATAAAGAAGAGCAGAATAGATGTTAAACCACACATGATTATCGAAGAAACACTTTAATCCAGGACCAATAAATTATTTCACAGATTCTCACAAAGCTCAAACTCTTCATTCAAAGGACGAACAAAATGCAACCCAAAAATCCCATCATATGAAGCAGCGACAGGGTCAATTCCAAGTTGAAGAACGCGGACGCTTTCAACACATTCAAGCTACTTAACAAAGTTATGTACAGGAAGCAAAAATCAGATAGTGAAGAGGCCGGGTTGTAATCGAAGAAATGTATCCGGAAATTGAAATTCGCATCACCTGATTGTAATTCTAGGGTTCCAACGACGTCAGAAAGGGAAATGGGAAAAGAAGACCCGCAAAAGATGGTTAGATACTTGTATAAAACGAAGACGCAAATGCAATGCAAGTAATTAAGAAAACAAGATGGATCGAGTCAGAATGTCTGAAGGAACCATTGATCCCATTAAATGGCATATTCCACCGCCCACATTATTACCTCCCTCCCTGTGACTTTTCAAACACTATAAACAAAAGGGGTGGTTATTATAGTGTTTTCGATTTTCTTAAAAATCTATTTTATCAAGTCTAAATAGTTTTTTATGCTTTTCAAAGATATTTTTACACATCTTAAATGATTTTTTCTAGATTTAAAATAATTTTCAGATTTTTCAATCTATTTGAATAATTCTTTTCTAATCCCTAAAATGTTATGTATTGTTCTAGAATTTAGAATTTTTGCATAATTATAATTCAAATAAAATGAGTTATAGTTGTAACATAGGAGCAGTTGCTTATTAATGTGCATATGTCACATATAATTAATAACATTTGTATACAACTTACCGCATAATTGGTATGAAGGAATAAGGTGGGAATAGAATAGGCATTCACTTGTCCATTCTATTCCTTTGATTGGTATGAATTTGTGATGAGAATAGTCGGTCCCAAAGGAATAACTACCCTTATATCCATGGAGATCAGTCATTCCTCTCACCCCACATGGTATTAGTTATTCCTAACAACAAGGAATGAACTAATTAATAATAATAATAATAATAATAACAATAATAATAATAATGGATTGATTAGTTGTTATTATTTCTATTATTATTTATTATTTATTACTAATAATTTTAATAAATTTTAATATTCTCAATTAATAATTATTATTTAATTTATTGATTGACGATAATGGTGTTCGTGTTCTTTTGGATGTTTTTGTTATTAATTAAATGATCTCTATATTCACCATTATTTCTAATTTTAATTATTAATAATATATTTTCATAATTTATATAATTATTAATAACACATTTTCATAATTTATATAATTCCTATTACTACGATTATTACTGTTTTTATTATTACGATTATCATGATTATCATTAATTGATAATTAATTAAATTATTAATTTATCTATAGTTATCGATGATGATGATAATAATAATATGTTATTAATATTATTGTTTTGGTATTTTATTTAGATAATTGAATATTTCATTCCTTATCATTCTTTGAGCATCCAATCATTGGAATGATTATAATTATATCATTTTTTTCCAATCTTCATTACATTCCTAAATTGATTTCATTCAGACATTATTTCATTCATTCACATTAATCATGTCAGTAGTTTTTAATGAGTACCCCGTAACCTATGGTCAACGTGGAATTTTCGTCCCAATTTGAACAATAGATTGATAAATAATTAAAAAATTAAAATTTGAAAAAATTCACTTTTTTAAAAATTTGAAATAATTCATTTATAATATGTAAAAGTATCTACGGAATGTTGAAAGTATTTTTTAAAAAGTCAATTTTCTTAAAAGAGTATAAAAAAATTTATTAAACATATTAAAATTATCTAAAATTCTGAAAATAAAATTTTAAGAAAATCTAATTTTATAAAATAAGTAGATTTAAAAATTTAAAATCCTTTCAAGACAATTTAAAATTTTCAATTTTAAAATTTTATAAAAAAAAATTCAACTTTTATTAAAATTAATTTTTCTAAAAGTAATATTTTCAGTTAATTTTCTAAGTTTTTAAATAATTTTGTAATTTTTAAATATTTTTTTATTTTTATCGCCGAAATTTTTCGCTGGAGTGGAGTATAGGTTTAAATTTTTTTTCTCCTAATCTAAGAAACAAAGAAAAAACCCTCCCCTCCTCTCACGGTGACTCGAACCCAGGACCAAAGGCCTAGGTAGTAGATGCTCTGCCACTTGAGCTATCCAACTTCGTCTGATACAAAACTTAGTTTAGGTTAAAAACGGAAAAAAGACCCAAAGTTCAGGGTGCAAATTGATATTAACCCTTATAAACAGTACTCCATCTTTCCCGAATGAACTTGCACACTTTTCTTTTCGGTACGTCCCAATCAAATTTGCACACTCTTAAAAAGGAAAGTTCTAACACAATCTCCACCCTCAATCCACCTTTGAAAAGTCAACATAAAAGCAAAAAACAACTTTTCTTAATATGTGTGCACCCTTAGGGGTGCAAGTTCATTCGAAACTGAGGGAGTATCAATTAGTTGTCCACCCATGCTCGTGCAATGCATGGGTAAGACTTTTTTTGAAAAATATATATAAAAGGTGGCATTGTTCAATATTGATACTTGTAGAGTATAATATGTATCATGTGCATTATTGATATAATATGCGTAAATAACATGAAATATTCTGAAATTTATATAATCGGTGAACAACGTAAAATATATGTACTACATATATATGTACTACACTTGACACTTGATACAATGACATATTACAAATTTCTGAAAACTTCCCTATACACAAACATTAATTGTTGTGTTGATATGTTCTTTTTTCATCACAAATGAAAACTTTCAAACATTTCTTGTGTTGTGACTCGTGAAAAAATAACACATAATTGGACATGACTAAAAACAGGCTTACACAAGTAAAGATCAACATTAGTCAATGATTGACATTGAGTTTTGTTTATTATCATGGCATATGAAACTGTGATAGGAAATTGACGTCGCTGAAATTTGAAAGGTACTTTTGATTCAGATGGAGTCATGAATAATCTCGGGATCAACACTAGTTGACCTGCACTTGCTCCAGTCATTAGCTTTGCTCCAAGGACATGATCTCCTAGTTTGGTAAGGAGCACTCTTGTACCGTTACACAAACCTCGACTTGGGCTAATGTTCCGTTGCAACATCACGGAAGTCCCTACTTTCAAGTGTAACTCATGATTATGAACTCCAACACACTTTATTCCATTAAGGAATTTGAGTATATGGACATTCATACCAGCATCTACTGTCATATCTGACTTGCTTGCACTGTCGGAGCTAAAATATGGACGACTATCTCCAAAAAAATTCTGAATCGTGTTGTCAACAACATCCAAAGTTGACACACGTATAACTCGTTGTTGTAGATATTCCAGGTCATGAATTCTTTCTGATAAGTTAGGATAAGTACTTTCAACAATTGTTGCAATTGGATCAGGATCATTTTGCAGAAGTATATCATCATGAATATGTATTACTGATGAACTATCATCTCCTTCTCCAAATGTCCTATTTTCAGTATCTTGTAACCATTCCAAAAATTCAGCTAAAGCTAAGAGCTCACTTTCTGAACTAACACTCGCAACCTCATATTCTTCGTTAACTAAAGAACTTCATAAGGGTTCCATATGTAAGATCCGTTAATCGTTGCATTGCCAATATCTTATCTTCGAACTTTTAATATAATTGGTAGTATTTGGCGAAAATCTCTACCATACAACCGTCTTACCACCAAATGGCTTTTTAGAGTTTCCTATCTCAACGCCCTTCATAACATCCTTAAGACTTTTGTCCAAAACTTGGAAGCAGAATTTGTGCATCATGGGAGCCTCATCTCATATAATGAGCTTAGCTTTCACAATCAATTGATTAAACTTGATGTCTGGCTTGTTACTAAACATTGAGTTTTCATGTGGAATCAATGGTATCTTGAAGCAAGAGTTCGCAGTTCGGCTTCCTAGAAGAAGCAAATATGTTATTCTAGGTGAAGCAACATTTAGAATCACTTGTCCCTTACATCTGATTGTTGCAGACAACGTTTTCAAACAAACGTTTTTCTGGTATCTCCATAACCACAAAGAAAGAAAGTTTTACCCAGGTCTTTCTTGTGTTGAATCTATTATTTTATCAAATACAACGTGTTGCTTGCTTGTCAACTTTGGAAGTGGCTTTTCAAGATCCTTTTGACAGTAAGGATCTATCATATTGCAATTCATCATGTAACAATCTATTCTAACATGTTCCAATATCATTGAAGTCGGAAGTGGCATTGTCTCGAAGTATCTGAGGCTACTTCCACACCTACATAGTACATTCTCAATTTCAACGAGAGCAAGACTCTTAATTTGAGCCTCTGTTAACTAGAGATATATGAAATTGTTAAATGAGCATGAATTAGTTAAGTATTTAACTAATGATGAAAATAAAGATTAAAAATTGTTAACAAAAGGTAATAATTCATAAACATACCTTGATTATGATAAAATTGTCGTTGCTTGTAGAGGATGTCGTCCAACAAATATTCCTAACATTTTCTCCGAATAATTTCTGGCCTCCCCATACAATTCTCTATCAACAAAGTCGCAAGCATAGTGCATAGAGATTGCACAGATGCCCAAAAAATGGCTTCAGAGGGTGTTTGGCTAAACTTACTTAAAATATATTATAAGCTTATTATAAGCTCTTACATCTTATAATTACCAAAAAAATGTGTATTTAAAAAGAGCTTATGAAAAAAAAGGTGGAAGGGTGGTACTTTTTTTAAAAGAGCTTATAAGCTCTTGAGGAGCTTAATTAGACATCTAATAAGCTCTTTTAAAAAAAATTAGTCAAACAAATTTTAAGAGCTTATAAGCTCTTGAACATCTTATAAGATGTTTTAAAGATCTTATAAGCTCTGTCAAACACCCTCTCGGTCCATCCATCAATATACTCACTAACATCCTTCAGAAGACCAAATACATATCACGCATCTCTACATGAATCATATTGTATATGATGTGCTACTTTCATGTCATCATGACATTTGGCTCTAAGAATGACATTGATTAGGCATCTAAGATAATAAGAATCACCTGCTCCTGGAGGTACATAGTATGGTCCTCCTGAAGTAATTCCATAACTCATACGAATCCATTTTTACTTTCCTGCTTATAAACAAAGTATTGAGGTTATTTTGCGGAGGTGATGTCATTTCCGTGTGGATACTAAATATTTGCCATGAACCAAGCTTCAAACTTGCTTATGCTGAAAGGTTGACCATCAATAACAAAACTAATATCTTGTGTTTCTGAAAAAACGACACTTTGTTCGCCTGGAAGATGGAAACCCAACCGTTCAACAGGTGGATCTCTGTATGTTATTTTAAACTAAAAAATTCTCCACATAGACTCACATTATGAAACGTATCTACAATCATAGTACATTTGCACCTCACTTTAACATTATGTGCATCCTTCTTACTCCATAGGAACTATGCAGTTGCACGATCACATCCTTTGTTTATGTATTTGAATAAATAGTAATACTTAATGGACATGTTTGGTTATACCATTCCATATTTGTGTGAGCTCTATACCTTAGCACGAGATAAGGGTTGTGTGGCACTATGAATAGGTTATCAACAAGCACTCCATTTTTCATGATAGTTCTTCTAATATCCCTTCTCCTATAAATAGGATATCCTTCATCACTGAAAGTAGTGTTTTATACAAATTTCTTTTGAAAAAACTTGGTACAATCCGTTTCAGACATACACATGAAATTTCCTTTAGCATCTGCGCACGAACCATGATCATAAAGGTCTCAACATTAGCGTAATGGGCAAGATAAATATTCAGATCTGGAATTTTAGTTGATATGATCTAGTCTATATCAACCCTATTGGGGGTATCTATTCTCAACAACTAGGAACGATAATATATGTGCATGCGGGAAACCTTGCTTCTGAAATTCTACTGTGCATACAACTGCATAAATATTTGAAAGATCGATGTAGTTTAGAAAAACATAATATGTAAATAATAAGCAATAGTAAAATATGAATCTATATGAATAAATATGCAAATAAATTTATAATTTAATTTAGGAAAAAATGAAAAGTACCTACTTTGACACGACCGAATACCCTATTCTTTCTTAAATCTATGATCAATCCATCCAGTTTCATCTTGAAGACTCCATAAAAAATATATGGGCGATCTTCAGGGTTCATACCCTTTCTATCTATATATTAGGTGATTCCGGGCCATTTATCGTTGCTTGTTAAGGTTATAAGCAATTGGGGTAGCCGGCCCTCCCACATAGCATCCTGAAAGTTATGAATCATATGTATGGGACTTCCGGTGTATGAGGATAGCAATACCATTGATAAACCTTGAGTTGCTAGATTTATCTCGCTACTGAACAAAGCATCTGCAAGTCCCTTGTACATTTCATAACAGAGAGTTTTTTTACTAAGCTTAACCCATGTTAATCTTCGTGATTCTATAATGGTGTATAAACCCGCCCCTAGTTGTTGGCACTACAAGAAAAATGCACAACAACAACGCCTTTAAGACAACGGTTTTACGTAAAAACCGTTGTCTATTAGAAAAATAACCTTTCTTAAGCATTTTCGTTGTGGTTTAACTTAAAAATCCGCTTAACAACAACGGATTTACTCTGCTGTTTTTATAAGGGTTGTGATTCAGTACATTAATTTTTTTTTAAAGTAATTTTTTTTTAACTAACAACTCTTAATTAAAGTTAGTGTTTTTCTTTTCCCCTAAAATTCACATGCGTTTGCCAATAAAGGAGAAAAAACTGCCCTGTAAAATTGAAGAAACCCTTTCTCTAAGAAATGAAGAGAAACACTGAACAATCGATCGCCGCTGCCGTTGCTCCATCACCGCTCGCCGCCGCCTTCGCTCCATCACCGCTCGCCATCGCTCCATCGCCGCTCGTCGTCGCTCCATCGCCGCTCGCCGTCACAGCATCGCCGCTCGCCGTCGCACCATCACCGCTCGCCGTCGCTCCGTCTCCGCTCGCCGTCGCACCATCGCTGCCCACTATTGCTCCATCGCCGGTGCCTTTGTCCGTCATTTTCCGATCCCGCTCGTCAGTGCCCTTTGTCGGCAATATTTAGGGTTAGTACTCCCTCACTTGTCACTCTTGCTTGAAATTTATTAATCAGCACTTATTTTTCAGATTAGTCCAGAAAAATTGCACATTGGTGTCATATATGGTGATTTAGTTTTCACTAAAGATTCATCCAATTTTGTTAATCATTATATTTCGATTTGTTGCAGAAATATCATCTGCTTGTCAAATACCCCAGTGCTTGAGCTAGCCACGAGAAAAATGTCGAATTATTCACCTCATTCATCTTCTATCTCCACTCCTATCACAGAACATGAAATTTGGAGTGTCAACATTAGCAAAACGGTATGCAATGTGTATTATTCTTTATTTTAATTCTTTTTCTATCCGATCTATTTCAAATCGGTAGTCTGCAAAACATCTACAATTGGCTTTTGTACCCCTCCTTGGAGAATGTGGATATAAATCCTGCTTGCAATGTTCCTTGAATTGAATCTCAATTCTATAATTGGATATTCTACAGATGATCCTTCCTGCATCTGTTCTGCTAGGATAAAGCCATGGTTCCAGTAAACGAATCAATTCAATCTTTTATTTTCCTTTATGTTTGCCAGTAGCTGAGGTCTTCTTTTAGTTATGGACACTTCACCTTATATTATATATTTTACATTTTCACTGACCACATTATCTGGAACACTTTTTATAAGGAAGGCTATTGTAATTTGTGTATGAATTTCATGATGATTTATAGGTCCTTGAGC
Source organism: Ajuga chamaepitys (assembly GCA_958295605.1). Taxonomy (NCBI): domain Eukaryota; kingdom Viridiplantae; phylum Streptophyta; class Magnoliopsida; order Lamiales; family Lamiaceae; genus Ajuga; species Ajuga chamaepitys. Next base: position 20,232,720 of record OY282497.1, on the reverse strand, counting down.
ATTTGTGTAGAATAAACATATGAAGATATACATGGAACACTTTCATTCAGGACATTTGCCATGCGTGGGTATGCTTTGAGAGAGAATATGGCTTGCTGGAAGACTTTGATATTGTTGTTCAAAAGGTACTTATTTCTCTCTGAAGTTTATTTTCCATTACCTAACTTTCGAATTGCATTCTGAGCCCTATAATGTCAGTAGTGATGGTTCATGAAGTTGCACTTCCTACTTGCTAGAAATGGTGCATTACTTGTTTATTGTTGTGATGCGTGCTTCCTTTTTCAGCTAGGACATCAGTTTATCCTTGAATCTGTCTGCATTTCCATACTGTATAATCAAATGCTAATTGTTCTAGAAATATGAACAAAAGGTGCGTTAATAATTGCAGGGAACTAATGTTTATTTGTATATCCGTTCTTATAGCAGTGTTTATGATAACTTTTTACTATATTATTTGTGATTATCTAGTATATCTATATTCAAAATTGATAGTTGTGTTTTTTGAAATTATCCGTTAAAGGAGTCTTCAGTATATCTGCTTATTCTGGTTTGAGTAGCAGATATGAGTATTATGAATAAATAATGGCTGTGAGAAGTAAACAATATGTTTGTGGAAGATGCAAAAAAAATGTTTATGTGCAAATTGATACGATATATTGTCTTATCTAGAAAATTGCATCTTTTATTTTGTTTATTTGTTTTGCTTTTCAAATTATGGAGCCTCCCAACAGAAGTCATTCAGGCTTGGAACTTCTGCGAATGAAGAAAATATTGGTACTTAGCATCATTCAAACATGTATTAATAAATCATCTTAAGCTGATAATGTTAGTTTATAATTTGATTGTTTTCTTGATTACATACATATACGTACATCCCTGCTTCACAGTGGCATCCTCCGAAGGTGCTGAGATAATTAGCTCAAGGACACCTGTTATGCCGCCTACATTTTGTGTGGCATCTGTATCCTATATAGTTGAAATTGCTGATTTGCAGCCCTTATTATCTCATGTGTATGTGTCTTTTGCTCACTCGGTCTTTGAAATTCATTGCTTGTATGTAAAAAGGTGTTATCAGAAGAGAGGAAGGCTAGAGCTATGGTTTTTTTATGAAAAAAGAGAGGAATTACAATTACTACAGTTGATGTATTTTTTTATCTCTTCTATCCAATTCCTGCTCTTCCACCTAATTACATGCATTCTTGGTATCAATGTTTATGTTTATATTGCAGCCACATGTAGAATACGAGACAAGTGAAGACTGAAGAGACATTACGCTCACACGGATTGCGCCCGACATGCTGATTATGTTAAAGTGTGATGTAAAATAAAGAATTATTAGCATAGTTTATTGTGGTTGTATATTGTTCTTGCTTTTACATTAAAGTAATTTTGAATGTCTTTTTTCCTTTTGTTCTCTTTTTGTTAAGTATGGACATCATATCTAGGAAAATATAAGTATTTGTATATCTTATTCTGCAGAGTTATTATTTCTAGATCCATAGATTATAGATAAAAACCTACACCATCTAAGTGCTTCTCAATTTGAAACTCAAGACATATTGGGATTTTTATGTTAGCTATGAAAGAAGAATCAAAAGCTGGTGGTCTTTTCTTTTGGGCAGTTATGTAATTGATTTCTTTTACCCTGAATCAGATTCGTATGTGTGAGCATATTGTATGTGGCTAACTGAGTATTTTAGTTTATGTTCTCAATTGTACAAAATATGCTTAAATCCTATTCTAAATTGTATATCATCTAAAAATGCAGGGTGCAAAGCTTCCTTTTATAGTTGATGTTAATCTTGATGATCAATGGGAGGCATAACTGGATGAAAATGCATATGCTGGTATGTACATCTTGACTCTCATTTCACATTTATGCCCTTTATTTGCTAATTATTTAAGCTTGCAATAAAATATATGATGTTTTATCCGCTTTACAATACCAAACCCATATATGATGTTCTATCCGCTTTACAGTACCAGCTCATCATATTGCTATTTCCTTCAATTTGTTGATATTGCTATTACCATCTCAACCTAATTCTATTTCCTTCAAATTATTCATTTTGATATTATTATACCATCCATCGTATTATCAAAGTTTCTCACTTATCACTACTTTCTATCCTCAGGGATTGAAACTGTTCGAAGGGATAATTGTTTGCTGGTCAAGAACCTGATCAGTGAATGCCTCAATAAAATACTTATAGACAGAGATATCCCTGGCGCTGTTCAATATGTCAAGAACACAATCTCAGATCTTCTTATGAATCGCATGGATTTATCCCTTTCAGTTATCACCAAGGTGAAAAATACTAAGCAGATTAATTTACATGGGGTTTTTTTTAGTTATTAATGTTGTAAGCCTCTCTGGTTTGTGTTATTATGACTTGATTCTTGTACTAACATTTCCTTTTCAATAGTGTCTGACAAAAACAGGTGATGACTATGAAGTTAAAGCAGCACATGTTGAGCTTGCCGAACGAATGCCTAAGGTGATAATATTTCATTGCTTGATCAGAACTTGTCTTATTATCATACCCAAAAAACCTTTTTTCACCTTATACAACTACACAAATAGCACACTTCGAGTCCTAAAATTAATTGAGAAGTTATATTTGTATACTAATGACTGATCTTCTAATGCTTATGAATATCCATTTTCGGATATAGGTGTGGTAGATTTCCTCCAGTTGTGAAGACGGTGGTCCCCGTGGATGGGAGATTCGAGCGTATAGTTCTGTATTGTAACGCCACTTCAGACCATGGTATTATTTGGATTGAGAGAGAAGCTGAACGGGCTCTAGAAGTAAGTATGTCTTTCCTTTTTCGCAATGGATACATATTGTCTGTTGGATGCTGCTCGATGGCCATCCAGAATCCTGTGTTTTGTTTGTTACAAATTTCATCATGATTTTTATATAATAAAAATCTGAATGTTCTAATGGATGTACGGATACACTGAATTAGGCAGAGTTTTGTAATGAAAATATTAGAAAGAAGATGGGGGCAGCCCTATTGGATCAGAAATTAGAGAAACGTGATTTAGATGGTTTAGACTTGTGCATAGAAGACCTTTAAATGGTACAAGTAGAAAGGAAAACCTTTTTAATATTAGAGGGAGTGTATCATATTTAAATATTAATGATGTCTGGAGTGAACACAATGGTGCAATATGATCCTTATAGCCAAAGAGCATAAGGTTCTCTCTCTCAAGGTTTGCGTTTGGGCTTTGAATATAGTCCTTTTTTTCTCAAGAGCTGCCTAACTTTACGATTTTACAGCTTTGGGTATCATCAACTCCGCTGAAGAGCATATATTAGATAGTCAGTGGCCTGATTTTGAAGATGAATGGACGACGAAGATCATTCAAAGAAGAACTTCCACTGATTGAAGATTCATCATCAGGTATTAAAAACTCATTGAGTTGCATTTTTCTTGATATTAACTTATAAATATTGTTGATGATTGATTTTAAAAAATTCTTTTAAGCACTATTGCATGTTAGTAACGTTCATGCTCTAAGTTATAGCTTGTTTGTTGTATGTCAATTAGGAGATGAAGCTGAAAATAATGATTCATATCGGAGCGATAATGCTCTAAGGTTTGGATACTCGACCCTAATCTATGAAGTTGATATATTCATGGAATCTGTAGCAGATTTTTCCTGCTCATATTACCTGATATTAAGTTCTTGGATTAAGTAACACATAAAATCTACCTGAAACGCAACTAACACAATATTCATGTTGGAAAAAGCATACAAATTCCAAAAGAAAAGAAAAATAAATTATAATTTAGGTATTTAATTTCAGTTACATCACGTGCCCCCTCTTTATCTTACTATAGAAAGGCTATTTATCTTCTTAAGTGTCATTTTGGACAACAAAGACATTTTCTCATTTGCTTGCAAAATATCAGTTGTTTGCTTAGTATTTTCTCTTTATATTTTATGGTTTAGCGCTTATTTTCCCTTTTATTATTTTCCACATATTTTTAGTTTGTTGATATTTGTGCAGTCTGCCTAGAATTTTAGCTACTTGGTTTAGCAAAATAAGAAAATGAAAAAAAAAGAGATCTTATTTTTTCTGGAGTTGATATATTCTTTTCTAATTTTGCAAGGTGCTTATGATCTTCGTGAGCTGTTGGGAAATGAAGGAACGAAATTTTTGCATACTGTGAAGTGCGTTAAAGCTCAAGAAGATCTGATCGATTCGACCGCGTAGTCAATTTTATATTAGTTTCGAAAGCATATTGGTGGTTGTTTTTGCTAAATAATGTACTAGATATATTGAATTGGATGATTTGACTATCAAAATAATTGTTAGTTTATTTATGTTTTTCTTCTTTTATGTGATGTATTTTATTGAATTATTTATTATTTAAAAATATTAAAAAAGGAAAATAATACCTAAAAACAAGTACCACAAACCCCTATTATAAAGGTTAAACGACAACGGTAAAAAACCGTTGTCTTTACATTGTTATCAAAATTAAACGACAACGGTGGAAAACACCGGTAATGATTGTTGTTGTAAAGGCTCAAACGACAACGGTTTATAACTGTTGTTAACAATAAGCGTTGTGATACAAACGACAACGGTTAAGCTGCATTGTAAAGGGCGTTGTCATAAATATCAATCACAACGGTTAAAAACCGTTGTGGTATAGGTCTTCAACAACGGTCAAAAATCGTTGTGGTAGGTAGGAGTCTACTACAACGCCAGGTACGACAACGCTCATTTACCGCAAACGACAACGGTTTTCCACCGTTGTCATTTTGCAGAATTGTTGTAGTGTGGGTCAGTCTTCCGGAAGATAAAATAACACACTATTCTCCATCTCTATCATGAAATCTGTAGGCAAAGAATTTTCTAATTGTCACACGTTTCCTGTTCCTTTGTGTAGTACTTGTTATTTTCGACAATGAGATGTCTTCCCTATATCCATCTTCTCCGTAAAAATAATAAGAAGGTACTGTAAACCAAGGTAAGGAGCATATAAGCTCATTTATCCGCGTCAGATATCCTAGATTTCGTTTACACAATGACATGTATCTAATTACCTAATTCTTCATCGAAGTCTCCTACGATCAATGTTGCTACTTCAGAAGCAGTTGGAAGATTATACATCCTACCATCCTTATCTCTTCTTCCAGTTAGCTTCAGCTTAACATTAGCATCACTACACTGTTAAATTTTGTCTCTTGTCATCCTAAAATATTGCACTAAGATATTATTGTCATCAAGCAGCCTAGTATTTCCTTCAGTTCTTGAATAATATATGTGTGAAGTCCATCTGAATTGTGTGACTTATAAAGTCATATTTGAGCTTCAATATCATATAATGTAAGAAAGCATTTGAATTATAGTTATGAAAGCATATAATTTTTGCAAAAAAATTATACCTAACAAAGTTAATTATGTTTGCCTCCTCATTTTCAATGTCGTATATGTATAGTTGAGTAAACGTTGGAGGTTGTTCTTTAGTCGGCATCAAGCTTCCAATCAAATGGTAGTTCTGACCGTGAAATTCAAATATAGGTGGAGAAATTTCCGTGTTAGGACTATTATCAATTTTTCCTCCCATGGATGTGAAACAAAACATGTTGTTGTAGGATCCGATGTTTTTTATGAAGTGGTTGCTTTTTGGAGTGTTTCCACATAGAAAATTCATCAACAACTGTGGTGGAAGTTCAAATTTTCCTTGCAAGCAACAGGTTGAGTATTTCGGTCTTTTTACCACATAGGTAGACCTTAGCCTCTCATCATACCAGAAAAAAATACCACAACACCCGCACTTATGGTCTGCATCATCTAAATCCCAAAATTTCTGAGATAAAGTAAAAAAAATAAAGTCACAAATTTATTAATTTTAAATAGGTTAATTTTGAGTTATTGTTAATATAATTTTCTAAAAAAGAAAAGGTTTATGGGATGAGTACCTGTAGAGTTAGTGCGCTGACAGATTATGTTCTCACTCATTTTCAAAAGCAAAAGCAGATGTCTGTGGAAGTTCATTTGCAGTTTGCATGCCATTAAAAGAAGAAAAAAAAGTTAGTAAACTACTTTATTTTCCTAAAATAAAATAATAGTAACTGATTGTTTACCTCACGGACCGCCGACTTGTTGCATAAAGTAGAAAACATTATGCAAAACTTTTCATTATACTTATTTATAAGCAGGAAAACAATTAATATAAACATAAAGTTAAAATAAATCTTATGTGTTTTAATATATAACTATATGTTAAATTTTGAAGTTACTGAAATTGTACATAAAAAATAAATGTACCTTTTGCAGTAGAAGTTGGAGGCAATTCTATAGATAAAAATTGATTTGGTCCTCTTTGACAACATGGTTAACCCCCGTTATAAATTGGTATTACATTGAGGAAAATTTATAATAAGTAAATAGCAACATATTTGAATTAAACTTTTTATCATACCCAAGGTTGCAGAAATCGAAAATCGATAGTCGGGCGGAGAGTGGCCGACTACTCGGCGACTAGTCGGTCCAACTTTTTTCCCTGCCCCTTTAATAAATCAACTGACTTTCAACACAACAAAAATAAAAAGTACTTTCAAATGCAAATATACTAATATAGAAATACACTGGTTTGTGAGAAATGAGAATTAATTTTTTCTTTTTTTATTTTAGTATTAAAACAATGCCATTTTATAAAAAAAATTAATAAAAAATAAATTATTAAAATCGACTTGGCCGACTAGTCGGCGTCTAGCCCGACTAGTCGGCGATTAATTCATGCAACAACTAGATGGGCCGACTAGGGTGAACTCAGGTCTGTCGGTGGCTGACTAGCGACTAGGTGCCAACTAGCCCGAGTTCTGCAACACTGATCATACCACTTGGTATTGGTGCATATCATAATATGCACTAATTTGTCTTCTGAAGTTGGTTGATTATTAAGGGAAATTTAGCATTTAAGTTGCATTGTAATAAAACTCTACTATTGTTAAGTAAATAAATAATTAAAAATAAAAGTAAAAACATATTAGGTTTTTTTTTTTCAAAAAAATTAAAATGAATGCAATATGAATTACCAGGAATATTTCTGAATGAAGTTGAGTTTGCAGTAGATGTATTACTACCTTGTGACTGAGCTCTTTTTAATCTTGCAGCATGCAACTTCCTAAAAAGAACAAATTTTATACTTGTTGATATACAACACATAAAGAAAATTATAAATGGCCTACTAAAAAAATGAAATAAATATGTAATATGAATATAAAAAAAAACTCACTTATGTCAACTTGCATTGACATAGAAGCTGATGATGGAGCAGATGTAGCACTTCAATCTGAAATTGCATTTTCATTCGACGTAAAATCTAATTTCCCTAAAAAAAAAAAGACCCAGAAAATGGAAATTATTTTCATTTATAACATTTTATGATAAAGTATGAAAAAAAATTGAAGATACATAAAAATAAAATATTTTGCATATTAAGCTTCATTCACGTTTTTTATTCATTCTACTTTTGCGTAAATTTCACATTTCTCTTGAATGAAATTCATCACTACAACAATAATGTGTTTTAGCGGTGATACTTTTGTTACCATATATATACCAAGGTCGTCACTTAAAGAGGTTAGTAGCAAAAGAAAAAAAAATATGTTGTCACTAAGTTGTGACTATAATTCGTGACATTAAAGGTCTTAGTGATGACAACCTACTAGTCTTCACAATAACTCCCATATTTAGTCAAATGCAAATAATGTCATTAATTCCCAAGGTATTAGTCACATAAAATTTTCGTCACTATAATCCAATGATATAGTCACATGTAAATGTCATCACTATTGTCATATAATTTTTTTCACTAAATCTTCATAATTTAGTGACAAACAATTGTTGTCACTAAAGTGTACGACTTTATCGACACAAATCTATAGATTTTAGTGACATACAATCTCAGTCACTACTTTTCAGTCACATTGAACTATTGTTACTACAACAATATTGTAGTAACAAAATATGTTTTTTCACAGAAAAGTAATTTAGCCACAACCGTTAATCATCACTAATGTTGATAGTTTAGTGACATTAAATATGTATAACTAAAACTGTGGTAGTAGATACTGTAGTCGTAGACCTTTCACCAATAACTACGGTTAATGAACTGTAGTAATTAATTATAAAGACTACGGTTGCCAACCGTTGTCGTACTAGTAGCATCAACATCTACAGTATGTATGACCAAAGTTGGGAACTTTCTTTGACTATGGTTTGAATCGTAGTAATTTATACTAACGACTACGGTGCAAACCGTAGTAGCAGATTTTAACATCTACGACTACGGTATTTATGACCACGGTTGATGACTTTTTTTTTACTACGGTCGAACCGTAGTTATTAAAATAAAGACAACAGTTGATAACCGTTGTTATTCATCATAAATCCTTGTCGTTACTGTGACGTCTCCATCTCAATGAAACTTATATTTATTAGAAAAATGGGCAACATCACTAAAATCTATAAAAAACCTTGAACTTTAATTGATGAATTTTTTTTTTTTTTTGCTCGAAATAATAAATACTAAAAAGATGTTTGTAAGTCATGTTGACACAACCTTAAAACAAGCGGAAGCTCATAATTACTTCAAGATAGTTCATCATAACTTTTAAATAGAGATCGCATAGTTTGAAAAAGTAGTTTAACAAAGTTTAAAGCGGAAGTGCATAACGAAATCTTCACAGTTTGCTTACATGACCCACAAAATAGAGTTTAATAAAGTTCTTTATCAATTATTAGTAGCTTTCACTTCGGACGAGGGCCCACATCCATCTTCATTCCTCTTCCACGTTAGTACTTGAAAGGAGGGGGTGAGTGTTCGAGAAAAACACTCCGTGGGTTCACTCGGTTGTCCACTTAGATGTCATACAAAGAATTGCAATAATGGACAGTTACATAAACAATGCATATACCATCAACACATAAAACACACCTGAAAACATGATGGACTCTAAATTAAAATAAATATACACATATATACTACTATATAGATACACATAGGAGCACATAGGTGGGGCACGTATTGCCCTGCTCGAGCAGCATAACATATTCGGGAGCGACCCGAGGGTGATCTTTCGATCCATAACATGTACGGTGTTACCCGTAGAGCATAATCATATACGGTTTTACCCGTAAGCATAATCATATACGGTTTTACCCGTAAGCATAATCGTATACGGTTTTACCCGTAAGCATAGCATGTACGGTTTTACCCGTAAGGTTTTTGAAAAGCATAGCGTGTACGGTTCCCGTAAGGTTTTTGGAAAGCATAGCATGTACGGTTTTACCCGTAAGATTTTTGAAAAGCATAACGGTTTTACCCGTAAAGTTTTTGAAAAGCGTAGCATGTACGGTTTTACTCGTAAGGTTTTTGAAAAGCATAACGTGTACGATTTTACCCGTAAGGTTTTTGAAAAGTATAGCACGTACGATTTTACCTGTAAAGTTTTTGAAAAGCATAGCATGTACGATTTTATCCGTAAGATTTTTGAAAAGCATAACATATTCGGTTTTACCCATAAGGTTTTTGAAAAGCGTAGCATGTGCGGTTTTATCCGTACGATTTTTTAAAAGCATAACATATACGGTTTTACCCGTAAAGTTTTTGAAAAGCATAGCATGTACGGTTTTACCCGCAAGGTTTCTGAAAAGCGTAGCATGTACGGTTTACCCGTAAGGTTTCTGAAAAGCGTAGCATATACGGTTTTACCCGTAAAGTTTTTGAAAAGCATAACATGTACGGTTTTAACCGTAAAATTTTTGAAAAGCGTAGCATGTACGGTTTTACCCGTACCATTTTTCAAAAGCATAGCATGTACGGTTTTACCCGTAAAGTTTTTGAAAAGCATAGCATGTACGGTTTTACCCGTAAGGTTTTTGAAAACCGTAGCATATACGGTATTACCCGTACGATTTTTGAAAAGCATAGCATATACGGTTTTACCCGTAAGATTTTTGAAAAGCATAGCATATTCGGGAGCGACCCAAGGATTTGTACGGTGTTACCCGCAGTCCTAACATAGCTAGTACGATATTACTCGTATACAATACACATAATATGGTTTTACCCATAACTTCACATAAATTTCACACAAGTTCACATAAATTTCACATATTTGTCACATAAACATAAGCGTATGCAACATTAATGTAAAAGCCATTATGACAATAATTTGCATGAAAACAAGTAGACAACATAAAATAGCCACATAGAGATTCCCCACCTAGAAGTGTGTACGACTAGTTGGTTGTATAGTCCTTCCCTAGACATAGGTCCTCTTCTACTTCAACTTCTTTTAGTCCTACAATATAGAATATTTGTCTTAGCATAGGTGGGTACTAGGCTTTAAACATAAAATGAAGAATTGGAGCAAAATTTGTAATTTTATAAAAGTTGAGGGACCATTTTGTAATTTTGTAAAATATTTCAGATTTATACTTTTATGTAAAACTCTAGATTTTGGAATTTTAGGTTCTATGAGAATTGGTTTGAGTCGAATCGGATTAAAAACGAGTATTTTATGACATTTTAAAGGTCTAGTGGCATTGTTGTAATTTCTAGAAAAATAGTGGCAAATTTGTATAAAAAGGGCAGTGACATTTTCGTAAATACATGGATTTGTTGACTTCCAAAAAGGCTGATAGAAATTGAAAATAAAAAATTGCATTTTAGCCCTTAAAGAATATCTAATTTTTTTAAAAAAAGATAGTACAAGAATTTCTGCAGCAACTTTGACCAAACTTTTCCGATGACTCGGTCGTCAGAATTATAATTAGGACATGGATATGGAAAGCTCTCGTCAAGAGCTTTCCAGAATGACCAACCACAATAGAATCGGAGTTTGGAACAAAAAGTTATGGCTCTTTGAAGGTGGTTCAGTTATATAGGTTTCGCCTAAACTTTGACCGGCCATAACCGGAGTTCTAGAGCTCGGATTACGATTCCGAAAACTGTTCCGGAATTCTCTTGCCGAGCACTATCATATTATATAATAAAGTATGGATTTTGATAAAGGGACAAAAATAAAAATGGGGCAGTAGCTGATCCGACGAGTCTAAAAAGCCGTCGGGTCAGTTTTCGGGCGACTTAGCCGTATTTCGGTGGCTGGGGATGAAAAATTTGAGATGGAAAGAAAGAAGACTTACCAGCTATGCTTTGTGGGAGAAGAAAGGAAGACTTCAAGCTATGTTTTGGTGGGAGGAGGTGATGGAATGAAGACCTCCTCACACCTCTATTTATAGACCTATCACAAGCACAAAACCGTGGGAATAAAACCGTGGTATCGGCTGCTAGTTTTGAGCAATAATGTGGGTATAAACCCATGGAATTTAGTCATTGGTTTGGGAAATATTGTGGGCATAAAACCATGGAATTTAGCCATTGGTTTTGGGAAATATTGTGGGCATAAAACCATGGAATTTAGCCATTAGATTTGGAAAATAATCCTATGGAGAGGGCTTACCATAAAATGTAGATTTCTCTTATCATTGGGTAATATAGCGTCTAAGTGTTGTCTAATTAAAATTACGTATCCCGATCCGTTAAAATATTAATTCATACCATTACTTACAAGGATCAATAATTATGCAAGTGTAAGAAAAATAATTACAACAAGTATAATGTGCACAAAAATAATGCAACTAATATATATTCAAATAAAATAATGCAACTAGAAAATTCGGGTCGTTATAGTTACATAATAGTAATTTTTTTCATGATCTGTATTTTTTAATATTTAATAATTGATATATACATAGTTAATAATTTAATATTAGTAAATCATATATATAAACAAAAATTAGACAATAAAGAAAAATTGCTCCAAATTTATTCCCAACATCAACAGAGGTATAATTGTACAAAGTATTTAAAACAAGAATAAACTACAAAAAATGTACTACACAACGTTGAAGATCTAAATTTACTCCTCTATCTATAGTCTCAACCTTACAAGTTAAGGCTCCACTTGATTTCATTCTGCATTAATCCCTTGAATAGATACACGAGAATACATTCATGCCTGATCAAAAGAACCCAAACACATATCATTTATTACATTTTCAAGGATACAAAAGCTATAAAGGGGAGGGAGAAGGATGTGGGAAAAAAGTAAAAAAAAAATACTAAGCAAGATATCAGGCCGGTGGCACTCCCAAGCCTCCTAACCAGCTTGTTCATTGAAGTATTATTAGCTATTACCTTGTCCAGAGTCTGGGTATTAAGAACATAGGCTGGAGGAGCAACATTCTTAATTTTCACAAGGCAATCCTTGTTGCCATCAGTTTCAGCTTTACGCATTGTTGCCTTAAAATTTCATCACAAATCAGTATTCGCGACAAAGAAAATCTTGAAGTAAGAAACCAAATTCTCTAAGAAGAAAAATCGGATGAGTAACTGAAAGATTAAGACCTGTATGTGCAAAACACCATCAAACTGAAAACATTTCATTTCAAAACCATCAAACTGAATCCGGAAATGAATTGAAGGAAATTCAAGCTCCTCATCTTGGGAAAGACATCTAGATGGATAACACTCCTCAATGAGCTAGCCATGCTCAAAGATCAAACCTGATGATGCAAAATGTAACACCCCTTGTTGCAGACATTTTTGGTCAATTTCCAACGGAAGTTCTGACTTCACAGAAAATGATGATGATCGACTCATTCCCGGATACACGAAAAGACAGGTGGCCATATTGAATAATGTCCACTTTTACCATCAATAAAGTAAACGACAAGCATCAGTAACTACCCATGAAAATAGCAAGTCCGTCTTTAAACTGTAACTGTAGGTAGACCCAACGATAAGAAAAGAGATGATATTAGTTAAGATGCATGCTCCAACGTAGTAGAACAATTATGTTCATGCCTAATTAAAAGAATCCAAACAAATATCATGAATGCAATAAAAGAACATGGACATACATGTTGTATCATAAAATGTATAACATTGGCAATATTTATTGAAGAAACTATATATGTCGACTCCAGTTGCAACCTGTTCATTTTTGGAGGTGTAATTGCCAAATAACAATCTAGTCAAGTTTCAAATAACAAAATACATTTGTTAAAGGTTCTGTAGTATGCTTGGAACTCAATATTTGCTCTCATTACAAGTCCGACTTGATCAAAAATTGCCCCATGAAAATGGTGAGAGGCAAAATGAACAAATTCACAATTGGTTGAAAATCTGTAGAAAATGGCAAGAGATGTCTAAAATTACTCAAAGAAAACATCAACACACCAGGGACTTTGCTTACAAACTATGCGCCTTAAAGAAAGAAACTTATTCTAAAATTGTATTGGGAAAAAAACCTGCTGGATTTAATTACAGAAGCAAGCATTTTTTGCAAAGATGGAGAGCCCAAGACATTCAAGAAAAAATAAAGATATATATAATGGTGTATGTTGAATAATAATTACCTAAATTTACAGAAAGGCCGAAGCTAGAAAGGTAGAAATGGCTTAGATCTATCATAGATATTGGAAAAGTGAAAGACCAGCCAACATGAATATATAGATATCATGCCATGTTCAAGAACTACGAAAGAACATCACGTCCCTTCTTTTAGGACTAAATAATAATCTATCTATAAATTTAAAAGTCTTGTAAGAGAAGTGCAATGATATGCAAAGATTCTTAAAAAGAACCATATGAGGTATCAATGACAAGGTTTTATGTATTTTTTATTAGATATTGTAAAATCAACAAAGCAAAACGGGTTAAAAATATTACAATTTGTTCCTCACAACTCAAGTACATTTCATGGATTAAGAATTATAATTTTAATCCAATTAATCAAACTGATGATAAGTTACTTTTCATCATCATTTTTGAACATCCTTTTAATCAATAAAGGAAAACATAGTTCCATGGAGATATCCTAATAACTACAATATGGAAATATGACTAGTCACCTATTCCTCCATCTAGTGTTTCTGTATTGAATTTAATAGCTATAGGCCCTCTTTTAGAAATAAATATTAAAATATAAATACGGAGATCTAAAAATCAATAAAAAAATTCCACTAATTTGAATTTAAACTTTGTCATATTCTACGCGCAGATACCAATAGCTCATACCCGAATAGCTGGAACCTGAATAGCTGGATCCTTGAACCACACTTCATCATCATTCCTCTATCCTGCATTTTCAGCAAAGCTTAGTAGTTTCCCAGCCATTGTACCAGTCAACTAAACACAAAAAACCTAGAGATGATGGTTGTAGGCTGGAGTATAAAGAGACTTATTTCAAATATGTAAAGTAAATTGCACCACTAAGACTGAACAATTGAATCTAGAAGTTGGAAAAAGTCCAGCCTGGATAATTACAAGAGTGAAACTTTTAGTTATTCCTCATGACAATAACATCATAAACTCACAAGTCGCAAGTATCTAAATGTTACTTTTAACTATTAAAAAGTAAAAACTATAGCAGATATACATTAGCTGTATAATAAATAAGTATATAGACAACAATATTTCAACAACAGAAGTGGTAACCGTTGTCTTTAAACAGATAAAAATAATTCGACAACACTTAAAAAACAAGGGTGTTGCAAAGCCGTTGTATTTTTAGCGAAAATATTTTCAGAACCACTCCGGTTTGTACAATGACAATAGTTGTGTGCTGAAAGACAACGGTTTTTTGGAAAAAAAAAAAAAGGCTACCTTTTTGGTGTAGTCATTGAGCTTTTTCGTAGTAGTGCTAGTTGTTCACCCGTGCGATGCACCAGTCATCTTTTCTTTGCATATTACGAAAAGGAAAAAAAATATAAAATTAGTAAAAATTATAAACCATAATAACAATGTTACTGGAACATAATAGAATAAAAAAGTAATAGAATAAAAAGGATGAATTAATATATATAAAAAAAAAAAAATGCTAACTATCCTCAAGTTAAGTAGTTCCTAAATATGTACTCCCTCCGTTTTATATTAATTGTCATTTTAGAACTGATAATGCCGAAACCCGGATATCAAACGAATCACAATCGCGGTAATAATCCAAAATGATGAAACATGCAAGAATTTAAATGGCGCACGGATTTACGTGGTTCGATCTTGAGATCTACGTCCACGGAAGAAGGCAATAACCTTCCGAGGTGTTTCACTACCTTTTTCTTGAATACCGGAGTACAATCTTACAAGTCTTGATTCTAGAATTACGAATTGGAACCCTAAACTAAGCAACGATTCTCCTATTTATACTATACAATAGAAACCCTAACAAAATCCCTATAAATCCGCCAATCCAATCTGCATGGCTATTGGAAAAGATCATGGAGAACTTTTCCCAACTTCCAAAGACGCCACGAATGGGCTTGGCTGCATTGGGCTTGCGCTACGAATGGGCTTGGCTGCGTTGGGCTTGCGCTCTTGGGCCCAATTGACCCACCTGGCGGGCTAGACCGACCCGGGAAGATTGGGTCATACCTATCAAATGTCCCCCCACCAGCCTGAGCGAGGGAGGAGCTTCGGTTAAAAAGATTTATTGTGGGTCTATGTGTATGCGCTGTAGCGAAGTTGAGCCGGAGTAGTATCTGACTCCTTTTGTGAAAGAGTCAATCTTGAGTCGAACTGAGTTACCCCCGGGGTGAAGGAGTCAACTCGAGTCGAACTGAATCACCCCCGGGGTGATGGAGTCAACCGGAGTCGAACTGAATTACCTCCGGGGTGAAGGAGTCAGCCGAAGTTGAACTGAATTACCCCCGGGGTGAAGGAGTCAATCGAAGTTGATCTGAGTTACCTCCGGGGTGAAGGAGTCAACCGGAGTTGATCTGAGTGACCCCAGGGGTGAAAGAGTCAACCGGAGTCGAACTGAATTACCCCCGGGGTGAAGGAGTCAACCGGAGTTGATCTGACTTACCCCCGGGGCGAAAGTGTCAACCGGAGTCGAACTGAATTACCCCCGGGGCGAAAGTGTCAACCGGAGTCGAACTGAATTACCCCCGGGGTGAAAGAATCAACCGGAGTTGATTTGAGTTACCCCCGGGGCGAAAGTGTCAACCAGAGTTGATCTGAGTTACCCCCGGGGCGAAATAATACTCCGAGTTGAAGCACAAAGCTTCCTGGGGAAGGAATTGGCTTGATGTGATTGGTCACGTGATCATTACGTGCGTGGCGCGTGTGAGGCACGCGGGTGCGCAACCCAAGGGCGCATGTAATACACGCGCTAATGTGAGCCACTGAATTTGAACAGGCGCAATCTAGGCCATTGAATCTCTGTATTAGAGGGAAAGGGAAGTGATAGTTTCACTTTACTCTTCATTTGCAATTTGCGATAAAAAAACCAGCGGGAAGACGAGAAAGAAACCAACAAATTTCTGGAAATCGCTCCAACTTCGTGCTTTCATCTTTGAAAAATCAAGTAAGTATGTCTTCATCCTCAGAATCTTCTAGTGTGAGGGTAGTGGGAACAGATGAGAGCCCCTGTGATGCTAGACCTCTGCGAGCTATTTTCCCAGAGAGGAGGGAGAGTAGGAAACTGTATAGGGCTGACTTTAGGGAAATATGGACCCGGGAACTGAGATTTCCCACCTGCTTAGAGGAGGAGGCGAATCTGGAGGTGGCTTCAATGATGCCTCGGGTTACCGAAGCTCAAATCGAGGCGATGGTGCCGGGTTTTTATTTTCCAATAGATTTAGAGTATATAACACCCGGACCCAATGATAGAGCTTGTTGTCCATCGAAAGGGTTTATAACAGTATATATAGATCAACTTAGGGTAGGTTTAAGGTTCCCGTTGTGGGATTTTGTGGTTGAGTTGTTGGGGTATTACAGCATTGCACTGGGGCAGTTAATGCCGAATTCCATGAGGCAGATAATAGGTTTTATGGTGGTGTGTAAGACCTCGGGGGTAGAGCCCTCTATAGAGTGATTTAGGTATTTTTTCCAGTTGAAATCAATCGGGAAGGGGAAGGCTTGGTGCTCGCTGAACCCGAGGCCGCAAAGAGGGTTCAGGGTGCAGAACCCGAGTAAAGTAGAAAACCGGAAGGTAAAGTTCTTGTATGTAAAGGAGTCGAAACCGATCCCTGGGTGGAGAAGGGAGGATGTTGGAGACGGGGTACCAAAAGGAGTACCGGAGTCGGTCGAGGTGTTCGAGCAGGCGGGGACGCTGAAACAAGTGTTCTCCGAGGAAGAGTTGGAGGAGGCCAGGTTGTCCCTGTAATATACAAAGGGACCAGAGGCGAGGACGTCGCCACCCTAGAGTGAGGGCTCTTCAGCTGGGACTGAAGTGGAGGGTAGGAATTCTTTATTACAAGTGTTTGTAGCTGATAATATTGCTTGCTAATGTGTTGACTGTGTCTTGCAGTGGGACGCTTTAAAGCCAGTCTCCAAAAGAAAACCGTTGGGAGTGCGCAACAGACTCCTGATCCAGATAGAGCGGCACCCCGAAGAGCACGACTCCTGAGGTGGAGAAGGCCTCATTAAGAAGGCTCGGCGAGGTAGCCGGAGAGGTGGCCGCTCGATCGGACACGACGCCGAGGGAGAAGAAGAGGCCAGGCCCTATGCTGACGCCGCCCTCTGTTTCAAAGCGAATGCGCACAGACCCCACTTCGGAGGTATGGTATACCATACGTTAGGTTCCAATTGATGTGTTATACCTTATAAAAATTTTGGAGGGCCAGACAAGAGTAGCGGGCCACGAGGTCTCCGAGATGGAGGAGGTCTGGACATTGAGCCAAGGGCTCATTGGGTTCGGGCGTCGCTTGCAAAAGGATGAAATGGAGGAGTTGGTCGAGGAGCTGAGGAGGCTTCGCGGGGAGTGCGACAAGCTCCGCGCCGAGGCGGCGGAGGCCAAGAGTGGCCAGGTGGTAGGAATCGTTTTACCAAATTAAATGTGTACAAAGAATACACTATACCTTATCCTACTACTCTAACTAGTAGAGTGGCACGTAAGGGTCGATCCCACGAGGAACGACCGAATAGTTTTGATCCCGATGTCAAGTAAATTATGATTAAATATGCAAGAAGTAAATTCTTAAGAAAGAAGTAAAGAGTGGGGAATTGATTAAGGACTAACAAACTACTAGTAGCAAATAGAAGTAACTAAACGGAATTAAAAGCCTTTAACGTTCAAAATCAAAGAAACAAATAATCAAAGACAATAGAAGAGATCTTTTCCGGTTTTGGTTTTCAAGTTATAAAACAATCCACCCTTGATCATGCTTCCCCTTGGTCTTAGACAATTGATGTAACTATGTTAATGCCCGATTTAATTGTGATTCAAGCCCTTATCTCAAGGCTATTAACAAGCTCTAATAGCCTTGTTGTCCCTTAATCTTAGTTAATAATTATAAGCTCTTCGACTAACCCTATTCAATTTAACCGAATCCTCGAACAAGCTCTCTTAGATCCAATAACCAAATGCATTAAACACTAGGACAACGAGATAAATTCAACATAAAACTCGCAAGCTCGGTTTTAGTGGTTGAACTTTGTGTTATCCCCAATAAATAAATCTATTGTTTGCTACACGGGAATCGAAAATCCTACAATTACGGATAGTAATTTCCTATTCTAGCAACACATTCACAAATCCCTTAAAGGGTGATCAATCCAATAATCAATTCATAAATGTGAGTCAATAAGAGCAAATAACACAAAACACTTGAATACACAATAATCTCGGTAACATTATCCGCAATAATCACATCAATGTCTTGACTCAAGGTTCCACAATGATCAAGGATTAGGGGTGGGAAAAAATACCGAAATGCCAAAATACCGCCCGTACCGTATCGAAAAATTACCGAAAATATCGAAATTTTCGGTATACTGAATTTTCGGTATCTGGAAATTTTCGGTATGGTAACGGTATGATAATCTAAAAATTTCGGTATTTCGGTATATACCGAAATACCAAAAAAAGTTCGGTATTTTCAGTATATGTCGGTATACCGAAAATTTTTCGGTATTTTGGTAGTTCGGTATTTCGGTATACCAAATTTCTTACGGTATACCGTAAATTTTCGGTATACCGAAATTTCGGTATACCAAAATCAACGGTATGGATCGGTATATACCGATACCGATACAAAATTCGGTATACTGAATTTTTGGTACGGTATCGGAATTTACCGATATCATACCGAATTTTCGGTATGCCGAATTTCGGGATACCGAGATTTTCGGTACGGTAACGGTATGGGCGATTCGGTACGGTATACCGTACCGAACCACCCCTATCAAGGATGAACTAAAGGGTGCTAGCCATCCATATTAACTAATACAATAAGGAAATAAATGGAAAAATAAAGAAACATGATACTGATATAGATGAATCCAAAGATGTCAATTGGAGAAGATGATCCTTCAATCTCTTGTCCAATCTTCCTTCCTTGGTGGCTTTGGTGGCTGAATAATGCTTTCCAAGTATAAAAAAAGGTATCAAAAGTTAGGTTAAATTCGAATAGGATGATATATATATATAAGGAGAAAAAGTGCTAGTAAAAAATAGGCAAAAACGTATTCAGGATTTCAAAACAGGGCAGTGAATCTCGGCCGCGACAGAAGTGTGTCTCGGCCGAGACGTGAAAAAGGGTTTTCAAGATTTGTGTGTCGAAAGGTGATCTCGACCGAGATTTAATTTCATCTCGACTGAGACGTAAAAAGGGAAAAATGGGGTTGGCTAGGGCTTGACTCATTTCGGCCGAGATTGGACTGCATCTCGGCCGAGATTGGACTGCATCTTGGCCGAGATCTTGGTCCTTTGAAAAGCATTAAAATTCTCTGGCAACATATCTCGGCCGAGATGCGTTGTGTGTCTCGGCCGAGATCTTCAGTCTGTCCAATACTTCATGAATGCCCTGGAGATTCATCCAGTCTCGGCCGAGATCTTCAACTGCCTCTTCCTTTTGTTGCCTCGATCAATCCCTCGACTCCGCAGTCTTTTGATGTTCTTTTTTGATCTTTTTTTCACCTGTCTTAATACAAAAACAGCACAAACGCATTATTTTGCCCATTAGAGTATAAAAGCACTAGATACACGTAATTATGTACATTATCGACACTAAAATGACACTAAAAGTGGCCTAAAGTGCGTGCACGGAACATGTGTACTAAATTTCCCCAACTTGTTCGTCCCGAACAATAAAGAGAAAGACAAAAGGACACGTGTTTAGGGCAAAGTTTAGTGGCATTTGATTTCAGAATTTTCATGAAAAAGAGTAAGAGATCATGATAAAAGTGAGCATGTGTGATAGACTGTACTCTCGAGACATTACACTCTCAACTTAAGATCCTCACATGGTGAGTGTAACTCTCGACTCTCAAGTGTATCAAAAGGGTAGTGTATACACTCACATTGAAATGCATAAAATGCCTACCATAGGCTTGCCAATCATCTAAACTACGACATGTGTGACAAAGAATAAAAAAGGTCTTTAACAGGTTGTAATGTTGGCTTGGGATAAGGTGGGAAAATTTCTGGTATAAGTGACTATAAAACGAACTAGATGAGTCATGCACTACCCATCTTCCCCCCAAACAATGGTCACTCAATCTCACTCTTTACTTCCTTAGTAAACCAATCCTAAGAATTGATTTCTTCTCCTTACCACAAAGTCCACAACCTAAATGCTTTCTCAATTCTCCCTTGGAGTATATTTTCTTTTGAATTTTTACAACTTTGAGAGCATCTATTAAAAGCATTTACATTACTAGTCTCTCCAAATCAAAAGCAAAAATTAAGTATATACAACTAACTTTTTCTTTTGTTTTTCTGATTTTTTACTTTTTCGATTTTTTTTTAACAAATATAAACAAAAATTGGAGAGAACTAGTATTCTCGATTCTTTGCCTATTGTTTCAATTCCTTTCTCCCTTTAATATTCCCAATAGTTCACACCTTTCAATCCCAAATTTACCCGACTACCTTCCAACCGCCTCCCTCATACTCAAATAGGCCAATTAAGGTCAAAGGCTAAATCGAAAGGTACTTGGCTTGTAGAGTTGGGTTGTCAAACAAGAGGCTAAAAGCTCAAGGGGTTAACTAGAGGCAAATTTTCAATCTTTTGGTGAAAAAAGGTGTATTATCAAGTTTACAAATAGGCTAAAAAAAAAAAAAAGAGAATCGTCTAAGATCATTTTCTAAGTCACACACCGAATCATTCAAAATAGGGAATCAAGGCAAGTTCTAGAGACAACTAAATGCATTTAATGAATTTCACACCGAAAGAAAGTTTAAATTACTCCAAAGATGAAAATATCTTCTAAGGCTAAAAAACTCACTCGGTTGCAATTTTGATCAAAGGTTTTGAGTGTAAGTTCAATTTTGTTTCAAAAAGTCTATCAGGCTCTACCATTGCTTCTTTCAAAAATATTTGTCAAAAAAAAATCATCATTAATCAATGCCACATTTTTCCTTCCTAAACTCATCCAATTACTTTCTCGAGCTGTCAATTTGTAGAATCTCACCCCCTCCCCAAACTTAGTTGCAAATTAAGTTTGTGGAAAAAGAGGAGTACAATTTGGTACTCGCCGAATTTAACCATTTTATGCACCATTATTCGCAGTCATTAACTAAATGAACTAATCTATTAAGAATCCTACTCCTATAAAAATAAAGAGAAAATGTGTGTGTATTTATCAACACAAACAAACAAATTGACTTAAAGGTACCCAATAATTATCCAAAACCCGAAGCATCCAAATGCATATGCAATAATATCACCTAAACCAAGACTAATAGAAAATGACAATTGGCTCACAGGCCGGCAACATTATTAACAATCAAAATAGTCACATATCAAAAAGGCAGTTAAAATACAAATCAGTATTGGCACACATGCCATCACATTGAATCCGTCAAACACATCATGCCAAGTGGCTCACAAGCCAATAGTAAAGATAGTAAAGGAAAAAAAACGAGGGGTAGGGGATTTCGAGCGACCGAAATTGTCTTTGTTTTCCCCCAAACTTAGTTTTTCAACTAAGTTTGGGACAAAGAGGTAAGGCTTTTCGGTACTCTACTCACAGAGAACGAGAAGGTCGGGGGTTCGAGCCGGTGAAACATCCCTTGATGGAGTTGAAGAGATCGAGGAGCTTTGTCTGATTTTCATGGATAGTCTCTTTGATCCCTCTCAATTCAGCCCCAATGGATGCCCGCATGTCCACCAACTCGGCTCTTATGCCCTTGATTTCATCCCCCATAGCAGCCATCAGTCCCTCTTGCCGTTCCTGGAACTCGGATTGAGACAGAACGACTGTGGATGACCTCTTCCTTGATGGTTACTCTGGCTGGCTACTGCCTTCTCCCTCAACTCCCATGCTCCGAACCCGTGCCACCGGACGTGGCTTTTTAGCTCTCTTGAACTTGGTTAATTCTTCACGGTTCGGCTCCAAAGAGGCATTGATGTGTGCCTCGGAGCTCAGTTCCAAGTTTAGCTTGCTTTCCAAGTTTGTGATGTATGTCAGTCCGGGGTTGGGTAGGCGGAGGTAAGGTCCCTCGTTTTGGAGAAAATAAGGGACAACCGGACCCGATATTCCTTCTTTATACCCGAGCATGGTAATACGCATATTCTCCATCTCCTCCCAATCCAAATAGTAATCAACGGTGATGGGTGTGTATTCCGGAAGGGGGACATTGTAATGCTCAAGTATAAGGGTTATCAAAGCCCCACAGTAGATTGGGTCGGGCATCTTTGTCTCTCTTTTCCTTTCTGTCCTCAATTCTTTTACTATCTTCTGAAAGCTTGATACCAGGTCCTGCTGGAAGTTCCTCAACTTCCTATCCACAATGGCCCAGAGGATCTCCATCTCGTACAACCGAGGGGAACTGATCTCTTTCCTTCCACATATGGTGGAGCTCAACAACTTCTGTAGATACTTCATGACTGGGCTTCTAATGGAGGTTAGCCTGGAGCTCCTTGGGTCGTATGCTTGAGGTGCAACTATTCCAGGGGCGGCAGTGATTTGCCCCTAGAATTGTTGCACTTTAAAGTCTGTCAGCACAAGTCTATCACCGACGGTTGGAGTCTTGAAGCCATATATGCGTTTCAGATTGTAGTGGCTTAGTATCCTTTCTTCGTTTAGAAGTTGGAATTTGAAATGGTGAATCGCAGTTGAGCAGGAAAGGGCCTCCTCTTCGATTTCGAGTGTGCTGAAAAACTCGAGCACGAATTTGAGGAAAGTTGGGCGGGGTGCTAGTCACTGAGCTAGATCTGCTGTGTCTAACAGTTCCAGAACGTTTTGCCGGATTCCCATGGCGTCCAAGATCTTGGGATCACTATAGCGGGTAGCTGACACCCCCCTCTTCATCAACTTGTCAAATCGTTTTCTTTGATCCTCCGTTTCCAGCACTATGTCGAAATCAATGGGTTTCGTGGATTTGTCGGTGGTATTCGATGGAATTTTCGGCGGGGGAACCTCCGGAGTAGGCTCAACAGCTTTCTCTTTGCCCTTATGTGAGGAGGTGTTCAATCTCATCAAGTGAGCTATACTTTGAAATAGGATGTGTTGGGAATGTGGAACCGGGATCAAGGGGTTAAGAACCGGATGGATGAACCGGGTTTTAGCATGAAGAAGTAAATCTGTTCAGAATAAACCGGGTTCGAGGTTGTTGGGGATAACCGTCAGTTGTGACGAGTCTGTTTCAGGTTTGTGACGGGAAAAACCGTCACATTTGTCCGGTAGCAGAGGTCAGCTTCATTCAGTTAGAACTTCTTGGTCAGTTACATTCGAGCTACAATACATATATCATTGGAAAGCTCTCTTCCAGGAGAACAACACTACGTCGAGTAATTTCCTTTGTTCATAGATTACAGAGAGAATTAGCGAGTTCTTGATTTCTGCCCTAGTTTGTTCCAGAATTGGGCGTTTTCATTTCTGAGTGTAATTTCTGTAATTGTTTGGATATCTTAGTGGATTGAGGTGTGCCTTGCCTCCGTGGATGTAGTTCATCTTGAACGAACCACGTAAAACGAGTGTGTGATTCATTTACATTTCCAGTTCTGCGCAAGATCACTTCGGCCACAACTCTGGCCGAACTGTTTGTGTGTTTTCAAATTGTTATTCTTCGAACTCATTCCAGAATCTAGTGGTGTGTGATTAGGAGTTGATTTTACTAACAAGTGGCGCCGTTTGTGGGAATCAACTCGCACAGTTTGAAGAAGAGAAGGAATGGCTGGTATGAAGATGGATTTTGAGAAGTTCACTGGAAGGAATGATTTCACATTGTGGAAGATCAAGATGAACGCAGTATTGGTTCACAATGGCCTTGATCTTGCATTGATACCTCTGGAGTCATGGGAAGAAACTGAGAAACCTAAGTTTGCATCAGTGGATAAGAAGGCCCTAAGTCTTATCTTCTTATGTTTGGGTGATAAACCGTTGAGGGAGGTTTCAAGGTGCAAGAGTTCCTCAGAAGCATGGAGGAGATTGGAAGAACTGTATCAATCAAAGTCAGTTTCCAACAAACTGTTCCTGAAGCAGAAGATATTGGCCTTCAAGATCACTGAAGACAAGGTAATTTCTGATCAACTTGATGAGTTCATTAAGATGATTGAAGAATTGGAAGATCTGGATGTGAAATTGGAGGAGGATGACAAGGCATTGATGGTGTTAAACATTCTTCCAAAATCCATGGAAAGCTTTAAGGATGCCTTGATGTATGGGAGAGATGATCAGCTATCCTATGATGGAATAGTGAAGGCTCTGAGGTCTAAATGTTTCCAGACTCAAGGTGATAAAGGCATGGTGCAACCTGGAGAAGGACTGAATGTTAAATTCAAGAAACCTTGGCAAGGCAAGAAGGGACAGAATGTTAAAGATCCAAAATCTGGGGATTCAAATCCTAAGAAGGGAAATGACTGGGTTGAGAAGAGGAAATGCTTCAAGTGCAAACAGCCAGGTCACTTGAAGAAGGATTGTCCTAAGAAAAATAAGAAAGCTGGAAATCAAGGGGCAGAAGCTGCTGCTATTGATCATCAACAAGACCCTCCAGAAGTGTTAAATATTACTGATTCAAGAATGGTAAAAGAATGGGTCCTGGACACCGGGTGTTCCTTTCACATGTGTCCTCATTAGTCATGGTTTGATGAACTGAAGAAAGAAGATGGTGGAAATGTTCTCCTGGGAAATGACCAATCATGCAAGGTCAAAGGAGTTGGATCAGTGAGCATAAGGATGTTTGATGGTGTGGTCAGAATCATCTCAAATGTTAGGTATGTTCCTGGCCTTAAAAGGAATCTTCTATCTCTTGGCTCTTTGGTAACCAGTGGATGTCAGTTTAGCTCAGTAGATGGATTCTTGCATATCACAAAACATGGAAAAATGGTGATAAAAGGCAGACAACATAATGGACTATTTATCCTGATGGGTTCACCTGTTGTTGGGAGTGTGGATATGGTCTTGAACAGTTCTGAGATGGTGAAATGGCACAAGAGACTTGGACACATAGGAGTGAAGGGATTGAAGGAATTGTCAAGAAGAGGAGTAATTGGAAATCTGGGAAATCAAGAACTGGAGTTCTGTGATCAGTGTGCTCTGGGCAAATCCAAGAAGTTGCCCTATGGAAAGGGAGTTCACACAACTCAATAACCATTAGATTATGTTCACTCTGACATATGGGGTCCTGCAAGAACAGAATCTCATGGTGGTGCAAGGTATTTCATGTCCTTGATTGATGACTACAGCAGAAAGGTGTGGATCATGTTGATGAAGAACAAGAGTGATGCCTTTCATAAGTTCAAAACATGGTTGATCCAACTGGAAAATGTCAAAGGGAAGAAGCTGAAGCATCTGAGGACTGATAATGGACTGGAGTACCTCTCTACAGAGTTTACAAACTTCTGTGAAGAAAAAGGAATCAAGAGACACAGGACTGTACCAATGAATCCTCAACAGAATGGAGTTGCAGAAAGGTTTAACAGGACTCTTCTTGAAATAGTGAGGTGTATGCTGTTGGATGCTGGGTTGCCAAAGGTGTTTTGGGGAGAAACCATTGCTACAGCATGCTATCTCATCAACAGGTCACCCTCATCAGTGATTGGGTTCAAAACACATGAAGAGGTGTGGAGTGGACAGAAACCAAGTTATGAAGGGTTAAGGGTGTTTGGGTGTCTTGCTTTTGCCCATGTCAAGCAAGATAAGCTAGATGCAAGGGCTCTCAGATGTGTGTTTCTTGGATATCCGGATGGAATGAAGGGTTACAGATTGTGGTGCTTAGAAAAAGGAAATCAGAAGATAATCACAAGTAGAGATGTGAAGTTTAATGAGAATGTGATGGCTTACACTTCTACAGGCTCTAAGGAAGAATTTGATGGTGCTAAAGAGACAGAGGAGATATCAATTCAGGTGGAGCACCCTGCAGAAGATGATCACACACCTCAACCACAAGAAGATTTACAAGAAAGTGATTCATCATCTGAAGAAGAGGCACAAACTGGACCTTCACAATTAAAACATCAGGGAATACAGCATTGGAAGGGATAGGCCTAGAAGAACAATCAACAGACCTGATTTCTATGGCCAAGCAGGGAGTGTCTATTATGCCTTAAGTGTTGCTGAAGACTTGGAATCACAAGAGCCTAGTAGTTTTCAAGAAGCACTAGACTGTGAAGAAGCTGAACACTGGATACAGGCAATGACAGAAGAGATGGAGTCTCTGGAAAAGAATAAAACCTGGATATTGGTGGAGAAACCAAAGGGTCAGAAACTTGTAAGCTCCAAATGGATATACAAGAAGAAACTAGAGACAGCAGGATCCAAACAGGTGAGGTTTAAAGCAAGATTGGTAGCTAGGGGCTTTACACAAAGAGAAGGAATTGATTTCAATGAGGTTTTCTCCCCAGTAGTAAAGCACTGCTCAATCAGGCTGCTTTTATCAAAGGTCACACAGGAGGACATGGAACTACAACAACTGGATGTAAAGACAGCATTCTTACATGGAGAACTCAATGAGGAGATATATATGAAACAGCCAGAAGGCTTTGTTGTTCCTGGGAAAGAAGACAAAGTATGTTTACTGAAGAAGTCACTATATGGACTTAAACAAAGTCCAAGACAGTGGAACAAGAGATTCAATGACTTCATGATCAGTGTTGGCTTTGTAAGAAGCCTTTATGACAGTTGTGTTTACTTCAACAAAGGTTCAAAGCAAGATAAAGTTTTTCTTCTATTGTATGTGGATGACATGCTAATTGCCAGTAGGAACAAGAAGAGGGTACAATGGTTGAAGGATAGACTTAATGCTGAATTTGACATGAAAGATCTGGGAGAAGCCAAGAAGATATTGGGCATGAACATTCTAAGAAATAGAGAAGTTGGAGTACTTTGGTTATCTCAGAGACAATACCTACAGAAAGTACTGGAGAGGTTTCATATGCATGAAGCCAAACCTCTCTCTACTCCAGTTAATCTACAGAAGAAACTTTCCAAAGAACAATGCCCAAAGACTGAAGAGGAAATCATACAGATGAGCAATATCCCTTATGCAAGTGGAGTTGGAAGTCTTATGTATGGAATGATCTGTAGCAGGCCTGACTTGGCATATGCTGTATCTTTGGTAAGCAGGTTCATGTCAAATCCAGGAGTTGAACATTGGGAAGCTTTGAAACATGTGATGAGGTATTTAAAAGGATCAGTGAACATGTCACTGAAATTTGAGAAGAAAGTAGATGGTAGTACTGTTGCATTGGAGGGGTTTGCTGATTCTGATTTTGCAGCAAACGTGGACACAAGGAAGTCTATTTCTGGATTTGTGTTTACCTTATATGGGACAGCCATCAGCTGGAGGAGTGCACAACAATCTGTTGTGGCACTATCAACTACAGAAGCAGAATATATCTCTTTAACTGAAGCTATCAAAGAGTCAATCTGGTTGAAAGGGGTTTTGAGAGATTTGGATATCAAGCAGAAGTGTGTGGTAATCTACTGTGATAATCAAAGTGCTTTACATCTTGTGAAACACCAAGCATTTCATGAAAGATCAAAACACATTGATGTTAGGTTACACTTTGCTAGAGATATCATAGATTCTGGGTCTGTGGAGGTGAAGAAGGTACACACATTGCATAATCCTGCTGATTTTCTTACAAAGGGTGTACCCAATAACAAAGTGGAGCATTGCTCGAGCTTGCTGCAGCTTGAGCAATGTCATGAAGAGCATTAACAGAAAGGCAGTGATGAGGCAGGAAGGGGTACACTTGATTCATTGAGGTGGAGATTTGTGAGGAAGTGTTCAATCTCATCAAGTAAGCTATACTTTGAAATAGGATGTGTTGGGAATGTGGAACCGGGATCAAGGGGTTAAGAACCGGATGGATGAACCGGGTTTTAGCATGAAGAAGTAAATCTGTTCAGAATAAACCGGGTTCGAGGTTGTTGGGGATAACCGTTAGTTGTGACGAGTCTGTTTCAGGTTTGTGACGGGAAAAACCGTCACATTTGTCCGGTAGCAGAGGTCAGCTTCATTCAGTTAGAACTTCTTGGTCAGTTACATTCGAGCTACAATACATATATCATTGGAAAGCTCTCTTCCAGGAGAACAACACTACGTCGAGTAATTTCCTTTGTTCATAGATTACAGAGAGAATTAGCGAGTTCTTGATTTCTGCCCTAGTTTGTTCCAGAATTGGGCGTTTTCATTTCTGAGTGTAATTTCTGTAATTGTTTGGATATCTTAGTGGATTGAGGTGTGCCTTGCCTCCGTGGATGTAGTTCATCTTGAACGAACCACGTAAAACGAGTGTGTGATTCATTTACATTTCCAGTTCTGCGCAAGATCACTTCGGCCACAACTCTGGCCGAACTGTTTGTGTGTTTTCAAATTGTTATTCTTCGAACTCATTCCAGAATCTAGTGGTGTGTGATTAGGAGTTGATTTTACTAACACCTTAGCTTGGCTTTTTCTGATTTTTTGTGTGACTCTTCTGCCAGAAGTGCCTTCTTGAGTGTTGCCTTTTGGGTTTTTTGGAGGTGCCATGGGTACCTAAAATCGACAACTCAATCATCAAAACTAGTGGCAAAACAACGAGTTCAAGTTTAAGTAGGAGATGCCTAAGTTTACTTGAATCCGACTATATATCCAACAAAAACAAGTCAAAGTGTATCAACCATGCAATGACAACCAATTCACACTCAAACGGGGTTATACATTACGATAATATCAACAATTTGGGCTTAAAAACTAGATAACATAATCGAAATTGACTAACTTAGGCACAACAATTTAACACATATCACATGTTCGATGATTTGCCACAATGAATTTATCTTTTCCAAAACTCACAAATCTTTACTCAACAATCTACCCACTCAATCATCAAGCAATTATACGAGCTATCATGTCAATTCTATCATTCAAATGCATAAACACTTATCAATTGGTAAAAAATCAATACAACTAGTTGTATGTATAACCAATTTCAATGAAAATGCAAATAAACATAAAATTAACCCCTAATCTCAACAATGGATTCAATAATACGCAATAATAGATCAAAAGAGTGAGATAGCCGTACTTACCAGTCGAGTATAATCGAGAAATTTTTGAATTTAGATTGTTCGCGCCCTTTTGACTCGACCTCAAGTCTGCTCCAAATCCAAAAATTTTCGGAGAGGAGTGGGTGTGGTGATGTAAGTGAGGTGTGGTGTGAATTTGATAGGTGGAAAGAGAGTGCAAGGGTGATTATTTGAAGAGTGTGTGCGTTCGTGTGTGAAAGTCGCAAATTTGGGGAAGAACTGACCTAATTCTGCGCGCAGGGGTATTTATACCTGTGCTGCGTCTCGGCCGAGATTCGAATTTGGGCTCAGTGTCTCGGCCGAGATCCGTTCTTTGCTTTCAGGAACACTTGACTCGGCAGTGAATCTCGGCCGAGATTCTGTAGGATCTCGGCCGAGATGAAGTCCCAGCAATTTTACCCCCATTCTGGATAAGTGGTTCTCGGCCGAGATGAATGTGTGTCTTGGCCGAGATTATCCTCCAGCAATTTTAGCTCAAATTCCATCCAAACCCGTCTCGGCCGAGATGCTGTAGCGTCTCGGCCGAGATGCTGTAGCGTCTCGGCCGAGATTATCTTCCAGCAAATTTCTCTAGTTTGGGCCCTTCTGAATCTCGGCCGAGATGATGCATGTTTCTCGGCCGAGAAATGCCTCCAGGGAAGATTGCCCTTTTCACCCGCATGATGTCTCGGCCGAGATTTATTGTGTGTCTCGGCCGAGATTGTCTTCACCTGCAATTTTTCCACAATTTTGGTGTTCTTCACCCCCATTCCACACCATGTGTTGTCTTGATTTGCTTGTTTGGTACCTACACCCATTTTTAACCAACACAATTCAAAAT
Source organism: Ajuga chamaepitys (assembly GCA_958295605.1). Taxonomy (NCBI): domain Eukaryota; kingdom Viridiplantae; phylum Streptophyta; class Magnoliopsida; order Lamiales; family Lamiaceae; genus Ajuga; species Ajuga chamaepitys. The sequence continues at coordinate 20,202,395 of OY282497.1, read as the reverse complement.
ACTGAAATAATAGTAAAGCCACTAAACTATGAATTTAAAATACGAGAAAACGAGTAACCACCGGGTTGCCTCCCGACAAGCGCCTTTGTTTAACGTCGTTGGCTCGACGGAAGCTCTTTCAACTCAGTGGTGGGTCTTCTACTCGTGCTTCTTCACCGGAACTTTCTTGACAATGCTCTAGATAAGGCTTGAGAAGATGTCCGTTGACTTTGAAGATTTTACCGGTTTTACCACTTTCAATCTCGATGGCACCATGATCGAACACCTTAGTGACAACTAAGGGTCCTACCCACCTCGAACGGAGCTTGCCCAGAAATAACTTCAACCGGGAGTGATATAATAGCACTTTCTCCCCAACCACAAACGTTTTTCGGGTGATTCTCGAGTCATGAAAAGCCTTCGTTTTCTCCTTGTAGATCATAGCGTTTTCAAAGGCTTCATTTCGAATTTCTTCAAGCTCTTGCAATTGGAGCTTTCGGTGTACACCGGCTTCATCGAGGTTCATGTTGCATCTCCGAATAGCCCAATAGGCTTTGTGTTCAAGTTCAACCGGGAGATGGCATTGCTTTCCATAAACAAGTCGAAAGGGAGACATAACAATTGGAGTTTTATAGGCGGTCCTATACGCCCATAATGCATCATTGAGCCTCAAACTCCAATCCTTGCGATTCGGTTGAACAGTTTTCTCCAATATCGACTTGATTTCCCGATTCGAAGTTTCGGCTTGCCCATTGGTTTGTGGATGATATGGAGTAGACACTTTATGCAAAACTGAATATTTCTTGAAGAGTGCTTCGATGGTCCGGTTGCAAAAGTGACTGCCCCTATCACTTATAATGGCTTTTGGTATCCTAAATCGAGCAAAAATGTTGGATTGGACGAACTCGGCCACAACTTTAAAATCATTGGTTCGGTTTGCTTTCGCCTCCACCCACTTGGACACATAGTCAATGGCAAGCAAAATGTACAAATTCCCATAAGACAAAGGGAACAGGCCCATGAAATCCATACCCCAAACATCAAGAATTTCACAAACTACAATCGGGTTTTGGGGCATTTGATTTCTTTGAGAGACATTGCCCGTCTTTGGCCAAAAGAACCCGCTCTCGAGAACTTTGTGCGCTGTCCTCTTAGGACCAAAGTGTCCCCCATATGCATAGGAGTGACAGAAAGCAAGTATCGATTGAGCCTCTGCTTCCGGAATGCACCTCCGTATCACTTGATCTGAACCATGTTTCCATAAATACGGATCATCCCAAAAGTAGTGTTTCGCCTCGCTTTTCAATCTATCTCTTTGGGCCCTGTTCATGCTATCGGGGTATACTCCTCTCACCAAGTAATTTGCCAAGTTGGCATACCATGGGACACTCGAACCTGATGCCATGAATAATTGCTCATCTGGAAAGCTCTCCTTCCGGGGCACTTCGTCCTCCTCCAGTATCAAACGGCTTAAATGATCCGCCACCGAATTTTCCTTTCCCTTCTTGTCTTTGATTTCCAAATCAAATTCTTGAAGTAGCAAAATCCATCTGATGAGTCTTGGTTTAGCTTTCTTCTTTGATAATAGAAACCGAAGAGCTGCATGATCAGAAAAAACGATAATCTTAGTACCAAGAAGATATGATCTAAACTTTTCTAAAGCAAAAACTATGGCTAAGAGTTCTTTTTCGGTGGTGGTGTAGTTTGCTTGTGCCGGATTTAGGGTCCTTGAGGCATATAAGATCACATGGGCTGCTTTTTCCTTCCGTTGCCCCAATACAGCTCCCACTTCATAATCGCTTGCATCGTACATTATCTCGAATGACAGTGTCCAATCCGGAGGTTGGATGATGGGGGGCGATGTAAGGGCCTCCTTGAGCTGATCAAAGGCGATCTTGCAATCAGTGGACATCTCAAATTCAACGTCCTTTTGCAATAGCCGACACAGAGAGGCAGAGATCTTTGAAAAATCCTTAATAAAACGCCTATAGAAACCTGCATGGCCAAGAAATGATCGAACTTCCCGCACAGTTGCGGGGTAAGGCAAGGCAACAATAAGATCAACTTTAGATTTATCAACTTCAATGCCTTTTGATGAAATTATATGCCCAAGAACGATGCCTTGCTCAACCATAAAATGACATTTCTCCCAATTCAAAATAAGATTTGTTTCTATGCACCTTTTCAGAATTTTAGCAAGATTATCAAGGCATTTTTCGAAAGACTCACCATACACGCTAAAATCATCCATGAAAACTTCAATAATATGCACGACATATTCGGAAAAGATACTTATCATGCACCTTTGAAAGGTGGCCGGGGCATTGCATAGCCCAAATGGCATTCTCCTCCATGCAAAGGTACCGAAGGGACATGTAAAAGTGGTCTTCTCTTGATCTTCTGGAGAGATGGCTATTTGAAAATACCCGGAGTACCCATCCAAGAAGCAGTAGAAGGAATGCCCGGCCAACCTCTCGAGCATTTGGTCAATGGATGGCAAGGGGAAGTGATCCTTGCGGGTCATGGCGTTCAGCTTGCGGTAATCTATGCACACCCTCCATCCGGTTTGCAAACGGGTGGGAACTAATTCCCCGTCTTTATTCTCCACTACCGTCACTCCTGACTTTATGGGCACGACTTGTGTTGGGCTCACATATTTGCTATCCGATATAGGGTAGATAATCCCAACATCGAGTAGCTTGATGATTTCTGTCTTCACCACCTCCATCATAGGTGGGTTAAGTCGCCTTTAGGGTTCCCGACTTGGTTTTGAGTCCTCCTCAAGTAAAATGCGGTGTATACAAAGAGATGGACTAATGCCCTTGATGTCGGCAATAGTCCAACCAATCGCTCCCTTGTGTTCTCCCAGGACCTCTATCAAGGATGCTTCTTGGCTTGGAGACAACTTGGATGAGATGATCACCGGTAGTGTCTCATTCGCTCCTAGGTAAGCATACTTCAAGTGGTTGGGAAGAGACTTGAGCTCAAGAGTCGGGGCCTCCACCGTAGAAGGTTACATCTTCTTGTGTGTATCCGGAATCGGGATGAACTTTTGCGGATATTTTGGGTGAAATGACTTAGGTGCATGCATTTGTGCCACTGTTTCCACCAATGCCTCATTAGTCTGCCAAACCTCTTTTTTTCCCTCCTCTAGATGAGTGGTAAGTGCAACTTCCATTGGATCCCTACAGGACAACTCAAAAACCTCTTCCACAAGCGGATCAAGAACATCAATGGAAAATACGGAATGAACATCTTCCGGAAACCGCATTACATCAAAGATATTGAAATTGACAATTTGACCATCAAATTCCATCGTGAGGGTGCCCGCACGAACATCAATCTTGGTTTGGGAAGTATTTAGAAATGGTCTTCCCAACAAGATCGGTGTGGGAATTGATGGATCGCTTTGCATGTCCAAAACATAGAAATCAGCGGGAAACACGAGTTCGTCAACTTCAACTAGCACGTCCTCGATCACCCCATCGGGATACGAAGTGCTTCGGTCTGCTAGTTGAATAACGACCCTTGTTTCCTTGAGTGGCCCCACATTTAAAGAGTGAAAAATAGAACGAGGCATAACATTGATTGATGCTCCTAGGTCTAGCATAGCATGTTCAACTCGTTGGTTATTTATTTTGCAAGGAATAGCAAACATTCCAGGGTCTTTGCATTTCTGTGGGAGTTTTTTCTGAAAAACCGCGGATACATTTTCCCCCATGATTACTCTTTCATTCCCCTTGAGCTTCGTCTTGTTAGTACACAAGTCCTTGAGGAACTTGGCATATCTCGGAATTTGCTTAACGACATCAATCAACGGGATGTTCACTTCCACCTTCCGAAACACATCTAGAATGTCCCGATCCTTGTTTCGATCTATTACCCTCTTGATTTGACTTGGGAAGGGAAGTGGTGGAGTAGGAATAGGCTGTGCAGGAGCCACGGGCGAGGTATTTGTCACCTCGGGCGTGGTAATCCGTCCAGTGGAGTTTCCCTCTTTTTCACCTTCCTCTTCACCCCCAAAGTGATGCCCGGGCTTGTTAGGCTCTCCAAGCACCACCCCGCTCCTCAGGGTGATTGCACTGACGTTCTTGGGATTTATTTCTGGTTGAGGCCGAAGTTTGCCACTATTTGCATTTTCGAGTCTCGAAATCGCCGAAGCTATCTGACTAACTTGATTCTCTATGCTCTGAAATCTTGAACTCGATTCTTTTTGCAATTAGAGCGTGCTAGTAGCTAAGCTTTTAACAATGTCCAAAAGAGATGGATCACAGGGTACCTGCTCGGGTTGCTGTCTTTGTTGGAACAAGCCCCTAGGAAAAGGGGGTCGGTTTTGCCCACTGTGATCACCTTGTTGATTCATGCTCGGATTCTGATTGCCATATTTGAAATTCGGATGGTCCCTCCAACCCGGGTTGTATGATTGTGAATAAGGATCATACTTCCTCCCGGATGAGTTGGGATTAAAGTTGTGAACCGCATTGGCATGGGCCTCCATCTCTTCTCCGAGAACAGGGCAAGTGTCAGTGGAGTGCTCAGTGACTTGGCAGATTCTGCAAGGCTTTGGAGTAGGCGTGCCACCCGAGATTACTTTCTTCACCAAGTCGGTGAGCTGGTCCAACCTCTCTTCAACACTCGAGTCGATCACATCCTTGACTCTTCTCACCGGCTCTCTACACCCAAAATGCTGAGTGTTGGCGGCCATTTTGAAATTAATGCCCGAGCCTCGGTAGGTGTCTTATCAGATAGAACCCCTCCTCTCGCTGAATCAATCATATTTCGATCCGTCAGACACAATCCCTCATACCAGTACTGGATTAGCAACTGTGGAGTGATTTGATGTGGAGGGAAACTTCCTACAAGTCTCTTAAATCGTTCCCAGTACCCATACATTGTTTCCCCTTGCATCTGCCTCACTCCACTGATCTCTTTTCGAATGTTGGTGGATCGAGAAGCTGGGAAATATTTTTCAAGGAATTGGGTTTCCATCTGCTCCCAGGTGGTGATTGATCCGGATGGTAGGTAGTATAACCAATCCCTAGCAAGGTCCTTCGGTGAAAACGGAAATGCTCGAAGTTTGATCTGTTCTTCCGTCACCCTCGATGGCTTCATACTTGAACAAACCACATGAAACTCTTTAAGGTGTTTATGAGGGTCCTCTCCAGACAACCCATGAAAGGAAGGTAGTAGGTGGATGAGTCCTGATTTTAACTCGAAAGCAGTGTCGTTTCCTATAGCTGGGAAGGTGATGCACAATGGTTCTTGAGCAACCCTTGTGTTAGCCAACTCCTTCATTGTTCTTTCTTGACCTTGATCCTCAACCATTTCTTCCAAGTTAATGATCTCTTCACCCTCTAAATTCAGTACTTCGATTCTTTCTCGGACTTGCTCCAAACCTTGAGCTCTCCTTCTCAATTCTCGTTCGCGTTCCACAATATCAGGTTCAAATAACAATCTTTTTCTCCTTGCAAACGCAAGAACATTGACTACAAGTAAACAAAAATAAGGAAACAAAGTGAGATTATGAAATTACTAATCTAAACAAGAAGATAACTATATATGTAATTAATCATAATACTTGATCAACAAATCAACTCTATTCTAATCACCGTTCCCCGGCAACGGCGCCAAAATTTGGTAGCGATCGTTTTACCAAATTAAATGTGTACAAAGAATACACTATACCTTATCCTACTACTCTAACTAGTAGAGTGGCAAGTAAGGGTCGATCCCATGAGGAACGGATGAATAGTTTTGATCCCGATGTCAAGTAAATTATGATTAAATATGCAAGAAGTAAATTCTTAAGAAAGCAGTTAAGAGGGGGGAACTGATTAAGGACTAACAATCTACTAGTAGCAAATAGAAGTAACTAAACGGAATTAAAAGCCTTTAACGTTCAATATCAAAGAAACAAAAAATCAAAGACAATAGAAGAGATCTTTTTCGGTTTTGGTTTTCAAGTAATAAAACAACCCACCCTTGATCATGCTTCCCCTTGGTCTTAGACAATTGATGTAACTATGTTAATGCCCGATTTAATTGTGATTCAAGCTCTTATCTCAAGGCTATTAACAAGCTCTAATAGCCTTGTTGTCCCATAGTTAATCAAAATAAGCTCTTCGACTAACCCTATTCAATTTAACCGAATCCTCGAACAAGCTCTCTTAGATCCAATAACCAAATGCATTAAACACTAGGACAACGAGATAAATTCAACATAAAACTCGCAAGCTCGGTTTTAGTGGTTGAACTTTGTGTTATCCTTAATAAATAAATCTATTGTTTGCTATACGGGACTCGAAAATCCTACAATTACGGATAGTAATTTCCTATTCTAGCAACACAGTCACAAATCCCTTAAAGGGTGATCAATCCAATAATCAATTCATAAATGTGAGTCAATAAGAGCAAATAACACAAAACACTTGAATACACAATAATCTCGGTAACATTAACCGCAATAATCACATCAATATCTCGACTCAAGGTTCCACAATGATCAAGGATGAACTAAAGGGTGCTAGCCACCCATATTAACTAATACAATAAGGAAATAAATGGAAAAATAAAGAAACATGACTGATATGGATGAATCCAAAGATGTCAATTGGAGAAGATGATCCTTCAATCTCTTGTCCAATCTTCCTTCCTTGGTGACTTTGGTGGCTGAATAGTGCTTTCCAAGTATAAAAAAGGCATCAAAAGTTAGGTTAAATTCGAATGGGATGATATATATATAAGGAGAGAAAGTGCTAGTAAAAAATAGGCAAAAACGTATTCAGGATTTTAAAACAGGGTAGTGAATCTCGACCGAGATGGAAGTGTGTCTCGGCCGAGACGTGAAAAAGGGTTTTCAATATTTGTGGGTCGAAAGGTGATCTCGGCTGAGATTTAACTTCATCTCGGCCGAGACGTAAAAAGGGGAAAATGGGGTTGGCTAGGGCTTGACTCATCTCGGCCGAGATTGGACTGCATCTCGGCCGAGATCTTGGTCCTTTGAAAAGCCTTAAAATTCTCTGGTAACATATCTCGACCGAGATGCGTTGTGTGTCTCGGCCGATTCTTCATGAATGCCCTGGAGATTCATCTCGGCCGAGACTTTCATCCTGTCTCGGCCGAGATCTTCAACTGCCCCTTCCTTTTGTTGCCTCGATGTATCCCTCGACTCCGCGGTCTTTTGATGTTCTTTTTCGACCCTTTTTTCACCTGTCTTAATACAAAAAAAAACACAAACGCATTATTTTGCCCATTAGAGTATAAAAGCACTAGATACACGTAATTATGCACATTTTTTTACACTAAAATGACACTAAAAGTGCCCTAAAGTGCGTGCACGAAACATGTGTACCACCAGGTAACAGCTCGGGGTCGAGCACTCGAGGCCGAGAAGGAAGTTGCCCGCCTCAAAAGCGAAGTCGCGGAGATGGCCCTTCTCCGAGGAGAGTTGGCCGTAGCTCGGGAGGAGCTGAAGAAGAAGGCCGAAGGCCAGGGGACAATGCTGCGGGCATTCGTCGAGAAGTTGTCACAGACGGAAACATTTGTGAACTTCGTGACGAACTTTGTGGCATTGGGCGACGTAGCCACACGCTCTGAGGTGCTGGAGGTGGTGAAGGAGTCGTACCCGGAGGTGGATGTATACAAAAAAGAGTTCGAGTATGACTACGCGGCTGTTGACAATGTGGACGCCGCCTACTACAACGCCCTGACGCAGATGCCGGAGTGGCCATTGGTGGAGGCATTGGCCCAGAAGGGGACCATCTTGACGGTGCAGGATGTGTCCAGCTGCTCGGTGGACCAGGACGAGGAGTTCCTAGGATACCGAATGGGCATGCACGTGCCGGAGCCACGGCAAAGGGCCCCGCCTCCGAGGATTGAGCCCGAGACGGTGGAACCAGCTCCCGATGAGGGCGGTGCTCTTCAGCTAGCAGCTAACCCTATCGCAGACCCAGCTGCCACCACCTCGGCCCCAGCGGAGGTCAGTGCTCCTCCTAACTCAGGCGGAGACGTAGTATAGGAGCCCATGTTCTTTTTGTTGTATTCTTGAAAATGTGTATCTGGATCAAAAACTGTTATGTACTTGCGGTTTGTCAATATATAAAGGATGACTTGTTGATGTCTGTTTGTTGGGAATATTGAAAGTATGCCTTGAGCTCGAACATAATATGTGTTGTGTATTGGCGATGTTATAATTATGCTCTATATATCACATGTGCAGCAGGAAGACACCGAGGACCTTCACGAGGTCATTCAAAAATTGATGCAGTCAATGAACTGGCTGCAAAGGGAGAGAGATGACTTGAGGATGTCGGCGGTCCCTAAGCTGGAGAAAAGACTTGCCGTTGCAGAGAAGAGGGCAATCGAGGCCGAAAAGGCAAGAACTGAGGCCGGAGAAAAAGCCTTAGATCACCAGCTGAAATACTTGTCAAAATGCGCCGAGGTGGAGCGGCTTTTTGTACATCAAAGGGAGTACGAGGGGATCTTGTCGGAGTTTGGCCTATTAACCTTCGAGGAGGTCGAGGAGCGAACTGCTAAAATTCAGAAGGAAATAGCTGTACTCATAGAGGCCGGACATACCGACTCCGCCGAGCTGGTGAGGAAGCGGGAAGTGCTAGAGATACTCCTCAGCATGTATGAGGACATAAAAGGCCGTAGAAGATGGCGTCGTGCTGCGGAGGAGAATATTGCCAGCTCTAGCCGAGGGAATTCCTCGAAAGCTCCTCGGAGGAGGCCAAAGGGCTCGGTGAAAAAACCGATCGGAGTGGTGATCCGAGAACCGATGCCGGTAGTGGTCGCAGAGGAGGAAGTGCAAAAACTGGCCGAGGAGATCGAAGTGATGGCCCCCGCAGAGTGGGACCCTGTTGGATGGGCTAATACTCCAAGGCCAGCTCGGCAATCGAGTCCCCGCCGGCGAGGAGACCAAAGGAGTGGGAGGACTGGAGTCCAATCCCGGGGCACTGCCAGATCCCGGAGGACGCGGAGGAGCTCCCGAGGCGGTCCTCAGCGCCGGAGTGCTGGGTATTGGTTAGGGAGCGATAGGTAGAGAAATGTAATGCATTTTTGTAAATAAGATGTACTTTGAAAAAATGATCATGTATGTAACAAGTGCTTTTGTAAATAATAGAGTAGTGATGCATGTGTAGTTTTTTTTTTTTTTTTTTTTTTTTTTTTTTTTTTTTTTATTTTGTATGAATACGATGTGATGCAAGTAATTTATTAGCTAGTACTTGGGAGTACATGACGTAGATAGGCCCTTGTTCGGAAACAAGGCATAAAATCTCCCCGGACGGATCAGGCGGGAGTCAACATTTGTATGATGACAAAGTTGATAACCTCTCCGGACGGATCAGGCAAGAGGAAATTAATGTCCGGGGACAAAATTTATGGCCTCTCCGGATGGATCAGGCGAGAGACAAACGCGTCCAGAGACAACTAACGAATGACATAATAAATGTGCGTGTAGTCTAGGCCGGGGCGTCCCCGCGACATAGAAGAGAAGCAGCGTATGCATTGGAAGAAAAAACTTTTATTCATAGCTATTGTCGGAACAATTGAAGAACACAAAGATAAACTTAAAACATAAAGTACCGCGGTACGAAAGTAAAAGTATGTACAAAAAATGTAAAGGAAGAATAAGTACTTGAAAAGGGAAACTATAGATAGAAACGCCGCAGATTGCTAACGTGCCTAGTGCGAGGCATCGGTGTACCATCCAAATGTTCTAACTGATAGCGTTCAGAGGCGTGAGTGGCAGTGACGCGATAAGGTCCTTCCTAAGTAGCGTGCAATTTGCCTTCGGGAGCAGCTTTGCTGGCCGAATTTAGCCAAAGCACTAGGTCGCCGACCTGGAATTGTGTACCTCGGACCCGGTTGTTATGATACCGGGCTGTTTGTTGCTTGCACTTAGCTTGTCGGATGAAAGATTGCTCGCGACGGTGTTCAAGCTTGTCTAGGTTGGTACGGAGTGCCTCCTCATTAGCCTCGGGATCGAGGTGTAAAAGTCTAGGGCTGGGTACTCCCACCTCGGCAGGAATGACAGCCTCGGAGCCGTAGGTGAGGCTATAAGGAGTCTCCCTGGTGGAAGAATGTGGTGTTGTGCGATAAGCCCAGAGAACGTGCGGAAGATTCTCGGCCCAAAGACCCTTGGCCTGATCCAATCGCTTCTTTAGGCCATTGACTAGAGTGCGGTTCGTGACCTCGACCTGGCCATTAGCTTGGGGGTGAGCTACTGAGGTGAAAGCCTGCTTGATGTGCAACTCCTCGCACCAGGACCGAAAGGGATCATTGACAAACTGTTTGCCGTTGTCAGATATGATCATACTTGGAATGCCAAAACGACATATGATGTTACGCCAGACAAATTTGAGAATATTTTCTCCAGTAATGGCAGTGAGGGGCTCGGCTTCGACCCATTTAGTGAAATAGTCCATAGCAACCACGAGAAATTTAAATCCCCCCGGAGCAACTGGGAACGGTCCCACGATGTCGATACCCCACTGTATGAATGGCCAGACACTTTGTATGCCGATGAGTTCGGTTTGCGGCAGGTGCTTCACTCGGGAGTGCCGCTGACATTTGTCGCACTTCGATACCAAATTGTGGGCATCATTGAACAAAGTGGGCCAGTAGTATCCCCACCGAAGCACTTTCTTGGGCAACGTCCGTGACCCAATATGACTTGCACATGCTCCCTCGTGAAATTCCCGAAGAACATAGTCGGATTGGAACGGGTCAAGACATCGGAGGCTCGGCTGCAAGTATGACTGACGGTATAAGACCCCGTCGTGAAGTGTGTACTTTGGTGCTTTCAGAATTATCTGCCGAGCGAGCAATTTATCTTCGGGCAAGGTGCCATTCCGAAGATACTGGAGGATCGGGGTCATCCAATTAGGATCAGCCTCAGTCAACACAGAGACCACCTGCGCATCAATCGAAGGGTGGGTAGCTTCTTCGACGATGATGTCCGGAGACACATTTGACAGGACTGCGGAGACCATTTTACTGAGAGTATCAACTTTGACATTTTCTTCGCGGGGTATCTGCTGGACATCAATCGAAGTAAAATTTAACAAAAGCTTATGAGTTAAATCCAGATACCTTTTCAATGTATCATCTTTTGCCGCATATGTGCCCTTGATCTGGCTTGAAACCACCTCGGAATCAGTGTATAGCCGGATATGCGAAGCCCCCCGGAGCCCAGCGATGACGGCCTCATACTCAGCCTCGTTGTTGGTCACTTTAAACTTAAAGCGTAGGACATATTTGACTTTGATGTGTTTGGGACCAGTGAGAAGGACCCCGGCTCCACTGCCTCGGGTAGCAGAAGCACCGTCGACGTATACATGCCACTTGCTGGCTTCGGCTTTAGGGTCAATTTGGGGTGTAGCCTCAGCTGGTGTGACTGTCTCAGGGTGAGTGAACGGGACCTCGACCAGAAAATACGCGAGAGCTTGACCCTTGATGGCTTGGCGAGGTAGAAATTATATATCGTGCTCCTCGAGCTCGATGGCCCACTTGGCCAAACGCCACGACACATCGGGCTTGATAAGAATCTGACGAATAGGTTGATTTGTGAGGACTCGGATAGCATGCCCTTGAAAGTAGGGACACAGGTGGCGGGCCACCATGACTAGGGCCAATACTGTTTTTTCCACCACGGAGTATCGGGTTTCTGCCCCTTGGAGGGATTGACTAACGAAGTACACGGGTTGTTGAATGCCATGGTCCTCGCGGACGAGGGCCGCACTAATGGCTTCATCGGCGGAGGCCAAGTATATACAAAGGGGCTCTCCGGGGAGAGGTGCTGACATAGTGGGTAACTGGCTGATATGTTGTTTCAAAGCCTCAAAGGCTTCGTCGCACTGCGAAGTCCATTCAAACTTCTTCGCTTGGTGCAAAATTTTGAAGAAAGGAAGCTGGCGCTCCGTGGCCTTGGATAAAAAACGATTTAGAGTGGCGAGGCCGCCGGTTAGACGTTGGACGTCTTTCACAGTTTTCGGCGGCTGAAGATCCAGCACATCCCTGATCTTGGTTGGGTTGGCCTGGAGACCGTGCTGCGAGACCATGTACCCAAGGAATTTTCCTGACTCGATGCCGAAGGTACACTTAGCTGGATTGAGTCGAAGATTATAGTGCCGCAATGTGTTCAATGTCTCGGCAATGTCCTGCACACATGATGTAGGAGAAAGACTCTTAATAACGAGGTCATCAACATATACGTCAACATTGCGGCCGATTTGGTCTCGGAAGACGTGGTCCATGAGACGCTGATAGGTGGCTCCGGCATTTTTGAGTCCGAAGGGCATTTTCTTGAAAGCGAAGCATCCAAAATCAGTGATGAAGGCTGTTTTGATAGCAGCTCGGCGGTTCATATGGATTTGGTGATATCCCTTGTACAAATCCAAAAAGCAAAGCGCCTTATACCCTGTAATGGCCTCAAATTTTTGGTCAATAGGCGGTAGAGGATAGCAGTCCTTTGGGCAGTGTTTGTTGAGATCAGAAAAATCAACACACATCCTCCAAGCCCCATTGGACTTCGTCACCATTACTGGATTAGAAAGCCAGGATGGATAGTGAACTTCGAATAGGATGTCGGCATCCACGAGCTGTTGAACCTCAGTTCGGATAGCTGCATTTCTCTCCGGGGCAAATTGTCGTCACTTCTGTTGTATCGGCTTTACATTAGGGTCGATATTTAGCTTGTGAGTAATGAGGTCGGGAGAGACTCCCGGCATATCTAGGGGAGACCAAGCAAAGACTTCGGGGTACTCCCTTAACGTCTGGATGATGGCATTATGTAATAAAGGTATTCCCACTGCGCCTATTTTAACAGTTTGCTCTGGTTTAGCTGGATCTAGTGGCACTTTGGCAGTATCGTTTCCGAGTGGCTCGGAGGGACCCAGGGCAGGCGCCGGAGTGGCTATTTGAAATTGAGGCTTAGGAGAAGCCTTGGTTGTCTTCTTGAGTGCGACATGCATGCACACTTTTGAAATTCTTTGATTGCCACGATGCCGACCTCTCCATGGGGCGTAGGAAACTTCAATGCTAAGTGATATGTGGAACAAATGGCCTTTGCTGGGGTGAGCCAATCCCCGCCAAGTATCATGTTGTATGGAGATGAAGAGGTTACCTCATAGAAATCTACGAAGATAGTTTTTATCGCAGGATACGTACCAAGCGACGCAGGGAGGTTGATAATCCCCTCAGGTTGGACCTCTCCTTGAGTGAAGGTCTGTAGAGGCCCAGGAGCTGGCCGGAGCTGCTCGCGGGGTATACCCATCTTCTGGAAACAATCAGTGAATATGACACTCACAACGGTGCCGTTGTCGATAAAAACTCGCTTAACAGTGTCATTAGCCACGGCCATGTCAATGACAATGGCATCAGTATGAGGGGTGAGTTCGGGAACAGAGTCGTCCTCGGTAAAGCTCACTGTTTCAGATCTGTGGAAACGCTTGTGACGTGGCTCCTCGGGGGAGAGGCCTGCGCGCTTCGGCTTTTAGGGCACTTCGGGAAGTTCCCGTTGGCATGGCGCCATAGATCACATTTATTATTCCTTGGACAACGTGATTCGGTGGATTGTCTCCAGGACCTCCATGAGGCGGTGGAGGTGGCAACAATTGAGGCTGTTGTGGTTGATACTGTTGGCGATTACCCTGGTCTTGCCTTGGGTAATTGTTATATCCCGACCTATTGTTTTGCCATTGGGGTCTATTCTGTCTTGGACCTCTGCCATTGTAACCTCCCCGACTTTGTTGTGTACCTCCACTTTGATTCGGCTGAGACCTATCCTCGGTCCGAGCGATGTATTGTCGGAAGAGACCTCGTTTCAAACAGTCCTCAATTTCTTTACAAAGTTCGTGACACTCCTCGGTGTCGTGTCCATGATCGTGATGATATGCACACTATTTCTCATGATTACGCTTCTCTGTCGGAGCAGTCATCCGTTGGCACGATCGCAAATAATTTTTGTGAACAGAAAATATTTCTATCCTTGATCGCGTAAGGGGCATGAATTGAGGGGGATCGCTGCGAGGTTCCAACCTGCCTCTGCCCAAATGACTAAAGGCACTGGGCCGGGTACTAGTCCCGGCTTGTGTTTTATCTAGCTAATTCTTGGTAGTATGCTTCTCCCGCTTGCGCCGAGTTTGCTCTTCAGCTTTGGCAAACCTGCTTACGATGCCAAATAGAGCTCGGGTGATGGTTGGAGGATGTCGTGCAAGTTCGGTGTAAAGCGGTCTGGCTCGGAGGCCGTTCATGAAGGCTGTGATGATAACATCATCGGATCGGCTACCTACTTTTAGGCTTTCCGCAGTGAAGCGTTCAAGAAACTGAGAGACTGTCTCCCCGTCTCGTTGCTCCAGGTTCATGAGATCGGCCAGAGTGGCCATAGGCTTTGCTCGTGTATGGAAACAAGCCCAGAACTGCTCGACAAGATCCCGAAAAGAGGTGACGCTACCGCGCGGAAAAGAATCAAACCAAATTATGGCCTCGTCTTGAAGATACTCGGGGAATACTTTGCACAAGTGATGCGGCGTGCAGCTCCAATTGAACATGGCATACTTGAACGCGCTCAAGAAGTTACCTGGATCCCCGGTTCCGTTGTAGACGTGGACTGGTGGAAGTTTAAACCCCTCGGGGAATGGAGTGGAAAGAATCTCCTCGGAGAACGGAGTGATTATCTCCCCATCAGCATTAAGGCCCAATACCTTGTCAAGCTCGGCATCAAATTGTGCCTGCTCTTGTTCTAGAGGATCAAGTAAACGAGACCTCTCTAAGCGAGCCCGCTTCGCCGCATCTACAGGTCGGCGTCGGTCTGCGTCATCGTGATCAGCACAGCGGGGCCTTGAACCATTAGAACTTCGATTCTCCCCGGGTGACACTAACCGATGACGACGGTGATCATGCCTGGCTCTGTGGGGGTGGATCTTCATTGAGTGCGCGAGATCGATCCTGGAGAGAATCTCCTGCCACTTGATTAGCGCCATTGTCGGCGCGCATACCGGAGTCGGCGCGCCGATGATTCCATTCTTGGAATAGGGCGGCGTGTTCCCGAAGGAATGCTTGTTGTGCATGCAGTAGTTCGGGAGTTGGTTGTGGGTTAACCTGCGCTGGAGCATCAGCGGGTGCAAGGTGCTGCGCATTTGCTTGTCCCGCGGACGGATCCTGGATCTGCTGACGCGGCAATGGAGGGTTTTGATCGACGGGAGGATTCCGACAAGATCGGGTTGGATTAGCCGACTGGCGAGTATTCACCATGGCTGACGTAATTCGACTATGGATGAGGCTAGGGTTTGCTTTTCTTCGATTTTTCCACAGACGGCGCCAATTGATAATGCCGAATCCCGGATATCAAATGGATCACAATCGCGGTAATAATCCAAAATGATCAAACATGCAAGAATTTAAACGGCGCACGGATTTACGTGGTTCGATCCGAAGATCTACATCCACGGAAGAAGGCAATAACCTTCCGAGTTGTTTCACTACCTTTTTCTTGAATAACGGAGTACAATCTTACAAGTCTTGATTCTAGAATTAAGAATCGGAACCCTAAACTAAGCAACAATTCTCCTATTTATACTAGACAATAGAAACCCTAACAAAATCCCTATAAATCCGCCAATCCAATCTGCATGGCTGTTGAAAAAGATCATGGAGATCTTTTCCCAACTTCCAAAGACGCCACGAATGGGCTTGGCTGCATTGGGCTTGCGCGAATGGGCTTGACTGCGCTCTTGGGCCCAATTGACCCGCCTGGCGGGCTAGACCGACCCGGGGAGATTGGGCCATACCTATCAAGAACAAAATAAAAGAATTAAGGATGAAATATTTTGACAGATATACCCTCAGCTAATATTAGGGGATAAAGATTTGACCAAAAAAAAAATATTTGTGATAGGTTGAAAAGTAGAGATATTTTAGGATTGAGCCATGGAGAAAATTGGTAGGATTGGTGAAAAATATCTAAAACGTCAATTAATTGAAAAAAAGGAGAAGTAGCTAGAATGATGTAACGAATGATATATGTTGCAATAAGCCATTTAATTAAATAAATATTTTTTAATATATATATGTAATGTTTTTTTGGTAAAAATAGAAGGTCAACATATGCATAATGTAAGTAATAATGTGATTTTGTTTTTCTGTCTTTTTGTTTTGTTTTGTTTTGTTTTGGGTTTTTTTTTTTTTTTTTTTTGGTTTATTATTATTATTACTTAATTTCTAATTATGAATTTCAAACATTCAAACATAATATAAAAAAGGCCAAGCAACATAATATCGAGCCCAAAAAATGAAAAAAAAATTATAATATATATCAGGGTACCCAATGTATGAGCTCAACCCATTCATAAAACAGAGTAATTTTTAAAACAATAACTCGGCCCAACCATAAACCCAGCCCGATTAAATTATAGAATAAAAAACGCCCAAACCCAGACCAAACCCATCGCCACTCTCTAGAATAGGCCATTCAACTTCTTTGCCTTATTAAGTCGGTGGAGCAGCTGATATTCAAGGTTGCTCCACAGTTATTTATCTCTCAACAACTCTTCGACGACGGCTACTCTTTCTCTTTCTACACCATTTCTAACATTTTATCTCTATCTTCATTCATGCATTGTGACGCATGTATCTATATGTTCTTCACATGGTGTTGTGGTGTCCTAATCCACTATACAGTAAGATTCTTCCTCTTTTCATCTCAATTTTTTCTGTGAGATGTAACGATTAAAGTAGAAAACTCTACTTTTTTTTGGTGTTATTCTTGAAGAATAAATCTACCACTACCAAAATTTATGTGCTCTGAGATGAATTTGTATTCATCTTCATGGTCTGTTGCTTTGATTTAGGGGTTTTAATAAGATCATTTTTTTTAAAAAAATATTGCTATATTAACAGACTATTCGGATCTAAGATTACGGAATCGAATATCATTCAACAAAATGATAAATCGGTTCAACGATTCTGAGATCTTAAATCTTACATGTGGATCTGACGGTGTTTTAGTGGAAAATTAAAAAAGAAGTAAAATAATAACATTTTCAAAATACTCCTGATATTTTTTTTAATTTTATTTGATTTTTAATTTCAAATATTTATGAAACAATTTTAAGTCTCTATTGTCTTTATTTTAATTCCTTTTATACGTTTCATATTTTCTTTATTTTTTCTTATTTTTTGACACCTTAATACATATGAAGATGACACAAAATACTTATCTTTTATGTCAACCATATTTTTTGGTGTATATATGTATAATTTTTTTTTTTAACTATTTGTTTCTACGATGATGAAAAATGCAGTATGAGTTACGAGTAAAAAGTAAGACATAGCATGATTTAAATTTTTTTAATCATGTATCTAGTTCGTACATTAAAAAAATTACTATGTATACTTATTTATCAATTAATAAAATATTTCATTTCACCTTTATAATTATTTATGTTAAAATTAAAGTTGTTTACAACGGTGTAATGTGAGTTTGAAGGACTTAGATTTCTTGGATACATGTAAATTTGTAGGCTGATTTGGACTAAAAGAACAAACAATTTTTTCTCAAATCTGCTTTACTTTTGGATATTTATGAAATTACATATAGTTATTTGACATAAATTATGTTTCGGATTTTTTCTTTTTTTTTTTTGTGTTCCTTGTTTTATTATATTATGAAATGAAAAATATAACATTAGTATCTACATTTCAAGGCGAGCAAGTAGAAAGGCATTTTACTCTAATTTAATTTCTTGTAATTATGAAGTTGTTAGTATATTAACTTTGTATATTACTCCCTCCATTCCGGCCTAATTGTCCAACCTTGGTCGGGCACGAAAATAAAAAAAAAATAGATTTCGTGGAATCTTTGACTTTTTCAAAGGTGGAGATTAAAAGTAGAGATTTTGATTGTGGAGATTGGGAGAGAATTTACTATTTATGGGGTTGGACAATTAGTTTGAGACAAACACATATGACAAGTTGGACAATTAGACCGGGACGGAGGGAGTATTTGTTAATATTTTGTGGACGTGTTGTGAGCCTGTAATATATTTTGGTTCTTATATTATGGAACACATGTTACTAGTAACATAAATATGGAATTATATTGAATATACTTTTTTTTTTTTTTTTTAATTTTATGCCTACATTCACCAAGTGATTAACTATAATTGACTACAATTATAATATATAAATATTTGGATTTTCCAGTTTTTTTTGAGTGTATTTTCTCTTGATTCTGTATTACCACAATAAGAAATTAGTGGTAGAATTATAATTTATCTTGGTTTTGATTCTTGATGTTGTAAAAAATAGTGAGGCAAGTTGTTTCACTAATTGGATGCCAAAAAGTGGCGATCAGTGTTGAGGTATGTTTTTCCTTTTTTACTATTTAAGTAAGTAAACAATATAAACATCAGAAGATGAAAATTATATATTGGACTGAACCTACGGTAAAGAAATTACATTACATTACATAGTAAAAAAATACATACACACGTTGCATTATAAAATGTAAAATATTCATTGTGTAGATGGCATGCTCATTTTTCTTTCTTCGTTACCTTGCATTGGAATCACGTTTGTTATTAACAATAGACTTTTCTCCCTCATTCTCTTAAATTAGGTAGACCTCTTTGTTTCCCTGCACTTTTGTAAAAAAACCTTAATTGTATAAAAAAATGCTAAGGATAAAGATGATTTAGATTCAGAACATTTTATAACATTGGATTTGACATATTTTTGCTTATATGTAGCAAGTATGTTCTCATCAGCAGAAAGCTTATAACACTGTAGGTTGCTTAGCTCTGTAAGTTGTCTCCCTCTCTAACTTGAACTTAAAAAGTGTCAGCTTATTGTTTAATGTATTCTCCTAGCTCTTTTGGTACATAGTCCATACCCTCCGCCTGAAAATATAGAGAAATTGCATTAATAAGTTACTGGTGCAACAAATAATGTTAGAAACGAAGTAATTTTTATCAAGTTGAAAAAAAAATTGTGTTAATAAGTTATTGGTGCAAAAAAAATTGTTAGAAACGAAGTAATTTTCATAAAAAATCACTTCATGCCTAGTTTTTCTAAGAAAAAACTACTTTGAGTGGATTGGCAGTAGTTTTATAATTCGTCTTGTCTTCAACCACCAGGAAGTCCTTTAGTGCATAAACATAATCTTCAATTGGCTTTGCGTTCATGTTTTTCATGGTTGTGCCATAATTGTAGCAGGAATTCCTTCACCTATTTTGTCATGAATAAAAAATTCAATTGATGGCTAATTTGTGTTCCCGTATGCAGGAACATCATATGCCCGAATCACCCGCAGCCGCGTAGCCCAAAGAGTGATCGAAGGATTTAGATCATTGACCATACTATATAAAGGAGGCTTATCTACGATGTCTCGTAGATATGTATGAAAAAAAATATGACGTGTTGTATATCGGATTGTGGATATTCGAACATGTGTAAAAACTGGTCCAAAATATAAAATGCTTATAGGGGAAAAAACTGTATCCATCACCTTCATCACGTGGTAGTTAATTGGTGATAATGGTGAATTGCAGTTGAGTAAAAATTTAAATTTGAATTTGAACTGGTAACCGCTGAATTAACTGGAAAGTTTAGTGGCGAAAATTGTGGATGATGCAATTATCTAGTTTTGTTAGGACCAACATTTACATTAGATACATTTAATGATTTAATCTTGTTTTATTTTTTGGAAAAAATAAATCATAAAATAAAAAACATAGTTTATGTTGCAGCCTAATTTTGTAAAGGATTTTTTTTTTTTTTGCTGGAAAAACAATGTAAAAGGAACTTTTGTGTTTTTCAATTTCCTGTTCGGTTTTGTTCATTTAGTTGGTTTAGATATAATTTGTCACAACTCGTGTTAAAGAGTAGAAAAAAATATTAAAATACTCAATCCTCAGTATAAAAATTTTCTTTTAAAAAACTAATATGAAAATTGATCCATTTGCTTTGGATATGTTTGAAAACAAATAAAAAATCATTAATGTAAAAACTGGGTTTCGAACCATATATATGTGCTTTGCGAAAGTTTTTTTGAGGGAGTGTATTGAAGGAGAGGCTGACACGTGGCAGCTCCGAAAAAGAAAGGCTAAGGGGCGTTGTATGAATGTCAGCTGTTACTTGCGATTTTACTTTAGTAGTAAGTAGGGATATTTAATTGTGGAAATGGGGCGCAGTGGCCTGTCAGAGACATAGTGAAATATTTTTTGATAGTTTAACTTTTTATATCATGTACACGATAATTTTTATTATCGTGTATATGTTTAAAAAATAATATTATCGTGTACAAGATAATTTTACATCGTGTACACGATAAATTTTTTTATCGTGTACATGATAATTATATCATGTACACATTTGTACACGATAATTTTATATCGTGTACACGAAATGGAAACTCTCTCTGACAAACTTTGGCTACTTTTACATGTAAAAAGTTAAACTATGCAAAAAAACATTAGGCTATGGATCTGACAGGCTATAGTGTCAAGAACCCCTATTTAATTTGTATAACTAATTTCGTATAAATTATGGATCCAGTTATAATAGATTGTTTCACGTTAACTACCATTTATTTATTTTTGTTTTTTTCTTAATTAAGCACATGCATGCATGCATAATTACTTTTCTTGAGACGCATAAAGAAATAAAAATAAGTCGGTTGATAGGCAAATGAAATCATCTTTCAAGGTGGAACATATTTATTCAAGAATTGAACTTGAAAGCACAACAATTTAAAGGAAATCCACAACAATTCATAAACAAACTCAGCAAGAAACTGAAGTTCACTAAATAAATAGACAATATCTAGAAGAAGAACATTTCGTAATAAGGCTACTAAAATTGTTTCAACCTTCATCCATTTCTTCATTGCCATATGCATCTTGCACAACTCAGGCCTGCAAAATTATATCAAAGAAAGTTTACAATATAAAAAACATATAATGGAAAAAACTAAGTAATGAATTTCAAAGAGCAGCAATACTTTCAATTTTCCATGTCATTATGATTGTAACAACAAATAAAGCTCGCTACTTGTATCAATAATAATGCATTGAACCAAATAATTGATAAACATAAAATATATTTAATGGAATATGTAATTTTATTGGAAGATGAGGGCTGATTAGTTTGACTTAAACTTTGGAGGAGTATTGGAAGTTGAACTTTCAGAATAGCTTCCCACTTGAATTTGCGCTTGGTTACTAAGTGGAGCTTATAGGGACTCCAACCTTGACATCACTTCGTTTTTCTTCCTTAGATCTTGATTATCTTTTTGTAGTCCAAGGTTAACTATTTCGTCTCTTTCAGAAGGTGGTTTCAAGCCAGCCCGCAAAAGACAATTAGGCTTCTCTTCCCTTAGTACTTTTCAAAGGCTTCATCCTCACTCATGGGGTCTTCACCATCTTCAGTTGATTCACTTTGGAATTTAACAGTTTTCTCATGCATACTTTATCTTAGTATTTATTTTTATATAGGTTAGAAAGTCCATACTTAGTTGTAACTAAGAAATAGATAAACTCACATAAGCATGTCGTGAAGCGTCATCACTCCATTTACTCATTTTATTACTATATCGACCATTTGTCTATGCAGTTGTTCGCGAAGGCTCTTCCCCAGTCTCAGGATTACGCCGACGTTAAAATAAATACGAATTATAAGTAATAATAATTTTTTCATTGAAAAAGTATTTATATTTGTAACACCCCAGATTTATTATGGCCTATTATTATTTAATTAATTAGCCCAATATGCATCATAATTTTATATTTTTCAAAATCAAGTTATTTAGGCCCAACTTGTGCGCAAATCATAATTTTTGTCTTATCCCTAAAGGGTTGTAAGTCATTGTGTATCTTGACCAGATTTGTAGGATATCAAATAGATAGTTCTTATATGATATATTGGATTAATAATCTAGTAGAAGAATGATCCTAGTTAAAAATACATGAAAGTAGAACAATATCGCTACATATTCTATCAAGCCGCAAAAAAATATTACTCCTTTCTTCAAGAAGTCACTGTCCTTTCTCCTTCATCTGCTATTGCTGTTTGCGTCCTTCTTCCTCGTTCTACAGTAGTAGGTAATCTGTAGATTTCCTTTCTTAAATTCTTTAGTATCATCATATAATATTTTGATCAGAACTATTATGCAAATTCATATGTATAATCCTGCCTGAATATGAGTGTGGTGAGATTTGATATGCATAAGTGACTGGTGTGAGAGAGAGCAAACACACACACACGTACACACATACACACACACACACACACACATATATATATAAGTTGTTTGTGAGTGTGCGTGCTTGAGTGTACTGGAAATATGTATAAGTAATAACACAGGGAAGGGGGTTGTATAGAAAAAAGGGTTGGGAGAAGGGGCATTTATGATGATGGGAACGTGACATGTTGGGTGTGAGAGGTAATATCAAGGGATGGTTGATTTAATAGGAGAAAATAAAAAAGATATAAAATAAAGAGAAAAAGGGGTGCTGGTTGCGTCAAGTTTAAGTCGGGGGGAGTTTTAGCTTTTATTGTTGAAGGATTAATAGGGTTGGTGTTAGGTTATAAAGAAAGAAACAAAAAAAGAAAAGTACAATAATGAAATAGGGAAGAACAATGACGAGGGAGACAGAGAGGATTCAGGTGGTGGGAAGAACATTAATCGAAGGGAGAAATTGGAACAGAAGAAAGAAAAAATTAAGAAGAATAAAGGGGGAGGGACGTGTTGGCAGTGGAAGGAAAAATTAAAACTATGCCCAATATCAAGTCCCAAACCTGCTCACTAAGTGTCCAGAAATTACAGATTATCCAAACCCAATTTCTACCTAATTCACGCCTATCCAATATGAATAACCTTAAACACTTTAGAATAATTTTGTACAATATAATTAAAATATAATATGTTTAATGTAGGATTATCTGGTAAAAAACATGGTGATTAGGCATTTGCGCACGTTATCAAATTTATTCAACTTTTAAGGTGGGGTTTTATTTTCAAGTTTATTCCGACTAAATATTTAGCTTGATATTGTATATGTGTATGTTATGTGAATTATTGATATAGGAACATTAAATCGTGTCGACCATGTTATCCTGGCTGGTTGATTGATACGAATGTTACGCACTATGTTCATTGTATGTTTTATCTTCTTTTTATTTAATTGTGACAAACTGAACCCACGGGCTGGATGTAGCCCACCCATCAGATTTTTTTTTTTTTTTTCAGGTTAAGGAGTCGACGACGAATGTCGATGGAATTGGGTGGTTTAAAAGTAATATGGTCCTAAAAAGTTCTCCTTATATTATTATTTGACTTTGATTTCTTTGACTTTGTGGGTTTTTGAACTTGTTGCTATTGTTAGACTAGCTTTTAATTTTATTTGATGATTTCTGGATTTTGGTACCTTACATTATAATTTTGTTTAAAATCTACAGGTAGGACCTTATTTTCTCAGTATTGAGTGAAATTTAGTTATTTAGTCTACTTTATTTGAATGGTGAAATTGTGTTCTACTTAATGTTGTTTTTAAACAAAACTCTGGTAAAAAATATTAGGATATTACAATATTGATTTACATCTTCATAGAAAGCTTGCTCGATTGATTTAGTTCCACATGCATGACCCATCTTCAACTTCTTCCTATTTTTCTTATTTAGATTACAGGCTCTTTACATATTCAAGAAAACAATGCCATAATTCAATATTAATGATGGTAATAAGTTACGTTTAAAACAATAACAATAACTCAAAGCAACAAAAGCAACTCAAAGAAAAGAAGATACCACGTGTACAAATGATTAGCACAAATATGTATCAAGAATAGCAAAGCTAGCTAGTTATAAAAAATGATAAGTAAGTCAGCTTCATTATGAATTTGTAAAGTGGATAATAATGTAAAAGATATTAATTAACTCGTATATATTGGAGTTATATTACAAAAAATTAACACTGAATTACAAATCGATGTAAATTCTTAGTTTCTCCTTTTTCATGTACCATAGCACCCTCTTAAGCACATGATTACAAAAATTGCTGCTTTTCACAAAGTACATACAATACATAAAATTCAAGAAATTAGTAGATTTAGAAACATGTACTGGTCGACGCGATTTTTTTTTTTTTTTTTACAAGAGTCATATTTCAGCCTCAACACTAACCTAGCTACACAGATCCACCATTGTTGTGGATGTAAGCTGACCGCTTTCGGTACAACACAGAGAGAGAGAGAGAAAGATGGTTTTGCAGCCATAGAAAGATGGGTAATTATGTGGAGTAAGACAGTAAGAGAATGGAGATACTACATCAGAAAGTGATTAGAGAGAGAAAGAGGATGGCTTTGGCAGCTGTCAAATTGTTGGAGAGAGAGAGAGAGATGCCCATCTATTTTTCTTATCCAGAGTGAGGGCCATCTCTTGTAGTATATTCTAGAACAAGAAACTGGCATATGGCCTTTAAAATTCATTTTTTGTGTGTCCCGTTAGAACTTTATCATTTGGTTGTATAGATCAAAATTAATGTATTGATCCAAAGTAACTAATTGAGACCCTTACTTTATTTTCTAATATAAAAGTATATTTTTCTAATAACTATTATAAAGTTACTGATCAAAGTCCAAAGTTTTTACAAAAAGTTATTGTAAAAGTTTGATAATAAACTAAATTATAGTTGGCCTTTCAGTAACTAGTTGAGATTGATAACTAGTTGAGATCCTTATATTATTTTCTAATAGACTTTTTGTTTGAATTGATGTTTGGATGATATGTTATAACTTCACAAGTCTACAAGGTTAGTTTTGTAAAATAATATCTAGAGTTAATCATAGTATTCAATTATATGTTGATAGATTCTGTAGTTTCAACTTATTTTGTGATTTGTATAGTTATTTCGTGGTTTTGTACAAATATTTTATATTCGTACAACAAAATGATTTGTAGGGTCTTTAATATAATTAGCAATTTGGACGGCCATATATAGCACCACCCGTCTAAAATATCGGGGGCGGGTTGGACCGGCCAATCGGGCTGGACGGATTTTACCACTTATAGTCTTTAGTCCAATTTATAAATTATCTTCAAATATTTTGTCGATCAATTTATAATTTTAGACTTTCCAGCTAAAAAGTCATATTTGTATTGAATTGAATTTAATTTGTTTGTAATTAATTTTTTTTGTTAGTCAAGAACAAGTATGTGGGTGACCCAAATAGGTCGTGATCGAGATATAAGTCTTGGTATAAATAGTTAAAGATGTTGCATTTGAGATCTTGTAAGTAATGTTATTATCGGCAAATAGAGTGATCAGTATACGATCGAATACGCTACTGCAATAACCGGGAATAACCTTCTAAGAGTTACTTGGAAAATTTAAATACTAGGTATAACAGTGTAAATTTCACATTTGATGATACCTAATGGTGGAAAATAAGGAATTATACTAAAAGAATAGGAAAAGGAAAGATAAGATTGTGACCTAGAAATAACATAGACCAAGAAAACGAGTACATGGATCTTGAATAAATGAATCACTAAGATAGAAAGAAAGAATAAGAGCTAATAAATTAATTCAATTGGATTTATGGGATATCAACAACGATATAGCATAATCGGGGAAAAAGAATAATTGTTCAAATTGACTAGGTTCACAATGTTGACAAGGACCAGAACAAATTTTCTCCACTTAGAAGTCAAGAGAAATAAACAAAAGAAGTGGTAACACCATTTAACATGTGTTTACGTGTATGTGTGTATGTGTCTGTTAGTCGTGGGTTATTAGCGATGAAAAATAGTTCCGCTGATCACCCACATAGACCACAAGGTAGTGCACTAATATATGACATGAAAACTGACATACGTGCCAAAAGTCTAACCGACAAGTTACAATCAATTTTACTTATATCAAATGGTTTTATCCACTGAGTAAAAAACTTACACTTCCTAAAAATATTTTTCAGGTAATGACGACTGAAGACTGCCACCGTCGCACGATGTCTCCTTGGCTTGTTATTTGTGTTATTTAAAATTTGGTTATGTAAGGGAATAATGGATAAGTACTTTACTGGTAACTAATGGGCATGTAAACAATAGTGGTTAAATACTTTGTGTCACCTAACAGGTCAACGTAATTATGCTTGAAGAATAATCATGCATTTAATTATGAGTCTTTCATGCGCATGCTTACAAAAGTTACATGCCAATCAAGACCAAGGGTAAGATTAAAAAATTCAGGAAAAAGGAAAAGAACATGGCTGTAAAATTTGACGAGGTTCTACTTTGGTAGTTCCCAAATTCCGATATGGGAGTTGGGGCACTATTGCAGTCTCATTGGACTTCTCACCGAAGGCAACCCCTTCGTTTTATTAGCAGCACCGATGTTGCTTGCTCACCCTAATGGCAGTCCGATCAGGTGACTTACAGCCGCGTATTTCTTGTCTTCAATGGTATTCTCGATGAACGATACCCCTCTTTGACTCATTGATGGCAATCTCATCAGCTGTTGCAGCTTTCCTCCTTCCCAGTATGGGATCTTTCTGCTAGCGAACACCACTTTATTTGTAAATGCTTTGGCCGCTTGGCATTGACTGCCTCTGAGCTCATGATCGAAAGCCATCCCATGAATTTTGGACTCACGTATTGATGACAAGCGTTGGAATCCCCCACACTTGAGTTTTTTACCATAGGACAAGGGTGTTTAAATGCCACAGTTCATCGAAAGCCAGCTTCTAAGTGCTGGCGGTTGACCTTTTTAGCTCACATTTATTTTTGGGCTTTTCACTCGGTCCTTGATTGTTTTAATTATCTTCTATGCATCGGGTTATCTCGTATTGTTTTAGTCTTTCTTTATCCCTTTATCTGTCAGATAGTGACATGGAAATGGTTTAAACATTTCCTGTTTGCTATTTTTGTTGGATAAATCAATCAAATGATAATATTTATTGAATAAGTTGCTTCAACGATTCCAATTAAATTAAGAGTGCAATTATATTCTCTTAGTGGAATAGAATATCATTAATAAATTAAAATGATATTCAAGACTTGATCGGATCATAATAAGTTTATTGGAGCTTAATTTGGTTAGGTCTGATCAGGTCCCTTCTGTGGCTCAATGTGAACTAGAATAGATTCTAAAGATTACAATTTATTACTACAAATAAGTTATATATTTGATAATGATGATATGGCAGTTGAAGATATTCAGGATTCTCTATATCTGTTAGGATATGTTACTTCGAGAGAAAGAATATTGTGATATATATATATATATATATATATGAATATCAAATACATTATCTTCTCTACCTCTATCACACGCGCATAATAATATTCCAAAGGGTGTCTACACATCGTGTATTGCAGTACAGTTCATTAGAACACCGCAGAATACTTGGAGATTTGGAGTTTGGCAAACACAAAGAAATTTGATAAAGCACGCTATAAAGGTATTCCATACATTCTTCTTGTATAGATTAATTAATTAGTAGAACATATAGTAATACATTGATCACACAATGATGTATTCAATTTTTAATATTTGAAATTGTGAATCGGATAGGAATCATGTTTCTAACATATGCGTAGATTTTGAGAATATTTTGTATGTTCTCAATTATTAATTATTATCATGTATTACATATGAGCGTTACTGTGATCACTTAGTACAATTCGGACCCACTAATCATCGTTGCAGTTGGATTACATAGATTTCTTTTCTCAAAGAACTCAGTGAACGGGTAGAGATATTCAAGGTTAACATAGATGCATTAGGGTTGCAAAAGTTGATTAAGATGTTCTATTTGTTTAGGATAAAGATAAATAATTTTCGGACATTGTTATTATCATCTCAAATACAATAGAAATTTAATTTCTACTATTTTATTTAAGCAAAGTTGTTATAATTATTTTGACGTGTTTGAATAATGGTGGCGTTTATGATGAATGATCTAACAATGTCCTGTCTGTCTTAACAATAATCAACGGCTTGCAATACATTGCATTAGATAAATCACATAAGCTATTTCTACTAACAAGATTGTTGAGTTGTGGAATTTAGTTAAGTTTACCAATTATAAAAAGTTTATATGCTAGAATGAGATGTTCTTCAAATTACTTGAAGATGGAATCTTTATATGCATGTAATTTTTGTTTAAAATAGTAATGTGACAGAGAAATCTTCATATACCAATCTTGAGGACTACTAAATAGATTGATGAGCTGTGAAACATAGTCACGTTTACTAATTATGCAAAGTTTATATGCTAGAATGAGGTGTTCTTCAAATTGCTTGAGATGGAATCTCTCTATATATGTATATTTGTTTAAGATGCTAATGTGACCATAAGTCTTCGTATATTAATCATGGAAATTGGTATTCGAACTCACCAAATACCCTCAAATGTTCGGGGGTTTGAGTTGAAGTAACTAGACATTGTGATACATTATCAGAAAATATGTGTTTTATTTTCATAGAGTCTTGGATAAGAAGGTTTTCATGAAGAAAAAATGTGACTTTCTTATTGAATAGTATGGAATAATGTGAATTCAAGAATATAGTTCTTTTGGTCAAAATAAGGAAGTAGTTTCCAAGGTAATCAAGTCCAGAGTGCCGAACTGAGCACTCAATGAAATTTACAAAATCTACTATTTACAAGTTAGATTTAGTGGGACATGTAAGATTTTCAACATAGTACATCTACTGATAAATAAATAGATGAGTCAATAGAATAATATGGTAAAGTAGTGGGAGAATAATATTATTTTTTTGTCAATTAGGAATTCATAGCTAAAGTTAGAATTTTCAACTTATTTTGTGTAAGAGTTTTGAAATCCTCATCACTAAATAAGGAGTTATGATGCTTTTATATATTGATCATTGGAAGAGTATCATAGACCACATCTATGTATACTAACTTCCCCTAGAATCTTATAGGAGTTTTCTATAAGATGATACCAGTTGGCTTATCCCAAAGGTTAAGTGCATGTAATATACAGACTGAAAGAATTTACGAACTTAATCAAATGTCTATGTCCTTAGAGTGTTCTATAATTTTTGAATAATGTGGAAAGATAGTCTCATATATTTCGATAATGTAGATAGACAATCTTACATATTAAAGAATATGTAAAAGTGTGAACTTTTTGTGCTAGTCATTGTCATCTTAATATATGAAGGATTTGGAAGATAAACTCTAATTTTCTAAATCCTTTGGGATAATAGAATTAGATAGATAATTTTGACCAAAACTTAATTTGTGGATAGTGATTCTTTTTAGATGGAGAGATATCAAGTGATCTAGGATTACTAAATCCACATCGGATGCGGAGGTGGCAGCTTAATCAACATCTCAGTATTGAAAGTAAGCGTCTACTGATCATAGATAATTGATTCCCGAACAATTGTGAGTAATTCTGAAAGTATGGTATCCTACAGTAAATAAATGTAAGGCTTACACTACTCAAATGTCATTTACTCTTGGACATGTGAGAGAGATATTGAGTTTTGTTTATGGTGTTTTACATGTTAATTCTTGGAATGAAATTTTGGAATTAAATATAGCATTCAATTTTTTTGCACGATAATCTGTTTGAACTTGCATATGTCCTTGGATTATATGAATAAAATAAATTGAATGTTTAAGTTTTTAAACTGATAATGGTTTAATTTATTAATGCATTCCTAAGTATACTATCCATGACCAATAAATGATTTTGGACAATTTATTTTGATAAGATCGTCTCAATTTCATTAGATTTTATCTTTGAGTTGGTAATGGAATTGTGAGACATGTACGATGTATTAGGACAGGACCACGTGAAAATTTGATTTTGATTCGACTATACAATTTAACTCATTAATTGACATTCGTATTACCTTAATCACGAGTGAATAGTGTGCATTCATTACCACGTGGACATTCTTTGAGACACCAATGAGTGAGATTACTATATTAATCACTATTTCGATGTTTTGGGAAAACTGAACTAATAAAGAACATAGATTTACAATATTGGAAGTGCCATTCACCTATCTAATAGGCATGACCATGATCTCATGGGATAAACAATAAATCTGAGCTCAGTGTTAAATATTAGTTGTTGAATCATATTGTGTGATGTAGCCATACGGAACTATCGGATAGAAGATGAGTGTTGAGATTGACAAGTGTTTGAACGCATGCTTATTGATCATGGTAGTCTAATGATCGGGGATGGTAATATGTTGGATCGAGCAGCCAAGTAATAGTATTTAGGCGCGGATATTCGCAGCCCACTTACAACACTAACTCGCTCATTTAAGTAATTAAAAAAATTATTACTAAAAGGCTAAAAAACCTTAATTATAATAATAGAAAAAATATTTGAAAAACTAATAAAGAGATGGAGATAGAATGATGCATCTTCCGCAATGGCTATCAGATGAAATTCGTCAGCTATTCAACCTCAAGTTTTCCTGTCAAAATCTACTAAATCCTTCTTCATTGAAACTTAATTAGCGGGAATGATATACTTTCACATTACATCAAGAATTATTACATGTCAAAGTTTGAGAAACTAATTCAACTAGTGCATGGAATAATATTGAACATCTAAAGTTAATTTCCGTGTGTGTATTTACATAATCACTATGATGTATAATTGAAAATAACATTCAAAGCAATTATCCTGTCAAATGTTTAACAACAAAATGCCCCATGCTAATTCGATCCTCCTCTCTTTATACAAATGAAGATTAGACAATATGTGATCATAGATGCAATGGCATACGAGGGTTTCATCTAACCAGACAAGCTGAAGCCCTTCCCCCTTCTCTATTTTTAATGTGATGCCTTTTTTTCTTTTAATTGTTTAGTAAATTGATTTATTTCACTTAGATCTTAATTTAATTTTGGACTGCGAATAGTCACCACTTAATGTTTATTGATTAAGTTACTTTAATAATTTCGATTAAATTAAGAGTGCAATTAAATTCTTCTAGTAGAGTTGAATATAATTAAGCCATGAGTTGATCGGGTCATAATTAATTTATCAGAGCTTAATATAACTGGGTTCGATCAGATCCCTTCTGTGGTATATGAACTAGAATAAATTAATTACAATAAATAAGTTCTTGCACAATGATAAGACTGAATATGGAGATATCCAGGTTCTTCTATATCTACCAGCATATGTTGATAATATCATATACATATTCTTCTCTACCTCTCTCGGGCGTGCATATCAATATTCCAAAGGGTGCTCATACATCGTGTATTGCAATTAGAGAGACTTGGAAGTTTGGAGCGTGGTAAACACAAATTCGTGAGAAAACTTAGAGGGTGGTAAACACAAATACATTTGATGAAGTACGCTACAAAGATATTCCATAAACCCTTTTTGTATAGATTAATTAATTAGTAGAACATGTAGTAACATATCTATCCTACAATGTTGTATTCGATTTTAATATTTGATATTGTGAATTTAGATATGAATTGTTGGGCTAAAAATTATTTTTGGTCCCATAAGTATTTACTTTTTCGATTTTAGTCCCGATAGTATTTGTTATTTTTAATTTAGTCCCATAAGTGTTAAAATTGTCTAATTTAAGTACAATTTTCTCCGGAAAATACTAAATTGGCCGGAAATAGTCATGTGCAAGTCACGTGACCCTAATATTTGGGAGAACCCGACGATACTAACTAACGTGGCATAAAATAGCTGAGTTAGACTTTTTTTTTTCTGTCAAAATTTTAATGCAAAATAAAAATTATTATTCATGTCGTTAGAGAAAAACAACCTGTATTTTGGATGAAACTAACTGCATCTGGGAAGGGCCCAGTCTACAACCTCTTTCTTTTGTACACAAACCATCCAAAAGCTGCTCCCTCTCCTCGTTGCAGCTAACTCCAAAATATGGGGTTTGAAATCGGGAGATTTTTGGGATTTTTTCGTGGGTGCTTCTAAGAAATTTGGAGCTTTTGGTGTTAAGGTTTGTCATTATTGAATGTGAAAAGACCCAATTGATTTTTTTGATAAGTTCAAATAATTTTAGTGTAATATTATTTTACATTATAGGTTTTTGTCAATTGCAAATTAAAAATCAGTTTGTTTTTCTCTAATAACATGATTATATTTTCACTTTGAATTAAAATTTGATAGAAAAAAGTCAACCAAATTATTCTGGCAAATTTAGTGCTTTCCGATGAAAATTGTTCTTAAATTGGGCAATTTTAACACTTACATGACTAAATCGAAAAAGCAATTACTTGTAGGACTAAAATCGAAAAAACAAATATTTACAGGACCAAAAATGATTTTGTTGTATGATTGTATCCTCATTGTTTTCGTTTTTCTTTTTATTATATTAATATTAGTGAGTATTTAGATCCATGTTTTCCAATTGTTTTGGTGATAAATTCCATATATTATACATCATACATATAATTTGCGTAACATGTCATTATTACTATTACTATTAGTATACACCTACGACGCATGAAACAGAAGTACTTAAGAAACAGGGTATCTCTTGTGTTGTATTGACAATGAATATCAAGAATTAGGAATTGAATTTGTTGGTTGCATCCAAATCGATTGGATCCCAATATTGTTGGGATATATATCTTACTAGATATTTAATATCTTAATAGATATATTTTCGATAGGGATGGAGATCTTATCCATAATAGGAGAGAGATCCCTCCCATACTAATACAAATACAGATATATCTGATATTCGTAGGGTACAGGAAATACATAAAAAAAAAAAAAAAATACAGTCTCTCCCTTTTCTCTCTTCTTCTCGTTCTTGTAGTATCACCGAATTACTCCAAGAGTCTAAGGCGTGTGCAATCCGTGGATGCTCTAGTAGTATCCATTGAAACGGGGTAGTAGACGGGCTGTTCAAGATCCGGTGTTGGTGAATTGATCAACTCCTTCTGCTGCTACGTAAAAAGCATATATTGATTCCCTATATACGTGTTGCATCTTTTGTAACAGTGGTATCAGAGCCGTAAAAGGGCTTGTTCTCGCCAAATAATTGATTGTATACTTTCCGATTAATTTGTACCTAATGATGCCATATTTTTTTAAGGTTGTATGATCGTTTTCTTTTTAACATGAATCGCGTAGCAATCATTATCATATGACCAATGATATATATATATATATAAATATATATATATATTTTTTTTTTAAATTTGAATCTGTAATCATGACCTGTACGCAATCAATAGGAGCGGTGGTTTTTGCCACTGCGTCGCTGCTGATGCGGAAGGCGACGGCGGGTTCCGACCTGCTGCTGTGCACGACAAACGAAGGTGGCGGCGGTGGCATTTTGGCTGCTGCTGCGTGCGACATTCATCAACAGCTGCGGTAGAGTTCTCAGCGATGTGGAACGCCGGCCCTACGCGATGAAGGCAGCGCGACCGTGACGATGGGTTCCTGCGTGACCGCGACGAAGGCGTTCGCTGCGCGTTCCAGCGGCTGCAATGATGGTGGCAGTGTGGCGTTCACTACGCGTTGCTCCTGCTATGCGTCTCGACGGTGGTTGCGGCGACGGCGGCGGCAGGGCTAGGGTTATGAATTCCAGGCTTGGTATTGGGCTGTTATGTTTTTTTGGGTTGGGCTTAAATGGTTGGGCCTGGTCCGGTTGGGCTAATAATTATGGGCTTTTAGGGAGGGCCTGCAAGGGCTGCTCCATAATTTAATTTATGTGGACTGCTCATTTTTTTTTTATAATAATAATAATAATAATAATAATAATAATAATAATAATAATAATAATAATAATAATAATAATAATAATAATAATAATAATAATAATAATAATAATAATAATAAAACAAAATTTGGGCTGCACCATTTTATTTTTTCTAATTACATGCATTAGATCATTTAATTTATTGTCTATGATTTTTTATTTCGTGATGTTGATTTATGTATGTCTGAGATGGTTAATGACGATGGTGGTTATACCATGTCCAAGTGTAATTTTTTTATATAGACTAATGTAGTAGGAACGAAATTTTTAATGTTTGATTTATTTTTCGTTTCTTACTAGGGAACATGTATTAGAGGGGCCATTTTTAAAGGCCATGTAATTTTTTTTGGTTGTTTCGTATTTACCACCATAGGTCATTAACATCTCGATATATTTTTTATGCATGTTTTTTTTAGATGGACATTTTTTATTCGCGATCATTTTATTTTCTATTATCGTCTTCAATTGAGTAGGAGATGATTATAATAAAAATTTATTTGAACCCGAATAAAAATCTTAAATAGACAAGCTTCTAACATATTACGCACAATAACAAAAATGAATGTTCAAGTAGCTTTTTATGATCTTTATGGCTATGACATTAGAAGGCCAGAACTATGCTATGTGGCAATGTAAGATCCAGTTTCTGCTACACCATATGAATGTCCTTGACCATCTCACCACTACTATGGCTATGCTTGTTGAGCCAGAGAACGGACAAAATGCCCAATACCGTCGCGATTTGGACGCTTACAACAAGTGGGTTAGTTAAGATCATTCTGCGTGCTATACTATGTTGAGCTGCATGCACGGTCATATGATTCGTGAGTTTGAGACGTTTCCAACAGCTAAAGAGTTGTGGGAAGGCTTAAAGGTCACATACGGCACTACCACGGCAACGAGATTAAGGGCTCTTACCCTTAAGTTTAACCAGTACGTACTTGACCCAAAGCACACTATGGGCCATCATCTTGATGTCATGAAAGATATGATGAGAGAGCTTCAAAACGCTCGAAATAAACTCACCGATGAACAACAAGTTTTGGCAGTTCTAAGGTCGCTACCTGAGCAGACTTGGGGACACGTTAAACTTGTGCTCACACATAACGAGCAAATCCAGACATTTGACAACGTCACCAGTCATCTTAGACTTGAGGTTGACCATCGAGAGGCGGAACTAGCACAAGCAGCTGCTTTCGTCGCACACGCTGGGCAACACAAGCCTAACAAAGGTAACCGTTGGAAAAAGCAAAAAGATGCAGGATAAAGCAATGCCAAAAACCAAAACTTGGGCCCGCAAGGTGAAAAGGCTAAAAAGCGTCACCGTGGTAAAAGGGGCGGAAAGAAGAAAGACAATTGTTATAACTATGGAAAGCCGGGTCTCTTTGCTCGTAATTGTATAGAGCCAAAGAAGGTAAAATATGCTCCTAGCTCTCCTAGTTCATTTGTATGCTCACATGTGTTCGTTGCTAACTCTCGCCATGGCTGGATTATAGACTCGGGAGCAACCAAACATGTGACAAGAGATAGAGCAGGATATGTAGATTATCATCGAGTACCAGCGGGCAACCAATACATTACTATGGAAAATGGCGAGCAAGAAGAGGTTATAGGAGTTGGATCATACCAGCTCAAACTTAGCATGGGCGCGAGCTGCTCCTTAGTGATGTACTTTATGCGCCTAGTACTCGGTGTAATTTACCTTTAGTTTCAGCACTTTTGAGTCAAGATTTTTCTTTCCTATTTGAAAAGACTATGTTGTCAATTTTTCTTGGCAACAACCTTTATGGCATGGGTCATGTGAACAATGGTTTTTTTTCATGTTGGATTTATCTAATGCATGCACTTCTTTTGTTTCTTCGTCTTTTGATGTTATGAATGATTCTATTAAATGATATGCAAGGTTAGGACACATAGGACGTGAAATGATGACTAGGTTAGCTCGAGAAGGTCTTTTAGGCAATCTCTCTAAGGTCAACCTTCCTGTGTGCAAACCATGTCTGGCAAGAAAAGCCTGCCGGAAGCCTTTTGGAAAGGCAGCTACTCAACCTCTAGAGTTAGTTCACTCGGACATATGCGGACCTGTAAATGTAAAGGCATGACACAGTGCATCCTATTTCCTCACATTTATTGATGATTATTCTTGCTACAGTTCAGTGTATCTCCTATCTCACCGCTAAGAATCGCTTAACTGCTCAGAAGAGCTTGATTGCTTTAAGCGATTCTTAGCGGAGGTTCAAATAGATAGGAAACTTAAAACTTTACACGCTAATAGAGGATGAGAATACTTGTCTGATCAGTTCAGACAATACTGTGAGGAAAAAGGGATCAATAGACAACTGCCAATTCCATACACTCCACAGCAAAATGGTGTTGCGGAGAGGTGGAATAGGACACTTCTGGATATGTCCAGATCAATGATGGCGCAAGCAAATTTTCCAATATCCTTTTGGGGAGATGCAATTTTAACTCCTGCCTATATATTGAACCGTGTGCAGTCTAAGTCAGTTCCTTCTACGCCATATGAGTTGTGGCATGAAAGAAAACCTAACTTAGAAGGCGTGCGCCCTTGGGGGTCAGCTGTGTTTGTTCATAATACTTCTCATAAGTATGATAAACTTGGTCCTAGAGCAATTAAACATATCCTTATAAGATATGGTGACTATTCGAAAGGCTATGTGATGTATGGTAAACATCCTGACGAGAAAATGACAGAAATTGAGTCGCGCGAGGTCAATTTCCTCGAGAAGGAATTTCCAACAATTGGAGAAGTTAAAAGAGATCTTAAACTGTATGATTTACAAGATCCCGAAGACAACACTGGAATTCTTGGCAAGGATAAGGTTTCACAACCAAATCCAGAAATCGACAGGAATAATGAGAGCGATCTTAGAGTCAGTGGGAGAAATCCATTGCATGAAGACTCTCAAGATCTAGAGTTGCGACGAAGCAAGCGTGGAATGGTACCCCGAAGACGTTTTGAACTTGAGGTGGGATCTTTCATGTGCGCAACTGTGAATGTTCATGAGCCAGCCACTTATGAAGAGGCTGTAACTTCTACAAATGCTAAAGAGTGGATAAGCGCTATGGAGGAAGAGATGAGTTCGATGTATAAGAACTAAGTTCGGGAGCTAGTCGATCTACCGTCTGGATGCAAGACAATTGGGAACAAATGGGTTCTCAAAGTTAAGTGAAAAGCAGATGGCTCGATAGACAAGTACAAAGCTCGCCTGGTGGTGAAAGGCTTTATCCAACAAGAAGGTGTGGACTATGAAGACACATTCTCCCTAGTGGTGAGGTTTGCCTCTATCCGTCTCATTTTAGCAATTATCGCCCACCTTGATTTGAAACTATTCCAAATGAATGTAAAGACAACATTTCTCAATGGTCAACTGGGTGATGAGATCTATATGGATCAACCTAAGGATTTTCAGGTAGAGGGACAAGAGCTCAAAGTGTACCGCTTAAAGCGTTCCATTTATGGACTGAAACAATCATCCAGACAATGGTACCTTCGATTTCATCAAGCTATCACCTCGATGGGCTTTACGATGGTTGAGGAAGATCACTGTATGTATGTCAAAATGGATGAGAAAAAATTCAAAATTCTCTCATTGTATGTAGATGACATTTTATTGGCTGGTAATGGTACGGAGATGATTGTCGCCACTTAGTAGTGGCTGTCATATAATTTTGAGATGAAAGACATCGGAAATACATGCTTGCTGTTACGATACACCGAGATCGCTCTAAGAGACTCTTAACTTTGTCTCAAGCGACTTACATTAAGCGGATTCTAGAGCGATTCCGAATGCATAATGCTAAACCTGTTGACACGCCTATGGAAAAGAATTGTGTTCTTAGCAAAGATTTATGCCCAAAGACGGATGATGAAAATGAAAGCATGGCTAAAGTTCCTTATGCAAGCGCAGTAGGGAGTTTGATGTACGCAATGATGTGTACTCGACCAGACCTGTGCTTTGCAGTTGGGATGGTGGGTAGGTATATTAAAGTAATTCCGGACGCGCTCACAGGGTTGTAGTCAAAAGGATACTTAGATATTTAAAGGGGACAAGTGATTTAGCTTTGTGCAATCACGGTGGCAGTCTGAAGCTACTTGGTTACAATGATGCTGATGGATCAACAGATAAAGATGAACGCAAATCCACATCGGGATATGCATTCTTGTTGGGTGGCACTGCTATCACTTGGTGTAGCAAGAAGCAGCCTTATATATCTTTATCCATAATGGAAGTAGAGTACATTGCTTGTACATCTGCAGTTCAAGAGGCTATCTGGTTGAGAATATTTCTCCAGACTTTGCACATTACGGCGTACATAGATGATGGAGTAGTTGTCCTTTGTGACAACATAGCCGCACTAGCATATTCTAAGGACCCCAAGTATCATGGGAGGACCAAGCATATTGACACCAGATACCATTTCATCCAAGATAATATTGCGCAGGGGCAAGTAGTTCTCTGGCACGTTCCCACTGGTGAAATTATAGCTCATCCTTTCACTAAGCCTTTGAGTAGAGATGTATTTCAAAGGCATGTTAAGAGTATGGGATTTCGTAGAATTTGAATTCTTTTAGCCTGTATGAAATTTTTTATTTATCAATGTGATGTGCCCTTATTGTATGTTAGAAGTATTGAGTCTATTATATGTGATATGTTACAAGACTTGGATTGTCCCACTCACACGGAAAATCGCCCTGGCGCTTTGGTAAGCGAGCAGAATGAGACTAGCGGATCAAACACTTACTTGCAAGTGATCACCTTCGTGAAAGGAACAACACGAATGTGGCCCATAGTCGCCTTGGTAAGAGGCCAAGATGAGATCATACTTGATCAATTATGAAGAATGTCCTAACTTCATAAAAGCCTCTTAATAGCAGAGTGTGTGAATCATCGGAAGTTGTGTTGGAGACAAATTTCTAGTGGTACGCAGGTCAGACGCTAGAAGAGCGATTGGACTAAGACTCGTATGATGTTTGGAGCGTGACATGCCCAAATTTGAGTGGGAGCTCCATCATAGCATGTATTCATACTAGATTTGCTTAATGATGACCTTAGTAAGAGGAGTGGCCGAATAGATCTCTACTTCGTCACTGTGTGAGCTCTTATAGTGATTTTTTGTGCCCTTTGAGACTTTGAACTTTGTCATGAAGTGTAAGCTTGATGACGCTACTTTAACATGTGTTCAATGACCATGGTTAATACGGTCTGTTGGAGCATAACTAAGAAAGCTGTCAAGTCCAAGCAGATTGGCATAAGAGGCCAAGGAAAAACTAAGCTGGTAATGCACTTGCGTATTATGGCTCCTAGGCCGACCGACTAAGTCGAAATAGTTTTGACAGTCATGAGCATAGATACAAAATAGGGGACAAACATGCTCTATATGCATAAGAAGGGTCAAAGATGTTTGTCTGGTGCAACCACATAGTTTGGGTACACAATGAGTCTCCTGAGTTGATGAGTTATGTTAGTTGGGTGATAACTTAATATAACTCTCCTCACTTTGTTCCATTATATTCTCGCTTGGTCGCATGGCAAGAGATGTGATGTTGAGAATTATGGAGTCTTTGATTCGAATAAGTCGAATAAAATTTGTATGAGTAGGAGATGTTGGTTGCAGTCAAATCGATTGGATCTAATATTGTTGGGATATATATATATATATAGTAGATATTTGATATGGTGCAATCGATGAAAATTAATTTATTTGAAGTTGTGGGAGGATGTTGTGTAAATTATGTTTTTGTACAGATAAATGAAGTGCAAATTACAGTGGTAAAGAAAGAGAATAACGTGAAATTAATTAATTAATCTAAAGCATCGATATATGTTCTAATAACCAGATTCAGAGGGTGTGGGAGCAGGAGGAGGAGGAGGTGAATTCAGTTGATAGATATTCCAAGCCAAAATAAACAGGCCATTGGGATACAACTCTACTGGAAGTCAAGAGGAAGCTGATGGAGCTGTGGAACCTGAAAGAATTTCGGTTCAGGTGGAGCCTAATAAGGAGCAGATACCACCAGAGGAGAATACACAAGCTCAGCAAGAAGATGACAGTTCATCAGAAGAGGAAGAAGGTCAAACTGAGATGGCAAATCTCAGAACCTATAGCATAGGAAGAGACAGGCCAAGAAGACAAATCCAAGGACCTGATTTCTATGGATTAGCTGGCAGTGTATTTTATGCACTGAGTGTAGCAGAAGACTTGGAGTTTCAAGAGCCTAGTAGTTTCAAGGAGGCAGTAGGTTGCAGTGAGAGTGTAAACTGGATAGGGGCCATGATGGAGGAAATGGAATCCCTAGAGAGAAACCAAACCTGGAAGCTTGTAGACAAACCAAAAGGGCAGAAGCTAGTTAGCTCAAAATGGATTTTCAAGAAAAAGGTGGAGGCTGGAAAAGCTGATAAGATCAGGTACAAGGCAAGGTTGGTTGCCAGAGGCTTCACTCAAAGGGAAGGCATTGATTACAATGAAGTATTTTCTCCAGTAGTGAAGCATTGCTCTATCAGGTTACTTCTATCAAAGGTTACTCAAGAAGACTTGGAACTACAGCAGCTAGATGTCAAGACAGCATTCCTGCATGGAGATCTGGTTGAAAAGATATACATGAAGCAACCTGAGGGCTTTATGATTCCAGGAAATGAAGAGAAGGTCTGTTTTCTCAGGAAGTCACTCTATGGGTTGAAACAAAGTCCCAGGCAATGGAATAAGAAGTTCAATGAGTTCATGATAAATGTAGGATTTATAAGAAGCTTATATGACAGTTGTGTATACTTTAACAGAGGTTCAAGAACTGAACAAGTGTTTCTATTGTTATATGTGGATGACATGCTCATAGCCAGTAAGAGCAGGGATAAGATACAACAGCTAAAAGGAAAGTTGAATTCAGAATTTGACATGAAGGACCTAGGGGAAGCTAGGAAGATTCTGGGAATGAACATCATTAGAAGAAGAGAGACTGGAACATTATGGCTTTCACAGAAGCGGTATCTGCATAAGGTTGTGGAGAGATTCCACATGCATGAATCCAGACCAGTGAGTATTCCAGTTAATCTACAGACAAAGTTATCCAAGGATCAGTGCCCTAAGACTGCAGCTGAGGAGATTCACATGAAGAATATTCCATATGCCAGTGGTGTTGGCAGTTTAATGTATGGAATGATATGTAGCAGGCCAGACTTGGCCTACAGTGTGTCTCTTGTAAGCAGATATATGTCAAATCCTGGGGAATCACATTGGGAAGCTTTAAAGTAGGTGTTAAGATATCTGAAGGGGTCTGTCAGTATGGGATTGAAGTTCCAGAGACAAGAAGCAAATACCATACCTTTGGTAGGATATATTGATGCAGACTTTGCAGGGAATTTGGATACTAGAAAATCCATTACAGGGTATGTCTTTACTTTGTATGGTACAGCTGTGAGTTGGAAGAGTGTGCAACAGTCAGTGGTTGCATTGTCAACAACAGAAGCAGAGTTCATTGCATTAACTGAGGCAATCAAAGAAGCTTTATGGCTCAAAGGAATTCTAAAGGGCTTGGGAATAAGACAAGGCTGTGTTACTATTCAGTGTGACAATCAGAGTGCTCTTCATTTGGTGAAGCATCAAGCTTTTCATGAAAGGTCTAAGCACATTGATGTTAGACTACATTTTTCAAGGGATATCATTGAAGCTGGATCTGTTGAAGTAAAGAAAGTGTATACATTGGACAATGCGGCAGATTTCTTGACTAAGGCAGTTCCTAGGAGTAAGATGGTACATTGCTCAAGCCTGATAAGGCTTGAACAATGTGATTAAACCTGGAGAAGAGAAGACAGTGAGAGGTGATGAAGTGCACTTGAATTCATTGAGGTGGAGTTTTGTAGGTGTCAATTCAATTTCTTCAAGTGAGCATGGCTTGTAGTAGAGTTTGAGTAGGATCAGGAACCGGGTTTGGGTTGGGAAGAACCGGACCGGAGAACCAGGATAATTTCATATCAGATTTGGAAGTTATTGAAGTACCGGGTTGGTGACGGTTATAACAGAAATACGCAACGGTTTTAGACTGACGCATGAACAACCGTTGTTGAAGACTCGTAACAGTTTGAATAGCAGTTGCAACTGATTTTGATTCCAGCTTCCAGAACTTCTTGATTCCAGCTTAGCTCTTTATATACATTTGTGCTACTTGTAAAGACGAGTTGGTACACGTATTTTTCCCTCTGTAAACACTACTCAATCATTAGAATTAGAGAGCTAGGGTTCTTAGGCTCAATTCGGATTGTGAATTGGGGCTTCTAGTTTTCTGGGTTGGTTCTTGTAATTGATTGTTTAGTTGAGTGAATTGAGGTGTATAGAGCCTCCGTGGATGTAGATCACCTTGATCGAACCACGTAAAAGCTTGGTGTTCTTCATTTTATTTCTGGTTTTGCGTTCGATTTTTGGTGTTTGATTTTCAGTCTGTTTTTCATTCGTTTTTGGTTTGAACCTTGTTGTGTGTGTGTGTTGTGAGTTTTCTCAAACCTAACAAGTTTATTACTTAATTAATTTTCACAAATTCTACCGTCTAGTTAGGGTAATCCTAGATAATTAGGGTATCAAACTACGTTAACTCATTTCCTGTGGATCAACCTTAATTTTCACTATATACATCTACACCCCAACACTTGCGGTATTTTAGGGTTAAAATTAGAGCCTGTCAAGTTTTTGAATTAAATTTTAAAAAGTTATTTTTTTCAAATAAAAAGTTAAAAAATAATTTGTGAAAAGAAAAAGAAAATTTTATTTTTGGAAACTGTAGATATCAGTTCAATATCATCAAGTGTTTATGGCATGAAGTAGAGGTTTTGGGGATTCCAGTACCAGGTTAGACGTGCAAGGAACCGGATCAGAGAACCGGGTTTTAACCAGATTCAGAAAAGAGGTTAGAAAGAGAATCGGGCTTGTGGTAGTTATAACCGCTGATTACAACGGTTTTTATTCTGTTGCATGAGAAACCGTTGTAGAAGATTCGCTGCAGCAGTTTTGAATAACTTGAGTAAAATTGGTTACAACTTCCTCAACTCCCTGATTCGAGCTCCAGCATTTATATACATTGAAAACACTTGTAGTTGCGAGCTAGTAGACATAATTTTCCCTATGTAAACATTACTCAATCAAGAGAATTAGATCTCTAGGTTTTATGCTCAAATCAAGCTGTGATTTGGGGTTTTCTGGATTTCTGGATAATTCTTGTAAATTGGTTGATTAGTAGAGTGAATTAATGTGTATAGAACCTTCGTGGATGTAGATAACATTGATCGAACCATGTAAAAGCTCTGTGTTCATCATTTTTCTTTCCTGTTCTTGGTTCGGCTGTTGTTGGCCGATTTCTTGGTTGTATTTCATTCAAACTCAGTTGTGTGTTGTTTTGTGTGAGGTTGAGCTAATCCTAACAAGTGGCGCCGTCTGTGAGAAACATTCTCACCCAACCAGAAGATAAAGATGTCAGGAATGAAGATGGATCTGGATAAATTCTCAGGGAAGAATGACTTTTACCTATGGAAGATCAAGATGAAGGCCATTCTGGTGCAAAACGGGCTGGTGAGTGCTCTCAAACCTGAAAGTGACTGGATAGAGACTGAGAAGCCCAAATATGCAGAAATAGACCAAAAGGCTTTGAGTTTAATCATCTTGTGCCTGGGTGATAAACCATTGAGGGAAGTTTCGAGGTGCAAAAATGCAATTGAGGCCTGGACCAAACTGGAGGACCTTTATCAGTTCAAGTCAGTATCAAATAAGCTGTTCCTCTAGCAGAGGTTGCTAGCTTTCAAAATGGTGGAGGAAAAGGACAATTCTGATTAATTAGATGAGTTTTCAAAACTTCTTGATGAGCTGGAAGACCTTGGGGTAACTATG
This sequence comes from Ajuga chamaepitys, assembly GCA_958295605.1. NCBI lineage: Eukaryota > Viridiplantae > Streptophyta > Magnoliopsida > Lamiales > Lamiaceae > Ajuga > Ajuga chamaepitys. Next base: position 20,158,765 of record OY282497.1, on the reverse strand, counting down.
GAGGATGATGACAGAGCCTTGATGGTGTTAAATGCTCTACCAAGTTCTATGGAAGGATTCAAAGATACTTTGATGTTTGGGAGGCAGGATAAACTGAGTTATGACTCCATCATTACTGCCTTGAAGACCAAATGTTTACAGAATCAAGGAGACAAGAAGGCAACTCAATCTGGTGAAGGACTAAATGTTAAGTTCAAAAGAAACTACCAAAAGAAGAAGGGCCAAACCTCAAAGAATCCCAAAAGTGGCAACACTGCTTCAAAGAAGTCTAGAGAATGGGTAGAAAACAGAAAATGATTCAAGTGCAAACAGATAGGGCATCTAAAGAAATATTGCCCACAGAAGATGAAGAAGAAAGAAGGCCAGGGTGCTGAAGCTGCTACAGTTGAGCATGAAGAAGACACACCAGAGGTCTTAAATGTTACTGAGTAAAAAATAGAGACGGAATGGGTATTGGATATAGGTTACTCCTTCCATATGTGTCCCCATGAAGAATGGTTTCAAAATCTCAAGAAAGAAGATGGAGGGTGTGTACTGCTGGGAAATGACCAATCCTGCAGAGTTCAAGGCACTGGATCAGTAAACATCAATATGTTTGATGGAGTTACAAGAAAAATTACAAATGTAAGGTATGTGCCTGGACTTAAAAGAAATCTGATCTCCCTAGGATCTCTTATTGCTACTGGGTGTGAATTTAAGTCTGTTGATGGTCAATTACACATAACCAAAGAGAATAAACTTGTAATCAAAGGAAGACAACACAATGGCTTGTTTATCTTGATAGGGAAACCAGTGGTTGGAAATGTGGGAAATATTCTGGGTAAGGATGAATTAACACTGTGGCATAAGAGGTTAGGACACATTGGGGAAAAGGGATTGAAAGAGCTATCCAAAAGAGTTATAATAGGAGAGGTTGGAAACCAGACACTTGAATTCTGTGACAAATGTGCATTAGGCAAATCACAGAAATTGCCTTATGCTAAGGTGATTCACATTACTCAAGAACCTCTAGATTATGTTCACTCTGACATCTGGGTACCATCCAGAACTGAAACTCATGGAGAAGGAAAGTACTTCATGTCTGTTATTGATGATTTCAGTTGGAAAGTGTGGGTGTTTATCTTAAGAAACAAGAGTGATGCTTTCACTAAATTCAAGACATGGTTGCTTCGGATGAAACATTGAGGGGAAAGAAACTCAAGCATTTGAGAACTGACAATGGCTTAGAGTATTTATCTACTGAGTTCACAACTTTCTGTAATGAAAAGGGGATTACCAGACACAGAACAATTCCCATGAATCCACAACAGAATGGAGTGGCAGAAAGATTCAACAGAACTGTTCTTGAAAGAGTAAGGTGTATGTTAATTGATGCTGGTTTGCCAAAGGTGTTCTCGGGAGAAACAATCAATCCATCTTGTTACCTAATAAACAGATCACCTACATCATCTCTAGGGTTCAAAACACCAGAAGAAGTATGGAGTGGAAGAGTTCCAAATTACTCAGGTCTAAAGGTGTTTGGATGTTTGGCTTATGCTCACATGAAATCAGACAAACTTGATCCTAGAGCATACAGGTGTGTGTTTCTGGGATATACAGAGGGAATCAAGGGTTACAGGTTATGGTGTATGGAACCTGGGAGTCAGAAACTAATGATAAGCAGAGATGTGAAGTTCAATGAATCAATTATGGGATATCACTTCTCTGGAAATCAAGAAGAACATGATGGAAGTACTGAATCAGAAAGGTTATCAGTTCAGGTGGAGACTCAGATGGATCATGGACCACAAAGAGGTGAAAACTTGACTGAGCAATCAAGTGATAGTTCTTCAGAAGAAGAGGATATGCCACCCAGAAATAAAACCTGAGAGACTACATCATTGCCAGAGATAGACCAAGGAGGCAAATACAGAGACCAGACTTCTATGGACAGGCTGGAAGTGTACATTATGCACTCAGTATTGCTGAAGACATAGAACATCATGAACCACAGAATTTCAGAGAAGCAGTCAGTGGTGATGAAAGAGAATACTGGATTAGTGCAATGATGGAAGAAATGGAATCACTGGAAAGGAATGGCACTTGGAAATTGGTGGATAAATCAAAGGGACAGAAGCTGGTAAGTTTCAAATGGATTTACAAGAAGAAAGTTGAAGCTGGAGACTCAGATAGGATAAGGTATAAAGCAAGATTGGTGGCAAGGGGTTTTACTCAGAGGGAGGGTATTGATTTCAATGAGGTTTTCTCTCCTGTGGTGAAACATTGTTCAATCAGACTACTGTTGTCAAAAGTAACACAAGAGGATATGGAGTTACAGCACCTGGATGTAAAACCAGCCTTCTTAGATGGAGACTTAGTTGAGAACATATATATGAAGCCGCCTGAGGGGTTTTGTGATTCCTGGAAATGAAGAAAAGGTATGTTTTCTCAAGAAATCATTATATGGGTTGAAACAAAGTCCAAGGCAGTGGAATAAGAAGTTCAATGAGTTTATGTTAAAAGCTGGTTTTGTCAGAAGTCTGTATGATAGTTGTGTATACTTTGATAAGAGTACAAGTGTTGATCCTGTATACCTGTTGCTGTATGTGGATGACATGCTTATTGCAAGCAAGAGTACACATAAAATACATCAGCTAAAGAAGAAGTTGAGTTCTGAGTTTGACATGAAAGACTTAGGGGATGCCAAGAAGATTTTGGGAATGTGTATAATCAGAGATAGAGCTGCTGGAAGTTTATGGTTGTCTCAGAGGCATTACCTTCAGAAAGTGGTGGAGAGGTTTCAGATGCATGAGGCTAAAACATTGAGTATTCCAGTAAGCCAACAACTCAGACTATCAAAGAAGCAGAGTCCTAAGACAGTAAAAGAAGTGAGATACATGAGAAATGTGCCTTATGCAAGTGGGGTTGGAAGTTTAATGTATGGTATGATATGCAGCAGACCAGACTTAGCATATTGTGTGTCTTTGGTTAGTAGGTATATGTCAAATCCAGGGAAAGCTCACTGGGAGGCTTTGAAGCAGGTGTTAAGGTATTTAAAGGGGACAGTCAATCTGGGGTTGAAGTTTCAGAAAGTGGCAAACATGTCTATTCCATTGGAAGGTTTTGCAGATGCTGACTTTACTGGTAATGTTGACACCAGGAGGTCAATCACAGGATATGTGTTCACTTTATATGGTACTGCAGTAAGCTGGGGAAGTGTGAAGCAATCAGTAGTAGCTTTATCAACTACAGAAGCTGAGTACATGGCTTTGACAGAGGCAATTAAAGAAGCTGTGTGGTTGAAAGGTATTCTGAAGGATTTGGGGATGAAGCAGGAATGTGTGACTATATACTGTGATAATCAGAGTGCCCTACACCTGGTAAAACATCAAGCCTTCCATGAAAGATCCAAGCATATAGATGTTAGGTTGCATTTTGCAAGGGATGTGATTGATGCAGGGTCAGTAGAGGTTAAGAAAGTCCATACAAGTGACAATGCTGCTGATTTCTTAACCAAAGCAGTGCCTAGAAGTAAGGTAGTCCATTGCTCAAGCCTGATTAGCCTTGAACGATGTGATTAAAGGATAAAGAGCAAGGTAGGTTTGAGGTAATGATATACACTTGACTTCATTGAGGTGGAGAATTGTAGATATCAGTTCAATATCATCAAGTGTTTATGTTATGAAGTAGAGGTTTTGAGGATTCCAGAACCGGGTTCGAAGTGCAAGGAACCGGATCAGAGAACCGGATTTTAACCAGATTCATAAAAGAGGTTAGAAAGAGAACTGGGCTCGTGGTAGTTATAACCGCTGATTACAACGGTTTTTATTCTGTTGCATGAGAAACCGTTGTAGAAGCTTCGCTGTAGCAGTTTTGAATAACTTGAGTCAAATTGGTTACAACTTCCTCAACTCCCTGATTCGAGCTCCAGCATTTATATACATTGAAAACACTTGTAGTTGCAAGCTAGTAGACATAATTTTCCCTCTGTAAACATTACTCAATCAAGAGAATTAGATCTCTAGGGTTTTCTGCTCAAATCAAGCTGTGATTTGGGGTTTTCTGGATTTCTGGATAATTCTTGTAAATTGGTTGATTAGTGGAGTGAATTGAGGTGTATAGAACCTCCGTGGATGTAGATCACATTGATCGAACCACGTAAAAGCCCTGTGTTCATCATTTTTCTTTCCTGTTCTTAGTTCGGTTGCCGTTAGCCGATTTCTTGGTTGTATTTTATTCAAATTCAGTTGTGTGTTGTTTTGTGTGAGGTTGAGCTAATCCTAACAGAAACTTTTTTAAACTATCCCCCCTCAAGCAAGATACGGAATGAGGTTCAACACACAGCTTGTCTCGAAAGAATTTAAATAATGGTCGAGATAGTGCCTCTGTAAAGATGTCCACAATTTGATGATCTGAAGAGACAAATTGGGTGTCGAAAGGAGTTGGGAAATCAAATTATTCTTTTCCAGTTTGAAAGAAAGGAGGAACGTGGTGAGGTGCTGCAAAACTGGTCGTGGCACTTTGAAGGATCTTTGTTTGCCATAAAGGAGTTATCTGGACCGGAACAACCATCGGAGGTCTCGATACAAGAGGTTGCATTTTGGGTTAGACTCTATAGGTACCGACAGCGTGTATGACAGAACAAGTGGCCTGGATCTTAGCTAGATAAATTGGGACGCTGGAATTAGATGATCTGGATAGTTGGACTTTTGGAAAGTTCATTAGAATCAAATGCTTTTCGAATATAATGAAACCACTCATCAGGGGGTTGACCATTGAATTGAAAGGAGAAGTGATGTTGCTACTGCTCAAGTACAAGTCGTTTCCATTGTATTGTTTCTGCTGCGTTTTGTTTGGGCGTGTTGTTCGACCTATAACCAAGAATGAGTGCCCGGACATTGGTGACATGAAGTACGGGACCAGATTAAAAGCTTCGCCTCTTCGGCCAATGGTGGTTGATGTAGGTAAGCTCCCGGATAAGAAGAAGAGTGTTGGTACAGAACATGATTTATGTGAGAAAGGTGTTGAGGACGGTGAGGGGTTGCAGGGAGTGCCAAGGGTTGTTGCTAGTTCATCGGATGTTGGTGCGGATACACTTGCGACAGAGGTAATCCAAAAGATGTCCTTGTCTTCTAGAACATCGGAACTTCCATTTACCCGAACCCACAAATTTGTTCATCATATGCCTTCAACTCATGATTTTACTTAAACCAAGCTATATACCTGAACCTCACAGTCAAAGGCACCTCACACAAATATCCAAACACCAAATCCATTCTCCTCAAGTCATACTAGTCGCATCCAACAAATAGATCCATAATACCAAAGCTTGGGTATCCACCTCTCCATCATTTCCCATATCTAAAAAACTTCTTATATCTCCCTCTAAGAAAACCTATGAACCATTTACCTAAAACCAAAAACCCCGCAGCTTCTCCTAGCCAAATAACTAAAGAAAACCTAATTCCACTTGATGTTTTACGACAACTCGTGGATTATACCCCTCACTAAAATTCCTATAGCCATCCCCAGACCAGCTCGGGCAGTAAATCTAAGTGGAAACGACAGCCAAATCAAAGTACCTCAAACACTCAGAAGGAAACCTCTATGACTAATCGAAAGATTTTCCATTTAGGGACATGACGGATTTAGGGGGGCGGCGGTCGCCCCCCTTGGACTTCTAAAAAAAAAATTTACATGTAATTTTATCTGATAATTTTCATTAATACTCTTAATATATAAGAGTTTGCCCCCCTTACACATTCAAACTTCACCCCCTTGATTCAAAAATTCCGCCCCCATAGCATATAACATACTTGTAAAAAAATTTGCCCCCCTTACCATGAGTTTCTAGATCCGTCCCTCTTTAGGGATATAATCAAACCAAACTATTCGGATTTTGACTTGGAAAAATGTCTGTTCATGATTGTTCATTGGTCTAGACGAACCGAGCCCGAGCCTAGTTTCGAGCTCGGTAAAAATTTCGAGCCGAACTCGAGCCTGCAGGTATTTGGTTCGCAAGCTCGCGAGCTTGTTCATGAACCTAAGCTCGCGAGCCATAATAACAAAATTCTTTGAAGTTTTCGATTTCTCTCATATTTATTGCACATTTTTAAATAAAATTTTAAAACACATTTAAAACTCGAGATTTTCAAAATATAGCAATATATATATACGAACATATCCCGAATAATATCCATATAATTCATGTGGCATTGTCTTCACTGTTTTTTATTTTTATTCGTTATATTATGGTTTCGTAATCAGTTTCAAAATACTATGTTTTGAAAACTCATAAAATAAAATAGCAATTTAGAATTATACATTTATCAAGTAAAATAAAATTTGAAGTATATTTGTTAAATAGTTAACAGTAATAAATGTACATCGATAGAAAATACATAGTTAATTGACTCAGCATTTTTTAAAGGAAGGAGAACATAATTAGTATTTCAATAATAAGCAATTAAAAACGATGATCTAATAAGAATTCGATCTGAGTCATTCTAATAAATTGCAATATTTATAAAGAATTTTTATACTACTTGTGCTTGAAAAAAGTACATTAGATAAATTAAAATAAATAGTATAACACCACAGTAATTAAATAACATTTATAATTTATAGTTCTTAATAACTTAAAAGAACTAACAAAAACAAAATTCAAACATGAGATAATTAATAAAAATAAGAAAGAGTAGAGTGATACGAAAGTTTTAATTTAACGTATTAAATCTGATTTATTCACGAGAAATTTGTCAAGTTTGGCCTATCCGGTGTTATTTTTCCGACTTTATTTGCTTTATTCCCGAATAAAACTCAAATTGCAAATAATTAATAGAGCCGAATAAAACCCGTATCCGAATTTTGTTATTACGAGTCGAGCTCAAGTATCTATATTAATTCAAAAAGATATATACATGCGTTTGGGTGATTAGATCATTAGACCAACATAGTCCAATATGTTTCATGAACTCAAACTTGAACTATGTTATCGAGCTTTTTCGAACCAAACTCAAATTATTTGCGAGCTTGGTAATTATACTTTTAACGAACTCGAGTTGAAACTATGTTCATTTATTACGTTATCGAGCTTTTGCTGAATCGTGCTCGAACTATTCGTGAGCTTAGTAATTACAAAACCAACTGAACTCCAACATAATTTTAGAAGTTCAAGCCAAACTCGAGTTGAACTCAAACACCCTAAAAAACCAAATGAGCCGAACTCGTGCCTTATACTGTTCGACTTGGTTTAGCTCATTTACATCCCTAGTTCCATTTAGTATTTGGATCTGATTCTTATGAAGATACACCTCTTCTCAAACGGTCTAAGGAAAAACGGAAGTTGATAGCTAATCCAGCGATATCAGCGAAGGTTGCGGGAGAGCGATCCCATCGGAACTAATGAGTTATCTAAGCTAGAACTGTCGAGGATTTGAGAACCAACTGACAATTCGATTATTAATGGGAGAAATCCAGTATCAAGATCTGATCCTGGTTTTTCTTATGGAGACTAGGTTACTGATAGATGAGATCTGGCAAGTGGCCTCTCAGGTTAGCCTAACTTTACTGGAGGCGGTCGACTGTGAGGTTGGGGGTGTCGGAGGGGATGGGGGGTTATGTTTATTGTCGAAGGGAACTGTTGATGTGACGGTGCGAGACTCATCGAGAAATTTTATAGAACGTTTGGTTATATCAAATAACAGAATGACGGCTAGCAAGCATATACGACTGGCTCGAAGACGGTCAGAAATAAACACATGGCTTCTACGGAGGAAGTTATATAGGCAGTATGATGGATCTTGGGTTTGTTTGGGAGATCGAAATTAAATTTTTTATATCAGCATGAGAAGAATGGAGGTCGGGTCCGGGATGCCAGGCGTATGGTGGAGTTTCAGAAAGCATTAACCGCGACATGACTAATTGATTTAGGGTATGACAAATTCTATACATGGAAGAACTGCCAAACGGGATAGCGGAATATCCAGGAACAACTTGATAGAGGAGTGGCATCAGAGACTTGGAGGAGTCTATTTCCACATTATCATTTTAGACACCTTTTTTGGAATCAATATGACCCATGTACATTTTTATTAAGCTGGAGTATACGAAAGAATAAGTTGAGTAAGACGAAAAAATAAAAGTTATCTGGATTTGAAACTATGTGGTTGCAAGATAAGACGTGTAGGGAGGTCGTTGGAAAGGAATGGGAGGGGGACGTCTGTTTTTCTTTCTATGGGTTTAAACGGAAAAATTGCTAATTGTGGTCAAGGACTATCAAGATGGGAACAACAACATTTTGGTAGAATTAATACTAAACTGAAAGAGTGTAAGGCAAAGTTGAGCCGGTACCAGTGTAGCCCAGTAAACCCTAAATGGTGCAGCGGATTACCCAATTGTAATAAGAGCTATCAAACCTTCATAGTAAACAAGAGAGCATGTGGCATCATAGGGTTAGAGTGAATTGGATGAGGGCGGGTCATAAGAATACGATATTTTTTCGTGAAGTGGCCAATGGCAGAAAGGGAATGAATGAAATTGAAAGGCTTAAGGCGGCTTATGGTGTTTGGGGAGATGAGGAGGATGAGATCAAATGGGAGCTTATGCACTATTTTGAAGGTATGTCCACAGTGGGTCGAAACCTTGATATGGATAGACAGAGTTGGTACAGTTATTTGAGGGGCCAGGTACAGACGGAAAAAGGGCCCCTGTATTCTTATAAAATAGTAGTATTATTTTCAACAAAGATAATTTTCTTCCAACGCTTCACAAAAATAATATTAATATACATAATTATTGAAAGACGATTTTCCAATCTCAGTGATTATAATCACATCAAAATAAGATACACAAAATATCAATTTTGTTACATAAAAGAGAAAATGAGACCGTAGATGAAAACATGAACTTTCATATCATAATACAATATTTTACCTAACAAAAAAAGTAAATAAAATCTTAAAAATGAAAAAATAAATGGCTAATTGTACCTAGGTGAAAGTATAAATTTTTATATCATAATACATATTCTTTGTGATGATAATAACTAATAGAAATATAATTACATTTTAATTACAATAAAAAGAATCAAATTATGATTTCTTTAGGTTACTTTACTGCAGTTGTTCAGGAAGCCCAACTCATCTACTATATTAAATCAATGAGAAAACTAAAATTTTGACAAAAGGCAGAAGCGATCACGAGACCTGTGAGAAAAAGAACAACAACCCTTGACCAACGAAGACACCAGCCAATTTACATTCAAATCAGTAATTTTCGTTATCTATTACTAATATAAAAGTGTCAATGTTTCGTCTTTTCTTGTGACGACTATAATGTCCCTATAAAATATTAAATATCAAGGATAATTAAGTAATTTTATCAAATAATAAAATATTTCAATATATCCAACATATCTATATCTATATTTATATCTATATCTATATCTATATTTATATCTATATCTATATCTATATCTATCTATTTATTATTGCTAATTAGTATTAGTATTAATATAAAAATATGGATTTTTCGTCCTGTTATTTTGTTTCGTCATTTCTCGTGATGTCTGTAATATCCTTACTAAGTATTAAATTTATTGATAGTTAAAGTAATTTAAAATAAATTATGTTTCTCATACTTCATTATAAAAAGCAAGAGGACCTTTATATTTCAAAGTCCTCCTTAAAAACTACATACTTAAATTATTATTCTTCTACACTTTTAATACTTTGAATTTTAAAATAAAATTTGTTTCATATTAAAGTAGATCTAAAGGTTATTTTAAGAAGAGTATATAATTGTGATTGAATTATTTTTTGTAAAAAATAAGTCTAATTAATTAATTATTTTAGAACCATTCCTTTTCAGACATTATATCTACAAACATGAAAATTACACTTTATAATTTAATTTAATGAATTAGTTGAAGCTCCCGATCAAGATTTTAATAATTATTTCACATGTGTTGCTAAAATTTGTCATAGTGTCATTCTCAAATATCTTTCCTTGCGAGATTGAATAACTTTTTCATTAATCAAATTAAGAATTCTTTTTTTTTTTTTTTAAATAGAATTTAAGGATTCTTAACCATAATAGAATAGATATGTAGTATACCAAAAAAAATTTATGTTTTCTGATCATAGTTGAATTTTAAAAACACATACTTTGGCCATACACTATAAATAAATTAAATATATTTCGTACGAAGCATTAGTAGTATTAAGTAACTTAAAATATATTATTATTTAATTACTTGTATATAAAAAGTAAGAGTTCTTATTTAATTCAAACGCCTCCTAAAAAATATATACTTAAATTTTTCTTCTTCTACACTTTCAATATATTGAATTTTGGAATAAAAAATTATTTTCATATAAAAGTATGGATTTTTTTGTCTTATTTTATGTTTCGTCTTTTCTTCTGATGCCTATAATATTCTTAATAGGTATTAAATTCAAGGGTGGTTAAGTAATTTAAAATAATTTATGTTTCCTTACGTGATTATAAAAAAGAGTCATTTTTATATTCAAACTCCTCCTAAAAATCTACATATTTAAACTTTCAAATACATTGCATTTTGAAATGAAATTAATATCATATTAAAACATATTTATAGAGTTTTTCAGTGATATGTTCTTTGCATTTATTTTAAGCAATTGTACTAGATAATATTACATTAAGGTATTATAAAACAATCAAATTTATATATTTTTCAATCTTATCTGAACTACCATATTATAATATTCACACTGTCAATTATTTTTTTAAAAATAAAGATAAATTTTGTGGCATAATCTTAAAACTTTACGTTTTTACTATTGACAGTTAGATATTGTACTACAATTTTCATTTTTACATGTTAAATATATTTAATTGACCATTAAAAAATAAACATAATTTAAGCTCTTATGCTTGCATATAATGTGACTATATATTAAAATTATTTTAATATAATACGAAGATGATAAAGGTATATAGATATAGAAAAAATAAAAAATATTGTCTTTTCTTAACACTATTTATTTAAGTTAGCTCATGTTAGAAGAATGAAAAGCCTATAATATTTTAATGAGAAAAAGAAATAGTTAGCAAATTTATTGTGATAAATCTTATCTTATACAAACATTAACATATGAAGAACGGTGATAGCAAACATTCTTATCAAAATTGAATCTTATATAAGAACAAAGACACATGTGTAGCTTGTCGTACGACAAATTTAACATCATTTTCAAAACTAACATCTGCTTTATAAAAAAAAATTAATATCTCATTTACACCTCTAATCACAAAGTAGAACGTAATACCTTATTAAAACTGAATCTTTGAGGAAATCACACACGCACGCACAAAAAGTAGGCAGGTAGCTTCCTAATATTAATTCAAAATCGAATAAACCCAGAATAATCAAACAAATGAGAACTTACCGAAATAAATTTTTTTTTTTATCTTTTTATTAAATAATGAAAATATCATTAAATATCATTTATCCAACATAAATCCAGCAATCTAAACTACCTGATTTTTAATTCTATTTATCAATGATAATGCGCAATCCGGTAATCACACAATCGAACAGTGATCAACAAGAACAGAATGTAAAAACACAGAATTTACGTGGTTCGATCCGGAGATCTACGTCCACGGGGAGAAAACGGCAATCGCCGAGGTGTTTCTTTTACTCGAATGTTGAGTTTACAGTGCGTATTACAGAAAGCAAAGTGCGAACCCTAATTCAGAGTTCTTTTCCTCTATTTATACTACTAAACCCAAACCCTAACTAAATCCCTATAATTTTGCCCACCAAATCTGCATGGCGGTTGGGAAAAGATCATGGGCCTTGATTCACGGAACAGATTTGACTCGCTGGACCGAATGCGTGTTGCTGGGCCTGTTGGGCCTGGGCCCTCGCGCTTGCTGGCGTGTTTGCTGAGCTAGTAAATGGGCTCAGGATTAACCCGGCCCGAAGTAACCGGGTCATCCCTATCAATCAATATATCCAACAGAAATTCACTTATCCAACCTATCTCTTTCCTAATCATATTTAATCATTAAACTACCTAATTTATAAACCTATTTAATACACTTAGCCTAACAATCATTGGTCAAAGTTTGCGTAATCCGAAGTTGGAAAAATTAACGGAGATCCGAAGTTAGAGAAATTAGTAGAAAATGTAGAGAAGCATAATCCAAAATCGAAGAAATTAGTGGAGAACCGAAGTTCAAGAAATTGGCAGAGATAGAAAATGTGATAATATTTCTTTTCCGCTCAATTCAATACAAGTTCACTTTTTACGATTAAATCCTAGAAACTGAACTTATATATTGTGTTGTTTTTCAATGAAAAGAGGGTTGAGTCAACCACACTAACTAATAAATTATTGTGATGTCCTCTTAAATATAAGTTTTATATTTTTTTTTCTTTTTGTTACTAATTAAATTGATTTATTTCATTCCAGTTGGTATATCAATCGACAATTGTGCAACAGACTTCAGGTAATTTTTAATTTAAAGCAAAATTTATAATGTCAAATTTAGATACTACAATTATTACATAATCAAATTGCCCATAGATGAAGAATAAAAAAGACGAAGGAGCTTGATGTCCGGAAGAGGAAATATGCAAATTTGAATTCCGCAGAATAATACAAAAATAATGTTTTGAAGAACAAAAGAAGAGGCAAATATATTCATATCAAAAGGTTATTTTATTATTTCAATAATAACTAATTTCTATATCAATATCAACCACATAATAACTAAATAATGTTAACTATGTTACACAATCTATTTGATATATTACTTATTTTCTAATTTTATCTTTATTATTTTTCAAAACAGATGTTGATAAAGGAAGTAATAAGAAAGTTTCATGTAGAGAATATAGTTGTTACTGGCTTCATATTCGAAATGAAAAGCGATTCACGCCTTTATTAGCTGGACGATTATTGCAACAATATACAGTTGATAACTATATAAAGCTGGAGACAACAAGGTTAATTTTTTTTTTATATAATCAAACAAATTTGGGAGTAGAATTATATTAAGGAATCATGAACATTGTCTTCAAAGAAGAAACTAGTGGCAATGGAGTTGGAAAGAGTATCATTCTTCCACAATCATTTATATGTGGTCTAAGGGATATGTGGGCCAGATATCTAGACGCATTGACATGAGTTCATAGATTTGGAAAACCAGGTATGTTTTATCACAATGACTTGCAATCATGATTGTAAGGAATTCAAGAAAATTTATATGATGGCCAGCGAACCACAAGATCATCCAAATTTAATTGTAAGAGTTTTTTCGGACAAATTGCATGATTTGAAAGATCAACTATTAAAAAAAGAGATATGTGAAAAGAAGTACCGCATGTTCACGTTGTAGAATTTTAAAAAAGGGAATTGCCACACATGCTTATTATTTTGAAGCCGATAAATAATGTCGATTAGTTTGATAAGTATATTTGTGCATAAATTCCTGATCTAGGAAAGTATCATGAACTATATGAGATGGTAAAGAAACATATAATGTACGGACCATGTGGAGGAAAAAATCTAAAAAAAATCATCTGTGGTTAAATATAATGCACAATTAGATAACCACTGGGTAGTTCCTTACAAACCATATTTATTGTCTAGATATAATGGTCATATCAATGTAGAAATATGTTTTGGAGCAAAAGTTGTGAAGTATTTGTACAAGTACATCTATAAAGGTAATGATAAAGTGGCGATTAATGTGGCACAAAATGATGACAATACCACCATACACAAAATTGAACCATATTCAGATGCACAATGGGTTTCTACTCAAGAAGCTAGGTGAATTTTTTTTAATTTAACTTAAATGAAATATATCCAGCAGTTGTAACATTGCAACTTTATCTACCTAACCAATAATATATCACCTATTGGAATAATCAAAATTTGCAGAAAATAGTGGATGTTCACTATTATTTAAAAACAATGCTTATGAAGTTCTTTTCGATGTGTGCTAAAGATAGAGATGCGAGAAATATTGTTACAAGGAATTTCTAGAGCATTATGTCAGGGACAAAAAGACAAGCGTTAGAAACAAAGGAACAAAGGAGAAGTGATTGGACGTATAAGTGCTCAAAATATATCTGAAGGTGAAAGGTACTATTTAAGGTTATTCTTGACGACAAAAAAAAGGTACTAAAATATTTTTCTTTTTACCTCGAGACCAAGTTTGGAGACAAAAAATGATTTGGTAAAATACTGAAACCCTAAGTCTCTATATAAATACGACTTAATTTGACAATAAAAATAACAAAGATATATTTTGAATATACCAGATATTTGTGGAATGCTTGCAAATATGGATAACAAAATAGTAAAAAATACTAAGGGACAAGAATTAACCTTGAGGGAAATAACCATCATGGACACACAGTAAGTAAAATCTTCCTCGAACTCTTTTCAAGTAATCTTCGTCATTCTTATCTAACAAAATTCTTGAAAAACATAATAATATATGTCCACATAAATATTTTATATGTCATCAAAAAAGAAAATAAACGTAAAACTTTTCTGGTGGGAAGTGTTAAAAGAAAACGCAAAACGAAATGCATTAATTGCAGTCTATTTTCTTAACAACTGAATTAAAGTTACAAACTACAACGGCAAAGCGTCCTACAGATAAACCCAAATTCTGATGGAGCACATTTGTCGATGGTAAGCAATAAACTAGAAACCCAAGTAAGATGATGGAAAGTTATTTTTCTGACAAATTAAAAATAATATATGAAGGTCAAACATAATACAAGATCCAATTAAGATATCTAAGATGACTACGAATCAAACAATGGTAAATGCTCATAAAGTGACTCTTAAAGATATCATAGAAAATAGAGAGACATTGACAGAGGTAAGTTCAATATACAAATAATTTAGAGCATATATTATATTATATTTCGATTAAAAAAATATTTGTTATCAATGTACTTGGGAATCTATTGTTGTTTTAACGGAATAGTAGACAATGTGGAGAATATTATAAAGATATGGTATGAAGCATGTGACAGATGTAATAGAGGAACCTACAAGGAAGATGAAAAGGTTGTTTGCAAAAAGTGTGTGGGATAATCCATTGAAGCTAAACCAAGGTAATACATTCTAAATTTTGCAAAAATAAAAATATAAAAATACAGAATTCAAGATATATTTATAGATAAAATCGTTTGTTTAACCTTATCAATATGCGCACTCTTTTGTTTTCAGTGTAACTCATACAAATATGAAAGTTACCCAATGGGTAAATGATCACTTACCCTACCTATTATAAAATTGGACAGGTACATAGTGAATTTAAAAGTCATTCAATGAGATTATAGTTTTTGGCAACATAGCAGCTACGCATGTCGAATGCTCGGTCCAAGAATATATCGCATCATTAGCAATGCTAAGAAAAAAAAAATACACTTATAATTACAAATTCCGGAAGCATGATCACAAACCCAAGAGCTCGAAATAAAAAAATAATTTAAATTATAAATGATTTACAGGGACATAATGATTTCAACTACTACACACAGCTAACATCAAGCACACAAAGAGATTCGTTTTCTCATACCATTGAACGAGAAAACAAATGATGAATAAGGAAGATTGTGTGCAATTACCGAGAAAATAGAAATAATGAAACTGAAGAACAAGAAGAGACGCAATCAAGAGTAGACAACCGTCACAACCACGAAAAAGGAACCAAGGAAAAAGAAGAGAGCAAAAGAGATATCACATAAGCAAGAAGAGGAACAAAGAAACAAGATTGAAACACAGGGAAAAACTTCAACCAATAAAGCACCACAAGAAAATCCGGTTAAAAAAAAGGAAAGAAAAGAAAAGCTAATGCAATTCACCAACGAATAAAGAAATAATGAGAGAAGAAGAACAAAACAACATGAATGAAAACAGAAACAAGAGGGTAGGAAAAGAAAAGCCAAAGACAGTCCACCGCTGAAAAAAGAAACAACAAGAGAACAAGGAAAAGCCAAACGAAAAATTAAAAGGAAGATTTATGAAGATTGCACTTCAGATAAAAGTGATGATGAAGTGGGAATTACCCAATGCATTACCAAAATTTAAAAAAAAACAAAAACGAATACTAAGATAGTTCCCAAAAAGATTAAGAAAGAGAAGGTATAATTTCTACACCAAAGCCCATCATTTTTTATGCTCGTCTATCCTGACTTTTGAGTTTATTATTTTAATTTAGTTTTGCATTTTTACACCCTTCTATCGTGACTTTAAATTTTAAATTTAGACATATCTTAGTTTGTTTTTTCTTATGTTTTGCGTGAAACAAAACTGTGAAAACATTACTTAATTATATTCCTTTAATTATAATTTATTATTTTTTAAATTACATTAAACTCTACAATTCATAACTAAAATTGCCAGTACAAAACATGGTTTATCGCACCAAACAACAATTTTAAAACATATCACTATAATATCATTCTATAAACAATCGATCTACAAACAACTTTATTACGTAATATATTTTTTCTATAAAGCAAGAAGTTTCACAAAAAAAAAAAAATTAAAAACCAATGAAACAACGATTTTGAAACTGATACAAATAAGTACTTCAACTATCAAATTTTCTTTTGTATTTAGTATTTATTTTCACCGCTTAATCTTATCATGTTTTACATCTTTTTTTTTTTCTTTTTTTAGTCATTTTTTTAAAAAATTAAATTTACGTAGTCATCAACTTTTTTCACACATTATCTTACGACATTTAACAAACAAATGAACTTTCATTAAGTCTGAACTCTAATTATCGTAGTACACAAATAATAAAAACAATGAATCAAAGATAATACTATGCATGTATGTTTCCACATATAAAGTTCATGATTATGCTCACAATTAAGGGACAAAAAGAGAAAGTGAAAAGGAGTAGATGTTGAGAGTGTCATTCTACGTTCAAATTAATTTTAATATTGTAAAAAAGAAATAGTTATAAAAAAATGAGTCCACGTGCAACGCACGTGCTCATTTCTAGTATTAGAAACACACATATATTTATATATATAAAAATTACAAAAAAAAATCGGAGGCTCTGGCTGGCAGGGTGCCTGGTGAGTAGAGTCCAAAGTCACAAGTGAAATGCAGGAGACAGTGATGGCCCCGATCATAGCTGAGGAGATTACTGTTGCTTTAGCACAAATACACCCCACTATGGTCCCTGGGTCAGACGACGGTATACCTGCTATCTTTTATCAGAAGTTTTGGCCCATTCCACATTCTAATATCATTCATATCATGCTTGATGTTCTAAATGGTCATGCTAGTCCTAAAGAACTGAATAAACTTTCATTGCCCTTATCCTTTAAAAAAAAAAAAAAGAACATCCCGAGGTTGTCACTGATTTTAGACCTATTAGCTTGTGTAATGTGATTCTTAAATTAATCACTATAACAATTTCTAATAGACGTAAATTAGCTCTTCCTGATCTTATTTCCATTCAGTTTGTTTTTGTCCCGGGGCACCTTATCACAGATTATACACTTGTTGCTTTGAAAATTTCCACCACATGGGTAGTAGTTTGACTCATAAAAGGGGAAGTTTTACATTCGAATTGGACATGAGTAAGAACATACTACGATTATGAATAGGTTGGGGTGTTGGGAAGCTTATTATGTAACATGTGAACACGGTTTCTTTTTCTATTCTTGTAAGTGGAAAATCTAGTGATTATTTTACACCTTCGAGAGGTCTCAGGCAAGGAGACCCGTTATCTCCTTATATGTTTCTTTTCTGTGCAGAGGCATTTTATTTGTTAATTTTTCGGGTTGAGGTGAATGGATTAATTCATGGTGCTAGAATAGGCAAAAGGACTCCCATGATCTCTCACCTATTGGTGATAGCCTTTTTTTGTAGGGCAAATGAAGCAGAGATTAATGTGGTGGGCGATATTATAAAGTGCTATGAACAAACATCTGGGCAACTAATTTCGTATAAAAAATCTAAGATTTGTTACAGTAGAGGGGTGACAGGGAAGCGTAAATAGTCTTTATCAGATAGGTTGGGGGTTAGGTTAATCGATAAACATGAAATCTATCTTGGACTGTCGGCGAAAGTAGGGAGGTCGAGACGAGCGTTGTTTAGTACTATTGTGACAAGGGCGGAGAAGAAGTTTAATAGTTGCAAATCTCATTATCTATCCACCGTGGGGCTGATGAACGTGAAAACTACAGTTTTTCTTGTACTTTTCACATCCATATTTTGTTAAGAATTATGTGTAATTATTGTGTTCACATGCAATTTCATATTTTATCGTATTTCTTTTTAATATGATTTGATGCACTTTTGGGTGTTTTGGGTTTAGAAGATCGCTCGCATCAATTTTCATACTTCGACCTGATCCAAATTGGGTCAGGATAAGGCCCGAACTAAAGATCGTCAAGTCATGAGTAAAAGTCGTGAAGGAGTTGGGCCGAAAAAATGGAGGAAAATGCCTCAAATTGGAGAAAGAAAGAAGAAGAGGTCAATCGCAAATACTCCATGTTCTAGGCCCCAAATCGAGGCCCAAGCGAACTCAAATTAGACCCAATTAGAGCCCAAATTGAAGTTCGTTGAGTCGCGAACAAAATCCATGAAGGGGTTGGGTCGAGAAGACGAGAGGAAGGGCTTCGATACAATGACGGAAGACGGAGGTACAAAGTAGGGGCTGAACCGGACCAACCGCTGCAGCACCTGCTGGACCGGCAGGCAGTCGGAAGTTGGTGCAGAACTGACCTAGAGTCACAGCAGGCCATACTACCGGCCCGGCTGCCGGCTCAGTGGCGGTTCGCGTGCCTAGTTTTTTTTAATGTACTATTTTTGTATTTCGATCATCACTTCCTCGTCCGAGCTTCGATTCGAGTGATTCAAGTTTTCACGTGTAGCTAAAATGAAGATCTAATACTTTTTAGTTGAAGTGTATGGCTGATTTGGGACAGATTTTTCCCAGAAATCATGAGAAGGACATGTCAACAGCGCACAAGGGGCTCGACTCAACAACTTAAAGGACCAATCATTCTGTTTTGTATTTTTACACTTTTGCCCTTAGTAGGGATTATTTTTCAGCAGATATTGAGGGTTGGGGAGACCTATATATATATATCCCTTCCCCACTCATTTGTAAACATGGAATAACTCTTGCCTCCCTTTTGAATCTTACCCAACACTTTTCTCCCTTTCTCTTTAAATTTTCAGATTTTAGCTTAGAAAAGTTAGGGTTTCTTCTTCCTCTTCAAGGAGAAACCCGTCTTTGGAGGAGAACTCGGGGATTACTCGCGGGGCTTGTGACACCCGATTATTTCATCAAAGGAATTTTTTAGGTTTTCTTATATACAATAAGCATTCTCTATCTCTTCTCTTTATTTTTTGTTTTTATTGTTTTTATTACTTGATGTCAATGATGCCTTTTATTGCTTTGATAATTTGTGAGTGATTTCCGTGTTTCCCGAAGCCCAGAAGTAGCCCAAGCTTCAGGATTGATGATTAGTTGATTGATTAGAGGATTTGTTATGGGTTGTGGTAACCTAGGGTTAGGATTTGGTTGATTTGTTATGATTATCGTATGAAATTAGGGCTTTGATTATAGGCTTGCTTTGGTCGCTCGGGCTTTCGATAACTTAGCCTTATTTTGTATGATTGTGCATTTGAAATGGGATAATCAAAATCTAGGCTAGAGATTGCCACCCTTTCGAGGAGATTCGATTTGATCTTAAATGAGCTTAGGATTGGATTTCTTCGCCTTAGATTAGTCGGGAGGGAAATTCAATTTGGAAACCTAAATCAATCAAAACCCAATTGGTAGGAGGGAGACCTATGGAGGAGAACCCCTACCAAACGAGGAAGTAGAGCCTAGGGAGTCTTGGCTAGGATGGACGAAATTAAATTTAATCGTGGGTATAGGAACTACACCCCTACGCCGGTCTTTAGCGTAGGAGAAGTTGGGCTTACCTCTTCTAGTCTTCCGTAGTTGGTAACCCGGGGCTCGGGTTGAGTTTGTACATCTCATTCGTGTAGGTAGTCTACATCGAACCCCCAAACTTACCTATCTTAGAGGAATACGACTCCTCAGCTGTATTCCGTAATTATCATCCAATTAGGATATCGATTGGGTTGAGAATTCAACCACATAGAACTCATGCTTGTTTCCTTTAATCATCTTCGAATTGTTAATTCAATCTTGCTTGTTTGAAACCGAGTCTCGGTAATATCTCCCAATCGATCGGTTCCCTCCTTGCCTTTATTTATTGCTTATGTTGTTTAGTTTAATTAAAACTCTCAATTTGCATTTGATCTAACTTGCTCGAACGTGCTAAAGACGATTGCCACGGAAAATCCTCCCTGTAGATACGATATCTTTTATACTACCTCTGTCAGAAACCGCACGCATGCAGTTTGTGATGGTCGTTCTAGTCACATCAATTTAGAGCAACTTTTGCGATAAATTCACGGCGCCGTTGCCGGGGAAGATTTTCTTCCCGTGGATTTAGCCTAAGCACGATTAGAGTTAAATTAGGTCGTTTTTCTTGTTTTACTATTAAAAAAAACTAAAATTAATTCCAAAAAAAAAAAAAAGAACCCCCGATTACTATCAATATTTGCTTGAGAGTTATGCTCTCAATGCTTCTGAAGTTAATGCATTACCTTTTATGCTTGATGATGGTTCTTATTTTTCTTCCAATTTTGAAAATGTGGAAGTAGTTCAATGTCAAGTTTGTGGGAAGGAGGGTCACCTATCTGTCGATTGTGACTTTTCACCATTTTTCTTCACAAATGTAATATCCTCTCACCTACCCGCCTCAATTCATAGATTAAAATTCAAACAATTATGAATTGGGATGGGAGGTCGATCAAAATTTTCCCTCCTCAAGTCATCAAACCTTTGAGTCATCCGAATCTTACCAAATTTCTTCAATCGATGCATTGAAAGAATAAATGAGGAACAAAAATGATGAGTTTGATCAAAAATTTGATGAACTTTTGGTACACACTAAGGTTTTTGAAGTTCATCTCTCCAAATATATTTTGGAGAGAAATAGAGATGAAAGTGAAAAACCTCCCATAGAGGAGAAAGAAGAGAAGAGTGAAAACCTACTCTCTCATGAGCCATCTTTGGAAAATATTGATAATTCTTCCAAACAAGACAATGCATTACCTTTGGAAGAGCAATCACAATGTCTCAACAAAGTGTGTGATTATGATCACATTCTTGTTAATGATTCATTTGTTGAGGCATCATTTAGTGGTCGGAATGCAAGTTTTGATTCGTCATTTCATTCACGTTTTGAAAAAATTACACCTATTATGGACATTGATCATATCTTCTTGCATGATTCATATGTCCATAATACTATCTGTGATCCATCGTGCCATATTTATGTTGGTGGATTAATTCTATTTCTTGAGCAAACAAAAGCATGGCACGATAGACATTTGTTCTTGGATCCTGGATAACACTTGTGAAAGTCGGGCCGGCGACTTTAAACCAAATGCTTCTTGGGAGACAACCCAAGCATAAAATTTTATCGCTTTCTTAGGATTTAATTTTCTTTGTCCTTAGTTTAGTTTTTCCTTTCAAGATTTGATGAATGCTTGAGTTGTGTGAATAAATACTTGACTCTTGGGACATGAACGAGGTGAAAGAGCCTAAATCTTGAAGGAAGGTCCCCCAAGCATTGATGATGCCAAATCAAGATGAGCAATCCTCGGAGTAATGCAAAAAAGGGAAATATAGAGAGTAGACACCTCAAATGAGTGAGTTTTACTCTATCTCTCTATTTATTCCTTTTGCACGTGCATAATTCGTAATTACGTGATTTATTTCATCTTTCCTTGTCCTTGATTTTCATGATTGTATTTGTTACTTTTTTGTGAATTTAAGTATATGTTGACTTGTCTTTTCGTGCACTTAATTCATATGCTTACTTAAATGACGTGTTTGCATTTAAGTTTGTGGGGATGAGAGATATTTTTTACATTAATTGAGGTTCTCTCCTCAAATTTGCATAATCAATCGTGGAATCTTATACCTATATGACTCTTGAATTGTTGAGTCTTTGTTTGAATAAATGATTGGTTTGGAAATATGAGTATTATGAGCTTTTTGATTGATGATCTTTTGGAAATACATGAATTTTACCTCTTTTGCTACTTGGGCTTGAGAATTCAAGTTTGTGGGGGAGAATGGAAGGATTGTTATTTTTATGCGCTTGAAGAGGATGTTCCTCATTTTTGATTGAATTGCTCGTAGTCATGGTCTATGCTTAGAAACAAAATCTTTTATGCGCTTGAAGAGGATGTTCCTCATTTTTGATTGAATTGCTCGTAGTCATGGTCTATGCTATTCCACCATATTTTGTTTCTAAGCTTTTACTGATTTCATGAATAATGTGCTTGGTTGAATAATTGTTGAGTTGGATTATTATGTGATTGATGAGGAAGACGTATTGGAAGTGTCCCGATTTTTGAAATTAATTGAGCATAAAACACTAGAGGATGCGATTTAAGGGTAGATGAATGTCTGGGCATAGTAAGGAGGATTGCATGTGTAAATGAAATAATTTAGCCTGAAATTGTGTTGCTTGTGAGCATTACTGTAATTCCAAAACACACACGACACGATTGAGGACGAACTTGTGAAAAATATAATGAATTGGCTTTAGGTGGTAAAAAAAGTAAAGGAGATGTAGGAGGAGCTATAAGGTGGATTAGGTCACCGGGAAAATTAATTGTTTCTCATTGATTGTAAGAAATTCTAGTAACATTTGTGTACTCTAAGTAATGAGATGAGCATAAAAACAAAATACGTTGTATGAAACGTAGAAAGAAAGAGAGCTCAAGAAAAAAATCGAGTGTGAAATAGTTGAGAATCTTGTGTAACTCGAAAAGAGTATTGTAGTGTAAAAGAACAAAAACTAGAATAGCAATTTTATTTCTTTTGGACTAAATTGGAAAATAAAATTAAAAATCAGGCTCGAGGGAGAAAAGATCCGCATCACCTACACCGGGTGAGTGTGTGGTAACCTTCTCGAAAAGAATCGAGTCGAACCACCTAAAGTCGAGGATTTTGAAAAATAATGAGTCGTCCAATGTCACTTCACATATACACGTTTTGGTGTTGGAGTGAGAGATCTTAGTGCGTGACCTAGGGTACTAAGTGAAATAAAAAGACCATGTGCCTTTCCGATTTCCTATGCCTTTATATTCCTCTACTCGTGTATCAAATTACATGAAAGAGAATGATTAAGGCAAGTGTGGTGAATCGAAAAGTGAAAAGTGCTTAATAAAAACAAAAATTCATGTCTAACGGGCATCCAATAACTTTTCAACCTCGTTTTCTTATGTGCTTAAATGTTTAATCTGCTCGAGGATGAGCAAAGCTCAAGTTTGTGGTGATGATGAACGTGAAAATTATCATTTTTTCTTGTACTTTTTACGTCCATATTTTGTTAAGAATTACATGTAATTATTGTGTTCACGTGCGATTTCATGTTTTATTTCATTTCCGGGTTGATTTTCCTTTTTAATATGATTCGATGCGCTTTTGGGTGTTTTTGAGTCGTATTTTGAAGGTTAGGAAACTCGAAAGAATTTAGAAGATCGTTCGCATCTATTTTCATACTCCAGCCCATATCTTGAGGCCCAAACATGTCCAAATTGGGTCTCATCAGGCCCGAAATGAAGATCATCAAGTTACGAGTAAAAGTCGTGAAGGAGTTGGGCCGAGAAAATGGATGAAAAGGCCTCAAATTGGAGAAAGAAAGAAGAAGAGGTAAATCAGACATACTCCACGTTCCAGCCCAAAAATTGATGCCCAAATGAATCCAAATCAGGCCCAATAAGAGCTCAAATCGAAGTTCATCGAGTCACAAACAAAAGCCGTGAAGGGGTCGGGTCGAGAAGACTAGAGAAAGGGCTCCGAAATAGCGACGGAAGATAGAGGTGCAAAGTAGTGGCTGAACTGGAGCAACAGCTGTAGCACCTACCGGACCGGCAGGCTGCTGGAAGTTGGTCCACAACTGACCCAGGATCACAGCCGGTGATACTACCAGCCCCGCGGAGGTTCCGGCAGCGGTTCGGCAGTTCGCGCACGAGCCCAGTTTTTTTCAGCATGTTGCTTTTGAATTTCAGCCATATCTTCCTCGTCCAAGCTCCGATTCAAGTGATTCAAGTTGTAACGTGTAGCCGAGAAAATAATCTACAACTTTGTAGTTGAATTTGAAGGCTAATTCTAGATGAATGTTTCCAGAAATCACGAGAAGGACGAGTCAAGCGCGCACAAGGGGTCGACTCAAGAACTTAAAGGACCAAGCATTCCCTTTTATATTTTTTCACTTTTTCCCTTACTAGGGCTCATTTTTCAGCAGATTTTGATGGCTGGGGAGACCTATATATATCCTTCCCCTCTCATTTGTAAACATGGAACAACTCTTGCCTCCCTTTTGAATCTTCCCTAATACTTTTCTCCCTTTCTCTTTACATTTTCAGATTTTAGCTTAGAAAAGTTAGGGTTGCTTCCTCCTCTTCAAAGAGGAAGCCGTCTTTGGAGGAGCATTCGGGGATTACTCGCGGGCTTGTGACACCCGACTATTTCATCATAGGACTTTCGAGGGTTTCTTCAATACATTAAGCATTCTCTATCTCTTCTCCTTATTTTTGGTTTTTATTGTTTTTCTTACTTGATGTTGATGATGCCTTTTATTGCTTTGATGATTTGTGAGTGATTTTCGTGTTTCCCGAAGCCCGGAAGTAGCCCAAGTTTCGGGATTGTTGATTAGTTGATTGATTAGAGGATTTGATGTGGGTTGTGGTAATCTAGGGTTAGGATTTGGTTAATTTGTTATGATTATCGTATGAAATTAGGGCTTTGATTATAGGCTTGCTTTGGTCGCTGGGGCTTTCGATAACTTAGTCTTATTTTGCTTGATTGTGCATTTGAGATGGGATAATTGAAACATAGGCTAGGGATTTCGACCCTTTCGAGGAGATTCGATTTGATTTTAAATGAGCTTAGCATTGGATTTCTTCGCCTTAGATTAGCTGGGAGGGAAATTCAATCGGAAACCTAAATCAATCAAAACACAATTGGTATGAGGGAGACTTATGGAGGATAACTCCTATCAAACGGGGAAGTAGAGCCTAGGGGGTCTTGGCTAGGATGGACGAAATTAGGTTTAGTTGCGGGTGTAGGAACTACACCCCTACGCCGATCTTTAGTGTAGTAACCTCTTCTAGTCTTCTGTAGTTGGTAAGCCGAGGCCTGGGGTTGAGTTTGTACATCTCATTCGTGTAGGTAGTCTACATCGAACCCTGATTACCTATCTTAGGGAAATACGGTACCTCAATCGTATTTTGAAATTATGACCCAATTAGGATATCGATTGGGTTGAGAATTCAACCACATAGAACTCATACTTTTTTCCTTTAATCGTCTTCGAATTGTTAATTCCATCTTGCTTGTGTGGAACCGAGCCCCGAGAATATCTCCCCATCGATCGGTTCCCTCATTTTCTTTATTTATTGCTTATGTTTTTTAGTTTAATTAAAACTCTCAATTTGCATTTGACCTAACTTGCTCGAACGTGCTAAGGCCGATTCTCACCGGAAATGCTCCCTATGGATACAATATCTTTTATACTAACTCTGTCACAAACCGTATACTTACGGTTTGAGAAGGTCGTTCTAATCACATCGATTTAGAGCGACTTTTGCGAAAAGTTGGGGGGTGTATGGAATTAGCTCATGTGGTAGCACAAATAATTCCACCGTACATGATGAGTTGTTTTAGGCTGCCTCATTCTATAATTTGGCCTGATAATTCTATTATTGCTAATTTTTTGTGGGGGCAGAGGGATGGGGAACGTATAATTCACTTGTGTGAGTGGGAAAATTTGTGCAAAGCTTAAGAAAATGGTGGTGTGGGGTTCTGGGATCATGAGTGCTTTAAATGAAGTTATGTTAGCTAAGCAAGAGTGGAGGCTTGTCATAGATTAGAGCTCTCTTCTATCCAAAATTTTCAAGGCGAAGTATTATCATAATATAATGTTCTTGAAGGCTACAATAGGAAATTCAAGCCACAGTTGGCGAAGTATTATTCTTGGAAGAGGGGTCTCGGAAAAGGGGTTAATATGGAGAGTCGGCTATGAGTCGGTAGTTAATATTTGGACTGATCCGAGGGTGCCACACTGCATGGTTTTGGATTCATTCGGTAAGGAGGGGTGTGAGGGATGTTACTTTGGTGAAGGAGTTGTTTGATGATTCAGAGGAGGCGTGAAATATAGAATTGTTAAGATAAATGTTTTCAGAGGAGAAGGTGGACGAAATTTGGCCAGTTCCTACACATAGCTATTGTGATCAAGATAGATTGATCTAGAATTACTCTAGAAATAGGATATACATCGTAAAATCTGGATATAAGTTGGCCACATAGAGCAAGTATGTGAGACGGGGCCGTCGGGTTGGTTTGTTCTCATCAAATGCAATGGAGAAATTATGGAAGTGGGTGTGGCATCTGGACATTCCTCTGAAAGTTGGAGTATTCATGTGGAAGATGGCTCGGAATATATTGTTGTTGTTAACAGGTTTAGTTCGAAGGGGTTTGGAGCTGGAGTCAGACTTACAGTGTAAGAGATGTGGATTGGAGCATGAAATGACACAGCATGCCCTGCAGGGACTATAGCTGGAGCAAATTTTTTTGGCAGCCGTCCCCATTATGCTTCTCGGTGGATTAGTTGTAGCAAGGGGCCTCGATAGCGGATTGTTATAAGGTTATTTCGATACAAGTTGGGAGGAAAGAGCAGTGTCTTATTGCGGTGCTGATGTGGGCTCTTTAGGGAGCCTGAAAACCATTGTACTTTGATAATGCGCAATCTGATATCCAAGAAACTTAACGAAAACTTACGTAAGAAATATGGAAAAACACAAGATTTACGTGGTTCGATCCGGAGATCTACGTCCACGGGCACAAAATAGCACCTGCCGAGGTGTTTCTTTCACTAGCTCTTTGAGTTTACACGTAGTAATTTCAGAATACAGAATGCGAACCCTAATTCAGAGTTCTTTCCTCATATTTATACTATCCCCTACTAAACCCTAACTAACTCCCTATTATCGCGCCTATTTTCCGCTGCGTGGCGGTTGGGAACGGATCGTGGGCCTTGAATCGCGGAACAAGCCATAAGTTGGGCCGCGCCACATTATCTGGGACGACGCGTATTTCTGGATCTTCTGGGCCGGTTAGTGGGCCGAGGTATTAACCCGACCCGAAGTGACTGGGGGGCCGGTTAGTGGGCCGAGGTATTAACCCGACCCGAAGTGACTGGGCCATCCCTATCAGATGCCCCCCCAGCCGGAGCGAGGAAGGAGCTTCGGTTGTAACCGGGGTGGAACTATAGGCAAGATGAGCCGTGGTCGCTGGCGAGCCGAAGTGTTTGTGGATGACCAAGACTGTTCCGCGTCTAAGGTCCTCCGCGGCGTAGTCCGTGGAAGCGGAACCGAACTAGGCCGAATTACACCGGGATGATAGCGAGTCCCCCAAAAGCAAGAAACAGTATCGGAAGTAGATAATAATCTGGCCGAGGTGAAGGGATCACCGGAGTGTAGTAGTCTGGCCAAAATGAAGGGAGCACCGGAGTGTGGTAGTCTGGCCGAGGTGAGGGGAGCACCGGAGTGTAGTAGTCTGGCCAAAATGAAGGGAGCACCGGAGTGTGGTAGTCTGGCCGAGGTGAGGGGAGCACCGGAGTGTAGTCCAAATCTTCCTGGCCAAGAGTGGGGTTGATGTGATTGGCGGCGCCATCATGAGAGAGAGAGATGTGAAGTGACACGCTCTGCGATTTCTAATGAACCTGTTCCCCACGCGCCTTGGGAACCGTAAAGCGCGTGAATATCACGTCCAAATCTCAATCACTGAATTTGAATAGGCCGTATCAGAGCCGTTGGTTTCTTGTGTATATATTTGGAATAATGGCACAGTAACTTCATCTTCCTCATTGCAATTAGCCAGTTTTAGAAAGCGGGAAAAAAGGAGAAACCTGTTCGCGTGTGACTCATCTCGAATCAAAAACTTCTCAAACTCAAACCAAGTAAGTATGCCTTCTTCTTCATCTTCTTCTTCTGTTCAGGAAGTAGGGACTAAGAGCGCTCCGTTAGACGTGCCACCTCTGCGATTCATAATTCCAGAGAGGAATGAGGTTAGGACTGTGGATCGAGCCGATGGCAGGGAAACCAATGTCAAGATGGTCGGTTTTTACGAGTGTACGGAAAATGATTTCGAGGTATCCACAATAGCGCCGCGGATGGCACGGGTGCAGATTGAGAGAGAAATCCCCTCATTTTACCTTCCATTTAACTTAGAATATATAGTACCGGACCCCGGTGATAGGGCCTGTTGCCCGCCGCAGGGTTTCATTAGTGTGTATATAGACTTCCTGAGAATAGGTTTGAGACTGCCCCTGTGGGACATTGTGGTCCGGTTACTGAGATACTATAACATTGCCTTAAGCCAACTAGCGCCAAATGCGGTTAGGCAAGTAGTCGGATTCACCGTAGTGTGCAAGAATGCCGGGGTAGAACCAACCGTAGAGCTATTTAGGTTTTTTTACCAACTAAAAGCCTTCGGTAAATCCAAGGGGTGGTACTCCTTCAGTCCCCGAGCCCGAGGTGGGTTCAAGGTGCAAAACCCGAGTAAGGTGGAGGGATGGAAGGAGAGGTTTATTTTTGTGCAAAACGGAGTAGTTCTCCCGAGGTGGAGGAGGGATGAGGTGCTTGATACTGCCCCGATGGAGAACCCGGAGGCCGAAGTCGTACATACATTCCGGTCAGTGGGGACTTTCAAGACCCTCTGTACTGAGGAGGAACTGGAGGGGGCCGGACTGAGCCCGTATTATTCGGGCGATGCGGTTGCCGAGGAGGGTAGGAGTTCTCATGTTTTGCTTTTTACAAACTGTTGTTTTGTACAGGACTAACTTCAAATTTTGCATGCAGTGGGACGCTTCGGAAAAGAGCCGGCCGGAAGCCCCGCGGTGGCTGCGGCAGCCAAAAAGAAAGGAAAAACTGCTGAGGTGTCTCCCCGGGGGAAGATGTCACCTAGTGCGAGGCCCAGCGCTGGGTCTGAGGAGCAGGTAGGAGCGGCGAGGCCTACCCCTGGATATAAGAAGAGGCCGGAGCCATCTGGGACACCTCCAACAACAGCTAAAAGACTCCGCACAGGGGAGAGTATGGAGGTAAATTCAAGATGTGCTGTTAGTTACTGTTAACGCAAATGCAGTGTATATTTATCTGTGCTGATTTCTGTGTGCTGCTATTGGTGGCAGTTGAAGGAGCAGGGGCCTTCAAGTTTATTGGGGTTGGAGGGGGGCGATGCCGAAGAACTTCTGCGCTTGGCGCGAGGAATCATGGAACTTGGTCGTAAGAGCGAGAAGGAAGGCAAGGAGGAGCTAGCCGAAGTGGCCAGAGAGCTTCGGGCGCGCAACAACAGGTTAACTCAAGACCTGACCGAGGCGCGTAAGAGGGCCGCCTTGGTTGAAAATGAGGTAGCACGTCTGCGCGGAGTGGAGGCAGAAGCCGGTGTCCTCCGAGGGGAAATACTGCAGCTGCGGGCAGAGATGGAGGCTCGGGAGGCTGCCATAGTCGAAGGTCAAGAAGCGATGCTGAAAGCATTCGCCGAGAAACTGTTCCAAACCAGCACGTTTCTTGACTTTCAGACCGATTTTGTTGCAATAGGGGACCAGGCCACGCGATCTGTGCTGCTGGAGCAGATCAAGGAAGTCTACCCGAATGTGGATGTATATCGTCCAGAATTCGGGTACGACTTTGATGTTGTGGCTGGGGTGGAAAAGGCCTACTACACAGCATTAGCACATCTGCCGGAGTGGCCTCTGTTGAAGGCTCTAGCGGAGAAGAAACAAATTTTGAAGGCCGAGGAGATTGCTAACTGTGAGGTGAACCAGGACCAGGAATTCCTGGCATTCCGCCGGGGTGAGCTTGTCTCCAAGCCTCGAGACAAAGAACCCGCCCCCCCCCCCCCCCCCCCCGGGCCCGGATGGAGGTTGATGCCATGACTGCGGATGAAGCTGCCGCAGTTAATGAGGAGGAAGAAGCAGAAGCGTCGGAGGGCCGGCAAGAGGTGTTGCCCGAGGATACTGAGGGGATCGAGCGGGAGGTCAGTCGTTCCCCTCAAATTTAATGTAGTATATAATAGGAGTAGATGTAAACTGTGTACTGAATCATGGATAATGCACTTTGATTTGGTTGAATATAAATCTTGCTTTCGAGCTGAACTCCAACTCATTATATGCTTGAGATTGATCGGTCTCGTTGATTCTTTTGTCTGTTTAGAATACCGCGGAATTGCACGAAACAATAAAGACACTCATGCGATCACTAGAGTGGTTCCGCGGAGAAAAGAATAACCTGCAAATGCACGTAGTGCCAAGGCTAGAAAAGCGGGTGGCCGTTGCGGAGAAGAGGGCGTAGGAGGCCGAGGAACGAGCCAAGGACCACGAACTGAAATACCGGGCTAAAGCTGCTGAAATGAGTCGTGTCCTCGTTCATCAAACGGAGTATGACCGGATATTGTCTGAGTTCGGCCTTTTGACTTTTGAGGAAGTGGAGGAGCGAGTCGTAGAGATTCAGGGCGAAATCTCAGCACTTATGGCAAATGACCCAGCCGAGTCCTCGGAGCTTGTAAGAAAGCGAGAGGTTTTGGAGCTGCTCCTCAGCATGTATGAAGGACTGAAGGGCCGTGGCAGGTGGCGGCCTTCTGCCGAGGAATACATTGCGAGTACAAGCCGGAGCCAAGGTACTTCAAAAGCCCCTCGGAAGGGTAAAAAGAAGCCCGAGGGAAAGAGCAAAGGCATTATTATTCGAGAGCCAGTTCTAGTGACTACGATCGAAGAAGAGCCCGCCGTTGTCGCCGAAGAGGTAGTCGAAGAACTGGCCAAAGAAATCGAGGTGATGGCCCCCGAGGAATGGGACCCTGTGCAATGGGCCCAAACCCCGAGGTCTACCCCGCAGCCAAGTAGCCGTGCTCGTACAAGAGACGAAGTTCCCAGACAAGCGCCAAGAACAAGTCCACGGCGTCGGGAAGCCCGCGGGGGGGGGGGGGGGGGGAAGAGCCGGAGCCCGAGGCCGAAGAACGACAAGATCCCGGAGGACGCAGCGTAGGTCTAGGAGTAGGCCTCAACGCCGGGGCGCTGAATACTGGCTCGGGGGTCGTAGATAATTGTTTGTTCGTTTTTTTTTTTTTTTTTTTGAAGTCTTATGTAAAAAAACTTTTTGGCATCACCTCGAAGGAGGATAATAAAATCGTTTTGGTGTGCATAGTTGTGTTAAGTAAAACAACAAGTTATTAACCAAAAGTAATAATTGTTTTAACGGGTGTTCGGGAACATAATATGGATAACTCCAATTTAAATCTCCCCGGACGGATCGGGCGGGAGTAAAACCTCCCCGGACGGATCGGGCGGGAGCAAACACCTCCCCGGTTAAACAGGCGAGAGAGTGATATGAGTCCGGGGACGAAATGTGAATCTCCTCGGACGGACCGAGAGAGAGAGAGATTTAGTTGTCCGGAGACGAATAATAATAATACGACTGCGTTAGGGCGTCCCCGTAACGTAGAAGGGAAGACAGCAAGATGCATAAACAAAGAGTATTTATTAAATGATGAGTGCCGGAGCAAATTGAAGGATACAAAGAGAGATAACAACGTAAAAGAAGCGTACAATGAGCATAAAGATAAGATGATACTTGTCATTTGGCATTCACAGATAGAAGCGTCTCAAGTTGGTAACATGCCAGCTTCGGGGAATTGAGGTTCCATCGAGATGCTCTAACTGGTAGGATCCGGAATCGTGCGCGGCAACGATGCGATAAGGACCTTCCCAAGAAGCATGTAATTTCCCCTCGGGGGCAGCTTTGCTGGCTGAATTGAGTCGAAGTACTAGGTCCCCGACATTGAATTGAGTGCCTCGAACCCGGAGGTGATGATACTGGGCTGCACGTTGTTTACACCTGGCCTGCTGGATGAATGATTGATCACGACGATATTCAAGCTCATCCAAATTTGCACGGAGAGCTTCGTCATTATCCTCGGGAATCAATGTGATGAGGCGGGGGCTTGGTACGCTGATTTCCGCCGGAATAACTGCTTCGGAGCCGTAAGTTAGGCTGTAGGGGGTCTCCCCGGTAGAGGTATGCGGCGTCGTGCGATAAGCCCAAAGAACTTGCGGAAGGTTTTCGGCCCAAAGACCTTTAGCATTATCCAGGCGTTTCTTTATACCCGTGAGCAGTGTACGATTGGTTACTTCAACCTGACCGTTGGCTTGAGGGTGAGCAACCGAGGTGAAAATTTATTTGATATGAAGCTCCTCGCACCATGACCGGAAGGGATCGTTGGCAAATTGTTTGCCGTTATCCGAAATAATAGTGCTCGGTATGCCAAAACGACATATGATATTTCGCCAGACGAACTTCAAGATGTTTTGACCAGTGATGGCAGTAAGAGGTTCTGCTTCTACCCATTTAGTAACGTAATCCACGGCGACCACAAGAAATTTCAATCCCCCCGGGGCGACTGGGAACGGGCCGACAATGTCGATTCCCCACTGGATAAATGGCCACGCACTTTGAATTCCAGTGAGCTCGGTTTGTGGCAGGTGTTTCACACGAGAGTGTAGCTGACACTTGCTGCATTTGGTCACTAAGTCGTGGGCATCGTTAAACAAAGTTGGCTAATAATATCCCCAGCGGAGAACTTTCTTGGCCAATGTCCGGGAGCCGATATGACTGGCACAGGCCCCTTCGTGAACCTCCCGTAGAACTTGATTAGCCTCGGCAGGAGCGAGGCACCGGTGACTCGGTTGTAGGTACGACCGTCGATACAAGACTCCATCATGAAAGGAGTATTTGGGGGCTTTAAGGACTACTTGCCGAGCTCGCAGCTTATCATTAGGCAGAATTCCATCTCGGAGATACTGAACGATAGGAGTCATCCAATTCGGATCACCATCGGTCAATACCGAAACCGTTGCCTCATGAATTGCCGGATGAAATAAATCTTCGACTATAATATCCGGAGATATATTAGTTCGGACCGCGGAGGCTAATTTGCTGAGCGCATCTGCTCTTGCATTCTGAGTACGTGGTATTTTCTGGATAACAACCGTATCAAGAGTTGACATAAGTTTGAGTGTTAAAGCACGATACCTGATTATTGTTTCATCCTTGGCGACATAAGTTCCCTGGATTTGCTTGGACACGACCTCGGAGTCCGTGAAGAGCTCAAGATGGCGAATAGCTAAGGATTGAGCGAGCCAGAGCCCGGCGAGAACT
Organism: Ajuga chamaepitys; assembly: GCA_958295605.1. Taxonomy (NCBI): domain Eukaryota; kingdom Viridiplantae; phylum Streptophyta; class Magnoliopsida; order Lamiales; family Lamiaceae; genus Ajuga; species Ajuga chamaepitys. The sequence continues at coordinate 20,125,424 of OY282497.1, read as the reverse complement.
GCCTCGTATTCTGCTTCATTATTGGTCACCTTAAATTTGAATCGGATGACGTACTTAACTTCAATTCCCTCGGGGTCAATGAGAAGCACCCCGGCACCACTTCCGCGAGTCGTGGATGCACCATCCACATATAATTGCCACTTGCGAGGTGGGGATACGAGGGTAGCAGGATGATGGGTACCATTGTCTGCAGAAGATTCATGATTATCCCCCGGGGTTTCAGCCAAAAATTCTGCAAGTGCTTGACCCTTGATAGCTCGGCGGGGAAGAAATTGAATATCATATTTGCCTAATTCGACAGCCCACTTGACGAGACGCCCTGACACCTCGAGCTTGACAAGAATCTGACGGATAGGATGATTGGTCAGAACTCGTATTTCGCGCCCTTGGAAGTATGGCCGCAGACGCCGAGCCACCATGACAAGGGCCAGCACGGTTTTTTCCAGCATGGAGTACCGTGTCTCCGCCCCGTGAAGTACTCGGCTTGCGAAATACACGGGATGTTGAACACCATTGACTTCTCGCACGAGTGCGGCGCTAATAGCTTCCTCGGCGGAAGCCAAATAAATTTGAGGCTCTACGGAGAGAGGAACTGACAAAGTGGGCAATTGCTGAATATGATGCTTCAAAGCCTCGAAAGCCTCAGTACACTCCGAGGTCCACTCAAATGACTTCGCCTGTCTCAAAATTTTGAAGAATGGGAGTTGGCGCTCTGCCGCTTTAGATAAAAAGCGATTTAAGGCCGCCAAACCACCCGTGAGGCGTTGAACGTCTCTGAACGTCTTCGGTGGTTGCAGATCTAAAACATCCCGAAGTTTGGCTGGATTGGCCTGAAGACCGTGTTGTGAAACCATATAACCGAGAAACTTGCCGGAGCCAACGCCGAAAGTGCATTTTGCCGGGTTAAGTCGCAAATTGTAACGCCGCAGAGTACGCAACGTTTCGGCAATGTCTTGCACGCATGAAGAATGGGAGGTACTTTTTATAACCAGATCATCGACGTAAACCTCGACGTTGCGGCCAATTTGATCACGAAAAACGCGATCCATGAGACGTTGATATGTGGCTCCAGCGTTCTTGAGCCCGAAGGGCATTTTCTTAAAAGCAAAACACCCAAAAGCAGTGATAAATGCCGTCTTGAGGGCATCCTGCGGATCCATGAAGATCTGGTGGTATCCCTTATACAGGTCTAAGAAACAAAGTGCCACGTACCCAGTAATGGCTTCGGCCTTTTGGTCGATGGAAGGTAGAGGATAACAGTCCTTCGGACAATGTTTATTGAGATCGGAGAAATCGACACACATCCGCCATGCCCCGCTGGACTTTATCACCATCACTGGATTGGATAGCCAAGAAGGGTAATACACTTCGAACAAGATGTCCGCATCCAAGAGTTGTTGCACCTCGATTCGAATTGCTGCATTTCGCTCCGGAGCGAACTTCCTTTGCTTTTGTTGTATAGGCTTTACGCTGGGATCGATGTTCAGCTTGTGGGTTATTACATCGGGAGAGACCCCGGGCATATCCAAAGGGGACCATGCAAAGACATCGGAATACTCTCGCAAGGTCTGAATGATGGCCAGGTGTGACCATGGCACATCCACGGCACCGACAGTTACAGTTTGTTCTGGTTTGGACGGATCAAGCGGCACCTGCACGGTGGTATCCCCCAATGAGGTACATACCTGAGGTTCAAGAGCCGATGATGCTACCTGAAGCTGCTGTTTGGGAGGAACTTTGGTAGTCTTTTTGAGTGCCACGTACATGCACTCCTTAGAAACCCGCTGACTACCGCGGATAGCCACTTCGCCATGTGAGGTGGGGAATTTTAGCGCGAGGTGGTATGTGGAGCATATGGCTTTGGCGGGAGTAAGCCAATCCCGACCCAAGATCATGTTGTACGGTGACGGGGAGTTAACCACGTAAAAATCCACGAAAATGGTTTTTATCGCCGGATAGGTCCCCAGAGACGCCGGGAGAGTGATGACACCTTCTGGCTGGACTTCACCCTGAGTGAAAGTCTGCAATGGCCCGGGGGCCGGCCAAAGTTGTTCCCGAGGAATCCCCATCTTTTGGAAACAGTCGGCGAATATAACACTCACTGCGGCTCCATTGTCCACGAAGACCCGCTTTATTGTAACATTGGCTACAGTCATGTCGATGACAATGACATCAGTATGAGGTGTTATCTCTGGAACCGGGTCTCTATCTGTGAAACTAACAGTTTCGGATTGATGGAGGCGCTTATGACGTGGCTCCTCGGGAGGAGGACGGGGAGCCTCTGCCTTCAAGGCATTTCGCGAAGCCCCGGTGGGGAGGGCCCCATATATCACGTTTATTACGTGAGTGGGTGCATTGTCTCCGGGTCCTCCCGGAGGAGGAGGTGGTGGCAGAAAACGAGGTTGTTGGCGATTGCCAGAGTCTTGCCGTGCATAATTGCTAGACCCCGGCCGATTATTCTGCCACGGCGGCCGATTTTGTTGTGTACCCCGGTCATGATAACCTCCGCGGTTATGAGACGAACCCCCATTCTGACTTGTCCGAGGTTTGTCATCGGTCCGCGCAATGTATTGTCGCAAGAGACCTTTCCTTAAACACTTCTCAATTTCCTTGCTGAGCTCTCGGCACTCCTCTGTCTCGTGCCCATGATCTCGGTGGTACGCACATCACTTTCCACGGTTCCTCTTTTCAGGCGGAGCAGTCATCCGCGGACAAGGCCGTAAATCATTCTTGTGAACAGAAAGAATTTCAGCTCGTGATTTTGTCAGCGGAGTGAATTGTGGAATATCACCTCGAGATTCTGAACGCCCCGGGTTCAGACGAGAAAAGGCACTAGATCGTGTGCTAGGCCCAACTTGTGCCCTGTCGGACTGCCGCTTGCTAGCATGTTTCTCACGTTTCCGACGAGTTTGCTCCTCGGCCTTAGCATATCTGCACACCGTATTAAACAGTGCTCGGGTTGTGACCGGTGGATTACGAACCAACTCGGTGTAGAGTGGTCCGGGACGGAGTCCATTCATGAATGCGTTGATGATAACATCATCTGAGCAACTTCCTACCTTGAGACTCTCCGCTGTAAAGCGGTCAAGAGATTGGGTAACGGTTTCGCCGTCCCGTTGTTCCATATTCATGAGGTCGGCCAGGGTGGCCGTGGGCTTCGCACGTGCTTCGAAATGTGCCCAAAAGTGTTCGGCGAGTTCTCTAAAAGAGGATACGCTATTGCGAGGGAGAGAATCAAACCAAACCCGAGCTTCATCCTGAAGGTACTCAGGGAAAATCTTACAGTAATGAAGGGACGTAGTATGATCGCGGCTAAGCATGTTGTGCCTGAAAGCTCCAAGAAAATTGGCTGGATCTCCGGTGCCGTCGTAAGGTGGTATGGCAGGCCTTTTGAACCCTTCGGGAAGGGAGGTGGCCATGATTTCTTGAGAGAACGGTGTGATGATATCTCCATTGGCATCAAGGCCCAGGATTCTGTCTAGCTCGACATTGCGTTGGACTCGCTCATACTCTTGAAGATCCAGAGTATGATGATTGACATAACGAACTCTTTTAGCCGCGTTAAGTAGACGGCGGCGATCGACATCTGTAGGTTCGTCGTTGCGCTGTCTTGACCCATTAGAACTCCCATGGTCCTCGGGAGAACCAGGTCGTTCCCGTCGCCGATCCTGACGCTCGCGGTGCACCGGGTCTTGTCGATCATGCGAGTGCTGACGATGTGGATGCACCGCGGGATTGGCATCATGTCCGGCAGGGCCCTCGGGATTTAGGCGATTGGCCGCCCAGTCTTGAAGAACATGAGCATGCTCTTGTAGGAAAGCCTGGAGTAATTCTGGAGTTATTTGAATATTGACCGGTGGCCGGGTAGCAGCGAGATTAGGGTTTTGCATGTCCTGTGGGGGCGGAGGTAAGAACTGGTTGTCTGGATTCATAACCGGGCCTTGGTTGCCCTGATGATGAGACGTACCTCTTATCAGCGATTGCCTCGGCGGCAAAACTTGATCCACGGGTGTATCTTGATTGGCTTGATCACCCTGGCGAGATTGATTCAGACGAGTCATCACCAAGATATTTGAATGCACTGTTATGTCAAAAACTACTTGCGGTTCCCACAGACGGCGCCAATTGATAATGCGCAATCTGATATCCAAGAAATTTAACGAAAACTTACGTAAGAAATATGGAAAAACACAAGATTTACGTGGTTCGATCTGGAGATCTACGTCCACGGGCACAAAATAGCACCTGCCGAGGTGTTTCTTTCACTAGCTCTTTGAGTTTACACGTAGTAATTTCAGAATACAGAATGCGAACCCTAATTCAGAGTTCTTTCCTCATATTTATACTATACCCTACTAAACCCTAACTAACTCCCTATTGTCGCGCCTATTTTTCGCTGCGTGGCGGTTGGGAACGGATCGTGGGCCTTGAATCGCGGAACAAGCCATAAGTTGGGCCGCGCCACATTATCTGGGACGACGCGTATTTCTGGATCTTCTGGGCCGGTTAGTGGGTCGAGGTATTAACCCGACTCGAAGTGACTGGGTCATCCCTATCATACTTCGAATAAAAGAAGGAGACACATCAATACTTTCATGATATAGCCCAACAGGTTCTCGATGCATATTGGCTGGAGCAACTACCCAAATTGAAAGGAATCAAGCGCATACCTCGCCTCCCGGTGTTACGAAGCCGAATTGTGATGCATTTGTAATGGTTGACCAAGGATACAGGTTTGGATGCGGTGTTGCGAGGAGAAGATGGAAAGGTTGTTGCAGCTGCAATAGTTTTTTTACAGCAAGCTATGGGAGTGGACGTAGCTGACGCATCGATCCGTTGGAAGGGGCAGCTGGCGAGTTCGATGGGTATCCGACACTTGATTATTGAGACTGATAATTCATCTTTGTTCTATCTGCTCTGACAACGTAATGGAAACATTACACGTTTAGGGGGGAGAGCTGGTAGTCTTATCGCTTTATTTCCTGCTTATAATATTGTTTCCCTTTTTTATTAGTCGGTCAGCCAACATTTTGGCACATAATTTAGTGAGATACGCTTTTGATTTTGCACGTCCGACAAGGGTTACTGGAGACGTCTTGGCATCTCTTGAACATATTGTTTTGCCTGAGGCGATCTTCTCTTGATTTATGAGATTATATTTCATTTAGAAAAAAATAAAAGAAGTAGTTCAATGATGTGATTATACAAATAATCACAAATTTCACATTTTTCTACAATGATATCTCATTCATTAAGAACTTATGTTTATATTAATTAAAATACAAGAGTATAAAAATAACAAAAGACATATTATGTTAAAAATTGGAGAAAGATAAAAGAAGACAAATAAAGATCTAAAATTAGAACAGTATTGTTAAGATTTCAGTTCATATCACCATTTTGAGATACAGTTTTAAGTTGTGCCTCTTAATACGTGAATTTCCTTTTTCTATATTTAAGTTATATTTTTGTTTAATTAAAAAAATCAATGAATATATAATATTGTAAAAATATGAGGAACTTAGTTAAATAGTACAGAAATTGAATTGTTCAATAGGTCGTGACCTAATTAACCATCGTTTAAACATTATACTAGAACTAGAATCGGAAAAGGCATGATTTACCGAAACAAAATTTTCCTATACCACTTTTTTATCATTTCTTTGAATAATACTTGCATATATACTCCGTATTGCATTTGAACCATTTTTAGAGGGTGTTTGGTAGAGCTTATAAGCTCTATAAAACATCTTATAAGATGTTTAAGAGCTTATAAGCTCTCAAAATTTGTTTGGCTAATTTTTTTAAAAGGAGCTTATAAGATGTATAATTAAGCTCCTTAAGAGCTTATAAGCTCTTTTTAAAAAAGTACCACTACCCCACCTTTTTTTCATAAGCACTTTTTAAATACATCTTTTTTGGTAATTATACTTATAAAAAGTTCTTATATACCAAACACATCAATATCTTATAAGATCTTATAAGTTATTTGATTCAAACACTTCTACAACTTATTTTAAAATAAGACCATACAACTTATAAGCTCTAAAAACATCTTAAAAGATGTGAGAGCTTATAAGATGTTTTAAATAAGTTTAGCCAAACACCCCTGAACAAATGGAAATGGGCTAAGAAATGCGCCTTTAGCCGGCTGGTCGCCAAAATGCGGGCTTTAATGGAACATTACACTCTCGCTGCTGTGGAATTCGTTGCCCGCCTTTATTTACTTAAACCCAAGGACGAAAATATCGGTGATTACGGAGATATCGGTAATTCAATTTAGAGAGGTTTCGGTGAAATCTCGATTAATATCGAAATATCGGTGCAACTTTTTTAAAAATGCCGAAAAATGTATTAAAACAGATAATTTATCACGATATTTTATAGATTGTTATAAACCTACTTAAATTCAAATATTTAATCTAAATATTGAGTGAAATTCACATATTTACAACTAATTGACAAATAATAAATAATAGAAACATTATCAGGCCACACAAGATACATTATGAACTCTTATTATCATTAAGGATGTTCAAGTATTTTACAATAATATTCTAATTTATTAAATCTTTGGGCTGCAGTAAGAAAATTTAGTGGATTGCGAATAATTTAGAAATTTTACAACTAAGGATCATGAAATTTCACCGATATTAACCAAATTTTTACAACTAAGCCTGCATTAAGAAAATTTTACCGAAATTCACCGAAATTTCACCGATATTAATCGAAATCTCACAGAAATTAATCGAATTTTACCGAAATTCATCGATATTAATCGAAATCTCACCGAAGTTAATCAAATTTTACCGAAATTCACCGATATTAACCAAAATTTCACCGATATTAATCGAAATCTCACCGAAATTAATCGAATTTTACCGAAATTCACCGATATTAAACGAAATTTCACCGATATTAATCGAAATCTCACCGAAATTTAATCGAATTTTATCGAAATTCACCGAAATTTTGGTAAAATTTCCACGAAATTACAACAAATTATACCTAGAGATAGCCCAAATCGAAATTTTCGGAGATTTCGGAGAAATTTTGGAGATTTCGGAGATATATCGGAGATATTCTGACATAAATTTATTACATCCAAATTTCGTTTCGGTATCGCCAAAAATGAGAGATATCGGAGAGATATCGGTGAATATCGGAGATATTTTAATCCTTGCTTAAACCTGAGGCCCTCAAATGTTTTTCCTACTTTCTCCTTTAACTGTGATTCTAGTTTAGATTTGAGAGATACAAATTGCAACCACATTATAAATATGTGGTTGAAAAAGCTAAGTTATTTTATTGGACCAACCCCCACTCCCCAGGATGATATCACATATTTAAATGATGTTTTATTTTACATTCCAACCTTACAAAAATATCACATATATAAAATGGCATCATAATGATATCATAAATACATACTGTAGTGCCGTAACGAAACAGGTTCGAGCACTATGGAATTAGATAGAAATATACCTAAAACAGTACAAAATACAGCTCCCTTCACGTGTTCCAAGTCAACGCAAAATGCCCTTGAATGCCGCTGCAAAAACCAACGCCGGAGGAGGATCCGGCGAAGAGCCTACGATGCTAAAGTCAGTGGTCGTATATATATATATATTTATATATATATACACATACATACATATATGGCAAGCTTTCTCAATAGAACAATAGTTTTAATGTGTGTTACCTTGTTATAAAAGGAGTAGAGAAGCTTATATACTTACTGTATTAGGGTTGAAGGGAAAAATAGTCACTTCTTGCGTGCCACATAAGCCCTAATTTCAGTCAGCAACCTACCGAGTACTTTTTCATATGGAAATGTCAGTGGTCGCCCTTGCTTTATGCCAGGGGGGATAACAGTTGTCAGTGTACTATTTAACTTTTCAGGTACTTTAGTGTTCGGACCTCTACTAAGGTCCTCTCACGAGTTCTTTACTAAGAAGGTGAGTGCTTCGGATATTACTAAGAGCATGCTTCGTGCCCTAGTGTACGAACTTCGCTAGAACTAGTGGGAGAGATCGCTCTTCGAGATACCCTCAGGCATTGTAGGCGTGAACTACCGTGTGCGGAGTATGATCTTGTCAACTTGCTTGAACGGTAATTTTTAGTACGATGTTGGCATCGGAGGGCCAAGGATCACGCCTCTTAGTGGGTGCTTCGCATTATGGCACCACATGTCCCCCAAAAAATACTTCGAGTAATGGAGTGTGAAGTGTACTCGAGCCTGTCTTTTCAACTGTCTAATCTCATTTCCTGGGTTTTCCGCCTTTTTCCTTTTTCAAACCTCTATACATCTCCTGCCGCACACGTGACAAGCCATTTATTCTAACGGCCCTGATTAAGACAGGTGTCGTGATCCTCGGATGCATCGCTTGGGTTTCCCTCGTTTATCTTATAAATATGCCTCATTTGAAACATTATACTTCTTCTTTCTCTAAAATTTCCAGTTTTCTTCAAGGGATCTTTGGTGACTTTCTGGCAATTCTCTTTCCGGTCATCTTTCCAGTGATTGTAGATCTTATATTTTCGGATCACTTCTTCTCTTCAAACCTTTTTCTAGGTCCAGAATTTTCTCAGGTATATTTTCCCAATTCCCTTCCTCTTTTCCCCCAAGTATGGTTGAATCATCTTTTGTCTCCCTTTCTAGTGGGTGGTGTTCGGCAGGAGCTCCTCTCATCGCCTTGATCCTTCTGAGTGAGAATTGCATCCTGTAGATAGTGACCAACCTACTGGGTCTCCTCCTGCTCCCGGAAGGGACACACTGACTTTGGTTCGCGCTACAAGGATACCCCTTCCTTCCTCCTCGCTGGTAACGCTCATAGCAGGGAGTTCTTCTCATGTTCATATGTCTACTGTCCAAGGCTGAACCCTTGTAGTTAGCCAAAACCCCGAAGCCTCCACCTCTGATTTTATTGTAGAGATTCCTGATGCAGACGAGAGACCAACCATCTGAATCATCCTAGCTTGGCCTTCTAGAGGGAGTACGTGGCTACAGGGGTGCGACTTCCTATTTGTAACTGGCTTAGTTCCGTAGCCAATGCCTATAATATTCCTTTGAACCAAATAAATCACTCCTTCATCCAGATTGTTATCGCCTTCTATGTCCTGGTGAAAGGTAATGGAGGAGAACCTGATGCCAAGCTATTCCAGCTGTGTCATGAGTTCAACTGAAGAATGGGATTTTCTATCTGAGGTCGCGAAAGAATGGCCCCTCCTACTTTGTAGGAAAGCCCCCCAGTATAAAAAAAAGAAGTAGAAGAATAGATATTTCTTTATCGCTCCCACTTCGAGCATCTGGTCTTTTCCCCATGATCGATGGCTATACAGCGAACCTCGATAATCGGAGCCTGACCCTAACTCAATGTCGGCCCTTAACCGTCGTGTGATAAGGAAATTGAACAACTGGGTAGATAGACATGGTCTATTGAAAATCTCCAACTTCTATAGGAAACTGGAGATATTGTCCCACTTCGGGTTCCTAGAAGCCAGACTCGAACTCCCCGCTCGAGTTGGTACTTTCCTCCCATATGCATTCTTTTCCTTTCTTTTCTATTTTTAGGATCATGCTCACTCTCCAACCCTTACTCAATATTTTGGTTTTATTGTAGATATGGACAGGAGAGTTGGCTTGATGGAAGGAGAGGAGGACGACCTTGAGATTTTGGGTGAAAACCCTTCACCAGTTGAGGGCACGATTCAGGCCGATGGCGGTGCCGACCAAGTTGCCACTCCTTTGCTAGCACCTATTGTACCTCAAGTCTCTTCGATTGGAGGCCTGGGCGAAGCACGATCTGTGACAGTTGCACGGGTGCGAGTACATAGCTCCGAGCAACAGCAGCAAGGAGATCGCTCCAAGAGGCCTTCAGGCTCTCATCCTCAGCATGAGGCCTCTTCCAAGAGGCACAAGGCCGTTGACCCTAAGGGTAAGGGGAAGGAAATCAGAGAGGCCTCCAACGACATATTCAATTTCATCATCCCTAAGTCCCTTCGTTAAACAAAGAGGAGGCTGGGGTCTTCCTGAAAGAATTCTCTACTCTTGAGGATACTAAAGTCCTCATGAAGGGAGATGGGCAGAAGGTCCGTGAAGTTGTCGCGAGGTATATAGTCTAGGTATGAGCTTATTTTCCTTCAGTATGCTCTTCATTTGCTTTAGCTTTGTAATTTTTATTAACCATTCTCTCTTGTTGCACCATGCCATAACCGGGCTTGGCTATTTGATGAAAATGGAGGAGCCCACAGCTCATGTCCATGAGCTGAAAGCGGTCATCCAGAAGAAGGATGTTGAGCTCCTTGTTATCACCACCCAGCTGAACATGGTGGTGATAGAGAAGGCTGCCCTTCAGTCCGAAGTGGAGGGGTTGAGGCAAAGACTAGCCCAAAGCCGAGAAGTCTCAGGCTGACCTGATCTGCCACTACAACCAAAGGGAAGTGGATGCTCGCCAACAAGGGTTTGTTGAGGGGATGAAGAATTGCTGTGAGAAGCTCTTCATTTCAGTGCCTGGCTAAACCTTCCTGCACAAACTCTACCTGGGTCTGATAGAGAACTATCAACTGAGCACCCAGTACCTGAAGGACGTGACCCCTTACATAAAGCATTTTTTGAAGAGTGGGCTCCTCTCTGCCAATTCTCAAGCCTAGGCCCAGGGCATGAACTTCAAGCTTAGCATGGGGGCCGTGATGGAAGCATTGGAGAAACCCCCTACTTTTAAAGGGTCAAGACGAAGAGTGTTGAATTTCCCTAGTGGCAGCCAGTCGTCCATGGTGCCACCTGAAGATTGATTCTAGCAGCCTCCTCCTCTAGCTTCGCACCTGTCCTAGAGCTGGACTACAAAGTGGGTAGTCTAAGCCCTCTAATAGGATCTTCAGCTAATGTTATTGTTGTAACTATTGCTCCCCATGTATATTGTCCCCATCTTCCCTTCAAGGGTTTCAATGGAATTTTCAATTTGCTAAGTCTTACACTTCTTACTTTGCATACGCTTGTCATCTTGCTTTCGTGCAAGTTTAATCTTTCATGCATGGTATCATTTATTTTTTACTTCGAAATACTTGAAGTTTTAGGTGGTGGTAGATGTACTCCCTACTCCCCCCTAAACAACTTGGCCTCTTTAGCTACTAAAGAAACCAGTTTCATTTTCTTAGTTGTTTCTTGTGTCATGCTTGTTTCTTGGTAGAGTTAGATGTATTTTGACATTTATATTGCCAAGTCTAACTCTTCATTCTACATACCAACTGGCCTTTACTTGGTTGATACCAGGCTTCGTGCTTGGTTACAACCAGGCTTAGCTTCGTGCTTGGTCAAGACCAAAGTTCTTGCCTGGTAAAAACCAGGGCTTAGCTTCGTGTATGATCAAAATCAAGGCTCTTGCCTAGTCAAAACCAAGACTTAGCTTCGTGTATGATCAAAATCAAGGCTCTTGCCTGGTCAAAACTAGGGTTTAGCTTCGTGCTTGGTCAAAACCAAGGCTCTTGCTTGGTCAAAACTAGGGCTCAACTTCATGCCAGAGCGACTCTGGACTTTCTCACGGTTTACCCGCGTCAAACTTAGTACTTGGGTTTTTCTCCTTTGGATAGCAGCACGACATCAATGTCTGCTAGAATTTTCATCAAAATGGGGTGAGCTGGAAGGCGCCGACCTTCCCTTGTTTATATATACAAAGCAAATGTTTCCCACTTTTCATGCGCATTACATTGTCACATGTAGTACTTCTTTAGGTTCTGGATATTTCATGACCTGGGTAGCTTTTTCCCTTTAGCGTTCTGGAGCCCATACCCTCCACTATTTATATATATGTGATGTAATTCTGTAGATTTGGTCTTTGATTGTACCTATAATTTAGGATTGTAATCTTCTGTAATTGACCTTCCCTTATATTGATTAGACAAGGTATAATTCTTGTGTATATATTGTACATGTAAATAACACAATTGATTCTAGGAAATATACAGTATTTACTTTGTTAACTATTCTATATAACTTGATGAGTCACTAAGAATGTTGTGGGGGGAGGGGGGAGGAGTAGCTTATATGGATTGGATGTTAGCTCTAGTGACATCTTAGAGGAGGATCCCATTGCTGGAGTTTGGACACCAACAACCCTCGCGCAAACAAATCAACATTGGACTAACAATTCAACTATGAGTGAAGAAAAACCTCACATTTAGAGTTGGGGGAGTAGCTGATGTGGTTTGTACCTGGCAGCACTGGTTCAAGGGACAGAGGAATAGTGATACAGGCTAAGATAGAAGTAGAAAAAAGTTGACTAACCGACACCCCTATGTCAACACTAGGCCTCATCACATTAATGAGAAGTGGCTATGTAATTAGTGTTAGCCCTATTGAATTGACCGAGGCCCAATGAGTTTTCACGTGGTGAGGAGTTCATTATTGTTTTTGACATTTCTAGCTCCGCCCCAACCTTGGACTTCTTGATCTCTACATGGGCTTGAGACTCACTTTGTCACCCATTAAGGTGGCCAATTTATAAAAGGTAAACTATAGAGTCACTATATTGAACATTATATTTTCATGTACAAACCGCCTATATATACTCCATATATATAAGGTAAGGTATGCTCTTCTTCTTTTTCTTTCACTTTTACATTTGTTTATACTAGTATCGCTCCCGTGCGATGCACGAAAATTTATTTAAAATGTAATTATTTTATTAAATTAAATATAATATTATCTAATATAAAAAATAGTATTATTATATTCTAACTAAATGAATATTTGAATAATTATTTTTTCTTTTTTACGATCAAGTGAACTTTGCGGTTTCCCACCTTTGGTAGCAATTTTCGGAGAGAAAATAAACTATTTAAAAATAATAAAAATGTTTAAAAATTTATTTTTAAATTCTAAAAAAATATTTAAAATATCATAAACTTAACTGAAAAAATATAGAAATTATTTTAATAAAAAATCAATTTTCATAAAAAAAAAATCGAATAACTTTGATATTACTTCAAATAATTTTAAATATTTTTAAAAGGATTTATTTTTCAAAAAAATAATTAAAAATATACTTATATTTTAAAGTTAGACTTTTCATAGATACTTTCACATGTCTTAAACGAAATTTTAGAGATTTTAAAATAATTTTTCAAGATAACTTTCAAATTGTTTAAATAAATTTTAGAGTTTAAAAGATAATTTTAAGAAATTTATAATAGTTTTATGATTTAAAAAATAATAATAACTTTTTATTTTTCTTGCTTAAAATGATTTGATTTGAATTTTTTTATAAAAAAACTCAAATTTTTAGTATATTTTAAACATGTTTAAGTTAATTTTCTGGTATTTTAAATGAAGTTTAGAATTTAAAAAATATTTTTTATATTTTTTAACAATTTATGTTATTTAAATATTTTCTAATATTCTTTTATTTTCAGCACATAAATTGCTGACAGGGGTTGCAAACGTGAAAAAACGTATAGGTCAGGTTGTGATTGATAAAAAAAAAAAGAAACTGAAAAACGCGCATACTACATGTTGCAAAATAATATACACCCAAAATATAAGTAATGTAAATATCAATTTGTCCCAAGTGATATATGGATTTAATATAACTTAATATAATATTTTATAAATTTTCATTAAGATAAATTATTAAATGTAAAAAATAAATTATATCTACTTTTATGAATGAATATCTCCTAATATTGAAACCTAAATATATATTTAGTGTGTGTGTGTATCCACCTTAACCTATGCGAACACCGCAATAGCTTAATTGAAAATGAATATTAAAACAAACACAAACACATAAATATCACACGACACACCAAAATATATCAAATAAAATAAATTGAACTGTACTATAAGAACATTAGTGTTTTCTTTTATTTTTTTTCAAATTTTTAAAATATTTTGATTTATCCAAATAATATTGATGTGCATATATTATTCCATATTTTATACCCATATTCTCTTATTTTTTGTTGATTATTATGCTTTATTGATCTCAATTAATTATCTTTTCATGTAGGAGAATAATAATTGGACTTGGAGCAAAGTTGGGCTTAAATTAATGTTTTGGGCTGAAAAGTGAAGAAGCGGGCCGAGATAGAGAGAAGATGAGCTTGAATTTGTTAAAGTCTTCAATTTTATGAAGAAGCCCATCAAGAGTTTTATTTAATTAGGCTTATTATTTCTTTTATGTAATTATCTAGATATTATTTAGATATTTCCATTTAGAGATAAGATTGGATTTTATTAAGATTTGATTAGGAGTAGGAATAGGAATTAAAAATTCCTAGCGTGATTAAATAGAGGAGAGGCGCACAGTCCAGTACGAGAATTCCAATACGCGCTCTCTCTCTCCTCCCACAAAAAATCAGGCCACTTTCTCTCCTTTTCTCCTAGTTTTCATCTTTTGTTCAAGACCTTGGATTCCATCTTCAGTAATTAAGGTTATTTTCTGGTTCAAGGGTTTATTTCAATTATGTTATTGTGAGGCTATGTGATTAATCGTTCTTGTTTAATTCAAATATTTGTAGATTCAAGCTTTATGTATATAAGAATTGTTTAATTGATTGAATTGACAACTCAATTAGTTATTCAATTTCTGACTGCTATTCATGAATTCATGATCCGTAATTGTCATGAAGGATTGAACCGTAGTAGCAATAGGTTGAATTAATCGTGCTATCATAATTAATTTAACCTAATTGAGTATACAAGCTAATTATTAATAGTTGAAGCTATCTCGACTATTAGTAATTAGTTTGAACTGTTTTCATAAATCGTAATGCTATCATTAACGTGGTATGGAACGCTATCGTGCCCAACTCGTTAATGATAAGTATTGATTGGTTGCTAGGATTGGTCAATTAATTTAGGAAAACACAAGATTTATTATGGCTATCCTAATAATTCTTTGGTTAAACTATTTGAATTGCAAGAAAATATATATGTGAGCCTATGATCAATAATATAATTGAATGTCAACATCCTTGAATCAGAGTCAGGTAATATTTGAATCTTCTTTATATTTTAATTATTCTATTTGCATGTTTTAGTTAGTTATTAGATTCTTAGTTTAGCTTAGACAAACAAATCAAAACCCCCCTGTTATTTCTTGTTTTCACTCAAAAAGAAATTAATCATCGTTCCCCGTGGATTCGACCCTACTTGCCATTATATTGAAAGTAGGTTATTTAATTTGGCGGTTTGACACCCATCAAATATTTTAAATTTTAACTATAACTATTTACTTTATTTTAAGAAAAAATAATTTTCAAGTTTTAATATTTTACATGGTGGTTTAATATACTCAAATACTTTTTAGATTTTAAATAAATCTTTATATTTATAAAATAAAATTCAATGATTATTCTATAGTTGGACTAACAAAATAAAGCATGAATCCTTCAATATATTTGAGTAATATATGTATATATTGAAATTTATTTAAAGATACAATTAATATATATATATATATATATATATATATATATATATGTCTGTATATTTTGCTTGGGTTGCAAATATGAAAAAATGCGACAAAGTATTGTTTATATTGAGAACTCTAAAAACCTAGTTTTTTTTTTTTTTTTTTTTTTTTGACTAATTACATTATTGTATTTACAAATATTAATTTGTTATAGTTAATCATGAGACTACGACTTTCACATATATTTATATATGATAATTAGTCTTGAAATTATTTTTTATTACATATTCATATTTTCTATTTATTAATATTATTTCTTTATAAATAATAATTACGCTTTGCAATCTAAACTATAAGATTTTACATGTGCTACAATCTATATTTCTTTTTAAAAAATAAAATTAACCTAGTTAGCTCAAGCATGTTAATTTTATTTTTTAAAAAGAAATATAGATTGTAGCACATGTAAAATCTTATAGTTTAGATTGCAAAGCGTAATTATTATTTATAAAGAAATAATATTAATAAATAGAAAATATGAATATGTAATAAAAAATAATTTCAAGACTAATTATCATATATAAATATATGTGAAAGTCGTAGTCTCATGATTAACTATAACAAATTAATATTTGTAAATACAATAATGTAATTAGTCAAACATTAAATTGTACATTAACTTTTACTTTTAATTTAATAAAGTATATATTCATTTATTAATGAAGGTAATACTTAATATTGTATTAATTTGAAGAAAAAAAATATAATTAATGCATTAGAAGAAATTAAGAATGCATTAAAGATATATTTTAGGCGGGAAAAGGTAATTTACAATAATAATCCTCATTTTACTTTTATATATATATAGATTGTCTCAAAAACTTGTTCGGCTTGAGCGTCAAAGTCGCCGTACTAGTGGCTTCCCAAGTGTATTCTTTGCGGGTACTACAAAGAAATCTTTTAAGACAACAAAAAGTGGTCTCAAATAATGAGTATTTATCAGAACGTATGACTATTTGTCACAATTTTATTATTAGAGATAACATGTCGTCACTAATTAGCTGTCTCAATAAATCGGAAGCAAATAATAAATTTGTGACGACAAAAGTGATCTCAAATATTTTTTACAACAACTAGTTGTCTCAAATAATTTGTCGAGAGATTTGTGACAACAAGTAGTTACAATACCAAAGATCTCTTTTGTTATAATGAGAACTAACGAATGAAGAATAAGAAGGACACTACACTCGAATGATATTTGAATTTCCTACATGAATTCTGGGATTCATGGTTTCGTGATCGATTAATTTCCAACATCTTTTATCACTCTTCAATATAGTTGTCACTTGTGAGTCGTAATTGTAAGATGAGAGCTATGTTAGGTTTGCAGATTATATAGTTGATTTTCATTTTGTTTTCCCTTTATTTAATGTGATTTATTTATCATAGTTGGCAATTATTGGAAGAATGGAAAATGTTTGTTCTTTGTTGTCCTCGAAAATTTAAATAAGGTGGTTCATCCACTATCCAAAAATATACATATTCATATACACCCATATGTTTTAGGTAAGTATCTACAACATACTATAAGATAGTTGCTATAATTCTTTAGGTTAAACATATACTTCCTCCATTTCATAAAGAATGTCATTTTAGTTATTTTTAGAGAAATTAAGGATTGATATTTAATTGGTATGTTTTGTGAAATAAAAAAATAATCAACTAAATTAAGTAGGTTGTTTAAAATAATATTGAAAGAATTGTAGTTTTTTTGATAAAGTGACATACATCTATTATAAAATTTTACAGAGTGTTTAAAATGACATTTTTTATGAAATGGAGGGAGTAATAAACCGAGAGATATAAAGCCAATCTTCTCATGCCATTTCTCGTCAGCATTGCCACATTTTTTGCTGTAGATTCCATTTTTAAAGGGGAGATGGTGGACTAATAATTCTCAGTTTGACAAAGAGGTGCAATGTAAAGGGGAAAATGTGGAAGTCGAATATAGTAATAAAATTCTTCGAATTTTTTAATTTTTTTCGTATTTATCCTTTTTTTTAATAAATAATAAAAATACGATTAATACTCAATATTTTCAAATTATAGTGATATATATAAATATATATCACGAATAATATTCGTATAATTTCTGAGAAATGTCAGACTTTTTTTAGTACTGTCCCCTCTTTTTTTTGTTTATATATATTCTTTTTCAAATTTCAATTTAAAAGTAATATATTCTAAAAATTCATAGAAATAAGAATAACAACTTAGAATTATAAATTTGTTAAATAATATAAATTTTAATAAATTTTAAACTTATGTTTAGAATAAGCGATAGTAATACATGTAGATCATAAGAAAAATTCACGATTTCTGGACTCAAAAGATGTTTTCTAAAATAAAGAGAGCATAAAATTAATAAGCAATAAAAACATGATATAATAAAAATATAGTCCTAGGTGTGCTAACAATAAGTTACAATTATACTAATTATATTTGAAATAATTTCATTTAATAAACTTAAAGGAAATAACATAAAATCACAACGAATAACATGTGCATTAATTGATATAACCTGAAAGGACTAATAAAAATAATACCTAAACATAAGACAATTAATAAAATTAAGAAAAATATTTAAGATTACGAAAATTTTAGTTTAACGTATTAAATCCGATTTATTCACGAATAATTTATTGAATTTGGTCGAATAGACGTTATTTTCCTGATTTTATTAGTTTTATTAAAAAAAATTCGAACTGCGAATAATTGATAGTGGATATCCATATCCGAATTAGAGTTGTTTTTAGAGAAGCACAATTAAATAATGTTGGGTTATAATGGTATGTTGAAAAATTCTTTGATTTTGTCAATGGGGAATTAATGGCTATGTTTTTGGGTGAATTTGTTCAACTTTTCTGTTATACGGAGTATTCTTTCCTACGTTATTAGCTGATAGAGAGAAATATTATTTTAATATTTAATGTACTACTCCCTCCGTTCCAAAATAGATGATGTTTTAGAAAAAAACAGAATAATTAAGAAACAAATATATTACCAAATATAACCCCCTAAAATTTATGCAGATAAGATTTAGTGATATCAAATGTGAGTGGGAGGTTGAAAAGTCAAAGATATTTTTGAATTTACATAAGGGTAAAATAGAGAGAAATGGTAAAAAAAACCTAGAGCATCAATTATTTTGGAATTTGTTTAAGAAGCTAAAACATCATCTATTTTGGAACGGAGGGAGTATTATTCTACGCAGAAGTAAGTAGTATAAATTTAGGATAGCTAAGCATCATTTCCTATCCAAACCTCCTTTTTTCTTTCTTAAGAGAAAACCTTTCCTTAGTTGGAGACCTTTTTTTACTTTAAAAATGTAAAAAATAAATATAAAACATGGGTGCACGTGGGTTTTCTTGAGATACCAGAAGCAAATTAGAATTAATCTTGTGAGGATGGGATTCATTTTATTAAAAAAGAAAAAAACCCATCATATCATTAAAGGTACAAATTTTTTAATTAGAGAAGAGAAAAAAAAAAAGAGATGCTTGTTGTTAAGTATAATTTGCAAATGATGAAAAGAAGTGTAAAAATGTAGGCCCAAATCCATAATGACAGTGAAATTATTACACAAATCAATGTTTTGAAGTCCAGTCCATCATAGTCCACAAACTTCCAACTCTGACCCTCCCCATATACGAGCCATTCATCTGAGGCAGCTTCACAATAAAGGGATAACTTCACTACTCATAATTCATAAATCAAACCAACATTAAAGAACCAGCAATCACTTGTTATATATGACTTCGCAGCTCTTGCTCTGCTTTTCAAACAACCCTTCTTAAAAGCCGCCCAAAAATCCTCAATCCCATGTCTTCATTTCTCAATTTCCCTTGGATTTGATTTTGTGCCGGAAGAAAAGTTCGATCTTGGTTTAGCCAGAATCAATTTGAAGTGGTCTTGATTGTGATTGTGATTTAGATTAAGATTAGTGGTTCTTTGTAAAGATTCAATTTCAAGATTTATTGGATGCAATTTGAATCCAAATGAGCTCAATCTCGTTTGACCAGCATATAGAGATGGCGAAATCCGTGAATTCAACTGACCCTTGTCTGAAACCCAAACAAATTGATCAGTTCCAGAAGAACACCAAAAGGACCAATCATCACTTAAACATCCCAGCTTGTGACCAATCTCGCTCTGCTATAATCGACGTCGTAATCCTGATCGCCGTGATTGGCGCTTCCGGATTCCTGTTCTATCCTTACGTCAAGATTTTAGGACAAAAATCGATCGAGCTCACCGAGGAAGTCGCAGATGTGGTGGTTGAGGAAATTATTCGCGCCCCTTTAGTTTTCGGATGCTTAGGACTTAGCATCTTTTTTGCCGTGATGGCCCTCGTGGCGATCACAGTATGTACGGACCGGCGGTGTGGGAAAGCCGGCTGCCGTGGGCTGAGGAAGGCGGCTGAATTCGATATTCAATTGGAGACAGAGGATTGTGTCAAGAACCAGGCTAAGAGTAGTTTAAAGAAGGGTTTGTTCGAATTGCCCCGGGATCATCATCGGGAGTTGGAGGCTGAGCTTAAAAAGATGGCGCCGCCTAATGGGAGGGCGGTGCTGATTTTCCGGGCAAGATGTGGATGTTCCGTTGGGCGGATGGAGGTGCCGGGCCCAAAGAAATCTCGAAAGGTTAAGAAGTAGGCAGAATATGATCTTTACTTTTTCTTATATTATACTGAATTAGCAATGGTGATGAGCAGATGCCTTTACATGTTCATTTTCAATAGATATGAATAAGCTCATTGGAATAATTTATCTGAACAATATATATTACTGGTTATTCGCAGAATATGGAATCCCTTTTACATTGGCTTTGTGGTTTTGGGTTTATCTACTGGGGAAAGTGTTCATCTTGTTGTGGTCCTCTGTTGCTTTACATTAGTAGTAGCTTTGATACAAATGATGATCGATAACTGTGATCTGTGACTTTGGTTCTCGACTTTTAATGGCTGCATTATCGATTTAATGTAAGCCTTTGAAATCATCTGAGATTTTGAATAGTCTGAATCATTGATTGGTTTCTGAACACGAGCAAATTGTAAATCTCTTGAATCCATCAAGAGCAAAATCTGTTGAATTTTCATTACAAGCTAGTGTGTTAATCATTCCTTTGCCCATTCAATTGCTACAAAGTATCAATTTGAAAAGGACACCTCTTTTTGAACCCCCGTACCCACTTATGAAAATCCTTGGAGAGGCTTTCACTTACAACCAGCTTTGGAATCTTATACCTATTCTCAGTTTCACTTTTGCTCACATGTCGTTCATCCCTTTCTTTTTATTTTAATATTATCAAGATAGATCTCTTCCATCTGCATCTTACCCACAGTATGAATATATTTATGTGTGTATAAGGCATACGATTCCTCTTTCATAATATGTACCTCTTCTGTTCCCGTAGCTGGGAGACTAGTATAATATCCCAGTAGAATCTGTAAGCCTGATTATAAAAGTTACACCTATGACTAGGCATACATATTCCTTGTTCTAAGTGTGAATGTTTGGTGGTTCATGTTGTTTTAGTTATGAAGCTTCTTTTTCTGAAAGACACAAGTTATTTCTAAAAACATGCTATAGTTATTATAGACTCCTGAGTATTGTTCAACCAAAAGCTGTGGTCTTGTTCTTGTTTTCCATCCTACTCCTATAATTTCCTTTGATTCCTTTCTCAGATTTTGAAATTAAAAGATCCAATTGATATACTGAAACTTTTCCATCACCTAGGTGACTCATTGTTTTCTGAGTTCGCTGCTGTTCATCTCTGTGATCCAAGTACGGTATTGTAGTTTCAATGACAACTGCATATTACGCATGCAAGGTTGGCAAGTTTTTGTGGAACTGTATGTTGATATTTTAGTGTGTTAGAAACTTCAATTCATGTTGAATTTGAACTGTTGGACGAGAGTGGAGAATTACAGCTGGACTTTACGCAGTTACTGCGAGTTGTATGGGAGGGTGTTTTGGGTTGTCACATTTTTGTTTGAAACTATTCAGTGAACCCCATACAATCCCTGTAAACTACACAAATATAGTCTTTGTGTGTGAACTCTTGATACACTGTGGCGTCTGCATCTTTTGTTGTCTTGTGGATGCTACATCAGGTGTAACATAGTTCCTGTAATACCAACACACACATATCTCTATGTGACTGTACATGAAATGGATAACGAATTGTGTTTGCTTTATCAATGCGTAAGCCCTTGAAGACCAAATCTTATTCTGGATTGTAGGGTTGTCTATACGGTTTATTGTGTATCTGAATATCAGTTACAGATCTTGTGTTTGGATCAGAACGCATATTTGGTTCCGGGTCATGAATGGAGGCACGGGATTCGAGTCAATACACAGTCAATCTCTATTTCAAGATTCCAGATTTCAGAGAAGGGGCTCGAACAAGATGAAAACAATTTGAGTTCTTTATTTTGGAATGGCATTGAAGCACTACTTTGCAATTTACATCACAAAATGAAATACAGAGTCAAGAAGAAGGAAACAAATGAGTGATATGACCCCTAAAAAGTTTTCCATCTTTAAAATCCAAGGTATGAAGCTTCTGGAGGCACCATTTCAGGTGGGAGTTGCAAACTATAGACATTTTAAGTACCCTTTCCACAAGCTTCATATCAATCATCGCAAACACAACGTTTCTCGACTCATGCATTGCTTTCACTTTTCTCCTTAGCAGGCACTTGCTTTTCCCTTCCACATCTTTCAGCATTATCCCTTTCTTCAGGACCAAACCAGTAATAAGAAAATCTTGACATCACTATAGTTAATTGATCACAAGTGAAGTGTAACTCACCTTGTGCAATGTTTTCGTAACGCTGTAGAGAAGCTGCAAGTCCTGAGGGTCTTCCACAGGGGGGTGACTCCTCCAAATGCTCTCATATTTCCACCACATTTTCTTATTATCTGTTTTTATATATGACCACAAAGCTCTGATGCACTTGTAAATGCCTTCTAACAATTCACTTGCCTTGATGCTCTTATTTTCTTCCTCCGCAAACATAAATCCTACCAATAGTACACATGTTTCTTTTTGTCCTCTTCTTTTTAAGAATATTCTAATCTTACAGTTAGACAAGTGATGGAATCTTAGTTAACATGCTTGCTTGATTCGGCACAGATAAATAATAAATCAAATTAAAACTTCTATTCTATTGTTAAATCTTCTGCATATTTTAATTGTATGGACAACTAAGTCAAATGGTCCAGTAATGGATAAGCACCAGTATATATGCTGACATTGATATAGTTGGTATACTAAAATGTTCTTTTTTCTAAATAAAAGAAAAAAAAAAAATCCAGAATCAGTCTAATCCCTTATATGGAAATCAGAGTAACCTAAAATAGGTTGGACTTGATATGCAAGTACTTCCATTATTTGAAGATATATAAAATGATTATGTTTTACATAAAATTTCAAAAATAATTCTGTGGTATTGGTGGGTGCAGATGAAGCCAAATTCAGTAATATATACCTGTAGCATCAGGAACCTGGAGAAGACTCTGGAAACAAATTCTCCTTTGTATGAAATTACTAGAAGATCCTTGGAATTCCCACTTTTGGTCTTCCACATATCTCACCAGTAGAATTTCAAGTTCTTGAAATTTTATTGATATAGTATGATGAAATACTTTGTTTTCAGAATTATCAGAGAATGTAAGAGCCTCTACTTTATGATACTGATGAAAAAGGGCTTCCCACAGCAAGCAAGATTGAGCCACATAAATCATTTCAATATCACATTCCAAACTCTTCAAAATACTCTTTCTTGCCGTGCAGCCGAACAAGGCCCTGTCACTCGTTAAATGCTCGTTCAAGATGGCATCTGTCGTAGGTAGAACAAATAGATTAGGCAAGGATAGGATGCAAAGAGAGTTAATGGTGTTAGTTTCTTACTCATCCCATGTAGTCTTTCATGATAGAGAAGGTTGAAAAATGTCATTCTTGAAGTGTACATGTGGTGGAATGGATCTATGTCTTGTTTGAAGATTGTGATATCCGGCTGTTGCTTCAATGGCGTGAAAGGGGAATTCGAGCCAGAAGACTCATTGAAATCGGAACTGGAAAGAGGCGAACTGCTGCTTTCTTGAGAGAGAGTGAGCATATGATGGGGATCAAAGGAGTGAGAAGGGCCACTCTCAGAATCTTCACTTTCTTGGATAATAATGAATGCTTGATTGGTAGTTTCAGTGTGATCAATAGGTTGACCAACGAAACTAGAGGGAAACATAGGGATTTCAAAGACGTCAGCGTCATATGTAGAGCTGCTGTAATGATCAGAATACAGGTACTTATTCAACCATGAATCTTCAACACAGCTAGTTTGATTAAGATTTGGAGCGAATCTGCACGCATTGCCGGCCTCGATTTGACAATCTTGTGAAGGAATAGTTCCCAAGGCATCATAGTAAACTTCAACTGTGGATGGTTTGGTGAAAGAAAACAGAAAAAGGAGGAATTGGAGACATAGACGAAAGGGAATTGATAATGGAAAAAACAAGATGAGGAGGTAGTTGTTCAACTGAATCAAGCATAAAAAAAGGTGGGAGAAGACTAGGAAAAGTGGATGAATGTAAAAACTTAGGTAAAACCACTTGACAAAACCATCTGGAATGATAAAGGACTCAACGATAAGCCAACAGGAAGCTAGCAAAGCCATATTATTAGTTCAAAACTATACTTATGTATATATAACTAACTAATTTCAATAGCCACTTGTGAGAATTTAAAGAAATAGTCTTGATTGACGTATCGATAATGCTTTGTTATTAAATTATGACTCAGATCAGAGTTTGTTCATTGGTTAAGTCAATGACTCCTCCAACAAAAAACTTCAAACAGGCGTTTAGTATTTTTGGACAAATGGGCTCACTCTTTATATTCATTTGGTGGGCTGTTTAGTATTTATTTCTTGCTGAAACCCAAAATTAGAATGGTTATTCAAACACCCATTCCAACATAAAACTACTTCACTACACCAACAAAATCTATATCTATCTATATCCATATAATAACAAAATCCACTCAAGAAAGTAACCTAAGAATTTTCCCACCCAAATCTCCTTGCCATTTCTAAAAACATTATTTTTAATATAAATCATTTTATTTGGAGATAAATCTACATATATTTGTCTAAAATATATTTAGGCAACATTATCTCAAATTAATAATAAGTCTTTCACAATCAGCTTAATTTGTCCAAGTCTATAAAATGAGACACTCTCGCAACCTTTCTAAAAATGTCAGAACTCATATCTCACAGAATCTGTTCCATACAATCAATTTATTTTTTAATTGAAATCGATATTAATCAAGCTATTGATTCGGCCAAATTTTGTGTCTACTTCTAAATTTTATTTTTCTTTAGATAAATTTATTTGTTGTGAAGATTAAGAGATTCGAATTAGCTGAGGGAGAAGTGAGGCAACATCACCACCCTCTAGAGTAACAAAAAGAGACCGACATTGTAAGAGAGAGAAGAGAGCCTGAACGAAATTGTGTATATATTTTTTATTGACTTTTCTTTCAATGACATATAATTTTTCATCTCTTATTATATATGACAAAAACTTGGGTGCATAAGATGCACCATAGTGTTATTGTACACCTTGTGGGGCCCCTCGGTTCAGCCCCAAAAATTCGCGCGGTTCGGACTGGTTCAGACCGGTCTAAACCGGCCAATTATTATTATATTAATATTTTTCCGCGCGCACATGTTATATACTTAGTGGCCTGTTTGTTGAACACTAAAAGCAAGTGGTCTGGTGGTATTTAATGCAGTCTTAAATATCTCAACCTTGAGATCAAGGGTTCAATACTGTTTGCATCTTTTTTCCTTCTTCCTTCAGTTTTTTTCCTTTTCCTTCTTCTTTCTTTCTTTTTTGCCCTTTAATTTTTTTATCTTTTAGTCTGTGAGTCTGGAAAAAATTATAAATTGTATTATTAAGTTTTTTTATAACGCAACAATAATTGTATTGTAAGTTCGAAACATAAATATTGTACAATATACAAGAAATATTAATCTAACCAAACCTATACTGTCATACATCATAATATACACCGTATTGAAATATTAAATATACTGTAAGTATTGTAAGTTGGAAAAAATAAATATTTCGCAGTATGAAACAAAAATTAACTAAAACAACATATACTGTCAGGCATCACAACGTATACTGCATCGAAATATTAAATATACTGTGAGTATTGTAAGTTGGAAAAAATAAATTCGCAGTATAAAACAAAAATTAACTAAAATAACGTATACTGTCAGGCATCATAATGTATACTGTATCGAAATATTAAATATACTGTGAGTATTGTAAGTTGGAAAAAACAAATATTTCGTAGTATAAAACAAAACTTAATTAAAACAACGTATACTCTCATGCAACATAACGTATACTACATCGAAATATTAAATATACTGTTAGGCATCATAACATATATTATGCTCGAAATTTGAATATACTATTGGTGAAAAATAAAAAGGAACAACGTATATTGTCATGCAACATAAACGTATACTACATCGAAATATTAAATATACTGTCAGGCTTTATAACATATACTATGCTCGGAATTTGAATATACTGTTGGTGAAAAATAAGTATACTATATCGAAATATTAAATATACTGTCAGGCTTTATAACATATACTATGCTCGGAATTTGAATATACTGTTTACTGTCAGACTTTATAACATATACTATGCTCGGAATTTGAATATACTGTTGGTGAAAAATAAAAAAGTGCTGTTAAGATTCGAACCCACACACTGAAGGGTACAATGTCGCGCTTTTACCAACTAAGCCAGCGCCTGTTTTGTGATTTCAAACACACCTTAATATATATATATATATCACGCGCGCGAAAATCATAAGTGGACCCCACAAGGTGTACAATAACACTAATGTGCATCTTATGCACATGAGTGTTACTCATTATATATTGATTGTAATATTTTATTATATTTAAAATTATATAAACATATAAATTTTTTATTATTTATTCATTTACATTTACAAACCGTGCATCGCACGGGATATTTCTAATTATAATATAATAAGCGGGTGATGAAATTTTAATTAACTTTAATAGAAAAATTAAGAAAATAGAACATTACAATGTAAAAAGAGTGGCAGAAAGAATCAAAATAAGAATGTTAAAAGGATGGATACTCCCCTAGACCTGCACATACATTAATTAATTTAGGGCCATCAACGTGTACTCATTCCCCTACCATTATTAATCTCCAGATTGCTCCATACATCTTCACACTAATATAAAAGTGTGTTAAATTTTAACCCATTTTAATTTGATTTGTTTTGCCCCTGTTAAAGGATTATTATTGTATATGTCATAGCTTTTTCTACAGTATCTATTTTATCCCTATTTAAATAATTGTTGTATGTTAATTAAATTAAACTAATATTAAAGTACTTTAAATTTTAGCTAATTTTTTTACCTTTTTTGTCCCTTTTAAATTTTAGCTACCCGACTATTTGCTGGTCAAGCTGAACTAACCTGATCCGACCCGACCGTTTTAACATCCCCAATTGCAAATCAAGTCAGTCCAATATTGTGTTTAAAACAATATGAAAGTTAGCTCGTAACAATTGCTTCATGCAACCTGCCTCCACTACAAGAAATTCTCAAAATAGCGATCGATTTTAGCGACAAATTTTTTTTGTCGTTAAGTATCGACAAAATTACGACTATATATCGACAGAAATAAAAAAAATTTCAAAAATAAAATTCGTCGACGGATTACCGACGGACTAGCGACGCTATTTAAGGGGCCAATATACTAATTTTCTATACGACACAATAGCGACCAATTTAGTTATGGAATTCTACCGACGGATATAATTCGGTCGGTAATTTTTTTATATTTGAAACATGCCGACCAATTAGTGACAGAAATGTACCGACGGAAAAAATTCAGTTGGTAAATTTTGTATTTTAGAAGTGCCGACTAATTTTAAAATCATACCGACAAATATAATTTTGTCGTAATTCTTTTTGTGAAAAATATCGACGGATGTAGTAGTCGCTAAATACCGACAAAATTTTGGTCGGTAGTACAAATTAACAATAAACTGAAAAGGAATTAGAAAATTAATTTTAATCACCCTAAAATATAATTTAACACAAAATCACAATTACTCCTCTCCCAGCTCTCTCCCTCTCTCTTCCCAGCTCTCTCTCTGTCCTGCAGCTGAACTTTCGTTGTTTGGCTGCCTCCGATTGTGTTTGGTTGATTTCACATTCCATTTGTGACGATTGAATTGATTTTCTGCCACGAATGTAAGTAAATTGTATGTATATACTGTGTATATGTTCCTGAATTTTGAATATATGTTCATCTTAGCTCAGAAATTCCAGAGATTAAGGGGAAACATTTTATACCAATTGAATTGAGTTTCTGTAACGAATGTAAGTAATTTGTATGTATATACTGTATATCTGTCTTCGTATATGTTCGTGGATTGAAAATATGATTATCTGCTTGCTCAGAAATTAAGGGAAATATGTATTAGGGCAGAGATAGGGATCGAGAGAGAGGGATTAAAACACTTCCAGGGAAAATGTAAATTGGATTAAATAGAGAGAGAACACTTACACAGGAAAGATGTAAGTTGGATCAGTTGACGAAAATGGTGGTATAAGCTTCGAGTTTTCTTCTTCTTTCTTCAATATTTGTTTGCTATTATTTGCAGACTACAATCTGAAAGGAAGCAGAGAGGTTCTATAACTTTTTCTTTTTTGGGCAAGGTTCTATAACTTATAATATAGGTAACAAATCCGCATTTATAAACTGCAATATACATAGTACTCCCTTCATTATAGAGGACTAATTAGAAGTGTGTTTTGTCTGTCTGAAGTCTGAACAGATTAATTTGGTTTGGGAAGATGGTTTCTGCAACTTTGCGACGCCGAATATCCGAGCTCACGGGCTCATGGCAGCTGTGAGTATTAGAACTATCAAGTGTTGCAGCCTGAGCTATTCTTCAAAATGTCCCATGAAATCTACAATTATGGAGAAGGGTAAGAGTGAAAATTACTTCATTTTTTGATTCCTTCTTTCCTGTTTCTTGATTTAATGAAGTTATATTTAATTGGAAAAGTGGCTGCTGATCACAACCTTGTTTTATGGACTGTCAGTAGTTTATATAGGCGTAATTATTCAGTTTCTTAGATGCTTAAGTTTGAAGCTCATCTTCTCCCATAAACTTTACTTTACAAGTCACGTATTGTTAAATTTGTTGATGGCATAAAAGATCATGTGCAATTGGGCTTTTGGAACCTCATCCATCCCCATTCAATAAAATTAACTTCGGAGGTCTGAAGATATATGGTAAATTAAAAAATATATATTATAAGGATGTAATTCTTTTTAAGATAATGATAATTACTATTGTTTATTTGTATGGGCCGTTTTAATGGGTCTGTACATAACAAACCTATAAACACGTCCATGTAGAAACCATACTTGTGTTATGTTAAATTTATAATATGTAATCATCATATCATATGACTTTACTCCCTTAGAAATTAATATGGACCATGATATTTGGTTGATAAAAAATAAAGTTTGAACTAAAATTAATATTTGAAACATGCACCAAACGACATCTGAAGGATGATGTAGCCCACATACAGATGTATTACTAATATGTCTGGAAGTTACCTAGAGTTAGTTTGTTGATTTTGGAATTCGATATATCATAATTATATCAGATGATTAATCTCTGCATTTTCATAAAACACAATTAGATTCATACATATAGTCTCTTCTCCTCATTACATGCTCTGCAATTTCACATGATATTCGAGCCACTGCCAATGTGCTGGGGCATCTGTGTTTCTAATCCATAGATTATTGCGTTAATGGTAGTTTTTGCCAAGCCCTTTCAGTACTCTTTGCTACTGTCTTTACTTGCACTGTTGATATTAAGTACTAAATGACAATTGATTAAGAGAGATGTACGAAATCTGTCGGTTCTTATGTCTCTACTTGCTTCATTTCAACTGTCTGCCAAAGCCAATACTTAACTTGCTTTTCAGTTTTGTTTGTATTAAAGAGTTAAGAATCGAGAACATGTAATGCTGATTTTCTTTTTTGACTATTTCTGAGTAAATGTTAAACATTACACTGATAAATGGAAATATTCATGTACAGAGCATATTATGCCACATCTCACATTGACATTTTTCCTTCTTGTTGCAGTTGCTATTCATCTTTATCCTGTTTCTTTGAAAACACAAGGAGGTGAGACGCTTGAACTACAAGTAAGCTGAGACAATGTAATTAATTGCTAATTGAGACGTCAAGAACTTGAGCATCTTTTACGTATGCTTTGCCTTCCTAGCCACGGTAAACATTGTTCTCTTGCATAACCGTAGTATCAGCTGATCCAGAGTCCATGATTACTTCTTTTGATTAGTTATTGCCAGGCCTAATATTTTATTTGTGTGCTAAGAAATTTTATAGAAATTTGTTTACCTTAAAACACACATTATGCCTATCTCTGCTTTTATATGTCTGAACATGATTTTTTTTTTATATTAGATTTTTTGTTATTCTTTCAAGAGAATAAGTGGTTGATTACTTCGATGCATAGTTCACTATAGATTATTTCCGATGTTTTTATTTCTAATGGTTGTTTGTAAGAGATTCATTAAACTTCACATTTCAGATTCTATGTAGACATGAAGCTTCCAAATTGTGATGTTGTGACCCTTTTACAACATAGAAGAATTTCTTGAGTTATCTATAAGGTACATTATATAGCTTCAATCACTTGACTATATAAAGACAATCATCACCTGGACCAATTCTTGAAGAAGACAGCAATTAAAGATAATCATCCATTTGTAATCATCTTTCCCTATTTGCTTCATATATGGATAATTATGTAGCTGAATCTTGCTGCATTATTGTTATATGTTGCTTCTTTTAGTTTCAGGTACCAAATGTCCATCATTATTGCAATAGAGCCTTTCCCTTGTGTGGGTTTTGCTGACTTAAGTTCAGTATTGACACATTATAGTTCATGCAAATCCTCACCCATATAACATTGCAATACTTGATATAGACTGAATACTGTTATTTAGTTTAGTATAAGGAAGAAAGATGATTAAATAATCTTTGAATTCTGACATTGATGTACTTTGAGGATCTAAATCTTATAAGTTGTTTAACATCTTATTTTGTCAAATATATTTAACAAGTTTATAAACTCTCAAACATCTTATAAGATGTTCTTAGGAAGTTATAAGTTTAGCCAAACCCCCTCTTTATCAACTAGATTTATGAATTAGTCTCCATCTCATTAAGTGAACACATGACCAACTCACTGAGATATTATCCCTGCATCACAATTCACAATGTGGCCACAATATATACATATTTTTGTGTTTATATCTCTGTGATTCCAGCATACTAATCCAACACAGGTTTTGCAATGATTGCCATTTAAATATTACAACATGACAAAGAGAGAAATATAATCATCAGCATGTGCATTTTCACTCGATAAAAGGGAACTTTAATTAATTGTTAATCACATCTCGAAGTGAAAGCTGGAATCTTGGAAAATAATAGATGTATGCAAAGTTGAAACTAATGATTATGTGCACACCACCACTGACACTAACATGCTTTCAAAATTGCTTCCCATTTAGGCAATGTTCTCTCAGATTATGTGCATACCACAACTGAGGGTCTTGCCGAGGATCGTGCTGAGATGCAGAATAAGTTCGATGAAATTTCTGCACGACAGAATGAGATAGATGAGCAGGTTCGATTCTTGATGCGATTGATTCACGATAGAGACCTAGACATATGATGGAGATGATGAAGTGTTGAGTTGACTTATGTTTGCACTTTAGTATGTGAGTTTATTTTAGTTTGAATCTGGAGTGTTTGTCTTATTTTTGGCACATTTTTTTTTTTTATGTTGAGATCGAATTTCAAACATGTGTTGTTGATTTGTGGGGATATTTAGACTTTAATTCATATTCGGACGTTGAATTACTTATTTTAGATTATTTTGGTGATTTTTAATTATTTTGTGGAATATTTTACACATAAATAAAAAAAAGTAGGGCACCGATAATGTAAAAGATTTGAAATTGAATATTTACCGACAGATTACCTACAAAAGAAAATAATAACAGAGCTCACAAAAATATGTTGGTAATTGCTGACCAAATAACGACAACAATAATTAGCGACAAAATAACGACTAAAACTTTTAATAATTAGCGACAGAATAGCGACTAAATATTTTAATAATTAGCGACAAGATAGCGACTGAATAAATTAGCGACGGATAATATTGTCGGTAATTCCCGACAGATTAGCGACAGAATGTAGTCGTGAAATGCCCACGGATTCGTGTAAAGACAATATTTATGTCGGTAGATCGTCGCAATTGAGTAAACTTCTTTAGGAAATTTCTGTCGGTATTCTGTCGAGAATCCGTCGTAATGTTTACAGACGGACTGTTAGGTCCGTCGGTATTCATAGCGACTAGCCATATTACTACCAACTTTTTCTGTCGCTAATTGGTCGCTATCATCTCTTAACGACAGAATAGCGACGGAATTGATTGTCGTTATTTGGAAAATTTCTTGTTGTGCTCACAATTAGAGCCGTCACAATAGGCGGGGATCCATCGGCCAACTCACCCCACCCTGCATAATAGGTGGATTCGATCATATATATTATAACTCGTTAAGTCGCCGGTCCCAACGGGCTGACCCATGTGGGCCACGGGTTTTTACGGGGTGGGGCCGTGTTGGGCCAGCCAATCATTGAAATTAAATCTTAACCATCAAATTTCTCACATTTTTTACTTATCAATTACCACAAACACATACCAATTATACTTCAGCAATGCTGGTAGAGGTAGTCGGCAGAGAAGGAAGGGTGACAAACGAATTCTCAGTTCTTCAAATATCAACGATGATGACTTTTAAAGATTGTTTATGGTTAGCAGTTGTTGGAATTTTTTATTTGATTTTTGGAGATCATTATATGTACTCTTGTAGACTTGCAGCCTAACATTATTGTAGTATTACCATAAACTGTTACGATTTAATATCTAATGTAATACTTATGAAATATAATTTTAGACTTTAGATAACATAGATAAATGTAACACCATTAAAGTATTACATATAGTATATAGTAACATTTTTTTGTACTTACGTAACGCTTTTTAGGTGTTACATAAGCTCGATTATTTTGTAAATCAATTATATGTTGCCACCTATAACTTTTTCACATAGCAAATTACCAAATATATATAATAAATTTGAGACCAATTTTGGCATGATTTACAATATATACATTTCTCTTACTATATTAGCTTGACAAAATCTACAAATATATCATCACATTTCACGATTTAACAAATATAACACAATCTCATAATTGCTAATTAAATCACAACGTATCAAAATTTTAACAATTAAAGCATCCATCTATGTTTCTGTTAAATGTTTGCCTTCGTGGCTGCCACGCAACAATGCTTACTCTGAAAATTACTACTGCAAAATGAACAAACATATTCCAACATTTCACATTTTTTACAAATCTAACACAATTTTTCTATAATTGTTGATTAAATTAACCTATCAAAAATTTAGCAATTACACAAATATAGTATGTATTTCATCCCTTACATTCCTCACTCGTAAATATTCAAAACCTACTTGCAGAAACTACAGTGTGATACATATGTCAAGTTTTCAAACATATTTAGTATCTATTTCTGGGGGTGGTTCAGTGGTACGAGTCATTGGACCGTACCAAATTAATTGTATAAAAATATATACTTATCCTTATCCTACTACTCTAACTAGTAGAGTGGTAAGTAGGAGTCGATCCCATGAGGAACGAGTGAACAATATTATTTTGATATGTCAAACGATTATATACTTCAAACAAGAATAAACTCGAACAATGAAAGCAATAAAGGTGGGGCGGGGGAGGAGGGGGTTTGTTTGTCAAGTTAGGAACCACTATTTAGCTATAATCAACAAAGCTAAGATTCAATTAACAAAAGATAGCAAGATAGATAAATCGATTTTTGAATTTTAAATATATGATTAAAGTATCTACCTGGTACACGTGTTCCGTGCACGCACTTTAGGGCACTTTTAGTGTCATTTTAGTGTCAATAACGTGCATAATTATGTGTATTTAGTGCTTTTATATTCTAATGGGCAAAATAATGCGTTTGAGCTATTTTTATATTAAGACAGGTGTAAAAAGGGTCGAAATCGAAGATTAAACGACCAAGGAGTCAAGGGATCGATCGAGGCAAGAAAGGAAGAGCCAACTGAAGATCTCGGCCGAGACAGGATGTTAATCTCGGCCGAGATGAGACTCCAGGGGTTTTCTGAAGTTTTGCAAGATTGAAAATCTCAGCCGAGATTCAATCTCATCTCGGCCGAGATGAGGCTCCAGGGAATTTCTGAAGAATGTCAAAGATGAAAGTCTCGGCCGAGATGCAACCTAATCTCGGCCGAGATGAGTCAAAACCTAAAAAAGTCCTAGTTTCCCCTTTTTCACGTCTCGGCCGAGATGAAACCCAATCTCGGCCGAGATTGACCTTCGACCCAAAATTCTTGAAAACCCTTTTTCACGTCTCGGCCGAGACACACTCCCGTCTCGGTCGAGATTCACTAACCTGTTTTAAAATCCTGAATACGTTTTTGCCTATTTTTGTCTAGCACTTTCTCCCTTTATATATATATCATCCCATTCGAATTTAACCTAACTTTGGATAACTTTTGGAGTACTTTTTGATACTTGGAGAGCACATTTCAGCCACCAAGGAAGGAGATTGGACAAGGGATTGAAGGATCATCTTCTCCAATTGAAATCTTTGGGTTCATCCATATCAGTATCATGTTTCTTTATTTTCCCATTTATTTTCTGATTGTATTAGTTAATATGGGTGGCTAGCACCCTTAGTTCATCCTTGATCATTGTGGAACCTTGAGTCGAGACATTGATGTGATTATTACGGTTAATGTTACCGAGATTATTGTGTATTTAAGTGTTTTGTGTTATTTGCTCTTGTTGACTCACATTTATGAATTGATTATTGGTCTGATCACCCTTTAAGGGATTTGTGAATGTGTTGCTAGAATAGGAGATTACTATCCGTAATTGTAGGATTTCCGATTCCCGAGTAGCAAACAATAATTATTTATTGGGGATAACACAAAGTTCAACCACTAAAACCGAGCTTTCGAGTTTTATGTTGAATTTATCTCGTTGTCCTAGTGTTTAATGCTTTTGGTGATTGAATCTAAGAGAGCTTGTTCGAGGATTCGGGTAAACTGAATAGGGTTAGTCGAAGAGCTTATTTTGATTAACTAAGATTAAGGGACAACAAGGCTATTAGAGCTTGTTAATAGTCTTGAGATAAGGGCTTAAATCACAATTCAATCGGGCATTAACAATAGTTGCATCAATTGTTCAAGACCAAGGGGAAGCATGATCAAGGGTGACTTGTTTTACTATTTGAAAACTAAAACCGAAAAAGATTTCTTCTAGTGTTTATGAGTACTTGTTTCTTTTAATTGTGTCTATTTGCTTTTAATTGTCACTAATAGATTGTTAGTTTCCCATCAACCCCCCATTATTGCTTTCTTAAGTATTTATTTCTTGCATTTTTAATCATAAACCGCTTGACATCGTAATCGAAACTGTTCGACCGTTCCCTGTGGGATCGACCCTTATTTACCATTCTACTAAGTAGGATAGTCGGTAAGGTTTAAGTGTGTTCTCATACACAATTTAATTTGGTAGCAAGAAACGACGCTACCAAATTTTGGCACAGTTGCCGGGGAACGGTGATTAGAATAGAGTTGATTTGTTGATCAAGCATTATGATTAATTACATATATAGTTGTCTTCTTATTTAGATTAGTAATTTTATAATCTCACTTTGTTTCCTTACTTTTGTTTGCTTGTAGTGAATGTTCTTGCGTTCGCAAGGAGAAAAAGGATTGCTATTTGAACCGGATATTAAGGAACGTGAACGTGAATTGAGAAGGAGAGCTCGAGATTTGGAGCAAGTCCGAGAAAGAATCGAAGTGCTGAATTTAGGGGGTGAAGATATTATTAACTTGGAAGAAATGACTGAGGATCAAGGTCAAGAAAGAACAATGAAGGAGTTGGCTAACACTAGGGTTGCTCAAGAGCCCTTGTGAATCACCTTCCCAGCCATAGGAAAAGACACGGCTTTCGAGTTGAAATCCGGACTCATCCACCTACTACCTTCCTTTCATGGATTATCCGGAGAGGACCCTCATAAGCACCTCAAGGAGTTCCATGTGGTTTGTTCAAGTATGAAGCCATCAAGGGTGACGGAAGAATAGATAAAACTTCGAGCATTCCCGTTCTCCCTGAAGGATCTTGCTCGGGATTGGCTATATTACCTTCCTTCCGGATCAATCACCACCTGGGAGCAGATGGAAACCCAATTCCTCGAAAAATTCTTCCCAGCTTCTCGAGCCACCACCATTCGAAAGGAGATCAGTGGAGTTAGGCAGATGCAAGGTGAAACATTATATGAGTATTGGGAACGTTTCAAAAGACTTGTTGGAAGTTGCCCTCCACATCAAATCACTCCACAACTGCTGATTCAGTATTGGTATGAAGGACTTTGCCTGGCAGACCGAAATATGATTGATTCAACGAGTGGAGGGGTTTTATCTGATAAGACGCCTACTGAGGCTCGAGCACTGATATCCAAAATAGCTACTAATACTCAACAATTTGGATGCAGAGAGCCGGTGAGACGGGTCAAGGATGTGATAGACTCGACTGTTGAAGAGAGGTTAGACCAACTCACCGACTTGGTGAAGAAGGTAATCTCGGGTGGCACACCTACTTCCAAGCCTTGCAGAATTTGCCAAGTCACTGAACACTCTACTGATACTTGCCCGGTTCTCGGAGAAGAAATGGAGGCTCATGCCAACGCGGTTCACAACTTTAATCCCAACTCATCCGGGAGGAAATATGATCCGTATTCACAATCATACAACCCGGGTTGGAGGGACCATCCGAATTTCAAATACGGCAATCAGAATCCGAGCAATAATCAACAAGGTGATCACAGTGGGCAAAACCGACCCCCTTTTACCAGGGGAATGTTCCAGCAGAGACAGCAACCCGAGCAGGTACACTGTGATCCTTCTCTTTCTGATATAGTGAAAAGCCTAGCCACTAGTACGCTCCAATTACAGAAGGAATCAAGCTCTAGGTTTCAGAGTATCGAAAATCAAGTCAGTCAAATAGCATCGGCGGTATCTCGTTTAGAAAATGCACAAGGAGGAAGATTACCGGCTCAACCGGAAGTCAACCCGAAAAATGTGAGTGCCATTGTTGTTATGAATGAGGAGTTACTTGGAGAGCCTGAAAAGCCCGGGTATACTTCACAAGGACAGACTGTGGACGTGGATGATGGTTCGAGGAAAGAAGAGACCTCCCATGTGGTTGAAAGTAAAGTTCGGACACCTAAGTGGAAGATTGCCAAGGAGTTGCGTAAGCAAAAGGAGGCATTAGCTGCATGCTTCCCCGACCACCTATTGCCTTTTCCTACCATGAAATACTCTTCACAAAGTGAAATTGAGAATGTCAGTGTGGGGATTTTGAGAAGCGGGAAGGTCCTTGAAAAGGGGAAGTCAAATGAAGGAGCAAGTAGAGTTGAAAGTGAAAGGGAGGGTGCAAAACATGAAATCTCGGCCGAGACATATCAGGATCTCGGCCGAGATGTCTCACCTCGTCCAGAAGACAGAATTCTCTGCCCACCTGTCTCGGCCGAGACACATAAAGATCTCGGCCGAGATTCCCTGAAATCCAACAAAAATTCTGAAATGCCCCCACTTCCGTTTCCGAGTCAAATGAAGAAGATTCCCGACAAAAATAGAGACAAGGAGATAATGGAGGTATTCAGGAAGGTGGAAATCAGTATTCCCTTGATGGACGCCGTAAAACAGATTCCGCGGTACGCAAAGTTTTTGAAAGATTTATGCACCAACAAAAGGCGTCTACATGGGAATGAGAAAGTCTTCATGGGAGAAAATATCTCGGCGATTTTTCAGAAGAAGATGCCACAAAAATGCAAGGACCCGGGAATGTTCACCATCCCGTGTAAAATCGGTAATTGTCTGATTGAAAAGGCCATGCTTGATTTGGGGGCATCGATCAATGTGATGCCCCGTTCTATTTTCAATAGCTTGAACTTGGGTCCACTGAAAGACACGAGGGTAGTCATCCAACTGGCGGACCGAAGCACCTCGTTTCCGGACGGGGTGATTGAGGACGTGATAGTTGAGGTGGATAACCTCATCTTTCCAGCAGATTTCTATGTACTTGACATGCATGGAAATTCGCCAGATTCCACTCCAATCTTGCTTGGGAGGCCATTCTTGAATACCTCCCAAACAAAGATTGAAGTGCGAGAGGGAACTCTTAGCATGGAATTTGCTGGCCAAGTGGTGCAATTCAATATTTTTGATTCAATGAAATATCCTGAGGAATTGCATAGTGTTTATTCTATTGATGTCATTGATGTTATTGATCCCCTTGTGGAGGAAGTGTTTGAGTGTTATTGTAGGGACAAAGAAGCAATTGAATTGGCGGCCGATCTAGAGAAGATAGAGCCAATGGACACCAAGAAAGAGTTTGTGGGGATAGTGGAACAATCGAAATCATCCAAGCCTTTCCGAACCAAGCCCTTTCCCAAATTCTTACCTTTGCCTGAACCTCAAGAAAAGCTGCTACCTTCTACCATCAAGGCACTAACCATTGAGCTCAAAGCCCTTCCCCCCCATCTCAAATACGCATATCTTGGGGAGGACGAAACCCTACCGGTGATTATCTCATCAAAGCTCACATCCACTCAAGAACAAGCATTGATCGGGGTCCTCAAGGTTAACAAAGAAGCTATAGGGTGGACTATTGCTGATATCAAAGGCATTAGTCCATCCCTATGCATGCACCGGATATTGTTGGAGGATAATGCCAAACCAAGTCGGGAACCCCAAAGGCGGCTTAACCCACCTATGATGGAGGTGGTGAAGACGGAGATCATCAAGCTACTCGATGTTGGGATTATTTACCCAATATCGGATAGCAAATATGTGAGCCCAACACAGGTCGTGCCCAAAAAGTCGGGAGTGACGGTGGTGGAGAACAAAGACGGGGAAATGGTTCCCACCCGCTTGCAAACCGGATGGCGAGTGTGCATCGATTACCGAAAGCTAAATGCCATGACCCGCAAAGATCATTTTCCTTTGCCATTCATTGACCAAATGCTTGAGAGATTGGCCGGGCATTCCTTCTATTGCTTCTTGGATGGATACTCCGGATTCTTTCAAATAGCCATCTCTCCAGAAGATCAAGAGAAGACCACTTTCACATGCCCCTTCGGTACCTTTGCACAGAGGAGGATGCCATTTGGGCTATGCAATGCCCCGGCCACCTTTCAAAGGTGCATGGTAAGTATTTTTTCCGAATATGTGGGGAATATTATTGAAGTTTTCATGGATGATTTCAGTGTGTATGGTGAGTCTTTCGAAAAATGCCTTGATAATCTTGCTAAAATTCTGAAAAGGTGCATAGAAACAAATCTTGTTTTGAATTGGGAGAAATTGCATTTTATGGTTGAGCAAGGCATCGTTCTTGGGCATATAATTTCATCAAAAGGGATTGAGGTTGATAGGTCTAAAGTTGATCTTATTGTTGCTTTGCCTTACCCCGCAACTGTGCGGGAAGTTCGATCATTTCTTGGCCATGCAGGTTTCTATAGGCGTTTCATTAAGGATTTTTCAAAGATCTCTGCCCCTCTGTGTCGGCTATTGCAAAAGGACGTTGAATTTGAGATGTCAACCGATTGCAAGATGGCCTTTGATCAGCTTAAGGAGGCCCTTACATCGCCCCCCATCATCCAACCTCCGGATTGGACACTGCCGTTCGAGATAATGTGCGATGCAAGCAACTATGCAGTGGGAGCTGTATTGGGGCAACGGAAGGAAAAAGCAGCCCATGTGATCTACTACGCCTCAAGGACCCTAAATCCGGCACAAGCAAACTACACCACCACAGAAAAAGAACTCTTGGCCATAGTTTTTGCTTTAGAAAAGTTTAGGTCATATCTGATTGGTACTAAGATTATCGTTTTTTCTGATCATGCAGCTCTTCGGTTTCTATTATCAAAGAAGGAAGCTAAACCAAGACTCATCAGATGGATTTTGCTACTTCAGGAATTTGATTTGGAATTCAAAGACAAGAAGGGAAAGGAAAATTGGGTGGCAGATCATTTAAGCCGTTTGATACAAGAGGAGGACGAAATGCCCTTGAAGGAGAGCTTTCCAGACGAGCAATTGCTAGCCATGACAAGCACGAAGGCCCCTTGGTATGCCAACATGGTGAATTATTTGGTGTTCAAGAGATTTCCTATTGGGATGAGTAAACCGCAGAAGGATAGGTTGAAGAGTGAGTCGAAGCATTTTGTTTGGGATGATCCATACCTGTGGAAATATGGTTCAGATCAAGTAATCAGGAGATGCATTCCCGAAGACGAAGTGCAGTCGGTGTTGAATTTTTGCCACTCACATGCTTGTGGAGGCCACTTCGGGCCGAAGAGGACGGCATACAAAGTGCTTGAGAGTGGACTATTTTGGCCCACCATATTTAGAGATGCCCTTGTTTTTTGCAAGTCCTGTGACAACTGTCAAAAGACGGGAAATGTCTCTCAAAGAAATCAAATGCCCCAAAACCCGATTGTAGTCTGCGAAATTTTTGATGTTTGGGGTATGGACTTCATGGGACCGTTTCCCTTGCCTTATGGGAATTCGTACATATTGTTAGCTGTTGACTATGTGTCCAAGTGGGTGGAGGCGAAAGCAACCCGAACCAATGACTCTAAAGTTGTGGCCGAGTTCGTCCAATCTAACATTTTTGCTCGGTTTGGGATACCAAAAGCCATTATAAGTGATAGAGGCACACACTTTTGCAACCGAACAATCGACGCATTGCTGAAGAAATACGCTGTATTGCACAAAGTTTCGACGCCTTATCATCCACAAACCAATGGGCAAGCCGAAACTTCGAATCGGGAAATCAAGTCGATATTGGAGAAGACTGTGCAACCAAATCGCAAGGATTGGAGTTTGAGGCTTAATGATGCATTATGGGCGTATAGGACTGCCTATAAAACTCCAATTGGTATGTCTCCTTTTCGACTCATTTATGGAAAGCAATGCCATCTCCCGGTGGAACTTGAACATAGAGCCTACTGGGCTATTCGGAGATGCAACATGAACCTTGATGAAGCCGGTGTACACCGAAAGCTCCAATTGCAAGAACTCGAAGAAGTTCGAAATGAAGCCTTTGAAAATGCCATGATCTACAAGGAGAAAACGAAGGCTTTTCATGACTCGAGAATTACCCGAAAAACGTTTGTGGTTGGGGAGAAAGTGCTATTATATCACTCTCGGTTGAAGTTATTTCCGGGCAAGCTCCGTTCGAGATGGGTAGGACCCTTTGTTGTCACTAAGGTGTTCGATCATGGAGCCATCGAAATTGAAAGTGGTAAAACCGGAAAAATCTTCAAGGTCAATGGGCACCTTCTCAAGCCTTATCTAGAGCATATTCAAGAAAGCCCCGGTGAAGAAGAACGAGTGGAAGACTCACCACCAAACTGAAAAAGCGTCCGTCGAGCCAACGACGTTAAACAAAGGCGCTTGTCGGGAGGCAACCCGGCGTTTACTCGTTTTCTCGTATTTTAAATTCATAGTTTAGTATTATTATTATTATTTATATATTTTGAATTGTGTTTGTTAAAATGTGTGTAGGTACCAAACAAGCAAATCAAAGCCAAGACATGGTGTAGAATGGGGGTGAAGAACACCAAAAAGGTGGAAAAATGCAGAGGAGGACCATCTCGGCCGAGACACAGAAGAAATCTCGGCCGAGACTCCATGTGAGTGAAAAGGCCAATTTTTCTCTGGAAGAAAATCTCGGCCAAGACACATACCTCATCTCGGCCGAGATCCAAAGATGCCAAAATCTGAAAAATTTGCTGGAAGATTTTCTCGGTCGAGACATTACATTATCTCGCCCGAGATTCAGAAGGGCCTAAAATGAAGAAATTTCTCTGGAAGAAAATCTCGGCCGAGACACTACATCATCTCGGCCGAGATGGGTTTGAATGGAAATTGAGCTAATTTCGCTGGAAGAGCATCTCGGCCGAGACAGGGTTGTCCAGAATGGAAGCAAATTTGCTGAAGAAAAATCTCGGCCGAGACATACATGCATCTCGGCCGAGACGGGTTTGTCCAGAATGGGAGTAAAAATGCTGAGACTTCATCTCGGCCGAGACACTTCTGAATCTCGGCCGAGATCCCTTGCCGGGTCAAGTTTTCCTGAAAGCGTAGAACGGATCTTGGCCGAGACACAGAGCCCAAATTCGAATCTCGGCCGAGAAGAAAAACAGGTATAAATACCCCCTGCGCGAAAATTAGGTCAGTTCTTCCCTAAACTTGCGATTTTCACACACTCACGCACACACTACTCCAATAATCACCCTTGCACTCGATTTCCACCTCTAAAATTCACACCACACCTCACTCACATCACCACACCAGCTCTCCTTCGAAAATATTTGGATTTGGAGCACATTTGAGGTCGATTCAAAAAGGGCGCGAGCAACCCAAATTCAAAAACTTTTCGATTAAACTCAACTGGTAAGTACGGCTATCTCCTCCTTTCGATTCATTGTTGCGTATTAGTGTATACATTGTTGAGATTGAAAGTTAATTTTACGTTTATATGCATATTCGTTGAACTTGGTTATACATACAAGTACTTGTATTGATTTTTTGCCATGTGATAAGTGTTATGCATTTAAATGATAAAATTGATTGATAGTTCGTATAGTTGCCTAATGATGGAGTGGGTGGATTGTTGAGTATAATCTTGTGAGTTTTTGAATAGGCTAAATTCGTTGTGGCATATTATCAAATATGTGCTAGGCGTCCTAAGTTAGCTAAATTCGACTATATTCTCTAGTTTTTAAGAGTAATTGTTGATATTTTCGTAATGTGTGACCTTATATGAATATGATTTGGTTGTCATTGCATGGTTGATACATTTTGCCTTGTTTTTGTTAGAGATATAGTCGGATTCAAGTGAACCTAGGAATCTCTTACTTGCACTTGAACTAGTTATTTTGCCACAAGTTTTTGATGGTTGAATTGTTGATTTTAGGTACCTATGGCACCTCCGAAACTCACAAAAGGCAACACCCAAGAAGGCACTTCTGGCCGAAGAGTCACGCAAAAAAATCCGAAGAAGCCAAGCTAAGGGTAAGGAGAAGGCTGTTGAGCCTACTCCGGAGGTTCCTCCACCGGAAGTCCCACCGACTTCCACTGACAAATCCACGAAGCCCATAGATTTTGATATAGTACTGGGAACAGAGGAGCAACGAAAACGGTTTGATAAATTGATGAAGAGGGGGGTGTCAGCTACCCGCTTTGGCGATCCCAAGATCTTGGACGCCATGGGAATCCGGCAAAATGTTCTGGAGTTGCTAGACACAGCAGGTCTAGTTCAGTGCCTCGCCCCCCGCCCAACTTTCCTCAAATTTGTGCTCGAGTTCTTCGGCACACTCGAGATCGAGGAGGAGGTCATTTCCGGCGTTTCAGTTCATCATTTCAAATTCCAGCTTCTTAACGAACATAAGACACTAAGCCACGACAACTTGGAAAGCATATATGGCTTCACGCCTAGAGCCTACGGTGATAACCATGCGTTGAGAGAGTTCAACGTGCAACAATTTTGGGAGCAAATCACTGCCGCCCCTGGAATAGTTGCACCTCAAGCATATGATCCAAGGGGTTCCAGGCTCACCGCCATTCGAAACCCCGTCGTGAAGTATTTACAGAAGCTGTTGAGCTCCACCATATGTGGCCGGAAAGAGATCAGCTCTCCCCGATTATACGAGATGGAAATTCTTTGGGCCATCGTGGATCGGAGAAAGAGGGATTTCCAACAGGATTTGGCATCATTTTTTCAGAAGATAGTGAAAGAATTGAGGACGGAGAGAAAAAGAGAAACGAAAATGCCCGACCCGATCTATTGTGGGGCGTTGATAACCCCTATACTCGAGCACTACAATGTTCCCCTTCCAGAGTACACACCTATCACTACTGATTATTATTTGGATTGGGAGGAGATGGAGAACATGCGCATTGCCATGCTCGGGTACAAAGAGGGCACATCGGGTCCGGCTGTCCCTTACGTTCACCAAAACGAGGGACCTTACCTCCGCCTACCCAACCCCGGGCTGACTTACATCACCCACCTGGCAAGCAAGCTGAATTTGGAACTGAGCTCTGAGGCACACCTCAATGCCTCCTTGGAGCCAAACCGGGAAGAACTGACCAAATTCAAGCGTGCTAAAAAGCCACGTCCGGTGGCACGAGTTCGGAGCGTAGGGGTTGAAGGGGAAGGAAGTGGCCAACCAGCGGAGCCGTCAAGAAAAAGATCATCTACTGTCATTCTAACTCAATCTGAGTTTCAGGAACGGCAAGAGGGCTTAATGGCGGCCATGGGGGACGAGATCAAAGGCGTCAGAGCCGAATTGGTGGAGCTACGAGCATCTATTGGAGCTGAGCTGAGAGGAATCAAGGAAACTATCCAAGAAAATTAGACCAAGATTCTCGACCTTTTCAAGTCAATAAAAGGATGTTTCACCGGCTCTAACCCCCGTCCTTTCCGCTCGCTGTAAGTAGAGCGACCGAGAAGTCTTACCTTTTTGTCCCAAACTTAGTTGAAAAACTAAGTTTGGGGGAAAACAAAAAGATAAGACCATTTCGGTTGCTCGAAATC
Source organism: Ajuga chamaepitys (assembly GCA_958295605.1). Taxonomy (NCBI): domain Eukaryota; kingdom Viridiplantae; phylum Streptophyta; class Magnoliopsida; order Lamiales; family Lamiaceae; genus Ajuga; species Ajuga chamaepitys. The sequence continues at coordinate 20,080,999 of OY282497.1, read as the reverse complement.
CCCTACCCCCCGTTTTTCTTCTTTCATTATCTATACTGTTGGCTTGTGAGCCATTTGACATGACTTGCTTGTTGGATTTCTTGTGATGGCCTGTGTGCCAATCTGATTTGTATATGGATTGCTTTTGTGATATGTGTCCATTTGTATTGTTGGTAATATTGCCGGCCTGTGAGCCATTGTCATTTTTATTAGCCTTGGTTGGTAATATTATTACATATGCATTTGGCTATTTCGGATTTTTGAATAATCATTGGGTGCCTTAAAGTCAAATTGTTTGTTTGTGTTGATAAGTACACACACATTTTCCCTTTATTGTTGTAGGAGTAGGATTCTTAATAAAGTAGTTCATCTAGTTAATGTTTGTGAATAAACGTGTAATAAAATGGTTAAGTTCGGCGAGCCACCCAATTGTACTCCTCTTTTTCCACAAACTAAGTTTGCAACTAAGTTTGGGGAGGGGGTGGGATTCGTACAAATTGGCAGCTCGAGAAAGCAATTAGATGAAGTTTAGGATAAAAACAAGAAAATGTGGCATTGATTAATGATGAAAGTTTTTGACAAATATCTTTGAAAGAAGCACATGGTAGAGCATGATATACTTTTGAAACAAAATTGAACATACACTCAAAACTTTTGATCAAAAATTGCAACCGAGTGAGTTTTTGAGGTTTAGAAAATACTCCCATCTTTGGAGTAACGTAAACTTTCTTTCGGTGTGAAATTCATTGAGTGCATTTAGTTGTCTCTAGAACTTGCCTTGATTCTCTATTTTGCATGAGTCGGTGCATTGTGTGACATTGAAAATGATCTTAGGCAATCCTTGATTTGAGCCTACTTTCAAGCTTGAAAACACATCCTTTTTACCTAATTTGATATTGTCTCTAGTTGAGCCCCTTGAGCTTTTAGCCTCTTGTTTGACCGCCCAATTCTACAAGCCGAAACCCTTTCGATTAGCCTTTGAACCTAATTGGACTATTTGAGTATGAGGGAGGTGGTTGGAAGGTAGTCGGGTAATTTGGGATTGAAAAGGGTGAACTATTGGGAATATTGAAGGGTGAAAGGAATTGAAACAATAGGAAAAGAATCGAGAATACTAGTCCTCTCCAATTTTTGTTTGTGTTAAAAAAAAAAAAAAAAAAAAGGAGTCGAAAATCGAAAAAAGTCGAAAAATCAGAAAAACAAAAGAAAAAGTTAGTTGTATATACTCATTGTTGCTTTTGATTTGGAGAGGCTAGTAATATAAATGCCTTTTAATAGATGTTCTCAAAGTTGTAAGAATTCAAAAGAAAATACACTCAAAGGGAGAATTAAGAAAGCATTTAGGTTGTGGACTTTGTGGTAAGGAGAAGAAATCAATTTTTGGGATTGGTTTACTAAGGAAGTAAAGAGTGAGGTTAAGTGACCATTGTTTGAGGGGTAGATGGGTAGTGCACGACTCATTTAGTCCGTTTTATAGTCACTTATACCCAAAATTATCCCACCTTACCCCAAACCAACATTACAACCCGTTAAAGACCTTTTTGATTCTTTGTCACACATGTCGGTATACATCGAAGTTTAGATGATTGGCAAGCTTATGGTAGGCATTTTATGTATTTCAATGTGAGCGTATACACTTCCCTTTTGATACACTTGAGAGTCGAGAGTTACACTCACCATGTGAGGATCTTAAGTTTAGAGTATTTTGTCTCGAGAGTAATGGATCTAGTCTATCACACATGCTCACTTTTATCATGATCTCTTACTCTTTTTCATGAAAATTTTGAAATCAAATGCCACTAAACTTTGCCCTAAACACGTGTTCTTTTGTCTTTCTCTTTATTGTTCGGGACGAACAAGTTTTACTACCCTTGATCGAGTATCCCTTTGGTTCCAACGAATTACACAACTATTGTTGATGCCCAATGGAAAGCATTTCAAGTCCCTATTTCACGACTACTAACAAGCTCTAGCAACCGTATTATCTCGTAATTATGGCTAATCGAAATAAGCTCTTCGACTAACCCTATCCAATTAAACCAAAATGTCGAACAAGCTCTCTTCAATTTGGCAATCGAATGATAAAAGCTCGAAGATAATGAAACGGATTTGACATAAACCTCGAAAGCTCGGGTTTAGAGGTCGAACTCTACACTATCACCAACGAAACCACTCGTTGTTTGCTACTAGGGAATCGAAAATCCTACAATTACGGATAGTGATTTCCAATTCTAGCAACACATTCATATACTTCCTAGAGGTTGATCAAGCCAAGAAAAAGCATACAAATATGAGTCAATAACAGTAAATAGTATAGAACACTTGAAATTGCAATCAAATGGTAACATCAACTAGCAATAATCATGTAAACATTGCCACTCAAAGTTTTACATTTGATTAAGGGTAGAAATAAGGGTGCTACTCACCCATGGAAACTAAAACAAACAGAAAATAAGTAGAAAAATAAAGAAACATGATACTGAGATGGATGAAACCAAAGATGTTAATTGGAGAAGATGATCCTTCAATCTCTTGCCCAATCTTCCTTCCTTGGTGGCTAAAAAATAGCTGGAAAGTGTGTATTTCAATGTCTCAAAAGTAGGTTAATTTCGAAAGGGAGGATATATATATATATATATATATATATATATATATATATATATAGAGGAAGAGTTATTACTCCAATTTAAGGCAAAATCGCGTTCAGCAATTTAAAACAGGGCAAGAAATCTCGACTGAGACGCGAGTGTGTCTCGGCCGAGACGTGAAAAAGGGATTTTCAATTGGTAAACCGAGGGATAATCTCGACCGAGATTGGGTTGCATCTCGGTCGAGACGTGAAAAGGGGATTTTTAGGGTTTGGGCCATCTCGGCCGAGATTGGGTTTCATCTCGGCCGAGATCTTCATCTCTTTGAATCTCTGGTTTTCCCTGGAGAGCTATCTCGGCCGAGATGTCGTTCCCATCTCGGCCTAGATCTTCAATTTCTCAAAACTTCAGGATTTCCCTGGAGAAGTATCTCGGTCGAGATTGTGCCCTGTCTCGGCCGAGATTGACCCCTCAGCCCTGTCCCTTGTTTCTTCGACCGATCCCTCGACTCCGCGATCGTTTGATGTTCTTTTTCGATCCTTTTTCACCTGTCTTAACACAAAAACAACACAAACGCATTATTTTACCCATGCAAATACAAAAGCACTAAATACACGTGATTATGCACAATATCGACACTAAAATGACACTAAAAGTGCCCTGAAGTGCGTGCACGGGGCACGTGTACCAAATCTCCCCAAACTTAGAACTTGTTTGTCCCTAACAATAAAGAGAAAGACAAAAGGACACGTGTTTAGGGCAGAGTTTAGTGGCATTTGATTTCAGAGAATTTTCATGAAAAAGAATAAGTGATCATGATAAAAGCGAGCATATGTGATAGACTAGATCCACTACTCTCAAGACATAACACTCTCAACTTAAGATCCTCGCCGGGTGAGTGTATCTCTCTCTCTCGAGTGCATTAGAAAAGGTAGTGTTTACACTCACATTGAAAATGCACACAATGCCTACCATAGGCTTGCCAATCATCTAAACCTGAAATAGTACTTGACATGTGTGACAATGAATCGTCCTTATGTGGGTTGTAATGTTGGCTAGGGGTAAGGTGGGATAAAATTTAGGTAAAAGTGACTATAAAACGGACTAAATGAGACGTGCACTACCCATCTACCCCTCAAACTATGGTCACTCAACCTCACTCTTTTAATTCTCAATCAAGTCGAACTTAACATTCGACTTCTTCACCTTATTCCTACCTACATTTCCCATATTTATCAATCCTTTCAATAATTATGCTTCTTAAGAGTTTTCTAAACAAGGGATTGTAATCACAAAATGATGTGATTTTCATTAACCTCTCCAAATGAATGGTATATATCCTTCCTCTTTCTTTCGTTTTTCTGGTTTTTCCAATTTTTTTTTTTTTTTTGAAGAGGTTAATATTCTCGATTATAGCATATTTCGCCTTTTTCCTTTCACCCTTCTTTGTTTCCCACTAGTTTACCCAAATTTAATCCTAATTTTAAAACTAACTACCTTCCAACCGCCTCCCTCATACTCAACAGTCCGTTTGAGTATCAAAGGCTAAATGAAAGGTAAATTTGCTTGTAGTGTTGGATATCAAACAAAAAGGCATTAGCTCAAAGGGGCTTAACTAGAGACAATGTCAAATTTGGTAAAAAGAAAATATTTTCAAGCTTTTGAAATAGGTTTTAATCAAGAATTGCCTAATATCATTTTCAAAGCCACAACATGTATTGACTTATTCAAAAGTAGAGAATTAGAGCAAGTTCTAGAGGAAAATACATGCATTCAATGAATTTTCGCACGAAAGGGAATTTAATTTCACTCCAAAAATGGGAGTACGCATTAGGCTCAAAGACTCACTTGGTTGCAAATTTGATCAAAAGTTTTGAGTGTATGTTCAATTTTGTTTCAAAAAGTCTATCATGCTCTACCATGTGCTTCTTTCAAAAATATTTGTTAAAAATTTTCATCATTAATCAATGCCACATTTTTCCTTCCAAAACTAATCCAATTACTTTCTCAAGCTGCCAACAATCCTACCCCCTCCCCAAACTTAGTTGCAAACTAAGTTTGTGGAAAAAGAGGAGTACAAGTCGGTGCTCGTCGAAATTAACCAATTATTAACCAACTAAATAACCAGCCTCATTCTACTAAAAACAGAGTAAACAAAAAGATTATTCCTAAATGTGCAAAATACCAATCAAAATACTACAGTAAAGCTCATAAAGCAAACAAAAGATAAACAAAGGCACACAGGCCCACCAATTCAATTACAATTAACAAAACAAATTCAAGAAGGATACCAAAGATAATCAATCAAATCTACTCGGCACACAGGCCGTCAAGCCAAAGTGATCAAGTTTAAGAAAAGAGGCACATGGGCCAATAATACAATCCAAACAATCAATAGTCATGAGGAATCAGAAAAGAGGCAGAAGGGGAGTTCGGGAATTCGAGTGGCGAAGAATGTCTCACCCCTTCCCCAAACTTAGTTTTTCAACTGAGTTGGTGAAGAAACGGACAAGGCATTCTTGGCGCTCTACTCACAGTGACTTGGAAGGCCGGGCGTCTCGGGAGCTCGAGTTGGTAAAACATCCTTGGATGCTTTTGAATAAAGCTAGCAGCTTGTTCTGACTCTCTTTAATTTCTTTCATTTCTGCTCCCAATTGATGGACATCGCCTCGAAGTGCACTGATGTGCGCTTTAATGTCCTGCACGCCCGACTCCAAACTACTCAGCCAGTCACTATGCTCCTCCCGAATCTCGGGCCCGAGACCGCACTGCAGACGCCGGTCTCTTCCGGGTGGGCTGATTGCTCCCTTCTGCAGTCCCTGTACTCATCTCCCGGGGCCACAATTCATGGCTTCTTCCCCCTCTGGTAGCGTGTTAGCTCAGCACTGGTCGGCTCATTGGATTCTCTTAAATTTGCTTCTGAGCTCAGTGCCAAGTTTGGCATGCTTGTCTCCAATCGCTCGATGTAAGTGAGGCTGGGGTTGGGAAGGCGGAGGTATGATCCCACATTCTGGAGGACATAAGGGACAGCCGGACACAATGTTCCCTCTTGGTACCCGAGCATGGCAATACGCATATACTCCATCTCCTCGCAGTCTAAATAGTAGTCAGGGGTGATGGGTGTGTATTCTGGGAGGGGTACATTGTAATGCTCGAGTATAGGGGTAATCAAAGCCCCATAGTAGATCGGGTCGGGCACCTTTGTCTCTCTTTTCCGTTCTGTCCTCAATTCTTTGACTATTTTCTGAAAGCTTGATATCAGGTCATGATGAAAATCCCTCAACTTCCTATCCACGATAGGCCATAGGATCTCCATCTCGTACAATCGGGGAGAACTGGTCTCTTTCCTTCCACATATGGTGGAGCTCAACAACTTTTATAGATACTTCACGACGGGGCTTCTGATGGAGGTCAGCCCGGAGCTCCTCGGGTCGTAGGCCTGGTGTGCCACTATTCCAGGGGCGGCAGTGATTTGCCCCTAGAATTGTTGCATGTAAAACTCTTTTAACTGATGTTCATCACTAACGGCTGGACATCTTGAAGCCATATATACGTTTCAAGTTGTCGTGGCTCAGTATCTTTTCTTCATTCAGAAGTTGGAATTTGAAGTGGTGGATCTTGGTCTAGCAGGAAAGAGACTCTTCCTTGATTTCGAGGGTGCTGAAAAACTCTAGCACGAATTTGAGGAAAGTCGGGTGGGGTGCTAGGCACTGGGCTAGACCTGCTTTGTCTAACAGTTCAAGAACATTTTGCCAGATTCCCATTACATCCAAACTCTTGGGATCACCATAACGGGTGGCTGACACCCCCCTTCTCATCAACTTGTCAAATCTTTTCCTCTGATCCTCCGTGCTCAGCACTATGTTGAAATCAATTAGCTTTGTGGACTTGTTGGTGGTAGTTGATGGAATTTCCGGCGTGGGAGCCTCTGGAGTAGGCTCAACGGCTTTCTCCTTGCCCTTAGCTTAGCTTTTTTGGATTTTCTGTGTGACCCGCCTGCCGGAAGTGCCTTCTTGAGGTGTGTTCTTCGTATTTTTGGGTGGGGCCATTGTGTGCCTACAACAAGCACACAATACACGCATCAAAATCTCCCATATTGAACACGTATCACCAATTTAAACATCAACTGGAATCAAATAGAAGATCAATCACTCATGTTCAATCAACATAGAATATCACAAGTGAGTTTACAATCTAGATGACGCAATTGACATGATTCAATGGGCATATATGGCAAAACACTTCCAATCGTTATCCTATTGCAACGAAATTCTACCAATGCTAAAAAAAAATAGGTCAATTACGTTTCTTTATCAACAAGAGTCTAAAAGTGCCTACTCTTCACATAAATTCACTAATCAACCTAATAATCGAGCATAGTAATTGAATCAAACTACAAAAAAGTAACAAGAGGGAACGCATGTCAAGTGGTCGGTGATATAGCAAAATCAACTTCAATCTTCAATTTCAATGATTCTCAAACTAATCCTCATCCATCATCAACAAATCATGCAAATACAAAGACTATCACTACAAATTTAGTGTTAAAATACTTAAAACCAGTCAACATTGGCAAAAATTCACAAAACAACTTGTGCACAACCAATATCATTACACCAACTAGTCTAACACCAAATTTGCCCCTAATCTTAACAACAAAGTTCATAATAAACAAATAAAGATTAAGGGAAAGAGATAGCCGTACTTACCGGTCGGATTTAATTGAAGGATTTTGAATTGAACTTTTTCGCGCCCTTTTCAACCCGACCTCAACTTTTCTCCAAATCTAAATTTTTTTGGATAGAAGTGTGTGTGGTGATGTGGGTGAGGTGTGGTGTGAATTTGAGGGGAAGAAGTTGAGTAAAAATGGAGTTTTTAAGGGTGTGTGTGCGTGTGTGCACGCAAAATCGCAAAAGGGGAGGGGGGGGGGGGGGGAAGAAAATGACCTGCTGTTCCGAGATGCATTTTTGACATTTGTGTCTCGGCCGAGATCTATTCTTGGGTCTCAGGTTTATTTGGCTCAGAAGAGGATCTCGGCAGAGATGCGTATGTGTCTCGGCCGAGATTTCTTTCCAGCAAAATTGCCCCCATTCTGGATAAATTGATCTCGGCCGAGATGAGTATGTGTCTCAACCGAGATACGTTTCCAGCAAAATTACCCTCATTCTGGACATATTGATCTCGGCCGAGATGACTTGATGTCTCGGCCGAGATAAGCTTCCAGCAATTTTGGCTAATTTACTGGAAATTGATCTCGACCGAGATGATCTGGTATCTCGGCTGAGATTATCTTCCAACGTTTTTGGGCCAATTTGAGCTCTGTTCAATCTCGGCCGAGATGAAGGTTTTGTCTCGGCTGAGATACGTTCACAGTAATTTTTACCTGGTTTACCTTTGTGACGTCTCGATCGAGATTCCTCGTGTGTCTCGGCCGAGATTGGTCTCCAACAAATTTTTCCTCCATTTTGGTCTCCTTCACCCCCATTCCATGCTATATTTTTATCATTCTAATTGATATCTGCACAATTCTAAACAAAAAAACATCAAATATGCCACAAGGCATTTATTAAGGAACTAACTAGGAATTTGAAAAACGCAAAAATTGAAGGATACCGTCGGGGTGCCTCCCGACAAGCGCCTTTGTTTAACCTCTTTGGCTTGATGGACCTCGCTTAGTTTAGTGGTGGGTCTTCTACGTGCCCCTCTTCTCCGGGTGTGTCTTGAAAATGCTCTAGATATGGCTTGAGAAGATGCCCATTGACTTTGAAGACTTTCCCGGTTTTGTCACTTTCAATCTCGATGGCACCATGATCGAACACCTTAGTGACAACAAAGGGCCCTATCCACCTTGAACGGAGTTTGCCTGGAAATAACTTCAACCGGGAGTGATATAAAAACACTTTCTCCCCAGTCATAAACGTTTTCCAGGTAATCCTCGAGTCATGAAAAGCCTTCGTTTTCTCCTTGTAGATCATTGCGTTTTCAAAAGCTTCATTTCGAATTTCTTCAAGCTCTTGCAATTAGAGCTTTCGGTGTATACCGGCTTCATCGAGGTTCTTATTGCATCTCCGGATAGCCCAATATGCTCTATGCTCAAGTTCAACCGGGAGATGGCATGGCTTTCCATAAATAATTCGAAAGGGAGACATACCAATTGGAGTTTTACAGGCGGTCCTATACGCCCATAATACATCATTGAGCCTCAAACTCCAATCCTTGGGATTCGGTTGAATGGTCTTTTCCAATATCGACTTGATTTCCCAATTCGAAGTTTCGGCTTGCCCATTGGTTGGTGGATGATAGGGCGTCGAAACCTTGTGCAATGCATCATATTTCTTCAGCAATGCGTCGATTGTTCGGTTGCAAAAGTGGGTGCCTCTATCACTTATAATGGCTTTTGGTATCCCAAACCGAGCAAAAAAGTTGGATTGAACGAACTCGGCCACAACTTTGGAGTCATTGGTTCGGGTTGCTTTCGCCTCCACCCACTTGGACACATAGTCAACGGCAAACAAAATATATGAATTCCCATAAGACGAAGGGAATGGTCCCATGAAGTCCATACCCCAAACATAAAAAAATTCACAAACTACAATCGGGTTTTGGGGCATTTGGTTATTTTGAGAGATATTGCCCGTCTTTTGGCAGTTGTCACATCACTTGCAAAAAGTGTAAGCATCCTTAAACAAAGTTGGCCAAAAGAACCCGCTCTCGAGAACTTTGTGGGCTGTCCTCTTGGGACCAAAGTGTCCCCCACATGCATAGGAGTGACAAAAAGCTAGTATCGATGGGACTTCTATTTCGGGAATGCACCTTTGTATGACTTGGTCCAAACCATGTTTTCATAGATACGGATCATCCCAAAAGTAATATTTCGCCTCACTTTTCAATCTATCTCGTTGGGCCTTGTTCATGCTATCGGGATATACTCTTTTCACCAAATAATTTGCTAAGTTAGCATACCACAGGATACCCGAATCTGATGCCATGAATAACTACTCATCCGGGAAACTCTCTCGAAGAGGCAATTCTGTCCCCTCAGGAATTATTCTGCTCAATTGATCTGCTACAGAATTATTAGCACCCTTTTTATCCCTTATTTCCAAATCAAACTCCTGCAACAACAAGATCCAACGTATCAGTCTGGATTTGGCTTCTTTCTTTGCCATAAGGAACCTAAGAGCGGCATGATCAGTGAACATGATGATTTTTGTCCCAACTAAGTAGGATCTGAATTTCTCTAGTGCGAAAACAATAGCAAGTAGTTCCTTCTCAGTAGTGGTATAGTTGGTCTGGGCTGGATTCAGTGTCCGTGAAGCATAGTAAATTACATGTGCCACCTTTCCTATCCTTTGCCCTAGGACTGCACCCACTGCTTGATCACTGGCATCACACATTAGTTCGAAAGGAAGCTTACAGTCGGGTGGTTTGATGATGGGAGGAGTGACATGCTTTCTTTAAGCACATCAAACGCAATCTTGCATCCTTCATTCATTTCAAAATCAACGTCTTTCTGCAATAGACGACACAAGGGAGAAGCAATCTTGGAAAAACCCTTTATGAACCTGTGATAAAAACCTGCATGGCCAAGAAACGAACGAACTTCCCGCACATTTGTAGGGTAAGGCAAAAAGGCAATTATTCCAACCTTAGCTTTATCCACTTCAATGCCTTTCTTAGAAATCAAATGTCCTAGTACAATTCCTTGTTCTACCATGAAATGGCATTTTTCCCAGTTCAACAAGAGATTTTTATCAATGCATCTTTTAAGAATTTTCACAAGATTTTCAAGGCAATTTTCGAATGATTTTCCATATACACTAAAGTCATCCATGAAAACTTCAATGAAATGCCCAATAAATTCGGAGAAGATACTTACCATACACCTTTGGAAGGTGGCAGGTGCGTTGCAAAGCCCGAATGGCATGCACCTCCATGCGAATGTGCCAAAGGGGCATGTGAAGGTCATCTTCTCTTGATCCTCTGGAGCAATCGGGACATGGAAGTAGCCGGAAAACCATCCAAGAAGCAATAGAAGGGGTGGCCGGCCAATCTCTCTAGCATTTGGTCAATGAAGGGTGGTGGGAAATGGTCCTTCCTTGTCATAGCATTCAGCTTTCTGTAGTCGATACATACTCGCCAACCGGTCTGTAGTCGTGTGGGCATCATCTCCCCATCTTTTCCCTCTATGACTGTTATACCAGATTTCTTTGGGACCACCTGAGTCGGGCTCACAAATTTGCTATCAGATATAGGGTAGATGATTCCCACATCCAATAGCTTAATGACTTCTTTCTTGACCACCTCCATCATGGGAGGATTGAGCCTTCGCTGTGGTTCTCTGCTTGGCTTCACATCATCTTCGAGGAGTATGCGGTGCATGCATAAGGATGGACTTATTCCCTTGATGTCGCCAATAGTCCACCCTATTGCCTCCTTGTTTTGCTTGAGCACCTCAATCAATGTCTGCTCTTAATTGTGAGTTAACTTCGAAGAAATGATCATGGGTAATGTCTTGTCCTCCCCAAGGTATGCATACTTGAGGTGAGAAGGAAGGGCCTTAAGCTCAAGAACAGGTGCCTTGATTGTAGAAGGTAGAGCTTTTTCTTGTGATTCCGGGAGGGAAATGAACTTCTGTGCATAATTTGGTGGGAATGACTTTGGTGCATCCATTTGTGCCACTGTTTCCACCGGTGCCTCATCGGTCTCCCGAACCTCCTCTTTACCCTTCTCCAACTGAGTAGTAAGTGCAACTTCCATTGGGTCCCTACATGACAACTCAAACAACTCTTTCACGAGAGGATCAATAACATCAATGGAAAATACAGAATGAACATCCTCCGGGAAACGCATTGCATAAAAAATATTGAAATTGACAATTTGTCCATCAAATTCCATCGTGAGGGTGCCCTCAAAGACATCGATCTTGGTTTGGGAAGTATTTGAAAATGGTCTTCCCAACAAGATTGGTGTGGATGTTGATGGATCACCTTGCATGTCCATCACATAGAAATCAGCAGGAAACACGAGTTCATCAACTTCAACTAGCACATTCTCAATTACCCCATTGGGATACGAAGTGCTTTGGTCGGCTAGTTGAATGATGACCCCTGTTTCCTTAAGTGGACCCAAATTTAAAGAATGAAAAATTGAACGTGGCATGACATTAATCGAAGCTCCTAAGTCGGGCATTGCACGTTCAATTCGACAGTTACCTATATTGCACGGAATCACGAACATTCCAGGGTCTTTGCACTTTGGTGGGAGCCTCTTTTGGAAGATGGCGGATACATTCTCTCCCATGATCACTTTTTTCCTTCCCTTTAAGCTTCCTCTTATTGGTGCAGTGGTCTTTCAGAAATTTCGCATATCTGGGAATTTGCTTCACTGCATCTATCAGAGGGATATTTATCTCCACTTTTCTGAACATTTGCAGCATTTCTTTATCCCTATTTTTATCCGGGACCCTCTTGATTTGGCTAGGGAAGTGACATGTGACTTATGGGCGTCTCGGCCAAGATTTGGTTGTGTCTCGGCCGAGACAAGAGTGCAGCGTTTTTCCTCTTCAGGTTGGATTGCTTGATCTCGGCCGAGATGCACTTCATTCTTGGCCGAGATTGTTGGGCAGGAAATTTCCTCTTCTGGGTGAAGTGAGCCATCTCGGCCGAGATTCACTTCATTCTCGGCCGAGAATTCTTTCTCAGCATTTTCCCCTTCGTTTTCGATTCTAATTTCCCCATTGGAATGATGCCCGGGCTTTTTAGGCTCTCCAAGCATCACCCCACTTCTTAGGGTGATTGCACTGACATTTTGGGTGTTTATCTCGGGTTGTGTCGGTAGCTTTCCACTTTGAGCACTCTCTAGACGGGATACCGCTGATGCTATTTGACTGACTTGATTTTCAATACTCTGGAACCTCAAACTTGATTCCTTCTGCAGTTGAAGCGTACTTGTTGCTAGGCTCTTGACTATGTCAGAAAGGGATGGATCAGAAGGTATTGGTTCAGCAGGTTGCCTTTGCTGGAATATCCCCCTAGGATAGGGGGGTCGATTGTGTCCACCCATATCACCCTGTTGATGCATATTTGGACCTTGATTCTCATATTTGAAATTGGGGTGATCTCTCCACCCCGGATTGTACGACTGCGAATAGGGATCATACTTCCGGCCAGCCTGGTTAGGATTAAAATTATGAACTGCATTGGCATGAGCATCCATTTCTTCTCCAAGAATAAGACAGGTATCAGTGGAGTGCTCGGTTATCTGACAGATTCTGCAGGGTTTTGGGGTAGGAGTGCTCCCCGAAATCACTTTCTTCACCAGGTCGATGAGCTGGTCCAATCTTTCTTCAACACTTGAATCAATAACATCTTTGACTCGCCTCACTGGTTCTCTACAACGGAACTGTTGAGTGTTGGCGGCCATCTTGGAGATCAATGCTCGGGCCTCGGTTAGAGTCTTGTCGGCCAGAGCCCCTCCACTAGCTAAATCAATCATGTTCCGTTCGGTTATACATAGTCCCTCGTACCAATACTGGATCAACAATTGTGGAGTGATTTGATGTGGTGGGCAGCTCCCTACAAGCTTCTTGAATCTTTCTCAATACTCATACAATGTTTCCCCCTGCATTTGCCTCACGCCACTGATGTCTTTTCGGATGGTGGTGGCTCGAGATGCTGGAAAATACTTTTTCCAGAAAATGTGTTTCCATCTGCTCCCAAGTAGTAATGGAACCCGGTGGCAAGTCGTACGGCCAGTCTCTAGCAAGATCTTTCAATGAAAAAGGAAATGCTCTGAGCTTAATTTGTTCTTCAGTCACCCTGGTCGGCTTCATACTCGAGCAGACCACATGAAATTCCTTTAAGTGTTTGTGTGGGTCTTCCCCGCTTAGCCCATGGAATGATGGCAGAAGGTGAATGAGCCCCGATTTGAGCTCAAAAGTGGTGTCAGTCCCTATCTCGGGGAATGTAATACACAAGGGTTCGTGTGCAACCCTTGTGTTGGCAAGTTCCTTCATGGTTCTTTCCTGATCCTGCTCGCCAGCCATCTCTTCCAATTCAATCTCCTCACTCTCTATACTCAAGGTTTCAAATGATTCTCGGACATCTTCAAGTAACCTCGCTCTTCTCCTCAATAGCCTTTCCCGTTCAACTATCTCTGGCTCGTATAAAAGTCCTTTTTCCCCTTGGGAACGCAATAACATTAACTACCTATCCAAAAAAAAGAAAATAAGAGAATATCAAACTACTAGATAAAAAAGAAGTAGATAAACGACTAATAAACTAAACATAATGCTTGAACAAATAAAACAACACTATTCTTATCACTGTTCCCCGACAACGGCGCCAAAATTTGGTACGAGTCGTTGGACCGTACCAAATTAATTGTATAAAAATATATACTTATCCTTATCCTACTACTCTAACTCGTAGAGTGGTATGTAGGAGTCGATCCCACGAGGAACGGTTGAACAATATTGTTTTGATATGTCAAGCGATTATATACTTCAAACAAGAATAAACTCGAACAATGAAAGCAATAAAGGTGGGGGGAGGGGGGTTGTTTGTCAAGTTAGGAACCACTATTTAGCTATAATCAACTAAGCTAAGATTCAATTAACAAAAGATAGCAAGATAGATAAATCGATTTTTGGATTTTAAATATATGATTAAAGTATCTACCCTTGATCGAGTATCCCTTTGGTTCCAACGAATTACACAACTATTGTTGATGCCCAATGGAAAGCATTTCAAGTCCCTATTTCACGACTACTAACAAGCTCTAGCAACCGTATTATCTCGTAATTATGGCTAATCGAAATAAGCTCTTCGACTAACCCTATCCAATTAAACCAAAATGTCGAACAAGCTCTCTTCAATTTGGCAATCAAATGATAAAAGCTCCAAGACAATGAAACATATTTGACATAAACCTCGAAAGCTCGGGTTTAGAGGTCGAACTCTACACTATCACCAACGAAACCACTCGTTGTTTGCTACTAGGGAATCGAAAATCCTACAATTACGGATAGTGATTTTCAATTCTAGCAACACATTCATATACTTCCTAGAGGTTGATCAAGCCAAGAAAAAGCATACAAATATGAGTCAATAACAGTAAATAGTATAGAACACTTGAAATTGCAATCAAATGGTAACATCAACTAGCAATAATCATGTAAACATTGTCACTCAAAGTTTTACATTTGATCAAGGGTAGAAATAAGGGTGCTACTCACCCATGGAAGCTAAAACAAACAGAAAATAAGTAGAAAAATAAAGAAATATAATACTGAGATGGATGAAACCAAAGATGTCAATTGGAGAAGATGATCCTTCAATCTCTTACCCAATCTTCTTCCTTGGTGGCTTTGGTGGCTCAAAAATGGCTGGAAAGTGTGTATTTCAATGCCCCAAAAGTAGGTTAATTTCGAAAGGGAGGATATATATATATATATATAGGGGAAGAGTTGTTACTTCAATTTAAGGCCGTTCAGGAATTTAAAACAGGGCAAGGAATCTTGGCCGAGATGTGAGTGTGTCTCGACCAAGATGTGAAAAAGGGATTTTCAATTGGTAAACCGAGGATTATCTCGGCCGAGATTGGGTTGCATCTCGGCCGAGATTGGGTTGCATCTCGGCCGAGATATGAAAAGGGGATTTTTTGGGTTTGGGCCATCTCGGCCGAGATTGGGTTTCATCTCGACCGAGATCTTCATCTCTTTGAATCTCTGGTTTTCCCTGGAGAGCTATCTCGGCCGAGATGCCGTACTCGTCTCGGCCGAGAACTTCAATTTCTCAAAACTCCAGGATTTCCCTGGAGAAGTATCTCGGCCGAGATTGTGCCCTGTCTCGGCCGAGATCGACCCCTCAGCCCTGTCCCTTGTTTCTTCGACCGATCCCTCGACTCCGTGATCGTTTGATGTTCTTTTTCGATCCTTTTTCACCTGTCTTAACACAAAAACAACACAAACGCATTATTTTGCCCATGAGAATACAAAAGCACTAAATACACGTGATTACGCACAATATTGACACTAAAATGACACTAAAAGTGCCCTAAAGTGCGTGCACGAGACACGTGTACCATTCAGTACAATAATCATCCATACTGTTATCATAACAAAATTTTCAATATATGAAAAATCCAACTGTTATTGTACCTAAAATTTTGGTATACCAAATTTTATTTCGATATATGTATATAATATTTATAGTTGATTTTGGTTACCAAAATACCCTACTACCAAAATACAAAAAAAATATTCGATATAGCGGAATACTGAACTAACAAAATACCGAGAAAAAGTGGGTATATCGATATATATACAGAAATACAAAAAAAAAAAAAATTCTTATACCATTGCATAATAATTTCTTTTGTTATGGTGAAATTCAGGATACAAAACTTTTATGTTTTCAATAATATATTGGTATGATAAGTACGTTATTTCGGCATTACGTTATTTTTGTCACCCCTATGTATTTTATCCCTTTACTAAAATTACCAAAAAACTATAATTTTCGGTATATCGATTTTTTTGGTACGATAACGGTATGAGAATAAAAAATTGATATTTCGATAATTATTGGTATACTAAATTCTTATTTGATATTTCATTATACCAAATTTTTGGGGTATTTTAGTAGTTCGATATACCATTAGAAACTTTGTATGCCAAAATTACCTGCAAGTAACGGTTTATACTTGGTCAAGTAATAATATGAATGTTCCGTGTATCATAAATTTCGGTATGATTACGTTACGGATACTTATCGTACCGAACTACCACTAGAAATACGTACTAAATATTCTTGAAAATTTGGCATTTGTACTACACTGCAGTTTCAGCAAGTAGCTTCTAAATATTTATGAGTGATAGATGTATAGGGATGAAATACTTACTAGGATTGTGTGATTGATAAATATTTGATAGGTTGTGATTTAATCAACAATTGTTGAAAATTGTGGAAGATTTGTTAAAAAATGTGAAAGGTTGGGATATAATTGTATAATTTACATTAGTAATTTTTTAAGTAAGGATTGCCACGTGGCAGCCATGTGGACTTTTGTCAGCCACGTAAGCAACATTTAATAGGAAAATAGACGGATGCTATAATTGTTAAAGATTCGATAGGTTGTGATTTAATCAACAATTATTGAAAGGTTGTGCTATATTTTTTTTAAACCGTGAAATATTGAGATATATTTTTATATTTTACCTATTAATCTTAAATTACCGACTTTTAGAAGGTAGATTGAGCAAAAACATGTCTAATATCATTTTATAGAGGATTCTTTTTTTTTTTTTAGTATAGATTCTGGTTGGATTGGGGTGGGTGGGAGTCAAACCTGATCAATTGACTAGGTATAAGATGCTCTATCAACTAAGCTATGATAATCAATTCCGATAGAGGATTCTTCTTTACTATATAGTAAGATACGTAAATTTATAAAAGTTTAACAAACTTAGATAAATGTATTAAAGGGCATATTTAGTCGGGGGAACTTAATTACAAAATTACTCATCCTATATCTTATTTATTTTTATTATTATTATTATTATTATTATTATTATTATTATTATTATTATTATTATTATTATTATTATTATTATTATTATTATTATTATTATTATTATTATTATTATTATTATTATTATTATTATTATTATCATCATCATTATTGATTTTTTGTCGTTGTCTGAGAGAGTATTATCTGATTCATCTTTAGCTCACACCAAGGCCTCCAATTTAGCTTGCATAGCATGCTAGAATGATCACAATTCGTACTACGACGCACAATAGAAAACCGGTGTAGGAATATTTCTACATATATTCAATAGTTTGTTATCTTGTTAATTGTAGCCAATGAAGTATAGAAACGTGTCCTGGTCTAGGAGGATCGGAAGTTTTATAACACAATACTGTACACACTATTTTATAAAGGAAATCAAATACTGAAAATTGCCACATATATCTTCTTTTCTTTTCTGCATGCTTTAATGGCTTTTGTTCGCAATATAAACCTTTTCAGCCTAGCTAACACGGTATCAGAGTAGGTTTGAGGACCTGTCTCTGATTCGTGAGTTTATATGTCTAGGCTCATTTCTTCTCTATCTTTAACATTTTCTGAGTTGTTTTTTTTCTTTTTAAGGGAAAGTCCAGGTGTCATACTTACCATTGAGGAACCAACAGCTTCACAGCCTCAAAACACTACATTATCCACAGCTCCACCAGTACTACCCTCTACTCCACAGATCCAAGTTATACAACCCCAAATCAACTCATAACCACCAAACTCACAGAAACCAATTATCTTATCTGGAAGCAACAACTTCTTACGGCTATTCGAGGCTACGGCCTTGGAGCTTTATCACTGGAGAAAATTTTACCCCTACTCTAGTTATTTCCACCAAGAATGGTGAAACCACTTCCCTTTCTCTTAATCCAGAATATGAGCCTTGATTGAGGCAAGACCAGCTTCTTGCTTCCTGTATCTTGTCCTCATTATCTAAAAAATTATTGGCTCTTATGGTTGGTCTCACTACCTCATAGGAAATTTGGGATGCCCTAGCATTAAACTTTGCTAGCCAGTCTCAAGCACGAAGGATGCAATACAAGTGCGAGCTGCAGAATCTCAAAAAGGGGTCAATGAGCATGAGAGAGTTTTTGGGAAAGGTGAAGTCCTGTTGTGACACTTTTGCTTCCATTGCAGAGAATGTCCCGGATGATGACCATATGCTACACATTTTCTTTGGTCTCGGCCATGATACAATTCGGTGATGGTTTCCCTTACCTTAAGAATGAAGCCTTACTCAGTTCAGTATGTTCATGCCATTCTTCTATGAGGCAAGGTTGGACTCTCATTACTTCTATTACCACAGTGAATGTGGATAGCTCTATGCCAGCAACCAATGTGGCTACTCAAACTCAGACTCAGAACAAAAAGAACTTTAATAAAAATAAAGGGAAGTTCAATCAGAAGCAGAATCATAATCATAATCAGAATCAGAAGCAAAATAGAGGCAGAGGCTCTTCATAGAGAGGTGGTTACAAGGGTAGATGAGCTGGTAGAAATCCTAGCAACGACTATCCACCTTGTCAGTTATGTGGAGGAGATAACCACACAACCATGAGGTGCTTCAAATTTATTGTAACATGGAATCCTAAGGGAGGAAATTACAATGGTGGTAATCAGAATTTTGGGGCAGGACAATCCCAAGTTAACTATGCAGGGAATGTGTCTTCCTATGATAACACCTCACAGTAGTTTGGAAATGATCAACAGGCATATTGGTATCTGACTCTGACAAATCATGTTTGACAAATCATGTCGCTAATGATCTCAACAATCTCTGTATCGCAACAAAATATCAAGGGGGCAACAGGTTACAAGTTGGAAATGGTGCAGATTTGTTGATTTCTCATGTTGGCAAATCTCCTCATCCCGTTCTTCTAATTCCAGATGCTTTTT
Source organism: Ajuga chamaepitys (assembly GCA_958295605.1). Taxonomy (NCBI): domain Eukaryota; kingdom Viridiplantae; phylum Streptophyta; class Magnoliopsida; order Lamiales; family Lamiaceae; genus Ajuga; species Ajuga chamaepitys. The sequence goes on along the minus strand of OY282497.1, from coordinate 20,061,956 downwards.
TCTGAAAAATTTACTACATGTTCCTCAAATCACTAAAAAAATCCCAAGTGTTTCAATTTCGCTCAAGATAACCATGTGTTTTTTTAATTTCACCCAAATTCCTGTGTTGTGAAGGATCTGGCAACAGCTGTGATACTACTCAGAGGGAAGCTTAAACATGGTCTCTATGTGTTCACTTACCAAAATCCTCCTCCAACTGCACAACAAAACTAGTCTCCTTAGATCAAGCTCAATTTCATATTGTTTCTTCCTTTCCTAGTCTCAGTTTCTCTCCTAGATGTTTTTTAGCTTCAATGGAGCTAACTAGTCTCGATACTTTGAAGCCATCTAGTCTAGATACTTGGCATCTTACACTAGGGCATGCTCCCTTGACTTTGTAAAAAAGGCTGTAAGCCATTGTAATGTCTCTTTTTCCACTAGTGAAATGAAAAATTTGTGTGAGGCTTGTTTGAAATCCAAAATAAAGAGTTTACCATTTTCATATTCAACCACCACTTATACAGAACCTCTTTCCCTCATTCATAGTGATCTATGGAGACCCTCTCCCATAAAATCCTCAAATGGTTTGTTGCCATTAAACATGTTGCTGGTTATAACCAGACTACTGATATTCTAACTAAACCGTTGGCAAAATAATTCTTCACTCGCTTCCGTAACATGTCCTATGTTGTTCAGTTTTGCTCGTTTGAATTGAGGGGGCGTGATAGAATATTATCCAATTCATCTCCAGCTGACACCAAGGCCTCCAACTCAGCATGCAGAGCACGTTGGAATGATCACATAAGTCGTACTATGGGGCACAATAGGAAAACAACGTAGGAATATTTGTACAAATATTTAGTAGTTTGTTATCTTGTTAATTGTAGCCAATGAAGTATAGAAACGTGTCCCTAGTATAGAAGGATCGAAAGTTGTACATAATATAATATTGTACACATTGTTTCATTGAGGAAATAAAAAACTGAAACTTGCCCCATCTAGCTTCTTTTCTTTTTTTCGCATTCTTTAGTGGCTTTTGTTCGCAATATAAACTTTTTCAGCCTAGCTAACACTGTCGTCGTTAATATCTTTTCTAGACTAAGTTCCGTTCAACTTATATTATTTTTCTTCCAAAAGGAACGGAGGAAAAATATTGAAGTTTTTTTATTTTCTCTTTTTGTACTTTTTTTGTTAGATTTCTATGCTTTCATTTTGAATAGTTATTTTTATCACTCGATACTTGAGTTATAACTTTGGTTCAACACCACTTTCTGTTTCCACTGCTCGAGACTTTCTTCAAAACCGAGTCTATATATCTTGTGAGTATTTATACTCTCATCAGCATTAAGTTTTTCACTGATTTTACTTTAGGAGAATATTTGACAAGAAGAACTAAACCTTATATATGTAACTAAATTTAAAATGTCTTACTGTAGCAACAAATTCCTTCACCCCTAAAAACAAATTACTTTATCGAATTAACAAACACAAAAAATTATATAAAATAAATATTATCGGATAAAATATAAAATTGTGATTACAATTACAGTTTTTAATTTTCAGATTCTTTTCTTTAATCAAACTTTTATCAATATTGAAATTTGAGGGAATTGAAATCTTTGGTTTAATCTCCTTTTGAGCTGACTTATTTTCTTAATAATATTTTCACGAGGACTAGACGTCTTGGTATCGAATCAAGGCTGAAACATTTAACAACATGAGGATTTTTTTTTTTTTTTTTTTTTAAGTTTTTCAAACTAGATGTCCACCCGTGCGATGCACGGGATGAATACTTTTCCAGTAATAATAATAATAATAATAATAATAATAATAATAATAATAATAATAATAATAATAATAATAATAATAATAATAATAATAATAATAATAATAATAATAATAATAATAATAATAATAATAATAATAATAATAATAATAATAATAATATATTATTTGAGATTATAATATAGAGTTGATTTTTTTTTTTTTGTCCAATTATCTTTCTTCCTCGTTATATATATTTTTCAACATGTGATTTTTTGAATATCTAGTATCTTCCATTATGATCACAAATTGAAATTACTGGTTAAATTTTTATTAATTTTGACTATTCAATTCTCTATATTTTTACTTTTAATATCTAGTATCTTCCATTATGATCACAAATTGAAATCATTAATTTTTAATACTTTTTTTCAATTATCTATCAATTATATTTTTATAAATTTTGTGAATTAAATTATTTAAATGCATGATGATGCTGAGTATTTTAAGTAAATTTTTAAATACAACCATGAAATTTGATTCATTTCTCTCCCTATTATTTCAATAGTGAATTACACAGGTTGTAATAATTACATATGGATATAAGGACTAAATAATGTCAATTATTTTGAATAATTATCGTTTGAACGCCACATATATTAAATAACATAATACTAGTATAAGAAGCCACAAACATATTAGTTACTTAAATATATGAGCGGTAAACTATGTTATCATGTCATATTCAAATAAAAAATAATTGACTTATTATTTTCGTACGTAACATAATTTTTCTTTTCAAAAAATATAAAAAAATAATAATAAGCAAACTAATTCAATTAACAATCACTTAAAAAAATATATTTAAGATTTTTTCTATTGTAAAGTGTAAACTTAATAAATTTGAATTTTCTTATGAATTTTTTCAACCAAATACTTTAAATTATCAAAAAATTGTTAAGATAAAAAAGTTAAAATTAAATTAAATTAAATAATTTTAATCTTCTGAAAAAAATTAATATGTTAAAATAATATTATTTTGGAATTATATCATATTTTAATTTTATATAAAAATATTTAGAAATCAAAATATATTATTATCATCCTAAAAAAGTATTTTACACTATTTTAATTATAATATATGCATTATGGATGTTAAATCGAAGATCATTAAAAGATGAATAATTTGATATATTTCTTTTAGAAAACCGAGTTGAATCAAAAAAGTTATAAGACATTAATATTTCATTAGGGAAAAGAAAAAAAAAAAAAGAATGATAAAAAAAGGGAAATAAAATTGATTGGAGGAAGAACCACAAAATAAGGTGGATTAGACATGTGTTTTTTCCTATTTTCTTGCAACTCTCTTTTAGTATTAAAGGTAGATTTCTTTATAGGGTTGATCATTAATTTCTTTTCACACTTACTTCTTTTTTTATACTTTATTCAAAAGCCAATTGCGTTGACTGCAATTCATGTTAATGCGAAGAATGTACTCAAATCTTCAAAAATATCTACGAATATTTAAGGCCAAAAATCACTGTTGGTCCCATAAGTATTAGCTTTTTTTTATTTTAGTTCCATAAGTACTTACTTTTTCAATTTAGTCCCGTAAATGATAAAATTGTCCAATTTAAGGATAATTTTTGCCGGAGAACACCAAACTCGCCGGAAAATGTCACGTGACCCCAAAATTTGGGGCAAACCGTCGGAAAGTGACATGTCTATTTTTTGGGTGAGTTGAACTTATTTGGGGCAAACCGGCGGAATAAGTGACATGTCACAGAACAACGACGGCTCGATCCCTGCTATAAGATGTCGTTGTGGGCTTCTTGCACCATTTGTGACCTCGTGGTCGTGGAAGGACAAGAATTAGGTCGGCGATTTTATGGATGTCAAATTACCCAGTATGTTCTCTTTTCTTGTCGAAGGTGTTTGTGCAAAATGATGTTGATCTTGATTCTTCCTCTAAATCCAGCTTATATTTACAGAATGAAGGTTCACTTTGTGATTGTAGTAGGGTTATTAAGAGGGCTTTTGAGAAGAACAAATGTACTCCGAAAAGAGAGCAAATTGATTCTTATTAACAAAAGCTTGAGAAGGAGAAGAAAATGTTGCGCAAACGGAACTGGTCCGAGGGAAGCTGATGAACCTCTAATAGATGATATGAATATTTAATCTAGTGGCAAACTGAACTGGTCCGAGGGAAGCTGATGAACCTCTAATTGATGATATGAATATTTAATCTAGTGCCAAAAGACTTGATGACAGTTTACAATTAAAAAGTTGAAGGGAAATAAGTCCAACTCACCCAAAAAATAGACACGTCACTTATACCGCCGGTTTGCCCCAAATTTTGGGGTCACGTGACTTGCACATGACTATTTCCAACTGATTTGGTGTTCTCCGACGAAAATTGTCCTTAAATTGGACAATTTTGGCACTTATGAGACTAAATTGAAAAAACATATTTATGGAACTAAAAAAAAAAAGAACAAATATTTATGGGACCAAAAGTGATTTTTGGCCAATATAAGAACACCTCGTGTTTTTTAGAGAGAGAAGTTTTTTAGAACTCTTGTAACTTGTGAAGGTCTAATTTATTTTTTCTTCTCTAATGAAATGTAGAAAATGTCACTATTTATATGTGCAGGGAGACCTCTTTCCATATTTGTCTCACAAGATGATGATTTAATTGGACACCATTTATTTGATTGAGTTGATTTGGAACATGATTAAATATTTACCAAATTATTGATAAATCACTGATCTATACCCACATTAAACTAACGAATGCTTTGGTGAATATAGGAATGGAATTTAATCATATTGACAAGACACGAACACATTTTAAAATTTATATTTAACATTTTAATTTAGGAGAAAATATTACAATAACAAAAGCTGCAGTAGGGTTTCCAAAAAAGGAAAATGTTAATAATCTATCAAAAAGAAATAAGGGGCAGCAGAAGCAATTAATAATTGGATAATTCGACTCATAAAGATGAAAATTACTTGTCAATGCAGTCGTAATAAGTAGTAATAAAGGTATTAAAAATAGTTGAACGTGGCATTAGGCAGTCCACGTGTCTAGACTAGGGGATACGTGGCACCAATTCTGGGGGTTGCTTAAAACAGTTAATTAAGGAATAAACAGGTGGGTTTTCATGCACTAAACAACAAAATTTCATACGTCTATTGTTGGACATTGTTTTTCACCTTATAAAAAAGGTCGATTAAAATTAATTTAATAAAAAATTCACCCCAAATTTTATGGGATCCGACAAAACTGCTTTTAAATTAACTTGCAAAATTATTTTCCTACGACTCTTCTAAAGTTGGAAAACTTTTCTTGTTTTACTACTCAATTCTGTGGATCGGTCAACCACGTATATAAATTTTATCGTCAAACCAAATACAACATTTAACTATGGTCAACAAATTTCTTAAATAGCTTTTAACGTTTTAGCTTATTCATAGTATTTAATAAAAACAAGAATTTAAACTGGAACTTTATGTTAATTTAAAAAATAATATCACTTGCATCTAAATCTATATATATAATAATAAAATCCAGTAACCTAAAAATTTTCGTCCAAATCCTTTTGATATATCTAAAAAAAATTTATTTTTGGTATAAAATATTTTATTTGAAAATATATATTTGCCTAAAATATATTTAAGTGTCATTATCTCAAATCAATTGTAAGCCCCTCACCTGTCACTGCATGCGGGAGGCTAGAGTAGGAGCAACGCAACGTTAAAGAAGAAAAGGCTGAGCAGTTGAATCCGCGTCGGAGATGAGGTACAATTAAAGCTGAATAAACAACTAATCTAAAATCTAACCGCCGCCGCTCACTTCCCTCACGTTTTCTCATGGGAGGATGGGGGAAGATTTTATCTTTATTTTTTTTTTTAATTTTTCTATTTTCAGTTCCCAAAATAATGGATTATCCACCACGCTTCTCCGATAGGGTTTTAGCGTGAGACTTCGCTGCGTCCATGTACGTCTTTTCCGATCTTTACTGGTGGTTCTCACCGGTTTTCTGCTCTAATCATCAAGTTCGCTTCTATTTGGGTCTGTAATCCAAATCATTGCTCCTTGTGCATACAGTCATGGGGCAAGGGGCAAGGACCAGATGTTAGTTCCACTGATCTTTTCGCAGGTACTATTTATCATTTATTTAATGCTATCTGATTTTTTTTGGCAAAGAGCATAATGTTTCGTAGAGTCAACTTGTTGGCACATAGCCCGCTCGTTTTTTCTTTTTCTTCAGACGGTCCAATTGTTTGGATGACTCTTGATTTTTCTGATTGGATTGAGAATCTTGTACTTGACGATTTACATTGATTAATGAGAGTTTCAATTTCAAAAAATATAAAAAATAGTAAGTCCCTCAAAATCAGCTTAATCTGTCTAAATCTATAAAAAGAGACACTCGCACAACCTTCCAAAAAAGAACTGAACCCATATGTCTCACATAATTTGTTCCGCGCAATCAATTTATTTTTTAATTGAAATTGACATTAATTAAGTCGTTGATTTAGCCAAATTTTGTGTCTACTTCCAATTTAATTCTTATTCAAATAATTTTAACTACTTTGAAGATTAAGAGATCTAAAGTTACTGAGGAGAAGGGGGAGGGGGGGGGGAGGGAGGGAGGGAGGGCGAGACATCACCACCCATGGAGGTTTGTTGGGGACGGGGGGGGGGGGGGGGGGGGGGGGAAGAGTGGAGAGGGGTAAAATATGGGGAAGGGAGTGGGATTGGAGTAAGTTTGTCGGCGAACATAAAATTACTATTTTTTTTTTTTTGTTTGTTTCCAAAATCCTATGTATTGTGATTACTATACCCATTCTTCTTCTATTTAATTTTATTTTCACGTAATGTGTCCTTTAATTTGTGTAGTATCAATTATGTGTATAAAAAAATATGGTCAAGTATATTCATGCCTAGAAACAAAAAGACAAATAAATAAAGAAAAAAACTAGATTTAGTACGATTTTATCAAATGAACCCCTAATGGTCTTTTTTGTATTTAATGTTAATTTAAATTTTGTTTCATTTTTTTTTATTAATTATTTTTCTTATTATTTTTTTAATCATATAAAAATATATAAATTGAATTATTTAGTAAATATTTTATAATTTCAGATTATAATTTGAACATTTTATTTTTTTCAAAAAATAATACTCCCTCCGTCTCGGCCTATTTGGCCTACCTTGGTCGGGCATGGAGACTAAGAAAAAGCAGTTGAGTGTGATGTTTAGTTGATTTTTTTAAATTTCACTAATTTTTTGGGGGAGGAATTAGTGATTTAACCATTTCCTCCAATTCCCTAATATTTTTAAACTTGAATGAACAGTACAATTTATGTTATTACAAAACAAATTTCTGTTTTTACCATTTTTTCATGTTTTAACCTTAATTTAAAAAACAAAAAAGCTTACAAAAACAGAAAATATTAAAAAAACTGTTGCATTCAATAAACAGAAAAAAGATCGGAATTTTTCATTGAAATTTTTTTGGGGGAGAAATCTCTCTAAACAACTGAAATTTACAGCACAGTCAATTTCCCAAACTCTTTGGGATTACTTTTGAAAATTCCCCCCTAAATTTCACCTAACACTTAGATAAGTATATAAATAGGGTCACAAATGCATTGAATGCATTTTTGGCTTACTGTTACAACAAGAACAAAAAAAATTACAGAAATTACGGAATGCCTAATCACGAGAAGGGCAAAGATGTTGCTCCATCAGACTGACTTCGCATAGCTCAACGTCTTCTTTTGAACAACAAAGACGGCGTTTTGAATTATAGAATCACTAAGGAAGTGGTTGCATCATATGGAGTTTTAGTCCAGACGGTTCAGCGCATTTGGCAAGCTGCGAAGAAACAAGTTTCAGAAGATGTTCCCATCTCGTTTCCAGAGGTAAGGCTCCGGCAACCTTCGTCTAGTATTCAAAAACTAGACGAAGTCGCCATGAAGGCGATATCGTTCGAAAACAGGGGTACAATCAGCGGTTTAGCAAAGAAATTAGATGTCCGTAGGTCACAAATAGGCAGATGGATCAAGGCAGGTAAGATTAAAGCTCATACCAACTCAATAAAACCAACATTGACTGAGGCAAATAAAATATGAAAGCATGCATAATGTCATACACATAGACGAAAAATGGTTCTATATGCAAAGGGCAAACGAGCGAGCATATAAGCTAGAAGGCGAGGAAGAACCGTATCGGGCCTGTAAAAGCAAACGGTTCATCCCGAAGGTCATGTTCATGTGTGCAGTGGCTCGGCCACAATATTCAGAGGCTGGTGAACTTTCTTTTTATGGAAAAACTGGTATTTTCCCATTCATAAAACAAGAGCCTACTATCAGAAACAACGCAAAAAGAATACGAGGGACGATGGTTACAAAACCAATCGACTCGGTAAATAGTGCTATGATAATTGCTGCCTATTGGAAAAGGTAACTCTTTCACTCACTATCAGAAAAAATTCATCATTTAGTGACTTAATGTTAGTAAGTCTCCAAAATTTAACACATTTTTAAAGGTTTAGAAAAAATGTGTTGAAATTGATGACTTTACTAAACATTAAAGCTATGATAAATTGCATTTTGTTTCATCATTTGGCTACTCGAACTAGGTTATTCCAGCAATCAAAGCAAAATGGCCAAGCAATGCAAGTAAAACAATCATAATTCAGCAAGATTACGCAAGACCGCATCTAATGGACACAGATCTTGAGTTTAGAGAGGCTGCAACAGCTAATGATTTTGACATCAAGCTGATGTTTCAACCACCTAACTCACCGGACACCAATGTGCTGGATTTAGGCTATTTTAGAGTCATTCAATCACTACAAATTGAGACATGCAGCTATAATGTGGATGACTTGATGTCCAATGTCCTCAAATCTTTTGAGGACCTTGAACCAGCCAAATTGGACAACATTTTTTTATAAGTTTGCAGGGCTGTATGGTGGAGATAATGAAACAAAAAGGAGGGAATAGTTATAAGCTGCCACATATGGGAAAGGCTGCACTAGCAAAAGCTGATGCACTACCTCAAGCCTTAGAAGTTGAAGAAGAGCTTGTTAGGCAGACCATCGAGCACTTGATAGCGCAGGGCCAAATGGGAGAAGAGCTTGATGGAGGGATTATGGGAGAATTGGGGTACTTGGTAGATTAGTTTTTAATCGATCATGCAGTTTTTTAGCATTTGTTGTAAACACTAATGAAAGTGTTCATTTTGCTTAAACTGTAAACACATGAATCAAATGAAAACAAGTGATTCAATTTTTTTTCCCCTCAGAACAAATTCATCACTAGGGTTGACCTAATTACCTACCAATCAAGCAAAAGGGCAACATTAATTTCGACAAATGAACTGACCAAATTAAGCTACACAAATGCTTTTAAATGAAGCTCAATTTCAGTATAAATGTGATGAAACTGACTTTTATTGGGCAGATATAACATCAATCAGCAAGCAAAAATAATCACCATTTTGATTAAGCTACCAAACAACAAAGATAGAACACACATGCATATAACAACAATCAAATTTCATCATTTTCAGCATAAACAGGAAGGCAGCAGAATAACTTGATCAACAAACTAGGGTTTGCAGAAGAACCCCAAACTTCATCAACAAATTAGGGTTTTCACAAGACCCCCAACCTTCATCAACAAATTAGGGTTTTCAGAAGATACCCAAACTTCATCAGCAAAATAGTCAGAAAAATAACCTCTTCACCAACGGGACCCAGATTGCAACGGACTCGTAGATGTGTCGTTGCATTTCTGGGGAATATTGCCAGAAGTGAATTGGGAGGGGGGGAGGGGGGGGGGGGGGTAGGGGGGAGCTCCTCGAAGAGGAAGAGCTCCCACTCCCTCGTGCTCATCGGACTGGGTTTCTGGCATAAACTACTCATCTGAGTCGTAAACAAAATCCTCGGGCGAGTCAGGGAACTCGATCTCCATAGATGAACAGATTCGGCGCTTCTCGTCTTCTCGAGCCCAAATCACCAACCAAAGCAGTGAAATCGGGCTAATCAACCAAATTACGTATGGATCTGGCCAAATCGGGGGGAAAGGAGTATCAGAGAACAAAAACCTAGAAAACCTGAAGATTAGGGTTTCGAGATTGTATAGGTGAGAAGACGAGAGGGTGAGAGAGATGATAATGAAGAGGGTGAGAGGATGATAGGGTGAGAAGACGAGAGAGTGAGAGAGACGATCGAGTTCGAAGAACACAAACCCAGAAAAGTTTAGGATTTTCCAGATGGTTCTTAGAGAGAGAGAGAGAGAGAGAAGACGAGAGGGTGAGTGGGGGGGGGGGGGGAGATATGTGATGAAATGTAGGGTTTGGGTGTAAATGTGTTTGGGTTTGGGTGTAAATGGGTTTGGGTGTTATAAAAAGATGTAGGATTATGATTAAATAGGTGTATAGTTAATTAAGGTTTAATTAATGTTTTGTGATAATTAATTAGTCTTTAGTAAAAATCTGAATGGCATTTTTGTAAAAAATTGAAAAAGTAAGGATTTAAAGTGTTGATTTTTTTAGCCATTTTTTTGCTGGTCAATTAAATTGGGACAAACAAAAACGGAAGGTGGTTCAATTAGAGCGGGACGGAGGGAGTATAACTTTTTGAAATGATTTTTTTTTTCTCATTTCTAATGTGATTTTCATGTATAATAAATCAAATTAGCTATCTATTATCAATCTATAGTTTGACACCATATTATATAAATAAATTAGAGACAAATAATTATTTGTAGGTTCATTCTGTGAGTTAATTATTAGTGTGTTTGCGTTACAAATAAAAATTAATAAAATGAGAATGTAGTGTTATTGGTACTCACTAAAAGCTTTTGAAATTTCTTGAACATATTGAAAAAAATTAAAAAAAAAATTAGATACTTTGTATAAATATAAACTTTTACCATAAAATTACAAACATATAAGGATGCTAGAGATATTCATAAATTAAGAAAAATAAATATAAATATTCTATAACTTATTCAAATTTATATATTTTTATTTTTCATAGTTTTCATTGACTTTTTTTTTCATGAACATATAACTTTTCATCTCTTATTATATATTGATTGTAATATTTTATTATCTTAAAATTATATAAACATATAAAATTCTTTTATTTATTCAATTACATTTACCAATCTTGCACCGTACGGAATACTACTAATAATTTCTATATATAATAACATAGCAGTCCCATAATATCAACCTAGTCATTTTCCTGCCCAAATCCCTATGTCATTTCTGGAAAACATTATTTTTCATATAAAGCATTTTATTTGAAGATAAAAATACATATATTTGCCTAAAATATATTTGGACATCATCATCTCATATCAATAGTTAGTCCCCCACAATCAACTTAATTTGTGCAAGTCATACAACCTTCCAAAAAAGAATCGACCCACATCTCATAGAATTTGTTCAGCGCAATCAATTCATTTTTTTAATTTAAATCGACATTAATCAAACAGTTAATTCAGCCAAATTTTGTGTCTACTTTCAACTTTTATTCTTCCTTGAATAATTTTATTTGCTGTGAAGATTAAGAGCCCCAAAGTAACTGAGGGAGAAGGGAGACGACATCACTACCCACCAGAGTAACAGAGAGAGACCGACACAGAAAAATTAACAGAATTATCTAGAATCTAAAATGGGGGGAGGATGCGAAACTATAGGGGAGGGAGTGAGGTGGGAGTAAGTTTGTCGACAAAGCAAAATTACAATTTTTTTGTTTCTAAAATCATATGTATTATGTTTACTATACTCATTCTTTTTCTATTTAATTTATTTTCACTTAATGTATCCTTTAATTTGTACAATATCAATAGCGCGTATAATTTTTTATGGTCAAGTATATTTATATCTAGAAAGAGAAAATAAATAAATAAAGAAAAAAAATTAAAACAAGAAAATAGATTTGTTACGATTTTATCAAATAAACCCTAATGGTTTTTTATATTTAATGTTAATTTCAATTTTGTTTTATTTCTTTATTAATTATTTTTTTATTAATTTTTTTAAATCATGTAATAATATAAAATAAATTATTTAGTAAATATTTTATAATTTCAGTGTATAATTTGACATTTTTTTTCAAAAAAATAATTAAATTCCTTGATATAATTTTTTTTTTAATATTTCTAATGTGATTTTCCTGTATAATAAATTAAATTAGTCATCTATTATCGATCTATAGTTTGACACAATATTGTCTAAATAAATTCAAACCACATGCTATTTCTGTAAAAAAAAAAAAAAAAAAAAACACACACACACACAATTTTGTCTAAAATACGTTTTTTTGTCTATAAAACGTGATTTGGCTATAATCCTAGCCGAAATGGCTAACATATATTCGCTTAAAATCATCTCACAATCTAATGACAATCAAAATATATGTTACTATAATTTGGGTGCATTATATGACACGTTGTACACATCTCCCAATCTTATGACAATTAGAATATATGTTACTATAAAATATCCAGTCCCAAAAATCAGCTCCCAGTATAATGACAATTAAAATATATATTTATGTAGTTTTCGTGCATTATATAAGGTACAAACATACACATCATCCAATCTAATGACAATTAGAATATATGTTACTATAATCTTTCCATTATCATAAAAATGTAATAAGTGATAAAACAATAATCCTACTTAATACAATAATAGAATCGTTCCATACTAGCAACTTAGCCATTTTCCTCCCAAAACTACCTGCTATTTTTGGAAAAATACATTTTCGTCTAAAACATGTTTTTTACTATAAAACACGATTATTGACATATTTGGCCGTAATCTTAGCCGAAATTGCTACCTTATATTCACCTAAAATCATCTCCCAATCCAATGGCAATTAAAAAATATGTACTATAATTTGGGTGCACTATATAAGGCAAAACATACACATCTCCCAAACTAATGACAATTGGAATATATATTACATTAAAATATATGTTACTATAATTTTGGTGCATTATGTAAGGCAAAATTGTACACATCTCTTAGACTAATGACAATTAGAATATCCCTTATCCCTTATATACTAAAAGAGAAGCCATTTAAACAAGTGTCATTCTCTCAGTCAGTTTGCCAAGTGGCATTCTCTCATAGTTTTTGGAATATTAACGATATTATAATAATTCAATATTTAACAATTATATATTTTAATATCCTCTTAAGATAAACCGTAGTATATTTTAACGATTTTATAGATATGCATCTCCATTTTTAAATTTTCACGGCAGATAACCTAGAGCATATTTACACGGTTTATAAATATACGTATATTTTATGAAAGAGTACTCTAACTTTATTAATCTCAATTTTTTATTCATCTCAATCTTTTTTTAATTTTCCTTGCAGGTATCCTGTAGCATAGTTATATGATTTTATAGATATGTGTATATTTGACGCAGGAGTACTATACATTTATAGTATATAAGGGCTTTTCCAAAACTAAATTTGAGATTTTTGGAGTGGATTGATAATGTTAGATCAATTTATTTTGAATTGATGGATTTTGAAAAATAATGGGCTCCAAATAAGTGAAATTTTGCATAGATTTTTTATATCTACCAGACACTTGATTCTTTAATTGTACCGTGTAATCTCTTATATACCAAAAGAAAAACCACTTTGCCAAGTATAATTCTATCTGTCACTTTGTCAAGTGTCATTCTCTCAGATTCTTTGAAATATAAAATTTATTATAATATTTCAAATTTAAGAATTCTATTTTTTTTTTCCCTGGATAAAATTGATATGACTATTGCAACTAATGACTCATATTTTTTGTGATTTTAATTTTTAAAATATTTTAATATTTAAAATTTCTATATTTTTTATTTCCCTTTGATAAGTTTATTGAATAATTGCGGATAATTGCAATTACGGTTCTCGGTAGTGTTATTAAAAATCAAAAGTATGTGCTTTCAAATTATGATATATAAGCATTCCAATAATCTAATTCTGAAAATAAAAAATAGCATGTAAGTTGAATCTCAAATTCTGGTATCTCTGCAAATTTATTAAAAATTCATATATTAGGTGTTTCTATAGCATAACATATATAGTATTATTTCCTATGATATAATATGATATAACATATATAAGTATTGAGTAGTTCATATTATATGCACGCAATATATATAGGCCTTCTGTATTTTCTCATTTTTTTTTTCCTTTTTATCCTTATTTATAATTTATTTTATATTATAGTATTAAATATACAGTTATATTTAAGTGCTTATTAAATAGATGCGATGGTAGAGATATTCCAAACAACTTATTTATAATTTATTTTATATTATTATGTAAAAAATATACATTTTTATTCAAGAGCCTATTATACTGATGCGATATATAGAGACATTACATATAACAAATTTTATAGATAAATAAGATTCTAATAAGTTTTTTTTTTTTTTTTTTTTTTATCTGCCAGATACTTATTCTTTAATCCATGTTATTGAAATGCATTTTAAAAAATTAAATCACTGATTCCCTTGAATATTGCCGACATGATTTACGAGATCCTACCGTGAACGTCCACTATTTAAACCACATTGTATTGTCTTAAAGGGACAAGTTCTTCATTTTATTTTTAGGTAAGTTAGTCGATCAATATTTTTATCCTTTTACTTCGGTCGAAATTCATTACAATTCTTTCTATATAGTATATTATGCATCATTTTGCTATAGTATTTTCTTCTTCAGTATTTTTTGCGTTAAAGTTTTAATTTATTTTGATTGGATTGTAATTGTACTTTGTTGAGCTCTGAGTAAAGTTTTTTGCTGGATATCCAATATACTAAAATATATAATTATTGATTTTTATTCCGCTGTTGACTCTACTACTACAGTTGATTTAAATTTCATCATTACAACTACATTTTACAACTCTTCAATAGTACTATATGTACATATATACATGTACTTAAAACTAGCAATATGCTACTTACAAAAACTAGTTTTATATAATAGTAACCTATTCACTTTCTTTTGATAAAAAAATAAATTTAATAGACCCGTGCCCATGAAATTTTTTCACGGGTACTATACTAGTTATATGTAAATGGGACTAGAAACGATAAAATATTTGTATTTTAAATATTTTGAATAAGGTTTTCAGAAAATATATTTATGAATCAATTAACTGTTGCTAGTTACTACCGCCGTTTCTTTTAGATGTTCTTTTAGGTTTGGATAAGAAAATTAAGAGGTATGAAAAATGGACAAATAAGTCCTCAAATTATATAGATATGGTAGTGTTACTCAATAATTCCTCAAGATCAACACTAGATTGAATTCAAGTGTTTGAAACAATCAAACAATCACAATCAAACAATGAAATGAAAAATTGAAAACGAAACTGAGAAAGAAAACAGCCAAGATTTACGTGGTTCGGTTTTGCAACCTACATCCACGGATAGAGAAGACCCCTCTATCAATTCACTATCTCCTCCAAGATTCCAACACCTAGAGCTTCAAGAGCTCATGTAGAAGAAAGAAAAAACTCTCTATTACTCCCTCTACAAACTCTCCCTCTAAAGCTTAATCTGAATTGGAATGAATTGAGTTACATTAGTTTAAAGTGTAGAAATGCGTATATAAGACTTTCTCCAGTTGTAGAAAGAAAAACAGAATAGAGCAGTTGCAACAAAATCAAAACTGCTTGCTAGAATTCCTGCAACGGTTTCTTCAGTCAAAGACAACGGTTTCACTTGAACCACAACGGTTTCTAACAGAAAAAACCGTTTTCTTCCAGCAACTCTTCCACAGCTTCTTGTAACTGTTTTCCTTGCTTTCCAGACTGATTTTATTCCTTCCAAACCTGATGTATGACATTGTGAAGCCACACCCTTATACTCGCACAATCTCCACCTTGGCTTCTCAACCAAAACAAAACATCAACACTCATTCCATTCCCAACCATGAATTGATATCTAAAGTCACTCCACATTTTCCTATACTTCCTTCGAACAGTTTGAATCCTCACCAACTGAAGATAATACTGAAATTTGTCTCGAGTTAGTGACTTTGTCAACATATCAGCTGCATTTTCCTCTGTCCTAACCTTTTCCAAACACACTGATCCTTTATCAACAATGTCCCTCACAAAATGTAACTTAACATCTATGTGTTTACACCTCTCATGAAACACATGATGCTTAGCCAAATGTAGAGCACTTTGTGAATCACATTTTACCTTGACTGAATCCTGTTTGATACCAAATTCAGATAGAATGCCTCTGATCCATACTGCTTCCTTTACTGCTTCTGTAAGTGCAATAAACTCTGCTTCAGTAGTAGACAATGCCACTATTGATTGTAGCATAGATTTCCAGCTTACTGCAGAACCATATAAAGTAAAAATATATCCAGTTTGAGACTTTCTGGAATCAAGATTAACCGCAAAGTCTGAATCTACAAACCCCACCACAGCATCTTCATCTCTGTCCTCTACCTTCCGGAACATAATTCCATAATTCCCAGCTCCTTTCAGATATCTCATGACATACTTCAATGCTTCCCAGTAAGCTTTTCCAGGATTAGACATGTATCTGCTCACTACACTAACAGCATGAGATACATCAGGTCTTGTACAAACCATAATGTACATGATACTTCCAACAACATTTGAATATGGAACTCTGCTCATTTCTGATTCTTCATCCTCATCTTTTGGCTTCTGATGCTCAGAAAGTTTAAACTGTTGTCCTAGAGGGACAGTAACAGGCCTACACTCATACATATTAAACTTCTTTAATACTTTCTGCACATAGTCAGTTTGATGCAGCAACAAATACCCTTGAGACCTATTTCTTAATATATCCATCCCAAGAATCCTTCTGGCCTGTCCCAACTCCTTCATTTCAAACTCTGCCTTCAACTGATCTTTCACCATTTTAATTTCTGCCTTGCTTCTACTTGCCACCAGCATGTCATCCACATACAAGAGTAGAAACACACCTACTTCATTCCCAGCAAATTTCAGATATACACAGCTATCATACCTTGATCTTTCAAAACCAATGACTCTCATGTAACTGTCAAACTTCAAATACCACTGTCTTGGACTCTGTTTGAGACCATACAGTGATTTCTGTAACAGACAACATTTATCTTCATTCCTTGGTACTATGAATCCATCAGGTTGAGTCATATATATCTTTTCCTTGAGTTCTCCATGAAGAAATGCAATTTTAACATCCAACTACTCCAGTTCAAGATCAAATTGTGCCACAAATGCTAGTAGAATTCTGATGGATGTGTGTTTCACCACTGGAGAGAAAATCTCATTAAAATCTACTCCTTCTCTTTGAGTGAAGCCTCTTGCAACCAACCTTGATTTACACCTGATTTTCTCAACTTCTGTGATCTCAGTTTTCCTTTTGAAAATCCACTTGCAACTAACTAATTTCTGATTTTTAGGTTTCTGAACTAGCACCCAGGTTTGATTCTTCTCAAGTGATTCAATCTCCTCTTGCATTGCCATGAGCCACTTTCCTTTATCTGGTCCCTGAATAGCCTCTGAATAAGTCCTTGGTTCTGGAAACTCAATCTCCTCTTCAGCTGTCACAAGTGCATATGCTGTCAAGTAATCATCAGCATACCTTGTAGAAGGTTTCCTTATCCTTCTCTCTCTATCCCTGACCAACTGATAACCTTGAGTGCCTTGTTCCTCCTCTTGAACTTGATCTTCATCAGCTAAATCTTCTGAATCTGAGTCACTAGTCTTTCTAGACTTCTCCACCTCAATCTTAGCATCAGTTTCATTTTGCAGTATCACTTCTCTACCAGTTTGAACTGATTTGAAGGGCAATATCTCCTCACAAAATACTACATCTCTGCTGATGATAATCTTCTTCTGTCCAGCTTCTGTACACCACAGCCTGTACCCCTTTACTCCATTAGGATAACCTATCATGATACACTTTACTGCTCTTGCATCAAGCTTGTCTTGCTTGATATGTGCATATGCCCTGCACCCAAATACCCTTAGATGAGCATAGCTAGGTGGCTTTCCAGTCCAAATCTCCTCTGGTGTCTTGTTGTTTAGAACAGATGAAGGACTCCTGTTGATTAGATATGCTGCTGTAGAAGCAGCTTCTCCCCAAAACTTATTTTCAAGTCCTGAACTAAGCAGCATACACCTCACTCTTTCCAACACTGTCCTATTCATCCTCTCAATGACTCCATTTTGCTGAGGATTGCCAGGGACAGTGTTATGCCTCTTTATTCCTTTTGTTTTACAGAAACTGTTAAACTCATCAGACATGAATTCCAACCCATTGTCTGTTCTAAGACACTTGAGCTTACTTTGTTTTTCTGTTTCAACTTCAGCACACCAGTCTTTGAATCCTGCAATACATTCTGACTTAGCTTTTAAGACATATAGCCATAACTTTCTACTAAAATCATCCATAATGCTTAAGAAAAATCTTCCACCTCCTAGAGTTTGTGTTCTAGATGGGCCCCAGAGATCAGCATAAACATAATCCAAAACATTTGTAGAGGAATGTTTACCAACAGGATAAGGTAATTTCTTAGTTTTTCCTAAAATACACTCCTCACAAGTTTTATGTGCTTTAAGGCTTCCAGTATGAGTTATCAGTCCTTGTTTTTCTAGTTGAGTTATACTAGTTTCCCCCACATGCCCCAGTCTTGAATGCCACAGGTCATAGTCAGTGTGAGAGACATTAGCAGTTTCACCCTGTGTTACTATTCCATCAAGATAATACAGATTGTTTCTCTTGATTCCCTTCATAACTATCTTATTTTCTTTGAAGACATACAAACATCCCTTTTTCTGATTTGAAATTACAGCCTCTGGATTCTAGAGTTCCCAGACTAATTAAATTTCTTCTCAAGTTAGGAATGTACCTGACCTCCTTTAAGATTTTGATAGTGCCATCATGGATCTTCAGTTTTATGTCTCCTGTTCCTTTCACAGGACACACCTCATCATTTCCTAGCATGACATTTCCTAATTCTTGTTCCTTGAAATTTTATAACCATGATAGGACTGGACATATGTGGAAAGAGCATCCTAAATCAAGAACCCATTGCATTTCTGGACTGGATTCTGTGATGTTCAAAACTTCTGGATCTCCAGCTAAGGCTTCAACAGCATCTGCATTATTGGTTGAGAGAATGCTTGACTTCTGGGATTGTTTCTTTTTGAACTCAAAGCAATTCTTCTTCAGATGCCCAGGCTTTTTACAGAAGAAGCATTTCCTTGTTTCTTTTCCTTCAGTGGTTTTTGGCTTTGCATCAGAGAACATCTTTGGCTGTTCTGTATTTGGACCCTTCTTTGCTTTCTGAAACCTTCCCTTCTTTACAAACAATCCTTCTCCTACAGTTTCCTTTGTGTCTTGATTTAACCTTTGCATCTCTTTGGATCTTAGTGCTGATTGAACTGCAGCAAAAGAAACAGTGGTGGTTCTGCCATACATCATAGCATCCTTCAATTGATCATAGGATGGTGGCAGTGAATTCAGAAGTAGGATTGCCTTGTCTTCATCTCCCATAGTCACTTCTACAGATTCTAGATCATCCAGAGTTTTATTAAACTCTTCCAGTTGATCTTCTACAGACTTTTCTTCAGAGAACTTGAAGGAATAAAGTTTCTGCTTTAAGAAGAGTCTGTTGGTCATGGATTTCTCCATATATAGCTCATCCAACTTCTTGATTACTTCTGCAGCAGTGCATTCCTTTGAAACAAGTCTCAAGACTTTATCACAAAGGCACAGGATGATCAGGTTGTGTGCCTTCTCTTGAATTTCCATCTTCCTCTCCTGGATTTCAAGTTTCTTGGCCGGATCACTTACTTCAGGGTCATCTTTTCCATCCTTCAAGGCTGCAGACAGTCCCTGTTGGACCAGCAGTGCCTTTAGCTTCGATTTCCATAACCCATAGTCATTCTTCCCTATAAACTTTTCAGTTTCTAGCTTGGAGAGTGACATCTTTCAGATCTTGATGAAATGTGGGTTGATTTTCCCACAGACGGCGCCAATTGTTACTCAATAATTCCTCAAGATCAACACTAGATTGAATTCAAGTGTTTGAAACAATCAAACAATCACAATCAAACAATGAAATGAAAAACTGAAAACGAAACTGAGAAAGAAAACAGCCAAGATTTACGTGGTTCGGTTTTGCAACCTACATCCATGGATAGAGAAGACCCCTCTATCAATTCACTATAATATTTTTATTTGTAATAGTTTTTTTTTAATCTTTTTCTTTAATTCTTTTTATAAAAATCAAGCAAATCCAAGTAGGTCGTGAGTTCAACGAGTTTATACCGCAAGGAGCTCTAGTATAGATAAAATAAACTCGATTATTTGAGCTCGAGTCAAACTCAAGCCTTTAGTTTAGTAGAGTTTGAGCTCGAAGATTTCAATACTCCGCTTGACTCGACTAATTTCACCCATATATTTCCACTCAAAAAAAGATATGTGGAATATCTAAAAATATCAATAGACTTCACTAAAAAAAAGTAAAAATATCAATGGACAATCATTAATAATGTATGACATGTCATAGATATGCTGGTACTACTTTTAAATGTAGCATAGAATATCTAGAGTTGAGCCCGGCCCCTCCAGAATTTATTACATAGTGATAGTTCAGTTTGTTGAAATAAGATAATTATCAAAATTTTGAAAAGGTTCTGAACAAGAAAAAAAACTTAGAGAAATTAAGGAGACGGTGGGTTTAGTAAATCCAGAAGGCAGGGCTCACCTCTTCCGTTTTACATCAATTTGGTTAAAAGTATGCAACCGCAAATTCCTGCTTTTGTATTATTACCCTAGCTCTAAAATACACAGGCACAGGAGCACGGGTAGAGGTGGTTATTCGATTAGTCCAATCATTCGGCCCGACTCAACTTATCGGATCAAGATCAGGGACGGGGCCATGATTTTATAACAAAGGGGCATTTTTTTTTTTTTTGTTGAGATATTTATAAAAAAAAAAATAGAATTTGAGAGGGGCGAAGTTCATTATTTAACTACAATTACACTGTACATGTATATACACAATAGTTTCACCGGAAAATTTGAGGAGGCCGGTCGCTGCTACCAGCCCACCGCTGACTCTGTCTCCAGGCACAACCGATTTAGAGGGTGTTTGCTAAGCTTATTTAAAACATCTTATAAGCTCTTACATCTTATAAGATATTTTTGAGCTTATAAGTTGTATGGTCTTATTTTAAAATAAGTTGTAGAAGTGTTTGGATCAAATAACTTATAAAATCTCTTAAACATCTTAGAATATATTGATGTATTTGGTAAATAAGATCTTTTTGTAATTATGATTATCGAAAAAGGTGTAGTTAAAAAGAGCTTATGAAAAACGGTGGGAAGGTGATACTTTTTTTAAAAGAGCTTATAAGTTTTTGAGGAGTGTAAGCTTTCGCTTAATTGTTGGAGAAAATCCAAAGAAATTTTGTATTATATTCAAGATACATTACAATGCTATACCTGTTCACCCTTATAGCTCAGAAGTTCTAACCTTTTATCTATTATGGTTTAGTTACAACGAAAGAAATGAGAATTACGAATTGTTCCAATGTTTTAATAAGTCGTGACTTCTACCCAAAACGTCATTGTACGCTCCACTCTTGTAATATTCTCTAAACGCTATCGTTAAGCTTCCTTGACACTTAATTTATCAACTGCTTCATTTCCATGCGTGACAACTACTCCCTCTCATCCACTTGCTTGACCTCAAGCCACCAAATCGGGAAACTTTTCACGTATGAATCAACAATTGGGTCACTAGTTTATTGGCTCGCTTCACCAACCTTCAGTTGAAAATTTTGATCGGCTTAAGGATGATCTTCCCTTCATCATCCATCTGAGCTAGAATGGCAGTGACATGGTCATGTTTTCCCACTCTGCCCTTTAATAATGATACATGGAAGGTATTGTGAATTCATGCATCCGGAGGAAGTTGAGCTGATATGCTAATGGACTAATGATAGTTAGTATCTCAAAAGGGCCTGCAAATTTGGGGCTTAACTTCCGCATATTCTTTTGATGAACTGAGGATTGTCTATATGATTTCAACTTAAGATAGACCCAATCACCAACTTTGTATGTTTTCTCCCTTTTGAGTTTTGCCAACTTGTTGCTTCATTCTGTATTGTGCCTGCTACAACAAGTCCCTCAACTTCCTCTACATGTGCTGCCTTGCCATAATTTCCATCTCCACACCCACTACAGAAGGATGCAATTCAGTAGATAAACCCAAGGGAATCTGTTTATAGCCATATAGGGCCTCAAAAGGTATTATTTTGAGACTAGAGTGATAAGAGCTGTTGTACCAAAGCTCTGCCAAAGGAATCCATTTGGACCACTCCCTTGGTGAAACTCCGCACATACATCGCAAATACGCTTCTAAACACTGATTGACTCGTTCCGATTGCCCATCCGTTTGAGGATGGTACGAAGTACTCAAAAGTTGTTTGATGCCAAGAGTTTTAAGTAATTGTTGCAAAAATTACTGGTAACAATGGTTTCTATCTGACACAATGGAATAGGGTAATCCATGTAGTTTGTAGATATTCTCAATGAAAAGTTGAGTCAATTTAGTTGTTCTTAAGGGATGGGATAGAGCTAGGAAGTGAGCATACTTAGTATACCTATCGACTACCACCCATATCATCTCCTTGCCTTCCAATTTCTATAATTAAGTGATGAAATCCATTGCTATATCTTTCCATGCTCTGTCCGGAGTCGATAGAGGTTGTAGAAGACCTGCCACCTTCTGAGTCTCATGTTTATTCAATTAACATGCGTGACAAGATGAAACCACATCCTTGATGTCAGTTTTCATATCCGGCCACAAAAACACCATCTTCATCCTTTGCCATGTAACCAACTGACCCGAATGACCGCTTCAGCTGACTCATGCATGTAAGTGACCATTTTGCTCCTTAATTCTACGCTCGAGATAAATTCTGCCTCGGTGCCTCAAAATTCCTTCCTAATATGAATATTCACATGCCAAGGATTTAATCCTAGTTCTAACATTTGTTCTTGTACCATAGAATCCCCCTGATAACTTGCTTGCACTTCCCTCATCCAAACAATTGTAACACTATAAGTGCACAACAACTTACCTCCTCATGACTTCTTCTTGAAAGAGCATCAGCTGTGATGTTAGAGGACCCCTTTTTGTATTCAATTCGGTAGCTAAATCCCAACAATTTTGTCAAGTACTTTTATTGAAATGGAGTTTATATTTTCTGCTCTAATAGATAATTGAGACTTTGTTGATCCATCTTAATAACAAAGGGTTGGTGTAGCAAATAAGCTCGCCATTTGTCAACAACCATTATTATGGCCATAAATTCTTTTTCGTATATAGAGAGACCCACAATTTTGTGGGCTTAAAGCTTTTCTTAAAAATGCTATTGGATGCTTTTCTTTTAACAACACAACATTAATCCCATTGTAACACGCATCCCTTTCTACCGTAAATTCCTTGCAAAAATCGAGCAATTGTAATGCCGGAGAATTTACCATAGCCTTCTTGAGCTCATCAAATGCCAATTGAGCTTCCTCTCCCCATACAACATTTTTTTGTGAGGTTGGTCAGAGGTCTCGCTTACTCCATAACTTCAGATGAGCTTTTGATAATAGCCCGTAAGGCCTAGAAATCCTCTAAATTCCTTGACTGTCCTAGGAATAGGCCATTCTGTCATCGCCTTTGTTTTGACTGGGTCTGTTGCTGCTCCTCCCCCCGTGATAATGTGGCCTAAATAATCAATTCGGCCTTGTCCAAAAGTGCACTTAGAAGCTTTAGCCTAAAGCTGCTGCTGGGCCAATCTTCCTAACACCGTTTCCAAGTGAACTTTATGTTGCTCCATGTCTCTACTATACACCAGAATTTCATCAAAGAAGACTAAGACAAAGTCTCTCAAGAAATTCCCGAACACCGTATTCATCAATCCCTGGAACATAACAAGTGCATTGGTTAACTCGAAGGGCATTGCCTTGAACTCATACAACCCCGATGCTGTCACAAATGCAGTTTTTGGGACGTCCTCTTCCTTCATTTGGATCTGATGATATCCTGCTCTCAAGTTGATTTTAGAATAAATCTTAGCTTGTCCCAAT
Source organism: Ajuga chamaepitys (assembly GCA_958295605.1). Taxonomy (NCBI): domain Eukaryota; kingdom Viridiplantae; phylum Streptophyta; class Magnoliopsida; order Lamiales; family Lamiaceae; genus Ajuga; species Ajuga chamaepitys. The sequence continues at coordinate 20,038,016 of OY282497.1, read as the reverse complement.
TCAGCTAACAAATCATCGATGGGAGGGATTGGGTAGTTATCTTTAACTGTTAAGGAATTCAACTTTCTATAGTTGACACAGAATCTCCAAGTACCATATTTCTTTTTGACTAAGAGAACGGGAGAAGAAAATGGGCTCTTACTATTTTGAATAATACCCGCCTTAAGCATTTCCTTCACCAACCTTTCTATTTCCAGCTTTCGTAAGTAGGGATATCGGTAGGGCAGATAACTTAAATGGTTCAGTTCTCGGTTTTAGTGTGATTGGGTGGTTGTATTCCCTGCTTGGAGGCAATGTTATTCTTCAAACACTATGGAGTATTTCAGTAGTAGAGGCTCCAACTCAGGTGTTCTTATACATTTTCCTAAGATTGTTTCTTCTTGCTGTTGTCCCTCTACTTCCGTAGCAGCTACCATAAACAAGAACCTGAATAAAGCTCATTTACCCTTCTTATATGCCTTAACAAACTGCTTTCCAGTCATGGCCTTCAAACTCACCTCATTCTCTATCGTTTGCAAGATCACTTCCTTTTCTCCTCTCATGAATTTGACTCTATTCTCATCAAAATCAAATGTCACCAAACCCAACTGCTTCAGCAAATCAACACCTACCACCATATCACAACCTCTTAGGCTCAACACCCTCATTGAAGAAATAAATTTGCACTCACCCATCTACCATTCCAGTTTAGAGCACTTAGGATTACTCTTAATTCATCCTCCATCCGCCATTGTTACTATTAATGGTTCAATGTACTTCACACACCTCCAATCCTCATTACAATTGCAGTGTCAATGATGCTATGCGTGCTTCCCGTGTCAATTAATACAACCAGCTTTTGCTTGCCCACCTGCACCAAAATCTTGATAGTGTTCAGTGAGATGGGACCAGATAGGGCACTCATTGATCTAACTAAGTTTTCCTTTTCAGAATCCTCTACCTCAAGGACCAAATCTTCTTCGACTTCTTCTATTTCAGCCATAATCACGAATAACTTTTTACATTTTTTACCATAGTAGTAAGGTTTGTCACACTTAAAGCATAGATTCTTTATTTCTTCTTTCAATTTCATCCAATGTCGTCTTTCATACTGCGGCAAGGCCCTTATCTTGATCCGTTTTCCCATTCTTGGTACCCTGAACAGAGGTGTTGTTCCTCCAATTTCTATATACATGAAATTCCCTTTGGTGATTCCCTTTTGACCTTTATTCATGGACTGTAACAACAACTCTTGTTTCTTGGTTATGTCCATGGCACTTCTGAGATTCTGTAGTTTCAACATCTCCACCATCCTCCCTATTTCATCCTACAACCCTTATAAAACTGTTAGTGAAATAGGACTCGGGTGAAAGTAGTCATAAACGCCTTCAATTTTTGGAATTTGGTGATACAATCTTGAACACTCCCTACCTACTTCAATTTGTTAAACTTCACCACCAGGTTATCATTCTACCAATTCGAGATCTCTCAATTACCCACTGACTAAACTTATCCCAACCGATTTCTTCTTTCCCTTCTACATCTTCGCCGTACCAGAAGTCGGCTAATCCTTCCATATGCATCGCAACCGTTTCAACTCTCTCCGTATCGCTCATAGGATTAAATCAAAAATACTTATTGCACTTCATAACCTATTGTCTAGGGGTTTCCCCTTGAAATTTAGGGAAATCAAATTTGGGAAATTAAGGTTTAATTCCTCCTCCATTATCACCATACGATTGCTTCTGTCTCCCCGATGAACTACTCGATTCATGTCGCTCTACATTATGAGTTGAATGATTACCTCTGTTTCCCATTGCATTCATGTTCCCAAATAATTCCTCGATCCTTTTGAATCTAGCTCTCATCTAAGAGGCACACTCCTCCGCCTGATTTTGGATCCCCCTCCACCACCTGCGACATATGAGCCACCTGATTTTCCAAGCTTTCAACTCTGTTGTCCATCCTAGTAGTTTTAGGCATTGACAACCTCTCCAGATTTGCGATTCAACTGCGAGCGGTGGATCGCCTGTCTCTGAAATACTACATGTAAGCTTTCGCTTAATTGTTGGAGCAAATCCAAAGAAATTTTGTATTAAATTCAAGATGCATTACAATGCTATACGTGTTCCCCCTAACAACTCAGAAGTTCTAACCGTTTATCTGTTATGGTTTAGTTACAAACAAAGAAATGAGATTTACGAATTGTTACAGTGTTTTAATAAGTCATGACTTCTACCCAAAACATTGTCGTACACCCCATTCTTGTAATATTCTCTAAGCGCTTCCGTTTAGCTTCCTTGGCACTTAATAAATCAATTGCTTCCTTTCCAATCGTGACAAGGAGCTTAATTATACATCTTATAAACTCCTTTTAAAAAAATAGCCAAACAAATTTTGAGAGCTTATGTGCTTTTGAACGTTTTATATGGTGTTTTAAAGATCTTATAAGTTGTGCCAAACACCCTCTTAATCATTGCCTTAGTTTTAATTTTACATAAGAAACATTATTAAAATATTTAAGATTGGGTTCTGATTCCTTTACCCCAATTCCAAATTCCGGGTTAGACCAACTGTTTATGACTCGCTAATCTAATTTTTTTCTATTAAATTAGTATATTTAGTCAAACAAAATAAATAAGAATGTTTTCTTAGCCACTAATAAGAACAGAGGTTATTAACCATTTTTTGTAAAAGACCCCAATGTTCTTAGTGAATGTGCATATGGCCATAATCACCATATCTTGAAGGTTCACCTTTAGCTGATGGTGAACCACCGTGATATGTCATATCTTAATAGCGAACTATTATGTATGTTTCTTGGTGCTTATTCATTAAGAATATTTAAGTATTTGTCATTCAAAAGTCGCTAAAAAAATCTACACCTCTAAAGTAGCATTAAAAATATTATGGCTATGAACATTATTAGTATAAAATTTTACAAGAAAAAAAAAAACTGGTGAACAGATGGTTCAGGATCAGAACTTTCAGTTTGAAAATCAAAATTATAATTGTATAGATGGTAGTTGGATTCCAGTTTCCACTTTAAGTTCATGAAATTATTAGTTCCAGAACCCAATCTTAAATAATTAGCTAATTTTTGTTGCTTTTAATAATTAGCTAATGGTTATTTACTTTGTTATCCCTCGGTTAATCGAAGAGAGTATGTTAATTAAGTTTACTATAGTAGAAATATATTTTACTAACATATCTTAATATATAATAGAACCAAACCATCTAAAATAGCAAGAAGTAATAGTTTTCCGTCTATTGCTACTTCAATGGCTAAACGTTATTGTATATGCATAAACTTTACAGCTAAACTATAGCCGATAAATATTTGATCTTCCATATGATCAGCTACATGGCAGTCAACACTTTAATCGCCAAAGAGATATATTAATCTTCCGACTATTTTCAATTTGACCTAACACAAAAAAGTACAATTTAATCTAAATAAAATGTTCACAAATTTGTTGTATATTTTGTAGTGATGTCTTTAACCTAATAATGTATTTATTAAGCTCAAATTTGTTAATGTTTCTATTTGATTTTCATCTATATCATCTTATCTTATTTTTTCGGAATGAACAAAATGTATATCAACTAGCCAAAATTGGCATCGTCCAACAATACAAAGTGAAGACAGGACGATACTATTCCAACATAGCTCCCACCAAGACTAGAGTCAAAAGCTAACTTGGCTAAGTTGTGGGCTAATTTGGTCGCCGACCTCTTGACCCAACAAAAGAAAAAAAGACTTTAAAGAATTACAAATGCGAAGAATATCACCAACGATATAACCGAAATAGGAAAACTCAACCTTATGATTATGGAGGGCACAAAATAGATGAAGAGAGTTAGTTTTTACTATCACATTTGGCAATCGCATCTCCTTGGCCAACGCAACTATCGTTTGCTATGCAACAACTTCAGTAGTGGCAACATCCAACTGTCCTTCAATGCTTTGAAAGATTGCATTTAGCTCGACACCCCAACAGTCCTGTATCACCCCTCCAACTGCAGTGCCTTGTCCCATCCGAATTAATGCATCTGAATTCAACTTGTAGTAATTCTCTAGTGGTCTTTTCCGCACCTCCTCATCAAATTTCTGCGTTGCTTGGATTTTTGGCATTTTTGCAGCCCAAAAATCTGAAATGTGGGCGACTGCAAGCGACGGTGCACGAACTTGATCAATCACTTTATCTTGAAAAAAAAAAAGTGCACATACCATGCAAACCAAAGATGGGTTGCAAACATCACTTGAAACTCTTTACTTTGAATCCCCAATATACTATCAATTCAATCCACCGTGGGTCCCCTCCCCATAACACCCAAAATATCCAGTCGAATAAAGCTATGTTTCCAATAAAACTTTGCCCAATTGCAATCTCTCAAAGCATGAATTGTTGTCTCCACCTCATCTCAACATCTACGACAAATAGGATCTATATCAATCCGTTTCTTGACCAAGTTTTCAGAGCTTGGAACCCAATCATGCACACATTTGCATATAAAAGTTTGGATTTTTGGTGACACATCCAAGTTCCAAATCCATTTCCAAAGTCGTGAATCCACCATAGACCCCGAAGCCAACCCGACCTCTTTCTCCATGTCCATAGCCACATGATATCCCGTCTTTACAGTAAAGCTACCGTCCTTTGTAAAAAACCATCCCAGCCTATCCTTCGTTGGAAGTAAAGCAATTGGCAAGGCCAAAATTCGGTCATCTTTTTCTCACCAAACCAATTCCACATTCCATGCGCACATACCATCATTCAACAAATCTCGCATCACCAAGTCCTCCGGCCACCCCCATGTTGTGATCGAGAGTGGAAAGAATGCTTCAATGGGATCCAAGGATCCTTCCATACCCTAATCAGTCGTCCATCGCTAAACGTCCAAATAACTCCTTTTTTAAGCACATTGCATCCCGTTAGAATACTTCGCTAGGTGTAACTCGGGTTGTATCCTACCGAAGAATTTAGGAACAATTAAAGAAGTATTTCGCCTTTAGTGATTAAAACAAAAGTGTGTCTGGAGATTGTAGTAGCAACCACCCTTGTTTCATAAGCATTGCTCTGTTAAATGCACAAATATTCTGAAATCCCATCCTACTTCAAATTTAGATTTGCACAACTTACTCCGTTATCCCCCAATGTATCTGCTTATCCTCATCCTTCTGCTCCCACCAAAATATTGTCGTAATCGAATTAATATTATCACATGTATGCTTCGGAAAGAGGAAGCAACTCATCATATACATAGGGATTGCTTGCGAAACCTATTTGACAAGAACTGTTCTTCTCGCTTGAGAGAGCAATTTGCTCTTCCAATCCTTTAACTTCTTACCGACCCGGTTCACTACTGATTGAAACATGTGAGTTTCTAATCTCCCTACCAATGTAGGCAGCCCCAAGTAGATTTGGTGATAATCAACCAGTCTAAAACCCAACTATCCTGCTAGCACCTCAGCTATTATCTCCATCCCTCCACCAAATGCTATTTCTGATTTCTCCAAACTAATCATTTGGCCAGACGCACTCTCATACCTCTGGATCACCTCCCTTATCACCCCCAATTCATTCGAATTAGCCCTTCCAAAGATGATGTTGTCATCTGCAAAGAAGAGGTGAGTGATATTTAGAGCCTCTCTACAGATCCGTACGTCACTCAATCTCCGAGCTACTTCTTATTTTCTCAAGAGGGAAGAGAAAGCCTCTGCACATAACAAAAAAACATAAGGCAACAGAGGGTTCCCTTGCCGGGGATCCCTTAAAGGGGCAAAGCAATCACTCGGATTCCCATTAATCAGAATATAATATGAGATAGTAAACACGCAATTCACTATTAGTTTCACAAACGGAACACCCATCCCCAATTTTAATCCAGAAACGACCACTCCACCCTATCGTATGCCTTACTCATAACGACTCCTCATAGTAATTTTGGAACACTCGGGTGATATCAACATCTTCCATCCAAGGCACATCCCCATCATCGATAATTTGCTCAATCAAATTTCTTTTTCACCAACCAGTTGCCACCTAATTAAAAAGGTAGTATTTTTTTCCTCGTCCATCATCCAGTTGACCCTCGCTCGCTGATGCAACATGGCTTCTTCCTTTTTCATTAGATTCGCTATTTTATCCTCCAATTCCACCACTATCGCTTTACTTTGGGAAGACGGGTTATGTTGACGCAGTTCGTCAAGTGCCTCTCGATGTCTTTTAATTTCAGCTGTAATGTTACCAAAGTGGGATGATCCCACTTACTCAATGCTCTATCATAATTTTCTATCTTACTTGCAACCATGCAGGCTGTTAGACCCAACCTCATTATCCCACGGCCCCTAATAACATCTTGGCATGATATATCTTGCAACCACATAGTCTCGAACTGAAATAGTTTAATCCTTTTTCACGACGCACCCACTCGAGCCCAAGCATCCTTCCGCCTAATCCCGTTGATTAGAGTTGGACAGTGTTGTTTCCTACCGAACCTTATCTTATTATCTTATTATATAAACTAGAATTTTCCCATCGTGTATATTTTTTTTATTAGGAAAAAAATGGAACTTATTTTATTTACAACTCAAACTTAATATAAATAATTCAATCCACAATAACTATTCTATTATAAGCTCAATAACCAACCAACAAACCGCATCTTACTTTAGATTTAATTTTTATATGAAAATATTCAATATGAGTATTATAATAAATATTGAGAATGGATAGTTGATTTTTATATATTTTGTAAGTAAAAAACCAATTAACAATAACAAAATTATTCGTGCATTTAGGATTTTTGAAAATATACTTTCGAAAAATCTAGAAGAGAAAGAGGGAGACAGAGAGAGACAAAGCTATAAAGAAAGACAAAATAAACCTCTAAATTTTCTCATCCCTCACACGTGAGTTTTTAGTTGTTTTGTTCTTCATAAAAAATATATTATCTCCGATTTTGGAAACTGAAAAATAGTTTGTTTTTACTATATCTAAAGTATTATGATTAAAATAAAATTATTAACTTTTTATAGAATAAAATTAATATTTTCAAAAATAAATTAAATTGATTATTTTTTCAAAATATATGTACTCCCTCCGTCCCACTTAAATTTGCATACTTCCTTTTCGGTCCGTCCCACTTAACTTTGCACACCCTTAAAAAGGAAATTTCTCTCACAATCTCCACCCTCAAAATCTCTACTCTCAATCTTCACCTTTGAAAAAGTCAAAGATTCCCTAAAATCTATTTTTTCTTAACATCCGTGTCCAGGCAACCGTGCAAAATTAGCTGGGACGGAGGGAGTAATAAATATTGATAAAAATAAATAATTTTTTATAATTATATTTTATTAGCAACTCAAACCTAATTAAGATAAAGAAACTCCTACTACGTATATAAATCTAATCTAAACAATAGAAAAACAATTGTAATTTTTATTTAACTTATTTTAAAATATGCGATATAAGTGTCAAATTAAAGTAAAATAAGATTAATTTGATATTATACGTAAAACATATGTAACGGAGAATTATTTTTGTTTTAATTTTTGAAACATAGGTTTTTTTATATATATAGTAATATATATATATATATATATATTTGAATATAAAATCTAAATTTGGAACTAATTTTTATGCTTAAAACTACCTATTTTAGCAAGTAAATTGGGCGGAAAAATGCATTGGTTTCCTCTTATAGAGAGTTCCCTTTTATTATATAGTAAGATAAAAGACAATCCTCTATGAGTACATTAGTAACATTATGGGAATTTCTCCGCCCATAACGCTTTCAAAACATAAGTAGGTCAAATCATTAGTAAAATGAGGGATGTATACATAAAACAAAACAATGACAAAAATTAGTCCTAGATTTAAAATTTACTTGGCAATTTGTTATAAACAAAAAAGTTATAGGTGGGGTGCTTATGATTGATTTATAATTTTTTTCTTTTAAAATCTTCCCAAAACTTTTAACATAAATAAACCTTCAATTTCTTATCCTATTTTTATGTCTAATATATCAAGCTGATTATTTTTTCATAGTCTATAATTTGACGTCAATTTACATATTCTAAAATAACTTACATTCAATAAACACAATTATTTGTGATTATTTAGTTATATACATGTGTTGTAATACGAGTTAAATTATTTGTATTGGGTTTGGGCTGTAAATAAGAATTAAATAACTCTATATGTTTATCTTTATTAGTATAATAGCAAAACAATTTATAAATAGTAAAAAATAATTCAATTTTCAAAAGAGAATATTTTGCATTTTATAAGAAAAAAAGAAATAACGGATGGAAACATATGTGCTCGATGAGATAAATCTAGAGAGGTTTTGTTCTCTCTCTTAAATTCTTCGAAAGTATTTTTATAACATTTTAAAAACACAAGTAATTCTCTTTATTTTTAGAGAAAAAGGGGTACATTAGTTTAATTTTTTTATATTATTTTACAGACAACCCTCTGTAAGATAAAATCAAGAAAATTTTCTTGTCCATTCTCCCTACAAAAATAGGTAAGCTTAATATTTAATAATATAATAAGAGATATGTATATATAGTAAAAATCATGCTACTAACCAATTCAAACTTGGGAATTTCTAAAATCAGTTCTAAATTAGGATTTTTGGCTGTTTTTAATATCAAAAAGTTATGAACGATATTGTGTATCACAAGCATGAATAATCCACCCACTAGGCCACTGAATCCAATCCGGAATTTAAAAAAAAAAAAAAAAAAAAAAAAAAAAAAGAGATCATGCGGACAATAAAAGTTATAATCCATCATCGTGCAATAGTTTCCATCTCTCTCTTTCTATCTCTCTCCATCGTGTGTCTTTCTCGGGATGTCTTCCTCATCTCTTCCACCTGAGATCCATATCTTACTCTCACATGTCTTTCTAATCCCCTGTATCTCCATCAAATTCGATCTCCATCTCGTATTGCGCAAACAGTACAACCCTTACGCGCGTCTTCAGCAGACACATATATTCAAGCTCGATTCTTCTTTCTATTTTAAGAAAACAATATTGAAGCTCGGTTCTCTTGAAGATATACATCGATTCAGACTAATTTTGCAGTTCAGATTTAGAAAATATAAAGATTCAATATCAGAAATCAAAGAAAAATCAGCTTGCACCGATTTGATAAATATTCAAAAATTATTTTCATAATATTACTGAATATTTTGAATTGATAATCGAACTAAAAGTTCCAAAATTTGAATATTGAAGGCACGGTAAATACGGAAAATATAGATGATGAACGTGAAAATATTCATCTTTCACGTATATTTGACGTTCATATTCTTGTGTGAATTGTGAGTATCTATCACATTTAAGTCAAAATTTTGTGTTTAAGTGTATTTTTTTGGGTTGATTTTTCTTTTAGTATGATTTGATGTACTTTTGGGTGCTTTTGAGTAGTATTTTGAAAGTTAGGAAAAACCGGAAGCTCAAGGAACCCATTTGCACGCAATTCCCCATCTCTGCCCGCACAACGAGGCCCAATCAGGCCTGAGTCAGGCTTGACTTGAAGTCTTCAAGTTGTAAACAACAGCCGTGAACAAGTTGGGCAAATATAATGAGTGCAAAGAGGTCAAAACGATGAAAAAGGGAAGAGGAGATCAACCGACACATTTTCCCATTCTTTCCCACAAACCAAGGCCCAAACGGGCCCAAATTTGACCCTACCAAGACTTGACTCAAATATCATCGAGTTGTGAACAAAAGTTGCAAAGAAGTCTGGACAACAAACAGTGGAAAAGGGTCCGAAATGACAACGAAAGAAGACGACGCACGAGGGAGCACACTGCACATCCGCTGCTTGAAACCAGGCAAAAATATGCACTACCGGTCTGGTACCAGCCCCCTTGAGTCTGGTACCGGGCTGGAGCTCCAGATCAGTGGGTCAATGTCGGATCCGATGTCGACCCTCATGGGTCCGGTGTCCGGTCCGATTTTATGTCGGTCGAGCCTTGCAGTTTCGTATTTTGCTCATAACTTCTTATTCCAAAGTTAGATTCTGGTTATTCAAGTTTCCACATGAATTCAAGACAAATATCTACAATTTTGTAGCTAAAGTCAAAGTTGGTTCCGGATAGAATTTTTCCAGAATTGCTGAGAAGGACAGATCAAGCGCAATTAAAAGCTTCGACTCAACATTTTAAAGGGCCAAGCACTCCCTTTTGTAATTTTACGCTTTTACCCTTACTAAAGGGGTATTTTCTGCAGATTTTATGTATTTTTACATTTGTAGGTTGGGTTATCATAAACATCCCTTCCCCCTTTCATTTTAGAAACAAGCCTCCATTTGCAAACTTCTTTGCACTCTTTCATTTTCTCTCTAGAATAGATTTTCATAAACTAGAAAGTTAGGGGTTTCTTCCTCCTCTTCAAGGAGGAAGCCTTCTTTGGAGGAGAACTCAAGATTATTCATAGGCTTGTGACATCCCTCAAGATTATCGGAGTTCTACAAGGACTCTTTGACATATTGAGCACTTTCTTCTCACTTCTCTGTATTCTCAGTCTTTATTACTTTCTTGCTTGATGTTGTTAATTCTTGTTTATGCTTTGATAATTTTTTAGTTTTCCTTGTTTCCCGGGGTTAGGGAGTATCCCAACCCTAGGATTATGAATTTTAGTTTAATATGTGTTGATGTGAGTTTGTTGATGATTAGAATTGACATTGTGGGATTGTATGAGTTATATTGTACACGTAGCAAACCTAGGGTACATTGGTTCTCCTCGAGGCCCATGGGGGATGACAGGAGAACTCGAATCACATATGTCGATCTCAATGGATGTCCTAAGGCTTCGGTCTTTAGGCAATATTCACTTGGGGTGGAGATTTAAGGATTAATTAGATTGCATAATTAATTAGCTTGCTTTCGCTTAGTAATTATGTTGTCGGTCTTCAGTAATTGGAAATAGGGTTGATTGTTGTATAATTAGTTGATTTGCTAATCCCTCTTGTTTGCCCACTAGGACTTCTAATTTGGTAACATGAACTTCCTTCATCTTAGGCCTCACTCTTAGCTCATATTTACTAGATTTATTTCCCTAGATTGTCTGAAACCGATTGGAGATATTTCTCATTCGATCGGTTCCCTCCTTACGATGTTTATTTACTTTTATGTTATTTAGCTCATCTCCAATTCTATTTGCATTTGGGCTAACTAACTCGAACATACGTAAGTCGATTCTCACGAAATAATCCTCCATGTGGATTCGACGATCTATTATACTACCTCTGTCACAAGCCGTACACTTGCGGTTTGAGAAGGTCGTTCTAATCCTTTTTATTTGGAGCGACTTTCGCGACAAGTTCAATAGATAAATATTCAAGTATACACATATATCATATTGCAGAAAGAATATTAAGGTAATTAAATTACAATAATATTCAATAAATTTGTATAATTAATGAATACATAATCATCAATTTGTTTTCTTTTCTGAAAATGCAGATGAAACAGTAATACATATACTTGTTGAAATGAAATGATGCATTCAATAAAAATAGAAGCAGCTTAAGCATAAACGATGAATAGAACAACAATGTAGGAAACAATGAAGACACATAGAAAATATTGAAATTACCCGTATAAGTATAATGTATTGCATTTAACAATATAATTTATTTCACATAAAAGTCTAACATTATAAACTTGAAGCTTATATGTTCCCCTTTTTTTTTTTTTCCTTTTCATTTTACCTTTTCTACATAAGCTACTAATGTGGCAGACTGAAGGTATAGATAAAGTGTTCAAGTTACCGGTATGGAGTATAATTTACTTCACATAAAAGTATAATTTATTTCACAAACAATATAATTAATTGGTACCTTTTCTATTTTTTGTCAAAAGTTAGTACTAAATCCGTAGATATAAGTAGTTCACTAGTTGACTTGAAAAGAGAACTAATTGAAGAGATGCTTGAATTGTGTCATACCATCATGCTTGTTGTGTTGATTTTAGTGTTCAAACATGAATAAATTGATTCTAAAATAAGAAGCACTACGAGAGAAGTTGTTTGTGTGTTCTAATACTTGACAGAAAAGGAAAACAAATAGTAATCTAGAGGAATAAAGAAGGAAAAAAAAAAAAAAAAAAGTAGCACGAATAAATTATAAGGCCTCATTAAGAATTGCAAAGAATGAAGGACTTTTTGAGGTTGTGAAGAATATTTTGGTATGCATTCACGAGTTAACTAGGATAAAATAAAATCATTTGCACTGTTCAGAGATCCAAATAACAAATGAAAAGGAAACAATTATAAATATGATTGCTTCAGGAATAAGGCCAATGGATTCTTACAGATACATGTTACATGAAGCTAGGGGCGAAGAAAATGTTGGTCACACCATGAAAGATCACATGAACTTCATAAATTGTAAGAAAGTGGAAAGAATTGAATGAAGGGATATAGAATCAACTATATACAATGATACAACAACAAAATGACGAATAAAGTAATCTTTCCTACAAAGTTAAAATGAAGGATGGAAGATTGTTAACATTTTTTGGTGGAACGCAGTGATGATGGAAGACTTTGATGTGTATGGTGATATTTTCATACTCGACACAACATATAGAATGAATAGGTACAATTCAATATCTGCTCCTTTCGTGGGGATAGATATCCATTTGAAAAATGACATGTTTAGATGTACATTCCTAGTAAATGAGAAAGTAAAGTCATTTGAGCGGCTTTTCACAATTTTCAAGAAATCAACCGAGTGAACTCATAACTTGTTCGTGTATGGACCAAGATTTTGTATTTGCAAAAGCAATTGAAATGCACAAAAATATCCTGTAGAAGTAATATTCAAATAATACTATTGCATGTATCAACATGTACAATATGGTATGTACATTTATACGGTATCTTCTGTATACTAATATTTTCGAATTAAATTGCATATTTTCCCTAAAACAAGACACCGCCTTTGCCAATGGCATCTTCAACATAAAGCAATCACAAGATTTGCAAAAAAAGTATCAAGGCATTTATATAAGAATTCAATAAGTGCTTATCAGGCAATGTTGATGAAAATGAATACAAATTATTGGAGAAATATGACAACATCTTACAGTCTTGAAAATAATGAGTGCTTCAAAATATTGTACAACTTAAAGTAAAAATGGTGAACTGCATTGAGCAAAGTTTTTTTCCAATTAGAATATGATACTTCTCAAAGAAGTGAAAGCACAAAGCATGCAATTTTATTTAATGCAATAAAGACCACAAGTTTTCTATGGAATCTTCAAAGAAAAGATAAACAATTGCGGAGCAAAGAATAACAAGAAGAGTTCATGTGCTCAAGATCAAAGACAGATTCAAATCTACTGATCATGAATAATAAAACAAGCTTCAAAGTATATACTACAAGAATTTTCGGAGATTTTGAAGAAGAATTTCGGAAATGCATTTTAAGTTATTCTACTCTTATTGGTTGTCAAGACAGTACTATAGTGTTTCATGTTTCATCAATTATAATTGAAGGTATACCAAGTGGAGTAATATCTAATAGCAACATGAACCTAATCTTATGATGTACCTGTAAGAAAGTTAAGGAGTGCGGAATACTGTGGTACCATTATTTAAGAGTATTGTACATATATTTTGTGCAAAGCATTCCAGAATTTCACATCAAGAGAAGATGGACAAAATTGACAAAATCAAAAGTTCGGGAGGAATTTAACAATTCAAATACAAAAATAGGAAGCCATCAAATGAACATTTAATTGATGCATTACGTAAGCATTTGAATTATATATTAAAGAGGCAACTGCATGAAGAAACAAAGAGAATTATGTAACAACATCCTTGACCCATCTCCATCAACTACGAAAGGGCGAAAAACACAAAGAGAAAAAAATCAACTTGAAAGAAAGAAGAAAAAAGGAAGATAAGCAATTCCAAAATAGAACAATGAATTTAGTTCAATAACACTCAATGTCCATTTAATTTAGTATTAATCACTTACTGTATCTGTTCATTTTAATTTCCTATTAGATATATAACATTGTTATTCAGTTTAAAAGAACAATATTGTTTATGCATGAACATGATAACTATTACAAATAAACAATATCAGTCGTTCTATTTAACAATATGATATATATCACTATTGATTTATAACATTGTTATTCAGTGTAAAATAAAATTATTGTTTATGCACAAACATGATAATTATTATAGATGAACAATATAAGTCGTGTTGTTTAACAATATAAATTTACTGTTGAAACAATATAATATATACTATTTCAATTTTCTAATAGATTTATAACATTGTTTATGCATGAAAAAGTTAACTATTATAAGGAGCACTATAAGTTGTCTTATTTAACAATATTAGGTTACTGCTGAAATAGTATTACTTAAATGACTAAACAGTATAAATTCTTTTGGTTGAACAATATACATTATAATTATTTTTGGAAGAACAATATTACTTTTAATGTAGAAAAATATAAATTTAATAATGAAACCGAATAAATTTTCTCGCAAATAGTATAACGTTCTTTTATAAGTTCATAATCTGTTCACAAAATAACAAGGTGTTCAAAAATACAAAATTAAATATTTGTTCCCATCAACACCATACTAAACTTTGCTATTTCTTTTTCCTCCAATCAACACCATTATTCTTTCTATTCCAGACCCTCTTCTTCTACTCTTTTTGTTAGCGAGCTTTTTCAGCAGCAACTGAGCTTTTTCAACATTTTTTTTTTCTTTTCTTCAGCAATTTTCTCTTTTAATGCAGAATTGTTCTTGTAGAATTTGCTCGCAGTACATCATGCCTCACTTATTAACATTTCAAAGAACAAGCCCAACATAAATCTCAGCTTGTAGGATGCGCTGAGTAGCAACCTAAATGAAGGAATATGTAAAGTATATCAAAACAAAATATTATTTTTTAAAACAATAATAGAAAACATATATTGCGCATATCATGATTTAAGTAAGTAAACCCATCAAAATGCATCAAAGGATGCATCAAGGAAACTCTATAATCTTGGTCTTGTTTCTTTATTTGCCATTTGAAAAGGAACATGTCAAAATCATATGCCAAAATGTCATTTGCCTTTGATTTTTTTCCCATCAAGAAACTTGAACATTTGATTTTGCTATACAAAAAGAAATAAAATAGATAAATAATAACATATATATGATATAATCAGGAACGGAATGACGTAGAGGCCAAAGGCAGCAGTGGGCCCCCAGCCCCGAAGAATGTGCTCTTATATATGTGTATTTTAGTCGATTTTAGTACAACTTAATTGAATAAAATAAATAATTCTATTATTTAACTTGGATAATTATTTAATAATAATATATAGATGTATTATTAACCCTACTGTGCAATAGAGATACAGATTTTAGAAAATAGAATGAATATAGAAACACAATATCTTGATTATTCTTTTGTTTAATTGAATCAATTTATTAATTTTATCAAAATTATTAATACTTTCAAGTTTTATTTGTAGAGTTGAGTTTTGTTAAGACTCATGAACATATTTAGGGCCGCACTATAATGGTCCTCCATTTTATATTTTCTAAAAAATTATTATTTTAATATAATTTATCCAATATTCTAAGTTTAGAGGCTAATATATAAGAAAAATGATTATGGCCTACCAGAATATGTTCCCTATTTGGTAAAAAACTTCCACATAACCTTAAAGTATAGTTAAAAAAAATTATCCTATGTGACGAACTCCTAGATATGCTTATAAATGGGCCCCCTCAACTTAATTCCTGGGTTCGTCACTGGATATAATACTATTAATTTTAAGAACTTATACCTTAGCATTATATAAATAATACTATTACAAAGTTCAGAATTAGTCCGGTACTTACCATTATTAAAGCAACTTGAAAAAAGTCTTCTTCGCTACGCTTTTGGTTATCTAAGTAATGCAACTTCTCATCCACAAAATTAATTAACATGCAAGCATAATGAGATTCATGTACAAAAGGAACAAAAATTTACAATAAAGAAAGAACACAAAGTTAATAAAAAAATAGTATCGTTACAACATTTACAGATTCTTGTATACTCATAGTCCTAAGATCATAAATCCTATATGCATGACTAGTGAGAGCATGACCACGAAAAATGACTTTGTCACTCCTAAAATCAAACCTTGAAAGATTTTCTCCGCCCTTCAAGATAAACCACACACAATCAAATACGTGAAAATTTAAGATCGATTTTTCTTCCTTTTAGAAGTTCATATGGAGTCATAGTTGTGCGCAGGCTTAAGTATACACTATTAAGAATATGACATGTCGTGTTTAATGCTTCAGCCTAAAACCGCTTAGCAAATCTTTTAGGGCTAAGCATTACACGAGCCATTTCTTGTAAAGTGTGATTTTTTCTCTCGGTTACCCCATTTTCACTACAAGAAAATAATTAATTGGCTACATAATTAACTGACAAAAATAATTTTGTCCTTAAATAGTCCGAATTACCTACAAGTTACCTACATATTTTTATAAAGCATTTCACCTGTAGATTAGTGATGGAACAACTGATGATAATTTAGCTACGAAATAATTCATAGGCAAAATAGTCGCGCCTACGGATTCTCCTACAAAGTAGTGGTAGGTGAAAAGAAAATTATTTGCCTACCAAATTTTTCCTAGGCACATATATATATATATTTTTTTAATGCATTACGTATGAAATTGCCTAGGAATTTAAGAAGTACTGTTTTTTATATTACATTATTACGCAATTTTAGTACAATAAAATTTAATTCAGGAGGTGCGCAATCTAATTTTCTTTCCCTCATAATCGTCCCCCTCCGCCCCCCCCCCAAATATTCCTCTCTCACAAAAAATAAAGCCCAAAGAATCTAAAAAATGGTGCTCAAGGTTTGAGTCGGATGCTCCTTTGTCTCTTTTGCTTAGGTTCGTAAACAGACTTCTCATTTTCTCGAAGTAGATATGATTGGGCATTCAATATGCTCAGTCTCGTGTTTAGTTTGAATTTCGAATGTTGTGAATAAATTAGCGTTTTACTTTTTTATATGTTAATACATCATCTTTCGGTTCCGTGATTCTTCAAGTGAAGAATTATGTTTTGAAGTGTTGCTTTTGGCTGCTTCAATTCTCGTTTTGTTGAAATAATTTTATAGGGGAGGTTGAGTTCAAATTTGGGTATTATTTTAATTGTTACAATTAGAAATTTATCAGTCTGTTCACATTTATCGTGATGGCATTATTTTCATAGGAATCAATTTGTTAGCAGCATTATGTAGCTAACTATGGCAGTTGCTAATCAATAGGTGATGTAAAAGATGATCCAATCGAGTCAGTTCAGTCATCGAATTGAGTCAGTCCAGTCTAGTCCCGCCACCTCGGCTATAAGGCCAATCAGGTACCTCTTGTTCAAATCATTGCTAAATCTTTCACCATTTTATTGTGTAGCGAATCATTATATGCAGTTATGTTTTTCATTTTCATTTTTTGTTCTTTCTTCTGTATAATTAATTTCTTGGTATATTGAGTTTGACAATGGAACCATTGTAAATTGGTCTTATGAATTTTTTGTTGTTAATTAGTATGTAGAATTAGTAGCATCATCCGTAAGAGAAGAATGGAGATTAAACTATCCAAGTAATGCTTGTATAGTAGAGAAGAAAGGAAATAAAGGAATTGAACTACCGTTTAAGAAGTTGAAGGAGGTATAATGGTATAAGCTGGAGTTGTTTTATCTCTTAGCTTCTTTGTGTTTTCTATGAATTCTGGTGTTCATTTTCTTTGTTTGTTGGTTGAATGTAAAAAAAGGAATGCGGATTGGAGGAATAGCAGCTATAGATTATGGTAATTTAGCTAGTGGAGAGGAGGAAGGAGAAGAGAGAGAAGGAAGTTTAGAGATCAAAGGGAAGAAGATTAGCGCTAGGTGTTGAGCTTTAATCTTGACTTTAGGTCCTTCAAAATTGTAGTTTTCGAGTAAAAAATGTGCTTCTCACTCATCATTTCACTGATTATTCTTTTTCTAGTTAAGGGATTTTGAGATGGTAGCAACTTATTTCTCTTGGTAAAAAAAAAAATATATGCCCCTGTTTTTCTCTCTCTCTCTCTGTGGAAAAGTTTGATACTAGTAGATATTGGGCCCAACTTAATTCACAACTTGTAAGGAGCAGTGACTTTTCCATTTCGTGTGTCCTAACATGTATAAAATTTAAATTTTCATAATAATAAAGAAGAACAAAAGAAGGTATTCTTGATTAAGATTGATGAGCGTATATGTGCAATGATTGGAGCTTCGTGACTTTCAGAGCTGGAAGTAAGGTAATTGTTCTAGAGCTACTGATGATTTTGTTGCCCTGTTTATGTTATTACCATTATTCTTGTTTGCTACAACACAAGAGGCACTTTTGTTAAATTAAAATACATCATCTTTATAAATTCAAAATGATTAAAAATCAAGAGGTTTGAGTAGCTAGCCAGATGAATTGTGCTCTAGCCTTACATTTGCACTATCGGTCTGATTTTCAGCAAAAAATAACAAGGGTTTATACCCCACCACCTCTTCTTACCATAGCAATCCCATATTACCTGTATAGCTGTTAAGTATTGGACATCCCAACTTGGCTGCTAGATAGATGGGTTCAAACTCTCGTACCATACAGGTACTATACAATTTGTGGATAAACTAATTATCAAATAGGAAAAAGAAGCTTTAGTATGAGTAACACATTAAAGATACAATCAGAGTCATACTGAACTTCAACAAAAGAGGTGCACACTGAAAAAAGGGAATCTGTGTAAGCTTATTAACTCCATAAGCTTTGGAGAATGCAAAATGGCTTACATCAGATTGAGTGGACAAACAAGTAATGATCTATATGTATACTTATTTTGATTTAATGTTAAGAAAGAAAGAACATTTGTTGTGTTCATCTTCATCTCCATTGAACCAAAATTGTTGGCAAATGAATTTATTAAAAATTGCCATCTTTTTCCTTATGTTTTCTTTAGTTTTGTTATTTATTTTTAGATCAATTGATATAAGTTTGCTCTAACTCTTTTATCTAATATAATATTGATTCATAAGAGGTTGTAAACAAATATTTGATGATATTGTAAGAAAAAATAATTATTTCTATTTGACAGGTTCTGCATTCATGTTCCACCAAGATCTTTTGCACTAAAGTTACATTTCAGCTGCATCTACAGATTTACTTTTGAACACCAAAGAGTTGCAGACATATTTTGTATTTGTAGGCATACTTTGTGATTGTTGCATATATTTTGTTCTAGTTCCTAATATGTGGGAATAGTCTGTTGCTTTGGAGATTACCATTTCTTTTATGATTGCTGGATATATTTTGTTCTAGTTCCTAATATTTTATTAGGAATAAGACTACTCTGCTACGTTGGGGATTACTATTATATGAATGGTTTTGCACTTTTTGACTATATATTCATGTTTATATATATATATATATATATATATATATATATGTTGTTCTACAATTTATGTGACTTCTACAATTTATGGGACTATTATTATGTTTATAAAATATCATTAATTGGTATTGGAATAATTACAAGTATTTTGAAAAATTGGAACCAATAAATATGATGCTATATATATAAAGAGAGATTACCTACAGAATTTCTGAGGCATAGGTTTTTACAATTTCATTAAATTTGCAATGGAATTGGTTCCGTAGGAAAATAACAAAAAATAGATTTATTAATTGAATTTTTGAATAAAAAAACTCTCCTACCGAAATTTCTGTTGCCAAATTTGCCTACGGAATTATCTACAAAATATTTTGACGTTGGTATTTTTCCTACGAATTTTTATTTAATTTAATAACCAAAATGCCTACGGATTCGCAACCGAAAATGGATAGGTAATCACCTACGGATTTATATTTCCATAGCCAGACAAATCACCTACGAGCAAAGTCCTTACAAGTGTTTTTCGTTGGTATTCCATAGGCAAATATAAATTCCTACGAAATTGGGATTATTGCCTGCAAAATATTCCCTAGTCAATTTGTTATTTTTGTGTAGTGTTTGTTGTAGAGTTTTGAGGGCCGAAAACTCTTGAAATGTTCCTTGCTTTTCACAAATCTTAGAGAAATTGCATTTTCAAATACTTTACCATAATCTGACTTAATATGAGCAACAATAGCACTATGCATGTTCCTAAACCTAGAAAATAAGGTTTTGAAGGACTTAAAAGCATTTGACTTCTAACGTGAAAAACTCGCCCATGTAAATCTTTAGAAATCGTCTACAAGAACAGACAAACATCGCTTTCCTCCTAAACTCTTTACTTCAGCTAGACCCATGAGATCCATGTGAAGTAGTTCAAAACAATGAGAGGTCAGAAGGTTGTCCAGGATTTTGGACAACCTCGGGACCAACAAGAGTTTGTTTACCTTTTTGACAATATTGTGTTTCCTTTCGAGTCTAGGTATACCTCTTACAACTTTACCAATTTTCCCAGGGTTTAGAAGTTCACGTGTCCCATCTTTTGATGCCATAGAATAGTGTCATCAATCTGAGCTCGATTGCACCTTAGTTCTCCAACAAGGTAGCAATTATCTGTTGACCTTCGATCAGTCATTACACGTGTGCTGGATCAGTTGAACACATCACATGTACTTCGTGTGAACTTAACTTGTAAATCATCATCCCACAACTGACTTATTCTAATTAGGTTAGCAAACAATCCTTGGACATGGTATACATTTCGTAACTTGGGAAAACCTGGAACATTAAGAGTTCCTTTTTCTCACAATCCGTCCACTTAGCCCTCCCCATGTGTTATATGACCGCCTTCACATGGTTCGTACTCAACAAGAAACTCATTGTTGCCATTCAAGTGGCGTGAACAACCGCAATCAAAATACCAAGAACCTAAAATGTTAGTCCTTAAGGCAGTAAGTGCAACATTACATTTTAGATCAGATTTACGAACCTATATCTGTTCTAGAGGGGTTTTAGGTTTCTAGGCAAGTTGGTTGTTACGGGCGCTAGGCAACTTTCGAGTCAACCCTTTATCCTTTTTTACATAAAATTTCATCTTAAGATAAAAAAGGCTTAATGTAACCAGGAATAAAGCAACAATGACATGCATATCTATGTTTTCTTTTACCTTTTGATTGTTTATGTGACTTATCTGATTCTTCTTTATGATTCATTTCACCTTCTCAGAAAAACTCTAAACTATCATGATCTGCTATACCAATAGCTAAAACTTCATTGAGTTTAGAAGTACCTGTATTCAACCTTTAAAGGTTTTGGATGCCTCTTCCAGTTTGGTATTTGCACACTGAGTTTTGTATCCTTCCTTGTCAGGAGTACTTCCAAACGCGTTATAAGCTCTCGAAGATTTTCGTGTTCTTTGTTCAAGTCACTCAACTCTTGACACTGCCTTTTCCACTTCATGAGCACTCGAAGTAGACCACTTTCACTTCCTCCACCACTTGAATTATTTCCTCATCGTATACCTCCTCAGGTTCTTTCTCAACAATAGTTTTGAAATAGAATAGATTGAGATAGTAGCTGGAATCATACGTGTCTGAAGCTAGGTCGAAGATTGGTTCAACTACAGACAGAACTTCAATATCATCCAGTGGAAAGTTGTGATGGTTGAAAACATGGCAGTTTGGTCTATTGTTCAAGTTCAAGCTCAAGCTCAAGCTCATCATTATCCCTCAAGGAGACCCAATTTGCCTTGCCATAAGGATATCAACACACTCATTTGCATAGTGGTTAAATCCCTTACAAGCATGGCATTCACTGAATCCATATTTCTGGATTCATAACCCTACTGATCTGAAAATGCTCTTCGAATCGGTGGGGTTAAAACATGTGGAGTCTTCCTAGGTAGTGATAACTTCCGAATGGGCAGCCTTGATGAGCTCAAAGACTTGTTCTTCAACTTCCGCATCATAGTGTTGATCTACCAAGTTAACAATGCGACATCAACTCCTTCGCTTATCTCTTTTAAATCTTCATCTTTGTTTTCATTTGAAGAAATAGACTCCTTGGATAAGACTCCATCATCAACATGAAAGGAAACATTCTTCCCTTTGTACAACTTCTTTTGATGATTCATGTTCATCTCGTAGATCTGAAGAATGCTCGCGAAGATTGTGAGCTCCATAGTAGCAACGTTGTGAGCCTCCTCAATAGCTGAGACCTTGGCCTTAAAACATTCTGAGAGAGATCTAATAGCCTTGGATACAAGGCTCTTGCTGCTCATAGGGTCACCCGATTTTGAGGCCTCATTAGCTATGTTAAGTATCTTGCCTAAGTAAGCTCGGATGATCTCATCTTCTCCTTTTCAAAGATTTTCAAATTGATCCATGACCATTCGAAGCCTTGAATCCTAAACGTTATCCCTTCACAATGCTGTTGAAGAATATCCTAGCTTCTCTAGCCATCTTACACGGCTTAATCAACCTGAACATATTCATATCAACCGCGAGGATAATAGAATTGAGAGCCTTCTCATTATAGTTGGTTGCATCGACTTCATCTCTCGTCCATTATTCCTCGGGCTTCCTAATTCTTTCACCTTCTTCATCAGTGCTCATAGGTAGCCTCCAGCCTTCCATAATGATTCTCCAAGCTCTCATATCAATAGACTTGATACGTGACCTGAGACAGACTTTTCATTAGTCATAATTGAACAAAACTGGTAGCCTCGTATCACAATAGTGGTATCCATGTTGGGCAACACATTATTAGGATCGCGCTTAGTGTGTCAAGCGATGGCTCTGGTGCCAATTGAAAGCGTGCATTGCTTCGTAAGACACTGAGGTTGGATACAAGGTTTACCCAACCTTGAGCCAAACACAAAGTAAACTTAAAATAACAAATGATGCAAAACTTTCCACAAGTTCTGAATAAATTATGGGTGCCTCAGGACGAAATCACTTACTATAACTTGGTGAATTACAAAACGATTCAAATAATGAATTGAGATAGACTTCAATTCACAAAACTTCAACCCTAACGTCTTAGATAGACGATTAAACACAGTCTAGAGTACAAAACAACCTAACAAAGCTATCTTGATAGTATCTAAAGAAAAGAAATTCAGATTCGTGAGTAATCTGAATTTATTACAAACTGGACATGCTGGATTGGATAGAAAACCTACTCAACACTCTAGATAACACGGATTGTTATGCAGGCATACACTTTTCTCTCTGATATTCGTTATCTTTCGTTTATGGCTGAAGCTCTATTTATAGACCTCTTGGAAGCTTGAACAACATACTCCACTAACCATCATTCCACCGGTTAGGGGCATCACTGGTTGGTTGTTAAAACTGCACCGAAACTTGAGTAATCAATAATGACTTGGTCTTTGTGAGAGAGACTCGGTTACTCTTCAATCTCTTCAACCATTTTCTCAACACACTTTCAACCGAATTGACAAGGTCCAAGATTGTTTCCATATTTGCTCAAAAATCCCTGCATAACATGATTTATACAATTCTTCGACTAAAATGTAATAAAAATTAGTTTAAGTGTATAAAAGGCATAACCAACAAAATAGGAATTTTTTTGAAGAGTTTGATAAACAAACTACTCCAACAATATATAAGGGTTAGATATTTAAATCAACCTGTACTTTTCGAGTTTTTACACTTCAATATCTAAACTTTATTTTTTCACTAGTTGCAACCTAAAGTACGGAAATTTGAAAAGTTGCAACCTCCGTACATTATTTTCCAGCCAAATCTCACCACGTGACATTCACATGCGAAATTAGGCTATTTTGCCATTTCATTGAATTCTTGGTGCAATTTAAAAAGAAATAAAACTAAATTAATAGGATCTAAAATTAACAAAAACCAAGTTAGATAATAATAGATTGAAACACCAACATAACATCCTCAAACAACAAATTATGTTCAAAGGCAAATTCTTGAACACCAGCAACAACTCCTTCCCCTTCCCCGTCTTCCCTAAAATCGGAAACAAAGCGATTACGCCTTCGGAGAAACCAAAGGCTCTCTCAATCTCACCCACTCAAAGAAGTACAAACAACTCATCACAGTACCCTCCTCACCCAACACCTTCAAACACTCCTCCTCGAATTCTCCCAATGTGACATTTTCCAGTAATGCCCTCGCAATTTTCAGTATTCCCTTACAACTCCCTCCACTTCTGCTACTGTTATCGTATCCTGATGAGGAGGGATATTCAGATTCTCAGTTGTAGGTTTGGATTCTAGGTCGTCGAAAGTGGGTGCTAGATACCATAAGGTCTTTTCTGGAGAGAGATTATTTCTTCTTGGTTCGGATTAGGGCCGGAAGTTCGGGTTTTGAAGAATTTGAGTAGCGGGCCGTTGTACTTTCTACCTTGGGTTCGGGGGTTTATTTTCTTGCTAGGGTTTGTAGAAAATAGAGGAAATCCATTAAAATTGATTGATGGGTAAAAAGATAGTAGTTTGGTTTTATTAAGTTTAGATCCTATTAATTTAGTTTTTTTTTTTTTTAAATTGCACCAAGAATCCATTGGAATAATAAAACAACCCCATTTTCGCATATGAATGCCACGTGAGTGAGATTTGACTGGAAAAAAATCGACGGAGATTGCAACTTGTCGAATTTGTGTACTTTAGGTTGCAACCGGTGAAAACATAAAGTTTAGATGTTGAAGTATAAAATCTCGAAAAGTAAATATTGATTTATATATTTAATTTATACGTGTATATATATATATATATATATATATATATATATATATGTTGTAAATACCTATTGCTTAATGTTTACAAAAGAAAAATAGTCAATGTTATTTCTTTTTGAATTCCTTAAGTAGATGAACACATACTCCTGCGTAATGGACGTGTTCATTTTTGTAGCTCATTTTCTATTTTTTCTTTCAAAAAATTTAAAGTATTTTTCCAACATCCTAAAGGTATAAATTACGTTTTCATTTTTTAATTTTTTTTTATTACAATGGATAAAAATGAATCCTCTTTTCTTAGTATCATGAATATTTTGATATAAGATGTTAAATTTAAAAGAAAATTTTTTTGTTGGTTGATAATTAGGTTTAGATTTCAATATACTATGTGTGAAACTATTTGTATTGGATTGAATTGCAAACAAAAATAAATTTAATAATTTTTCTTTCATAAACTAAAAAGTTATTAGATAGTTTAATATTCTTTATTATTACCAAAAAATATTTTATTCAATCTATTTTATTCGATTATTTAATTTTTTTTTCAAATAAATATATTTCAAATCTTACATATGATGGGAAAAAAAATTAGTTTATATAAAACAATCCAGCCTTTTATCATTTATGAATTGACAATCCGAGGCTTCTCGGTCTTAATTTTTCGGAGTAGGGAGGGGGATTTTAGAATTCTCCTGTACCATTAGATTTTCATTAAATAAACAAACATTTTAGGATTCCTCGAGTTACATCCTTCATTTTGAACTGCATAATTTAGTTTGTAATGTTGAATTTATAAACAACTACGGAGTATGATTTGTTAAGGCAATTTGCTTTTCATTTAATTAGATCCTGAAGAAGTTAAAGATGCCCTTTTATTTTATATATCAATTTTTGGATCTTTACATAGTTGGTGCACCATTTTTATAACTGTTGCAATAATATACGATGTGTTACTTATATCATATTATATACATATCATGTATTAGTGTAATCGTTAACAAATGTTACATCCAATTATTTTAGAAGACCCCGTTAGTTTGTTCTTGCTTGTAATTTAATATCCTTTGGGATTCTATAATCATGAAATTTATTAACTTTTTGAAACAATATGGTTGCTAAAAAATACATAAATATATGCAAGAAACCTTAAGTTGAAGTTTGGATTATGAAAGTTTGATTTGCTACACACTTTAATATTGTTAATAGTTTGAGAATTTGTTAAGAAAAATAGAAAAATAAATGTAGATGGAATATATATTCGCTATAGTTGTACAAATATGAAATTATATGAAACTGAGAGAGCCTATCGACGGCATGTTAATCCCCCACCCCTTCCCAACTATTCTAACAGAGATGCAATTTTTTATTTTTTTATGGTTGATTGATAAATGTACAATATTTTAAAAAACAACACTTATTTCTATTGGACGGGGACTAACTGATATATATGCTTATTGAGTATTGAAAATTTTGAAAATTATTATTCCACTTCAGAAGTTTCAATGGTTCCAATTAGCTAATGTTGGTTCATAATCGACAATCCAAATAAATACGGGAGGTGGAACGGTAATTGTCTTGACACGGTATGAGTAGATTTTCACACTCTTGAAACAAGAGATTCTAATTTAAACCGCTTATTTGTTTTCCATCTTTCTTCAAATATTAATTATTTTTTGCCGTTGAAACCTGCATCAACGATGAAATGATCTCCGTCGTTAATCTTTGAACGGTCAACTTAACTAAAGCATCCATTTAAAAGAATATATATATGTATACAGTGAAACATTATGATAAGGAGAATTTAAACGACAATAAATATTCACCTAATTGTAATTAAACCTGTCGAAATGGTTGTAGCTGCGATTTAAAGAACCAGATTTGGTCAACAGTTTATTGAATTGCTATTTCCATACTGTTTGCACAGTTACTCTAGTTACATGTAACCCAGGTATCCAGATTTTGTCCCACTAATTCATAACATAACAGATCTTACAATTCACTAATTTCTAGTTAAAAGCACAATGGATGTCAACATTACACTCATTTACTACTTCTTATTACATCTCATAATTGGATCATGTTATATGTATAGTATTTAACAATTTTTTTACCAATACACACACAACTATGATAAGTGTGATCGATAGTTTGTTGTAAAAAATACATTTTTCAGTAGGTACGTCGAAAGATGTGAAATAAATAGTAGGCAGTCGTAATAAATTCTAACAGTAAAATAAAAAATGTTCTAATTAAGATAAATTTTTTTTTTTCATTTCCTTATAATAAAAGATTAGGAGAGCCTATTTTCTTTAATATTTTCCAGGTTACTCACAATATATAATATGTTGAAGTAAATTGGTTTATTTTAATTTTTGTTGTAGCATTCAAATTTATATGCAATACTCTATTCCAAATAAAGAGGCATTTTTTTTCAGTAAAGTTACAATGTTTAGTTTTTTGTTTTTGTGAAATAATTGAAGGAGCAATCTGTAAAAAATCGTAAATTCTTACTTATGGCTTCGTTTATTATTTTTATGTGATTAATAAAGTTTAGTTTTTTAAGATATATGCATGTATTTTATTAATTTGTTTTGAAGTCGACAGTGAAGTTTGGTTAGATTTTAACCAAGGTATAGAGTGATACGGTAGTTGGTACATGTAATTAAAGGAAAAAGAAAAATAGAAGAAGTCAAAAATGGGATGGAAATTTGAAGTTGGTAAATAGGTAGTAGGAAGGGAAGGGAAGTATTTATGATTGAGATGAAGAAAAGCATGATTTGATTTGTGATGATAGAAACAGGGCTTACCTCACCATTTCAGGAAAACAAACAAGTTAACCAATTTGGATTAACTCTGGTTAAATTAAAAATAAGTGGTCAACAAGCGTCACCACAAAATCAACATCTTTATCACCATCATCACTCGAACAAAACCAAACCATCCTTGTTTCTCTCTCTCCTTTCCTCTCCTCTCCTCTAATCCCCCACATGCCTAAAGATTCTTTCTTTTTCTT
The DNA here is from genome assembly GCA_958295605.1 of Ajuga chamaepitys. Taxonomy (NCBI): domain Eukaryota; kingdom Viridiplantae; phylum Streptophyta; class Magnoliopsida; order Lamiales; family Lamiaceae; genus Ajuga; species Ajuga chamaepitys. The sequence continues at coordinate 20,010,308 of OY282497.1, read as the reverse complement.
CAAAACCCTAACTCCTCTTCTAATCAGAACCTCTTAAAATAATTAAAAACTTGGCAAGGCTTTGTTGGATGTTATTACAGCTGCACCCTGCTACTTCTAGCTATGGACTTAACCAATTCAACAGTCAAAACTCCTGATGCTGAAACTGAGACTCCTACCCGGATTCAACCCGCTAAACCTTCTCCTTTCACTAACGGCGTCTTGAAACGCCACGCGCCGCTGCATCTCCACCACCCTGTCGTCGTCACTTACAAAGAATGCTTGAAGAACCACGCCGCCACCCTCGGCGGCCACGCCCTCGACGGCTGCGGGGAGTTCATGCCCTCGCCGTCTACCAATCCCGCTGACCCCACCTCGCTCAAATGCGCCGCCTGTGGATGCCACCGGAATTTCCACCGCCGTGAGCCTGAAGAACCGCTACTCCTTACGCCGCCCGCCGCCACCCCAGCTCTTGAGTACCGCCCCCACCACCGCCACCACCCTCCTCCTCCACATGGCAATAGCGGCGCCAGCAGCCCGAGTAATTCGGCGTCGCCGCCGCCGATCTCCTCCTCGTACTACCCTTCGGCGCCGCACATGTTGCTAGCGCTGAGTCATGGCGGCCTGTCGGCCCCTCCACCCGACGCCAACACCCCAATTTCAAGCTCTAATCCCAACAGCCGTAAGCGATTCCGTACGAAGTTCACTCAAAATCAGAAAGAGAAAATGTTAGAATTCGCAGAGAGAGTGGGGTGGAAAATGCAGAAGAGAGATGAAGACGCCATTACTGAATTCTGCACTGAAATCGGAGTGGACAAAGGTGTTTTCAAAGTGTGGATGCATAACAACAAAAACAACTTCGTTAAAAAAGATCATCATGCTCCGGCACCCACCACTAATGGCGGCGGAATCGGTTATTCCACCGGTGAAGATCGGTACCAGCATGAAGACAGCAAAGAAAATGTACAAGGGCAAGAGCTGAGCCACAACCATCTTCATGATAGCAGTTCTCTTGGTACTAATGGGCCGTCTTCTTCTTGATCTTTTTCATCCAGTAAAAATAAGCTTTTTTTAGATTAGTGAGAACAAAAATGAGAACTGAGGCTGAAATTTCTTAGTTTAATTTCTAAATTCTGCTTATTTAGCTTTTTAGCTTTGTTAATCTTACTTTGAGTAGCTTTTATGATGATCAAACTTGTGATGGAGGAATTAATTATTTGTTTATTTGAGTTAATCGGAATTAGTATCATATCTTTGTTGATCAAGTACGTAATGATGTGTAGATTTTATCTGGCTGCCATTAATCTTGCGTGAAATGCGGTTAAATTTGGAGGTTCTGCGTAAAGAAGCAGAGGGTTGGTTTGTCTGAAATTTAGCAGCAAAAAGCGATTGTATTAAACTAATTGTGGAAGTCGTAATAATTTATTCCATCTTATCTACCTGATAATGATATACTTTCTTCTTGATCTGAGCGAAGGAGATTGGTTTTCAATATTAATTTGAAAAAAGAAAAACAAAAACTTCGTTATTTGCGGACTGTAGCCTTTATTTACTTTAAATGGGAAATTCTGCCCTGCCTGGGTACCATCCTTATTGGGTAGACGGTAGGTATTATCAGTTTAAATTTCTTTTTTATCTTTTAATAACATAATACTTGTCTCACATTTACTTCATAACCATAATGTGTCTAGATCTCCTTATTTCATTCTCTCGCCCTCCCCATTCACTATTAAAGATCAGGGATCAAATTATTTTCATTCTAAATTTTAAGAATTTTGGGGAAATTTCGACCAAATTTTTGGATATTTTGATTTCTTTGTTATAATTTCGTTGAAATTAAATTTCCGAAAATTCCCAGATATTTTCAAAAATTCCGGTTAAATTTTAAATATTCTTAATTTTTCCTTTAAATAGATGGAGTTTGATGTGGAATGGACCCTCTTTTGAGGTACAGACATTATTGAGATAAAGGCATTATTGGACCCTCTCATGGAATAAACTGATTCCAATATTACGAACTCAAAGATGTAGAATCAACTCCATTTGAGCCTTAGACTAACTTTATCAACAACTTCTCTCAACTCAATCTATCAATAAAATATTCATTTCTCTCTCTTCCACACACACCTACTCCACAACCTAAAAAATATATTTTCACACTTTATCAACAACCCAACACAACCCAACATTTTAATATATATTAATTTCTTTTATCCAAATACAGATCTTATTTCCCAATAAAATCAATATTTTTTATACGGCTTAATAATTGCATATTATTTTTCGCATTTTTTCTAATATATTTCAAGAATGAAAAAAAATAATTAATTCCGTAATTACAGTAAGTCGATTTTTTTTTTCCCGGTACGTTTAAAATAACATGCTAAAATAATAACCAAATTAAAATTGCAAAAGTTGAATTACGAAATTGAAAAAAAAAATTAAGTTACAAATACATGTCTGAAATACTAAATTACATATATAAAAGATACAACTTATATATTTAATTAGCGGGACCGAATTTTCGCCATATATGCTCGATCTGGTCGTATTTAAGAGCGTCGTGAGCTTCCCTATTACGAAGTTGTTCCCTATTACTCATGTAACTGGACAGGTCTGCAATGCGTTCAGTAGAGTACTAAAAAGGTTGATCATCGTCTTCTTCTCCTACTCTACTTCTTCTCTCTTCTCCATTTATAGGGTTATCAATTAAAAAATTTGTGGGATCATAATAGTTTTGGTATGTGTCTCGCTCATCCTCTACTATCATATTGTGCATGATGATACAAGCTATCATAATTCGTCCCATCAAAACCTTGTCCCAAACAAGACATGGATGTCGCAGAAATGTAAAACGAGCTTGTAGAACTCCAAATGCTTGTTGTATTCCCCTATAATATACTAAGATTATCGGATCGGTGCGGGGTCCGTTGGGGTCTTGGCCCATTGGACCGGTCCAGACGAGCCAACTATTTATAAAAAGAATAAAATAAAGAGATTCAAATTTTTATTCAAAATATGTCAACATTAGATTCTACTTGTAGAGAAAAAGAAAAAAGAATTTTGATGATTTTTTTAATTTTTATAAAATGAAAATTATATTATTATTTATTATTAAAACTATATCCAATAAATAATTTGATACAACAAATGAGGTATCGACATGTGGCAGGTTGTAGAAGGGGGTTGGGTTGTGGAATGGGTTGATTGACCAAACCTACCCATCCCACAACCGAGGGCGTCAACTAATTACTGATTCTCGCTTTTGTTTTAAATCACTTTCTTGTCTTTTAGCTATGCCCCAATTCAGAAAGTCATGAAAAAGTCATGAGTAAAGTGAGTCTTATAGGTCATAATTTCGGTACTAGCAAGTAGTAATGTGTTATGAAAACTTCAGAATATGCATTATATTGTCAGATAATACATACATTGTTTAATATTTATAAGTTCGTTGTAAATATTTCTATTTGTAGTAAAACTTTTCCTAAAATATGTATTTAAGTTGGCTATAACAATCTGTAAAATATTACCTCAATAGCGATCAAAATTTTGGTATGATCAATATTGGATCTCCAGTTTGGTTTCCCTATGAAATAGAAAAGAGAACACCTTTAATCTTGGTTTTTAACCACCTCTTATGGCTAATCATAAAAAAGTTATCTAATTAATATATACTTATTCCATTTAGACATTTATTTATCTTGTTAGAAAGTTGGGCACTTTCCTCGTCGGTTGACACTCCTGTCGGTTCTGTTGCCGTTCACCGCCAACTTATCATCGTCACAAAGCTCATGTATATCAAATATTTTCTCATACTAATTAATTTGGACAATACACTTTTATTTTCAATAGATTATGAATTTACTTTATATAAAAATTATACCGATGCTATTTAATGTGTAGTAATATTTTCAATACAAATCTAAAAACCAAAATTACCGGAATAGTAAAACAATATAATGTAATGCAAACTATCAGAATTTATTTAGTAGATATGAAATAACCTATTAAAATCTATAAATTATTTCGCTAATATAAATAAAAAAATGTTGACAAATCAAATCTGAAAGTTGTTGATTAACAGAAGACAATTTATTTTATAAATCTAAATATTCACAAGTAAAATATGTACATATTTTAGTAAGAATAACCTTTCTCAAAAACATGTGAAGAATTATATTACTCCCTCCGTCCCAATTTATTTTGCACACTTTCTTTTTTTGGTCATCCAAATTTATTTTGTACACCCCTAAATAGAAACTAATTCTCATAATCTCCACCATCAAAATCTCAACCTAAATCTCCACCTTTAAAAAATTCCAAAAAAAAGTAAAATCTATTTTTTCTTAATATTCATGTCCGATAAACTGTATAAAATAAGACGGAACGAAGAGAGCATAATAAATCCAAAAGTGATTGTAAAAGTTATGTTTGCTCTATTCCTATTTTCAAAACAAATCTTCAGACTTAATTACAAAATAACCTCAATTATATTTTGCATCAATATATGTTTTTATATCAATGCAATCTTCGATATAAACATATATCAATGCAAATTAGTATCAATGATTCATCTTCCTCATATGCATGAATACATGTTAATCTTCTCTAGTAACATTTTCTGTACAATATAAATACATTATCAATTCAAAATACAGAATGACCCTAAAAGAGTCTTACTACAGTGCAATAGTTGTACATATGTAACTTTTTACTTTCAATTATGACAAATTTAATAAACTAATGTACTATTCATAACAAAATTAAAATTATAAGTGGGAATTTTATGTATTTACCAAACTAAGTGAAGTCGCCTATGCAACAGGCGACTTCACAAAAAATCTGACTGGCCCTGTCAAAGTTGCTCCTGCCAGGGGCGACTTCTATTAAATTTTTTTTTTTTTTTTAGATATCGCCGGTGGAAGACGCAACATATGGTATTTCGGAGGGATACGATATACGCAAAGTCGCCCCTGCCATTAGTTTGGTAAACATACAAAATTTCCACTTATAATTTTAATTTTGTTATGAACAGTACATTAGTTTATTAAATTTGCCTTCAATTTGGATCGTTTAAAGTGTTATCTTGATGATTCATTAGTTTAAAATTTTATGAGAAAAGAAAAAGGGTGAAGTTGGCATTTCCCTCTTTAACTCTTCCACATAACTCTGTTTGGTTAATAAACCATCAAACGTTACTTGGCACAATAGGCCACCGTTTCTGCTCTTGTTATTCCATTCTTTTTGTTTGCTTCCACCCCCCCCCCCCCTCTTTTGAGCAAGTATTTCTTATTTCTTTTTTATGTGATTATTTATTACATCAAGCAAATTTTTCATAATTCTCTAAAATATCGGTATGCCAAATAATTTCGGTATCCATTAGAAATTTGGTATACTAAAATAACGGGCTAAAATTATTTTTGATCCCCTAGATTTTCGCTCGTACAATTTTAGTTCCAAAAAAGTTAGAAATTCAATTTAATTCCGTAACTTTAGAATTAGTCAGGATTTATTCATTTTTTTGTTGCTTGTGACCAATTTGCCCAGAAAATTTACGAGTGTTGGTCCCGTGATTTATTTTTCCGGTCTATTTTTAAATACCCAGTACCGACTAGTGAGTTTGAATTAATAATTTAAAAAAACAAAAGAGGAATTTTTCTTTTTAATTCCTCATCACTTGCCGGTGCCACATATTTAAGAATCGGCTAGAAAAATGAGACACATGAACGCCACATGGGTTTTTTCTGCCAAATTGGTTATCAACGGCAATAACCCTTGGTAATTTATTCGTCCGTCGTCAATCCGTCTCAACTCCACAGAAACTCCCGGCATACGACTGTCCTTGAATTTTCACTTTGTCTCTCCACCGTCCAAATCATAGGGAGTAGAAAAATTCTGACAATTTTAGTGTGCTAGAATAAATAACTGAATGGGTCCATATGCAGAACTCTGGAAATTAACTAAATTATCCTTTAATTGCACAAGTGCAACTATTGTACCATAGAATGACCCTAAAATTAATCACCATCACTACAACAAAAGAGGTATTTTGTATAACACTTTTTTACACCACAATTGTAGTCACTACCGAAAAAGTTATTTGTGACCACTTGTTGCCAAAACTCTTTCTACAAATTATTTGAGACGATTTTAAGACTACTTTTAGAGACAACTAATTGTTGCAAAAAATATTTGAGACGCATTTGAGACCACTTTTGTGGTCACAAATATATTATTTGGGTACGAGTTATTGAGACGATAATAAAGTTGTGACAAATACTCATCATTTGAGACCACTTCACTTAAGTTATGACAAATACTCATTATTTGAGACCACTTTTTATGGTCTCAGAAGACTTTTTCTCTTGTAGTGCATGAAAAATACCTCGCAGGTCAACAAATTTCATGATGATAAAACTCCCAGCTACTTGAGTTTTTCGGCGTTTATAGGTTTTCGTTGAACCGTAATGGAACCAGCGGGGACGTCCAGGGATGACCGAATTCCAATGGAGACCAGCGGTGTCGGCAGTGGCCGACGGTGACGGCGAGGGACACCGACAACTTTCTGGTGCAATAATTGTTGAAGGGTGAAGTGAAGGAGTATTGATTTGTGGATATAAGTGATGTATTAATTATAGTTAATTGAGTCCGTAGTTAAGTAAATAGGCTAAAGCATATGTGAATGAGAGAGGTGGCTAAAACATACTCCCTCCGTCCCGACCCAATTTACCTACGTTGGCCGAATACGGAGCTTAAGAAAAAGCAGTTGAGTGTGATGTTTTGTTGACTTTTTAAAATTTCCTTAATTTTTTAAGGGAGAGACTAGTATTTTAACACTTCCCTCCCTTTCCTTAATTGTAATCTGTCAGATGAACAGTAAAAAAATTTAAAAACTGAAAAACATAAAAACATCACAGCAACACCAAAAAATCTGAAAATTGAGACTTTAACATTGAATTTTTTTTTTTGGGGGGAAATTCCCCTCCAAAAAACCTGATTTACAACAATAAATAATGCCCAAAATTTGGGATTTACACATTTCAAATTTACCCTCTAAAATTCAAATTTCAGTCTAATATCAGATTCACCTAACTCTATATATAAAGTCCAAAATGCATTGACTTCACATAGCTCAACGCCTTCTTTCAAACAACAAAGACAGTGTTTTGAAGTACGGCATCACCGGTGAAGTCGTAACATCATATGAAGTCTCGGTTCGGACAATACGGTGCAACATTTGGCAGGCTGCAAAAAAACAAGTTTCAGCAGATGTCTCCATCTCTTTTCCGGAGGTAAGGCCCCGAAAACCTTCATCTAGCATTAAAAAACTAGACGAAGAAGCCATGAAGGCGATACCATTCGAAAAGAGGGGAACCATAAGGCGACTTGCCAAAGAGTTAGAGGTTGGCAAGTCACAAATAGGAACATGGGTCAAGGCAGGTAAGATCAAAGCCCATACCAACTCAATTAAACCATCTCTCACTTATGAAAGTGTTCATTTTGCTTAAACTGTAAACAATTTAAACTAATGAATTCAGTTTTTATGATTTTTTTTTTTTTTTTTTTTTTTTTTACTTTCCCTCAGAATAATTTCATCATAGGGAAATACCTAATTACCCACTGTTCAGAAATGACAACATTAAGCTGGTCATATTAAATGACCAACTTAAGCTACGGATTTGCTGAACTAAACTACTTAATTTCACATAAAATATGTTGAAACTGATTTACAATTGGGCAGCTACATAATCAATCAGTAAATTAACAACATCATTTCGATTAGGTCACCATGCAACAATTCAGAAAAATCACATGTACACAACTGTAATTCACCAGTTTTTACATCATGGTTTAAGCCACCAAATCAGAAAAAATCACATTTCTTTTAGGCCACAATTAAACACCAGCATGGTTTAATCAAGCAATTCAGCAGCTAGAAATGCATAACATTAAGGCTTCACCAGCCAAGCAACCCTAATTACAACATAGATTAATCAACCATACATAACATTAAGGTAGCAGTAGCCAAAGAAATCAGAAATAACACAGAATAGGCCAAAAAGCAGTTTTCACAGAATCACCACCCAATCAAGGGAAGATGAGCAGAGTTTATATTTCAGACCCAATATTACGACATCACCAGCCAGAAATCCCAAAAACAACACAAAAGGCATCACCCAGCATAATTTTACAGCAACAAAACCAAATCAAGCCATAAACAACACAATTTAAGCATAAGACAAAACATTAAGGCATCACCAGCCACACTACCCAAAAAGTAGCACAACATAAAGCAATAATCGCAAATTCTGCACATTAAGGTTCGCCCAGAATATCAAAGATGAACAATATATCAGATTCAACGAAAAAATAATAAACCTGGCAACCACTAGACACCAGAACGAAAGGCATTCATAGAAATGCCTTTTCATTTATGGATCTGCAAACAAATTGGAAGTTGGAGGGGGGCCTCCTAGATCCCAAGAGGGAGAGCGTCCACTCCCTCTTCTTCGAATTGCGTCTCAGGAACGAAGCTCTCTTCAGAGTCGTAAACGGAACCACACTCCTCTGATTCATCAAAGAAAACTTCCATAGAATACAGAGCTGTAACAGATCGAGCCGCTTTCACCAAAAAGTGTGTTTTCTCACATCATATCATGAGATTCAGCGAGATCTGGTGTGGATCTAGAAGAATCTTCAATTTTTTTAACGAGATAATTTTTTTCGAGGAAGAGAAAAGGTGAGACAGAAGTCGCGTTTGTGAGGGATTATGTGGGATTAAACCCAGAAATAAGAGTTTGTAGAGTGATTCAGTAGAAGTACATGGAAGATAGAAGCTGCCATTATTGGCGAAGAAGAAGAGGTAAGGCTATGGAGCTCAAGAAACTAGGGTTTCTTGACGAGAGAGGGGAAGAGAGACAAGAAACTAGGTTGTGGGCTGACTGAAATGATTTTGGGGATATGTTGGGCTGGGGTGGGATTAGGTTTTTACTAGATTGAGGAGTGTTTAATAACATTGGTTTAGTTTAGTTGAAATTAGGATTAGTGTTTAATGGCATATTTATAATAATATGAAAAAGTAGGGGTAATATGTGTTGACTTTCTTTGCCCTTTTTTGGTGGCAAATTAGATTGGGACAAACAAAAACGGAAGATAGGCAAATTAGAGCGAGACGGAGGGAGTATGTAAGAAGTTAAGGTTTAGCTAAAAAGAATACTTTTTTTAAATAACAAATATACTAAATCAAAATTTTCTTTCAATTTTTTACTTGTTATTTTAGCTTTTGATACAAAAAAATAAAATGTATGTAAGATCACCTTGCTAAATTTCCATTCTAATTTCCTAGAGTTTTATCTTCTTTAATATTATATTACCTCAAGTTCCAATTTTTTTGAAATGCTACTAATATTATCCTACTATATAACAAAGCACAATCTTCTACACGAAAAAGTAATTGTGAATATTATCTAGCTCATTCTATCTGATAAAAATGAGTAGATTCACTATAAGAGAAAAATGTATTTACTGTTATTTTTTTTGCAACTACTTTGTAGTTACTAATGTATTTGTAATTATTTTTTGCAACTACCTGTAGTTATATCACTCTTTTTTTTTTTTTTTTTCGTAACTACATTTTGTAGTGACAAAAAATCTTGATTTTTTTAGTGATCAAATTTTATTAGAGGAAAAAAGAAAAAAGTTGTCACGTAGTTTTATTATTAGATGCTTACTGGTAGCAGTTTCTTTTTTCTTTTTCTTTTTTTGATATTCTCTCCCATCTTCTTAAAACTCAAATAATTTTATCATTTCCAGTTATTTTTTATGAATAAAAATATCAAACTAATTATCTCTTTAGTATCTTTAATAAAAAAATCTATATTGCTTATATTGAAATGAGAATATATTCGAAATTGTTATAATTTGTTAGTTGATAATTTGAGGAGTTATTGCGGATTTTAGCTTATTTTTATGAATTTAGACCGCATATAACAATAATAGTGTGGTAAACTATTTGTTACAATTGATTCTTGCGCTGAAAAACAGAAACCAACTTTTTAATGTAGAAAACGTTACCAAATGAAACAATCAATACAGTTCCTATTCATTCTGTTTCGATCGTTTTCCTCTAGCAAATAATATCCCTTATCCTTATCTATTAAGGGCTCATTTGATAGGGATGATAATGCATGATTACATTACTTATATCCCCTAATCGGTCATTTGGTAGTCTTTACTACATATACATGTTAAACAAGGGACCCCAGTAATAAGACCATATTACGCCCTATCAGCTATCTTACCAAAATGGTCTGATAGTATCTCATAGGTTGAATAATAACTAATATAACAAATTGTATTCTCCAAAATACCCTCACTAAGACTAACTTTCCCACCTTATTCCACACTTTTTATCAATCAGAACAAAAAACCCTAGTTTATACTGACCCGACGAGAAGGAAAAGAGCACGCTACAACTGATTGTCAAGATTATGTAATGGTCTTCCGTCTATATTCAGTTCTACTATGCTATTTAGTTGCATTGTCGCAATTTTTTTTTTCATTTTTTTTAGTCCTTGGGTTAGTTAACAACTTCCACATCCGTTATGAGCTATTCTCCATTGCTGAAATATATACTAATATATATATATATATATATATATATATATATATATATATAATTAATAAAAATAAGATGACACCAGAAGCAGGATTAAAGTTTGTAACATCACCATTTTGATTTTGATGACACCTCTAGCTATCCCACTAAAACAATCCAGAGATTAGCAAAGAGGGACATACTCAAAAACTCCAATTACCCTTAAGAACGAATAAGTGCTTGCACAAAGTGCGAAGCAAAGGAGATGGAGCCATAAGCAATGTGTTGTCTACTATGTACTACTATTCTTTCACATCCCATTCTTTAAAATAGGCTAACGCATTGTGAAGTCGAGACTGTGGTGAAGTCATAAATCCTTGTAAAGAAGGAAAATTCAAAATTTGAGTGTAACGCCCGGGAAATTTTTGCGTCTATTTATTTAAATATTTTATGAGTTTTAATTATCATTTCATTTATAATAGGCCGATTCATTTTATGTGATTAATAATTTAGATTTGGACTGCCTAGTCTAAACAAATTACTTTAGGCCCATTCTCATACATCTCATTTATTTTCATCATTGGCCCAATACATTAGGCCCAATATATAGTCATAGGCTCAGAACTTGAGCCCAAAGCTGTACAGGAACGGATAGAGATAGCTGAAGTTTTTCTAAGCCTGAATTGTGGAGAACGTGCGTAGGTGTGTGAGTGAGTGGGAATGAAATCGTGGAGTGAGGGGGGAAGGAGTTACCAGCTCCAAATTAGTCTGTATAAATAGGCTAATATTACATTCCTACATTTTATTACGGACTAATCAGAAAAACAAAGAAGGTAAAATCCTCTCCTGCTCTTCTGTAACAATTGATTTCAATCTCCAGCGATCACTGTCTTCCTCATCCTTTTCAATCACCACTCCCTTACCTACACCCAGTCACCTCTATGGACCGTCATGGTCCCTTTCTCTTCTGATTCAACAAACCAGTGCAAAAAAAAAAAAAAAAAAAAAAAAAAAAAACAAATGAAGAAACCGAGGTTCTGCTCACCGCCAAACCACCTGTCGAGCCATTCACATTCCGGCACCGGCGACGGGTCTCTCTCAGTCAGACGGTACAGCGCCACCGTCGGCGTACCGAACACGGTCTGTCTTTAATTTGGCCTGGGTCAGACAAAACTCCGCCGGTGAGCCACTGAGATTTTCGTCAGAAATGGGAGAAGGAGAAGAATACTTGGTGGTGCAGCGTGGGACGAGGAAGAAAGAGAAGAAATATATATATATATATATATATATATATATATATATATATATATATATATATATATAAGTCACGACGGATGAAAGAGGAATAACTTGAATTAGAGCCGTCGCAAGTCTGTAGCAGATTGAAGAACTGGAGAAATTTTTCTAAACCCTCCAATTCTTTTAAACTCCCAACGCCACTATTCCTTTCCAAAGGGGCCGAAGCCCATTAAGCCTGGCAGACCTCAATTTTTAGCTCAAATTACTTAATCAAACCAACCTTATTTGTTTCCAAAAGTCAATCAACGAGCCCACTATCCTAAAATACCAAGCATTCAGCCTTCATTATTAATTTCTCTTTCTCATGCTTTTTTTACATTTCAAACTTTTATTTCTTTTAACTTCGTTAGTAATATTAATTATTAAATATAAGTTTCTCTCGCTTAATTGTAGGAATCGAGGAGTGTGAGTACGAGCCTAGGACCTTGGACTAATTTGTCAGCATTTGCATTTTCAATCATCTCATTTCCAGGTGGGGGTCCTAACTGTTTATTGTTTTATTTATAATTACTTGATTGTATACATGTGCTTTTATTTTATTATTACTTGCCAATACAAGTGATTTACAATTTGCTACTTGCCAATACAAGTTTAGCCCATTATCAATATACTACTTGCCAATAAAAGTTAGTTTTATGTGTCTTGCCAATACAAGCGCATCATTTAAATAAATGTTACGTTGTATGCTTCTTGTCTTTATGATTATTATAATAAACTGTGACTCCCACGAGCTAAAAGAAGCTCACCCCAGCCTATTGTTGATCCTCAGGTAGAAATGGAGAGAGCGATTGAAGTTGAGACGAAGCCGGGGAAGCATATGGTGGTATCTATTAAGTAATGAAATTTATTTAAATTTGACATTTGACTATTTGAACTAGATTGTTATGTTACTTTAAGTTAATTTATTACGTATGTTTGAACAATTAATATGTGAAGAAATGTGAGTGATTAATATAGTTGGAGTTACTGAAATTTTAAAATATAGCTGATGGCATGTTTGAATTTCATTAACGAATTCTCATATTAGGTGCATATTTAGGAATTAATTTTGATTAAGTTATTTCTTGTTGTAGTTTACTTATATAAATAAATAAAATAAAGTAAAATAATAGGGATTTATGCTAGACTTCTAATTTAATTAAATTGTATGTTAAGTCGTGTTAGTTCAACTAGTTTTATTTAATTCCGCTGCGAATAATTGATATTATGCCTTAATAATCAAAGATTTTTTTTTTTTAGGTAATGCATATATATTTAAATTATTTTAATGTACCTTAATATATATCATATTACAATATGGCAAAAGTGGAAATTTTATACAAATAGTAATTAGTAATGGCCTGATTGAACAAAATAATTATTTCTAAATAAACAAAATAAACATTTTTTTTATTTTACAATCTCTTAAATTAGACTAGAATTTCGGGCTGTTACAGTGTGGTATCAGAGCGCGGTTTACTTTTCTGTAGACCCGCCTCTTTTTAAATTTTTATGTTAAATAGATTGAATAAAAGTTAAATTATGATCACAAGTACCATATGCTTTCGGCCGTCTCTACTTCATCGCTCAGTTCCAAGGTACCCGTTCAATTATTCATTTCAATGCATTATCAATCACATCATATTCAATACAATTACTCAATTCATTATCAATCAAAACATTATTCAATCATTGTATTATTATGTACATGTTTCATTTTAGTTGCATTATCATAACCCAAAACATATATGCATGTATCATTGTTAGCATGGCACGCACACGACAGACAGCACGTAAGAGCACCGCTATTCATGTTCACCCTCCCCCGTTGGCACGAGATGACTGGTGGGATGATCCCAGACTTCCTGAGAATGCACCCCATTACATAATAAACCGACTGGAGAAGTGGAATGCATCTGGGAGGGAGGGATCTGTTGTAGAGCAGGTCAATCACCTGATTAACGCTTTACCTGAGTATTGGAACGACACTATTCTTGACTGTTGGAATCAGGCACGGGCGAGGAGCCTAGAGGCAAAAGCGGTGGTTGATGGATTTCAGTACACAGTGAGTGAGCTCTTGACCCGGTTTGCTTGGGACATGATCCCATATGATGATGATGACGAGACAGATGTGGATGAGGATCTTCCACTTGCGCCCGAGCCTGTGCCCGAGCCTGAGCCTGAGCCTGAGCCTGAGCCCGAGCCCATGGAGGAGGAGCCCGAAATGGGCAACCACGAGGCTGACTCTGATGATGACATCATCTCGTGGATTGAGATTCCACCACCCGTGCCAGTCATTGAGATCCTGAGCAGTGACGATGAGGACTAGAGTTATTTCATTTTGATTTGGATAGTATTGCATTTCCCCATTTCAGTTGTATTTGTTTATTTCCTCATTTCTTTTTCAGTTGTAGACATTGACACTTAGCACATGGGTTATGAACATGAGTAATTTGAATTAATCATTTCATTTCACTTCATTTCATTTCATTTCATTTCATCTCATCTCATTACTTATTCTTTATGTGTTGTTTTATTATTAATATTATCATACGTTATCACTATCTTATCCCATTTCTCGCATTCCTACAACTTATCAATTCGGTGACCCATTGACAGGACAATGGTTCATCGAACTGATAACCCGAACGATGCTCCACGTGACACCACTCAAGGTGCTCGGAACGCACCTCAAGAAGCTGCCACTCAAGCTGCGAATCCCAATCCCGAACAACTACTCACCGGGATAGCTGCTCTCCTTCAAGGAGCAACCATCACTCCTGCTGCAACACCTGAACAAGTACAGTCCAGGGTGATAAACCAGTTCGATCAGTTCAAGGCACCTACATTTCATGGCTACGAGGGCCCCGAGGTGCTCGAAGAGTGGATCAGGACCTTGGAAGATATTTTTGAGTATATGGCATGTTCGGATGCCCAGAAGATTTCATGTGCTGTCTTCCAGCTCAAGGAAGATGCAAGAGTGTGGTGGAATGATTATTGGAGGATAAGGACAGTGGAGGAGAGGAATGCCCTTACTTGGGCTATGTTTAAGGAGGTAGTGATGGAGAAGTACTATCCAAGCATCTACAAGGACCGGATGCAGAAGGAATTTATGGATTTGACACAGGGAGGTATGACAGTAACCGAGTATGAGAGGAAGTTTAATAAGATGTGTCGTTTTGCTCCCACCTTGGTGGATACGTCTGAGAAGAAAGCACGAAGATTCCGTCAAGGCTTAAGGCATCAGATTCGCCATCACCTTTTTGGACATGGGAATATGACTTATGCAGAGGCCGTAATGAGAGCGGAGGACATATCCGCTAGTTTTGAGATGGAAAGGCCTCGTGCATCGCCTGCGGAGAATCCAAACAAGAGGAAGTTTCAAGGCCAGAGCAGTGATACCAATTGGAAGAAAGGTAGGGCAGAGCTGCCGCCTAGGCCAAGAGGGCAAGGTGAAAACCCCACTTGTCCCAAATGTGGAAAGAAGCACATGGGAGTGTGTCTGCAAGGGCAGAACAGATGCTTTGGCTGCCGTGAAGAAGGCCACATGATTTGGAACTGCCCGAAGAAGAATTTACCTGAAAGAAGGGGTCAGAATCATGGATCGGGTGGAAGAGCTCGTATGTTCGGACTACCTGAAGTGGAAGCGGAGGTTGAAACCGGAACTATGTCAGGTACGTTAACAATTGCTGGTATTCCTGCTTTTGTACTATTTGATACCGGTGCTTCCCATAGTTTTATCTCTAAGAAGTTTCATGCTATGACTGGCTATAAATGTGTTAAAGCTTCTGAACCACTTGAGATCAGCATACCTTCGGGTAAAGCGGTTACTGCTGACTCAATAGCTAAAAGTATAACTGTAGAGATAAATGAACATACACTCTTAGCTGACCCATACGTGCTAGCTATGAATGACTTTGATGTGATCTTGGGTATGGATTGGTTAAGTAAGTATAAGGCCGACATTGATTGTTTGAAGAGAAGAGTAACGTTACGTTCACCAAACAACGTGGAGATTACCTTCCAAGGAGCGAAGCGTAATGCAAGTCTACGCGTTATATCAGCTATGAAGACGGTGAAGTTGTTGAGGAAAGGGAAATGTCAAGGATTTTTGGTGAATGTTATGGGAGTAGCAACCTCAGAGAAGTCAGTAGCTGATATAACCGTTGTCAGAGAATATCCGGATGTTTTCCCCGAGACCTTACCAAGAATTCCACCGGATAGACAAGTGGAGTTCACAATTGATTTGGTGCCTGGAGCAGCACCAATATCAAAAGCCCCTTATAGAATGGCGCCAAAGGTATTGCAAGAATTGAAGGTGCAAATTCAAGAGTTGCTTGATTTGGGTTTTGCCCGACCGAGCGTGTCGCCATGGGGTGCGCCAGTATTGTTTGTGAAGAAGAAGGATGGTTCGATGAGGATGTGTATCGACTATCGTGAACTTAACCGACTCACGATAAAGAACAAGTATCCTCTCCCAAGGATAGAAGACTTGTTTGACCAGCTTAGAGGTTCTGGAGTATTCTCGAAGATTGATCTAAGATCTGGCTATCACTAGTTAAAGATCAAAGATAGTGATATTCCAAAAACGGCGTTTCGAACAAGGTATGGTCATTACGAGTTCGTTGTAATGCCATTTGGTTTGAGCAATGCGCCTGCGGTTTTCATGGATTTGATGAACCGAGTCTTTCATCCCTATTTGGATCAGTTTGTCATTGTGTTTATAGATGACATACTAGTGTATTCAAAGGATGAAAGTGAGCATGAACAACATTTGAGGATTGTTCTCGAGACACTTCGCAAGGAGAAGTTGTATGCGAAGTTCAGTAAGTGTGAATTTTGGCTCAATCGAGTTGCATTTCTTGGTCATGTAATCACTGCTCGAGGAATTGAGGTTGATCCGGTGAAGGTTGAGGCTGTCAATGATTGGAAGACACCAACCAATGCTAATGAAGTGCGTAGCTTTTTAGGACTCGCCGGTTACTACCGAAGGTTTATTGAAGGATTTTCAAAGATATCTACTCCAATGACTCGATTGACAAGGAAAGGAGAAAGGTTCTTGTGGAACGAGAAGTGTGAGAATAGTTTCCAAGAACTGAAGCACAAACTCACTACTGCACCAGTTTTGACCATCCCTGATCCGACGAAGGAGTTCGTGATCTATAGTGATGCATCGAAGCAAGGTTTGGGATGCGTTTTGATGCAAAATGGCAAGGTAGTTGCTTATGCCTCAAGGCAACTAAAGCCACATGAGTTGAACTATCCAACTCACGATTTGGAACTTGCTGCAGTAGTTCATGCCTTGAAGATTTGGCGACATTACCTTTATGGAGGTAAGTGTGAAATATACACGGACCACAAGAGTCTAAAGTATCTTTTCACACAGAAAGAGCTAAATATGAGGCAACAGAGATGGTTAGAGTTAGTGAAAGACTATGACTGTACCATTCACTACCATCCCAGAAAGGCTAACGTAGTAGCAGACGCACTTAGCCGCAAGGCAAGAGGAGAATTGACTTGTATCTTGACTAGGGAGGAGAAACTAGTCAAGGAATTCTCAAAGATGAACCTTGAGATAGTTAAACCACCAAAGTCTGGGAATTCAGTCTTAGCAGCGTTAGTGGTACAACCGACTCTAAAGGAGAGAATTAAGGAAAGTCAAACTCGAGATGCATTTCTGCTCAAGATGAGAGAGCATGTTCTTGCCGGAGAAGGCAAAGGGTTTGAGTTGTCTAAGGATGATATATTGTATTTTGAAGGGAGAATTTGTGTGCCCGATATTACGGAGTTGAAGAGAATAGTGTTGGAAGAAGCACACAATACTCCATATACCGCTCACCCGGGCAGTACAAAGATGTATCAAGACTTGAGAAGAATATTTTGGTGGGATGGTATGAAGAGAGATGTCGCAGATTTTGTCAGAAAGTGTATCGTTTGTCAGCAAGTGAAAGCTGAACATCAACGTCCTTTAGGATTTTTGAAATCACTTGAGATTCCGGAGTGGAAGTGGGAACTCATCACTATGGACTTCGTGGTGGGTTTACCACGATCGGAAAGAGGAAATCATGCAATCTGGGTTGTAGTTGATCGACTCACGAAGTCAGCTCACTTTATCCCAGTAAAGATGAGTTTCAAGATGCACCAGTATGCTCAATTGTATATCCAAGAGATTGTGAAGTTACATGGAGTGCCTGTTTCTATCGTCTCAGACAGAGATACTCGCTTCACATCACGTTTTTGGGGTAGTCTGCAAGAAGCTTTGGGAACTAAGTTGAATTTCAGTACAGCTTATCATCCGCAAACAGATGGTCAGTCGGAAAGGACAATACAAACACTTGAGGACATGCTGAGAGCATGTGTTTTGGACAATGGAAGTAATTGGGAACGACTCTTGCCGCTAGTGGAGTTTGCTTACAACAACAGTTTTCATGCAACGATTGGCATGGCTCCGTATGAAGCGTTGTACGGAAGAAAGTGTAGGTCTCCAGTTTATTGGGACGAAGTTGGTGAGAGAAGATTTGAGGCTCCAGTAATGTTGGAAGAGACGATTAAAGTGGTAGAGAAGATTCGAGAAAGGATTAAAATAGCTCAAGATCGCCAAAAGTCTTATGCGGACAAGCGTAGGAAGGATCTTGAGTTCAGTGTTGGAGAGAAAGTATTTCTCAAGGTAGCCCCGACCAAGGGTGTTATTCGTTTTGGTAAGAGAGGCAAGTTGAGGCCAAGATACGTAGGCCCGTTTGAGATTCTTGGCCGAGTTGGAAACTTGGCATATCGTTTAGCTCTACCGCCAGCACTTTCGGGTGTGCACAATGTTTTTCACGTATCTTTGCTTAGAAAGTATGTGCACGATCCAAGTCACATCATCAACTACTCAACAGTGGAAGTGAATGAAGATTTGACATATGTTGAGTACCCTAAAGCAATACTCGATAGAAAGGTTCAAAAGTTGAGGAATCGAGAAATGATTCTCGTCAAGGTCCAATGGAGAAATCATAGTGTTGAGGAAGCTACTTGGGAACGCGAGGAAGAGTTGCGTGCGCAATATCCTGATTTTTTATAATCATGGTATGTTATCAATTTTCGAGGACGAAAATTTTTCCAACGAGGGTGGGATGTAACGCCCGGGAAATTTTTGCGTCTATTTATTTAAATATTTTATGAGTTTTAATTATCATTTCATTTATAATAGGCCGATCCATTTTATGTGATTAATAATTTAGATTTGGACTGCCTAGTCTAAACAAATTACTTTAGGCCCATTCTCATACATCTCATTTATTTTCATCATTGGCCCAATACATTAGGCCCAATATATAGTCATAGGCTCAGAACTTGAGCCCAAAGCTGTACAGGAACGGATAGAGATAGCTGAAGTTTTTCTAAGCCTGAATTGTGGAGAACGTGCGTAGGTGTGTGAGTGAGTGGGAATGAAATCGTGGAGTGAGGGGGGAAGGAGTTAACAGCTCCAAATTAGTCTGTATAAATAGGCTAATATTACATTCCTACATTTTATTACGGACTAATCAGAAAAACAAAGAAGGTAAAATCCTCTCCTGCTCTTCTGTAACAATTGATTTCAATCTCCAGCGATCACTGTCTTCCTCATCCTTTTCAATCACCACTCCCTAACCTACACCCAGTCACCTCTATGGACCGTCATGGTCCCTTTCTCTTCTGATTCAACAAACCAGTGCAAAAAAAAAAAGAAAAGAAAAACAAATGAAGAAACCGAGGTTCTGCTCACCGCCAAACCACCTGTCGAGCCATTCACATTCCGGCACCAGCGACGGGTCTCTCTCAGTCAGACGGTACAGCGCCACCGTCGGCGTACCGAACACGGTCTGTCTTTAATTTGGCCTGGGTCAGACAAAACTCCGCCAGTGAGCCACTGAGATTTTCGTCAGAAATGGGAGAAGGAGAAGAATACTTGGTGGTGCAGCGTGGGACGAGGAAGAAAGAGAAGAAATATATATATATATATATATATATATAAGTCACGACGGATGAAAGAGGAATAACTTGAATTAGAGCCGTCGCAAGTCTGTAGCAGATTGAAGAACTGGAGAAATTTTTCTAAACCCTCCAATTCTTTTAAACTCCCAACGCCACTATTCCTTTCCAAAGGGGCCGAAGCCCATTAAGCCTGGCAGACCTCAATTTTTAGCTCAAATTACTTAATCAAACCAACCTTATTTGTTTCCAAAAGTCAATCAACGAGCCCACTATCCTAAAATACCAAGCATTCAGCCTTCATTATTAATTTCTCTTTCTCATGCTTTTTTTACATTTCAAACTTTTATTTCTTTTAACTTCGTTAGTAATATTAATTATTAAATATAAGTTTCTCTCGCTTAATTGTAGGAATCGAGGAGTGTGAGTACGAGCCTAGGACCTTGGACTAATTTGTCAGCATTTGCATTTTCAATCATCTCATTTCCAGGTGGGGGTCCTAACTGTTTATTGTTTTATTTATAATTACTTGATTGTATACATGTGCTTTTATTTTATTATTACTTGCCAATACAAGTGATTTACAATTTGCTACTTGCCAATACAAGTTTAGCCCATTATCAATATACTACTTGCCAATAAAAGTTAGTTTTATGTGTCTTGCCAATACAAGCGCATCATTTAAATAAATGTTACGTTGTATGCTTCTTGTCTTTATGATTATTATAATAAACTGTGACTCCCACGAGCTAAAAGAAGCTCACCCCAGCCTATTGTTGATCCTCAGGTAGAAATGGAGAGAGCGATTGAAGTTGAGACGAAGCCGGGGAAGCATATGGTGGTATCTATTAAGTAATGAAATTTATTTAAATTTGACATTTGACTATTTGAACTAGATTGTTATGTTACTTTAAGTTAATTTATTACGTATGTTTGAACAATTAATATGTGAAGAAATGTGAGTGATTAATATAGTTGGAGTTACTGAAATTTTAAAATATAGCTGATGGCATGTTTGAATTTCATTAACGAATTCTCATATTAGGTGCATATTTAGGAATTAATTTTGATTAAGTTATTTCTTGTTGTAGTTTACTTATATAAATAAATAAAATAAAGTAAAATAATAGGGATTTATGCTAGACTTCTAATTTAATTAAATTGTATGTTAAGTCGTGTTAGTTCAACTAGTTTTATTTAATTCCGCTGCGAATAATTGATATTATGCCTTAATAATCAAAGATTTTTTTTTTTAGGTAATGCATATATATATAAATTATTTTAATGTACCTTAATATATATCATATTACAATATGGCAAAAGTGGAAATTTTATACAAATAGTAATTAGTAATGGCCTGATTGAACAAAATAATTATTTCTAAATAAACAAAATAAACATTTTTTTTATTTTACAATCTCTTAAATTAGACTAGAATTTCGGGCTGTTACATTGAGCAAATCTGTATCAATCAAAATTTGATCACCTAGGGCACATTGAGTTGCTTGATCATGGTATGAGAGAGGGAAAGGGAAAATCTAATTTTCAGCTTTCTTTAAGGGTAAAACTATACATATACTACTCCAATATGTGTATAATATTAATATAATATAGGCTACCAAACACCCGATAAAAATTAATCATAACACCTTATACCCTCTACCAAATGCAAGACTAGTTAAATTATACACTCAGGGCTCGTTGCTTTGTGGGATTAGAGATTGATAGATGTGGTATCCCTTCTAATCACATATAAGCTTTGCAATATTAAGAATATTTCAAGCCCTGTAAAATAGTTGACCCGGTTTTCATTATCCTCTTTTTCATTGATTATGGATGCCACCTATGAGGTGAGATTCAATTTCCTACAATCTAGTACCATCAGGAT
This sequence comes from Ajuga chamaepitys, assembly GCA_958295605.1. Classification (NCBI taxonomy): domain Eukaryota; kingdom Viridiplantae; phylum Streptophyta; class Magnoliopsida; order Lamiales; family Lamiaceae; genus Ajuga; species Ajuga chamaepitys. The sequence goes on along the minus strand of OY282497.1, from coordinate 19,988,616 downwards.
CAGGTGCTCAAATTCAAAAAATGCCCCTTGTTTTTCTTTTTTCTTTTTTGTTTTCAATCAACATTTTTTATCAATTGGTTAAGGATTTCATCTTATTTTAATATTTAAATTGTATTTTAATATCATATTTTATTTTAATCTATCTTTTAAATTTGTCTTGTAAATTAGATTAGTCTTAATCATCAATTTATATTGCCTTTTAAGTTATAATGTGAAATAGTTTGAATAATTTAATTTTCGTGTACGATCTTAGGCCAGAAGAAATAATGAATCAAGAAAATACTCGATGCAACAAAAGTAAAATCCATGACATACTATATTGCATAGAGTTATTATTGATAGAATTATAGTAACAAAGTTCTTCAAAATTTTCAATTTGCATCTATTGTGCATATTCTAATAAAATTTGATAATACGATTAATATACATGAATACATCACGAAAAATATTCGTATAATTACTGTAAACTGTAAGACTATCTTTATACTTTTAATTATTCTTCATTTATATTTTTTTAAATTTTTTATTTTTTAGTATAATATTCTAAGTTCATGACAATAAATATGATAACTTGGAATGATGAATTTTCCAAGTAAATTTTTTTTTTGATTAAAATTTTAAGTGTACATTTAAAATAATCATCATTAATACATACATATGAATATAAAGTTATACAAATTATGAATGCAAAATATTTTTAATAAAGAACAAAACATAATTAGTAAGTAATGTAAATGATTATCTAATAAGAATAGATTTTAAGACATTCTAATAATAAACCACAACAGTCACTAAGATTTATAATTATGAAATTGACCTATCAAATCAACTAAATAAATAGTAGAAAATCACACTAATCAAATAAAATTTTAAATATTTATGATAAATAATAGTAAACTATAAGATGATTAATAAAAATAAGAAAGATAATATAAAAATTTTGAAAATTGTATAAAATATATTAAATCCAATATATTCCTGAATAATTTATTGATTTTAGTTGATCCAACATTATTTTTCTAATTTTATATATTTTTTTCTTTAATAAAACGTGAACTACAAACAAATTTCATCGCTAAATTGTACCCTGCACAAAATTTTTATTACCATGAGTCTCAATATTAAGGGTAATTTTTTCAATTATTAAAAAATAAAAAAATTGGAGGGTAAAGCAGGCAATGTATCATTTGACACAAAATTAATATGTTGAAGTAAACATCATATTACGTATCAATATAGATTATTAGGACTTACAATTTGGCATTACAAACATGAGATTGATATGTGATACTGGATAATATATCCTAGTATTGTGTATCCTTGCTTGTCCATCAAGTGAAGCAAACGAGCCCTCAAACCATGTTAAACAATCTCATGATAGCTTAGCTCCCTTATCCAATACCCCCTACCAAATGAACCCTAAAAGAGAAACAACTTGGACAAGTGGCATTCTCTAAGCCATTTTGCCAAGTGACAGTGTGTCATAGTTTTTGAAATATTTACTATATTAAAATAATTAAATATTTAACAATTATATATTATGATTTCCCTTGAAGATAAACCATTATATATTGTAACGGTTTTATAGTTATGCGTATATTTTATGAAAGAGTACTATAATTAATTTTATTCATCTAATTTTTTTTTTTTTTAATTTCTGGGTAGATAACCTATACCATACTTACATAGTTTTTTTATAGATATGTCTATATTTTATGAAATAGTAAAATAACTTTATTCATCTCAAATTTCCTTAATTTCCCCTACAGATAACTTGTAGCAAATTTACTTGGGCCATAGAAATTTGTATATTTCATAAAAGAGTACTATAACTTTATGTTATATAAGAGATTCTCCAAAACTAAAGTTGAGATTTTTGGAGTGATTTGAGAAGGTTAAATCAATTTATTTTGAATTGATGGAGTGTATTAACAAGTGTGATACGCTTAGAAAAATAATGGGCTCCAAATAAGTGAGATTCTGAATAGATATTTTTATATCTGCCAGATAATTAATTCTCTAATTGTACGGTGAAATGCGGTTTAAAACATGATTTATGGAATTTATCTCTTATTGTACCCATTTAATGCGTTTTTAATTAAATCACTAATTCTTAAATATTAACTACATGATTTACCATCGTCAACATCTACTATTTAAATTATATCCTATGGTTCTAAATGAGCAGGACTATTTCTTCAGCAAATTCTCAAGAGTCAGGGCTAATCACTTTCTTCGGATGGATTATATCTATCTAGACTGGTCTTCATGGACAATTGTATATTGCTATGTCCAGAGTAAAAAGTAGAACTGGAAAGAGGATTGAAAGTAAGTTGTATGTTGCTATGTCTAGAGTAAAAATTAAAAGATGATTGAAAATACTTTGTTGTGATGAAAATGACAAAATTTTGGATTTCACAAGTAATGTGATTTACAAAGAAGTCTTCCAAAATTTAAAATAGTGTGTGTGCGAAATACTACCGACTTTGTCATTATTGTCATTTTTCTTATATAAAATTTAATTATTAATTTTTATTCCACTTTTGATTCTAGTTGCTATAGTTTATTTAAATTTCATCATTACTAATACTTTTTACAACCCATCAATATTACTTAAAACTAATAATATGGTTCTTAAAAAATTATATATTAGTAGCCTATTCGCTTTTCTATTAACAAAAATACTTTAACAGACCAGTGAACAATATTACGGGTACTGTATTAGTTATAGTATATAATCCTTGGGTTTCTTATATCGAATATAATTATTTAATTGGAGAAAGATTATAAAGTGATTTTTTGAGTAAACTATTTTAGCAATATGTTGCTTACTTTTTTTTCTTTTCTCTAATATCAACTTTTTACTAGAGCTATAATTCACACCCCACAAAGAATTCTGTAAAATAAATTTTATAAATGTGAATACTAAAAATAATCAGCTTAGTATATTTTTTCAAAGTAGTGTTATGTCATTTTATCTCAAATATGAGATTCAAGCTCATATTATTCTTAATTCAAAGTAAACTTTTGAATTACGTTCCAAAATTTCTAGTTAAAAGATGTATAGTCTAAAAAGTAAAAAATATGGGTTAAAGTATTATTTATATTGACATATTCCAAATATTACATATTTACATGACTAATACAATAAATTATAATCACGCCGCCGCTGATCGCTGGATTTGGCATCATGCTAAATTTGGCAAAATTCTAGTTCGGTCTGCCTACAACTACATTATCTTGGCTCTGGAGATATTCCTCGATTAAGACTCGGCCCCATCTATTAGTTATGGCCCACATCCATTTGGAAACGACTTTGGCACCTCAAACTACCCGGTAGAATTCTGCACTTCTTACGGCATGTTTGCTCCGGGTCGCTTTCATCTTTCGAAAAGTTAGCCCGACGACATCTTCAGATCAATTCTCACTGCCCATTTTGTTGCGACCTGAATCATACTTCCGCATTCTTTTTTTCATGTGTCCCATCTCCAACTCGCTTTGGGCAGCGGTTGGAATCCAAGAATTCATTTTCAGCTTCTGACAGACTTCTTCCGATTTTGGTTTTGGGGGATACTCATATCGGGAAAGTTGAATTTAATCTCCTATTTTGATGTGGTGGCGAACTTGATTTGGTTTTACAGGAGTGGGCTTGTTTTTTTGGCATTAAAATTGACCCTATGCTCATTCTCGCAAAGACTTCTCACTACCTATAGGGGTATCAAGACACATAGCATTTCCAGGAAAAAGAATGCTCTATTTTGACATCTTAGATCTACTGCACTCCACCATGCATCAAATATAAGATCTTCTTTGACGGTGGCACATCGGAGGCCCGAGATTCTTGCTTTGCTGGTATTTTTGTATTTTCAGGAGATGGTGATTTTGTGCATGCGACATCTTACATTTTTTCAGGTTATTGTGATAGTGAGTATGAGGAATCTTATCTCTTAGAGACTCTTAGAGAAGTGAAGATTGTTGTTAAACTGGGTGATGCATTTTTTTATATTTTTAGTGACTCAAGTGTTGCAATTTTCGTAAGCTTAGAGTTTTTTAATCTGCTTCACCCCTTCCAATATTGTAGATTTGTTAGTAGCAAGACTTCCTGATTCTAAAGCCAAATTCAAGAGACAAAAGCTAGAGAGTGTGGGTTACACTACTAAGAAATCTGAACTCGAAGTTCACTTGAATGAGGAAATCGTCAAGGGAGAAAATCTTGATGTGTTAAAGTGGTGGAATGTTAACTGTGACAAATTTCCTGTTCTTTCAAGAATGGCTCATGACATGTTGTGTGTTCCTATATCAACTATTGCATCAGAGTCGGCCTTTGGTACCGGTGGTGGGGTACTAGATCTATTCTGGAGTTCTTTAACTCCAAAAATTATTGAAGCTTTCATATGTGCACAAGATTGGCTACGAAATGAAGATCTCCTCATTCGTGTTGAAGAGCAACTTGAAGAGCTTGAAAATTTTGAGAAATGTACTTATTTTATGATTGGATTAGTAAATTGTTTATCATCGTGTATTTTATGTGTTATTATGTAAATTTTGTGGTTATAAATTTTAACATGTTGAATGTTGATATTGTATTTTAGAGTTGCCTACTCTAGGACTTGGGCACACACTATCAAACAAGTAGATTTTAAACCAAGTATATTTATTTCATTAATATAAAGTTATTGATTGCTTTTGTGTTATTTTCATTGATAAGATTTAATTATTCGATAGTTGATATGTGGTGAAGTTGGTTGAAACTTTAGGGGTGGCAGATGAAGTATTGAAGTGGACTGCAGATGGGACTGTTAGTTGGTTGATATTTGGAGCTGAAGTTTGCTGAAAAATCGCAATTTGGAACTAAGTTGTTACTTTGGATTATTAAGGATTTCTTTTTATGTCTTTGAAATTTGGACTATTAAGTGGTAAGCTATTATTTTGGATTGTTAGACTGAAAATTTGGAATGTTATTATGTCCGGAAACTTTGAACTTTGAAATATGGGTGTTTGAATGTTAGATTGTTGTGGGTTGAATTTTGCAAATGATATAGGTATCTTTTTTGTTTTTCAATATCTACAGGTTATCATCAGTTTTGGTTATTACTGTGGGCAGTGGTTGATTCTGGAATGTTATCATTGTGACTTGTGAATTGCTGATTATGGCCCATAATTTATGGTTTTTTTTAAGAATAATTTTTCTTTCTTTTATTAAGTAGGTTTCGATTAACCAAATAAAACCGACTAAACATATCGGTTCGGTTATGGTTCGGTCCCACTGATATTTTTGGTCGGTTGAGGTCTTAAATTTTTCCTTGGTCGGTTTTTTCAGTTTTAGAATTTTGGTCGATTTGGTTACTGAAACAACCACCCTAGACGGCATGGTGGCGTGCTCCTTCTGGACACTCTACTACTACTCATTCCTCTCTCTTAGCTCTCCTACGGACTCCTTCTATCTTATATAGAGTGTATATAATGATAAAACTGAGTCCCTTTATGTATTAGAGCCTTGGGGTTATTTATAGGAGTGTATAAAGTAGGTTAAGTGTGAAAAAAAATTAGATTTGAGGTTGAAATTGTATATAAACGCATTTATGCACTAGCAATTTGCATGGCCGTGTTATGTATTTGACTTGGTCGAGCAAATGCTATATATTACGCTGCATGTCCAACTTCAAAGCTACTTATAAAGGTTCTTCAATCGGAATTTAGCATTGTTTATTCATAAAAAAATTGTAGATATTTGAGTTAGATTTACAATATTACTGGTCTCACGGTTATTGGATGTGTATAACTTAAGTTATGAATAAAACACGAGAGGTTTGTTATTTTACCAACTGAAACGTTTCCGCACAACTTCGCCCTTCTTCAAGATTGCTAATATTTTGGAGTAGGAATTGGAAATGTAAGTCAATCTAGAAGTTGTAGCTCTCTCTCATAGCTTTCCAAGGAATCAAGGATCAAGAGTTTTGGACTTCCACATCAAACGTTATGTTGATTCTCCGCTGTGCAATTTAACTCTAATTTGTCCCGTTTCTTGCTTGTTCCTTCTCGGGATTACTTATTTGCATAGTTCTGCCTAAAAGTACATAAAAACACTAGAAAACACATAAATACATGAAATCCACACAAAGTATGGGAATAAAGGTAAAAGAACATACTTCTACATGCTATACATGATATTTGTTATGTAAATGAGTCCTAAAAGCATGGATAACCCAGGTTTATCAGTGCTAGATGCCTGGCCACAACAAATACTCAAAGTCTACTCAAACTAAGCTCTCTAAAAGCTCACTCTCAATCCCAGTCCTTCTCACCTATAAAGCTTACCCACATCTCGAACTGTTCTACACGTTTTGAGGCAACTTCTAGTTGAAGAAACATTTTTATAAACCTTCTTTTTAAGTGATTTTTAACGAGGAGTCTTTTGTTGAATCAAGGATTCAAATTAGACTAGTTTAATTATGAGAAACTTGTACAATTAGAGGTGTAGCCTTCCGAGTCTAGGTGACAACTACTGTAAGGTGCCAAGTTGGACTTGAACATTGTTGTAGCTAAGATTGCACCATGTGAACAACTTAGTGATGTTTCCATGTATGAGGAAAGGGTGGACGAAAAAGGATTACGCCCAACTTCGACCCACTATAATTGTTGTATATTTTCATATATTTCTTGCTGGTGTAGTAACATACTTATAACTACTACATTGTCTTGTATATCATTTTAGCATATTTCCGTTGTGCATAAACTTTGAGCATTGCTTGTTGTAAGCTCCAAAAGAATAGCCTGTTGTAAACTCAATATGTTGTAGGAACTTGTTGTTGTAAGCTCTTCTATAAGAACCATTTTCCTACCGGAGACAACAACTTATGGCTCACGGTTTAATCAGAAAAAAAATCAGACAAGGCTAGTGGTTTATTCACCCTCCCCCTTTAAACTGCTACCCTTTGGGACCAACAAGCATGATTCCCTCAACTTTGTTCTCTAGGAACTTCATGCTGCTCAAATATTTTATAGTTGATGCATTAATTTTATACCCTAGTACACCGCAAGTGTACAGTTCCAAAGAGCTAGTGGTAGCAAGGTCGATCCCATAATGACTGTACTATGTAAAATTAATACCCTAATTATAATACCTCTACTCTATCTAGACTTTTGAATAAAAGGATGGAGTTTGTATTTTCTAAACCTAATTTCATGTAAATAACTAATTGCTGAAGAATTGCTTGGAAAACAAGTAATCAAATAGTAAGGTAGGCTCAGATGGATAAAGATGTATTCTAGAGCTAGATTTCAATTATGAACTCCTATGTAAAATTAACCTAAAACTCTAGACATTTAAACCAATTATGTTGTTTATTAGATAGTAGTTATATTGACTAACCCTCCTCATGAAGCGGTTAGATTGTTGATCAATTAGGACTACTCACCCTCTCGAGTCGACCAATCCTAAAGACTCTCAAAAGCCTCGACACCAATGCCTATGTAATTATCTCACTCCTCTCGGGCAATATTGATAACTACGTTATGTGTCGTATGTCTATTAACGAAAACCTTCTCTCAAAGCAGCTTCATTAAATGTGTAGATATTATTTAAGTGATCAGTTTAAACATACCATGGGAATCAAACAAACACATAGATAAACTAACATAACTTGGAGTATAAAATTAAAGAGAAAAGCAAAACATAGTCATTCACAATCTACTTTCTAATCTTAGAACACAATATGTGTTTACCTACTCATAATTAAAGTCAAAACCCAAATATATTAGTAGACAAACATGTTTGGAAAATTTAACTAAAAGAAATAAATAGTTTAACTCGAACCTCGCTTGCCGGTCGTCGTCTTGTCATTTTCTTGCTTTTTCGATCTAGCTTCCAAATACTTCTCGGATGACGATTTTCTGTTTCTTTAGCCTTGGAACCTTTATTTATCAGTCTTGGATCATGTGGTGTGAATTAGAGTCAAATTAGGAGAAAAATCCATGTAACTTAAGGTAAATCGCCACACTAGGGCGGTCGTTCCGGATGAACCAAGCCACTCTCGACACAACCGCATCAGTTCAAATCCTGTTTAGGACCAATTTTACTCTTCCAGACCGTTCCTTGGCCCTTTTCATCCATTTTTAATCATTTTTATTTGTTTCTTCTCCTGACCTCGTCCAAATGTCCTTTTTGGCATATATTTACCCATTTTACTCCAAAACATTCACAAACACGTTAAAACGCTCAATACGAGGAATATTACATATTTTTAACAATTTATACATGCAAATGTCATAAAATATCTGTCTAAAATGACCTAAAATGCATGTATACACAACGTGTATCAATAATCAAATGTTGCGGTCCTAGTACCGACTCTAATCCCTCAAAACAGATCTCAAGGTACTCGGCTATCGTCGTGATCAATCTCCCAACCACCATATGATACTTTTGTGAAGTGAAGACCCTCTCAAAAGTAAGAGCGAGATAACTCGCTCCATCCACCTGTTGCCTTTGGAGCATGCGCCAGAGGATCTCAACTTCATCTTCATTGACATGCCCCGTCTCTTTTCAGATAAAATAGTCAATGCCATTAGCTTGTGAAGATATCAGAGCATTGGATTCCGGTATCTATTTTGTTGATGTATTTGTTTGAGGCATCTGTAGTGCTACAAAATATGTCAACCTCTCTCAAACTAACGAAACACACAATGAGCTTCTAAATACTCCCCTTGAAGGGTCAGTTCGGCCATTGTCATCATGAACTGGGTACTTTTGAGTCGGAAGAATTTCTTTACTAACCTTCTGTATTTGGTTCTCTTTACAAAAAATATGCAGAGAAACTCCAGTGTGATTGATAAATACATATACCATGATCCTTCATGACTCTTCTCCAAACAATCGTATCTATGAACTGCCACACATCCTCATGTATCCTAATTGCTCGGGTAGTAGAAACATTTGAATACCGTGTGGCGCTGACTTTTCTATGGACTAACTAATCAGTTTTGCTTTCTCCTCGTCTGACAACCTGATATTGTAGAATTTCATATCTTCCGGACGGATCATGTGCACATAGGGGGGGCAGTTTTCTCCACTCTACTCCTCTCGCTTATTGATTTATTTAGAGCCATTTCTGCAACTAAGACACAAGAAGTTAATTTGTACTTTTAAGAATGCAAAATAACCTGAAATGCAAGTAATTTACTAGCTTAAAAATGATACTGCTCTAATAAATCAATTATATAACAACCTAAGTCACGTATATGGTGATATATGCAAATCTACTAGCCAATTAATTGCAAGTATTCTTTAAAAATCTCGCTAGAGCCCCCTTTGTAAGTTTGCCTATCAAGTGTTTGACAAAATGCCTAAAATAACTCTTTTTCTTAAAATCAAGAAATCAATATCCCCATCCCACACTCACAATCAATCAATTTAAGAAATTAAGCACCAAGCTTTATGTGTAATTGATTAAACTTGCGAGAATGTAAACATAATGCTCGATTAGCTAGAGCCTGCAACTCTAAATTTCAACATAATTTAGCAATCAAAAATGAAATTAATAGTCCTTAGGTAATCTACAAGCAATAATAATCTAATTGCAATCATAAACAATTAACACATAGGATTTATATAAAAAAAATTGTCACTACAAGTGCCGTCAACTAGCTATATACAAAAAATCCTATGATATACATGCCACAATACTCAAATTAAACTACCCAGGGTGCGTTTACTCCACAGGTTTTATGGGTGGATATCATCTCCAATCTTATGTATACTTTACAGAACTAGGAAAACGGGCCAAGCCCTTGAACCCGGAACTAACTGGCACTATTTGGGACGACAAGCCTGATCACTGGTCCCTCCCCCCTTGGGATCAGATTAGTCCCAATTGTTTGTTCAAAATTAATTATAGATTTGCTAGTAGATTTAGATTTTAGCAAAACCTGCTTCACACTTCATTTCCCACACAGACACACACACACCGCAAATTGAGAGGCGCAACCGTTGAAGAGGCGTTCCTCCCGTCGATTGCCCCTATTATAGTGAGGCTCAGGCTTAGGTAAATCCTTTTTGCCCTAGCAGCCAATATTTTCGTTGTTCTTCATCTAATTTATTTGTAATAATCTCTTAGATTCGTGTAAACACCATGTTTCTTTCACTGGATCCGTTTTGCATTATTTATTTGATTTTTGTAAAAAATAGTATTGATGGTGAACTGGTCAAATAATTAGTTGCGTCGGCACCTCCGTTTGGACCCTTCACCCTGTGAGTGAGCGTTTCTTTTAATCTTTGGACAAATCCTTGTACGCTACCGTCATCTGATAGACCGTAGGCACTCGCCGATGAATAACGAGAAGATGTAGGCCAGGTTGTAGGGGCTTTCACGCCCAAATACTGAAAGCCAGCACTGCGAGATGTAGAATGGCAAGGGCAAACTGTTGGGAAAGGGCTTTTTAAATTCTTGTGCAAGGCATTCTACGAGAGTTTGGGAAATGAGGAATGTATCAAATAGGGGGCAATTTAGTAATCAAGAGTGAATAAATGCCATTAATCCCACTTTTTCATATAATAGTAAACATGGGATTGGATTAAATGGTCATTAGTTTTTGAAGAAGTACACAACGGATTTACTGGAATTAAACTATCCGATCCCATGGTCAGATCCCATGGATGGGGATATATTAGGATTGTGATACGATGGAAGTAAACGCACCCTTATACAATTGAACTATAACAAATACATATTATTTCATTACTGGAATATGCATCAATCGATACAATTTTGAAGATTTTATTCTTTTACAGTTCTTCCAATAGTGTAGTTGAATATGGATTCATGTCATATTTTGATCATTTTCCGCAACTTATTTATAAATTTCTAGAGCACAATCAAATATCATAAAATGACGAGATGTTAAATCATAATTTTTGTTAATGACAAGGAGCATCCAACACGATCCCACACCGATGAAGCGTGTCAATTTACCGACGAGAGAGCCTTAACCACCTAGTAAACCTAGCGTGCCAATTTACCGAGAGAGCCTTAACCACCGAGTGAACATCCATCCTAAAATCAATTGGTAACAGGAGTGACTCACTAGGCTTATAAGGACATCTCTCTTCTAACATTTAATTAATGTCGGACAACTCATATGCAAACATTTATCATTCACAATTTAATATTCCAACAAGCCTCCCTCACATGTGAGTCCTTCATTAATTCAGTAACTCACATGTGAACATTTATCATTCAAATTAATATTCCAACACGCCCCCCTCACATGTGAGTCCTTCATCAATCCAATATAATCTGAACAGTATCACCCAACTCAACCCGAGCATGGGGCCCGCTCTGATACCATGTTAAAGAGGAGGAGTGTCTGACACAGTCCCACATCGGTGAAGCGTGCCAATTTACCGAAAGAGTTTTAGCCATCAAGTGATCATCCATCCTAAAACCAACTGGTTATAGGAGTGGCTCACTAGGCTTATAAGAAACTCTCTTTTCAAATATTTATCAACATGGGACAATTCATATGTGGACATTTATCATTTAATTTCAATATTCCAACAATTTTGCATATAAATAAAATAAAAAGATAATTTCTATATGTCAGTTTTTATTAATTTAGTTTTATTGTTTTTGTACCTGAATAATGATTTTTAATGCCTACAATATTCAGGAAATCCCAGCTAAACTTGTTAGACACATACGACATATTTCTAACATGATATGTAAGGTTTTTGTGTATGGTCACTACAAGAGAAAAGAGATTTTTTGTATAAAAGTTTTTTAGGCATATTGTTATCACTACTAATAAGTTATTTGTAATCACTTATTATTATAAATTTCGTTATAAATTATTTGAGACCATTTTAAGATTACTTTTAGAGTCAACTAGTTGTTGCAAAGAAATATTTGAGACGTATTTGCGACCATTTTTGCCATCACAAATATATTATTTGCGTCCAAGTTATTAAGACAACAATAAACTTGTGGCAAATATTAATAAGTTGTGACGAATACTCATTATTTGAGAGCACTTCTCATAAGTTGTGACAAATGCGTAGTATACTTATTGTTATCTCAAAAGACTTTTTTTTATAGTGCATGAATAAATGAAAAATTGAGTAAAGAAAGAGGAAAATTAGTTCTGGGAGAAGGTTGGCAAAAATGGTTTTGTGATCATGTGGATGTTGGAATATCGTTGTAGCAAATGCTGGAAATAAACAACTCTACGTTACACTCTTTACTTGTGATATATTGATGAAACATGTATTCAGATATTTCAAATATATATTAATTTTTTAAATATTGTAACAGTACATCTTTTCCAGGATAACATGCAATAGTAGAAGCGAACACTGCAATTTGAAGATCCTTATTACAAAGTTGTTTATAATTTATATAGTTAATGTAATATAGTATTCAATTTATTTCGAATTTGTAGTAGCCATGAAGAATAAGAAATACGTTATCATTTTGTTTAGAAGACGAAGTTGGATAGCTCAAGTGGCAGAGCATCTACTACCTAGGCCTTTGATTCTGGGTTCGAGTCATCATGGGGGAAGGAGAATTTTTTTTTTATCACTTTGTTTAGAAATATTTTATTGTTGTATGCTATATAAACTTCTAATTTAAAAAAAAAAAGAAAAAGAAAAAGCTAAAGGGACATTCATTCTAGTGTATATATATACGTGAGCAGTGACGGATGTATGTTGGGGCCAAAGAGGCACTAGACTCCGTAATAATGTGTTATTATATATGTGCATTTTAGTTTATTTTAATATTATTTAACAAAATAAAATAACTTTAAAAAAATAATAATAATGAAAAACAAAATAAAATAAATAGTTCTAACTTGAAGTAGATGGATATATTATTATGTATAAGCAATAGAGATATGCTAGAAAATATAATGAATGTATAAACATTATATCTTGATTTTTTTTTTCTTTTTGTAATTAAAACAATGTATTGATTTTATCTAAATTGTAAGTACTTTTCTAGTTTTATTTATTTATATAGTTGACTATATTTATGGGCGCACAACGATAATTCTCCTTTAAATTTTATAAGATTTTATTTTTTCATGTAATTTGTTTAATATTTTAAGTTCAGGATCTAATATAAAAGAATTTAATTTTTAGCCTTCTCAAAATTTAGTTCCTATTTATTAAAAATTGTCACATGAGCATAATTTAATGTATATATATACATATATATTATATCTCGTGATACGAACTCTTATATTCGTTGGTAAATGATCCCCTCAGCTAAATTAGGTCCGGCAGTGTAAGTGAATCTACTAGTCCCAACTGATGGGTCCGGGTATGGATTTTTCACGTTAGATTTTGAGGGTAGTGTGATTTGTTATGGTCTGTTTCCAAAGAAGTAAAAAAGGGAAAATGAAAACGTGAACTCAATGTAAGTATAATTATCAAAATAAAATTGGGTACAAGTTCAACCTTTTGCTATATTTTTACAGATTTTTATTTTTGGTTCAAAATTAAATTTTCATGGTCTTGAAAAACAAAATTTGACTATCCTTTTTTCAAGAGACACTTAATAATAGTTTATTTATATGTTGTTGATATTAATGCAAGTGGTTTATTACAAAGTATCTGAATTAGCATATCTTTGTGACATATATGGTAGGGCAATTAATGAGTGAGGACACATAATTGTGTTGTGTGGATATGGTAACTTGAACAATAGATTTAGGACAATTAATAATTATTGATAGTGAGTGAGGGGATATAAAAAGAAGGATCGAATAAAAGGCATATGACAAAGTATATATTTTAGGGCACAGTACAAAATGTAGTGGACTAGAAGGTAGGTCTAACAGCTATAGTAAAAGTCTTGGGACTAGCCCTCTTAAATTCAATGACGAAATTCTCTATAATCACTTCATTAGGTTGCTAAGTGGCAACTCAAAATGGCTCTCATAAGTGAAAACCCCCAAATTCATCACCTTTTGTAATAAACATATAAAATGTATTTTCTTTACAAAAATATATTAAATCTATCACTTTTTGTCTTGTAGTGCTCATTTCACTCTCACACACCCCCACCCCCCCTACAAACCCATCTTTTCGTACCTTTTTTCCCTTCTCTCTTCTCTTTAATTACTTGTACTTTTCCCCTTCTCTCTCCTCCTTTCTTTTTTGCGGACTTTATTTTCAAGCTTTCTCTTTCTTTTGTCTTCAATTAACAGAGACGCCACTATTGTCATCTTCAAGCTTTCATTTTTTTTTCTTCAACATGACACGATCAGCACGAAGTCGGAATATTATATTACTAAATATTAGTGGCACATGTAGGAATGATATTACCTACTTGTGCCATTACTAATACACTTCGTGCCATAAAAAATATATGTCGTGCCATGATATATCTTGGCACGACGTGAGAATAAGCAATTGCGAGATATTAGGAGGCAGCGACACGATGTCAGAATATTATATTACTACTCGTGTCATGACTAATACACTTCGTGCCATAAAAAATATATGTCGTGTCATGATATACCTTGGCACGACGTGAGAATAAGCAATTGCGAGATATTAGGGGGCAACGGCACGATGTCAGAATATTATATTACTACTCGTGCCATGACTAATACACGTCGTGCCATAAAAAATATATCTCGTGTCATGATATACCTTGGCACGACGTGAGAATAAACAATTGCTAGATATTAGGGGGCAGCGGCACGACGTCAAAATATTATATCACTATTCGTGCCATGACTAATATACTTTGTGCCATAAAAAATATATCTCGTGCCATGATATATCTCGTCGCCGGCTGGACAAATCTTCAGCGGCACGACATCAAAACATATATTATTACTCGTGCCATGACTAAAAGACTTCGTGCCATAAAAATATATATTTCGTGCCATAATATATCTCGTCGCCGGCTGGACAGATCTTACGTTAAAGATACAGAGAGAAAGGGAAAGAGAAAAACGAAATAGAAAAACCCCCATGTGTGTCATGCATCTTCAGAGAAAATGGTGAAATTTTGAAATGGAGAAGAGAGAAAGAATGGAGAAGAGGGAGAAACAATAGGTCTTCCGGAAAATAGAATAGGAGGAGAGGGAAGAGAGGAGAGAGGAAAGAGAATATACAGAGGAGAGAGAAAATGAGCGTGACGTGAATAGTGAGAAAGTGATAATTTTGATATTAATTTAAAAGTTAATTACATTTTATATATTCTTTCCCAAATGTGATAGATAAAATATTTTCTCTTCTCATAATTCATTTTATTACAATACTACAAACTGTAACAAAATTTAAAATCAATAATTGAATAATGTTTTTTTTAAATAAAAATATTAAGTTTTCTAATAAACATTAACAACATTAATAAATTATTTTTATTTGCAACTCATATTCAGTATAAATAGTTTAGTCCACAACAAATGTTCAAATTCAAGCACAATAATAAATCAACACACAGATTATTATAAATAGTTTTTCAAATAAGACATTATGAATTGTATCTTTTTAACAAATATTAATGTATGACGTTTAACATTTCATTTGATTTTTGAATCTTAATAAAGTAATAATGAAGGAGTATTTTAAAGAAAAAAAAATTTGTGAAAACCAAAAAACCCTGAGTGACAGCCGCCGGTATTCTTTGTGGCACCAACGATGCCCCACTCTTGAGGCACTAACTCTTAAGTCGAAATCTGCCACTAACATCCAATTGAATTCTGTGAAGAAAAATAATCTTCTACAACTAAGCTCAAATGAAAATGGAAGAAGAATTGGAAAAAGAAAGAAGATTCTTCATTCGTAAAAATTATAGACTTGAACAGTTGTGTATCAACTATATATAGGAGATGCTAGTCATCTCTGTTTACAGAAAATATCTGAAACTATATCTAACAGAATTTTGTTATAACTAACTCTATTTACCACTTAAACAATTATGATACAAAAATAAGTTTACAAACTGCTAAATGAGTATTTTATACTCTAACATCCCCCCCTCAAGTTGGGCTAGCGTGGACATCTAACATGCCCAACTTGGATAGAAGAAAATGAAACTGAGTTGGTCCTAGGACTTTGGTGAAGAAATCTGCCAATTGCAATCCGGATCTGATATGTTGAAGATCAATAAAACCTGATTTGTATTTCTCCCTTACTATATGACAATCAATCTCCAAGTGTTTGGTCCTCTCATGAAATACTGGGTTTGCAGTTATACGAATTGCTGATTGATTGTCATAAAACAGAGATATAGGCTTTGTAACTTCAAGTTTGAAGTCAGTTAGGATATAAGATATCCATTGCAACTCTGCTATAGTTGAGCTTAATGCTCTGTATTCTGATTCGGCAGATGATTTTGACACTGTAGTTTACTTTTTGCTCTTCCATGAAACTAGGGACTTGCCAAGGAATACACAATATCCTGTGATTGACTTGCGTGTATCTTTACAAGCTGCCCAATCTGAATCCAAATGTGCCTGTACAGTCAAAGAAGAATCAGTAGCATAAAAAAGCCCAAGGGATGGGCAACACTTTAGATATCTGCATATGTGTAGAGCAGCCTCCCAGTGGCTTGTGCATGGTTTGCTCAAGAATTGACTTAGTTGTTGTGTTGCATAGGTTATATCTGGTCTTGTCAAGTTCAAATACAATAACCTTCCTATCAACCTTCTATAATTTTCTGGATCAGAAAGAGGCTCACCTTGTGATGATGTTAGGTGTAAACCACTTGGCAATGGTGTCTTTGCTGGTTTACAACCAATCAAACCTGTGTCAGTAAAAATGTCCAAAGTGTATTTCCTTTGACACAAATATGTGCCTTTGTCATTCCTTGCTATTTCCATTCCTAAAAAATATTTTGCAAATCCTAAGTCTTTTATGGTGAATGTGTCATGAAGATATATTTTTAGTCTGTTAATATGGTCCATACTTGATCCTGTGATCAAGAGATCATCTACATATACTAGTAAAGCAAGGAAAATAGAATTTTTATTGTATATAAACAGACAATGATCAGAGGAGGATTGTTGGAAACCAAAAACTATCAATTTGTTAGTAAATTCACAATTCCATTGCCTTGATGCTTGTTTTAAGCCATATAGGCTTCTTTCCAACTTGCATACTTGACCCTGCTTAGCCTTATCATATGCAGGTGGAGGTAGCATGTAAACTTCTTTATCAATGTACCCATGCAAAAAGGCATTATTTACATCCAATTGACATATAGGCCAAGATTTTATAGTAGCAATAGAAATGAGTAATCTTATAGTTACCATCTTCGCTACAGGTGAAAAACTTTCTACATAATCTACACCATAGACTTGATTGTACCCTTTTGCTACCAAACGTGCTTTGTACCTTTCAATGGATCCATCAGAATTAAGTTTTACCTTGAATACCCATTTATTACCAATGGGTGTTTTTCCTTGTGGCAAATCAGTGAGTGTCCAAGTGTTATTCTTTTCTAGTGCCTCAAGCTCCTTCTGCATTGCATCTTTCCACTCTTGGATTTTTCTTGCTTGAGTATATGTCTTAGGTTAATGAATGCTTGTCACATTTGTCAGAAAAACAAGATAATCATCACTGAAATTATGAGAAACTGTATATGGAAAAGTTTGTATAGAATATGGACTTCCTGCATAAACTTTTTTAACAATAGAATTGCATGTGTGTGTAACATTGTTACACTGAAAATCTGTTAGATATGAAGGTTTAACCCTTTGTCTTATACTTCTTCTTACCTCTGTCCTTGGATGGGAACTATCATTATCTATCAGTGGAACAATATCAGATTTTTGGTGTTGGACTTGTGGTTCATGAGCAGTATTAAAATTCTGATTTTGATGTTCATGATCAGTTTCAAACTGCTGTTGCTGAATATCATTACAAACTTTTTGTTCAGTAGGTTGTTCCAAATTTGTGTCATCAGTAGCCAAATCAATATTAGGAACAGGAGTCTGTTGAGATAGTAATACTCCAGATGATAAGGGAAATACATCAGTGCAGAAATATACATCTCTAGAAGTAAAAACTCTTATAGTGTCCATGTTATACAACAAGTAACCTTTCTTTCCAGTAACATAGCCAATAAAAATGCACTTGAAAGATCTACTATTAAACTTAGATTTATGAGGGATGACATTAGCAGCAAAATATGAGACAACCAAAAGGTTTTAACAAGCTGTAATCTGGGTCTTTTCCATAAAGAAGATGATAGGGTGTTTGCCACTTCAAAATAGCACTAGGTAGTCTATTTATTATGTGAGTAGCAAAGAGTACAGCATAAGACCAAAACATCAAAGGTAATTTAGAATTGAATATCAAAGCTCTTGCAATATCAAGTATATGTCTATGCTTGCGTTCAACTATGCCATTTTGTTGTGGAGTATATATGCAAGTAGTCTAATAAACAATCCCAAAAGAAAGAAATAACTCTTGACACTGCTTACCCACAAACTCTAAGCCATTATCAGTTCTAACCACTTTAGGAATAATATGAAACTGATTTTTTAACATGAGAACAAAATTTTTCAATATTGTAGGTGCTTGAGACTTATGTGTCATGAGATAAGTCCAAGTGCCTCTACTATAATCATCCACAATGGTCAAGAAATATGGTGCATTTGTCAAACATTTATCCTTACAGGGACCCCATATATCTACATGTATTAACTCAAATGGAATAATAGTTTGAATAGTACTTAACGGAAAGCTAGATCTATGTTGTTTTGCTTGAAAACAAGGATGGCATCTCTTTATTTCATTAGTAATAGGTGGTTTACAAAGATGTTTCAAGAATGATACATGAGACAAAGTAGTTACAGAAGCATGCCAATACAACAAATTTTCAACTCTATTACAGGAAATGTTTGCAACAGTTTCTGGAATTACAACATTAGCAGCACAATATTCAGTATCTAATATGCATAATCTGCCACTAAGTTTTCCAAGTTTGATAGTTTCCCTAGTCTTCTGGTCCTGTAACATACAATGGGTAGATGAAAAAACGCAGTGCAGATCAGAATCACTGGACAACTGAGCAATGGATAACAAATTATAACTAAACGATGGTACATACAATACATCTTTAAGGACAATATTTTTGGCAATTCGAACTTGACCTATATAATCAAATAGTTTGGCTGAACCATCAGGTAATATAACTTTAGTATTGGAACCACATGCCTTAATTTCAAGAATAATGATTTATCACATCACATATGCTTACTAGCTCCTGAATCTAGAATCCAAGAGCCTTTCTTAAGATCAACAGGAGTAGCAAAAGCATTATAAAATTGAGGTGACAAAGCTATTGTACCTGCAAAATTCACAGAATGTGCAAAATCCACTTGAGGCTCTTGAACACCAGCCTTATTGCTTGCAAAGTATTTAGCAAGTTCCTATTGAATCATCATAGAAAAATCAGAATTGTAAGAACATGTAAACTGATCAGTCTTGATCTTTTGATTATCTTGAGTCATAGACACATTGGCCATATGTTTGCCTTTCTGGTCCTGCATCTTTTTGTACCAGTCCGGCACACCGTGCAATTGAAAGCATTCCGACACATCATGGCGTTTGCCCCCACAATGTGTGCACACCATTCTTGTCCTTTCCTCCATTGTTTTCCTAATATTCTTCCTCGCTTTATTGTTGTTATAAGGTTTATAACCTCCCACAGCTTTGGATAACATAGCTGCTTGATCAGCTGAATCTGGAAAAGAAATCTGAACAAACCTATGCTTTTCCACCATCATAATCATCGAGTAAGCCTTGTTGATAGGAGGCAAAGGATCCATCAACAAGACTTGGTTCCTTGCATTATCAAAGACATCATTTAGTCCCATCAGAAATTGTAGAAGTTTCGTCTGCGCATCCATGTCCACAATACTTTTCCCGGTTGGACAGCCACAAACTGGTAGAGGAGACAAACTAGAAAATTGATCCCATAGTTTCTTGAGACGGGTAAAGTATGCTTGAATCGAATCCGTGCCTTGAGCCATGCTCGCAATCTCTCTTTGCAGTTGATAAAGCAGGGGGCCATTGCTTTCCCCGAATCGCTGAGCAATTTCATCCCATAAATCTTTAGCGCTGTCAGCATACACAAACGCTTCAACGAAATCCTTGGAACTACTGTTGAGAATCCAAGAAATCAACATGCAATCTGTTTTCTTCCAAGCTTCAAACGTAGGAGAATCTTCAGCCGGCTTGGGAACCTTCCCAGTCACAAATTCGATTTTGGATTTTGCTCCCAAAGCCAATAACATGGACTGCCGCCACGAAGTGTAATTGAGCCTAGTCAGAGGATGTGAAACTAACATCATACCTGGATTATCCGATGAAGAAAGAAATAAGGGATTATCCATCGTAATTGGGGCTGGAGGATTTGGTGGAATTTTATTTGCCATCTCTCAGTACTTTTAACAAGCACTTGGTGGATGTGAATTTGAGTAATCAATAATGGACAAGAAAAAAAACCAGAACCCAGAAATCAATCAATAAACCTGAGTAACTAATACCATGTGAAGAAAAGTAATCTTCTACAACTAAGCTCAAATGAAAATGGAAGAAGAATTGGAAAAAGAAAGAAGATTCTTCATTCGTAAAAATTGTAGACTTGAACAGTTGTGTATCAACTATATATAGGAGATGCTAGTCATCTCTGTTTACAGAAAATATCTGAAACTATATCTAACAGAATTTTGTTATAAATAACTCTATTTACCACTTAAACAATATGATACAAAAATAAGTTTACAAACTGCTAAATGAGTATTTTATACTCTAACAAATTCGATAATGCCTTGGATAAATATTTTTAGAAGATTGTGTATGGAATTGGCTATATACTTACGTTTCTGGCATTACTTTCGCTGATTCAGTAATGATGATTGTTAACTAAGTCATTATACCAAATATCCTCACTCATAACATTTTGGAATAGATTCGTATGACTTTCTTTATGCAATTATGTTCAAACTGTAGTTAACAGATTTTAATTTTTATTAGATTAGGAGCTGATCTTAGGAACTATTTTTTAGCAATATTGTGTAAGATTATATATGGTCAACTACGGAATGGAAACATGGTTTAACATCAGACAATTGGCGTAGAAACAAGAAAACGTGATTCCAAAATTAGCATGGTCTTTTGAGTAGGAAAATGATCAAGTTACTATCTTAAATAATTTTATTAACTAAGATATTTAAGATAATCAGTCTTCTATCAAAATTTAAGTAGTAATTTATACAGAATTGTTCAGGTCCACGGCTATTTCGTCAGCGACGTCCACGACGATTTCTTCTTCTAATTACATAGCAACGCGTGGCATTAAACTTTAGGCAAAAATATAAAATAAAATAAAGACAATCTCTCTTTGATCTTCACATATATTTCAACGCCCACCACCACCGATCTCCCACGCCGGCCGGCTACCATCGTTACCTTATTCCAACACCGACACTTTCACCAAATAGAACCGGCATTAAACAAAGGTTAGAACTACCACCGGCGGCCACTCCATCATCTTCCTGTACAACCACCATGGCCCGCCACCACTTACAGCCTTTGGCCATCACTCTCCAGCATCAACAAAAAATGTGTTTCTTTCTTTTTTACTGGTTTCGACCATTGTGCAATTTTAAAATTTAAAATAAAAGTTTACTGCAATTGAAATTCATCACTGAGATTTGATTGTGCGCGATTTCATATAACTATATTAAAGGGGGAGGGGAAGAGAGATACGTATGGTGGGTTTGGGGTGTGGAAAATTAAGAAATTTGGCCCCTCTTAAAGCTGCAGAGAGAGGGAAAGAGAAGGAAGGAGGTGGGGGAGACGGTGGAAAAAATTGGAGTTTGGAAGAGTTGAGAAATTGGACACTTGGCGCAACCTAATTAGTGTTCCATAAGCATCGCGGAGCGTTGCGGATAGAAGAGGTGCGCATCTGATCAGTTCTCGTAATTGATATCCTGTCATGCATTGTTTGTTATGTACACATTATTATGAATAAGTTATTTTATATAAAGAAGAACTAAAACAAAATCTATATCTATATCCATTCAAAATAGTAATTTCAAAATTTTTCCACCCAAATTCTTCTAGTCATTTTTGAAAAAAATTACTCCCTCCGTCCCGCTCAGATTTGCACGTAGGGACGGGCACGGAGGTTAAGAAAAAGCTGCTTTTTGCTTTTTGGTTGACTTTTTGAAAGGTGGAGATTGAAAATGGAGATTTTAAGGGTGGAGATTATTTAAAAAATTTCCTTTTTAAGAGTGTGCAAATCTGAGTGGGACGGACCGAAAAGGAAAGTGTGCAAATCTGAGCGGGACGGAGGGAGTATTTTTTATATAAAATATTTTATTTGGAGATAACTCAACATATATTCTAAAATATATTTAGTCACAATTATCTCAAATCAATAGTAAGGGGGGTTTGAAATTGTTTTTCCCAAGTGTTTTTTAGCTTATAGAGTGTTTGGGAAAACTGTCTCAACTTTAATAAAAGTGATTCTAGGCCAAAAGTTAAAAGTTACAAGTAAAAAAAAAAAAAATCTTCCAACTTTTTGGTATTTTGGTAAATAAATGGAAGTTTTTTCCCTCACTAATGAGCTAAAAATTGCTTAAGCATCAAACACTCCACGTTTTTTTATTTGAGCAATATCACTTTTAGTCTCAAACACTATATACTTTTGGTTTAAATAATTTTACCACAATCTCTACTTTTAATCTCTTCTTCAAAAGTTAAGCAAAGGAAAACATTCCCTAAGACCCCCACAATCAGCTTAATTTGTCTAAGTCTATAAAAATAGATCTATACTCACGCAACCTTCCAAAAAAGATCCGAACCCTTATCTCACGGAATCTGTTCCGCACAACAGTTTATTTTTTCATTGAAATCGACATTAATCAAGCCGTTGATTCAGCCAAATTTTGTGTCTACTTCCAAATTTTATTTTTCTTTAAATAATTTTATTTGCTATGAAGATTAAGAGACCCAAAGTAACTCAGGGGGAAAGGGATGCGACATGACCATCCACCAGGGTAACAGAGAGAGACCGACATTATGAGAGTGTGAGAGAGTCTGACCGAAATTATGTCAGAGAAATCAACAGAATTATTTAGAATCTAAAATGGGCGGAGGAGGCGAAAATGTGGGAAGGGGGCGAAAATGTGGGGAGGGGAGTGCGATGGGAGTAACTTTGTTGGCAAAAGCAAAATTACTATTTTTTATTTCTAAAGTCCTATGTATTATGTTTGTTGTACTCATTCTTCTTCTATTTAATTTTATGTTCACTTAATTTTATGTACTCATTCTTCTTCTATTTAATTTTATGTTCACTTAATTTGTCCTTTAATTTGTGCAGTATCAATTATGCATACAAAAAATTATGGTCTAGTATTCATACCTAGAAAGGGAAAACAAACAAATAAAGAAAAAATTAATATCGAAAAATAAATTTAGTACGATTTTATCAAATAAACCCCTAATGGTCTTTTTTATGTTTAATGTTAATTTGAATTTTGTTTCATTTTTTATTAATTTTTTTTCCTTATTAATTTTTTTAATCATATAAAAAATTAAAACATGAATTAATCAGTGAATATTTTATAATTTCAGTTAATAATTTCAATATTTTGTTGTTTTAAAAAAAACAATATCTAATTTTATGAAATAAAATATTTTTATTCATTTGTAATGTGATTTTCCAGTATAGTAAATTAAATTAGTCATTTATTATTGATCCATAGTTTTACATCATATTGTATAAATAAAGTAAATTAAATTAAAGACAAATAATTTTTTGTTGGTTGATTAAGTGGGTTAATTATTAGTGAATTGTGTGCTACAAATAAAAATTAAATTTAGAATGTAGTGTTATTGGTATTCATTAAAAGCTTTTGAATATTTCTTGAACATTATATTTGAAAAAATAAAAATATAAAGATATTTTGGATAAATATAAACATCTATCATAAAATTTTAAATATACATGCATATACTCATCTTCTGTACGCGATGATCAACATTACAACCTCCATACAAGGATGCTAGAGATATTCATACAATAAGAAAAACAAACATGAATATTCTATAACTTGCTCAAATATATATACTTTTAATTGACTATTCTTTCATTAACTTATACATTTTCATCTCTTATTATATATTAATTGTAATATTTTATTACAAATCGTGCATCGCACTGGAATACTACTAGTATGACTGAATAACTAACTTGAACAGTTTTTTTTGAACTAAGAATTTTGAACTATCTGATAATTTTATCTGTAACTAAAAACATATGTCATTATTTTATATTAGCATGATAAAACCACTTAAATTATAATAGCACGGACATCCCCATGTTGAGGAATTGAATCTGAAATACGAATTCCATTGTACAAATTAAGTAAGTGGAGTATTACTTTGATTAATACATGCAAATCTAATATAAATGTTATTGGTAGAATTAAGCGGATAACAAAAAGACATATTAGATGATTTTATGGAATTCAGCATTGGAAAGAGGTGGGTGGATGTTAAAACCAAGTTTAGGTGTTTTCCTGCAGATTACTGCTTCAGGTTACACCTATAATAAAGCAAACCACTCATTCTCACTATCTTGCCTTGCCTTCAAACCAACTTCTCTTACTTTACCTCACTCCGCTTTATTAACTTTACAAACGACTCATGTCTAGGCTTTTTTTCTGGTCTATTTACTCAAGTCGGTCAGAGTTGAATTTTAAATAAAATCTTAAAAGCCTAACACACCGACCTACTTAAAATTTAACTCTATAAATAATATATATATACCCAATATACAGAATATAATATTTTTATGGCAAAAATTGTGTGCACTCAACACATTGCCTATTTAATTTTGGAATAAATGATATACATAAGGGTTGTGTTTCGATTTGCAATAGTAGCATCTGGCGCAGAGGTTGGCTTCGCGTCTTGAAGCTTCGAGGCGCGTGGAGGTCAGGAGTTTGTATATTATATATATTGCGTAATAGTGTATATTATAGTTACATGTATAAAAATTTAATAATATATTATGTTGTTTAATATATATGCTATATTGCGTAGTAGTATATATTATGTTGTGTAATAGTATATATTATGTTGTCTAATAGTATATATTATGCTTACTAATAGTATAAGTTTATTAGTTACAGGTATACACATTTTTTTAATAATATATCACGTTGTCTACAAAATATAAGAAGCGCTTAACAAGGCTCAAACCCGGACCACCACCTCATGTTTTTACACAAAACACGACCAAAATGCATGTTGCGTGAGACTCGAACACAAGACCTCAACACACACACACAAGTTTCTCCGTCAAGCCATCAACTCTCTTTTGTAAACCAAACATACTCCAAAATTACATTGGGGAGTATACAATAAGTTTATTGTGTGTTTGGTGCACTCAAAACCTACTCTATATATATATATATATAGATATATATTAATCATTATAAATACACCTCTTTATATAAGTAAATTATGTAAAATCTAATATAAATTTATATATAAATGTCTTTAGTAGGGTTTAATAGATATTAAATAGGTTCAGACCAGACTTAATTGTGAAAAAAGGCGAGACTTGAATCATAGAAAAAGTCTTTTGCTAATAATAGGTCAAGCTTGAACATAGTTGTAAAGCAGGTTCAGACCGTCCAATGTAAAGTTTAGCCTACCCCAATCTATTTTCAACCGTAACATACTATAAGCAGAATATTTGTGAAATAAACAAATCCGATGGAGTAGTTTAAAAATAAGTCACCTCCTTTTAAAAGAAATCATATTTGGAGAATAATAATGTTAATGGAAATAGTTGAGTGGAATTTACAGCAAATAGTGAGGTTTATAGCATATGATGATTTGGAAATTTGGACATATTACATATTTGAAGGAATGAGCATGCCAAACAGGACCACCTAACTGCACTCTGCACCTTTTCTTTTTCCAGTAATTTCTTTCTTTAAATGGTCCCTTCCCATCCCTTGTAATAAATTGAGGTAAAACATTCAAAGGATTTATTACTTGTTTGCTGCTTTTATGTCGCTTACCTAACCCCTTCTCCAATTTTTCTTTATTTCCTTTTTCTTTAGATCAACTTACTTTTAAATTCATAAATTAAATCATACAAGAATAATCTTATTTAAGCTACATTTATTTTTCTAAGTTCATCAACTGTATAAATCCTACTAAGCGATGTTCGAATTTTACAATCACTTCGTCAATTGTTATTTTGTTTTTTTCCAATTTTTTTTTGTTTTTTTTTTAATGTTTGCATATTGTAATTTTATCCGCAGATACAGCATATATACATATGAGGTTAATAATAGCTATTAATGTAACTTAGTGAACAACAGTATTTTTGGAGCAATATATCTGGCGGGTGTTTTGACTAAATTTACTTGAAACATTTTATAAGCTGTTTAATGAGTTTAATTAATTATAAGATGCAATATTTCAAAACTTATGACTTATGAGCTAATAAATCTTAGTGCAATCCTCTAAATCAGGAAAGCTTTTTATTTTTCCACCCATTTTCAGTTTCTAAAAAATTGTAGATTTTAATTGATTCAGGTAATTGCACTAATTAATGGGAAAAAATTATTTCCATAATTTTTTTTTTTTATGTTTTTATTTTAATGACAGTAATTACGACGATTTATGGGAAGATTTGTTGTTATAAAACCATGTTATTTTTATACCTTTAATTACGTAAATTCGTCACATAAAAAGTAAAATCGAAAATGTTAAATTACACAATATAAGTATGGACTGATTTGTAAAATGCTTCATATAATTTGCAAATATCATTATCATTATCCCTTCCATATTCGTCCACATAAAGTCAACATAAAAATCAATATCTATAATAATTAATAGATAATAGATAATAGAGTTATATTTGAATACTTTGTGAAATGAATGGAGTATAAAATATTAAGTTTGAAATAAATGATTATTTGTTGGTTGATCATTGAGATTGAATTTGAATATTTATTGTGCGTCAAACCATTTGTATGTATTTAGGATGCAAATAAAACTATATAAATTAGTTTTGGACAAAATAAAAAGTTATTGTCTTCTTTGTTTAAAACATTTAAATTATTCAATTTATTTTATTATATTAGTCATTCAATTCTCTTATAAATAAATATATTTTAAATCGTGCATTGCACGATGGGGTAGTTCTAGTTGTTCGTATAATAGAGCATATATGCTTATAATTTAATGAACGAATTTAGCTATAGCTTTGGGGAATGAACTTGAAATTCACCTTCAAACATACAATATGATTAGTGTGTGAATGAGTTTTTTGTGTGTGGTGTTCGTGTAGTGTTGTGTATGTGAAGTGTGTGGTTATGCATATATGTAGTTTGAGTAGTATGTGTGTGCATATATGTATGCATATAGTATTTGTAATTAGAGGGGGGCTTATGAGATGAATGGATTATAGTTTTTTCTTTTTGGAAGCTTAAAAGCCCCACAAGCTTTTTTTACATCTTATAATTGTGTTTAACATTGATCTTATTTTGTTAAACACATTTTAAGAGTTTATAATTCAATAGGTGCTATTATATAAAAAAGAAAAGAAAACGAGCAAAGAAATGGAAATTGTAGAAGCCACAACCCGAAATCAACAAAGAACAAGTAAATAAATCCTTTCCGTGTCACCGGCTGACGGGTAAGGGAAAGTAAAGAGAAAACTTCAACTAATAACTATACGAGGATTTTCATCGGCGGAACAAGAACGGTACTGTCGTCACA
Source organism: Ajuga chamaepitys (assembly GCA_958295605.1). Taxonomy (NCBI): domain Eukaryota; kingdom Viridiplantae; phylum Streptophyta; class Magnoliopsida; order Lamiales; family Lamiaceae; genus Ajuga; species Ajuga chamaepitys. Next base: position 19,960,832 of record OY282497.1, on the reverse strand, counting down.
TGAGAAGTCGAATGAGATTGGCATTGGCGGAATACAAACGATACTCCTATGAGAAGCAGGATGAGATTTCCATGGGCGGAACAAGAACGGTACGGTCGACCTATAAGAATCAAGATGGAATTTCCATTGACGGATGTGATTGCCATCGGCAGAATTATCGCTAGCTTGGCAACGAACTAGCAATGAGGAAATAAATCTCTATAGCATTAGCTGACAGATATCCGACAGGACTGCTTAGGTGTTTCCTAAGAAACAAAGGGACTGCCTTTGGTGAAAAATTGATGGGACTACCATTATAAACGCTTGGAGAGCGCTGTGCTAAGTCATTGTATGAAGGGCTGGAAATTGTAGAGAATCAGATCTGGCTCCAAACTAAATGATGCGGTCGATTGGAGGGATGAAATCTGTAGAAGAAACCTAGTGGAAGAAGTGTATGGCAAGCGATAAGAAGCCGTCGATCATTGAAGAGCATTTTAAGAGTTTATAAGTTTTCAAACATCTTATAAGGTATTTTAAGGAGCTTATGAGCTTAGTAAAACATCATCTTACTCCAAAATATTTTCATTTTATAACATGTGTATATATTTTGTAGTTTTTCTATATCATATATATATATATATAATACATATTTTGCTTATTGTATTTGTATACATTAATATGCTTCTTTTGCAATTTTTTTTTTTTTTTTTTTTTTTATCTTTTTCTTTGGATAAATTTGAAGGCTCCTCCTCTTCATGTCTTCATATTATGCTTCAATTAAAGAGTTTTTGTCTACTTTCAAGGGTCGGCAATAATTTTGGATAAGTAGAAACGAGAACTTTTTTGCTCATTGCATTGTTCAGTATGCTAAAGTTATTTCTCTTGAGTGTATGGTGTGGCATTTTTCCCCACCATTCATTTTACAATCAGTGCTAATTGTTTCCAGCTAAGTTAGTGAAATATCTTCCCCTTAAAAAGTAAAAAAAGGGTATATTTTTCTTTTACCTTTCTTTAAAGAACCTTATCCAAGATAGAAGCTGGAATCGGTGTGGGGCTGCCTCCTTGAAACTTCTTGTTATTTTCGTAAATAAAAATAAGTTTCCTTCTTACCGAATAGGTGCTTATATAAATAAAACAAAATAGAGAGGAAAGCGGAAAACTGTGGAGACCACGAGTTGGTCACTCACAAAACACAACAAACGGAAAATGATTACGTCTTTTCCATGCTGTACATTCTGACATGTAAAGATTAAGACAGCAAGAGGTAACCCGTACATATAAGATAATCAACGCAGTCCAAGACCGAGTGATAAGCGCAAAAGCAAATATGATTAGAAGTTGACATTGGACAAACTACAACATTGAAGAACCCCTTCCCTATAACGAAGACTTGAGAGTGGGGGATTCCAATCTCCTTACTAATACTTGAGTCCAAAATCCTTGGATGAATTTTGATCATTAGCTCAGAAGTAGTTAATGCAGAGGGCCCAAACCAGCAATAAACGAAGTTGTGTATTTGCTGGTAGAATAATCGAGTATCGGGAAGGAGGAAAGTTGTTATAGTTGTTCCACGAGAAAGCCATAAGAAGATAAGAAATATACGTCTGGAAGTTGCCAAATTAGCTATTAGGGCGACCTAATAAAATCTGACGGGACTGCTGTCAGAAATATAACGAAAAATTGACAGAATGGGAAGCCTTACCATCAAGAGCAACCAATGTCTAGAGCAGGATGTCACAAAAACATCCTTCAAAGTCAAACCAAGTCACGTGAAGGCACAACCAGATCATGAAGAGGGATTACTAATGTGCCGTATTAATCATGAAGAGGGATAGTTCATGTGCCATAATAGAAATATAACGCGAAGTAGCTTCTAAAGGCAAGCAACGAACCCTAGGCATCACAAACTAGGGAATCCAGATTAAAAACAACAACGAAATTAGACCTCGATTAAAGATCTAAAACAATTTGTAGACACTGGATGTTGTCGAAGAGAAGTCGTAGGTGACCATCCCCTCGCAAATCAAGCTTCGGCAATCACAACATCGACAATAATGGATCACAGAATAGCTCGCAGTTGGCACAAATAATCACCAGATCTGCTCCATTAAAACGAAACCCTAGGCATGGAGATGGCTAAGGGCACGCACAGTTGCACAAAGGTAGAATATGACTGCATTCTGCAGTCTGTAACTCGTGCAGTTTGGATTGGAACATCGAATACTCTTCTGGAAGTGATTGTCACGTAAACACCTAGAGAAAGGGGTATGGCCAGCGGCAAAGAGCTGGCGGCCATTAGCGGCTGACAACCTAGAGAGAGAACCCTAGGTGTTGTGTTAAGGATAATATAGATTCAATATATTAGTTCGCTTAAGTTTCCTTCTTACTATTAATTTAGAAGCTGTTTAGTGATGAAACATTTTGATTAATAGATTTAATTGAAGTATTTCTACATACACTACTTACTGCTCACTTCATATTTTATGTGATTTTTAGCCACATATTTATAGATAAAATGGTGCATTATTGCGTAAATTAGTACTTTCAAACCCATGTTTTCTTATGTTTGGCGGATTTCACTTTTTTTTTCCTCCCAATTTGTAGTGTTTTTAGTATAAAGAAAACATATTTTTCGAGTTAATGTTGAAATCGTAAGTCTAAACGGATAAAGAAGGTTTGGAAGGAAGAAAATAAAGAATTAGGCCCAAAATACGTTTTGGATAGGCCGAAGGTGGAGTGGAGAAGCTTAGAAGACAAGCTGAAAAGAGAAGAAAAACGAGCAGCATTTGCTCGACTGAGTAGAAATGTGACTCGGTCGTGTAAGCTTCGCAGGCGCAAAAGTGGTGCAGATGGAAAACATGTGCTTGATTGAGAGCAATGCAACTCGGTCTTGCATCCTCCAAAAGTGAAGCTTGTTCGTAGATGAAGAGCATTTGCTCGACTGAGTAACCTAGCAACTCGGTCATGCAAAATGTTGTCTGTTTTGACGGCTGACGCATTGTTTAGAATTTTATCTGATTTTATCCCCACACTAACCTACTATTGTGTATTCTTATAAATACTTGAACTTAGGAATAAGGGTGTCAAATGGATCGGGTTGTGGGTTCGCGAGTCCCTTTGAGACGTGATTATTACAAACTTTTTTCCAACGCGAACTCGACCCTTGAACCCGAACGGGTTGAGACCTTGTAACGCCCGGGAAATTTTTTTCGTCTATTTATTTATATAATTTGTGAATTTTAATTATCATTCCATTTATATAGGCCGATCCATTTTATATGATTAAATATTTTATATTTGGACTGTCTAGACCAAATAAATTATTTAAAGGCCCATTTATTTTTATTATTATGAGCTCATTTACATACATTACATCCATATTTCATGTCTGGCCCAATAATTTATATCCATATGACAATACATGGCCCAGTCTACTAAGCCCAAATCCATTTGAGGATGGATAGAATTTTAGAACCGGTAGTTTTTCCCATTCTGTTTTTTTAAGCGTGAATACGTGACTGTGGGAGTGGGAGGTCATGGAGAGGTAGTGGAGATGGATTAAAAACTGCTAGCAATATTTTCTTATAAATACAAGAACCTTCTGATCATTTTTCTTTTTACTGTCTTTTGCAACCAACAGAGAAGGTAATGAATCTTATGTATTCACGTTTATGTATGTCAACCCAGCTTTTCCCTCCCAGAACCAGCCAATTCCCACCGGAAAATTCATCACTATTTCACAAACTCCTTCCTCGAATTACCGACATTCACTACTCCACTGATCCGAGATGAACTTTAGGCCAAATTCATCATGTTTCCCCTCGTCCGAAGCAGGGATCAGAGAGGGAGAGGGAGATAATTTTTTTTATGTAGACTAGAACCATTTCCGTTTGAGGTTGCCATCGCTATCCAGTTTCTGCACCACCACTGCCGCTGCTCCGGTGCTGCCTCACTGTTCCAGTTTAGCAGCGTGCACAGCCCGTGGCGGCGCCAATCGAGAAGTGTTAGTCGTTGCTTACCTTACTGTTCTGGAGGATAAAAACACAACGTACCGCCATTATGAAGTTTGCCCGTGCCTTATGGTGTTGAACCAGTGGAGAAGAAGAAGACGGGATGAAGAAGAGGGGGAGACAATGGCGGTGGAGGGCGTGTATCAGTCCGTATGGAAAGGAGGAGGGCGTGTATCAGTCCGTATGGAAAGGTGAAGGGCGTGTATCAGTCTGTATGGAAAGGAGGAGGGGTGTATCAGTCCGTATGGAAAGGAGGAGGGAGACTATCTAAATCCCAAATTCCATCTTTCTGTTTCCAGCACACATACTCATCTAAACCCAACTTTCAACACGTTATCTTCAAATTGGGCCAATATTTTTTTTACCAAGCCCACTGCTTCCAAAAAGAAAATCACAACATTCAATATATATTCATGTTTCCTCAACCATACCATTTGTAGCCTTTTCTCACAATCTGATGATGATGTTATTATTATATTATTATTTTCAATCTTTCTTTAATTCTCATTTCCTTACTTACGTTTTCTTGTTGAGATGAGTTATATACTCATTATTAAAATATTCCTCCTTTTTTTCATTAATTGTAGAATTTGAAAAGCGTGAGTACGAGCCTAGGACTTTGGACTAATTCAAGCATTTGCATATCACACATCACACTTTTCCAGGTGGGGGTTTATTGTTTATCGCTTTAATTATATTTACTTGACTGCCTACGTGTGCTATTATTTTCAAGTTGTTACTTGCCAATACAAGTAATTATTCAATTTGCTACTTGCCAATACAAGTTTAGCTCATTGTCATTATGCTACTTGCCAATACAAGTTTAGCCCATTATCAATATGCTACTTGCCAATACAAGTTAGCTCTATGTGTCTTGCCAATACAAGCGCATCATTATAATAATTGCTACATTGTATGCCTTTTTGTTTATATAATTGTTGTGATAAATTGTAATCCTCCACGAGCTGAAGGAAGCTCACCCTAACCCATTATTGAACCTCAGGTGGAAATGGAATGAGCAATGGAAACAGAGGTGGAGCCGGAAAGCATATTGTGGTATAAAGTTATAAATTATTTTTATTTGGACTTAATAATTAAATGTGTGCAATATGGTGTTTATGATTTAGGATTTACACCATTTCAAAAGTATGGTGAAGTTTTGGACTTGTAGTATGTGGTAGTTGAGATCTTATGAAATTATGGTATGCTAGGAGTTTAAGGTGATTTATATACTTCGTAATTATAATTGAGTATTTGATGAAATTATTATGGTGAATTGATGTGTTAGAGTCATAATTGAGAAATATTTTAATAAGTTTTTACATGTTCTAGATACTTAACAAATTATCAGTGATTTATACTAGAATGTTAATTTGATTGAAGGGATGTTTAAGATGTGCCTGGTTTGAACAAATTATATTTTCCGCTGCCAATTACTTAATACTATCATCAAAATTCTTAAAGTATTTAAAATATTTCGTATATTTTCAATTTTGATTTTAATATATTGTGACATTATGTATGATTATGTTAAATTACTATTTTCGTAATGGCTCGATTTTAAAATATAGTATTTAGTTAAATAAATTAAATATCATGGCTTGCTTTTGGGGTTTATAATTACTTAAAAATAGTCCAGAAAATCGGGCTGTTACAGTGTGGTATCAGAGCGCGGTTTACTTTCCTGTAGACGCGTCTCTCCTAAAATTTTCATGTCAAATGAATTAAAATAAAAAATAAAATCAAGTTCTCCAATACCATATGTTTTCGGCTGCCTCTACTTCAGCGCTCAGTTCCAAGGTACCAGTTTCAATTATTCATTTCAATGCATTCAATCATTCACGAAATTTTTCAATACAATTACCCAATCATGCTATCACTCAATACAATGTTCAATCATGATACATATTGCTATTATCATTATTGTTGCATTATCATAACCCATATTATATTATATATTGCATGACACATACACATGAGACCACACGTAAGCACACGGCCATTGCTATTCACTCTTCCCTTTTGGCTCGTGTTGACTCGTGGGTTTACGATCATTAGCATTTAGAGTTACTAATTTCATTTCATCTCATAGTTATCTTTTGACATATTAATGTAGTTCCATATATTATTACACGTTATCATTATCCTACCTATTTTCTCGCGATCCGATGACCTACGCGGTAGGTGATCCATTGAAAGGACAATGGTCACCGTCACTTTAACCCAAACACCAGGGCACGTAACCCAGTTCACGGAGCACGACACACAACTGAGAGTACTGCTACTGATGCTGCTAACCTCAACCCTCAACAACTACTTGTTGGACTAGCTACTTTACTTTGGGGAGCAATAATCACCCCAGTTGCAACACAAGAACAAACACAGTCAAGGGTGATTAATCAGTTCAGACCTCCTACTTTTCATGACCACAAAATGCTTGAAGAATGGGTGAGAACGTTAGAGGATACCTTTGAGAGTATGGGTTGTAAGGATGCTATAAATATTTCTTGTGCTGCTTTTTAACTCAAAGAATATGTAAGGGTGTAGTACTATTGGAGGTTTTGCCTGGTGGATGAATGCAATGCTCTTACGTGGAGAATATTTAAAGAGATTGTAATGAAAAAATACTTCCCACGTATTTATAAGGATAAGATGCAGAGGGAGTTAATGGATTTGACTCAAGGAGGAATGACAATAACCATGTACTAGTAGAAGTTTAACAAGATGTTCCGTTTGGCTCCTCTTTTGGTGAAGTTGTTAAGGAAACAAAGTGTCAAGGATTTTTTTTGTGAAAATAATGGGAGTAACAACCTCAGAGAAGACAATAACTGATGTACCCCTTGTCAAAGAATATCCAAATTTACTTTTTTTCTGGAGACATTACCGGAAATTTCACTGGATGGACAAGTGGAGTTCATAATTGATTTGGTGTCTGGTGCAACACCAATATCAAAAGCCCCTTACAGAATGGCGCCAAAGAAATTGCAAGAGTTGAATGTGCAAATCTAAGAGCTGCTTAATTTGGGTTTTGCCCGACCGAGCGTGTCGCCATGGGGTGCACCACTCTTATTTATGAGGAAGAAGGATGGTTCGATGAGGATGTGTATGGACTATCATGAGCTTAACCGACTCACGATAAGGAACAAACATCCTTTTTAAGGATAGAAGACTTGTTTGATCAACTTAGAGGTTCTGGAGTATTCTTGAAGATTCATAAGAGATCTGGTTATCACCAATTAAAGGTCAACAATAGTGATACTCTGAAAATGGTGTTTCGTACGAGGTATGGTCATTACAAGTTTATCGTGTTGCCCTTTGGGTTGAGCAATGCGCCTGCAGTTTTCATGGATTTGATGAATAGAGTCCTTCGTCCCTATTTGGATCAGTTTGTCATTGTGTTTATAGATGACATACTAGTGTATTCGAAGGATGAAACTGAGCATGAACAACATTTGAGGATTGTTCTCGAGACACTTCGCAAGGAGAAGTTGTATGCGAAGTTCAGTAAGTGTGAATTTTGGCTCAATCGAGTTGCGTTTCTTGGTCATGTAATCACTGCTCGAGGAATTGAGGTTGATCCGGCGAAGGTTGAGGCTGTCAATGATTGGAAGACACCAACCAATGCTAATGAAGTGCGTAGCTTTTTAGGACTCGCCGGTTACTACCGAAGGTTTATTGAAGGATTTTCAAAGATATCTACTCCAATGACTCGATTGACAAGGAAAGGAGAAGGGTTCTTGTGGAACGAGAAGTGTGAGAATAGTTTCCAAGAACTGAAGCACAAACTCACTGCTGCACCAGTTTTGACCATCCCTGATCCGACGAAGGAGTTCGTGATCTACAGTGATGCATCGAAGCAAGGTTTGGGATGCGTTTTGATGCAAAATGGCAAGGTAGTTGCTTATGCCTCAAGGCAACTAAAGCCACATGAGTTGAACTATCCAACTCACGACTTAGAACTTGCTGCAGTAGTTCATGCCTTGAAGATTTGGCGACATTACCTTTATGGAGGTAAGTGTGAAATATACACGGATCATAAGAATCTAAAGTATCTTTTCACACAGAAGGAGCTAAATATGAGGCAATGGATATGGTTAGAGTTAGTGAAAGATTATGACTGTACTATTCACTACCATCCCGGGAAGGCTAACGTGGTAGCAGACGCACTTAGCCGCAAGGCAAGAGGAGAATTGACCTGTATCTTGACTAGGGAGGAGAAACTAGTCAAGGAATTCTCAAAGATCAACCTTGAGATAGTTACACCACCAAAGTCTGTGAATTCAGTCTTAGCAGCTTTAGTGGTACAACCGACTCTAAAGGAGAGAATTAAGGAAAGTCAAACTCGAGATGCGTTTCTACTCAAGATGAGAGAGCATGTTCTTGCCGGAGAAGGCAAAGGGTTTGAGTTGTCTAAGGATGATATATTGTATTTTGAGGGGAGAATTTATGTGCCCAATATTACGTTGTTGAAGAGAATAGTATTGGAAGAAGCACACAATACTCCATATACCGCTCACCCGGGCAGTACAAAGATGTATCAAGACTTGAGAGGAATGTTTTGGTGGGACGGTATGAAGAGAGATGTCGCAGATTTTGTCAGAAAGTGTATCGTTTGTCAGCAAGTGAAAGCTGAACATCAACGTCCTTTAGGATTGTTGAAATCACTTGAGATTCCGGAGTGGAAATGGGAACACATCACTATGGACTTTGTGGTGGGTTTACCACGATCGGAAAGAGGAAATCATGCAATCTGGGTTGTAGTGGATCGACTCACGAAGTCAGTCACTTTATTCCAGTAAAGATGAGTTTCAAGATGCACCAGTATGCTCAATTGTATATCCAAGAGATTGTGAAGTTGCATGGAGTGCCTGTTTCTATCGTCTCAGACAGAGATACTCGCTTCACATCACGTTTTTGGGGTAGTCTGCAAGAAGCTTTGGGAACTAAGTTGAATTTCAGTACAGCTTATCATCCGCAAACTGATGGTCAGTCGGAAAGGACAATACAAACACTTGAGGACATGTTGAGAGCATGTGTTTTGGACATTGGAAGTAATTGGGAACGACTCTTGCCATTAGTAGAGTTTGCTTACAACAACAGTTTTCATGCAACGATTGGCATGGCTCCGTATGAAGCATTGTACGGAAGAAAGTGTACGTCTCCAGTTTGTTGGGACGAAGTTGGTGAGAGAAGATTTGAGGCTCCAGTAATGTTGGAAGAGACGATTAAAGTGGTAGAGAAGATTCGGGAAAGGATTAAAATAGCTCAAGATCGCCAAAAGTCTTATGCGGACAAGCGTAGGAAAGATCTTGAGTTCAGTGTTGGAGAGAAAGTATTTCTCAAGGTAGCCCCGACCAAGGGTGTTATTCGTTTTGGTAAGAGAGGCAAGTTGAGGCCAAGATACGTAGGCCCGTTTGAGATTCTTGACCAAGTTGGAAACTTGGCATATCGTTTAGCTCTATCGCCAACACTTTCGAGTGTGCACAATGTTTTTCACGTATCTTTGCTGAGAAAGTATGTACACGATACGAGTCACATCATCAACTACTCGACAGTGGAAGTGAATGAAGATTTGACATATGTGAGTACCCTCAAGCGATACTCGATAGAAAGGTTCAGAAGTTGAGAAATCGAGAAACGATTCTGGTCAAGGTCCAATGGCGAAATCATAGTGTTGAAGAAGCTACTTGGGAACGCGAGGAGGAGTTGCGCGCGCGATATCCTGATTTTTATAATCATGGTATGTTATTAATTTTCGAGGACGAAAATTTTTCCAACGGAGGCGGGATGTAACGCCCGGGAAATTTTTTTCGTCTATTTATTTATATAATTTGTGAATTTTAATTATCATTCCATTTATATAGGCCGATCCATTTTATATGATTAAATATTTTATATTTGGACTGTCTAGACCAAATAAATTATTTAAAGGTCCATTTATTTTTATTATTATGAGCTCATTTACATACATTACATCCATATTTCATGTCTGGCCCAATAATTTATATCCATATGACAATACATGGCCCAGTCTACTAAGCCCAAATCCATTTGAGGATGGATAGAATTTTAGAACCGGTAGTTTTTCCCATTCTGTTTTTTTAAGCGTGAATACGTGACTGTGGGAGTGGGAGGTCATGGAGAGGTAGTGGAGATGGATTAAAAACCGCTAGCAATATTTTCTTATAAATACAAGAACCTTCTGATCATTTTTCTTTTTACTGTCTTTTGCAACTAACAGAGAAGGTAATGAATCTTATGTATTCACGTTTATGTATGTCAACCCAGCTTTTCCCTCCCAGAACCAGCCAATTCCCACCGGAAAATTCATCACTATTTCACAAACTCCTTCCTCGAATTACCGACATTCACTACTCCACTGATCCGAGATGAACTTTAGGCCAAATTCATCATGTTTCCCCTCGTCCGAAGCAGGGATCAGAGAGGGAGAGGGAGATAATTTTTTTTATGTAGACTAGAACCATTTCCGTTTGAGGTTGCCATCGCTATCCAGTTTCTGCACCACCACTGCCGCTGCTCCGGTGCTGCCTCACTGTTCTAGTTTAGCAGCGTGCACAGTCCATGGCGGCGCCAATCGAGAAGGTGTTGGTCGTTGCTTACCTTACTGTTCTGGAGGATAAAAACACAACGTACCGCCATTATGAAGTTCGCTCGTGCCTTATGGTGTTGAACCAGTGGAGAAGAAGAAGACGGGATGAAGAAGAGGGGGAGACAATGGCGGTGGAGGGCGTGTATCAGTCCATATGGAAAGGAGGAGGGCGTGTATCAGTCCGTATGGAAAGATGAAGGGCGTGTATCAGTCCGTATGGAAAGGAGGAGGGCGTGTATCAGTCCGTATGGAAAGGAGGAGGGAGACTATCTAAATTCCAAATTCCATCTTTCTGTTTCCAGCACACATACTCATCTAAACCCAACTTTCAACACGTTATCTTCAAATTGGGCCAATATTTTTTTTACCAAGCCCACTGCTTCCAAAAAGAAAATCACAACATTCAATATATATTCATGTTTCCTCAATCATACCATTTGTAGCCTTTTCTCACAATCTGATGATGATGTTATTATTATATTATTATTTTCAATCTTTCTTTAATTCTCATTTCCTTACTTACGTTTTCTTGTTGAGATGAGTTATATACTCATTATTAAAATATTCCTCCTTTTTTTCATTAATTGTAGAATTTGAGAAGCGTGAGTACGGGCCTAGGACTTTGGACTAATTCAAGCATTTGCATATCACACATCACACTTTTCCAGGTGGGGGTTTATTGTTTATCGCTTTAATTATATTTACTTGACTGCCTACGTGTGCTATTATTTTCAAGTTGTTACTTGCCAATACAAGTAATTATTCAATTTGCTACTTGCCAATACAAGTTTAACTCATTGTCATTATGCTACGTGCCAATACAAGTTTAGCCCATTATCAATATGCTACTTGCCAATACAAGTTAGCTCTATGTGTCTTGCCAATACAAGCGCATCATTATAATAATTGCTACATTGTATGCCTTTTTGTTTATATAATTGTTGTGATAAATTGTAATCCTCCACGAGCTGAAGGAAGCTCACCCCAACCCATTATTGAACCTCAGGTGGAAATGGAATGAGCAATGGAAACAGAGGTGGAGCCGGAAAGCATATTGTGGTATAAAGTTATAAATTATTTTTATTTGGACTTAATAATTAAATGTGTGCAATATGGTGTTTATGATTTAGGATTTACACCATTTCAAAAGTATAGTGAAGTTTTGGACTTGTAGTATGTGGTAGTTGAGATCTTATGAAATTATGGTATGCTAGGAGTTTAAGGTGATTTATATACTTCGTAATTATAATTGAGTATTTGATGAAATTATTATGGTGAATTGATGTGTTAGAGTCATAATTGAGAAATATTTTAATAAGTTTTTACATGTTCTAGATACTTAACAAATTATCAGTGATTTATACTAGAATGTTAATTTGATTGAAGGGATGTTTAAGATGTGCCTGGTTTGAACAAATTATATTTTCCGTTGCCAATTACTTAATACTATCATCAAAATTCTTAAAGTATTTAAAATATTTCGTATATTTTCAATTTTGATTTTAATATATTGTGACATTATGTATGATTATGTTAAATTACTATTTTCGTAATGGCTCGATTTTAAAATATAGTATTTAGTTAAATAAATTAAATATCATGGCTTGCTTTTGGGGTTTATAATTACTTAAAAATAGTCCAGAAAATCGGGCTGTTACAGACCTGCAACCCTAACCCGACCCTTTTGGATTGTGGATCAATCCACCAATCATTTTCTAACCCAAAAAAGTAGAAATTAAAAAAAAAAAACCATTAATTTCTAAATCTTTGTATTGTTCCATTGAAACCTAAAATGATCATTCTAACTTCTAACTTTGAAACATGAAAATATCTACAGTTTTAAAAATTCAAATTTCGTTTAACACATTGCAAATATATGCCTCGATAAAAATAAACTAAGTAGATAGTAACAACTATAAGTCAAGAATACAATGTTATGATTACACATGTCTGTAATACAAGTTGAAAATTTTAAGAATAATTCACAAAAAGTATTACAAATATGTCTAACTTTATAAAGTACAACCACAAGCAAAAGTTATAGCCACCATAGTAACACAATTCTATCAGAATCTTTAAATGGCCTGCAAAAAGAAAAAATCTTATTAAGCAATCCCTGATTTTTTATATTTTTTATTTTAAGAAAATGGGTTGCGGGTTGATCCGACCCAACCCATTTTTATTTTCATGTCATTTGGGGTCGACTGGTTTTTTGTCCATAACGATTTTGGGTCAACCCTAGCCCTCAATATTTAGGTTCAGTATTCGTTTGGTCGTGTCAGAGATTGCCATCCCTACTTAGAAATTGTCGAGAGGTTTTTAACGCAGAGGGTAGTTAGAACAATTTGACAAGGAGCGGGAGAAGACAATGGAGTTTCATCCTACGAATTCAATAGGTGACTGTAGTATTCTGACTCTATTTAATTTCTATTTGTATTATCATGTTATTATGAAAATTTTATTTTTTTGTTTATTTATCAACGGAGAAGTCGTTCTATATCTTAGGGTTAGAAAGTAGGTTTTAATTACAAATGTGAATGTTTATATGTATTCCATAATTAAAAGCTCTTATTGTAGTTTGATGTGTTGAGTATTGATTGATGTTAGGATAGATTGATCATCTAGCCTGACACTCTAGAATCATATACCCAAGATACTGGAAGGTGAGGATATTGATGGGAAAACAACACACGACATAATATATACTAAGATACCCACATAAGGGTAATTTTATATTATGGAGGTATTTTCTAGGTTCCTTTAGGAGTTACGGACACTTCATCCGGGTTGGTTGTCTATTGTCAATAATCCACACTTTAGGGGCTCTTGAAGGGGATTTAAGATGCATAATCACGAAGCCTCACGAAAACAAAACATGTAAATTGTGGTTATATATACGCGTTTACATGTGTGGTTGTGTATGGTCGCACAATAGTTGATGATGAAATCCATATCTTAATATAGTCTTTTATTATCAGTTAATCTTTGTAACCTAAGCAATTGCTTGTTTAACGACATTAATGAATTTAGTTATTCTCTTACTATTGTCTTAGGACATAGATACTTAGTAAGTAGAGTAATTACCACACCAATCATATATTCGATCCACCTAGATATTCCAAAACTAGGATCGCTATAGTAATTTGCTTAGGTCATCTTTACTCGTCCTTGTGGAATACGACTTTGCTTGCCACTAGCTGATACTAAATCATTCACTTGCGACATAACTGGTAGAAATTAGAGCGATCACCTACAAATAGATTTTACTATAGTCTCTAATTTTAAATATTTCTCTAGAATTAGAAGCAAGAAAAACACTATTAACGTAAAGGTAAAATGTACTCCTCCGTCTCACAAAGAGAGTCAATTTCATCTTTCAAACGAATTAAGAAAAATATATTTAATATACCTTAAAAAAAAAATTTAACCCATAATATTTTTTTTTTCTTTTTTTGCAGTTATTCATTTTGGAGTATGTGGAAGTAGTAATTAGTTCCAACAAATTTAAGTAAATGTAACTTAGAGAAATAGTACCATTCTAATAAAGAAAGTTTATGTATTTTGGAGTACGTGGAAGTAATATTTAGTCCCAATTCTAATTAAATTTATTTTAGAGGATTGCACATTTTAATAAATAGGGTCAATTACAAAAATGCAACATGTACTATGCGCAATTTACCACTTTGCAACCTAAACCAAATATGTTTTTCCGATCACAACATGTATTATATATCTTTTGCGCTTTACAACCTCCGGCTATATATTCTAGCCTATATAGGTCATGTTCTTAGCACATGCTAACAAGCCCAATAAAATGGCGAGACACGGCTATCAATAAATTAAAAATAAAGAAAAAAATTAAAAAAATAACAAAAATATATTCTTTGAAATAAAAAACAAGAAATTTGATTAAAATTTAATTTTTAGATTGTTAAAATACTTTATTAAGAAGTTTTTTTTTTTTTATTAAAAATATAAAATTATTTAAAATTCTAAATAATTTCAGCCTTCCTCTTGCTATTTTTCGGCGACGCAACCCGACGCCCTCCCTTCGCTCAACCTTCGCCACCTCTAACCCACTATTAGCCCCTACTTTGTTGGCGGTTTCAATCATCCCAGCTCCCAACCCCCTTCCCCGACCCCTCACCTTAAATTCTTCTTCAATTAAGGCAATTAGGGAATTCACCAGTAATTGTCCGGGACCTACAACTTGACAATGGAGGTTTTGAAAACCATGTCAGATGTTTTAGGAAAACCCTTCAAATAGTCTTTTAGTATAATCTTATTGTTGCTAGCTTCCTCGCCCATTTCGGCGCGTCTGTATTTTGTTTTTTGTTTTTTTTTTTTGTTTTTTGTTTTTTTGTGTTATATGTGTGTTTTTATGCGTTTGTCAACGTGCTTATGAAGAAGAGAGGGGCCTACATGGGGGAACGATGTAGCAAAGCTAATTTTGTTGCTGTTGTTTCTAGCCTCCTCCCCCATTTCTACTGTTGCGTCAGTGAACTTGTCCCGAAAAACCATTAAAAAATGTTTATTTTCAAATAGCTTTTCTTTCTCACAAGCGTACGCGATCAAACATAGGTAATAATAAGTCGAACCAAAAGGAGGACATCCGTGTGAACCGTCCGAGCTATAATTTCCTAAGATTAGAAAATTGGAATTGATAGTTAATTGTTACTAAAATAGAATAAAAAAATGGAACCCGATACTCGGTTTCACCCAATTTTTAGGGGTCAATGTCCAAACACAATCGAGTCAAGGTAAAAAGGGAGTAAATGGATGAATTCCTACCTAAATGGCATCCCAATAGATAAGAATTTCGGGATATGGTTTAGGTGCCATATCCCCCTAGAGTTGGTGAATAAACGAGGTCCTATAAAGAATACCTAAATGGATAGCGAACAAAGTCAACCCCAAGCCCCAGATTACCAATTACGCAAAACTAGAGCAATTTAGTGTGATTTCTCCTAAGTTCATTTAAGATCAAATCGAATCTCCTCGAAAGGGCGACAATCCCTAGCCTAGGTTTCGATTATTCCATCTCAAATGCACGATCATACAAAATAAGGCTAAGTTATCGAAAGCTAAGCGATCGAATCAAGCCTATAATCAAAGCCCTAATTTCACATGAAAATCATAACAAAACAATCAAGTCCAAACCATAGGTTACCAAACCCAAATTAAATCAACAATCAAAATAATATGGAGGTCAACCCCAAAGATTGGGCTACTCCCTTGCTTCGGGAAACAAAAAGAACTACTCACGGATCATCAACAATAACCTATAAATATCATCATCAAGCAAGATATTCAAATAAAATAAAATAGAGAGAGATAGGTATGAGAAAAGCTTATTGATGATAATAATTGGGAAATCTTCGATAAATCTTCATGGTTGTCACACCCTTGGAGTATCTCTTACAATTTCACCAAGAACCCTAGGTCCCCTCTTTAAGAGAGAAGAAACCCTAGTCTAATTATGAAATTTCCCTTACTAAAGCTAATAGAAGAGTAATGAAATGAAATCTAAGTTGTTTGCAATAAAAGGGGGAGGGGGTATTTATAGACACCCACTCCCACACATATAAAGATAAAATCTGCTGAGAAGTCCCTCAAAAGTAAGGGTAAAATAGTCAAAAGAAATTTAAAATACAAGGGTTTATAAGTTGGTCGAACTCCCATTCGTGCACTTGACTCGATCTTCACGCAAATTCTGGGAAAAATTGACTCAGAATTGGCTCGCAGTCCAGACATAACAATTGACTCAGAATCGGCTCCTCAAGAGTGCTCGATCAACCAAATCTGCCAAGCCTTGCTTATATATAATTACGTTGATATCATCCAAGGCTAACGGGCAAAGTCTACGATAAGCGACAAGGTCTAATTAAATTGGATAAAGTTGTTTTAATCTTTTCTCTTTTTATCCGAACTTGATTACACCATCTTTTTCAAAGCCTTTTTTTGTGTGATAAGGCTAACCCAATGCGAGAATAATATTCAAGATCTTTTTTCTCAGTTATCTTCTTAATCTCATATCTCCTTGGATTTACTTCATGATTTTGACCGGTTATCTTCGAGATTCCAAACTCTATCCACCAATCAATTCGCCGAAATTTATCTCCATCCGTCCTATACCAATAAATCATATAATTAGCAATGTGATAAATAAAAGAAATATTAATACAAATTAAATAATAATAATAAAATAATACTAATAATATATATACCAAATTCAATATAGCTAACAAGAATAACGTAATGAATTTTGACAAATATAATGCCAAAACAAAATACACTCACAATCTCCCGTTTTGGCTTTTTTTTTTTTTTTTTTTTTTTTTTTTTTTGTCAAAAACCCTAGAATCAATAATACTGAGCAAAAATAAATCTCCCTTTCAATATGGCAGTGTGCCGAAACTTAACTTGCCCCCCCTCAATATATGCATCAATGAACTGAAATATTTCTCCCCTTTTTTACGAAAGATGCAAAGATACAAAACAAAATATATGCAAAGGATTATATCATTTTTATCTATAACTTCATAGGAAATCATGTAGTGGATGCCTAAAAAAAATAAAAATGTAGACTCATATTTTATCTTATCACGCCCACGTTATTAGGCAAGCAAAAGTATTTACTACGGAACTAAACGAAAATTCCACCTCCTAATTTGATTTTGCCTTGTTGCACAAAACGATCTAGAGGCTTATACATAAGATTAAATCAAGGTATCCTTAGCTCCAACTGTTTTTACCCTATTGTAGGGTAACTCGCACACCCCACGAACCAAAATAAGATAATCTTTATCAACTAGAAGGGAATGGAATGTAAAGTTTTAAGCCAAATAAATTTTTGGACTTGCCGTTTTGTATCTACAAAGAATAAAATTGAGACGGATACATGAAATAAATGCCTAATGCAGAATCTTACTTGATATATATGTTGCAATATACATTTTTATTATGAAATGCAAAACAAATCCAAAATAAGTATAAAGATTTTCCAGAGAGTTATGAGATTTTCTGATTAAATATCTTGTTTCAATTTGATTCGTTAGCGGATACGATAAATTATTTTAGCACATTAATATACCCACACATAAAACATTAGTTACACGGGTCAATGAGCTTAATTTTGGGAAGTTGAACAAGTTGATTTTCTGACCTATATTTTCCTTTGAGTACGATTTATCAAATCTACTTTAGGTCTAGGGGCTCAGTGTGGTAATCCTCTAATATCCCAACTACCAATCTCACTATAACAAAGATAAAACATTTTATAACAAGTCGGATGTATATGACCCAAAACACCACAATAATGACAAGTAGGCTCAAAACGAGATTTTGTTTAGCTTTTTACTTCCATGTTGTAACATAGCTGGACAAACAATATCATTAGCATGTGCATAATGCGTCCCTCAGCCAAAATGTGCATAAAAACATGTTTATGAGTTGGTGTAATGTGTGCATATTAATTACCATGATCATATCTCATCTTATAGAAATTTGGACAAATATGTCCAATAATACCACAACAATGACATATGGGTATAAACGATGGACAAGTTTTTCTAAAATAATGTCTATAATGTTTGTTGTAAAACAAGGTACCGCAGTCGATTATTGCACCTCACGTTCTTGTGGACATATTTATTTTTTTCCATAAGAATGAGTTTGCACGTCATTTGTAGAATGTTCTAGAAAGTTTTCGTCATTGTCCTGTGTTATAAGATTAGGTTCTGTTTGTACAAAAACTTGCTGGCCAGAATTAGAAGTCTCAGCAATGTATCGAAGTCCAGTAACATCACCACAATTCTTGCCTAAATTTATAGGTTTGTTTACGGTGGCTATACCAGAGTTCAGTCGTTTGAGAACCTCTTTGGATTGTTCCAATTCGCAGACAACATCTCAATCATTTGCTCTTTTATTATAGTGTTGTTCTTACACAAGATAAGATCAGTTTGAGCATTCTGAACTACACTTTGAATAGTTATGAACTCTTTCTCTCTTTCGTCCCACGTATGTAGTAACACAACTTCCGCTTCAAGGATTTAACCTGCCACCTCATCGTCCATATATTTCTGGCACTTTTTAAGTTCACTTTTCAGACTGATTATGACTCGATCTTTCTCATTGTATTCCATTCTAGTTCTTCAAATGTCGTTTGACTTTTTGAGTTGACTCTCCATTCGTTTGATTGACTTGCTTCCTTGAATGCATGCGAACGAAAATTTCTTGTAAAACTTCTGCATGTCCTCAATCGTGGGTCTTTCTTCATCAGAAGCATCTACAGTTAAACCTCGATAAAGTAGTATTCGATATAGTAATTATCTTTATAATATAATAATATTTCTTCCGGTCCCGACTGGAGCCAATGAACTAAATTAATAATCTCGCTAGATGCATTGAGTAATAAATAATAAAGAAATCCTTAAGGTCCCAACAAAAATATAAAGTAATTATCATTGGATTCTATATATATATATATATATATATATATTTTTTTTTTTTTATAGCCAAAATATTCAATTAATCAACAATACTTTACAATAATATTTTCTTTCGGAATATGAGTCTACAATTTGTTGTTTTCTCTTCCCACCTAAGCCAAAGCAAACCTCCGGTTTAACTTTTGGTAGAGCACTCACAACTTGCGAAAAATATTTTTCTTGTGTTGTAGCAAGTAGTTATTCAAGGTGACTATTGATTGAAATGCCTCTTTTGACGACATAGTTGGGATAACGCGACTATCATCTGGTTCAGGATTATTCTCATCATCATTATTTTTCATTACCGATTCAATGATTTCTTCGTCTGTATGTGATTCCATGACTGCATCATTCTCGGTTGGATAGTTTAAAAGATGCTCACCATCCATAACATTTCTATAGCGTAAATTAGAGATGTCATCACTCAATCCCCGGATATCTTCATCCAATTCACCAACTTCTAGTTCAGGAACTTTGTTTTCTTATGACCGGACCTTGCATGCCAAAAATAATTTGCAATTGTTGTTGACTTCACATCACAATTCCACGCCATGATAGAAAAATTAATAGAATCTAAAATACTAATTTTTTCAGGATTTGGTGCTTCAAACTCAAGGCCCTTAGAGATGCTAGAATAAAAACGATGGTGATAATAAACTTTCAATGCACAAATAATTCCAGCATCACATGGTTGAATTTTAGACGTTGTGTTAGGAGGTAAGAAAAACAATTCTAGATTTCTTAAACCTTCAACCACCTTTGGATGAGCGGGCAATTGTCCACTATTAATAGAATATTCATATCGTTCATTCTCTCATCAAACCAACCAACATATTCTTGAAAATCAAGCCTATCATCCAAACTTTCTTGTTGGATCTATACTCACTGTTAAGATTGTTCAAGTTTACATGTTTAAAGCATCACATATTTGTATACTTACCAATAACCCAAAGTGGCACTTTGTCATATCCATTTCCATTGCAACAAATAACAACAATAATTCTCTCCCTGTCTTTTTTAACGTCCTTCGACCTGCTTGGTAGCAAGTGAATGATTAGCTTCCAATCGATAAAATAATCCAGTTTCTTCCATATTGTAGATATCCTTCAACTAAAATTGATCTACTTTTGATCGTATTCCACGCAAAGCATTTTTAATGTTCTCCATGTTAACATAACCACTTTCACGAAAACGACGGTAAGATTCGATTTCATATCTTGCCTTGAAACATTCTAACCATCCACTAGAGAAATTGAAGTCTGGATTAGTTTCACCATGTATTTTCTGCAAAAGCTCTCTTGTTTTTTCTTGGATAATTTCTCCAGACATGTTCACTTTATCTTGCCTTTGAATAAACCACTCGTACAAAACTTTCTTTAATTCTGGGTATTTTGTCGAGTTGTGCCTTCTGACATCGCCTATTGTTCATCTCAGCTAACAAAAACTTTGACAACTTTTTAAGAGTGTTTGATATTGTTAATTGACTAATAGGAACACCAAACCTTTCTTCCATCCATGCTTGCAAATCCTTTTGGCTAATAGTTGAGTTCTCCTTCTTATGCTCACATATTTCACTCCTCATTTTATTAGTTAAAGCTGATTTTTCCACTCCTTCCAAATGATGAGAAGACATTGGAGCATCAAAGAATATTGCATATGCTTGATCTTCAAACATCTATCTTTTATAGTTAAAAACATGTGGCATTAGAAGAGTTGTTGACGTGAGTTAGGAATTCAATACATTTCACTAGATGTGCTGTAGTCAGTTGGTCAAGGATATCAATGTTGTACTTGTATTCTTCTTTTAATTTTCTAATGACTTCAATCCAACGTATTCAAGTTCCATACTTAATAGAAATGAATCTAGTCCAATAGATTGATATATTAGCCATACCAACTCACTAATTAATCATGATTGTTCGTTTTAAAACACCATCAAATCTATTTCAGAATTACGCGGCCATGTACTAAGCCCA
The DNA here is from genome assembly GCA_958295605.1 of Ajuga chamaepitys. Taxonomy (NCBI): domain Eukaryota; kingdom Viridiplantae; phylum Streptophyta; class Magnoliopsida; order Lamiales; family Lamiaceae; genus Ajuga; species Ajuga chamaepitys. The sequence goes on along the minus strand of OY282497.1, from coordinate 19,939,768 downwards.
TGACAAACTGTGATATGTATGTGTGCTTCCTATATGTAAAACTCTCTCTAAAATAACAAATATTCATTTATCAATAAAATGAATAAACTTACTAAACTAATTTTATCTAGTCCCAAGTTTATTACTTTATCGAGGTTTAACTATAATTATAATAAATTAGGTATAACTCATGTTATACATACTTGGGCCTTCTTCGAAATTTATTTCTTCAGTTTTGGTTTGCCCAAAAAAACATACTTGGGCCTTCAATCCGATATGTTTCTTCTGAAAATTCTTCATCATTTTTCCAAGAAATTATATGATAGCAGACTCCCAAAATCAGTAGTATTAGGATAAGGACCCGCTCTTTCAATTATCGCACGAAAACTAAACATAAATATTATATGCTAATTGCACTTTCTTGCTATATTAAAATAACCTCTGAATTGATCTCCTCAAAAGTATTCGATCAGCCAAATCTGAAAAGCCTTGCTTATATATAATTACGATGACATCACCCAAGGCTCATGGGCCAACTCTATGACACACCAGCTAACCCAATATGAACATAATATTAAAGATCTTTTTCCTTGCTTATCTTTCTGATCTCATATCTCCTTGGATTTGCTTCATGATTTGGAGCGATTATCCTTGAGATATCAATACTTTTTGCACCAATCAATTCTCTCAAATTTATCTTCATCCGTCCTAACCAATAAATCACGTAACTTATATTGATGTGACACATAAAAAAGAATTATTAGTAAAAACTAAATAATAATAATAATAATAATAATAATAATAATAATAATAATAATAATAATAATAATAATAATAATAATAATAATAATAATAATAATAATAATAATAATAATAATAATAATAATAAAATCCTACTAAAAATATATCTACCAAATTCAATATAGTCAATAAGAATAACATAAGGGATTTTGACAAAGGTATTACCAACATAAAATACACTAACCGGTATCATTAATATAAAATTTAAATAAGTAATTTGTGTAAACAAGTGAAAATTTAGAGAGAAACTTATAATTAATGAGTAAAAATAAGGTACATAAAAATTGCAAGAATTTTTTTATTCTTTCATCTTCTCCTCTCTCTTTTCCTTTAATTTTTAATGAAAAAAGATCCACTAAATATATATACCTTAATATATGTAAGATAGTTCTTATAATTAAATCATGGAAAATATAAATTTAGATACATTTTAAATTTTTATTTTGTTTTCCTATAATATTGTTTCCTTGGTTTAATTACATGAAAATCCTTGCTCTTTTTGTCATTATCATCTAACGTGATCTTTCAACCATAACACGGAAGTGTTTTATGTTTATATTTCTTTCAATTAGATTCACGCGAGCCAATTTTGAATGATCTGAGCTTAGGGGGCACAGATTAAGAATGAGCATCAATTGCTTTTAAGATGGTGTATGAAAGCCCACTTCTCAAATATTCAGGTGGGGTCTAGATCCCATCATAGCAATTCAAAACCCAGAAACATTAAAGAGTTGAGAGACATTGCATCTTTTATTCTAGTTGATCAAAACTTTAGTTCTGAATTATATTTTTGATCTAATTATTAGTAAAATCATATTTTTAGCAATTCCAGTAGCTTTAATATCGTTTTCCAAATTTGATAAATCATTACTTTTTCACATTCTTCTCGGGGAATTTAAATCACCAATTAGCGAATATACTATCAGTAATGAATGTTAACGTGTCTGGCCATACTGCAATGCTATACGAAACATGCCACGTAGATTATCAATTTTGGTAATTGTGTTTCCAATTTATATTCTTGGTTTTGTTAGTGCTATATATATCGAGTGCAAAATGTAGAGGGTGTCAACTTTTGATTTAACATGTATTCATGTGAGTAAGCGTATGAGTTGTGAATTAAAGATACATGTTATACACGACACACTCCTTTAAATATGACATATAAGAATTGAAATTACCGGTGATATTACCCATGTCAGTGTCTTGCTTTTTTCACAATTACAGAAAAAGAATAGCATGCAAAGGTTCTCTTACAATGATCATAAGCTGGGAAACATATCTTAGGCCCTAACTCACCCTCCGTTGATGAGCATGACCACAAACTTTTGTTCTAAAAAGAGGAGAAACATATTACTTTGTACTTACAATTTCTTTTATTTTTATTTTTCATAATTAGTTTATTCTTTTGGCTTCATGTGCTTCTATTTTTCTCAACTTTTACACTTTGTATAGTTTATTACTTATACGTTTGTCTGATACACTTTCGTTTCTGTATCACTTTTTCCCTCTATATTTTCATTTTTTGTTATTCCATTTTAAAGGGGGACAGTTAGAAAAATAAATGTATATGGAAGAAAAATAAGAAGACTAAACTATGGAAGGAAAAGTGTAAAACAGAAAATGTACAAATCGCACTCAACTATTACATTAGGTGCAAATTAGACCTTTAACTTTTTTTCTTTTTCTTTTTTCTTCGATTAAACACCCCTTCTCTCAAAATTTATTATTTTAACTTAAGTACTAGGATGTTGTAAATAAATTCTCGTATACCGTAAAAGTAAATTGAAGAACTAGAAAACGATACACTTTTGCTAAAATAGCTTGGAGGGCGGTCTAGAAGCTTGAATTTATGAGCGAGTGGTCTAGGAGCCCTGAACTCATAATTGGGTGGTCTAATTACCAATAATTTCTTAGTGGGTCGTCCTGGAATCTTGGTACCAGTCCTTGGACATAAGAAATTACTAAATTCTTAGATACTTATGTACTTTTTTGTTTTTGTTTTTATAACTTACATACCTTGACATGGACTCATATTTGATCAAATTTTACTCATATAATAATTGTAGTCTTAAACTTTAATGAAACTGTAACAACAAATTTTGCGTATCGAATTAACAAACACAAAAAAAATGTACAAATTGATTTCAACTGGATTAAATGAAGAACTTTGTAGGTTACAATCTTTAGTCTTTAATCCTCTGATTCTTCTCTTCAAATATTTTCTTTGAATTTGAGAATTTGGAGTGAAATCTTCTTCTTGATCTCCTCCGCCACCTATGTTTATCTTCAATAATGTTGCCTATGTTTCTCTTCAATAACATTTGCCAAAGGCCGAACAATTTGATTCTGGATCGAACGCTACTTCTTAATGCCTTTGATGTAGAACGTCTTCAAATCTACAAGAACGTCTTCAAGTTCGAATCTTGGAGCTCTTCCAATCTTTTTGAAGCTTTCAACTTGTGTTTTGAATGAATGAAGAGAGATCTCCTTTTATAGATGGGGGGAGGAGCTATTTCCATATATATAATTTTTTTCATGTGGCACCATTTGATTGGGCCTGATTAATTTGGTTGGGCTGTTCTGGCTTTTGGGCCTTTTTATTAGATTAGGCCATTTTGACTTGACTGAGATTTTTTTTTTTTAATTTTTTTCTTAAATTTCATTAAGCCCTTTTGACTTGATTGAGCCTTTTCATTTAATTAGGCCCTTCCAACTTGACTAGGCCTTGCTTGATTTGATTGGGCCTTTCAGTATATATACATAGGAAATAAATTTAATTAAATACCCAATATATACATAGTATTTTTTATTGATACTAGATGTTGGTACGTGCTTTGCACGTGCAACACTTAGTATATTAACTTTAAAAATTATATTTAGGTACTTGTTTTTTGTGTTTTTTTATTTTTAACAATTTCAAAAATATTTTCAATGCGAAGTACTCAGAGAATAAATCATTTTCCCGCAAAATTCTATAAGAGAATCACAATGTTATTATAAGTCCACTTTTTTTCGTATAATTAAGTGAAACTGATCATATCTCATTAGAAACCTATTTTTAAGACATCAAAAATACTTTGATCTGCTTTTGATAATCCTCTTTTTGTTGCAGCATATTTGAAATATATACCTCTTACTGTCAAGTATTAAAAAATTCCCTGTAAAGATACTTCCGTATTTTTTTACTGGATGCACACATTGTGAAAATTTAGGTGAGCATTGTTTTGGATGTTTGTTTACATGACAAAATATGTCATACATTGTTTATTTGGAAGACGAAGTTACAGGTTGATCTCTACAGGCCAAATCTCGTTCAAATTAAATCCATAAATTCTCCACATAGTTTCTTGAGCAGATTCGTCACCTAGCATCTTGAAATTGTTTGATTTCGTCGACTATATTTTGCTCATCACTTGGTTTCATTGAAATAGACACTCTATGATCTTTGTAGATATATTTGTATAGATATTTCACTGATGTTATTCATATTTTGATTTTATTTTGTTTCGCCTGTAGGTAGAAGAAGCGGGTACTACAGTGGATCATAACACCCAAATCAATGCTTTATTTTATGTTGCTCGCCTAAATGTGCGTGAACTAAAATTTCTCGTATATATGGTGTATTGTCGTTATTACCCTTGACCCAATTAGCTGCAACTTGATCTTCTATAGAAGAATTATATAATCATTGATCTAAATTAACAACTTTCGAAATTTGAAGCTGAGTATGTATTTACTTCAAGGATTCGTATGAGTTTCTTCACAAGTTCTTCTGACAAAGACGAATCTTGCAACACATTAAGTCTATTTTTAACCTTTTTTTGTGTGTAAACAAAATACAATTGAAAAGATTCTGGACAATCTATAGTTTCGTTCAATCTTGGAAGGTTATGATAAGCCATACCTTATGCTCTAGAGGTATAAACTCCACGCCTCCAGATGCGAGTTCTTTATTGTATTTAACTCCAAATAAAGTATAAGAAAATTGAGCCCTTCTTATGATGCGAGTTCAGCGTTACAATTTATTATTATGAAAAAGTTTACTCCAAGGATTGGTCATCTTCATTTAACTCAAGCATTCGATGTGGATGTTCTATTAGCCCTTCTATGGTGGATAACCAATACAAGGACTGAAGCTCAACTCTAAGATCATGTAGTTAAACTACTACTTTGAGTAAATTTATCTAATATAAATTGAAAGATATCAATACCATTATTCAATAGGCAATAATCGCACATAACAAATAAAGAGATCAGTGTATATAAAATATATACGATTAATAGTTGTTTTGGAACTAACAATTAACCCATGAATCCAACAAATTATAATAAATTTAGTCTCTATCACAATAGGTAATTTCTTACTTTTTAATGCTGCAGATCGACAGTATATGGTCGAAATATCCTTGGGTTTTACTTCAGTGCTATCGCAGAACCTCTCATTTCTCCAACTGTCCCTATGTACTCCAAAATGCAATTTTCGATATCCTCTCCAACAATACTCACCTGTAGAAATCAATGTATTATTACTGAAATTTGGCTATGTTTCATGTGTTTTCAGGAATAAAAATATTTTCAATATCAAAATGTTATACTTCCTCTGAGAAGGAAAATCTTAAAATCAAGTAACCGGATACAAACTAAAATTCAAGCAAGATACCAGAATAATCTTCGAGCTGAAGTGTCCATCTCCGAGAAGTCTCGTTCAATAAGCGATTCAATTTGTTAATTGATTTCTCCAAGGCTAGCCGAAAATCGATACTGCTATAGAATCTGATTGTTGATTTCTCCAGGGTTAGTCGAAAATCGAAACCGCTCTCCAAGAAATCTCATTCAATAAGCGATTCAACTCGTGTCTTGATTTTCTAGGCTGCTCTCAAAGAAATCTCGTTCAATAAGTAATTTAAAATTGAATTCATTTCTTAATGTTTCCATGGCTAGAAAAAAATAGAGACTGCAATGGTGGCCACTAATTTGCCATCCTTTATAGTGTACAACAAACCAGGCAATCAGGCCCAGTTCCACTATAAAAAACGAACACTATCAATTAACCTATTATAGTCCTAGAGAACTCTAAAAATGTAGCTAAAAAATTGCTACAAAAAACCTGTCCAACAGAAAATTTCAAGAACGCTTCGTCAAAGGATACATATAATTAGGATGCGTACTCTCCCCTAAATATAAGGACAAGATATTCTTGCTTAGTTCTCTTGCCAGCCGTTGATGAACGTAAAAATTACCTTTTTTCTTGTACTTTTTCACGTTCATATTCTGTGAAGAATTTCGTATAATTGATATGTTCACGTGCGATTTTGAGCTTTATTGCATTTCCGGGTTGAATTTTCTTTTTAATATGATTTGATGCATTTTTGGGTGTTTTTGAGTCTTATTTTGAATGTTAGGAAACTCGGAGGAATTTAGAAGATTGTTCGAGTCCATTTTCACACTCCGGCTCGCATCCTGAGGCCCAAAAGGGTCGAAAAAGGGTTAGAGTGAGGCCCGAATTAAAGATCATCAAGCCACGAGAAAAGTTCGTGCAGAACTCGGGCTTGGAAAATGAATGAAAATGCCTCAAATTGGAGAAACAAAGAAGAAGAGGTCGATCGACATAAGTCACGTTCCAGTCTGCAAACCGAGGCCTAAACAAACCCGAATCAGACCCAACAAAAGCCTAAATTGAAGTTTATCGAGTCACGAACAAAAGTTGTGCAGAGGTCTGGTCGAGAAAATGAGAGAAAAGCTCTGAAACGGTGACGGAAAACGGAGGTCCAAGGCTGGAAAGCTGAACCGGATCAACAGCCGGAATGGCTGCCGGATCGGCTGTCGGAACGGCTGCCGGACCGGCTGTTGGAACGGCTGCCGTACTGGAAGGACCACCGGGAGTTGGTCTAGTGTGAGCCCAGGGTCCAGCTGGACCACCTGCCGGTCTGGCAGTGGTACCGGTAGTTCTCGTGCGCTTCCCCTGTTTCATGCAGTCTTCGTTTTTTGGCCGTAACATCTTCGTCCACGCTCCAATTCAAGTGATTCAAGTGGCTACATGTAGACAAAATGAAGACCTACAACTTTTATGTTTGGACCATGAGCCAATTATGAGCCGATTCTGCCCAGAATTTGCATAAAAGTCGAGTCTAGTGCGGAAAAGGGGGGTTCGACCAACAACTTACACTCCCTTGTATTCTAGATTGCTTTTGACTATTTTACCCTTACTTACCTTAGGGATTTCAGCAGATTTTTAGTGAAGAGTGGGGGAGAAGTTCCTATATATTCATTCCCTCACTCCCATTTTGAAGGGGGGGGGGGGGGGGGAGCTCAATTTGTAGACACACTATCCAATTTTCAGAATTCTATTTTACTCTCTCTCTAGGATTTCTCTCCTCCTTCTCTCTAGAATAGACTTAGGGTTCTTCATTTTGTTCTTGATAAATCCATTAGGGTTCTTGAGTGTTATTGAAGAATTTTTGGGGCTTTCGCAAGAGAATCAGGATTGGAGTAAATACGAGCATGAATTGAAGATTATCATCATCATTCTAAATCAAGACTAAGCTTTCTTCTCCCATTTTCTCTGCATTTGTTAATCTTTAATCCTTCTCTCATTAAATGCTTGGGTATTGTATTTATTATGGTTGTTGGATGATTTTTATGAATTGTGAGTTGTTATTTGTGGTTTCTAGGGTTGGGAGTAGCCCAACCCTGGGGTTGATTGCCTTCATTGATTGTTGATTGAATTTTGAGGATTATTTGTGTTTGGAATCGATACTACGAAATTGTATGACTTATATTCTAGGCGTAGCTAACCGAGAATATATTGGTTCTCCCCGAAGGCCCATGAGGGATGAGGGGAGGACCCGAATCGTGTGTATTGATCTTGTAGGATGTTTTAGGGCTTCGCTCCTTGGGCAAGATCCTGTTGGGGTAGGATTTTGAGGATTAACTAAGTTATTTTCATAATTTACTCGCCTCTAGGTCTTAGTAATTCCATTATTGTCCATAATGATTGAGATTAGAGTAAATTAGGCGAAAATTGGTTGATTTGGTAAAAACCCTTTTGTTACTCGTTTGGATTCCTAAATTGGAACAAGACCTTCCATCATAACCCCTTACTTTAATCGGTGATTAGTAGGCATAAACCCTAGGTAAAGTAAAACCATGCCTTAGAAACCCACTTTCTAGTTGAGAGTATCTTTTATTTAGTTTTTTATTTATGCTTGATTAGTAATTAGTCAATCTCTACATTTCCAATTAGCCTAACTTAGTTAATCGATAAGACCTTCGGTGTGCTCCACGAGAGTATCCTCTCTGTGATTCGACAATCTTTTATACTACCACTTTCACAAGCTGTACGCTTGCGATTTGGTGAAAAGTGTTCGAATCGTAATGGTTTAGAGCGCTTTTCGCAGACAAATTCAGCCGTGCATTTAAGATGTCTACCTAATGACATCTCTTAATATAACCGCTATTGAGACCAACAATATTTTTTTTCTCTCCAAAAAAAGTAAATCCCATAAAAAATCTCCAACTGCTTTTCACCCACATGTATACAGCATGTTGTTTCCACTCTATGATTATAATAAATAAATAAATCATTCTACTACACTCGTCTTCTCCTCATGTATTTGTACTACAAGCTCACACATTACTTTTAATATGCTCAACTCCTACGTTTTCACATAAGTTAGATGATGGCATTTACCACATTAACTGCCACATAAAAAAATAAAAATAAAAATAAGAAACTGAGATCTAATTATTTACCTTGTACTTTTATATATTTTGTTTTTTTTTTTTTTTTTTTTTTTTTCTGTTTATTGGTTCTCCACTGTTAATTGGAGATCGAATTGGTACCCATGATTCTGCATTTTTCTTATAATTTTCTATTTCTATTTGTTGTTTCTCCTTCCTTAGCAAACACACGATGGGATATTTAGGCTCTGAGAGCAAGTGATATTTAATTTAGAAACAAATTCTATAATTGATTGTATAGGTTGTTATTGTTTTGTTACTCTACCAACACAAAACACCGAAATCTTACCAAATATGGCGAACTAAAGAGATTGAGATTTGGAAGAGGGGGAGAGGGACAGACGATAGAGGAGAAGATAGAGTAAGAGATAATGAACTGATTAAATCTCTATCCATAAGTCAACTATTGCAATGGTACACAACTATATTCCGTTTTACTTTTTATTTTTTAGCATATAAAATTTTAAAATTGGAACTAAATTCTGCATTAGTTTTTATTTGATAATATGTTGCAGCTATCAAAAGCAATTCCACGATATTTCAATAAAATAAATGCTCTTTTAATATTAGTGTTTCCTACTTAATGGGCTGAAAAATAAAAAATTCCGTTTTTAGTCATGTAACTAGGTCGTTTCATAAAATATCTTATACATTTTGAATTATCAATTTTAGTCTTGTATGTTAGGACCGAGTTCAATTTGAGGACAAATTTTGCCAAAAATTGTAAAATCTGTTGGAATTTGTCATGTGCACTACACATGTTCACAAATTTTAGAGCTTTCTGATAAAATATTACTGACTTGTCCAAATTTTTTGATATGGCACACCACTACATCATTTAAATTTTTAAGAAAATAGTGAAAAATAATTACATATCAGCGCATTTTTATTGTCTTCCCCAACCGCCACCCCTTCGAGTGACTAACCTAATTATTTAAAAATTTGACATAATGTATGGCCTCATCAAACATTGAAACCATGTCCATTTTTGTCTCGTCGGGGACCAATATCTGTAGAATTCTTATCCTCTCACTTACCCTTTCACGGTTGTAACGCGCCACCACGCACTGCGGGTCTATCGATATATTTACTTCCTGTCAATATGGATTGGCTGCATCGCCGCGATCCTGAAATTTATCTCACACATTGCCGCATCGAGTTTCACTTCTAGGCGCCGGAAGCTAGAAATGACGCCTCTTGGTAGACCCCGAAAAATGACATCGTTGATGGCTGGATGAATGAAGAAACGAGTAGGTTATGGATGACAATATTGTTGTCACATCAATAATTTAATACAAGTCAGCAGTAGTTGATCCGAAAAGCCCAAAATTTGTGAACACGTGCATTGCACATGACAAACTCTAGCCTATTTTACAATTTTCAGGGAAATTTATCCTCAAATTGGAATTGATTCTAACATACATGACCTAAATTGATAACTGAAAACATACAAAACTTGTTTTGGACTGGCCCTAAGTTACAAAACCAAAACTGAAATTTTTCCTATATTGAATATACTTGTCCAAAAGATATTGCTTTATTCATGAATGATACCATATAATATTAGCATGAACAAGTGATAGCTGAAATTAATTTATTAATCACCAACATTGTATATATCTTAATTACTTGATTTCGCTCTTAGGTTTTAATCTTATTATATGTTGCTTTATATATCATTATTGTTCATTAAAAAAAAAAAGGCTATTCCGTGTATCATACGGTGTACATCTAGGTAGAATATAAGATGCTTCGGTATAAATACATATAATGAGCACATGTAATTACAATATAATTAGGATTAGAATTAGAATTGGAATATATAATTTGGATACATGTGTTTGATAATGCGCAATCTGATATCCAAGAAACTTAACGAAAACCTACGTAAGCAATATAAAAAAACACAAGATTTACGTGGTTCGATCCGGAGATCTACATCCACGGGCACAAAATAGCACCTGCCGAGGTGTTTCTTTCACTAGATCTTTGAGTTTACACGTAGTAATTTCAGAATACAGAACGCGAACCCTAATTCAGAGTTCTTTCCTCATATTTATACAATCCCCTACTAAACCCTAACTAACTCGCTATTGTCGCGCCTATTTTCCGCTGCGTGGCGATTGGGAACGGATCGTGGGCCTTGAATCGTGGAACAAGCCATAAATTGGGCCGCGCCACATTATCTGGGACGACGAGTATTTCTGGATCTTCTGGGCCGGTTAGTGGGGCAAGGTATTAGTGGGCCGAGGTATTAACCCGACCCGAAGTGACTGGGCCATCCCTATCAGATGCCCCCCCCAGCCGGAGCGAGGAAGGAGCTTCGGTTGTAACCGGGGTGGAACTATAGGCAAGATGAGCCGTGGTCGCTGGCGAGCCGAAGTGTTTGTGGATAACCAAGACTGTTCCGCGTCTAAGGTCCTCCGCGGCGTAGTCCGTGGGAGCGGAACCGAACTAGGCCGAATTACACCAGGATGATAGCGAGTCCCCCAAAACCAAGGAACGGTATCGGAAGTATATAATGATCTGGCCGAGGTGAAGGGATCACCAGAGTGTAGTAGTCTGGCCAAAATGAAGGGAGCACCAGAGTGTGGTAGTGTGGCCGAGGTGAGGGGAGCACCGGAGTGTAGTTTAAATCTTCCTGGCCAAGAGTGAGGTTGATGTGATTGGCGGCGCCATCATGAGAGAGAGGGATGTGAAGTGACACGCTCTGCGATTTCCAATAAACCTGTTCCCCACGCGCCTTGGGAACCGTAAAGCGCGTGAATATCACGTCCGAATCTCAATCACTGAATTTGAATAGGCTGTATCAGAGCCGTTGGTTTTTTGTGTATATATTTGGAATAATGGCACAGTAACTCTTCATCTTCTTCATTGCGATTTGCCAGTTTAGAAAGCGGGAAAAAAAGGGGAATTCTGTGCTTGTGATTCATCTCAAATCAAAACTTCTCAAATTCAACCCAAGTAAGTATGCCTTCTTCTTCATCTTCTTCTTCTATTCAAGAAGTAGGGACTAAGAGTGCCCCATTAGATGTGCCACCTCTACGAGTCATAATTCCAGAGAGGAACGAGATTAGGACAGTAGAAAGGGCCGACGGCATGGAAACCAACGTTAGGATGGTCGGTTTCTATGAATGCGCGGAGGAGGACTTTGAAGTGTCCACTGTAGCGTTACGTATGACGCGAGTGCAGATTGATAGAGAAATCCCCTCTTTTTACCTTCCATTTAACTTACAATACATAGTACCGGACCTCGGTGATAGGGCCTGCTGCCCGCCGCAGGGTTTCATTAGTGTTTATATAGATTTCCTGAGAATAGGTTTGAGATTGCCCCTATGGGACATTGTGGTCCGGTTACTGAGATACTATAACATTGCCTTAAGCCAACTAGCGCCAAATGCGGTGAGGCAAGTAGTCGGATTCACCGTAGTGTGCAAAAATGCCGGGGTAGAACCAACCGTAGAGCTATTTAGGTTTTTTTACCAACTAAAAGCCTTCGGTAAATCCAAGGGGTGGTACTCCTTCAGTCCCGGAGCCCGAGGTGGGTTCAAGGTGCAAAACCCGAGTAAGGTGGAGGGATGGAAGGAGAGGTTTATTTTTGTGAAGAACGGAGTAGCTCTCCCGAAGTGGAGGAGGGATGAGGTGCTGGATACTGCCCCGGTGGAGAACCCGGAGGCCGAAGTCGTACATATATTCCGGTCAGTGGGGACTTTCAAGACCCTCTATACTGAGGAGGAACTGGAGGGGGCCGGACTGAGCCTGTATTATTCGGGCGATGCGGTTGCCGAGGAGGGTAGGAGTTCTCATGTTATGCTTTTTACAAACTGTTGTTTTGTACAGGACTAACTTCAAATTTTGCATGCAGTGGGACGCTTCGGAAAAGAGCCGGCTGGAAGCCCCGCGGTGGCTGCGGCGGCCAAAAAGAAAGGGAAAACTGCTGAGGCATCTCCCCGGGGGAAGATGTCACCTGGTGCGAGGCCCAGCGCTGGGTCTGAGGAGCAGGTAGGAACGACGAGGCCTACCCCTGTATCCAAGAAGAGGCCGGAGCCATCTGCGACCCCTCCAGCAACAGCAAAAAGACTCCGCACGGGGGAGAGTATGGAGGTAAATTCAAGATGTGCTGTTATTTACTGCCAACGCAAATGCAGTGTATATTTATCTGTGCTGATTTCTGTGTGCTGTTATTGGTGGCAGTTGAAGGAGCAGGGGCCTTCAAATCTTTTGGGGTTGGAGGGGGGCGATGCCGAAGAACTTCTGCGCTTGGCGCGAGGAATCATGGAACTCGATCGTAAGAGCGAGAAGGAAGGCAAGGAGGAGCTAGCCGAAGTGGCTAGAGAGCTTTGGGCGCGCAACGACAGGTTAACACAAGACCTGACCGAGGCGCGTAAGAGGGCCGCCTTGGTCGAAAATGAGGTAGCGCGTCTGCGCGGAGTGGAGGCAGAAGCCGGTGTCCTCCGAGGGAAATACTGCAGCTGCGGGCAGAGAAGGAGGCTCGGGAGGCTGCCATAGTCGAAGGTCAAGAAGCGATGCTGAAAGCATTCGCCGAGAAACTGTTCCAAACCAGTACGTTTCTTGACTTTCAGACCGATTTTGTTGCAATAGGGGACCAGGCCACGCGATCTGTGCTGCTGGAGCAGATCAAGGAGGTCTACCCGAATGTGGATGTATATCGTCCAGAATTCTGGTACGACTTTGATGCAGTGGCCGGGGTGGAGAAGGCTTACAACACAGCATTAGCAAATCTGCCGGAGTGGCCTCTGTTGAAGGCTCTAGCGGAGAAGAAACAAATTCTGAAGGCCGAGGAGATTGCTAACTGTGAGGTGGACCAGGACCAGGAGTTTCTGGCATTCCGCCGGGGTGAGCTTGTCTCCAAGCCCCGAAACAAAGAACCCCCCCCTCGGATGGAGGTCGATGCCATAGCTGCGGATGAAGCTGCCGCAGTTAACGAGGAGGAAGAAGCTGAAGTGTCGGAGGGCCGGCGAGAGGTGTTGCCCGAGGATACTGAGGGGACCGAGCGGGAGTCAGTCGTTCCCCTCAAATTTAATGTAGTATAAAATAGGAGTAGATGTAAACTGTGTACGGAATCACGAATAATGTACTTTGATTTGGTTGAATATAAATCTTGTTTTCGAGCTGAACTCAAACTCATTATACGCTTGAGATTGATTGTTCTCGTTGATTCTTTTGTCTGATTAGAATACCGCGGAATTGCACGAAACGATAAAGAAACTCATGCGAATATAACACTCACTGCGGCTCCATTGTCCACGAAGACCCGCTTTATTGTAATATTGGCTACAGTCATGTCGATGACAATGGCGTCAGTATGAGGTGTTATCTCTGGAACCGGGTCCCTATCTATGAAACTAACAGTTTCAGATTGATGGAGGCGCTTATGACGTGGCTCCTCGGGAGGAGGACGGCGAGCCTCTGCCTTCAAGGCATTTCGTGAAGCCCCGGTGGGGAGGGCCCCATATATCACGTTTATTACGTGAGTGGGTGCATTGTCTCCGGGTCCTCCCGGAGGTGGAGGCGGTGGCAGAAAACGAGGTTGTTGGCGATTGCCAGAGTCTTGCCGTGCGTAATTGCTAGACCCCGGCCGATTATTCTGCCACGGCGGCCGATTTTGTTGTGTACCCCGGTCATGATAACCTCCGCGGTTATGAGAAGAACCCCCATTCTGACTTGTCCGAGGTTTGTCATCGGTCCGCGCAATGTATTGTCGCAAGAGACCTTTCTTTAAACATTCCTCAATTTCCCTGCTGAGTTCTCGGCACTCCTCCGTCTCGTGCCCATGATCTCGGTGGTATGCACACCACTTTCCACGGTTCCTCTTTTCAGGCGAAGCAGTCATCCGCGGACAGGGCCGTAAATCATTCTTGTGAACAGAAAGAATTTCAGCTCGTGATTTTGTCAGCGGAGTGAATTGTGGAATATCACCTCGGGATTCCGAACGCCCCGGGTTGAGACGAGAAAAGGCACTAGGTCGTGTGCTAGGCCCAACTTGTGCCCTGTCGGACTGCCGCTTGCTAGCATGTTTCTCACGCTTCCGACGAGTCTGCTCCTCGGCCTTAGCATATCTGCACACCGTTTTGAACAGTGCTCGGGTTGTGACCGGTGGATTACGAACCAACTCGGTGTAGAGTGGTCCGGGACGGAGTCCATTCATGAATGCATTGATGATTACATCATCTGAGCAATTTCCCACCTTGAGACTCTCCGCTGTAAAGCGGTCAAGAAATTGGGTAACGGCTTCGCCGTCCCGCTGTTCCATATTCATGAGGTCGGCCAGGGTGGCCATGGGCTTCGCACGCGCTTCAAAACGCGCCCAAAAGTGCTCGGCGAGTTCTCTAAAAGAGGATACGCTATTGCGCGGGAGAGAATCAAACCAAACCCGAGCTTCATCCTGAAGGTACTCAGGGAAAATTTTACAGTAATGGAGGGACGTAGTATGATCGCAGCTAAGCATGTTGTGCCGGAAAGCTCCAAGAAAATTGGCTGGATCTCCGGTGCCGTCGTAAGGTGGTATGGCTGGCCTTTTGAACCCTTCGGGAAGGGAGGTGGCCATGATTTCTTGAGAGCACGGTGTGATGATATCTCCATTGGCATCAAGGCCTAGGATTCTGTCGAGCTCAACATTGCGTTGGACTCGCTCATACTCTTGAAGATCTAGAGTATGAGGATTGGCATAACGAACTCTTTTAGCCGCGTTGAGTGGACGGCGGCGATCGACATCTGCAGGTTCGTCGTTGCGCTGTCTTGACCCATTAGAACTCTCATGGTCCTCAAGAGAACCAGGTCGTTCCCGTCGCCGATCCTGACCCCCGCGGTGCACCGGGTCTTGTCTATCATGCGAGTGCTGACGATGTGGATGCGCCGCGGGATTGGCATCCTGTCCGGCTGGTCCCTCGGGATTTAGGCGATTGGCCGCCCAGTCTTGAAGAACATGAGCATGCTCTTGTAGGAAGGCCTGGAGTAATTCTGGAGTTATTTGAATATTGACCGGTGGCCGGGCAGCAACGAGATTAGGGTTTTGCATGTCTTGTGGGGGTGGAGGTAAGAACTGGTTGTCTGGTTTCATAACCGGGCCTTGGTTGCCCTAATGATGAGACGTACCTCTTATCGGCGATTGCCTCGGCGGCAAAACTTGATCCACGGGTGGATCTTGATTGGCTTGATCACCCTGGCGAGATTGATTCAGACGAGTCATCACCATGATATTTGAATGCACTGTTAATTACAAAAACTACTTGCGGTTCCCACAGACGGCGCCAATTGATAATGCGCAATCTGATATCCAAGAAACTTAATGAAAACCTACGTAAGCAATATAAAAAAACACAAGATTTACGTGGTTCGATCCGGAGATCTACGTCCACGGGCACAAAATAGCACCTGCCGAGGTGTTTCTTTCACTAGATCTTTGAGTTTACACGTAGTAATTTCAGAATACAGAACGCGAACCCTAATTCAGAGTTCTTTTCTCATATTTATACAATCCCCTACTAAACCCTAACTAACTCCCTATTGTCGCGCCTATTTTCCGCTGCGTGGCGATTGGGAATGGATCGTGGGCCTTGAATCGCGGAACAAGCCATAAATTGGGCCGCGCCACATTATCTGGGAAGATGCGTATTTCTGGATCTGCTGGGCCGGTTAGTGGGCCGAGGTATTAGTGGGCCGAGGTATTAACCCGACCCGAAGTGACTGGGCCATCCCTATCAGTGTTGGAATAGAATTAGGAGATTACAATATTGCCCTTTAAATATTAAAACTTAAAAGAGGTAAAATAGACCAAACGAATATTGGCCGAAACTTAAGGTAGTTTTATATTAGTATGTAGATTTAGTTATTTTCCACGTGTTGTTATGTAATTGAACCCAAAATTTATTGCCTCCTCGCGATATGTTCATGGACGTCGGCGTTGATGTGAATTAATTGCAAATTTATTTCCTTGAATTATCCATTTGAATGTAATTGTAATTTATATCAAACCTCCAAAGAAGAACATGCCACCAGCATTTATTTGGATGACGCAAACTTTATTTATGAGCCCAATATGATTGTAAATTACTCCATCCATCCCAATTATATAGGCTTGTATTTTTGTTTTTGGGATGTGCCAATTATATAGTCCAGTTACTATAGATGGTAAAATTAATTTAAATCATTTATATATACCCCTATTAATTAGTTACTTTTAGTATTGAGAAGATAAAAGCTAATTCATGGTTTCTACTATTGATTTCTCGAAACCTGGAAATTCATCATGGAATAACTCTTAGGATAACTAAGCTACTCCATCAAAATGTAAAAACTTTTTTCTTCTATATATTCCAATCATTTGTACAGCTTCGCACATTTTTATCAAAATAATCTATCTCAATTCCAACATAAAAAAAGATGCTGCCATTCAGTAGTGTAATTAATTTTTTATTTCTTTTTATTTTAGCGGTTTGCTTCTCAAAATTACTTCAAATTCTGTTCTTAAATTTTGTGTTATCAGAATTTACCGCCATTCAAATGTAAAAAAAAACTCTTCATTTGCTCTCGAAGATGCTTTAGTAATCATTACAGCTAACATTAATTATACAAATGGCTAAAACTCATTAAATGGGGACATTATAGAAATTTAACACTTTTTCAATAATTTTCTTAATTTCCGTGAAAAGACTCAAACAACCTATGATGGGAGTAAATTCATTTGTGGGCTTCAACGATCTTCACATGGGGGTCCATCTCCACCATCAGACTTCTTTTTTTCCATGGGCAGTTCCCATTCTTCTTCATTAGGCCCCACCTCTATTTTAGCATTCAATTCTAACTCTTTCTTTCCTTCCTACTTCCATGATCAGAATCCATCCCAAGAATAAAACTTGGCGACAGATCTTTCCGAATCTTTGGCCAGGTTGAATAAAAAAAACATGCGTAATTAATCTTAACTTTTTCCAGAAATATTATGGCCATGTTTGTTTATATTTTCAAACTCATTTTTTTCATTTTATACTATGCTATACTCATAAATCATGTTTGTTTCATCTCAATTTTTCTCAAAAGACTTCTTTTTATTTTTTTACTTTACAATAAAACCCACCTAAAAGCCCATTAGTTGTTGACAACATGACTAAAAAGGTAATCTCAAAAGGTCTATCTGCAGACCTATATTTGTAAGTCATTCAAGGAGATTGTAATCTCCATTTGTCTATTCAATTATCAATACAACCAACTACCCATCTCTCCCTTGCAAACACTCTAGATTATATAATGGGTTTTACCAAGCAGAATAACTTCACGAAAATCATTCTCAAATCTTCAAGCTGGAGAGCCGTGGTGTCTAAAATTGGAGCAACTATGGGGGATTTGGAGGAGTCATCTGGTGAAAACCAGATTCATTCACCCAACACAAGATTGAAGGTTAGTTTTATATGTAGATTTATTTCATCGATTCAAATCCCCTACAAATCCATTTGGGTGATATGAATCGAGTGAAATAGTCTTAAGTCTGGGTTTTTTTTTTCCTTCAATTTCGAAATATAATATTGGAATTAGGGTTTACTTTTACAGATCTTTTCAAATAATGTTTTCCTTTACTAATTTACTTGTTCAGTGCATGGGTTCTTAGACCGAAATCACAACGGAAATCTGTGTTCAATCTGGTGAAATAATATTTTGATTTTTCTGCTCTAGTTTTCTCGACATTTTAGTGAACTCATGGTTAGAGGATTATTGCTTCTGTTTGTTGCCTTTTCTTTTATTCTTAGATATCTTCATTACTTTAGATTTTAATATGTGTGTGTTAATTTTAATTTTAATATTTTAATTTTTTCGGATCATTTTTGGATATTTGTGCAAAAGATACATGTCTTCTTCTCCTAGCTCTCGACCCTCTCTACTGTAGCGTTTAATTTTCACCTTCTTTTCATTTTTTATTGTGCTGAAATTATCATTCACTTTGACCAAATTAGTCCTACATACTATTTTTCTTATGCACATAGATGAATAGAAAGGGGAAACAATCAGCACAACGATCGGATAGTTTGGGTACCCAACCACTCCGATCTCGAGACAACGAGGCGTGGTGGGATCTTCCTAATGTTGCCATCCTCTTGGAGCTGATGTATGCTCAGTTTCTTGACGGGCAACTACTATCATCAACCTTTAGTGATAACATTTGGGGTGAAATAGCAAAATAACTACATGACGTGTAGGAAAGAGTTACACCGTAACACAATTGAAAGGGAAGTCGAATAGGTTGAAAATTCTGTGGCGCAAATTACACGACCTAATAACTAACAAGATTGGATTCGGTTGGGATCCCACTACCTGTACAGTGACAGCCTCGGATGAGCGTTGGGCTTCATGGATCGCGGTAATTTCCTTATAACCACTAGTTAGCCTATTCCCTTAGCTGGTGTAGGACCCGACCTTCTTCAAGTTTGTTGTAATAATACCTTTATATTTCCCTTGTAGGAAAACCCTCGAGAGAAGAGTTTACGCTTCAAGGGCCTTCCTCATTACAATATGTGCACTGAAATGTTTGGTAATACGGTTGCTACTGGTGACCTTGCACAATCTTCAACAATGTGCCCTTGGGACTCGGAGGATGAGTGTGAGCTCAATAATGTTAGTGGAGGACGTTCACTAGGAGGTGGTAATGCTGTGAATGGCGATGGTGTGGGTGGTAGTGGGATTGATTTGAACAACTCACCTGAGAATAGTGCTTTAGCTATGTCGAAGTCACGAAAATCGTCTAAGAGCAATAGATCTTCTCGAATTGACCACGCCCTTGATGCATGGACCTTTGTCAACAGTGCTAAAGCTCGTAAACTTGCCAAAAACAAAACCCACTCCATTGAGAATTGTATGACAGCCCTTAGGGCCATGGAAAACCTGCCACGCCATCTTTTCTTCAAAGCTCAAGATACTTTTTTGAACAAAAATAGACGTAAGATGTTCTTGATGATGACCACTGAGGAAAGAAGGGATTGGGTAGACTCTTTAGGCCACTGATGTTAGGTTTCTGGGTTTGGGTGATAGTGTTGGATTGTCGGCTAATATGTAATGATCCTATTTTCCTTAGTACAATATTTCTAGCATTTTGTAATATTTAAATTAGGACATATTACACATTTGAGCTCACAATATGTATTTTATTTTATATGTTAGAAAAGTGTTTGAGGCATAAGTGGTTTGCCGATTTTGGAAAACAGCCGAAACGAAATATAATTAATTGAATGTTGTCATGTTCTGCTGTCATTTTATATCACCTTAATTTAATTAATTGTTAGTTTGTCAAGTTTGTATGAAATTGGTTCCTGTGAGTTTCTGATAAAAAAAAAAAAAAAAAAATAGTCCAGCTTAATAAAATAAAGATGATACAACCATCCTTATGTTCATTATCTTCCATTAAACAATTAATATTAAAAATGATCAAGAATACACTTTATGGTGAAACTCACATTTTTTAAATAAGTTGCGCCTGTTCTTACACTTTAAGTGTACATATTTTGCGTGAATATGTTAAGAGTGTTAGACTATCCATAGCTAAAACTATGTTATGATAAATCTGAATTTTGTTTTGTAGACCATACATAATTGGTTTTAAATGGATATTGACATGGATAATGAGTCTTATTCTGAGGAGAATGATGTGGACCAGTTTGGTGCTAATTCTTCGTCGTCTACAATGGATGAATCGGATGATTTTGAAATAAATTCTGACTCTTCTGTCAATAGTGACTCAGATGGAGAGATGATTTTTATTTTTCTGTATGAGTTATGTCCACAATATTTCAATCCAAAGCGACCAATGTATGATTCGAAGTACACTGGTAAGACATGGTTGGGGGAGCTTATGAAAGGCCATCCTACACGTATTAAAAATGCCCTAAGGATGCATAAACGTTCATTTCATGCCTTGTGTCAATTTGTTGCATCTCGTAATGTCTTAAAACCTAGTCGGTCCACTAGGTTTGGGATCCAAGAGTCACTTGCCATCTTCCTCGTCACAATTGGCTTTGTCACACGACAGCGAACTTCCTTTGAGCATTTCCAACATTCACTGGAGACAATTTCCCGTCACGTAAAGCGTGTAACAAAAGCTTTATGCAAGCTCGCACCCGAATTAATTCATCCACCTTATTTTAATGATGTGCACCCAAGCCTTCATCACAACCCAAATGTTTTTCCTTACTTTAAGCTAATACATATGCTAGGACAAATTTAAGTTATACTATGTCTTTTATTTTATTACGATTAATCTGGTGTTAAGTAACATACTACATCAATATATTATCGTAGGATTATGTTGGTGCAATTGATGGGACATTAGTTTCTACTTGGGTCTCGGCAAAGAAACACAATGCTTATAGGTCCCGAAAATCTGAACTAGATAAAAATGTCTTGGCGGTCTGCGATTTTAATTTGTTATTTACTTACGTGATGACGGGTTGGGAAGGGAGTGCCAATGACACCCGTGTCCTAATGGGCACACTAGGTAGAGATCCAAAATTCCCACGTCCACCTGAAGATTTGTTAAATCTTAGAATCCGTTCTTGATGTGAACTAACAATGTAAAAGAAGTTATCAATTAAATTAATGTTAGCATTTTTACAAATGATAGGAAAGTATTACTTAGTGGATTATGGGTACTGCAACTTCCCTGGATTTCTTGCACCTTATAGAGGTACGAGGTATCACACTAGGAACTGGAACGGGGTACAAGCAAATGGATCCCAAGAGCTATTCAACAAACGACATTCAAGTATCCACAATGCTATAGAGCATTGCTTTGGAATCCTTAAGGGCCGATTTCCTATTTTGAAAGGTCCTATGCCAAGATATATGCAGACTCAACAAGTCCAGCTTGTGATTGCATGTTGCGTAGTACACAATTTCATCCGAAACAACTTTGCGGATGACTACTTCTTCATCCACGGTGAAGGTGGGGCTTATGGCCCATCACAGATTAAAGTTAATGACCAAAACAACATCCCACATGCAACCCAAGATGATATTAACGGCCAAAATGCTTTCCGTGATGAAATTGCAACTGCATTATGGGCGAATAGATAAGGGTGCATTTTGACTACTTGATATTATGTTATATTTGTTATTAATTAGGCTGAAAAAATCATCTAGCTCTTTTGTAATTTATAGTCTGCATAAGCTATGCAAACTTGGTTATGTAAGCTATCATTACTGTTTATTTACCAGCTTGTAATATGGTGATAATATATATCAGATTATGCTGAATATTTGCTTAAATATGTCATTACGCCGTTCAATTTGCAAATTAAATAGATGGTATATATATACGACTGTATATATATATATATTAATACATATATATGCATTTGTGCATTTGTGCATGCGTGTGTGTGTCATTTATTTTGATAAATTGTGAACAATTTGCTCCTTTCACATTGCATACAGGTTCTCCAAATTGTGTGACTAAAATGTCTAAAAAAAATCACATGGGCGGATCCTCACATGATGCATGGGGAGTCATTGAGGAAGACAAGTTTATTGCTTACCTACTTTGAGAGAGTCTACTGTATCACATTGATACTCCGTTTGCTATTGAGCGTGCACTACGGGCAGTACACGACCGCATGACTCGTTCGCTGAATCGTGAAATTGCACTTGAGGACCTTAGGCTGAAATTGAGAGCTATAAAATCTGATTACCATTTTTTCTCCGATATGCTTAAAGCGCTCGGTGTCATATTTGACGAAGAGCTTGATTGGGTCTATGTCCCATTTGAAGAACGTTCGAAACTACTACAAGTAAGTAGCTTATCCATCTTTTTAAATTAATAATCTTTTCATGATTACTTATTGAAATAAATGTGCAATTGTCCAGGCTAATCCTCTTGCTAGGAGTTTTTTTCATGAGCCTCCTCACAATTGGGCAGATTTAAAGTTGTTGTTTGACAGAAGGGTTGAGGTGCACGAAGATCCTAGAAATGTTGTGGAGCATGCTGACCCTGGACTTGGAAACAACTTCAACAATCCCATATTGCAATCCGACAACTCTAATGACAACTCAAATGCAAATAGTAGCCGTCCAAGAGGACCAAAAGAGGCAAAGTGTAAGGAAAAACAAACATTGAAGCGGGCTCTGAAACTTCCAAAATCCCCCCCCCCCTATGTGCCATCATCTCATTCACAGGTCGGGCCTACCTCAAAAGTCGATGTTGAGCATGTTGGACGTCGTGGTAAATAGTATTATCATCCGAGAGGGTCCGGGAGTGAAAAATCCACAGTTTTCTCACATGAATCATGGCCAAGTGTTGATTGATTGGCTTAGTAAAATAGGTCTGATAATTTATTTTGTTGACGAAGCAAACGGTGTTATCGTCTTTTGCTATTATGCTTTTTGCTATAAGTATGATATTTGTATGTCAAATTTGCTTAGTTTTGGTCATGATCGATTGTGGTACTGTGAAGCTTTTGTATTTTGCAAATGATCGATGAAGGTCGTAGGTTATAGCGAGTATAAATTGGGCATATATGTATGTAACTGTTGGTATTTTTAAGACTATTGATATGTATGAACCAATGATATGTGTATATATGTGTATGTAACTGTTGGTATTTTTAAGCCTATTGAACACTTTATGTAGTTTTAATTTAATTCCCTTTTGTTTGTATCTAATTTATACAGAATAACGAATAATATGTAGGCTTCATGTATAAGGCACCAAAGATGGTGGGGACTGTGGACAACTTCAGGTGAAATGTCGTGTATTAGTAATATAGGGAACTAACATTTGTTGAAGATGAGTTGAAAATATTTGAAGAAAGGTGATTTAAAAGGACATATGGAGGACAGATGCACACTCAACAATAAAAAAAAAAAAAAAGGGAAAAAAACCGAAAATAAAGAAAAAATCAATTTAATTGATTAATGACATAGAAATCAAACATGTTGGACATTTGCATGATCTAATTCTCGGCTATTTGCACGCATTTCAAAATATGCAACCAAATACTTATTAGTTTCTTCCACCTATATCCTATATTTATACTACAAATCATCCAAACATATTTTCATTCTTACACAAAAACCAATACAACTTCGTAAACAACGCTGAAAACATCATAAACTAAAAATTAAAAATGAAAACATAACCAAACATTACCTATATTATTCATCCCAAGAATATTTAATTTTTTTTTTTTTTTTTTTTTCTAAAGCTGGGCAATGCGGGCATCTCGTTTCTTTCTTTCTCAGAAGATTACGTCTAAAGCATCAGGAAATATTTTATGATCTTCATTTCCAAGCCCAGATTTCAGCAGGACACTACCCTTATTTTAGCATAGATTTTGTCCCCTCCAGGCAACACAATTAAGAAAATTGTATAATTATTTTCCTTTTCTACCATAACACTTCCAACAACAAACTGAAACTATAAAACCGGGGTGCTTAGGCTCAACTTTAACAAGCTTCACCATCTCTGGTTCTTCTGAACCTTGTCTTTCAGGTGAATCGGTGGGTTATATCAAAATTTTAATCCGTCCATAACGTTACTGATCCTTCTTCCTGGTCTCCTGCAGGTTCGATGACCCGGAATATTGCAGCGGCTTGAACATCTTGGCGGCGCCGTCATTTGCACAGATATTCCTTCTGTAAATCAAATTGTCACAGATACACCCTTTCACTTCTTGCTTCACTTTTTCTGCTGAGATTTGTAATTCCCCTAGCCCCATCATGCAGTTTGTATTTCTAACTGTTGCTCCCGTCATGCCTCACACACCCTCTTCTGTTGATCACCCTTCGAAGGCGAACCGGATTTTTGCAATTTACATCCGTAGTTCGGGTCTCATTTCGGTCCCTTCAAATTCGCTCAAATGCCCCTCGAACTCAGATCGCTCAATTGCTTCTCGAATTCGTACCTGTCGGAATCACTCAAGTAGTAGAATTTTGCAGCCTTTCAGCACAATATATTATTTTGATAAACTTCCTTTTAATGTACGTATATGCATGGGCTGCCTACATTAGTAAGCTTTGGATGATAGATCTATTGAACTTGTAAATATTTGTAACCTTTGTAACTTGACTCAAAAGATACCCATCTTTACATCTCTTTTGCATTTGTCTATTGTCCAATGTGTCAATTATTTTTCCTTTTCACCATGATTATGACAACACAAGGTGAAGCTTCTTCAACATAATCTTTTGTTGCTCCTGTATAAATATGATTCTAATCCGCGGTTACCGCATGTTTCACTTTCACCTTTCTTTTCTTTCCGCCTTAATTATTTCCCTTAATTGCACTGTTGTCGACGAGGTTTCTTTCGACACTTCTTCCGATTTTATCTGTTTCGTGCTCTTGATATCATTTGTAACGGTTACCTCATTCTCTTGTATTGACAAGAACAAGATTTTTTTACAGCGACTACAATGGTTTACTTCAAAGATATCACCTCTTCTTGTGGTATGCAACATTTGATGATTCTCGATGAAAATCACCAACTTTTGGAGGGAGGAACTCACTTGGTGGTAGACAAACTCGTTACTGGCATTCGCTCAAAGCCTTGGCCAAAGCTGACCAACTCCTTCTATATTGAATGGTCTCAAAATGTCACATTTGGCAAATCAAAGGCATGTATTTTGTAAGCGAAACATCATTGTCCTACAAAGGAGATAGATCCATTGCCAACCTTGGGATGGTAGATTATCATTGGCAAGTCAAAATGGGGAGATGCCATAGAATTTCTGGCAAATTCTCCTACACCAAAGGGTATTGGGAATGGATTGGAGACATCCTTAGTAGATGCAAGTGTTTGCTCAACGATCCAAAAATTTACGACCCTGTGTCCGTGCCTCTGTTAACGTATTATTGCAACTCTCAATTTATGAATGATTTTTGTGAGGCTTGGTGTTCGTCGACCAATGCTCTGCTTACATCATTCGGGGAACTATCAATTTCTTTATGGGACTTGCATACTTCATCAGGCCTTTCGATGATCGGATTTCCTTATATTGAGGTTCTGCCAACTGCAACGAAGCTTATCGCGACTGATAGAGATAGAAACCTTTGCCTCCATCTTAGCTGTAAATACCTATTTCACGCATACCACCTTCTTTTTAGAGATGCAAGTGGAAGCCAAATGTCGATTGAGAAGTGGGTGAAGTTTTGGTCCAAGAAAGCTGCAAAGTATGGTGAACCTCCCTAGCGCAAGAGTTCAGAGAAGAAAAGGCAGACGCATCCTAAGGCAACCCACAACCCTCACGACACCTAGAAGAACACGAGCAGTGGACGTAGCGGAGGAATCCTTGGTCAATAAATTGAAAATTGAGCGGAAACAACGAGAAGAGACATATATCCGCCTACCTCGCTTGTTGGCTTTGCAAGTTTATCTTTCCGGGCGATGATGTCAACTCGATATGACCGAGCACATTTAAGATGGCGAGCATGATGGCAACAGAACAAACAATAAATCTTGTAATCTCAGTTTTGACAAACATCTATCGAGGCCTGGACAAGATTTCGAGCCTCCCGAGATCATCACGAAGCCGATCAACTTTTCTCGCTCATTTCATTTATGCTTAGTTTGATCAATACTTCAAGACTCACTTTTCAGTTGGCCCCATAGTGCACAGACCCTCAATGGTTACTTATTCCAGCGAAGGTGGTCCAAGGCATTTTGACCCCGACAAGGCATGCAAAAGGATCTTTAAAGGAGATTCGGCTTTATGGACCTATACCATATAATCAAAGGTGAAGACTTTCTATATGTTGATGACGATGGATCAAGAGGACAAGAATGGAGATACTTTATAGCCATTCATTCCAATTATCTTACATGGCGGCAAGGCGGCCGATTTATTATTGAGCCTTACAACCCTCATCGTTTTAGCCGTCTGTTTGGATACTACCAAGATATGCCCGGAATGCTCAAGCATGATTTTCGTGAAGCTTCTCTTGATAAAGGAATTTATTATTGGTGACTTTGTGTTCTCACCAAATCGATGTCCAAGACTTATTTACTATGTGCACCTTAAAGGGCCAAGATTTTCTCTACACCTAATTACCAGAAGTGGTGGAATCATATCCATGGGAGTTTCCTTGAAATATCGAGCAGCTTATCGAGTTGAGGCGAAGCGAAGTACCTTTAAAGGGTAAATAGCATGTTCATGTAGATGTCCCCATTGTAAGAAATGACCGAGACACCACGCTTACTATTTCATCTATCCCGAGCAAGACGATCTACATTCGGTCGATCTTGTTGAGACGAAGCAAAAGAAAGAGCAATCCTCACTCCTATGAAGAAAGTGAAAGCAAGAATGTTAACCGCCATTGGAAGAGGCCGAAGAAGGATCTTAATCTTTTGAAGCCTGCTAAAAAATGCATAAGTGATCAACAAGATACCAAGGACCTTATGGCTACGATTCTCTATCTCTTATTTTTTTATCGTTCTTCTGCATCAATCTCTTCATTAAATCCTTAATTCAAACTTACTACTTGGCAGACGGCTAGAGATTTCTTCTTAGAACGTAACACAAGAAAAGCCTACTTAATCTCGGCACTTGAAGGTGACAAATTTTTCCATGACCGTCAAAGGAAGTACCTTCAAGAGATGTGGGATGATCTTCGTGAGAAGGTTGTAATGGCTCCTGCTGATTCCATGTCTTTTATGAAGGAAAGAGTGTTCTACGTGCTTAATGAAATAACGTGCTTCAAGAAATTTGATCTATCCGGCAGAGAAACTGTTGAGAGAATAATATGACAATGCCACCAGGTTCGGTCGAAATCTTTTGAAAGGGTGATAAAATAACACCTTAAGTGGAAACTCTCTGAAGCCAAAGACCATCTTCACGATTCCAAGACTTAGGAACTCACGGAAGCTGATGAAATTAAATCCACCAAATCTCAGTTGGAGAAGGTTAAAAAAAAGCTTGATCGTCTCAAATAAAAACAGAAGAGCTTGTCGGAGACCCTTCATCAGAAAAAGTATTATCTTCTAGGTACCAAAGTCGAAGTCCATGATATACAAGAAGAGATTCTCGCCATTAGAAAAAATCCTCCTTTAGATGATGAGGTTGTTGAGAATTTAAAGGCATCGAAACTCGATTTAGAGGTAACGCAAGAAGAGATGAAGAACCTTAGCCTATTTTCTTAGTTTGCTAGAGCTTTCTTCTTCCTTTGCTTTGAATAATGAACATCCAAGACTTCATGATAAAAAGTTGATCACACTTTTCTATTTGTAATCTCTTTAAGTTTCTTTGCTCTTTTAGTGTTTGCACTTAAATCCTTGACGTTGCTTGTGTTTGAGTTAACCAACTTAAGTAAGAGGAAACACAATTTATGACTGAACTTAGAAAATATCTAAGCTGCCTACGTACCTCTATGAAGAGGATTAAGTCAAAACCTAGTTCAAATTGTCACTTTGTGTTTGATTTTTTTCTGGGGAGGGGGGGGGGGAGGGGGGGGGGTTTCATATACAATTTATACTCATGTGGGCAAGAAGTAACTATTCTTTATCCACTTTAGCCAAAGTCAGGTATTAAATTTTAACCACTTAAAATACCTTTAGTGGAGTAAATTAACAGTTTAACCACATGTAATTACTTCGGTGGGGAAAAGTAGTTTTACCATATACTTTGTCATTGGTGGTTACTGTACACAGTTTATACTCATGCAGGTCAAGAGTTCTTTTTTTTTTTTTTTTTTTTTTTTTTTTTTTTTTGTTTTTTATTTTTATAATTTTTATGAAGCTCAAGCATAATAGCGCTTTAAGAATTTCTCATTGAAGGGACCAACTTGCATGCCATCTTCGGAGAGGAACTTGTACACGCCATTCGCATAGACTTCCTTCACGACATACAGACCATCCCATCTCGATGTGAACTTATTTCCAACACGATGTGTAGTCACAATAGGCCTTCTCACTGCCAGCACTAAGTCACCAACTTGAAAGGAGCGAGTTCGCATCTTCTTATTGAACATTCTAGAAAGACGAGCTTGGTAGCTTTCGAGTGTTTGATGCGCTTCTAATATTTTCTCATCAAGGGTTTATAGCTCTTCTTGGCGCATGCATGCATTATCTTCTTGGGTGAATCCTTCTTATATAACGAGTCTCAATGACGGGATTTGTTACTCAAGGGGAACAACAACCTTGACATCATACACTAATGAGTAAGGAGTCGCTTGAGTGGGCGTTCTATAAGTGGTTCAATATGCCCAAAGAGCTTCCCCAATCCTTTCATGCCAATCTCTCTTCAACTTAACAATCACCTTTTTCAGCAGATTACACAAGGTTTTATTGAACGCTTCAACACGTCCACTGGCGGCGACATTGTACATGGACGAAGTTGAACTTTTCAACGAGCCTATCTATGGCACTGTTTTTGAAAGACTTTCCATTATTGGTGATTATGTATCACGGAACCCTATATCGGTATATGATATTGACACGAATGAAGTCAACACCATTTTCTTACTTCACCTCCCTCAAAGGCACTGCCTCTGCCCATTTGGTAAAGTAGTTCGTTCCTGCCAGAATATAAAGATGCCCAGCAGAAGGCTTCGTCAAGGGACTAACCACGTCCAAGCCCCAAGTATTTGATGACCATGAAGCAACTGTTGGGTTCAAGGGCTCAGAAGATGATGGATGAGATTAGCGTGGAATTGACAATCTTGGCATCTTTGAGCAAAACCTATGCAGTCCTTCACGATCATTGGGTAATAATATCCCATTCTTTTTATCCGAAAGTATACTTTTGCCCCAATTGATGAGCTCCACAAATTCTAGAATGAACTTCTTCCATAGCTTGAATAGCTTCCTCACCACCCAAACACCTCAGAAAAATCCCATCAAATGAGCGCCTATAAAGTGTGCCTTTATAGTAAATGAAACGAAGCACGACGTCGAATATCAACTTTTGTCATGGATCACTAGGTAGTTTCTCATACTTTAAATAGTCAACCATAGGTCCATGCCAGTCTTCCTTCTCAATTTCAAGGACTCCAGCAACATGATTTTCATCTTTCTCATAGACTTCATCCTCGAACATTGGCGGTACGACCCAACTTTTGCATACGGGCACACAAATTTCACTTTCAGGTAAATCTATTGTTAAGGCAAGTTTTGCCAATGTATTAGTTTGTTTGTTATGCTTTCTAGGCACATGATCAAGCTCTACATCCCCTAACCAACCCATAAGTCTTCTGGCGTAGTTGCAAATGAAAGAAACATTGGCTTTCTAATTTCATACTTTCCAAGCAACTGATTGACTATCAACTTTGAGTCCCCATACACTCTGAGATGTAACTGCTTTATGTCCACCGCCATTTCCAATCCGAGTATAAGTGCTTGGTACTCAACGACATTGTTAGAGCAATTTTCTATTAAAGTGAAGGAGTATGGCAATACTTCTCCATCTAATGTGACAAAAACAACTCCAGTGGTAGCTCCTTTTTTATGCGCGGATCTATCAATACACCCAATGAGGGGAAATTTCAATTGCAAGGACATCCTCATCCGGTAAGTCATTAGATAGTTCCCATTCGGTGGGTATGGGACGATCAGCCAATAAGTCTGCCAACACTTGTCTTTAACAACCTTTTGAGGGACATGCACAATCTCAAATTGTTTCAATTGGAGATACCACCCTGCAAGTCTATCAGAGAAAACTGTCCTTGTCATGACATACTTTAGTGGATTGGCTCTCGACACTAGACGGTCAGTGAGAGCTTGAAAATAATGCTTTAGCTTTTGAATTGCAAAAATTAAAGCCAAACATATCTTTCCAATCGGAGAGTAGTTTAACTCATTCGATTTCATCATTCTGCTCAAGTAGTACAGAGCACTCTCTTTTTGGAATCATTCTCTTGTGCCAGCAAGGCTCCGATCGAACACTTTTTGGCTGCGATGTAAAGAATCAATGGTCTTCCAGGCACTGGGGTGACTAGCACGGGCGGCTTCATCAAGTAGGCCTTGATACTTTTGAAGGCATTGCTACATGCTTCATCCCACTGAAATGGAGGGCCTTTCTTCATAAGGAGACTGAAACGTTGATATCGACTAGCTAAA
This sequence comes from Ajuga chamaepitys, assembly GCA_958295605.1. Lineage (NCBI taxonomy): Eukaryota > Viridiplantae > Streptophyta > Magnoliopsida > Lamiales > Lamiaceae > Ajuga > Ajuga chamaepitys. The sequence goes on along the minus strand of OY282497.1, from coordinate 19,909,202 downwards.
TTTGAAATAACTCTCCAGAGGTATGCCAAGTTTCCTTGTAAGCTTTTAAGCTCATGGATGTTGCGAGGCTCGGGTATCTTCAGAATTACATCTAGCTTCGCTTGTTCTATTTCAATACCTCAGTGGCGAACAACGAACCCAAGGAAATTTCTTGATGTGACTCCAAATGCACATTTAAGAGGGTTCATCGTGAGTTGAATCTTCTTAGGCGTTCAAAGACTCTCCTTAGGTCGCGAAGATGATCTTCCATATTCTTCGATTTTACCACCAAATCATTAATGTAACACCCTACATGTTTATGGAGAATGTCATCAAAGGTATTCCGCATAGCCCTTTGATATGTTGCACAAGCATTGTTCAAGCCGAAAGGCATCACCTTATAAATAAACTCTTTTTGGAGTCCGGAATGTTGTAAGCTCTTCATCCTTAGGTGTCACACAAATCTGATTATGCCCAGACAATCCATCCATGAAGGACAAAGCTTCATGGACCATTGTAGCGTCTATCATAACTTCGGCGATGGGCAGTGGGAAGTCATCCTTTACGCTTGCTTCGTTTAAATCTCGAAAGCCAATACAGATTCGAATTTGACTATTCTTCTTCCTCACCGGGACAATGTTAGAGATCCACGTAGGGTTCTTGAATTCTTGAATGAATCCAACCTCAATGAGCTTATTTAGTTTCGTTTCAATCAACGGAACTAACTCAGGTTGAAATGCGGCGTTGAGCTTGCTTGACATGTCATGCCCACTTTCTTATTGACGATTAAGGAACTGCCATCTTTGGGTCTAAGCTCGACATTTCTTTGTAAAACCACGCAAATACATCCTTGAATTCATGTCGCAGCCTAATGTATTCTTGCTATTCCTTATCTATCAACAAGGCGCTTATGAAGATGGGTCGCTGTTCGTCGGTTGTACCTAGATTAATCTCCTTCAACTCATCAACAAATGATATGTCACTTCTTCAAGTTCAAGTGGAACATGCTTCCTCAGCATCTTCCACCTCTACTGGAACATCTTCAAAAAGAGTGATGTGATTTGATGATGCCGCTTGTTCATTGACTTCCTCAGTAGTTCTGAATCTATACACGCTCTTGTTTGTCCGTTTCTCTATCTCACTTGGACAATACACATGGTGTTATTTGTTTCAGTGATAAGCCCTCTCCTAATTAGCAAAGTAATCTCTCTGTCTAGGACATTTCAACATCTCGAGAAGTTGTATGATGGATGCTAGTAGTAACATAATTTGATGAGACCACACTTTCCCTATCATCCTCTTCATCATCCCGGAAATGAGTCAGAATCACAGTTTGCATCTTAGCCATTAGGACACTTCTGTATGATATTGGTAGGGTCGTGTGGTGTTACATTCGATAGGGAATCAAGCTAAGGAGTTTCTGGAAGGGTCCCTTGGTGACACTCACGCTTTCGTGACTATTTCTCTGACCCGTTCGAAGAGGGCCGAGCCTATCAAAGACATAGATACATTTCACTTTCTCGCCATGTTCATCCAATGTATCTTCTATTGACGAAGCCTCATTTTTCATGATATAGTTTGTGTTGGCTCTCCAAATACAACACGAATAGGACTTTCAGAAACATACCCTAAATCCATTTTGGTGCTTTTGGCAGTATATCGAATTTTCTTCAACATTATTTGAGTTGGATTAAGTCCATACTCCGACTGACTAGGGACTTCGGGAGTTCATTATCCTAAAATAGAACTTCCTTATGGATCTTACCCAACTCTAACAAGAAGCTTGAAAGCCTTTGGCATAACATATGGTGAATTCAAGTTCAAGCGATCCTCACGCTCTGTCTTAGCACCTTGAACTGGATGGACGAAGCCTTCAAGTGGTGGCCGGGAAGGCTTATTTGCATCAAGCTTTTGTTAAAGGCAACGTAAAATATTTTAGCACCTCAATTCCCATTAGAGATTGTTTGCCCTTATCACAAATAGTAGTACGTGTATCCTTGTCTTCTTCGACACGATCATCTTGAGATTATTTGAGCACCTCAATTCCCATTAGAGATTCTTTGGGTCTTGCCATTTTTGCATCAGGATAATATTACTTAGCATCAACAAAGTATGATTTTTCTTAAGTGAAAGGCTTAACATCTCCAACCACCATCTTCATAGTTCCCTCCTTGCAGTATTTGAAGCACTAATGCATAGTGGACGAAACTACTCCATTCTCATGAAGCCATGGACGACCTAGAAGCATATTGTATGATGTCTTGGCATTTATGACATGGAACAGTACAATCGAGACCAAAAGCTCTTTGTCCCTCTTGGTTAAACCCTTGAATCATCAAGCGACTATTCGAGAGATCGTTTATGGGGATCTCCAATTTCTTCAGTATCCAAAAGGGTAAGATGCTAACTCTCGAGCCTCCGTTGATCAAGATTCGATTTATCTTCTACTCATGAGTATATCCGGTTACGAACGACCAGTTGTGGGATTGTGAGGCATGTGCAAATATTCATCAATGAAGGTGATTAAAGAGCTGCAGTCTTGGATTGGATGCCCTACCAAGTGATGGTATTTGCAATACTTTGGGTCATTAGTTCGTCTAGCTTCTTTCAGCTGCTTCATTTCTGGCAGCTCGATGAGATTTTCTTTGATCAAATCATCGAATATATCGGATACATCGGAGTCTAAGAATGGATAAGTCCTCTCTTGCATCTCCTTTTAAGTTGGCCTCCTCTGCCCCTATCCTCTGGAGTATTTTTTTCCTTATCATCCTTGACATCTTCCTTTCTTCGAAACTTTACTGGCATTGCATTAACATCCATTGACTCTTTAGTTTGCGCTTTTCTGAGGGGTTTTCCGTCTTTCCTAACTTCTTGCTTATCTTTGAACTTGTGAGACTCATGAATTGGAGGTCCATCAACTTCGACTTCAGCCATGCTCAGCTCCATCCAAGAGCTCTAGTTGCTAGCTCTTCAAATGTCCTTGGTCGGATTCCTTGGAGGATGTACCAAAGACCCCATTGTATTCCTTGGATGTATATTTCAATTGGCGAGCTTTCCAACAGTAGATCCTTATAGAAATGGTTGAGGAACTCTTGCTTCATTTGTTCCCAACTATCTATGGAGTTGGCTTCTAGGTCTATATACCAGCCGAATGTATTTCCCTTCAATGAGCGGACAAATTACTTTGCCAAATGATCGCCATAAGTCTCGAAATTGTTGCATGTCTCAATAAAAATGTGCAATATGTAGTTTACCTTTGCCATCAAATATCTAGAATTTAGGAGGATGGTAGCCTACACACATTTTTAGATTGTCAATTCTCTGAGAGTATGGTTTGGTGTAAGTCAAAGATGACTTAGGTGTCCCATCAAACTTGTCTTTGATGGTTCCCAAAATGATCTCTTTAAATTGGTTGATAGGGACCAAACCACCAGTGCAGACTTGCAGCTCATTCAAAGTTCGCTCCTTTTTCGTTGGTTGATGTTAATGTCCCGCAGACTCTTCCACTTCACCTTGGTCCACGAAAGGTTCTTTCCCAGGATCACGACTTGTATCACCATTGTCGAACCTACTCCTTAGCTTTTTAATCTTCAAGTGTGCTCTTAGACATGTCTTGTAAGTCCTTTAATAGCTTTAGTCAAACTTACGAGCTGCTCCTCCAGAGTTGAGCTATTTGTCATCATTGCGGGAGCAATGTTGGGAGCAGATGAAGAACTTGATGTAGAGCAAGAAGTAGAACTTGTAGAGTTGTCATTTCCATCTCTATTACCATTAACAATATCTGGCAAAGCCTTCTTATCAGTTCCAGATGAAGTATTTCGCTCTGAAGTTTCCGATGATTGTGAGTTTCTTGACATGCTCCTCGTGATAACACTGACATTTACATTTGGAGAGTTTGTTTCAGTGATCTTTGTCAGCACGATCTTGTGAGGCGCTATAGCATTGTTTTCAACTTTTGGTTGAGGAGAAGAGATGAGAGGTGGAGAGGTCCAACCGGGCATGCCAAATTTGTAACAATAAACTTTGCATATTAAATTAACAAACACAAAAAATTGTACAAATTGATTTGAACTGGATTAAATGAAGAAATCTGTAGGTTACAATCTCTAGTCTTCAATTCTCTGATTCTTCTCTTCGAATATTTTCTTAAAATGTAAAATCTTCGAATATTTTCTTTCAATTTAAGAATTTGGAGTGAAATCTCCTTCTTGATCTCCTCCGCTGCATATGTTTCTCTTCAATAACGTTTGTCCAAAGGCTGAATAGCTTGATTCCGGATTAGCGCTACTTCTTGATGCCTTTGAAGAAGAACGTCTTTGAATCTTCAAGAACATCTTCAAGTTTGAATCCAGGAGCTCTTCTAATCTTCTTGAAGCTTTCAACTTGTGTCTTGAATTAATAAAGAGAGGCCTCCTTTATCGGGGTGGGGAGGAGCTATTTCCATATTTTCTTTGCCATGTCGCACCATTTGATTAGCCACCATGGATTTGATTGGGCCTGATTGATTTGGTTGGGTTGTTCTGGCTTTTGGGCCTTTTATTGGATTAGGCCATTTTGACTTGACTTAGCCTTTTTATTTGATTAGGCCATTTTGACTTGATTGACCCTTTTTATTTAATTAAGCCCTTTTTCATTTTGACTTGATTGACTAGGCCTTGCTTTGTTTGATTCGTCCTTTGCCTAAGTATTGGTAGAGCATTTATCAAATAAGTATCAATTATACTATATCCTTAGGAAATTAATTTAATTAAATTTCCAAGACATGCATAGTATTTTTTATTGATATTTAATTATTTTCCATGTGTTGCCATTTAATTTGACACAAAATTTATTTATTTACGGAAACATTATCTGGGCTTTGGTCAAAACATATAATAAATACTTAGAAATAAACATGTATATAATAATTTCAAGTTATTTATATTGTAGGTGAGAGATGTACTTATTTGACTACTTTTATTACTCAACCTTCAACGTGACAAGGAAGACGGTATATGATTACGATGTGCTTTCATTCTGAACCGGTCCATGCACATACTTTTCTTACAAATAGATTTAACACCATTATTCATAGTAGGAAGATCTTATTCACATGGTTGTATATATAATATATACATGCATTAGGTGTTGTAAGTTTTGTGTGTCAAAAATGTTTGTATGACTGAGCAAGAAACTGGTTAGTTAAGCTGAGGAACGGAGAGAGGATGAAAAGCTGAAATAGAAGGAAAACAGAATCAGGAAAGCAAAAGAGGGAAAAACGGTTATTCTGTTAACAGGGATAAGACAACGGTTTCATAACAGAAAAACCGTTGTCTATTAGCTTCCAACTGGCAGTTTTCTGGTTTGGCTTTGAATCTGTTTTCTGACGGTTTGCAGCGGTTATTCTTCCCATTCAGCTGCGTATATACACATTGGAGGATGACAAAACACAGCACAACAAGCCTTAGAAGTTAGATCAATAAATGTGAGCTTGAGTGGGAAATTAATCTCAACTTATAAGGGATTAATTCTTGAGTGTTTCTTGTAACTTTGTGATTCATTCCATAGTGAATTCTTCTTCTGATTTTGCCTGTGGATGTAAGCTTTCAAAGCTGAACCACGTAAATCGTTTGTGTTTGTTTTTCTGTTCATGTTAATTCATTTTCTTTTCACAAAGAGAGTTGATAGTTTGTGAGATTGAGGTGAGTGTTATTGAGTGTTTGTTAAGTGGAATTTGCAACAGTGGCGCCATCTGTGGGAAACACCACGTACTGAAGATCTTAATACTCACTCATTATGTCAATCTCAAAGTTTGAAGCAGAAAAATTCAACGGCAAGAACGATTACGGTCTCTGGAAGTTGAAGATTAAGGCGTTGCTGATTCAACAAGGGCTGGGAGCTGCCCTCAAAGGAGATAAAGGATTCTCTGCCTCTGTTACCCCTGATCAGAGGTTAGAAATCCAAGAAAAGGCTCATAGCCTGGTGATACTTTGCCTTTCTGACAAAGTCTTGCGCGAAGTTTCCAAAGAAACGAGTGTTGAAGGAGTAATGGAGAAATTGGATCAGATCTATCTCATCAAATCCATGGCAAACAGGCTATATTTGAAATATAAACTGTTCTCCTTCAAATTTATGGCAGAAAAAGGGGTTGAGGATCAGTTGGATGAGTTCAACAAAACTCTAGATGATCTGGAGGCCATAGAAGTGAAGATGGAGGATGAAGACAAGGCAGTGCTGCTTCTAAACTCTCTGCCTCAGGCATTTGACCACCTCAGAGATGCCATGCTCTATGGAAGAGACTCAAAAATTACCTTGGCCGAGGTTCAAGCAGCTTTAAAGGGAAAAGAACTCCAGAAGATGAAACAAGTAAAACAAGAGAGTGTTCCTGAAGGTCTAAACATCAAGAAAGGCAGGTTTCAGAAGCCATTTCAATCTGGAGACGGTTTTAAGAAGAATCAAAATCCAAAGCCAAAACAAACTGATCAGAAGGAGTCCAGGAAGTGTTTCTTTTGCAAGAAACCAGGACACTTAAAGAAGAATTGTTTTGAATGGAAGAAGAAACAAAACCAGAAAGGTGCATCTACCTCAAATGCTGCAGAAATAGCAGAAGCCTCAAGTGATGATCCTCAGGTATTAAACATTGCAGACTCTAAATCTATGAGTGAATGGATTTTAGATTCAGGGTGTAGTTTCCATATGACACCTCACTTGGATTGGTTTGAAAATTTTAAAGAACAGAATGCTGGAACTATCTTATTGGGAAATGATCAAGTATGCTGTGTTAAGGGAATAGGTGAACTGAAATTGAGAACACATGATAATAAGATCATCACCTTGACAGAAGTTAGATACATTCCCCAGTTAAAAAGGAATCTGATAAGCCTTGGCACTTTAGAAAAGAAGGGATGCTGGTTTAAATCTGAAAATGGTTTTCTGGATGTTATAATGTGATACCCCGACTCTTTATAACACAATAAAGTACACTTTTTGCATTTTAAAATATTTTTATCAATTTTATTTTAGCTTAAATTGCAAAGTTATTTGATTTTATGATTTTATTTTGGCAAATAAGTTTGACCGCGGTGTACCAGGTCGACTGCACTCCTAACACCTAAAAGAAAAGAATTAAAAATTTAAAATATAGAAGCTTAAAGTTAACATCGGGCTTAAGAAATAAGAAACAAAATTAATTTATTCTAAGTATTTTACATTTACCTAAAATAAAAACTAAAGCTAAAAAAAATATATATAAGTTTATACATGTAATAAAGTTAATATGATAATAACTAACTATATACATGTTTGCATACCTACGACTAAGCATCACATATAATGTTCATAATGATAACAAATTATTAACATTCTATTTTTAGTAAAACATATTACTATATTTAGTATGTAAAACATATTACTATATTTAGAAAACTAAACCTTGTAAGTAATACATCAATCTAACTTATTATATGTAGTAAAGGTATAAGTGATGCATTTGTAGTAAAATTGTTATCCCACATCGGAAATCAGTTTGAAATATTTACAAAGTTTTCTATATAAAATAGGCAGTAGATTACACATTAGAAATAATAAGTAAAGATTTCATTGAATATATTGGATTTCCTTTAACTAGGAGGTCCTTAACAGTTTATTTTCGACAACGCTCGGGCCGGTGTTTTGGGAAGTTGTCGTATAGTATTAAAATCTTTTGAGGTATGTCTTCTTTAATAGTTTTCTTTTCTTATTGTCATTTGCAGTTTATATAGATTTAGGAATTTAATTATTTTCTTGATTTAAGTAGAATTATAACTTTAGCTATTTTCTTAAGTTTGTGTTAAATAGTTGTTGTTTAAGATGCATATTAGTTAGTTTAAAATATTTATTAATGTAATTAATAATTTAAATTTAATAAGATAATTAGGCCTTTTAATTTAGGACTATAATTTTTTACGACTTGGCTTATGTGTTAGGGATTGTAAAAATAGATATAATTCAAGGATAATGTACCACACTTAATAATCGTTAAATAGTAAGCTCGATAAGTAATAATAATTAATTAAACAACATGTGCTAGGTGTAGTGCAGGTCGGGCCTTGGGACATACGCGAATTACGTACTTTAAAGCAAGCAAAACAAGGTGGGTGACTGGGCTATTTGTAAGTACATTATGCCATTGAACATGTATTTTGATAAATATGTTTGCCTTCGGGCTTATTGATATGATACCTCTTAAGTCGTAAGATTGGCTTTTGAGAAAGGCTCTTAAGTCGTAAGATTGGCTTTTGAGTAGGGCTTGGGAGTCGTAAGATTGGCCCCTAAGTCCAGCAATATGGCTTTTGAGTCGTAAGATGGGCTCCTAAGTCAAGGATGTATTTATTATTGTGCATCATCATTTAGTATAACTGCTTACAAAGTTCCCACTGAGTTTATACTCATGCCCATAATTACAAATCTTCAGGTTAGTTGAGCGAGGTGACGGGGCTGTTGCGGCAAAGGTCACCGGGTTCATTCTTCTACCCGCAACTTAAAGATGTTTTTGCCTCTTCTATGTATATAAATAAGTTTGTGTGTCACAAAATCCGAGATTTTCATTTTCTTAGAAACTTTGGAACCGCTAGTGTAAATATGTTCTGGCAGTGTCTTATAGTCAATAAAATTTCTACTTTTATCCAACAAATATTTCATGTCACGCTTTCGCACTTTTTCTGATTTATTACTTAATCAAAAGAAAAGAAAAATTTAGTAGCACTTCAATCCCGAGTTAATGGGATTGGGGCGTTACATATAAAGAATCAGTCAGTTGTCCTAAGGGGTGTAAGAAGGTCAAGCCTATACTATCTAATGGGATCAGTGATTCTTGGAGAAGCTGATTCTGTGGAAAAGAGCAGTATAGATTTATGGCATGCCAGACTTGGGCATGTGAGTGATTCTGGACTGAGACAATTGTTGAAGCAAAAACTGATCAAATCAAGGGATGAGAGTCAGAAGAAACTCTGTGAAGATTGTATTCTAAGTAAGAGCAAGAAACTTCCTTACCCTGAAGGCAAGAAATGCTCTAATGCACCTCTAGAATACATTCATGCTGATCTTTGGGGCCCTTCAAGAACTCCAACTCTTGGAGGAGGCAGGTATTTTCTGAGCATCATGGATGATTTCTCCAGAAAGCTATGGTTATATGTTCTGAAACAAAAGTCTGAAGCCCTGGAGAAATTCAAAGTATGGTGCAAGCAGGTGGAAAATGAAAGAGATGCATGTGTGAAGTGTTTGAGGACAGACAATGGTCTTGAGTTCGTGTCTGAAGAGTTTAACAGTTTCTGCAACACCAAGGGAATAAAACGGCATAAAACAGTCCCAGCAAATCCTCAACAAAATGGCATCATTGAGAGGATGAATAGAACCATACTGGAAAGGGTTAGAAGCATATTATCAAGCTCAGGTTTGGATAAGAGGTTTTGGGGAGAAGCAGCTTCTACTGCTGCTTATTTGATCAACAGATGCCCTTCCAGTGCCATTGAAAATCTGACTCCTGAAGAAAAATGGTCAGGGAAGTCTCCCAGATATGAACACTTAAGAGTTTTTGGATGTAGAGCTTATGCTCACACAAAACAAGATAAGTTAGAAGTCAGGGCAATCAAATGCTTGATGCTTGGATATCCTGATGGAACAAAAAGATACAGACTATGGAATACAGAACCTGGAGCAGGGAAGACTATCATCAGTAGAGATGTGGTATTCTCAGAAGAAGACATGCCACTGAAAGAAGCCCAGAAGATCAGGATTCAAACTGATAACACTAATAAGAAGTTATCAGTTAAGGTGAAGTCAGAAGATGAAGCAGAAGAAGACTCTGAAGAAGGATCAGATACTGAATATAATGAACAATCAAGACTACAGGATTATCAGCTTGTGAGGGATAGGGAAAGAAGGATACCCAGACCCTCTACCAGATATGCTGATGAATATCTTACAGCCTATGCACTGATTTCTGCTGAAGAGATGGACAGCCTTGAACCTAGAAACTATAAAAAAGCTATTGAGAGCAATGAAAGGATTCAGTGGATGCTTGCAATGAGGGAAGAGTTAGACTCTTTGGAGAAGAATCAAACATGGGCTCTAGTAGACAGACCAAAGAATCAAAGATTGGTCAGTTGCAAGTGGATCTTCAAGAAGAAACTGGAAGTAGCCCAGACAGAAACCATCAGATTCAAAGCTAGGTTGGTTGCCAGGGGATTCACACAGAAGGAAGGTATTGACTTCAATGAAATATTCTCTCCAGTAGTAAAACATTCATCAATAAGAATTTTGCTAGCCATTGTCACTCAATATGATTTAGAACTGGAACAGTTAGATGTAAAGACAGCCTTCTTGCATGGTGATTTGAATGAAAAGATATATATGGCACAACCAGAGGGTTTCATTGTTCCTGGAACAGAAAACAAGGTATGTCTGCTGCAAAAATCCCTATATGGTCTGAAACAGAGTCCTAGGCAGTGGTATTTAAAGTTTAATAGTCATATGCAAAGGATTGGGTTTCAGAAGTCAAAGTATGACAGTTGTGTGTATCTGAAATTCAGAGGAAAAGAAGTTGTTGTGTTCCTACTACTGTATGTGGATGACATGTTAGTAGCTAGCAAGAGTAAAGAAGAGATTAATAATCTGAAAAGAGAGCTTCAGTCTGTGTTTGACATGAAGGTGTTGGGAAATGCTAGGAGGGTATTGGGAATGGACATCATCAGAAACAGAACTGGTGGAGTGCTTTGGCTAAATCAGCAGAGTTATATTCATAAGGTGTTGACCAGATTTAATATGCAAGAATCAAAACCAGTATCAGTTCCACTAGGTTTACACTTTAAGCTAAGTGAAGAACAGAAGCCACAGATAAGAGAAGAAGAGAATGAGATGAAGAATATACCTTATGCAAATGCAGTAGGGAGTGTTATGTACACTATGATTTGTACAAGACCTGATGTGGCCCATGCCATATCTGTGGTTAGCAGGTACATGTCTGATCCAGGTGGTGCTCATTGGAATGCCTTAAAGTGGCTACTCAGATATCTGAAAGGTACTAGTGATTTTGGAATATTGTTCAAGAAAGATGATACAGAATCTGGAAATGTGTTATGTGGTTACTGTGATTCAGACTTTGCTGCAAATCTAGACTCAAGGAAGTCTCAATCAGGTTATATTTTTACTCTGTTTGGAGCCTCAGTTAGCTGGAAGTCTATGCTGCAATCAGTAGTTGCCTTATCCACCACATAAGCAGAGTTTATGGCCATTACTGAAGCAGTAAAAGAAGCTTGCTGGTTAAAGGGTATCCTGGAGGAGTTTGGATTCAGACAAAAAGCAATAAAGCTGTACAGTGACTCACAAAGTGCTTTGCACTTGTCTAAGCACCAGATGTTGCATGATCGTAGTAAGCATATCGATGTAAAATTTCATTTTGTCAGAGATATCACTGAAAAGGGAGCAGTGATATTAGAGAAGATCAGGTCTGAGGATAACCTGTCTGATATGCTGACTAAAGCTCTAACTACAGAAAAATTCTATCTTTGTCTGCAGTTAGTTCGGATATCTAGTTTGGAAAGGAGTTAGCTCCTGGATAGGAGCAGAAGTTGGTAAGAACAGGAGTGTTTTCAATATGGTTGAAGTATGAGGTTTGATTGTTTTTCTTCTACATTGTTTGACAAGGTGGAGAATGTAAGTTTTGTGTGTCAGAAATATTTGTATGACTAAGCAAGAAGCTGGTTAGTTAAGCTGAGGAACGGAGAGAGGATGAAAAGCTGAAATAGAAGGAAAACAGAATCAGGAAAGCAAAAGAGGGAAAAACGGTTATTCTGTTAACAGGGATAAGACAACGGTTTCATAACAGAAAAACCGTTGTCTATTAGCTTCCAAAAGGCAGTTTTCTGGTTTGGCTTTGAATCTGTTTTCTGACGGTTTGCAGCGGTTATTCTTCCCATTCAGCTGCATATATACACATTGGAGGATGACAAAACACAGCACAACAAGCCTTAGAAGTTAGATCAAGAAATGTGAGCTTGAGTGGGAAATTAATCTCAACTTATAAGGGATTAATTCTTGAGTGTTTCTTGTAACTTTGTGATTCATTCCATAGTGAATTCTTCTTCTGATTTTGCCCGTGGATGTAAGCTTTCAAAGCTGAACCACGTAAATCGTTTGTGTTTGTTTTTCTGTTCATGTTAATTCATTTTCTTTTCACAAAGAGAGTTGATAGTTTGTGAGATTGAGGTGAGTGTTATTGAGTGTTTGTTAAGTGGAATTTGCAACAGTCACGTTAGAGTCCATATCATGCATTCATGCACTAGTGTTTCATAAAATATTTAGTTGTCATATATATTTGAGGTATAGAGTGAAATAAAATAAATTAAACAGAAGAGGAGTGAGGAAGAGATGTGATGATCTCTAAGGGCTACATTGGTAGCCAAGATAAGCCTAAGATTGGGTAGTTATCTCATCTTATCTCCTTGTTTGGTACATAAGATAAGTATATGTTAGGCCCACGTTTAAATAAAGCCAGCCTCAAATTACTGTTCTTCTTCATGCTACACAACTAGCTTGAGGGCCACGATAGAGTATATAAGGCTCAATCCATATTAGGAGATGATAAGACAAACTTGTCCCCCAATATTTCAGTCAGCCACCGATCCCCAAGTTGAATTTTACCCAAGGTTTCCTTCTCTTATTCTCTCATTCTCAAATTGGGCAAGCAAGTTCAAATCTATAGTTCTCGAATGTTGGCAAAATATTTATGTCATTATCCTAAAAGTAGAAGAATGAGTCGATTCATATGTATACATATTGCTCAAGAGATCACAAGTTGGTAAATGGGTAAAATTTAGCTTGAAGTTATGAAGTTGCAGATGAAGTACAGTGCATGTAATTTTGCAAAGGAATTTGAAGGTTTTGATGAGGTAATAATAAGTGCCTGAAAAAATGTGCACACTTTTAACATTATTTTTGGCTATTACAGAAATGATTTTTGCATTTTGGTGCAAATGTCTTTTTTAATTCACTTTCATTTTCTAGCTTTTCTTTGAGATAGAAGACTTGTATATGATGGAGGACGTATTTTGAAAATTCATGTACTTGGTGAGGATAAATATGTAAATGCATGAGTTAATCGTGAATTTAGTCTAGCCTAACAAACATTCAATTTATGGTATCTTATTTACTGAACGCAAATATGCGATACGAATCATCCTTTATCTTCGATCAACATTTTTACTTAAACTACATTTTCATATCTCAACATGGCTACCAAACTAACCGTATGCGAGTGAATAATTGCTAAATGAATAGGCGCAAATTCATTGAAACCATTTATGGAGAAGACACTGTCTTGTTTTGGATGCGTCCATTCAAAACAACTCATCAAAAACTATATATACACCCTACGAGATAAGTCTACTTATTGAAGTGAATAAGAATCAAATTCCCCCACACTAAATAGAGTTAACTCTTTATTCTCTTATATTTCTTATTTTCAAAATAAACCTTGAGATTCTTGCTCCGTGTAATTCGAGAGAGTGCAATTTACGAATTACAAGTGAGATGGATTTTGTATCATGGAAGGTGAATTCCTAATATCATTTGCACCGTAATGGAAAGAATTTATACCTTTAAAGATAACATCATTTAAGATATGTCTGGTCTATATAAATCCATCACCCACTATAATTGTAGCGCCCCAAAGCCAGCTTATCTGGATCGGAGACACAACTGCGATAAAACACTCAGCCCGGTTGCCCAATCCAAGTGTGCTACCAAGCAACTATCATTCATTTGTTGTGAAAATACTATAAAAATGCGGAAATAAAAATTTTCATAACTTAAACTTGTGTCCATAACACTGAAAATAGAAAATTATTTTAGAAGCTCAGGAGATAAATTCTCTCTTGTTTAAATATACATCTAAGGAGAATTGCTGAGTTGATCAACAATCCCATGCTGCCGATCTATGACCTGGAAAATATTTGATAGGAAGGCATGAGTTTTTTGGAAAACCCAGAGGATAATCTTGTAAGTTGTTATATCAATTAGATAGTACACCTTTACGTCAACCTCAAACATTATACATCGGATGTCGGCTTCAGACAGGTACTTGAAACCGAGAAAAAGTGTTGAATTAGGACATGGTTCTTTATAAACCCTTGTCTATATTTTCAATTTTCTTCTCAAAAATCGTGAGCATAATAATGCTCCGTACAACCATATAGGAATCCCTGAGTCAAGTATGATCAATACAAGACCCGATGTACTCTTCATGTGCATGATAATATTTCCGTGCTTTGGCATTTATCCTTGAATCTATAAGTAGCTTCGAAATAAACTTCAAGATCAAACATAAAATCCTAACATACTTAAGTTCATGGTAGAATCATAAGAACACGCTTTCATAGGAATAAAAAACACATAATCAACATGAAATCATCACAAAACCCTAACTCTAATTTCTTATAATATTTCGAAAATTTTCTTCTTTTTGCCTAATAAGTTTTATTTCAATTCCAAATCATTCCTTAGCAAGATTATGATGTTTTAACATATTTTCATGATAAGAAAACACGTTTCAACAATTTCTTTCAGTATTTTCTTCATAGTAATAATTCAAGAATTATTTGATCATTCTTCCAACCTTCATATAAATTTATGAATTTTGAATATGTTACTACTTAACATGTATAAAACTAGCTCATAACAAGATTATAGCGTCATGGCCTAAAATGGTGAAAATAGGGTTTTAGGATTAAAAAATAATAATTTATTGCAACTTGTTGCAAAAATAAATCTAGGTTGCGATTTTATACCAAACAATTTAAATTTTAAACCTTTTGATATCGAAATATAATTTTTCTAGTCCTTAAATAAATGTTTATTGCACAAGGGGTATTTAAATAAATTTATTTTGCTTAAATAGTGAAATTTAACCAAATATTCTTTAATTTAAAATAATTACTCAAACTCAAATATAAATACAATTTTCATCATAATTCATAACTAATATATCACACAATATTTAATCATATTCCTTGGCACATAAGAAGATTGAATATCACAAATTAGAACCAAAATGGAATTTTTCTATTTGGTTTTAAATAAAATAAATCATTTTAAGTCATTAAGTAAATCTATGCAAAAATTTAATTTCATATAATTATTCTTATTATTTATAATATTTATTCATTAATTAATTCTTTATTTGATAGCACCGTGTATGCGGTCGAACTTGGCTCCGGATCACTTCTCCTTGAGAAAACTAAAAAAGATAGAATGCAAGATAACGAAATTTTATGGAATATATGTATTTTCATATTTTAGTTAAATAAAGCTTGAAATAATGATGCATGAAAATATTTTATATGGTTATTACATCCTTTCCGCAACATCCATTATGAAATAATAAGTGATAGCATGCTTATGGGAGTAATATTGTGATAACCTCTTTCTTGCGATTCCAATTCATATCTTATCCTTCTAAATCAATCATTCATTACCTTAATAGGATATTTCTCTTTTTAAAGGTTTGTACAATCGTACTTAAGGCTTTGACTGGACTTAGGGAAATGTCACATTTCCTACGGACTTTTGGAAATGGTTTTGTCCTTTCATCTCTTTCCTCAAGACTTAAAATCTTCCATATGATAATATAATCTCATTGCTTGAGAGATCAGTACATCTTCTTATAGAGGACTTTTCAATAGTGTCATTCTAGTAGCAACTTATTAATTACCTATGATTACAAGTGAGCTCTATAAGACATAAGTATGTTTCTCAACTTCCTCTAAAGTCTAACACGTATGCTCTCAAGGGTTCCCTTAGTCTTCAAATGGTTCTCTGAGGTTAACTATCTATTTTAGAAAAACAAATAATACTAAAATTGCATCGAGTCTCCATTGCCTTTTTTATAGTCTCTTCTATAAATTGGGAGGTGCATGGTCTTGCTTAGAAACTATGGATATTAGCTCTCTGTGTAATCTGAAAATTCTATCAGTACATAATCATGTCCAATCATCTATTATGTCTCTTGTATGGGCATAAATAAGTGGTATTTCTAAGACAATCCATCACTACCCATATGACATCGTGATTATTTAACGCGTTGAATAAAGTACCATAAAATCCATTATATCGTGTTCCTATTTTGCACTCTGGAAATTCTTAGTGTCTCAACATTCGGAATGGTTGTTGGTGTACTACTTTGACTCGTCGGCAAATCAAACATCTGCCTACAAATTGGCAATCATCCTTTGTATTCCACCTGATCAGAAGTTTTGCTTCACATCTTGGTATCTCTTAGTGCCTCCTGGATGTGCATGTACGGGATGTTGTGTGCTTCCTTAAGCATCTCGTTTATATGTCATCATTTCCTTCATTTCCATGCTTATAGGGTAACCTTGGTTTTTATTTTTTCATAAGATCTTTATGACATTCATCGATGAAGTGACCATTGGCTTCTGATCACTTCAAAGACCTTTAAAAGTGAAACGCTCTTTGGTTGGTCCTTCGAAATCTATTTCACACTTGTGATATCGTATCGTTGCTTTGTTTTTGCTTAGGCAATCTAATCCTACAGTTATATCGAATCCTTGAATCGTAAGAATATGGAGGTCAATCCTAAGTTCGTGACTGTTGAATCTTAGGGTAGGTCTCATATGAGCTCGTTAATCTTAGTGGTTTCTTCCAATGAAAATCTTATAATTAGGTAAATTCTCACATTATCCTTCATTTTCTTCTTACTTCTAAAGCATTCAAGTATAGAAGAACCCCTATAAAATAAAACGTCCACATGTATCTTACAAACGCATAGTCTCATTTCCTTCTCTGCTCCCTGGTAGGCGATCGTCATGTGTCGCTACCAAATTAAATTAAGTACAAATATATAGATATATAGATGAATATATGTATATATTTATACTAAGCCTTAACCTAAAACTCTAACTAGTAGAGCGATAAGTAAAGGTCGATCCCACTAGGAACGGTTAAACAATATTGTCTTAATATGTCAAGCAATTGTATAATTCAAACAAGAATAAACTCGAACAATGGAAGTAATAAAGGTGAGGGGGTGGTACACGTGTCCCGTGCACACACTTTAGGGCACTTTTAGTGCCATTTTAGTGTCAATAATATGCATAATCACGTGTATTTAGTGCTTTTGTACTCTCATGGGCAAAATAATGCGTTTTTGTTGTTTTTGTGTTAAGACGGGTGAAAAAGGATCGAAAAAGAACATCAAATGACTGAGGAGTCGAGGGATCGATCGAGGCAACAAAAGGAAGGGCTAACTGAAGATCTCGGCCGAGACATGATGAAAATCTCGGCCGAGATGAGTCTCCAGGGTAAACATGAAGAATTGCAAAACTGAAGATCTCGGCCGAGACAAGCAACGCATCTCAGCCGAGATGAGTTTCCAGAGAATTTTAGGCTTTTCAAAAGACCAAGATCTCGGCCGAGATAAAATCCAATCTCGGCCGAGATGAGTTAAACCCTAGCCAGCCCGAATTTCTCCTTTTCACGTCTCGGCCGAGATGAAGTTGAACCTCGGCCAAGATCAGCTTTCGACCCACCAGCTGAAAAATCTCTTTTTCATGTCTCGGCCAAGACACACTTGCATCTCGGCCGAGATTCCTTACCCTGTTTTAAAATCCTGAATGCGATTTCGCTTATTTTTTACTAACACTTTCTCCCCTTATATATATCATCCCATTCGAATTTGACCTAACTTTTTGATACTTTTGGAAGCACTATTTAGCCACCATCACATCCAAGGAGGAGATAAGGGCAAGAAGAAGTCACGTCATCTTCCCCATTGATCATTCTTGGGTTTTATCACTCTATCTTTATGAATTCTTGTATTTTCTGTAATTTCTTGATTGTATTAGGTGTAATGGGTAGCTAGCCCCCTTAATTCTACCCTTGATCATGTTGAACCTTTATTGATGATGAGAATGTGATTATTGACTCTTGATGTTACCTTATTTATGCAATTTAAATGTTCTATAATGCTTGATTGGATTGTCTCATGCCTAGATGCTTGTTTTAGGATTGATCACCCTTTGGGAGGCATTTATTGTATGTTGCTGATGTGCATATATTATTCCATATTTTATATCCATATTCCCTTATTTTTGGTTGATTATTATTCTTTATTGATCTTTATTAATTATCTTTTCATGTAGGAGAATAATAATTGGACTTGGAGCAAATTGGGCTTAAATTAATGTTTTGGACTGAAAAGTGAAGAAGCGGGCCGAGATAGAGAGAAGATGGGCTTGAATTTGTTACATTTTATGTAATTATCTAGATATTATTTAGATATTTCCTTTTTAGAGATAAGATTGAATGTTACTAAAATTTGATTAGGAGTAGGAATAGGAATTTTTTTTTCTAGCGTGATTTTAAGAGGAGGGAGACGCGCACAGTCCAGAACAAGAATTCCAATACACGGTCTCTCTCTTCTCTCCCAAAAATTCACGCCACGTTCTCCTTTCCTCATAGTTTTCATCTTTTGTTCTCTACGCTTTGTTGAAGACCTTGGATTCCATCATCAGTAATTAAGGTTATTTTCTAGTTCAAGGGTCTATTTCAATTATGTTATTGTGAGGCTATGTGATTTAATCGTTCTTGTTTAATTAAGTATTTGTAGATTCAAGCTTATTTATATAGGAATTGTTTATTTGATTGAATTGACAACTCAATTGATTATTCAAATTCTGATTGTTATTCATGAATTCATGATCCGTAATTGTCATGAAGGATTGAACCCTAGTAGCAATAGGTTAAATTAATCGTGATATCGTGATTAATTTAACCTAATTGAATCTGCAAGCTAATTATTAATAGTTGCAGCTATCTCGACTATTAGTAATTAGGTTTAACTATTTTCATAAATCGTAATGCTATCATTAACGTGGTATGGAACGCTATCGTGCCCAACTCGTTAATGATAAGTATTGATCGGTTGCTGGGATTGGTTAATTAATTTAGGAAAACACAAGATTTATTAGGGCTATCCTAATAATTCTTTGGTTAAACTATTTGAATTGCAAGAAAATATATATGTGAGCCTATGATCAATAGTATAATTGAATGTCAACACCCTTGGATCAGTGTCAGGTAGTATTTGATTCATCTTTATATTTTAATTATTCTATTTGCATGTTTTAGTTAATTATTAGATTCTTCGTTTAGCTTAGACAAACAAATCAAAACGTTCACTAAAAGAAATTAATCCCCGTTCCCCGTGGATTCGACCCTACTTACCACTATACTCGTTATTCTGAAAGTAGGTTATTTAATTTGGCGGTTTGACACCCATCAAATTTTTGCGCCGTTGCCGGGGAATGGTGCAAAGTGATTTATTTCTTTTGAGTTGATTTTAGTATTTATTTTAGTTAGTTATTCCTTCTCCCCCCATTTTTCGTCGTTTCTTGTTTCTGCCTTGTTCATATTAAAAATGGATGCATATGCACAATATTTGGAACTAGGCATGATGACATTCCACGTGAGAGTTCTTTAGATAGAAGGATAAATAAAGTAATCTCTCTTGCGGAAAAGTTGGTTTTATTTCAGGTACAACAGGTCAATATTTGTGGAATATGCTCGATTCCTGGACATCCTACAGAAATTTTTCCCTACAATGCTCGATACAATCCGGGATGGATGAATTTCAATTATCAAAATCTAGTAGCAGAACAAGGATTTTCTCAGTATAGTTACGAGAGACAGCCAGCTCCCAATCAACAATCCGATTCTAGCCTGTCATTGGAGGAAATAGTGAAAACTCTAGCAATGAATACACAACAATTTTAAGTGAGTGTCCAAGAGTTTCAACGGGAAACAATAGCCAGCATCTAGGACCTCAAAAATCAGATTAGTCAGCTTACAACTTCTATTGGTGAATTGGAGACTAAGAGCTCAGAGAGGCTAGCATCACAAATTGAAGTTAGTCTGAGGGAGAATGCCAGTACAATTGTGCTCCATAGTAAAAAAGAGATACAGTCTAGACTTACTTTCCTTAAGGAAACCACTGAACATCAAAGTGAAAAAGAGAATGAAGTGAAAGAAAACTCACTTGATCCACAAAAGATAAAATCTTCACACTCTTTTTCGTGTATTACTAATTTGATTGTTCCTCCGTTTCCTAGCAGACTAGAGAACTCCACAAAGAATGAGAGCAAAGAAGAAGTATTTGGAATCTTATAAGAGGTGGAAGTCATGATCCCGCCTTTAGAAGAGACCGAGGAAATTCATGGGTATCCGGAGATTTCGAAGGAACTACAAACGATTGTGAGGAACATGAAAAGTGAAGAACAAAGTGAAAATTCGAAGGTTCCAACTAGCTTTTATATTCGGAAGATAGAGGATGGTGTTCTCATCGACACATATTTTGTGGAAATTCTTGACAACTATGAAGCATATGCCTGTTTGGACCTGAATGAGATACTAACGGATGCTCATGGAATTGGCTAACCACAATGATGGAGGAAGAACGTCGAGCATAACGACGCAAAAAATTTGCATTGTTGGGAGGCAACCCAAATTTTATTTTGCTTGTTTCGTCTTTAATGTTATTTTCATTTTTTTTAGGTTTATTAGGTGTTTGTTCGTGTCTAGTAGAATAATAGGTTCAGGGATAACCTTTTTTTAGTGTGATCACGCCAAATAAAAAAGTTAAATTCCCTTTAAATAACCTAATTTTCGCAGGGGGCAAAAGACTAGTCGAGTTTTGGCGTGATCACGCCAAAAACGGACTAGTCTAATTTTGAGTCAGAATTGAATTGGGCGTGATCACGACCAATTTGAAATAGTCTTCTGCCTAAAAATGTCTTACAATCTTTATTTTCAGGTTTTTATTATTAAAAAAAAATCTAAAAATCGAAAAAAGCCTAATTCTGATCTTCTTCTTCGCAGTAATTTCGCAGCCTCACTGTGTCTTCAATATGACGCGTGAACCACCTTGCGTGAATCGGCATCTAACTCCACCATACATATACACACTGGTCTCGGCAAGGTACCCAAATGCTTATGTTCTAAGTCCCCCAGCTGCCATTGATTACCTCTGTCGTTTTCAGGGAAGTCCTCTTGCTTTATCTGTGCTCATATTGTTTTATTTGTCTTCCCTATATACATGATTATTTTGGTTCCACTCCTGCTATATTTCACTCTATCTCACACTGTTTAGTTTTGCGCAATTCATGGTAGCACTTTACCTAACATTTTTTTAGTGCTTGTTTTGAATTGCGTTGTCTACATTGGGGACAATGTAGAATTTAGGTGTGGGGGGAGTTCATACTAGGAACCTATAGTGGAGCTTGTTTCTTTTTTAAAAAAAAAAAATTTGAAATTGTTGTTGGTTGGGGTACTCTTTTGTATATATGTTAATTTTGTGCTCAGTTGCTATGTCTCTGTTGGGTTGAGTATGATGGCATAATAAAAATAGTTAAGTGTGATTGATTATTTTTCTTGGTACTTAAAAAATGACGTGCCTCGTTGATCTTGATAATGGATAGAACGAAAGTGTGCAAGATTCAAGACAAATTAGCCTTTTCCGGGAGCTTTTGAGCCTAAGAGCAACACATACGATTGTGCTCTAATTTCTTTGTTGTGTGTGAATCAAGCATATCATGTACATTCTAGAAATTGCTTTGTTATGCATTTCGAGACCACATTCATGCATTGTGCATTAAAATGATAAGGGCACTTAGGTATAACCATTTGATGGCCTTTTCTTTCTGAATAACCTACCCGAACATTTTTCCCCTAGTTGAACACGTTGAGCTTATAGCCTATTCTTTGATTCTACCATGTTTATACATAGCCTATTCCCTTTTCTTGTTTATGATTGTCTACCTGAAAATTTTGAACCTTCTTGTCAAGAAGTGTGGAATTGCATTTGAAAAGGTGGATTTTGTTGTGAACACAAAAGAGGTGAGAAAGAAGTACAAAGGACATTGTGGCAATGAAAAAAAAAAGGAAAGGAAAGGAAAAAAAAAAAGGAAGAATGAGAAAAAGAAAAAAAAAAACCAAGGACAAAAAAAATAAAAAGAAAGATAAAAAAAAAAAGTAAAAAATAGACATTACCACAATGAAGAAAGGGTAAAGAAATTGTAAGGTTGTCAACATCTTTGTGTTACTCTTTTTATGTCAAAAGTAAAAAGTTTGACATATGCTACTTGAGAGTTGGCACCTCTAGGTTATTACTTGGTTATTTCTTGGTTTTGTTTTGATGATTTCTTACAATTTAGTGAGATTACCAAGTGTGGTTGGTAGGAAATGGTCTCTCGATCTTGTTGAAAATGAAGGTGTGCTTGTCATTAGAGAAAACGTGCATATGAATTTCCATAACTTCTTGATTTGCTAGCCTTCAATGTTCTCTTTTATCCTACCTTTAACCAGGGCCCCATTACAACCAGTGAAAAGTCCCTTTGATTGATGCATAGTTCATATCCCAGTGGTGGAGTTTGATATATTAGCAAGCATATGGTAATGACATATATGTTTTGATATTGAGTGATTACATATATATACTCTTATCATATACTTTAAAGAGCGGTATGAGCGATATCTTTGGTGAGGTGTTGTTTATTGTCACACTGGAGCTTATTAAAGCTGTTAAGTACTGATGGCGTATATGGATTTCATTGAACAAAAATCGAAATCATGATCACTTACACTTGAAAAAAGTCGTCTGTTTGATTTCTTCATTGCATAGTAGCTTGAGTTGTCATGGAAAATATTTGAGTGAGGAGATAGTGATGATATAAGAGAGATTGACAATTGTTACATTGTGCTTATCTGTTCTGATGCATGCTTGAGGACAAGCATGGTTTAGGTGTGGGGGAATTTGATGTGCATATATTATTCCATATTTTATATTCATATTCCCTTATTTTTGGTTGATTATTATTCTTTATTGATCTTAATTAATTATCTTTTCATGTAGGAGAATAATAATTAGACTTGGAGCAAAATTGGGCTTAAATTAATGTTTTAGACTGAAAAGTGAAGAAGCGGGCCGAGATAGAGAGAAGATGGGCTTGGATTTGTTAAAGTCTTCAATTTATGGGGAAGCCCATCAAGAGCTTTATTTAATTAGGCTTATTATTTGTTTTATGTAATTATCTAGATATTATTTAGATATTTCCTTTTTAGAGATAAGATTGGATATTGCTAAGATTTGATTAGGAGTAGGAATAGGAATTTTTATTTCTAGCGTGATTTTAAGAGGAGGAGACGCACACAGTCCAAAACAAGAATTCCAATACGCACTCTCTCTCTTCTTTCCCAAAAATTCACGCCACCTTCTCCTTTCCTCATAGTTTTCATCGTTTGTTCTCTACGCTTTGTTGAAGACCTTAGATTCCATCTTCAGTAATTAAAGTTATTTTCTGGTTCAAGGGTTTATTTCAATTATGTTATTGTGAGGCTATGTGATTTAATCGTTCTTGTTTAATTAAGTACTTCTAGATTCAAGCTTATTTATATAGGAATTGTTTATTTGATTGAATTGACAACTCAATTGATTATTCAATTTCTGAGTGCTATTCATGAATTCATGATCCGTAATTGTCATGAACGATTGAACCTTAGTAGCAATAGGTTGAATTAATCGTGCTATCGTGATTAATTTAACCTAATTGAATCTACAAACTAATTATTAATAGTTGCAACTATCTCGACTATTAGTAATTAGATTTAACTGTTTTCATAAATCGTAATGCTATCATTAACGTGGTATGGAACGCTATCGTGCCCAACTCGTTAATGATAAGTATTGATCGGTCTGGGATTGGCCAATTAATTTAGGAAACACACAAGATTTGTTAGGGTTATCCTAATAATTCTTTGGTTAAACTATTTGAATTGCAAGAAAATATATATGTGAGCCTATGATCAATAATATAATTGTATGTCAACACCCTTGGATCAGAGTCAGGTAGTATTTGATTCGTCTTTATATTTTAATTATTCTATTTGTATGTTTTAGTTAATTATTAGATTCTTCGTTTAGCTTAGACGAACAAATCAAAACCCCCCTGTTATTTCTTGTTTTCACTTAAAAGAAATTAATCCCCGTTCCCTGTGGATTCGACCATACTTACCACTATACTCGTTATTCTGAAAGTAGGTTATTTAATTTGGCGGTTTGACATCCATCAGTTGCTAGAGATTGAACTTCACTTTCCATGATTGTTGAAGCTTCAATCTCCCTTAGTAGCGAACAATGCTTAATATCATTGGTGGCATTATAGAGTTTGGCCTCTAAACCCGACCGTGTCGAGGTTTATGCTTTATTTATCCCATTGTTCTAGCTCGTGACCACCCAATATTAATTCGTGTGAAAAGAGCTTGTTTGGATCACTACTTGATTTGGGTAGGGATAAATCGATAAGCGTACCTTTGATTTATCCACAATTAAGGGACAACACAGTTTACATAAGCGGACCTTGTAGATTGTGGGATAAGGGTTTAAATCACATTGAATTTGGGACATCAGCGATAATCATTAGGTAGTCGTATTCAAGAGGATACTAGATCGAGGGTAGACCTTTTATCATATTCTAAAACCCGAAAAACATTTGTTATTTGTCTTTCTTTGTTTGATACAAAATACCAAAAATATTTATTGCTTATCTAGAATTTTAGTTGATCACTTGTTAGCATTTAGTTGTTAACTCAATCCAAACCCCCAACCCCCCCCCCCCCCCCCATTTACTTGTTTAAGTTTATTACCCTATCCATTGTAAATCATTAGTTGCTTGTAATATCCGAACAACACTAATCCACCGTTCTCTGTGGGATCGACCCTTACTTACCACTCTACTAGTTAGAGTTGTAAGCTAAGGTTAAGTATATAATTTATATAATTAATTTGGTACGGTCCAACGACTCGTACCAGGGGGGGTTTTGTTTGTCAAGCTAGGAACCACTATTTAGCTATGATCAACTAAGCTAAGATTCAATTAACAAAAGATAGCAAGATAGATACATCGATTTTTAGATTTTTAATATATGATTAAAGTATCTACCCTTGATCGAGTATCTTTTTGGTTCCAACGAATTACACAACTATTGTTGATACTCAATGGAAAGCATTTCAAGTCCCTATTTCACGATGACTAACAAGCTCTAGCAACCGTATTATCTTTTAATTATGGCTAATCGAAATAAGCTCTTCGACTAACCCTATCCAATTAAACCAAAATGTCGAATAAGCTCTCTTCAATTTGGCAATCGAATGATAAAAGCTTCAAGATAATGAAACAAATTTGACATAAACATCGAAAGCTCGGGTTTAGAGGTCCAACTCTACACTATCACCAACGAAACCACTCGCTGTTTGCTACTAGGGAATCGAAAATCCTACAATTACGGATAATAATTTTCAATTCTAGCAACACATTCATACACTTCATAGAGGTTGATCAAGCCAAGAAAAAGAATAATAATATGAGTCAATAACAGTAAATAGTGTAGAACACTTGAAATTGCAATCAAATGGTACCATCAACTAGCAATAATCATGTAAACATTGTCACTCAAAGTTTTACATTTGATCAAGGGTAGAAATAAGGGTGCTACTCACCCATGGAAGCTAAAACAAATAGAAAATAAGTAGAAAAATAAAGAAACATGATACGGAGATGGATGAAACCAAAGATGTCAATTGGAGAAGATGATCCTTCAATCTCTTGCCCAATCTCCCTTCCTTGGTGGCTTTGGTGGCTCAAAAATGGCTGGAAGGTGTGTTATTCAATGTCCCAAATAGGTTATTTTCGAAAGGGAGGATATACATATAGGGGAAGAGTTGTTACTTCAATTTAATGCAAAATCGCGTTCAGGAATTTAAAACAGGGTAACGAATCTCGCCGAGACGTGAAAAAGGGCTTTTTAATTTGTAAACCGAGGGATAATCTCGGCCGAGATTGGGTTGCATCTCGGCCGAGACGTGAAAAGGGGATTTTTAGGGTTTGGGTTATCTCGGCCGAGATTGGGTTTCATCTCGGCCGAGATCTTCAACTCTTTGAATCACTGATTTTCCCTGGAGAGGTATCTCGGCCGAGACGCCATACCCGTCTTCGCCGAGATCTTCAATATCTCAAAACGCTAGGATTCCCCTGGAGAGGTGTCTCGGCCGATATTTGTGCCCTGTCTCGGCCGAGATCGACCCCTCAGCCCTGTCCCTTGTTTCTTCTACCGATCCCTCGACTCCGCGATCATTTGATGTTCTTTTTTGATCCTTTTTCACCTGTCTTAACACAAAAACAACATAAACGCATTATTTTGCCCATGAGAATACAAAAGCACTAAATACACGTGATTATGCACATTATTGACACTAAAATGACACTAAAATTGCTCTAAAGTACGTGCACGAGACACATGTACCAAATATCCCCAAACTTAGAACTTGTTCGTCCCGAACAATAAAGAGAAAGACAAAAGGACACGTGTTTAGGGCAGAGTTTAGCGGCATTTGATTTCAGAGAATTTTCATGAAAAAGATAAAGCGATCACGATAAAAGCGAGCATATGTGATAGACTAGATCCACTACTCTCAAGACATAACACTCTCAACCTAAGATCCTCACCGAATGAGTGTATCTCTCTCTCGAGTGCATTAAAAAGGGTAGTGTTTACACTCACATTGAAATGCACACAATGCCTACCATAGGCTTGCCAATCATCTAAACCTGAAATAGTGCTTAACATGTGTGACAATGAATCAATTAGGTCTTTATATGGGTTGTAATGTTGGCTAGGGGTAAGGTGGGACAAAATTTAGGTAAAAGTGACTATAAAATAGACTAAATGAGTCATGCACTACCCATCTACCCCTCAAACAATGGTTACTCAACCTCACTCTTTTAATTCTCAATCAAGTCAAACTTGAGATTCGACTTCTTCACCTTATTCCTACCTACATCTCCCATATGTATCAATACTCTCAATAATTATGCTTCTTAAGAGTTTTCTAAACAAGGGATTGTAATCACAAAATGATGTGATTTTCATTAACCTCTCCAAAAGAATGGTATATATACTTCCTCTTTCTTTTGTTTTTCTGGTTTTTTCAACTTTTTTTTTAAGAGGTTAATATTCTCGATTATAGCCTATTTTGTGTTTTTTCTTTCACCCTTCTTCGTTTTCCACTAGCTTACCCAAATTCAATCCCAATTTCCAAACTAACTACCTTCCAACCGCCTCCCTCATACTCGATAGTCCTTTTGGGTTTCAAAGGCTAAATGAAAGGTGAATTTGCTTGTAGTGTTGGGTATCAAACAAAAAGACTTAAGCTCAAGGGGCTAACTAGGGAAATTTGTACATGTTTGGTCAAAAGGAATTGCTTTCAGCTTTTGAAAAGGGCTTAAATCAAGAGATGCCTAAAATCATTTTCATTGTCATCGCACATACCAACTTATTCAAAGGTAAAGAATTAGGGCAAGTTCTAGAGGAAATTGCATACATTCAAAGAATTTTCGCACCGAAAGGAAATTTAATTTCATTCTAAAAATGGAGTACGCATTAGGCTCAAAGACTCACTTGGTTCCAAATTTGATCAAAAGTTTTGAGTTTATGTTCAATTTTGTTTCAAAAAGCCTATCACGCTCTACCATGTGCTTCTTTCCAAAAAAATATTTGTTCGAAATTTTTTCATCATTAATCAACGCCACATTTTTCCTTCCTAAACTAATCCAATTGCTTTCTCGAGCTGCCAACTTGTACGAATCCCACCCCCTCCCCAAACTTAGTTGCAAACTAAGTTTGTGGAAAAAGAGGAGTACAAGTCGGTGCTCGTCGAAATTAACCAACTAACTAACTAACTTAACAAAAATAATCATACTCCTAAAAATATGCAAGGTATCAAAATTTGATAAAGACAATATCAACATAACCAAAATAAAACAAAACACAACAATTGGCTCACAGTGGGTCTCGGCCGAGATGCATGTGTGTCTCGGCCTAGATGTCCCCTACACTTTTCCTTCATTTTGGTCCCCTTCACCCCCACTTCATGCTATCTCTCGATTATTCTAATTTATACCTGCACATTTCTCAACAAAAATATCAAATATGCCACAAGGTATTTATTAAGTAACTCACTAGGAATTTGAAAAACGCAAAAATTAAAAGATACCATCGAGGTGCCTCTCGACAAGCGCCTTTGTTTAACGTCTTTGGCTCAATGGACCTTGCTTAGTTCAGTGGTGGGTCTTCCATGTGCTCCTCTTCTCCAGATGTGTCTTGAAAATGCTCTAGATATGGCTTGCGAAGATGCCCGTTGACTTTAAAGATTTTACCGGTTTTGCCACTTTCAATCTCGATGGCACCATGATCGAACACCTTAGTGACAACAAAGGGTCCTATCCACCTTGAACGGAGTTTGCCCGGAAATAACTTCAATCGGGAATGATATAATAGCACTTTTTCCCCAACCACAAACGTTTTCTAGGTGATCCTCGAGTCATGAAAAGCCTTCATTTTCTCCTTGTAGATCATGGCGTTGTCAAAAGCTTCATTTCGAATTTCTTCAAGCTCTTGCAATTGGAGCTTTCGGTGTACGCCGGCTTCAACGAGGTTCATATTGCATCTCCGGATAGCCCAATAGGCTCTATGTTCAAGTTCAACCAAGAGATGGCATGGCTTTCCATAAATAAGTCGAAAGGGAGACATACCAATTGGAGTTTTATAGGCGGTCCTATACGCCCATAATGCATCATTGAGCCTCAAACTCCAATCCTTGCGATTCGGTTGAACGGTCTTCTCCAATATCGACTTGATTTCTCAATTCGAAGTTTCGGCTTGCCCATTGGTTTGTGGATGATAGGGCGTTGAAACCTTGTGCGACACAGCATATTTCTTCAGCAATGCGTTTGGTATCCCAAACTGAGCAAAAATGTTGGATTAAACGAACTCGGCCACAACTTTGGAGTCATTGGTTCGGGTTGCTTTCGCCTCCACCCACTTGGACACATAGTCAACGGCAAGCAAAATGTACAAATTCCCATAAGACGAAGGGAATAGTCTCATGAAGTCCATACCCCAAACACAAAAAATTTCACAAACTACAATTGGGTTTCGGGACATTTGGTTTCTTTGAGAGATATTACCCGTCTTTTGGCAGTTGTCACATGACTTGCAAAAAGTGTAAGCATCCTTAAACAAGGTTGGCCAAAAGAACCCGCTCTTGAGAACTTTGTGTGCTGTCCTCTTGGGACCAAAGTGTCCCCCACATGCATAGGAGTGACAAAAAGCTAGTATCAATGGGACTTCTGTTTCGGGAATGCACCTTCGTATGACTTGGTCCGAACCATGTTTCCATGGATACGGATCATCCCAAAAGTAATATTTCACATCACTTTTCAATCTATCTCGTTGGGCCTTGTTCATGCTATCGGGATATACTCCTTTCACCAAATAATTTTCTAAGTTGGCATAGCACGGGACACCCGAATCTGATGCCATGAATAACTGCTCATCTGGGAAACTCTCTCGAAGAGGCAATTCTGTTCCCTCAGGAATTATTCTGCTCAAGTGATCTGCTACAGAATTATCAGCACCCTTTTTATCCCTTATTTACAAATCAAACTCCTGCAACAGCAAGATCTAACGTATCAGTCTGGGTTTGGCTTCTCTCTTTGCCATAAGGAACCAGAGAGCAGCATGATCAGTGAACACGATGATTTTTGTCCCAACTAAGTAGGATCTGAATTTCTCGAGTGCAAAAACAACAGCAAGGAGTTCCTTCTCAGTAGTGGTATAGTTGGCCTGGGCTGGATTCAGTGCCCGTGAAGCATAGTAAATTACATGTGCCACCTTTCCTATTCTTTGCCCTAGGACTGCACCCACTGCTTAATCACTGGCATCACACATTAGTTCGAAAGGAAGCTTCCAGTCGGGTGGTTTGATGATGAGGGAAGTGATAAGCCTTTCCTTAAGCACATCAAACGCAATCTTGCAATATTCATTCACTTAAAAATCAACATCTTTCTGCAATAGACGACACAAGGGAGAAGCAATCTTGGAAAAATCCTTTATGAACCTGCAATAAAAACCTGCATGGCCAAGAAACGAACGAACTTCCCGCACATTTGCGGGGTAAGGCAAAGAGGCAATTATTTCAACCTTAGCTTTATCTAGTTCAATGCCTTTCTCAGAAATAAAATGTCCTAGTACAATTCCTTGTTCTACCATGAAATGGCATTTTTCCCATTTCAACAAGAGATTTTTATCAATGCATCTTTTAAGGATTTTCACAAGATTTTCAAGGCAGTTTTGAAATGATTTTCCATATACACTAAAGTCATCCATTAAAACTTCAATGAAATGCCCAATAAATTTGGAGAAGATACTTACCATTCACCTTCGGAAGGTGGCAGGAGCGTTGCAAAGCCCGAATGGCATGCGTCTCCATGCGAATGTGCCAAAGGGGCATGTGAAGTTCATCTTCTCTTGATCCTCTGGAGTAATCGGGACTTGGAAGTAGCCGGAAAAACCATCCAAGAAGCAATAAAAGGGGTGGCCGGCCAATCTCTCTAGCATTTGGTCAATGAAGGGTAGTGGGAAATGGTCCTTCCTTGTCATAGCATTCAGCTTTCTGTAGTCGATACATACTCGCCATCCGGTCTGTAGTCGTGTGGGCATCATCTCCCCATCTTTTCCCTCTATGACTGTTATACCAGATTTCTTTGGGACCACCTGAGTCGGGCTCACAAATCTGCTATCGGATATAGGGTAGATGATTCCTACATCCAATAGCTTAATGATTTCTTTCTTGACCACCTCAATCATGGGAGCATTGAGCGTTCGCTGTGGTTCTCTGCTTGGCTTCACATCATCTTCGAGGAGTATGCAGTGCATGCATAAGGATGGACTTATTCCCTTGATGTCGGCACTAGTCCACCCTATTGCCTCCTTGTTTTGCTTGAGAACCTCAATCAATGCCTGCTCCTGATAGTGAGTTAACTTCGAGAAAATGATCAAGGGTAATGTCTTGTCCTCCCCAAGGTATGCATACTTGAGGTGAGAAGGAAGGGCCTTAAGCTCAAGAACGGGTGCCTTGATTGTAGAACGTAGAGCTTTTTCTTGTGATTCCGGGAGGGAAATGAACTTATGTGCATAATTTGGTGGGAATGACTTTGGTGCACCCAGTTGTGCCACTGTTTCCACCAATTCCTCATTAGCCTCCCAAACCTCCTCCTTACCCTTCTCCAACTGAGTAGTAAGTGCAACTTCCATTGGGTCCCTACATGACAACTCAAACAACTCTTCCACGAGAGGGTCAACAACATCAATGGAAAATACAGAATGAACATCTTCTGGAAAATGCATTGCATCAAAGATATTGAAATTGACAATTGGTCCATCAAATTCCATCGTGAGGGTGCCCTCACGGACATCGATCTTAGTTTGGGAAGTATTTATAAATGGTCTTCCCAACAAGATCGGTGTGGACGTTTATGGATCGCCTTGCATGTCCATCACATAGAAATTGGCGGGAAACACAAGTTCATCAACTTCAACTAGCACATTCTCAATTACCCCATCGGGATACGAAGTGCTTTGGTTGGCTAGTTGAATGACGACCCCGATTTCCTTAAGTGGACCTAAATTCAAAGAATGAAAAATTGAACGTGGCATGATATTAATCGAAGCTCCTAAGTTGAAGTATTTATAAATGGTCTTCCCAACAAGATCGGTGTGGACGTTTATGGATCGCCTTGCATGTCCATCACATAGAAATTGGCGGGAAACACAAGTTCATCAACTTCAACTAGCACATTCTCAATTACCCCATCGGGATACGAAGTGCTTTGGTTGGCTAGTTGAATGATGACCCCGATTTCCTTAAGTGGACCTAAATTCAAAGAATGAAAAATTGAATGTGGCATGATATTAATCGAAGCTCCTAAGTTGAGCATTGCACGTTCAATTCGACAGTTACCTATTTTGCACGGAATCACAAACATTCTAGGGTCTTTGCACTTTGGTTGGAGTTTCTTTTGGAAGATGGCGGATACATTCTCTCCCATGATCACTTTTTCATTCCCTTTTAGCTACCTCTTGTTGGTGCAGATGTCTTTCAAAAATTTCGCATATCTAGGAATTTGCTTCATTGCATCTATCAGCGGGATATTTATCTCCACTTTTTTTAACATTTCTAGCATTTCTTTATCCCTATTTTTATCCGGGACCTTCTTGATTTGGCTAGGGAATGGCAGTGGTGGAGTTGAAGGGTTGACATGTGACTTCTGGGCGTCTCGGCCGAGACAAGAGTACAACATTTTTTCTCTTCAGGTTGGATTGCTTGATCTCGGCCAAGATGCACTTCAACTCGGCCGAGATTATTGGACAGGAAATTTCCTCCTCTGGGCGAAGTGGGCCATCTCGGCCGAGATCTTGATGTATCTCGGCCGAGATTTCTTTCTCAGCATTTTCCCCTTCACTTTCGATTCTTCTCTCCCCATTGGAATGATGCCCGGGCTTTTTAGGCTCTCCAAGCATCACCCCGCTCCTTAGGGTAATTGCACTGACATTTCCGGGGTTTATTTCGGGTTCTGCCGGTAGCTTTCCACTTTGAGCACTCTCCAGACGGGATACCACTGATGCTATTTGACTAACTTGATTTTCAATACTCTGGAACCTCGAATTTGATTCCTTCTGCAGTTGAAGCATACTTGTTGCTAGGCTCTTGACTATATCGGAAAGGGATGGATCAGAAGGTACTGGCTCAGTGGGTTGACCTTGCTAGAAAGTCCCCATAGGGTAGGGGGGTCGATTGTGTCCACCTTGATCACCCAGTTGATGCATATTTGGACCTTGCTTCCCATATTTGAAATCGGGGTGATCTCTCCACCCAGGATTGTACGACTGCAAATAGGGATCATACTTCTGGCCAGCCTAGTTAGGATTAAAATTATGAACTTCATTGGCATGAGCATCCATTTCTTCTCCAAGAATAGGACAGGTATCGGTAGAGTGCTCGGTTATTTGACAGATTCTGCAGGGTTTTGGGGTAGGAGTGCTCCCCAAAATTACTTTCTTCACCCAACTGGTGAGCTGGTCCAATCTTTCTTCAACACTTGAATGGATAACATCTTTGACTCGCCTCACTGGTTCTCTACAACTGAACTGTTGAGTGATGGCGGCCATCTTGGAGATCAATGCTCAGGCCTCGGTTGGGGTCTTGTCGGCCAGAGCCCCTCCACTGGCTGAATCAATCATGTTTCGTTCAGTTATACACAGTCACTCGTACCAATATTGGATCAACAATTTTGGAGTGATTTGATGTGGTGGGCAGCTCCCTACAAGCTTTTTTAATCTTTTCCAATACTCATATAACGTTTCTCCCTGATTTGCCTCACGCCACTGATTTCTTTTCAGATGGTGGTGGCTCGAGATGCAGGAAAATACTTTTCTAGAAACTGTGTTTCCATCTGCTCCCAAGTAGTAATGGAACCCGGTGGCAAGTAGTACAACCAGTCTCTAGCAAGGTCTTTCAATGAGAAAGGAAATGCTCTGAGCTTAATTTTTTTTCAGTTACCCTGGTCGGCTTCATGCTCGAGCATACCACATGAAATTCCTTCAAGTGCTTGTGCGGGTCCTCCCCGGTTAGCCCATGGAATGACGGCAGGAGGTGAATGAGCCCCGATTTGAGCTCAAAAGTGGTATCATTCCCTATCTCCGGGAATGTAATACACAATGGTTCGTGTGCAACCCTTGTGTTTGCAAGTTCCTTCATGGTTCTTTCCTGATCCCGCTCACCAGCCATCTCTTCCAATTCAATCTCCTCACTCTCTATACTCAAGGTTTCAAATGATCCTCGGACCTCTTCAAGTAACCTAGCTCTTCTCCTCAATAATCTTTCCCGTTCAACTATCTCTTGCTAAAAAAGAAGTTATTTCTCCCCTTGGGAACGCAAGAACATTAACTACCTATCCAAAAATAAGATAACAAGAGAATATCAAACTACTAGATAAACAAGAAGTAGATGAACAACTAATAAACTAAACATAATGCTTGAACAAATAAAACAACACTATTCTTATCACCGTTCCCCGGCAACAGCGCCAAAATTTGGTAGGTGATCGTCGTGTGTCGCTACCAAATTAAATTAAGTAAAAATATATAGATATTTAGATGAATATATGTATATATTTATACTAAGCCTTAACCTAAAACTCTAACTAGTAGAGCGATAAGTAAGGGTCGATCCCACGAGGAACGGTTAAACAATATTGTCTTAATGTGTCAAGCAATTGTATAATTCAAACAAGCATAAACTCGAACAATGAAAGCAATAAAGGTGAGGAGGGTTTTTTTTGTCAAGCTAGGAACCACTATTTAGCTATGATCAACTAAGCTAAGATTCAATTAACAAAAGATAGCAAGATAGATAAATCGATTTTTGGATTTTTAATATATGATTAAAGTATCTACCCTTGATCAAGTATCCCTTTGGTTCCAACGAATTACAAAACTATTGTTGATACCCAATGGAAAGCATTTCAAGTCCCTATTTCACGACTACTAACAAGCTCTAGCAACCGTATTATCTCTTAATTATGGCTAATCGAAATAAGCTCTTCGACTAACCCTATCCAATTAAACCAAAATGTCGAATAAGCTCTCTTCAATTTGGCAATCGAATGATAAAAGCTCCAAGATAATGACACAGATTTGACATAAACCTCGAAAGCTCGGGTTTAGAGGTCCAACTCTACACTATCACCAACGAAACCACTCACTGTTTGCTACTAGGGAATAGGAAATCCTACAACTACGGATAGTAATTTCCAATTCTAGCAACACATTCACACACTTCAAAGAGGTTGATCAAGCCAAGAAAAAGCATACAAATATGAGTCAATAACAGTAAATAGTGTAGAACACTTGAAATTGCAATCAAATGGTAACATCAACTAGCAATAATCATGTAAACATTGTCACTCAAAGTTTTACATTTGATCAAGGGTAGAAATAAGGGTGCTACTCACCCATGGAAGCTAAAACAAACAGAAAATAAGTAGAAAAATAAAGAAACATGATACTGAGATGGATAAAACCAAAGATGTCAATTGGAGAAGATGATCCTTCAATCTCTTACCTAATCTTCCTTCCTTGGTGGCTTTGGTGGCTAAAAAATGACTGGAAAGTGTGTTATTCAATGTCCCAAAGGAGGTTAATTTCGAAAGGGGGGATATATATAGGGAAAGAGTTGTTACTTCAATTTAAGGCAAAATCGCGTTCAGGAATTTAAAACAGGGTAAGGAATCTTGGCCGAGACGCAAGTGTGTCTCGGCCGAGACGTGAAAAAGGACTTTTCAATTTGTAAACCGAGGGATAATCTCGGCCGAGATTGGGTTGCATCTCGGCCGAGACATGAAAAGGGGATTTTTAGGGTTTGGGTTATCTCGGCCGAGATTGGGTTTCATCTCGGGCCGAGATCTTCATCTCTTTGAATCACTGATTTTCTCTGGAGAGGTATCTCGGCCGAGATGCCATACCCGTCTCGGCCGATATCTTCAATCCCTCAAAACTCTAGGATTCCCCTGGAGAGGTATCTAGGTTGAGATTTGTGCCCTGTCTCGGCCGAGATCGACCCCTCAGCCCTGTCCCTTGTTTCTTCAACCGATCCCTCGACTCCCTGATCGTTTGATGTTCTTTTTCGATCCGTTTTTACCTGTCTTAACACAAAAACAAAAAAAACACGTTATTTTGTCCATGAGAACACAAAAGCACTAAATACACGTGATTATACACATTATTGACACTAAAATGACACTAAAAGTGCCCAAAAGTGCATGCACGGGACACGTGTACCACTCCCATCTCCACCTTCGGATCCGCATCCACCACCTGCGTTTATCCTGGTATATCCTTCTTGTCCTAGTGGTCGTGCATTCACTCGGGGTCCACCTACACATTTGTTTCCTTTTCAGAGTCTTTCAGGGCAGTTAAAAGCAAAGTGCCCTGGTTGCTGACACTGGTAGCAAGTGATTTGTCTTGCTAAGCATTCCCCGGCGTGGGGTTTACCACACTTCGTACATGGCGGTCTCATGTCACTGTTTTTTAGTGGGGTTGATTAGTTATTCTTCATTAGAAAGACTCTCTCTTGTACTCTATTGACCATTTGCCACTTCCCCTTGGGCGTCTCCTGGATTTGTTGTTTGTACTTCCATCCATACCTTATCGAAATGGTTAAATGATCTTTGGAAAAGGTCTTTGTAGTGAGTTACGTTTTGTCCGTTGACATAACTCCCTAGCTCGGGGCATAAAGCCCATTCGAAACGACAAGCTCTATTCTCATCCGTATCCACTAAGTGTGGAGCGTAACATACTAAGTGGTTGAAACGATATTCATATTCAGTTATAATAGAGTACCCTTGCTGCAATTTGATGAACTCAACCTCCTTACGGTCTCGTATTGTAGTAGAAAATAGTGATCCAGTAATGCTACCTTGAATTTCTCCCTACTCATTTCACGCCTAGCTTCGTCGGAGATAGTGCGCTCGTGCGATTTCCACCATTGCATGCTTCATCGATTAGTTTGAATTTCGCACATGCAAACTTTTGTTGTTCCGAGTAATCTAGGTACTCGAAGATACTCTCCATCTCAGCTATCCATGTTTCAATATTTATTGGTCCTTTTCCTGATAATAGGAGGGGTTGGAAACATCGAGATTGGTCAATGATTTTGTTGAGCTTAATGCCTCGACTGTCCATCGCAGGTATATTCTTGCAAGGTAGTTAGAAATTTTTGTTCTATGTTTGCTCTCGATATATCGTTCGAAGGAGCTTGAGGGGATTGCTGCACGGATTCCGCACTCATCTCTGATAATACTTTTCTAACCCAAGTGTTACCACAAGGATCCGGTGCTACTGTAGCCAGTAATGAGCAAGGTTGATCCCCCAGAGATAGTTTCTATGTTAAATTTAATACCCCGATTTTAATAGACCAACCTTATCTACACTCTCGAATATGGTGATTGTGATGATTAACCTAAAACTAATGTGCATAAAATAAAGTAAATAAAATATTTAAAACTCTCAAAGAAGCAATAAAAATTCACAAAGGAATGAATCAGATCGAAGAACATTTTTTAGGGTTTCAATTTTCATTTCAATCTCCTATATTTAATTATCTTATTATTCTAGAACTTTAGACCAATTTCTATTGTTTATTAGACGACACTAGTCTAGTTGACCCTCCTCTCGGATGATGTTAACGTGTTGATTACATATGAATAATTATCCTCCCGGGCTAACTATCACATACGTAACCTCAAAGGGCTCCTAAAAACAATGTGTACATAAGTATCTCACTCCTCTCGGACGGCTATTGATACCTATGATATGTGTTGTGTACCTATTAACAATCCTCCCCTCTCGGGTGTCGAGTTATTAAGCAAATACAATTAAGCAAGTGATCAAGTTTCATGACTCATAAAATAAGAACCAACGCATAAGATAAACATATAGAACGGAGTCTAGAATAAATAAAATAATTCAAGACATATTCAATTGCAACCTACTTTCTAGCCCTAAAACACAAACATGTTTAACTACTCATATCCATAACAAAATCAAACATACGTTCATAAACAAACATAAGAAGAAATTGAAAAACGAATAAAAATGACTAAACCCAGAGTCTTCAATCTCGATCTCCTTCGCTTCGTGCTTCTTGCTCTTCTAATCAAGCCACCAAGATGATTCTTATGGTGTTTGATGATGAATTGATGTCTAGAGCCTTGTGGTATTTATAGGAGTACATAATTGGGATAAAAAGGGATAAAATCTGATGCGGGATAGGAAAATCTCACTCAAATGCGCCTATGGACTTAGGAACCAAGTAATTGACTTGACGGCCAAGTAATGGGCCAAAACTGCACTGCTTATCCAACTTCAAAGCCATTTTTGTAGCTCTTCTGGTCCAAACTGGGATTTGGCTATTTCAGGCAAAGTTTTAGCTCTTTGAATTCGCTTTCCGACGCAACAAACTGCACCTCATTTAGAGTTGTAGATCTCAAGATATGGCCACAATATGAAAGACGTGTTAGGCTAGGATTGACACTACATTCCACTATTTTCACCGTTTGACCTCATTTCTTGCTTGTTTTTATCCCTAATAACCTTGTTCTTTCTCCCGGACCCTATTCCAATGAACTTTGGTTCTAAAATATAAGAATTTGACTACAAACTAAGAAAACACGTCATTCGGCTAAAAATAAACAAAATATAACACAAAACCACCGAATTTTTGTGCAAACACTACCAAAATGACTCTATAAATCGGCCTAAATACGTGCATACACTACGTATATCAATCTCTCTCTCTATGGGTTGCGCTCTACGACCTCTACCTCTCGGAAAATTTGAAGTTGACTGTTGAATATTTGATTATTACTATAAATATGATGTTAATTTTCAAATATAGTAATATATTTTAAATCATCACGCGTGTATATATATATATATATATATAAATAATAATGCAGAAATCTTTATTCAACCATTCGAAACCTGTCGAAAGAGATGGGGTTTTAACCCAACTGAGGTCCCTGCCCTGAAGTCATATTGTCGTACTGGAAAATGAGGATATGACTTGTTCTACGGCCTATCTAAATACAAGCAAAAAGTCAGGCCTACACTATAGTCATTTGCCCTATAGTCAACCTAATATATATATGCGTTATTAAGAATCTGGTGTTGGTGTTTCTCTTCAGCCCCCAATACATTTTATCTTCTTTCCTAAGCTAATAAGCCCTTTGCATGTACCATGCAAATTTCTTAGCTTTGTCTCCTGTATCCCGATTGAAGGCTTCATATTTCTCGAAGTGGTATTCCGAAAGTCTCTCGTGGTCTCGTGCTCCCTGCTTTATCCTTTTAGCGATACTCATGTTGTGTAGATATCGCTCAATTGCTTCGCTTAGGTTATCACAATATCATTCATAGTTAGTTCTTAGTCTTCTAGGTGGCATTAGTTCAACCATACGGTTTAGTAGTGGGCGTCATATGTGGCTATATTTTGGTGAGATGCTATTGCGTAAGTGTGTTGTTGCTTTTAGATCATTGTAGATATGTCCCTCACATGCAGCGAATTTGCGACGTTCACATAATTGAGTTATAAAATCCCCAATGGATTCGTTCTGCTTCTGGATACATGAAATGTACCAAATATTTGCACGTATTGGGTATCCATCATCTCTTTAAGGACGAACATTAGGTTTCATCCTACAATTTAGGCAAACAGAAAAACATTTAATGAGTAAATACTTGGAAACATTTCTACAAGTATTATAGTGACATGTTCTATAGGTAAAAAGAAAATTCATAAGCAATATCCATAAGTTTCAAGATTTAGTCATTAATAACATTCTATTCTTTAAACTTTTTTATTTAGACAGGAGTTCTCCTAAGTAGGCCTAAATCTCGGTCTCTTAAGTAGGAAGAATTTCGAGGACTAAGCTCTTAAAAAACTTCCACCTTATGCAATTTAAGAAAAACTTTTTCCTTTAAGGATATGTGTATTATCACTGGGCATACTTCTTTGATGAACTATGTTAGGACCTCATCATGACTTCTCTTTATAATTTGAGGTAATTGCCTCCTCGACTTATCTCTCTTTTATATATAAGCGTGTTGGCTTACTTATATAGTGTCTGGTAAAGGTTTTTCTCGGTTTACCCACAATTGTAGCCTCTTAGTTTATCCAAGTGAAGTTATAAGATGAAAGTTATTTCTACTTTCCTACCAATAGTGAATCTCATATGACATCTCTTTAGAAACTTGAATTCTAAAGCATACCTTGGATCCATCATTACTCGCCGATTCACTCAAAACTCTTTCCCTAGGGTTTTCTTTGAGAAAATCTTTTTAAAAACATTTTTGTCCGAGTATATGAAAATTGTGCTCTGATACCACCCTGCAGTGCCCCAACCCAGTTTACCCAAATTGGAGACACTACTACGATAACACAATCAGCCTGGTTGACCAATCAAAGTATGCTACTGAGCAGCTATCATTCATCTGTTATGAAAATAATGTGAAAATGCGAAAATAAAAATTTTCATAACAAAATTGTTTTCATAACACTCGAAATAGAAAATTATTTTACAAGCTCAGGAGATAGATTCTCCCTTATTTAAATATTCATATAAGAAGAGTTGCTGACCTGATCAACAGTCCTAAGCCGCCGATCCATGACCTGAAAAATGTTTGATTGGAAGGCATGAGTTTCTGGAAAACCTGTGGATAATCCAGTATGTTGTTATATCAATTGGATATTACACCTCTACGTATACCTCAGCCATTATACTTCGGATGTCGGCTTAAGAAGAGTACTTGAAACTTGTTTGCATGTCCTAATATAGGGCAGGGTTCTTCGCAAACCCTTGTCTAAGTTTCAATTTTCATCTAAAAAATCGTGAGCATAATAATGCTCCGTACAACCATGTGGGAATCCCTAAGTCAAGTATGATCAGTACAAGACCCGATGTACTCTTCATGTTCATGTTCATATTTTCGTGCTTTGAGGTGATCGCTGGGATTTGGTCCTATTACATTTTTAATTGTTCAACATTCGTTATCGTTTATTATCTAACTTCTAATACTAATACCCTTTGTTTAATTTTATAAGTTGGCTATTAATATTTACTTAGAAATCAGTAATCACATACTTATGAATTTAATGTCAACTTAGATTGAATTCTATTCTTTCTTTTGCATAGTTTTTAAAATATAACATTGTGTTTGTTTTAGCCTTTCCCAAGCACTTATATTTTGAAAAACACACCAGGTAAGTTTCCAGGTAAGAGAAGCGGGTCACATTGGACATACTTAAGACACCTGTTTTGTCTGGCCAGAACTTGCTTAGACGTGTATTATCCGTTCTATAATGCTTATTAATTTGTTATTTATTTGTAAATAATGTTTTCTTTGATTAGTATTAGTATATTTAACACTTGTTTTACTATTTTTAAATTTTACTTAACATCTATATTTGTTTTAAATTTTTTATTTATAATTATTATTATAGTATTTAATATTATTTTCAAATTTCTTTTATGTTGGAAAATAATTTCTTTTATTCTTTATCTTAGAAAATTGTATTTATTTATTTAATTTTCAAAATTAACTAATTTACTAAAATTTCCAAAAATTCCTTGTCTATTTAATAATTACTTAATACATTATGAAAATGATTTAAAAAATAAATCGAGTAATTCATTTTTATCCTTATTTTAATTCCAAAAAAATATATTTTAGTTTCCTATGCTTAAACTATTTAATTATAACCTATTTCTATAATTATGATTTACTTAGAAAATATATTTATTTTCTTCATAAAATTTTCAATAATAATTGTATTTATAATATTTATCTACTTATTTCTTTCCTTACTTAATTACAATTTCCTAATATGATATTTATTAAATATTTACCATCCTATATTATAATTCTAGTTAATTGGTTTTTTACCGATCAGAACCCGAAGGATAGGTCAATTATCAATTCAGGTCCTGAAAGATAATTTTTATCAATCCAGGGCCTGAACGATTTGAAACAATCAATGGAAGCTTCATAAATTCAAAAATAATTATAGGGTATGTTTAGAAAATTGCAAAATCCAAAAAAAAAAATTTATCTCGAACTGATAAGTAGGAAAATATACGTTAACAGTCTTTCACTACATTATTTTTATTATCGTGATATATCTAGAATAATTAAATTATTTGAAATGTTTTTAAAATATACAAATGAACAAAAAAAGTATTTACATAAAAAAAAATACATTTTAGTGAAATATGTTTACATGAATTTAAATATTATGAACTTAAAAAAGAAATTACAGACTTTTTTAATATAAAAAATAAAATATTTTCCCAGTATATGACTTAAAAAAAGAAATTACGGATATATAAAAAAAAATTAAAAAGCTAACAATTTCAAATATGAAACTATAGAAAATTAAAAAAATATCGTAAAGGACTTTTGAATATTTTTAGTACTTATCACTTCGAGACAATGTTATTTAGTGGGTTTTGCAATTTTTCAAAAAGGCCCTCTAATGATTTTAGACTTGTAAGTCTTCCATTGATAGTTTCCAATCTTTTAGGCCCTAGATTGATAGTATTTTTCTTTCAAGACTTAAATTGGTAGTTAACCTATCTTTCAGGTTCTTAACAGATAAAAACTCTTAATTAGTAATCATATCATTTTAATTCAAAATACTTGGTTCTAAAGTGTAAACCTCTTGGTGATGTGTTCAATTATCCTTACATGCCACATGAAAGGTTTTCATTTTGCCACACCTCCATGATGTGGTCATTTTAACACCAAGTTTTTATAAAGAATACAAAGGTTCTACATCATCATTTAAAAATACTATGTCTTTATGTCGTACACATCTTGGTGATGTCTCCATGATGTGTTCAAGTCTTATGCATTCTTAGGTTTAGGGTTCATATAAGGCCACATAGGCTTATAGTAATTATTCTAATTTTTTTATTTTTAATTATTTTTACACGCTAAATCTCTACACGCATACTAACACATATTTCACACACTAAATCTCTACACATACTAACATGTATTTTCACATACTAAATCACTACTCACACTAATGCACACTTTTTCACACACTTAAGAAGATTTGAAGGTTTAAAGGTTTGAAGACTTGAAGATTTGAATATTTGAAGACTTGGAGACTTGAAGATTTCTTCAAATCTTCATAAATTTACATAAAATTCTAACATACTTAAATTCATGGAAAAATTATAAAAGCATGCTTTCACAGGAATAAAAAATAAATAATCAACATGAAATCATAAAATCATCACAAAACCCTAGTTTCTTATAATATTTCGAATTTTTTTTTTCGTTTTGCCTAATAATTTTTCTTTCAATTCCAAGTCATTTCTTATCAAGATTATGATGTTCTAACATATTCTCATGACCAAGAATACAAGTTTCAACATTTTTCCATATTTTCTTCATAATTTCAATAATTCAAGAATCATATGGTCATGCTTCAAACCTTCATATAAATTCATGAATTTTGACTATGTTGCTCCTTAACATGTACTCCCTTCATTCCATATTAACTGATATTTTAAGATGAAAGGGAAGAATTAAGAATGAAATGTTTTGACAGATATACCTTCACCTAATTATTTATCTCTCTCATATGAATCCTAAAATTTAGCATCTTTAAATAATTATCTTCCTTCTTCTCCCTCAAGATTTCATCTTCTCTCTCTCGACTGCAAAACTGTTAACGATGTTGGGCTTTCTTTGCGTATGGACTGCAAAACTACAAAACTAACGATGGAGCTACCTACCCCATCACGTTTGGCGTATCGCTTTTCTGCTTTACCACTCCACTTACCGTTTCTAAAACCCTTCGTCTCTCTCTCTCTCTCTCTCTCTCTCTCTCTCTCTCTCTGCCCTCTTCATATGGCGGCGAAACCAATATAAACCAAGCTTCAAAACGATAAAAATATAGT
Source organism: Ajuga chamaepitys (assembly GCA_958295605.1). NCBI lineage: Eukaryota > Viridiplantae > Streptophyta > Magnoliopsida > Lamiales > Lamiaceae > Ajuga > Ajuga chamaepitys. Next base: position 19,865,715 of record OY282497.1, on the reverse strand, counting down.
AAATATTGTAGCATCTAGAAACAGTTAGCTCAGCAGAGTCCATAATGCTTCACACAATTCCTACCATCCAGTTTTGTCCTTCCCGCACCAAATCAGACATCTATACTCAAGCTTCCGCCAGTACTATTCCTTCCAATAACCATAATCTAAGAGAACGAAGTTCAAATGACTACCGAAGTAGCCGCCGCCTGGTGCGGCGGAGCAATAATCTAACGATGGTGGAAGCACCATCCTCAATGATTGAGCTACCATCGGCGGAAAGCGTTGTCCGAAAGTTTTACGGTGGAATCAATCATCGCAATTTGAGCTCCGTGGATGATCTAATTTCTCTTAATTGCGTCTACGAAGACCTTATCTTCTCTCGCCCTTTCGTTGGTCGCAAGGTCATAGAATTACATAATTTGTTCTCTTTTATGGTTTATTGATTAACTAAATATTGAATTTAATTCTATTTTTTCATTATGATGATACTTGTGTGGTTTCTTCAGGCGATCCTTGAATTCTTTGGGCAGTTTATGGATACTATCGATGGAATAAGGAAGAGGGCGAGAGAAGAAGGGGCTATAATGACTAGGAATATTTTAGAGGATAAAGATTTGACAAAATAAAAAATAGATTGAAAAGTAGAGATTTAGAAAAATGGTAGAATTGGTGAAAAATATGTAAAACGTCAATTAATAGAAAAAGAGAATAATATGCTAAAATGTCAATTAATATGGAACGGAGGGAGTATAAAACAAGCTCATAACAAGATTTAAGCAAAAATCATGGCCAAAAATGGTGAAAATAGGTTTTGCCCTTTTAAAATTTTAGTTTCTATACTTAATTTTCATCTCAAGTTATAGCTATCACATAGTGAATATAAGCATACAATATTTAGGAACAATATATGTGATGATCATGGTATATTTATGAGAAAAAAATCCAAAAGATGAATTTTAGAGAATCTCCTAACCTTGAAATTCCAATTTTGGAAGCCTTGTTGTTTTTAAAACTTTTTATATTGATTTTCTATGTGTTGGTGTGAATTTTTGGGTGTTGGAACCTAGGGGTGTGCAGGGAACTCGGGGTTTACCGAACTGTACCGAAAACTAAAATGAAAATATATCGAGCCGAAAGACTTTTAACTTTCTCCGAACGAAACTGTATTGGAAAAAAATATGGTATGATTCTAGATATTCAGTAGTATCCTTATCGAGAACCGTACCAAACTGTACCGAATTAGCCAAAACCTTCCTGTACCAAAATTCGAGATTACAAAAATATATAAATATATTAATAATTTTAGACATAGTGTAGTTTACAAGTTCTGTGATTATTTTAATATATGACCACTTTTGGATTCCTTAATTAAAAGATTTACTTATGAATTGATGTTTATGTCAACATAAATTTTAATTTTAGTTGGGGAAATTTTTTGAAATCGTCCCATAATTTTTTACAAGTGGTCGAACTATCTCCTTTTTTACCACACTTTCTACAAGTGATGGTCCTTTGCTACCTCCCCATCTTCTGCAACATCACCCGATTCGCTCCTTTCTTTGTTTTCTTTTCCTTCTCACCTTCTTCAAGTCTTCTATTTTTTCCGGCCGACCCCTGGACCCTTTTTTCCCGAAATCCAGTGGGATTGGAGGGATAGATAGGTTGTCCCTCCACAAAGTATCATAACTTAGAGGCATAATGGCATGCTCATAAGCCATTTTGTAGGTGCCCACTTCGTAATATGGATGAACATAGTTTTCGGGTTCCTCTCTTTCATTCAGTATGGCTCGCATGTGTGCAAGGGATGCCGGTAAGTTGCCATGACCTACATGAACACTCCCTCCGCTCCAAATCCACCGTGTATCCGCTACCTTTACAACAAAGCGCTTTCAATTCACAATCAATACACGGGTACCACATTTTTTGGGACTACCCGACTATGCTAATCAATTCAAACAAGCTAAGTACTTTTACAATTTCTTAGCATCTTCTCACCATACTTAGCAATTTATTGACAACGGTTTTTTTTTTTTCTTTTTTGCTAGGAAAGACTATTCTTCTTTTTCACCTATCACTTTTCTCTCATTTCCTTCATCTTTGAAATTATGTACTTTTCTCATTCCTTCCCACAAATTGTTCACCCAAAATTCCTTCCAATTCTCCTCCCTCTAACTTGATTAATCCAATGAAGGCCAAAAAGAGTTAAATCGAAAGGGTTCGACTGATATTGTTAGGCTATGAAAGAATAAGGCTTTACAGCTCAAGTGGGCTAATTAGGGATAATTTCTTGACATTATGGTCCAAAGGAAATTTTTCATTGTTCAAGTAAATGGGCTTAAAACAAAAATGCCTAAGATCATTTCCTAAATCACACCACAAATTTGACACATTCTTAGTTAAGGCTCAAGGCAAGTTCTAGAGACTCATACATGTATTCAATCTAATTCACACCGAAAGAAAATATTTTACTCCGAAAATAGGAGTACAATTTAGGCTCAAATTCTCACCAAGGTCATTTTTTATTGAATACTCTAAGTTCAAGCTCAATTTCATCTCAACTCACTTCTCATGCTCTATTATGTGCCTTTTTCTCATCTATTTCTCAAAATCGTCTCATCATTAACTATTCACCATCCATCTTTCCCTATTTTTTTTTCCTTTTCACTTGTTATTTTTTTCTTCGGGTTTAATTCTTCTTTTGACTCTAAAAAATAAAATACTAACACTCTAGACTCCTATTACCCAACATGACAACTAAATGACAAATATGGGTTCATAGACCCAATAGCACCATAAAGACAAATAAACAGGCACACAGGCCCAGTTCTCCAATTCAAGCAGCAAAATAAGCAAGTGGGCACACAGACCCAATGATCAAACCAAAATTAAAATTTAGAAACATCAAAAGATAAATAACGGCCAAGACGTCCCACTGTTCACCCCCTCTCCAAAACTTGGCTGAAAGCCAATGTTTGGAGGAAAAGAGTGGTACGGCTTAGTGCTAACTCACAATCATTGTGGCGGTGGAGGTGGTTGGATAACCATGGTAGCTCTAAAATTGGGCCAACGCATCCCACCGAATATCTTGCTGCTATCTCCAATTGCGCTCCTCGACCTTCTGTGCTGCCGGTTCTTCAACTATAGGTTGTTTGCCCTTGCTACGGCTGGAACTGCCCTTCTTTGATGCCATTTTAGTGAACCTGGTCGGGATTTTAAATACCTGGTCTCGCAAATTGACGCGACCGCATCGTCAATTGACGCAACCGCGTCACGGCATACAAACCTGCGTTGTGGGAAGACTTGACGCGACCGCGTCGTTTCCTAACGTGACTGCGTCGCTGCTCCCTGTCATGCGACTTATCCAGGGTTAAATTTTGGACGCGACCGAGTCATTAGGTGACTTGACCGAGCCGTGTTGTACTGCCCCTCGTCCTCTGTTTGTCCCCTACATCTTGCTATCGCGTTCTGTTTTGCGAGTTGTCAATGTTGGTTCCTAATAACCTAAAAACTCTAGAAACACAAGTAAAAACACATAACAAATAAAAATAATTAACATAAAATAAAACAGTAAACATTAGGTTGCCTCCCGACAAGCGCTTCATTTTACGTCTCAAGCTGGACGACCTTTTTGTTTCTAATTCGGCTTCTTCAGCCGCACTTTCATCTTAACTGCTTCCCTCATCATTGGATTTGGCTTTAAATTCTTAGGTAACAGTCTAATGTTTTCGCAACATGTGTTCTCTTTGAATGCCTTCTCAACTTTCTTTTTCTTCTTACGCTTTTTGGACGACTGGTACACGTGTCTCGTGCACGCACTTTAGGGCACTTTTAGTGTCATTTTGGCGTCAATAATGTGCACAATCACGTGTATTTAGTGCTTTTGTATTTTCATGGGCAAAATAATGCGTTTGTGGTGTTTTTGTGTTAAAACGGGTGAAAAGGGCTAAAAAAAGAACATCAAACGATCGTGGAGTCGATGGATTAGTTCAAGAAACAAAGGACAGGGCTGAGGGATCGATCTCAGCCGAGACAGGGCACAAATCTCGTCCGAGATACCTCTCAAGGGAAATCCCGAAATTTTGATAAATTGAAGATCTTGACCGAGACGAATATTGCATCCCGGCCTAGATAGCTCTCCAGGGAAAGTCAGAGATTAAAAAAGATAAAGATCTCGGCCGAGATGAAACCCAATCTCGGCCGAGATAATCCACACCCAAAAAATCCCTAAAATCCCTTTTTCACGTCTCGGCCGAGATGCAACCCAATCTCGGCCGAGATCGCCCTTCGATTTACAATTTGATAAAGCTCTTTTTCACGTCTTGGCCGAGACACACTTGCGTCTCGGCCAAGATTCCTTGCCCTGTTTTAAATTCCTGAACGCGATTTTGCCTTAAATTGAAGTAACAACTCTTCCCCTATATATATATCCTCCCTTTCGAAATTAACCTACTTTGGGGACATTGAATAACACACTTTCCAGCCATTTTTTAGCCACCAAAGCCAGCAAGGAAGGAAGATTGGGCAAGAGATTGAAGGATCATCTTCACCAATTGACATCTTTGGTTTCATCCATCTTAGTATCACGTTTCTTTTCTTTTCTACTTATTTTCTGTTTGTTTTAGCTTCCATGGGTGAGTAGCACCCTTATTTCTACCCTTGATCAAATGTAAAACTTTGAGTGACAATGTTTACATGATTATTGCTAGTTGATGTTACCATTTGATCGCAATTTCAAGTGTTCTACACTATTTACTGTTATTGAATCATATTTGTATGCTTTTTCTTGGCTTGATGAACCTCTAGGAAGTGTATGAATGTGTTGCTAGAATTGAAAATTACTATCCATAATTTTAGGATTTTCAATTCCCTAGTAGCAAACAACGAGTGGTTTCATTGGTGACAGTGTAGAGTTCGACCTCTAAAGCCGAACCTTCGAGGTTTATGTCAAATTTGTTTCATTATCTTGGAGCTTTTATCATTCGATTGCCAAATTGGGGAGAGCTTATTCGACATTTTGGTTTAATTGGATAGGGTTAGTCGAAGAGCTTATTTCGATTAGCCATAATTACGAGATAATACGGTTGCTAGAGCTTGTTAGTAGTCGTGAAATAGGGACTTGAAATGCTTTCCATTGGGTATCAACAATAGTTGTGTAATTCGTTGGAACCAAAGGGATACTCGATCAAGGGTAGATACTAATTTAAAAATCCAAAAATCGATTTATCTATCTTGCTATCTTTTGTTAATTAAATCTCAGCTTAGTTGATCATAACTAAATAGTTGTTCCTAACAGTTATTGATAGTTTATAGCTTGACAAACAAAACCCCCCCACCTTTATTGCTTTCATTGTTCGCATTTGTTCTTGTTTGAAGTATACAATTGCTTGACATATTAAGACAATTTAGTTTATTAGTTGTTTATCTACTTCTTGTTTATCTAGTAGTTTGATATTCTCTTTTTTTTCTTGTTTCTGGATAGGTAGTTAATGTTCTTGCGTTCCCAAGGGGAGAAAGAACTTCTGTTTTAGCCAGAGATAGTTGAACGGGAAAGATTATTGAGGAGAAGAGCGAGTTTACTTGAAGAGGTCCAAGAATCATTTGAAACCTTGAGTATAGAGAGTGAGGAGATTGAATTGGAAGAGATGGCTGGTGAGTAGGATCAGGAAAGAACCATGAAGGAACTTGCCAACACAAAGGTTGCTCACGAACCCTTGTGTATTACATTTCTGGAGATAGGGAATGATACCACTTTTGAGCTCAAATCGGGGCTCATTCACCTCCTACCGTCATTCCATGGGCTAACCGAGGAAGACCTGCAAAAGCACTTGAAGGAATTTCATGTGGTATGCTCGAGCATGAAGCCGACCAGGGTAACTGAAGAAAAAATTAAGCTCAGAGCATTTCCCTTCTCATTGAAAGATCTTGCAAGAGACTGGTTATAGTACTTGCCACCGGGTTCCATTACTACTTGGGAGCAGATGGAAACACAGTTTCTAGAAAAGTATTTTCCTGCATCTCGAGCCACCACCATCTGAAAAGAAATTAGTGGAGTGAGGCAAATGCAGGGGGAAACATTATATGAGTATTGGGAAAGATTCAAGAAGCTTGTAGGGAGCTGCCCACCACATCAAATCACTCCACAATTGTTGATCCAGTATTGGTACGAAGGACTGTTTATAACTGAAGGGAACATGATTGATTCAGCCAGTGGAGGGGCTCTGGCCGACAAGACCCCAACCGATGCCTAGGCATTGATATCCAAGATGGCCGCCAACACCCAACAGTTTGGTAATAGAGAACCTGTCAGGCGAGTCAAAAATGTTATCGGTTTAAGTGTTGAAGAAAGATTGGACCAACTCACTGACCTGGTGAAGAAAGTGATTTCGGGGAGCACTCTTACCCCAAAAACCTGCAGAATCTGTCAGATAACCGAGCACTCTACTGATACCTGTCCTATTCTTGGAGAAGAAATGGATGCTCATGCCAATGCAGTTCATAATTTTAATCCTAACCAGGCTGGCCGGAAGTATGATCCCTATTCGCAGTCGTACACTTCGGGGTGGAGAGATCACCCCAATTTCAAATATGGGAATCAAGGTCCAAATATGCATCAATAGGGTGATCAAGGTGGACACAATCGACCCCCCCTACCCTAGGGGGATGTTCCAGCAAGGGCAACCCACTAAGTCAGTACCCTCTGATCCATCCCTTTCTGACATAGTCAAGAGCCTAACCAGTACGCTCCAACTGCAGAAGGAATCAAGTTCGAGGTTCCAGAGTATTGAAAATCAAGTTAGTCAAATAGCATCAGCAGTATCCCGTCTGGAGAATACCCAAAGTGGGAGATTGCCTGCTCAACCAGAAATCAACCCCAAAAATTTGGCTAATGTGAGTGCAATTGGCATTATTAGTAGGGTGATGCCTGGAGAGCTTGAGAAGCCTGGGCAGCCTTCGCGTGCACAGACAGACAACCCACATGACATTTTGGATGAAGAAAAGACCTCAACTCCTCAGGTTGCTGAAGTTCAAGTCTGTGTACCAAAGTGGAAACTTGCAAAGGAGTCGAGGAAACAAGAGGAAGCAGTGGTGGCATGTTTCTCCGACCATTTATTGCCATTCCCCATTAAGAAGTACTTCTCATCCAAGGAAACCGAGAAGGTGAAAGACAAGGGAGAGACAGAGGCCCTTCAAGAGCTCAAGAGTAAGTTGAGAATGTTAGTGTAAGTACCTTGGGGAGCGAAAAGGTGCTCAAGAAGCCACCCATTAGCCTCACTCACTTGGAGGATGAAGAAGAAAAGGGAAGAGAAAGAGAATGTGTCGAAGGAAGAACCATACCAATCCCCCTTGAGGTTCCAAAGCTCAACACTCCAACACTGATCGTGACCCCACCACTTCCATTCCTGAGCATAATCAAGAAAGCTGTAGACAAAGACAGAGAACGGGAAATGCTTGAAATATTTCAGAAAGTGGAGATCATAATTCCGATGATTGAAGCTGTGAAACAGATCCAACGGTATGCAAATTTTTGAAGGGTCTATGCACAAACAAAAGAAGGCTTCAAGGAAATAACAAGGTACACAGGAGGGAAAGTGTGTCTGCAATTTTCCAAAAGAAACTCCCTCAAAAGTGCAAGGACCCGGGAATGTTCGTTATCCCGTGTAAGATTGGTAATTGTTTCATTGAAAAAGTTATGCTTGATTTAGGGGCATCAATCAATGTGATGCCCCGTTCGATGTTTCAGAGCCCAAACCTAGGGCCATTGAAAGAAACTAAGGTTTTTATCCAACTCGCCAATCAAATTACCTCATTCCCGGATGGGGTGGTTGAGAATGTGCTTGTTGAGGTAAATAATCTTATTTTCCCGGCCGACTTCTATATATTAGATATGCAAGGAGACACAACAAACTCCACACCTATTTTGTTGGGAAGGCCGTTCATGAACACCTCCCAAACAAAAATAGATGTGCGTGAGGGGACTCTCACCATGGAGTTTGAAGGTCAAATTGTGAAGTTTAATATATTCAAGTCCATGAAACACTCTGAAGATGTACATGGTGTTTTCTCTATTGATTTCATTGACTTGCTTGGGAAAGATAGTGTTGCTTTGAACATCAAGAAAGTTAGGAAGAGACTGTATGAAAGGAAGGCAAAGGATGTGGAAAGAACAAGTTTGGGATCCAAGAGGATCCGGGTGAAATTGACCCGAAAATTAAGTTGCCAGAAGACTGTAAGGAAGAGTGGGAGGCCCATAAGGACCCGCGGGAATTGAATGAAGCACGGAAGGAAGGGACCGAGGAACCCTTTCCGGTGAATTGAAGTAAAAAGAACATCCGTCGAGCCAAGGACGTTAGACAAAGGCGCTTGTCGGTAGGCACCCCGACGGTATCTTTTAATTTTTGCATTTTTCAAATTCCTAGTTAGTTACTTAATAAATGTCTTGTGGCATATTTGATGTTTTTGTTTAGAATTGTGCAGGTATCAATCAAAATGATAAAAATATAGCGTAGAATGGGGGTGAAGGAGACCAAAATGGAGGAAAAATTTGCGGGAGACCAATCTCGCCCGAGAGACACGAGGAATCTTGGCCGAGACGTCACAAAGGTAAACCCAAGTAAAATTTTTTGTAAATGTATCTCGGCCGAGACACAACATTCATCTCGACCTAGATTGAACAGAGCTCAAATTGGCCCAAAAACGCTGGAAGCCAATCTCGGCCGAGATACCAGATCATCTCGCCCGAGATCAACTTGTCCAGTAAATTAGCCAAAATTGTTGGAAACTTATCTCGGCCGAGACATCAAGTCATCTCGGCCGAGATCAATTTGTCCAGAATGTGGGTAATTTTGCTGGAAAGAAATCTCGGCCGAGATCCTCTGCTAAGCCAACTAAACCTAAGACCCACTAACAGATATCGGCCGAGACACAAATTTCAAAAATGCATCTCGGCCAAGATTCCGCGTGGGTAAAAATACCCCTGCGCGGAACAGCAGGTCATTCTTCCTTCCCCCCCTTTCGCGATTTTGCGCACACACACGCACACACACCCTCAAAAACTCCATTTTTACTCAATTTCTTCCCCTCAAATTCACACCACACCTCACCCACATCACCACACACACTTCTATCCGAAAATTTTTGGATTTGGAGCAAAGTTGAGGCCGGGTTGAAAAGGGCGCGAAAAAGTTCATTTCAAATCTTTCGATTAAATCCGACCGGTAAGTACGGCTATCTCTTTCCCTTAGTCTTTACTTGTGTATTATGAACTTTATTGTTAAGATTAGGGGCAAATTTTATGCTAGAATAGTTACTATATTGATATTGGTTGTGCACAAGTTTGTTTTGTGAATTTTTGCCAATGTTAACTGATTTTAAGTATTCTAATACTAAATTTGTAGTGATAGCCTTTGTATTTGCATGATTTGTTGATGATGGATGAGGATTAGTTTGAGAATCATTGAAATTGAAGATTGAAATTGATTTTGCTACATCACCGATAACTTGACATGCATCCCTTCTTCTTACTCTTTTGTAATTTGATTCAATTACTATGCTCAATTATTAGGTTGATTAGTGAATTTGTGAGAAGAGTAGACACTTTTAGACTCTTGTTCATACTGAAACGAAATTGACCTATTTTTGTTGAGCATTGGTAGAATTTTGTTGCAATAGGATAATGATTGGGAGCGTTTACCATATATGCACATTGAATCATGTCAATTGAGTCATCTAGATTGTGAATTCGCTTGTGATATTCTGTGTTGATTGAACATGAGTGAAGAACATGAGTGATTGATCTTCTATTTGATTACAGTTGATGTTTAAATTGGTGATAAGTGTTCAATGTGGGAGATTTTGATGCGTGTATTGTGTGATTGTTTGTAGGCACACAATGGCCCCACCCAAAAATACGAAGAACACAACTCAAGAAGGCACTTCCAGCAGGCGGCTCACACAGAAAATCCGAAAAAGCCAAGTCAAAGGCAAGGAGAAAGTTGTTGAGCCTACTCTAGAGGCTCCCACGCCAGAAATTCCATCAACTACCACCGAAAAATCCACAAAGCCGATTGATATTGACATAGTGCTGAGCACGGAGGATCAGAGGAAAAGATTTGAGAAGCTGATGAGGAGGGGGGTGTCAGCCACCCGTTATGGTGATCCCAAGATTTTGGATGCCATGGGAATCCGGCAAAATGTTCTTGAACTATTAGACGCCGCAGGTCTAGCCCAATGTCTAGCACCCCGCCCTACCTACCTCAAATTCGTGCTAGAATTTTTCAGCACCCTCAAAATCAAGGAGGAGTCTCTTTCCTGGTCGACCAAGATCCACCACATCAAATTCCAACTTCTGAATGAAGAAAAGACATTGAGCCACGACAACCTGAGAAGCATATACGGCTTCAAAAGTCCAAGCGTCAACAGTGAAAATGCTTTGAAAGAGTTTGACGTGCAATAATTCTGGGGGTAAATCACTGCCGCCCCAGGAATAGTTGCACCCCAGGCCTACGACCCGAGGAGCTCCAGGTTGACCTCCATCAAAAGTCCAGTCGTGAAGTATCTGCAGAAGTTGTTGAGCTCCACCATATGTGGTAGGAAAGAGATCAGTTCTCCTTGATTGTACGAGATGGAGATCTTATGGGCTATTGTGGATAGAAAGTTGAGGGATTTTTAGGAAGACATGGTATCGAGCTTTCAGAAAATAGTCAAGGAATTGAGGACCGAACGGAAAAGAGAGACAAAAGTGCCCGATCTGATCTACTGTGGGGCTTTGATTACCCCCATACTCGAGCATTACAATATACCCCTCCCAGAATACACACCCATTACCACTGACTACTATTTAGACTGGGAGGAGATGGAGAATATGTGTATTGCCATGCTCGGGTACCAAGAGGGAACATCGGGTCCGGCTGTCCCTTATGTCCTCCAAAATGTGGGACCATACCTCCGCCTCCCCAACCCCAGCCTCACTTACATTGAGTGATTGGAGACAAGCATGCCAAACTTGGCACTAAGCTCAGAAGCACATTTAAGAGAATCCAAGGAGCCGACCAGTGCTGAGCTAACATGCTACCAGAGGGGGAAGAAGCCACGAACTGTGGCCTGGGAGATGAGTACAGGAACAGCAGAAGGGAGCAGTCAGCCCAGTAAGAAGTGACTGGCGTCTGCACCACGAAATAGGCTATAATCGAGAATATTAACCTCTTAAAAAAAAAGTCGGAAAAACCAGAAAAACAAAAGAAAGAGGACGTGTTTATACCATTCTTTTGGGGTGGTTAATGAAAGTCACATCATTTTGTGATTACAATCCCTTGTTTAGAAAATTCTTAAGAATAATAATTATTGAGAGGATTGATAAATATGGGAGATGTAGGACGGAATAAGGTGAAGAAGTCGAATCTTAAGTTCGGCTTGATTGAGAATTAACAAAGTGAGGTTGAGTGACCATTGTTTGAGGGGTAGATGGGTAGTGCACGACTCATTTAGTCCATTTTATAGTCACTTTTACCTAAACTTTGTCCCACCTTACCCTTAACCAATATTACAACCCATATAAAGACCTAATTGATTCATTGTCACACATGTCAAGTACTATTTCAGGTTTAGATGATTGGCAAGCCTATTATAGGTATTGTGTGCATTTCAATGTGAGTGTAAACACTACCCTTTTTAATGCACTCTAGAGAGAGATACACTCACCCGGTGAGGATCTTAAGTTGAGAGTGTTATGTCCTGAAAGTAGTGGATCTAGTCTATCACATATGCTCGCTTTTATCATGATCGGTTTATCTTTTTTATGAAAACTCTCCGAAATCAAATGTCACTAAACTCTACCATAAACACATGTCCTTTTGTCTTTCTCTTTATCGTTCGGGACGAACAAGTTCTAAGTTTGGGGAGATTTGGTATATGTGTCCCGTGCATGCACTTTAGGGCACTTTTAGTGTCATTTTAGCGTCAATAATGTGCACAATCACGTGTATTTAGTGCTTTTGTATTTTCATGGGCAAAATAATGTGTTTGTTGTGTTTTTGTGTTAAAACAAGTGAAAAAGGATCGAAAAAGAACATCAAACGATCGCGGAGTCAATGGATCAGTTTAAGAAATAAGAGACAGGCCTGAGGGATCGATCACGGCCGAGATAGGGCACAAATCTCGGCCGAGATAACTCTCCAGGGAAATCCTGGAATTTGGAGAAATTGAAGATCTCAGGCGAGACGGATATTGCTTCTCGGCCGAGTTCCCTCTTTAGGGAAAGTCAGAGATTCAAAAACATGAAGATCTTGGCCGAGATGAAACCCAATCTCGGCTGAGAAAATCTAAACCCTAAAAAGCCCTAAAATTCTCTTTTCACATCTCGGGCGAGACGCAACCCAATCTCGGCCGAGATCGCCCTTCGATTTACAATTTGATAAAGCTCTTTTTCACGTCTCGGCCGAGACACACTTACGTCTCGGCGGAGATTCCTTGCCCTGTTTTAAATTCCTGAACGCGATTTTGCCTTAAATTGAAGTAACAACTCTTCCCCTATATATATATCCTCCCTTTCGAAATTAACCTACTTTGGGGACATTGAATAACACACTTTCAAGCTATTTTTGAGCCACCAAAGCCACCAAGGAAGGAAGATTGGGCAAGAGATTGAAGGATTATCTTCTCTAATTGACATCTTTGGTTTCATCCATCTTAGTATCATGTTTCTTTACTTTTCTACTTATTTTCTATTTGTTTTAGCTTCCATGGGTGAGTAGCACCCTTATTTCTACCCTTGATCAAATATAAAACTTTGAGTGACAATGTTTACATGATTATTGCTAGTTGATGTTACCATTTGATCGCAATTTCAAGTGTTCTACATTATTTACTTTTATTGACTCATATTTGTATGCTTTTTCTTGGCTTGATCAACCTCTAGGAAGTGTATGAATGTGTTGCTAGAATTGAAAATTACTATCCGTAATTATAGGATTTTCGATTCCCTAGTAGCAAACAATGAGTGGTTTCGTTGGTGATAGTGAAGAGTCCGACCTCTAAACCCGAGCCTTCAAGGTTTATGTCAAATCTGTTTCATTATCTTGGAGCTTTTATCATTCGATTGCCAAATTGAAGAGAGCTTATTCGACTTTTTGGTTTAATTGGATATGGTTAGTCGAAGAGCTTATTTCGATTAGCCATAATTACGAGATAATACGGTTGCTACAGCTTGTTAGTAGTCGTGAATTAGGGACTTGAAATGCTTTCCATTGGGTATCAACAATAGTTTTCTAATTCGTTGGAACCAAAGGGATACTTGTTCAAGGGTAGATACTTTAATCATATTTTAAAAATCCAAAAATCGATTTATCTATCTTGCTATCTTTAGTTAATTGAATCTTAGCTTAGTTGATCATAGTTAAATAGTTATTCCTAACAGTTATTGATAGTTTATAGCTTGACAAACAAACCCCCCCCCCTCCCCTCCACCTTTATTGTTTTCATTATTCGCAATTGTTCTTGTTTGAATTATACAATTGCTTGACATATTAAGGCAATATTGTTCAACCGTTCCTCGTGGGATCGACCCTTACTTATCGCTCTACTAGTTAGAGTTTTAGGTTAAGGCTTAGTGTGTGTGTGTATGTGTCTATATATATATATATATATATATATATTCATCTATATATGTATGTATATATATATATATACAAAATTAATTTGGTAAGCGACACGCGACTAATCGCTCCTACCACCGACCTTCTTTTTGGAGGTTCCTGCAATACATCTAGAACACTACCACTTTCCAAAAGCTCAAGATTAGTAGAGTCATGGTGATCAAGATTAAATGTAGGATCGACAAAGCCTACTTTATGGGTATTACAATCACTAGGTGATATTAGGTTCTTATTTATTGTGACATCTAAAGACTGTATGGAGCCACATGTTTCAATGTGATTCAACCTGTCACTCTTGTGTTGTTTTTGAGGTTCGTATATTGAAAAAGTTACTTTCTCCTCTTCTACCCTCAAAGTTAACTCCCCCTTTTTAACATCTATAAGTGCGCTACCCGTTGCTAGAAACGGGCGACCTAAGATTAAGGGAATTTCCTTGTCTTCTACCGTATCTAAGACTACGAAGTCAACGGGGATTACAAAATTACCAACTTTTATAAAATAATCCTCTACAATGCCCCATGGCCAAGTTATAGAATGGTCGGCCATTTGAAGGGCGATTGTAGTGGGTTTTAATGTGCCTATTCCTAATTTTTCATATATAGATAGAGGCATCAAGTTGATACTCGTTCCTAGATCATACAGTGTTTATCAAAAATTAAATTACTTATTTTGCATTCAAGAGTAAAACTACCCGGATCGTTGCACTTTGTTGGTAACTTCTTTCGGATAATTGCACTGCATTCTTCTGTTAAGTTCACCGTCTCATAGTCCTCCCATTTTTTCTTTTGAGCAATCACCTCTTTTAAGAACTTCGTATAATTATGCGTCTGCTGTAGTGACTCTACAAAAGGTATATTGATTTGAATCTTCTTCAGCGCATCCAAGAACTTTGCGAATTGCTCATCTATCTTTTCTTCTTCAGAGCTTATGGAAATGGAATTGGAGGGACATATTCAGGTAAATTGGCTTTTGGCCTCTTCTCTTCTTCGTTTAACCCTATTTCTTCCACTAAGTGTTCTTTTTGTACTTCCTTTTCTCGTATCAGCCGACAACTCTGGGCTTGCATAACTAATGTCACTTCTCACTTGAATTGCATGACATTGCTTTCTTGGATTCACCATTGTATCGCTTGGGAACTGCCCCTGCTTATGTTGGGCTTCAACAATCTTTATCAGTTGACTCATATTGGTAGTCAATTTATTAATACTGGTCTCGAGTTGCTTGATGTCCGCTCCCTGTCCAGTCATCTGCTTATTTAGCTCAATAAACTTTCCGTCCACCTTTCTCTCCAGTTGAGCTAACTTTTCATCGTATTTAGAAAATTGAGACTGTATTATCTCCTCTTGTGTTAGCTCTTTACCATCATGAATCATTTCATGCGTGATGGCGAATCTGGGTGGCGGATTTAGTGAATTCTTTGTGTTGCCATAAGAGAAGTTTTGGTGATTCTGATTTGGAGGGTACTGATTGTACCTTGGCTAATTATTCTGAAAGTCGTTGAAATTTCTTTGATTCAAAAAATCCACATTTTCAACTTCTTCCTGGCCCCCTAGCTGCTGCGCTTGAGTTTCTGTGTGTTGTGCTAACGTCAGACTAGTTAGCGAATTCACCTGGCTCGTCAATGTTGTTAACTGCGATGTGAGATTTTCAAGTGGCTCGACTTCTTGGACACTCGCCACTCTTCTCGGCTGATTTCTCTCATTTGGCCACTGATAGCTCGTTCTGGCCATGGCATCCAAAATTGAGAATGTAATCCTCACTGATTTCTCCATTAGGCTCCCTTCTGCAGCTGCATCTACCTGATTCCTTGTTGGAGCAAGTAGCCCATTGTAGAAGTTACAAACCTGTTGCTTCATTGTAAAACCATGTTGAGGGCAACTCCGGATAAGATCCCGGAATCGTTCCCAAGCTTCACCAAACGGCTCTTGGTCCATTTTCTTGAACTGTTATCTTATTCTGGAGGTCTAGCATCTTCCTCGGTGGAAAATATTTCAGAAGAAATGAAGTGGTCAAATCCTCCCAATCTGCGATGTCTTCCAACGAGTTGAACCATTGTAAGGCTCTGTCTTTCAGGGAGAATGGGAACAACCTCATCTTGACCTGTTCGTGTGGCACATGATTGATCTTTATTGTGTCCGCCAGCTTGCGAAATTTAATCAGGTGCACATTCGGATCTTCGAGAGCACTTCCCCCAAACTGGTTTTGTTGCACTATATTGATTAGTGCAGGCTTTAGCTCAAAACTATTGGCATTCAATGGTGGGGGTTGTACTCCTTCCGTCTGTTGATTTGGGTTAGGTCGCAGACAATCATTGATGGGAGTGTCATCATCATCTACTTCATCTGGTTCTTCCTGAACTTGTTCCTGCTGCTGTAGCAGCTATGGCTGCTATGGAGGTAGCTGCTGCTGAATATTGGTGACTCGATCATCCAAGCGTGCCAGAGCGGTCAGTACTCTGTTAAGAGCTTCATCCTGATTCGGCTGTTGTGGTACGTTTTCCATCTCAAATATGTGATTCCTACTTGTTCGGTGTCTACGGGCAGTAGCTTCAATTTCAAGATCGAGAGGGACAAGCTGTTCTTTTCTTTTTCATCTAGTTTTCATAGGAACCCTGAAACACCAACAAAAACGAAATACCACGTAATATGAAAATTAACTAATTAAATAAAAATGAAAATCAAAATAATAAAATTAAAATTACGAAAAAGTAAAGTCTAGTCTAGTATCCTCCTATTACTCAAGATAAAAACTAAGATGCTAAGCCTATTCCCCAGCAACGGCGCCAAAAATTTGACAGGCCTATTTTCTAACCCTAATTACCGCAAGTGTACGAGTGTAGGTGTAGTAGTGGCAGTCAAGGTCGATCCCACAAGGAATAGGTTAGGTAGTTCGATGCCCCAATTATCTAGGATTATCCTAATTACATACTAAGATTGCAAGGTTGTTTTTAACTAAATTAAAGAACTTAAACTACTTAACTACTTAACTATGACTTATCAGACAAAAAGGGATTCCAATTAACAAGAAAGTATCCTAGGGATTCGATTTTAGGACTTACTTCAACGATGAATTTGCTCAACTTATAGACCTTTAAACTAGATTCTAGTGTTTATTAGGCGGCA
This sequence comes from Ajuga chamaepitys, assembly GCA_958295605.1. NCBI lineage: Eukaryota > Viridiplantae > Streptophyta > Magnoliopsida > Lamiales > Lamiaceae > Ajuga > Ajuga chamaepitys. The sequence goes on along the minus strand of OY282497.1, from coordinate 19,848,962 downwards.
CTCAAATAACCTAGCCCTTCTCTCGAAGCGACTAAATCATAGACTAATTAAGATAATTACCCTATCAAGTCAATTGATCCTAACAACTCCAAAAAGCTGATAAACCAATGGATACACAGTCATAGAAAAATGCGCTATATGTCGTACGTCTGATAACAATTCCCTCATCTCGAAGCGGACTTGTTAAACTAGATTAATAAACCTAGATGGCCAGTCTAAATTCAGTTAGAAACATAAACACAGAGATAAACACATAAATCGGAGTCTATAAATTAAAACATCATTCAAACATTGTTGTAAAGATCCCTACTTTCTAACCCTAGGACACAAATGGCTTAGCTACTCATGAGTCATGCCTAATATCAATTCAATACAATATTCCAGGGAAAACATCATAAAGAACAAAACTAGAAAAGAATTAACTAAACTTGAATGAATCGTCTTGTCGATCTTTGTCTTCTTCGTCCTCCAAGTCTTCTACTTCTTCTACTAAGTGTATGTGAGATTATGGAGTGTATGCTTCTTCTTGAAAAATGAGCTTTCATCGTATTTTTATAAGCTTTGGAAAAGTCCTGGGGAGACTAGGATTCGAATCCTACTTGAAACAGAAAAATCTCAAAAATCGCACTTCTGGACGTGATCGTGCTTCAAAATTGACGCGACCGCATCAGTTGAACCTATTCTTCTTTGGCCACCTTCGACACAACCGAGTTGGTCTGTGACGCGACCGGGTCACTGAGTTCTGGACTCGCTGCTTTCAGCCCTTCGACGCGACCGAGTCACGTCTTGGACGCGACCGCGTCGATTCCTTTTGTCGTTGGGCCTTCTGGACCAGTTCAGGCCGGTCTAGAGCGGTTTTTGGCCGGTTCGGACCGGGTTTTGCCAGTTTGGACATCCCTTTGACTTGTTCTTTTGTCCGGTAGTCGTAAATCATAACTTTTAGGAAATTGCTCAAACACACCTTAAAACAAGTCAAACACGTTAAATGGTCCAACTTGTATTAATACATCCCACTCTTGACCAAATATGCACATAATTCCTATAAAATACTATCCTAAATCGACTTTATTACATGCATAATTAACGTGTATCACTACCATAAAATGCCGAACTTGATAAAACCTTGAGTTTGACTTGAGAGGAGCACAATCGGTGACCTTTTCCCTATTTTGTTCCAAGATCTTGTATATCCTTGGGCCCAACTTCTTTTTCCATCTTTCACTAGCCCTATCCCTATGCTTTTGAAGTCATTTCATTACATGTTCTCTTATGCACTCCTTCATTTTAATTATGGCTTTATCCCTCGCAACAAGGATAACCGAGTTGAAGCTCTCACAGACATTGTGCAACAACATTTCACACTTGAATTCAAAGTCGAAGAATACCTTAGACCACTGTTCCTATGGCTTTTCACTAAACCAATCCCAAGCAGTTTCATTCAAATTCTTCAAATCTTTCATCTTTTCCGAATACTCCCTAATGGTTGTGCTACACGCAGCATTCCACATGGATTGCTTGTAAGTAAGCCATCTAAAACCTGTTTTTCTTAGGTTGGTATGCATATGGCGTCCACAAAACATGTGGGCTGCCTTCGTGTAAACCGTCTTCATCACGTTTATAAGGCTCTTTTGCTTGTCGGATATGAAGGTGAACTCCTCGTTGGGTATCTTCAAGTCTTGCTTCAGAATGGCGAGGAACCACTCCCATATTTCCTCATTTTCCCTTTCTACAACAGCCCACACAACTGGGAAAAGATTATTATTTCCATCAGTGCCTACAATAGTAAGAAGTATACCTCCGTGTATGCTTTTTAGGTGGCATCCGTAAACACCCAACAAAGGTCGTCAGCGGCCAAAAAAACCTCTCTTCAGTGCATCGAAACAGACATAGAAGTGGTTGAACTGTGTCAGACCACTTTCCAACTGGGTTCCAACAATGATGGTCAACCCCGAATTGGTCTTCCAAAGTTCTTCAGCATACAACCAGAGCTTAGCATATTGAGCGTCTAGATCACCCTCGATCTTCTGTATGGCCTTTGTTTTGGCTTTGTAGGCTTGGTGTCTAAAAATGGTGGTTCGAGTTTCGGTCGACACATCCTCCATAAACCCCTGGATACTCATCTTCTTATCACGTTTGAACCGTTGCAAAAAGTGTTTGGATAACCATGCGGAGGTGAGATTCTATAAAATTTGGGAAGTTGCACATTTATGCTTAGAGTAAACTTTCTTGATCTGCCACGAAGATTCATCTTTCATTTTCAGTGCATGAATCATCCATTTACACTTTCGGTTAAAACACTCGACATATATTCTTCTTTCGTCATTCTTGGTGAAGCAAATAGACTTTCTGTTCTTTATGGCATTATTCTTAGTGGCTTGCTTAAACTTTTTTTTTATTGTAGAAGACCTGCTCAAGAACAAATTCCGTATTTATAATCATCCTCGAATTGAACACGGGATAGCTAGGAAGACCACCCTCCTCATCAGACTCACTTAGACGGGTCTCATCAAAATCACCCCCTCCTTCCCCCCCCCCCCCCCCAAAATCATCCTCTTCTTCACTATCTGCGCCTTTCTCAGTCTACAATAACTTTTTTCTTACCCTTATCGTTTTTTTCAGCTGCATGACTAAACTACCCCCACATCCCGAATCTGACCCAAACCTTTGCCCCTCCCTTGCCCTCTACCCCATCCTAGATCCTAGCCCGTCCTGCAACACTACCTCATCCCGCAACACCCCCCACATCAACATCAATATCGTCATCCGGTACCGCCACATCAGCATCCTGTACAACCGCATACAGCCATATTTGCTGCATCGTTCTCTTGACCCAACCCCCTAATGACTCAATAGTTATGGGCACAAAATAGCTACCCCCCTCTAAGTTGGGCGGATCAATAACGTCCATCTCACCACCCACATTTTCTAATTTTTTTTTTTTTTTTTTTTTTGAAAATAACATCATCTTCCTCATTGTCAAACTCATTTCCAATTACAAAGTCCAGGTCTTCAAATGATTCGTACTCGGAGTCACTAGAATTAGGCGATTGTGCATGTTGGGGATCATTTTGGTATTCTTCAAGTTATATGTGCATCTCCCTCAATGTAAGGAAACTAATGGCATATTTTCGGATCCCATCATCTTCTTCTAAGAATATAAATGAACCATCCCACATCTTAGCATGAAATTTTACTTCTTCCTTAACCCCGACTTTCGAACCAAACTCCAATAAATCAGCATGCTTAATTTCGTTACTCTTTACCCAATCTATTACAATCATGTCTCCACCCACATACCTAGTATTAGACATACCTGCAAACACCCCATCAAAATGCAACACAATACTCAAGTATTTACTCTTTGGATTTGTAAAATAGCAAAAAAAGAAAAACTGATCCAAAAATAAACAAAGATGTACAGAACACAGGAATAAAGTATATAATAATACCAAAAATAAACACATCAGACGCTAAATAATTCTACAGGTATCTCCTAAATTTCAAGTAGGACATAAATATCAATTCTGAAGTGGAGACGAAAAAAATAATTTTTCCAATTAAATAATTCTCTTAGATAAGATATCCTTACAGAATATCCTTCACCATAAAATATCCCAAAATTGCAAACCTACCCTAAATAGACAAGAACACAACAAATAAAATATTTTTTCTTGGAAGTCTTCTTTCGTTTATGGTCCGTGAAGAAGGGGACAGGATGAATATCCTTCGCTGTCCCACTAAGCATACAACACCAAAATTTCCCTAAATCTTTTACAACAAGAGATACAACTCTACAAAAGCATCTAGAGGCAGAATCGTCTCTCACACAAATATACAAACAATAAGGCTTACAACAAATCGAAATCTTACCATAGTTGGGGGTACCACTTCCTGGCTCATCTCTGTCGGACGAACACCATTAAAGATTCCGACAGAACTTGCTCTGAATCAGGGGAAATAGCACCCAACAGCTTTCTGGATCCGACGATGAAAGCTTTATCGAGAGGGGATTGTTGAGAGTTGGGGCTTTCGTAAACCTAGGGTTTGAATGGATTTTCACTTTTCTGTGAAGAAATGCTCTTGTTTGTGCGACAAAGAAGTGAGAGCTAGGATCAGTGAGTTATTTTCCTTTTTGTTATTTCAGAAATAGTGATTAGAGATATGAGTTTGTTGTTTCTATGCTTTTTTATTTAAAAGTTCAAATAAGATTTTATGCAAAATAATTTTTTGATGTGTTAATTAAATAGGCTGATATGTCATATAATAAGAAAAATGAAAAAAAAAATAAAGCCACCTAATATTTCTAGCCACACGTGGAAAAATTCGCCAGAAGAACCAAATTTGCGCCTGCACGTAAGAGACACGTGCTATTTTTCGGTCACCGAGTCAAAATTGTGTTAAAATTGGGTAAAATTGAGCAATTACTAGAGATGTTGGACTAACTTGAAAAAAGTAATAAGTTGTGGGACCAAATCCAAAAAATTAAAAGTTATGGGACGTATTCATCTTTTTTCCCTTTTAGTTGCAACTCTGATGAGAGTATCTTTATTTTTGTTTTCAAGCTTTAACTTTGATATTAAAAATATTGAAAACCCCTAAATAACTGAGTGTATCGTACTGAACATAATTGTCTTCCTAGATCTGTTAGATCCGAAGTAGTGTACCGAATTGTCCTAACTTTTGAGACGATTTGGTACAAATCTTTATACGTTTTGTTTCGATTCTGATTCTTAGAATTTTGAAGTACCGAATTATGGGACGGTACTAGATTATTCAAATCTCCAAACCATATTATCCTGTGCAGACCCTAATGGAACCGTTTGTTTTATAGAGAGTAAGAAGGGAAATGTGGTCTTTTTTTATTTTTAGAGTTTTTGGATTAAAATAATAATTTATTGCAACTTGTTGCAAAAATAAATCTAGGTTGTGATTTAGTGCAAAAAAATTTGCATTTTAGACCATATAATATCTAAATATAATTTTGGACTCCTTAAATGAATTTTAATTGCACGAGGGGTGTTTAATTAAATTTATTTTTGCTTAAATAATGAAATTAAAATCAAATTTTCTTAATTTTAAATAATACTCAAACTCAGATTTGAATATAATTTTCATCATAATTCATCACTAATATGTTACACAATATTTAATCATATACAATGGCGCATAAGAAGGTTGAAAATCACAAATTGGAATCAAAATAGAATTTTTTAAACTAGTTTTAAATAAAATAAATCATTTTTTAAGTAATTAAGTAAATTCATGCAAACATCTAGTTTCATATAAATATTCTTACTATTTATAATATTTTAATCCTTAGTTAATTCCTGATTTGATAGTAATGTTTATATAGTCGAACTCGGCTCCGGATCACTTCTCCTTGAAAAACTAAAAAAGACATAATATATTGCAAGATAATGCAATTTAATGAAATATGTGAATGTTTATATTTAAATTAAATAAAGCTTGAAATAATGATGCATGCAAATAATTTATATGGTCATTACTTCCTTTCCGTATTTCCTTGGGATGTTCTAGCAATAGTGTTCGAGATTTCAAAATATAACAATGTTAAAAGGTACAAGATTCTATGGTGGATCTTGTACTGGTCAAAGCCCAGTAAAATGTTGAAAATGAATTGAGGAAATCTGATATACAAGACACTAAGGCCCCATTTGAATTGAGAGATTTGATTTGCCAAGGGATTTAAAATGAATAGATTTCAAAATCTTTAGATTTGAAATCCATGGACTTGAAATCCCTTGTTTGGGTTTATGGTGGATTTGTGAAAGAATTTTTAAATCCAAAATTTTCAAATGCATTATTTGGCAAAAAACTGATATAATTTTTGTAAAATTCAATTCTTTTCTTTAAATTTTAAACTAACAATTTATATTTTTTATTAAATAAAATAATATTTATCTACATCTAAATTAACCGAACATTTTTTTTTCAATTATATATATACACACATATATACATATTATGTATTTTATATCCAAAAAATTATTGGGAGCATTTCATTAGAGATAAAAGAAAAAAAAAAGAATTAAAAAAGTATTAGGAGCATTTCATTGGAGAACGAGAGGAAGAGATAGCGATAGGGAGAAGAGAAGAAGCGGGAGAGAGAGAGAGAGAGAGGGGATGAGAGAGAGAGGACGAGAAAGAGACAGAAGTGTGAGTGAAGAGGGATTTGTAAATGACTACCTTTTATCAAAGGATTTGAAATCCATCCAAATATAGTGTAAAATGGAGAATCTCAAATCTTGGATTTCTAAATGAGTTGATTTAAAAATCTGAATTTATAAATCCACTAATTTAGTATTTTATCCAAATACATGGTATGGATTTGACAATGGATTAATAAATCCACAAGACAAATTCACCCATCCAAATGGACCCTAAACTTGTTACCAAAAGCGCTCTAAATCACTTTGATTAGTACAAATTTCTCAAACTGCAAGTGTACGGCTTGTGAGAGAGGTAGTATAAAAGATTATCGAACCAAAGTGAGGCAACTGATCGATGGGGAGATATTCCTGAGGTCCGGTTCCACACAAGCTAGGAAAGCAAATCAAGCAAATATGAGCTAATAGTGGGACATACAATGAAGGAAGATCATGTTACCAAATTAGAAATCCAAGTGTGGGCAAACAAAAGGAATCAGTAAATTAACCAATTACAATACAATTCACCTTAATTCCTAATACTAAAGACCGACAATGGAATACATAAAGACAAGGCAAGTGAATTGATAACATAATCAAATTAACCTGTTAATCCCCACCCCAAGCACGATCTTGCTTATGGACAGAGGCCTTAAGACATACTACAAGATCGAAAAATATGATTCCGGTCCCCTCGTCGTCTCCCATGGGCCCACGGAGAGGACTAATATAGCGTCGGTTTAGCAGTCCTAAGATATAAGCCATAAAAACCACATTTCCAATTTCATCAATCAATCAAACCCACATCAACACATATTACACTTAAATTTACAATCCTTGGATTGGGCTATTCCCTAACCCTGGGAAAGAAGGAAACTACTCACAAATCATCAAGGCATAAGCAAGAATCAACAACATCAAGTAAGAAATTATAAAAACCGAAACTAAAGAGAAGGGAGAAGAGGATGCTCAGTGGGTTGAAAATCCTTGTAGAACTTCGATAATCTAAACGGGTGTGACAATCCCATGAATTATCTTCAAGTTCTCCACTGACGATGACTTTCTCCTTGAGGAGGAGGTAGAACTAATTCTAAGCTAATAAATAAAAAAATCTATGAAAGATAGAGTGAAAATAAAGAAATATGTATTTATAATAAAATGAGAGAGGGTAGGGGTACTGCTTGGTCTAAAAAGGCCTAAAAATCTGCAGAAAAACCCCTTTAGTAAAGGTAATACAAATGGAGCTTGCTTGGTCTTCATAAGCGTAGAGTCGAACCCTTTAAGAGCTTGATTCGTCCTTCTCAGTAATTCTGGCCATTTTTCATCCAAAATCAAAATTTTATAAAGTTGTAGGGCTTTTTCTCAGTTGCGTCTAGAAACTTGAATCGCCTCAATTGAACATCGTATGAGGGAGTGATGGCCAAAATGCAAAATTGCGACGGCCAGACACAATACCACACTCGTAGGCGCGGTGCCGCCGGTGGTAAAGAGTTTATGTGCCGAGTACCAGGCACGGTACCAGAATGGTAATGCTCGCGGTGCTCAGCTGGCGTCTTCACGTAACTCATCCATTTTTTGTTGTTTTGACATCTTTCCACTCATTTTCTCGACCCGAATTCTTCACGACTTTTCAAGATATGGGACACTTCCAATAAGTCTTCCTCACAAATTAATCAATTGATCAAAACAACATTTGTCAACCAAGCAACAATATTTATTTAAAGCAATAAAGGGCAATGGAAACACAACATGGTAGAATGACATAGATCATAACTATGACCTATTCAATCAATTATGAGGAACATCCTCTTTAAGCACATAAAATTAACAATCCTTCCTTCCTTCCCATAAACTTGGGAGAAATTCTCTAGCCCAAGTAACCAAGGAGGTGGAATACATGCATTTCCCAATCAAGTAATACAATATTAAAATCATCCAATGCATGTCGCGATCAATATTTTTCAAAGATTCATCAATCAAAAAGCTCATAACTACTCATATTTCAATTCAAACCAGTTATTAAAAAAAATATTCAAATATTCAAGAATTGTGTAGGTACAAGATTCCACGAGTGATTATGACAATATGAGGAGAGAACATCAATTAATGCAAATAATGTCTCTCCTCCACACAAACTTAAATGCAAGCATATCTTTTAAGTAGGAATATGAGTTCAAGTGCGCAGAAAGACAAGTAAGCATATACTCAAATTCACAAAAATCATGGGAACCAACAAGCAAAATTCACGGATAACACGAATCAAGCAAATATAAAATATGCACATGAAAATAAAATAAATGAATAAAGGTTAAGGGAAGCAAGTCGAGCATCTTTAATGGTTCGACACGATTCCTCCTTAGTACCGCTATGAGTGCAATCAGTTGTTGTGGCTGGCTTTGTAGTTGAAATTAACGCAACCGATGGCTCACTCACTTAAGGTGCTCGGGGTACTAGCTCCATATTTTCACTTGCAACCTTTCAATAATTACTCATCTTGATTCGTTATTGCCATTTCTTGGGGACTTTCTTCAAGATTTATGCACCTTTTCCTCGTTCATGTCATAAAGCTCAATTACCTATTCAGACAACCTAAGAAATCATCAAATCTCAAAAGAGAAAACTAAACTAAGAAAAAATAAAAATTAAATCCTACGAAAGCAATAAATTTTTTTAATGCTTGGGTTGCCTCCCAAGAAGCTCTTGGTTTAAAAGTCGACGACCCGACTTTCACAAATGTTATCTGGGATCCAAGAACAAGTGTCTATCGTGTCATGCTTTTGTTTGCTCAAGAAAATAAATTTGATCTACCAACATAAACATGGCATGATGGTTCACGAATAACATTACAGACATATGATTTATACAAGAAGAGTTGCTCAATGTCCGTAATTGATGCATGTTTTTCAAAACGTGAAGGAAATGACAAATCAAAACTTCATGTCGACCACTAAATGATGCTTCAACAAAAGGATCATTAACTAAAATAAGATCATAATTACACATTTTGTTGAGGCATATATTTCTCTTCCAATGATGATGCATTGTCTTGATTGGTAGAATTGTCACTATTCTCCAAGGGTGGCTCGTGAGAGAGGAGGTTTTCACTCTAATTGTCTTTCTCCCTTTCCCTCAATTGCACACTTTCATCTCTATTTTCTTCAAACTATGTTTGAAGAGATGGGATTCCAAGACCTTGGCGTGCGCCAACTCATCCTTGTCTTTCCTCATTTCTTCTTTTAATGCCTCAATCAAAGAAATTATATAAGACCTTGATGACTCAAAGGTTTGATTTGAGGAGGGAAAATTTTGATCATCCTCCCTTCCCAATTCATAATTGTTTAGAAAAGAATTGTAATCCATGAATTCGGAAGGATTGGTGGAAGGGTAGTGCATATGCGAAGAAAAATGATGAAAAGAGTCACAATCCATAGATAAACGATCCTCCTTCCCATAAACTTCACATTGCTCCACTTACACATTATCAAATTAAGGAGAAAAAAATGAACTATCACTAAGTTAGGCAATGCATTAACTTTGGAAGGAGTGAGAGCATCAGTTCCAATCAAATATCGATAATGATTGGGGTTATTTTTTTAATTTTGTAACAAGAAAAATAAAAAATGACCTAATCTAACTCTGCTCGTGCTACGACTAATTTCAGGGGAAGAACATGCTCCCCAGCAACGGTGCCAAGAACTTTTTGGGAAATCGCTCTAACTCACTAGGATTAGAATGACTTTCCCAAACCGCAAGTGAACAACTTGTGACAAATGTTGTATAAAAGATTGTCGAGCCATAGGGAGGATCATTCTATTGGCTTAAGGACATTTAAATTGGTTAGGAAAAATGAAAAATGAGAGCAAAGATTAAACTAAACAACATCATGAAAAATAAATGTAACAAGGATACAACCGATCGATGGGGAGATACTTTCGATGTTTATTTTCACACAAGCTAGGAAAGTAAATTAAGCAAATACGAGCTAAATTAAAAGTCCAAGTGGGCAAATAATAAGGATCACTAAATTAACCAATTAAAATACAATACACCTCAATTCATATTACTAAAGACCGACAATTGAATTGATAAACTAAACTAAACTAAAGATAAGGTAATTGAATTGATAAAGAAATCAAATTAACCCGTTAATCCCCACCCCAAGCAGGATCTTGCTTAAGGAGCGAGACCTTAAGATATCCTATAAGATCGACAAATGTGATTCGGGTCCCCTTGTCGTCCCCTATGGCCCATTAGAGAGGACTGTTATACCACCAGTCAGCTACTCATAAGGTATAAGTCATACAAATCCACATTGTCAATTTCATCCATCAATCTAACCGACATCAACACATACTACACTAAAATTTACAATCCTAGGATTGGGCTACTCCCTAACCCTGGGAAACAAGGAAACTCTCACAAATCATCAAAGCATAAACAAGAATTAACATCAAGCAAAAAATCATAATAACCAAAAAATAATGAGAAGGGAGAAGAGAATGCTCAATAGATTAAAGAATCCTCGTAGAAGTTCGATAATATTGGTGGGTGTCACAAGCCCGTGAATAATCTCAAAGTTCTCCTCCAAAGATGTCTTCTTCCTTGAAGAAGAGGGCTAATCATAATTCTAAGCTAAAACAAATCTGGAAATCTAAGAAAGCAAGAGAGAAAATAAAGAAAAACTACAAGAGAAGTTTTATAAATAAGAGGCTTGTTACAAAATGAGAGGGGTGAGAGGTATTTATAATACCCCAACCCTACCACAGTATAAAGACCTAAATCTTCAAAAAACCCCCCTTTAGTAAGGGTAAAAGGGTAAAATTAAAAAAAAAAGTTTGCTTGGTCCTCATAAGTGTAGAGTTGAACCCCTTGAATGCGCTCGATTAGTTCTTCTCGGTAATTCTGCGCATTTTCCGTCCGGAATCAGCTTTTGACATGTCCTTTGTCGCGGTTATACGTGGTAACTTGAATTACCTCGATTTGATATCGTATGAGGAATTTATTGCCAAAATATAAACTGCAACGGTTGACGACATTACCGCACCCGTAGGTGCGGTACCGCCAGCTGTAACGAGTTTCTGTACCGAGTACCGAGTGTCATAGTGCTCCCAGCACATTGGCACCGGGTCTTTCGGCTCTTGTCTTTGCATAACTCTTCCATTTTTCGTCTTTCTTATCTCTTTTCACTCATTTTCTCGTCCCAACTTCTTCATGGCTTTTATTCATGACTAGATGATATTCTAGTCGGGTCTGACCCACACCTGATTCGAACCCGTTTGGCCTCAGTATGCCGGCCGGAGTGGGGAATCGAGCGAAAATGTCCTCCTTGAGTCGTTCTTCACCATTTTGGGGGCATTTCCACCCACTTTTTTGGCTCGACTTCTTTACGAATTTTGTTTCGGACTTGACAAAATTCAATTTGGGCTTGACTTGGGTCTAATTGGGGCCCATTTGCGCCTCAATTTGTGGTCGGAGTGAGAAAATGAGTGCAGTCGACCTACTTGATCTCCTTGATTTTCCTAACCTTTAAAACATGACTAAAAAACAACCAAAAGTTCATCTAATCATATCAAAAATGAGTTTTAACCCAAAAATGTAATAAACACAAAATTTCACTTAAACGTGATAAATATTTGCATTTCACAGTCAAATATCAACGTAAATAATATAAGATAGATGAGTATCTCGGAGTTCATCACACACATGGTATATAGTCATTCTTTAATTGAAAATATTGATTGACGTGCCAATAGAAACTTCTTTTTTTTTTTTTTTTTGAGAAAAATATGTGCTTATAGAAACTTGAAAATGAAAATTTAGAAAAGTTGGTGCATGATGCTTGAAGAATTTAAATACAAAACTAATTTTGCATTAAATTGTAGTCATATGATTCCTAACATTTTAATACAACGCCATAAAATTCTGTTAACCCTAAAACATAAAACTCAGTGCTTTTTACAATTTTTAAAATCAACTAGAGTCCGGCAAGAACTATTAAAAGTCTGTTGGAGTTTACCGGAGTGCACAAATTTTAATAATTCAAGGAAATATGATATAAAAAATAATTACATGGACATAAAGAACTTCTTTTTCTTTTGAAAGAGAAAATAGTATCATTAAAATTAGTTGGAATCAGTTACCACTGATTAACAGAAAAAATGTTGCGGCAAAAGCCACACATTATAGTCTAATAGGCTAGTTTTTTTAAATTGAACGAGATTATGAAAACAAAATAACTGACTCATATGTATCTCATAAGTTTTTTAGATAAACTAAACTTTGTTTATAGGGAAAATATATCATTTTATGCAACAATACATAATCTTTTGTGATTTTCATGCACGTCACAACTTTGAAAAATCATATATACAGTACTATTTGAGATATATATATATATATATGAAAATATACATACATAGATATTTGAGATAAGTATCTCCACATGTCTTATATATATTCACAGACGACATGTGGAGATATAACATATCAGAGCATTTTAAAACTTAAAGGGGGAGGATAATATAATGCACTTATCGGGTCTTTTAGAAGTTTATCATAAAAGAACATGAACTATACCAATTGAAGATTAATAAAAGGAAAAATACATAGACAAATTTATTTCAATATTTCACGATTTTAATAAATATAGCACAACCTTTAAATAACTAGTGATTAAGTCACAACTTATTGAAATTTTAATAATTATCCCATCCGTCTATTTTTCTGTTAAATATTACCTATGTGGCTGAACAGAAGTCCACGTGACTCCTACATGACTGCTACATGATAGAGCTTATTCAAAAAGTCACTAATGCAAAATAAACTAATATATCATGACGTTTTACATTTTTAACAAATCTAAAATAATTTTTCAACAATTGTTAATTAAATCACAACCTATAATTTTTTTGCCGATTACACAAATTTAGTACGTACTTCATCCCTTATAATCATTATTCTCATTTAGAAGCTAGTTGCATAAACTGCACCGTTACATATGCCAAATTTCCAAACATACATAGTACATAATTCTAGAGGTAGTTCGGTACGATAATCATCCATACCGTTATCATGTCAAAATTTTCGGTATATAAAAAATACATACCATTACCATATCAAAATGCCGATAAATCAAATTTTATTTGGTATCGATATATACCATTACTTATAGTTGATTTTGGTATACAAAAAATTTGGTGTACCGAAATTCATCGATATACCATTACAAATTTGTATACGAAAATATCGAAAAAAATTGGTATACCGAAATACGGAACAAGCAAAATATCGAATTTTTTTCGTATACCGATATATAGAAATACCATTTTTTTTAAACGGTTACTGCATTGAAAATTTTGGACAGGGTATGAAAAACCGATATACTAAAACTTTTGGTTTTTTTTAATTTTTTCTGGTACGATAAGTGCAGTATTTCGGTATTTTTCCACTCCCATGTATTTCATCACCTTAGTACCTTGATAAAGCGCAATCCATTTATCAAAGGAATTCGGAGTAAAACTTGATCAACGACTCTATCAAACACAAGAAAAGCAAAGAACACAAGATATACGTGGTTCGATCCGGAGATCTACGTCCACGGGCGGAGGCAATCACCCACCGAGGTGTTTTTCGCTATATCTCTTTCAATCTTACAAGTTGTAGTTTCTAGAGTACAAAGTGCGAACCCTAAATCTAAGTACAATTCTCCTATTTATGCTATTACAAACAAAACCCTAACTGAATCCCTATAATTTCGCCCACCAAATCTGCATGGGAGTTGGGAAGAGATCATGGGGATCTCAATATCCAAATATGCGGTGACTGGGCTCAGCCGCGTTGGGCTCGCAGGCTCGCATAACTGGGCCGGCTTAGCTGTATTGGGAACTGGACCAGCTTAGCTGGGCTCGCGCTTTTAAGCCCAGTGGACCCGACTGCCGGGTTAGCTCGACCCGGAGTTACTGGTCCATACCTATCAGATACCCCCCACCAGCCGGAGCGAGGTAGGAGCTTTGGTTAAAAGTAAGGGGTGGTGTAATGGGCGTCGATGTAGAGTAAGTAAAGGCGTAGTTGGGACCGAGGTGAGGCATGACACCGGGGTGGAGAACTCGTGAGGGACCCCCGGGGACACGGGATCGACCGGAGCCGAGTTAATTTACCCCCGGGATCATGGGAACGACCGGAGCCGAGCTGATGTTCCTCTGGGGTCATGGGATCGACCGGAGCCGAGCTAATTTACCCCCGGGGTAAAGAGGTCATCGGAGTGAAACCCAAAGCTTCTTGGGAAAGGGTGAAGTTGATGTGATTGGCGGCGCCATCATGAGGGGAAAGGAAGTGAAGTGATGCGTTTGGGAATCCCAAGAAGCGTGTTCCCCACGCGCCTAGGTAACTGTAATGCACGTGATTGCCACGCACAAATCTTGAACGCTGAATTTGAAAAGGCCAGATCTGGGCCGTTGACTCATGAGTATATATATATACAAGGCTTGTACAGTAAGCTTCACCATTCTCATTTGTGATTTGCAAGAAACAAAGAGCGGGAGAAAATGAGAGAATCATCTGTGCCAGGTCGTGATCAATCTCAAATAAAAAACCAAGTAAGTATGTCTTCCTCTTCGTCTTCGTCTTCAATTAGAGAAGTAGGGACCAATAAAACTCCGTTAGACGTACGACCCCTACGCTTTATTATTTCGGAAAGAAAAGAGATTAGGATGGTGTATAGGGCCGACGGTATAGAGTCTGGCACCCGGGCAGTAGGATTTAGTGACTGCGGGGAGGAGGATTTTGAGGTTGCCGCGGAGGCGCTACGGATGTCGAGGGTGCAAATAGAAGCCCTGATTCCGACATTTTATTTTTCCTTTAATTTAGAGTACATTGTACTGGAGTCGAGTGATCGAGCTTGTTGTCCTCCGAAGGGTTTCATAAGTGTGTATATAGATCATTTGAGAATAGGAATTAGGTTTCCCCTTTGGGACTCTGTAGTGCGGCTGCTGAGGTATTACGACATTGTCTTGAGTCAATTAGCACCCAATGCCGTGAGGCAAGTTGTTGGGTTTTCAGTTGTATGTAAGAATGCCGGGGTGGAACCGGACGTAGAATTATTTAGATTTTTCTTCCAACTGAAAGCCTTCGGGAAATCGAAGGGGTGGTACTCCTTTAGCCCAAGGGCCCGGGGTGGGTTTAAGGTGAAAAACTCGATTAAGGTGGAGGGTTGGAAGGAGAAATTTATTTATGTGAAGACTGACGTGGCCCTCCCGAGGTGGCGGAGGGAGGAGGTAGTGGATAACGCCCCGGTGGCGGAGCCGGAGCCAGAGGTTGTAAATCACTTCCATTCTGTGGGTACGTTCAAGACCCTCTGCACCGAAGAGGAGCTGGAGGAGGCGGGGTTAAGCCTCTACTACTCGGAAGGAGTAGAGGAGAATCCCACCCGGGGGCAGGAGTCGGCGGTCGGGGCAGCCGAGGAGGGTAGGAACTCTTTAATAATGTGTAATCGTTGGTAATTTGCTAAGATTAACCATTGATCTTTTTTTGCAGTGGGACGCTTTGGAAAAGAGACTTCGGGGAGCCCCGCAGTGCCCGCGACGTCGAAGAAGAAGGGGACTGCTTCCGAAGTGAGTCCTAGAGTGAGAGTGTCGCCGAGTCCAAGGCCGTCACAAGGGACGGAGGAAGATGTTGTGGTCGCGGGATCGACACCGAGGTCAAAGAGGAGGCCGGAGCCTTCTTCGACTCCGCCGAGAATAGCCAAAAGACTACACACGGAGCCGACCCCCGAGGTACAGTAGTGATAACCATTGCCTGAGGAAAAATTGCTGCTGAAGCTCTGCTTCTGATGTGTTGTTTCTGTGCTTGTTTGGCAGGGGCAAGTAAGTGTGCTGGGCCTGGAGGGGCCCGACGCCGAGGAGCTACTTTGGCTAACTCAGGGTATCATGGACCTCGGCCGACGGAGTGAAAGGGAGGCTAAGGAGGAGTTAGCTGAGGCGGTGAGGGAGTTGTGATCCCGCAACGACAGGTTAACGCATGATCGGTCCGAGGCTCGCAAAAGAGCTGCCTTAGTGGAGAAGGAGGTGGCACGACTGCGCGAGGTGGAAGCGGAGGCAGGGGTGCTCCGCGGCGAGGCGGCGGAACTGCGTGCAGAGCTGAAGGCCAAGGAGGCGGCAGTGGTTGAGGGCCAGGAGGCCGTGTTGAAGACGTTCGCAGAAAAACTGCTGCAGACCAGCACATTCCTGGACTACCAGATGGGTTTTGTCGCGGTCGGCGACACAGCCACACGCTCTGTGCTGCTGGAAAAGGTGAAGGAGATCTATCCGAATGTGGACGTGTATCGTCCAGAGTTCGGATATGATTACAACTCTGTTGGCGCTGTGGAGGAGGCGTACTATAATGCTCTGACGCGAGTCCCGGAGTGGCCCTTGGTAAAGGCACTGGCGAAGAAGAAGACGATTCTGAGTGCCGAGGAGATCGCCGCCTACAACGTGGATCAGGACGAAGATTTCCTGTCCTTTCGGCGGGGAGAGTTTACCTCAGAGCCACGATCAAAGGATCCACCCCCGCGCATAGAAAGCACGGCAGAGATAATGGAGGGTGATGCGAAGGTGAACCAGGCCTTGCTAGAAGGGGAACACGAAGCCGAGGATGAGGAGGAGGTGGAGGTACCGGAGGCAGCCGAAGAGGTTGATCGGGGGGAGGTCAGTTCCCCCCAATTTTGATAAACTGTAAATATAGAAAATGGTAGGGAAAAATATGTATTCTTGATGTAATAACCGCAGACGATGTGTACAATTGTTTTGTTGAATATGAAGTCGGTTGTTGTCAATATTGTTGAGTAACTGCCTTGTCGTTGGTGTGAGTATATCATATTAGTACTGATTTTGTGCTGCAAACAGGAGAATATCGAGGAGCTTCATAATGTAATAAAGAAGCTCATGCAGTCCTTGGACTGGTTCTGCGGGGAAAAAGACAATCTGCAGAAACAGGTTGTTCCTCGGTTGGAGAGGAGAGTAGCCGTGGCAAAGAAAAGGGCAAAGGAAGCCGAAGAGGCAAGGGCCAAAGATGTGGAAAGGGCGAGAGATCAGCAGTTGAAATATTTGTCAACGGTCGCCGAGCTGGATCGAGTCATCATCCATAAAAAAGAGTATGAACGAATACTGACGGAGTACGGCCTGCTAACTTTTGAGGAGGTCGAAGAGCGGACAACCGAGATCCAAGGGGAAATTACCGTGCTGATGGCGGCCGGTCACACAGACTCCTCCGAGCTTCTGAGGAAGCAGGAAGTACTGGAAATACTCCTCAACATGTACGAGGGCTTAAGAGGCTGGGGCAGGTGGCGTCGTACTGCGGAGGAGTACGTAGCGAGCTCCAACCGGGGGCCGAACCCCTTGAAGACTCCGCGGAGGAGTAAAAAGGGAACTGCTGAAAAAGCAAAAGGGAATCCAAGAGCCGACTCCGGTGGCTGTTACTGAGGAGGAGGTTGAAAAGCTAGCTGAGGAGATCGAAGTGATAGACCCCGCGGAATGGGATCCCGTGGAATGGGCTAACACTTCGAGGCCAGCGCCTCAACTGAGTCCTCGTGGCTGAGAAAACCGAGGGAGGAGCAACGTTCCAAGGCCAGTTCCGAGAGTGAGTCCTCGGCGGAGAGGAGGTCAAAGCAGGGGAAGGACCGGAGTCCAAAGCCGAGGCACCTCCAGATCCCGGAGGACGCGAAGGAGTTCCCAAGACGGATCCCAACGCCGGAGCACGGAGTATTGGCTCGGAGGCCGGAGATAATATTTTGTTGTAATAACATATGCGTATTTTTAAAGGACACTTGATAAATAAAATTTGTGAAAATATTGCGATATGTATAATAAGTTTGTTAAATAAAATTAGTTAAACTCTTGATCATGAGGCAAGTGCTTAAAATTATTTTGACATGTCATTATGAAAATAGTTTTATAGTTAGTGCTCGGGAGTACAATACGTAAATAAGCCCTTGTAAGGAAACAAGGCACGAAATCCCCCCGGACGGATCGGGCGGGAGTTAATAACCTCTCCGGATAAATCAGGCGAGAGGGAACATATGTCCGGGGACTAAGTATAGATCTTTCCGAACGGATCAGGTGAGAGACCAATGTGTCCGGAGACAAATAATTATAGTCTAAGCCGGGGCGTCCCCACGGCATAGAAGAAAGTACAGTGATGTACGAAAAGTTAAAACTTTTATTCAAAGTGATTGCCGGAACAATTGAAGAATACAAAGGTATTCGTAAAAAGAAAATGCCACAGTATGAAAATGAAATAATGTACAAAGAATGTAAAGGTAGAAAAGGTACTTGACGATCGGATATCATAGATAAAAATGCCGCAGATTAGTAACATGCCATGTTCGGGGTACCCGCGTGCCATCTAGATGCTCTAACTGATAACTCCAGGAGCATGTGCGGCAATGACGCGGTAAGGCCCTTCCCAGGCGGCATACAGTTTGCCCGCGGGGACAGCTTTGCTAGCAGAATTTAACCGGAGTACTTGGTCTCCGACTTGAAACTGAGTACCCCTAACCCGGAGGTTGTAATACTGAGCTGCTCGTTGCTTACATTTAGCTTGTTAAATGAAGGATTGGTCACGACGGTGCTCGATTTCATCCAAGTTAGTACAGAGTGCTTCCTCGTTAGTCTCGGGGTCGAGGTTAACAAGCCGGGGACTGGGTATTCCCACTTCGGCAGGGATGACAGCCTCGGAGCCATAGATGAGGTTGTATGGGGTTTCCCCGGTTGACGAATGTGTCGTAGTGCGATAGGCCCAGAGAACGTGCGGAAGGTTCTCGGCCTAGAGGCCTTTAGCTTGACCTAAGCGCTTCTTTAAACCGTTGAGCAGAGTGCGGTTAGTTACTTCGACCTGGCCATTAGCCTGAGGATGAGCAACCGAGGTGAAAATTTGTTTGATGTGCTACTCTTCGCACAAGGACCGGAAGGGGTCATTAGCGAACTGTTTACCATTGTCGGAGATAATGGCGCTTGGGATGCCGAAGCGGCATATTATGTTACGCCACACAAACTTCAGAATGTTTTGCCCGGTTATAGCAGTGAGGGGCTCGGCTTCGACCCATTTGGTAAAGTAGTCCACTGCAACCACAAGAAATTTTAAGCCTCCCGGAGCAGCTGGGAATGGGCCTACAATGTCGATTCCCCACTGGATAAATGGCCAGGCACTTTGTATGCCAGTGAGCTCGGTTTGTGGTAGATGCTTCACTCTGGAGTGTCGCTGGCACTTGTCACACTTTGATACTAGACTATGGGCATCATTAAACAATGTGGGCCAGTAGTATCCCCATCGGAGGATTTTCTTGGCCAACGTGCGCGAGCCAATATGACTAGCACAGGCCCCCTCGTGAAATTCGCGGAGAACATTGTCAGCCTGGACTGGGTCAAGGCAGCGAAGACTCGGCTGTAAGTATGACTGTCGGTACAAGATCCCATCGTGAATTGTATACTTCGTCGCTTTAAGAATAATCCGCCGAGCGAGTAATTTATCATCGGGCAGTGTACCATCCCGAAGATAATGGATGATAGGAGTCATCCAATTGGGACTGGTCTCAGTCAATACAGATACCGTTGCCGCTTGAATTGAAGGGTGGATAGCATCCTCGACAAACCGGAGACATGTTGGACGGGACCACGGAGGCTATTTTGCTAAGAACATAAGCTTTGACATTGTCTTCGCGAGATATTTGCTGGATCTAAATCGAAGCAAAAGTCGACAAAAGCTTAAGTGTCAAAGCGAGGTACCTTTTTAACGTATCATCAATGGTTGCATAGGTGCCTTTGATTTGACTAGAGACCACCTCGGAGTCCGTGAAAAGCTGGATATGCGAAGCTGCAAAGGTTTGAGCGAGCCGGAGCCCAGCAAGGACTGCCTCATATTCCGCTTCGTTGTTGGTCACCTTGAACTGAAATCACAAGACATACTTGATCTCAACCCCATCGGGGCCAATGAGAAGGACCCCGGCGCCACTACCTCGGGTTGCAGGGGCACCATCCACGTATACGTGCCAGTTGCGGGCTTCAGCGTCAAGATCGGAATGGTGAGGAGTGGTAGCATATGCAGTTGCCCCGGGGTTAGTGAATGGTGTTTCTACCAAAAAATCCGCAAGGGCTTGGCCTTTGATGGCCCGGTGAGGTAAAAATTGAATGTCATATTCTCCGAGTTCGATGGCCCACTTAGCCAGACGTCCTGACACATCGGGGCTTAACGAGGATTTGACGAATAGGGTGATTAGTGAGAACCCTAATGGCGCGTCTTTGAAAATAGGGCCGCAGACGGCGAGCTGCCATAACGAGGGCTAATACTGTTTTTTCTGCCACGAAATACCGGGTTTCCGCCCCTTGAAGTGCTCGGCTACAGAAATACACAAGCTGCTGACTCTCGTGATCCTCGCGGACGAGGGCCGCACTGATAGCTTCTTTGGCAGATGTTAAATACACATAAAGGGGCTCTCCGGGGACAGGAGCGGACATAGTTGGTAACTGCTTGATGTGTTGTTCAAGCCTCAAAGGCCTCGGTGCACTGCGGAGTCCACTCGAATGTCCTTGCCTGATGCAAAGTTTTGAAGAATGGAAGCTGACGCTCCACGGCCTTAGACAAAAAACGATTTAAGGCCGCGAGACCGCCGGTGAGACGCTGAACATCCTTCACCGTCTTTGGTGGCTGAAGATCCAATACATCTCTGATATTGGCCGGGTTAGCCTGGAGACCATGCTGCGAGACCATATATCCTAGAAATTTACCTGAGCCAACGCCAAAGGTGCAGTTGGCCGGATTGAGGCGAAGATTATAGCGTCGCAACGTGCTCAGCGTCTCGGCAATGTCATGTACACATGTGGTGGTGGAGGAACTTTTAAT
Source organism: Ajuga chamaepitys (assembly GCA_958295605.1). Lineage (NCBI taxonomy): Eukaryota > Viridiplantae > Streptophyta > Magnoliopsida > Lamiales > Lamiaceae > Ajuga > Ajuga chamaepitys. The sequence continues at coordinate 19,827,924 of OY282497.1, read as the reverse complement.
AACAAGATCATCAACATATACTTCAACATTTCGGCCGATTTGATCTCGGAAGACGTGGTCCATAAGGCGTTGGTAAGTGGCTCCAGCATTCTTGAGCCCGAAGGGCATTTTCTTGAAGGCAAAGCACCCAAAATCAGTGATAAAGGCCGTTTTGAGGGCATCACGGCGATTCATATGAATTTGATGGTGTCCCTTGTATAAATCTAAAAAGCAAAGTGCCTTATGCCAAGTGATGGCCTAAGCCTTTTGGTCGATGGGGAGCAGAGGATAAAAATCCTTTGGGCAGTGCTTATTGAGGTCAGAGAAATCAACGCACATTCTCCATGCCCCACTGGACTTAGTCACCATCACGGGATTAGAAAGCCAGGACGGATAGTGTACTTCGAACAGGATGTCTGCGTCCAGGAGCTGTTGAACTTCAGTTCGGATGGCCACATTCCTCTCTGGAGCAAATTGCCGCCGTTTTTGTTGTATGGGCTTCACGCCGGGGTCAATATTTAACTTATGAGTAATAAGGTCTGGAGAGACCCCCCGGCATATCCAGGGGAGACCACGCAAAAACTTCAGAATATTCTCGTAAGGTCTGGATGATGGCATTGTGTAACAATGGGGTGTCTATGGTGCCGACTGTAACAGTCTGTTCTGGTTTAGCCGGGTCGAGTGGCACCTTAGCAGTATCGTCCCCAAGTGATTCAGACGAACCCGAGGTAAGAGCCGAGGTGGCTATTTGAAATTGTGGCTTGGGAGGAACCTTCGTTGATTTTTTAAGTGCTACATACATGCACTCTTTAGAGACTCTTTGATTGCCACGGATGGCCACCTCGCCGTGGGGTGTAGGAAACTTTAGTACGAGGTAATATGTGGAACAAATGGCCTTCGCCAGGGTGAGCCAATCTCGGCCCAAAATCATGTTGTATGGAGATGGAGAATTGACCACATAAAAATCAACGAAGATGGTTTTTATTGCTGGATAAGTACCAAGCGAAGTGGGAAGGTTGATGATTCCTTCAGGTTGGACCTCACCCTGAGTGAAGGTTTGTAACGGCCCAGGGGCTGATCGGAGTTGTTCACGAGGTATGCCCATTTTCTGGAAACAATCAGCGAATATGACACTGAGTGCAGCCCCATTGTCAATGAAGAATCGCTTGATTGTAACATTGGCCACGGCCATATCAATTACGATGGCATCAGTGTGTGGGGTGAGCTCGGGGACGGGATCCTCCTCAGTGAAACTCACGGTCTTAGATTTATGGAAGCGCTTGTGGCGTGGCTCCTCGGGAGGAGGCCTACGCGCTTCGGCCTTCAGGGCACTTCGGGAAGTCCCTGTTGGAATGGTCCCATAGATTACATTGATAACGTGATTGGGCGGATTGTCCCCAGGTCCTCCATGAGGTGGTGGAGGTGGCAGCAACTGTGGCTGTTTGACGATTACCCTGGTCTTGCCGGGCATAGTTGTTGTACCCCGGCCTGTTATTCTGCCATTGAGGCCTGTTTTGTCATGGACCTCGGTCGTTGTAACCTCCACGACCTTTTTGATAGCTCCATTTTCGTTTTGACCGAGATCTGTCCTCGGCCCGAGCTACATATTGCCACAGAAAACCCCTCTTCAAACAATCATCAATTTCTTTTCCCAGTTCGCGGCATTCTTCGGTCTCGTGTCCGTGATCGTGATGGTACGCACACCACTTATCGCGGTTACGTTTGTCTGTCGGGGCAGTCACCCGTGGACACGGACGCAGATCATTCTTGTGAACAGAAAGTATTTATGTCCTTGATTTCGTAAGCCGAGTGAATTGAGGAACATCTCCGCGGGTTTCCAACTGTCCCTTGCTGAAGCGGCTGAAGGCACTGGGCTGAGTACTGGTCCCAGCTTGCATTTTATCTGGTTGTCTTTTGGTAGCTTGCTTCTCGCGTTTGCGACGGGTTTGTTCCTCGGCTTTAGCGAACCTGCTTACGATATCAAAGAGAGCCCGGGTTGTCGCAGGAGGGGTGTCGCACAAGCTCGGTGTAGAGTGGCCCGGGTCGAAGGCCATTCATGAAGGCATTGATTATTACATAATCAGATCGGCTGCCGACTTTGAGACTTTCGGCGGTAAAACGATCAAGAAACTAGGTAACAGTCTCCCCATCTCGTTGTTCCAGATTCATGAGATCAGCCAAAGTGGCCACGGGTTTTGCTCGCGTATGGAAACACGCCTAAAACTGCTCAGCGAGATCCCGAAAGGAGGTAACACTGCCTCGGGGCAAAGAATAGAACCAAAGTCTGGCCTCATCTTAAAGATACTCAGGAAACACTTTGCACAAGTGGTGAGGTGTACAGTTGCGGTTAAACATAGCGTACTTAAAGGCGTTTAAAAAATTACTTGGATCTCCGGTGTCGTTGTAGACGGACACAGGAGGGAGCTTGAACCCTTCGGGAAGTGGAGTAACAAGAATCTCCTCGGAGAACGGGGTAATGATTTCCCCGTCAGCATCGAGGCCTAACACCCTATCAAGCTCGGCGGCAAACTGAGCTTGCTCGTGTTCCAAAGGATCATGTACACGAGACTTGTTCAAGCGAGCTCGCTTCGGTGCATCTACAGGTTTGCGATGATCCACGTCTTCATGGGCGTAATGGGGCCTCGAACCGTTAGAACTGCGGTTTTCCGCTGGAGATGCTGGTCGCTGTCGACGGCGGTCATGCCTTGCTCGGTGAGGTGGATCTTCATCCAGTTCGTGAGATAAATCACGGGGCAGATTTCTCGCGCCCTGGTCGACGCCATTGTTGGCGCGCTCACCGGAGTTGGCGCATCGATTATTCCATTCTTGGAATAGAGCGGCATGCTCTCGAAGAAAGGCTTGATGCACCTGCAGCAACTCGGGGGCAGGTTGGGGGTTAACTTGCATCGGATCGTTGACGGGGGCGAGATTCTGCATGTTAACATGCTCCGCAGGCGGATCTTGATTCTGTTGACGGGGCAATGGGAGATTTTGATCCACGGGGGGATTACGATGAGACCGAGTAGGGTTAACAGATCGGCGGGTGTTCACCATGGTTAACACAACAACGTTGAAGTATACTAGGGTTTTATTTCCAGTTCTTTCCCACAGACGGTGCCAATTGATAAAGCGCAATCCGTTTATCAAAGGAATTCGGAGTAAAACTTGATCAACGACTCTATCAAACACAAGAAAAGCAAAGAACACAAGATATACATGGTTCAATCCGGAGATCTACGTCCACGGGCGGAGGCAATCACCCACCGAGGTGTTTTTCGCTATATCTCTTTCAATCTTACAAGTTGTAGTTTCTAGAGTACAAAGTGGGACGTCTTGGCCGCTCGGTGTTTCATTTTAATTCTCGCATTTTCGCTACTTTGTGCTTCTATTCCTGTTGATTTGGTTTGCCTTGAATGTTGGCCTGTGTGCCTTTTTTATTGTGAATTCGGAGGGTGGATTTGAATTAATTATTTATTTGTGGATTGGCCTGTGTGCCCTTTTCTTATGTTTTGATTGGTTAGTTTGATGTTCTTAGACTAATGATTTTGGTTGTGATTAGTCCTTACACGATTTAGTTATTTTTATTTAGTAGTTAGTATTACTTAGACTAGTTTATTGTTTTTTTTAATCAAACCAAAAGATTGGGTTGAATGATTGGCTCTTCTAGAGCACCAATTCGTACCCCTTTCATTCCCACAAACTTTGGTTTTTCAACCAATTTTGGGGAAGGGGGTGATAGGTGTACGTATTGGCTCTCGATTGTGTTGGGATTGACATTGGGCGAATGGTTAATGATGAGGCGATTTTTGCATTTTGAAAAAAAAAAAAAATGGCAAGTGGTAGAGCATGATAGGGCACTTGAGGTGAAATTGAGCTTGTACTCAAAACTTTTGATCGAGAAAATTTTGCCTTGTGAGTTTTTGAGCCTTAAAAGATACTCCCACAATTGGAGTAATTTAAACTTTCTTTCGGTGTGAAATTCATTGAGTGCATCTAATGTCTCTAGAACTTGCCTTGATTCTCTATTTTGAATGATTCAGTGTGTGACATTGAAAATGATCTTAGGCAATTCTTGATTTTTTTAGCCTATTTGTAAACTTGAAAATGTCACACCTTTTCACCAAAAATTGGAAAATTGCCTCTAGTTACCCCCTTAAGCTTTTAGCCTCTCGTTTGACAGCCCAACTCTACAAGCCAAGTACCTTTCAATTTATCCTTTGACCTTAATTGGACTATTTGAGTATGAGGGAGGCGGTTGGAAGGTAGTCGGGTAAATTTGGGATTGAAAGGGGTGAACTATTTGGAATATTGAAGGGTGAAAGGAATTGAAACAATAGGAGGTAATCGAGAATACTTGTCCTCCCCAATTTTTGTTTATATTTGTTTTAAAAAAAAAAAGCCGAAAATCGAAAAAAGTCGAAAAATAAAAAAAAAACAAAAGAAAAAGTTAGTTGTATATACCTAATTGTTGCTTTTGATTTGGAGAGACTCGTAATGTAAATGCCTTTTAATCGATGTTCTCAAAGTTGTAAAAATTCAAAAGAAAATACACTCCAATGGTTGTGGACTTTGTGGTAAGGAGAAGAAATCAATTCTTGGGATTGGTTTACTAAGGAAGTAAAGAGTGAGGTTGAGTGACCATTGTTTGAGGGGTAGATGGGTAGTGCACGACTCATTTAGTCCATTTTATAGTCACTTATACCGGAAATTTTCCCACCTTACCCCAAGCCAACATTACAACCCGTTAAAGACCTTTTTTATTCTTTGTCACACATGTCGGGTATACATCGAAGTTTAGATGATTGGTAAGCCTATGGTAGGCATTTTATGTATTTCAATGTGAGCATATACACTACCCATTTGATACATTTGAGAGTCGAGAGATACACTCACCCGGTGAGGATCTTTAGTTGAGAGTATTTCATGTCTCAAAAGTAGCTGAAGTTGTTATATCATATATGCTTATCTTATCATGACTGCCTTATTTTTGAAAACGTCGTCTGAAACTGAGTTCGCCACTTAAATCTTCCCTAACACGTGTCCTACCTTCTTTTTCTTTCCTTCGCTCTGTTCGGGACGAACAGAGGTTTAAGTTTGGGGAGATTTGGTACACGTGAAAATGCATGCATTTTAGGTCGCTTTAAGTGTCGTTTTAATGATATTTTAATGCACATTTGATCGTGTATCTTGCATATTTGTATTATTGGGTCATTTAATGTGTTGAGCTCGTTTCAGGACAAAACAGGTGAATTAAGCCCGAAAAATGAGTATCGAAGAAGTCCGGAATGGAGAACGAGCCAAGGATGGAACAAGGGGAGGAGGTTCGAACGCCTAGACGCGCCCGCGAACCCAAGTCGCGTCGGCGACCTATCAAAGAGAAAGGGCACGGTTCACGCCCGTGACTCTGATTCGCGCCCGCGACCGTGCCCACGAACCATATTATACTGAAGCAAAATGAAGGGTCCGCAGCCGCGACTTTGGTTCACGGCCACAACCCGATACCCTGTTTTTAATCCTGAAACACGTTTTTGCCCAATTTTTCAGCCCAACACTTTCTCTTCTATATATATAAGGTCATTTTCGAATTTGACCTAACCTAGAACCCATCCCCCACACATAATCAGCCACTTTTTCTCCATTGGAAGTGATAAAGCGCAATCCGGTATCCAAGAAACTCAGCGAAAATCAATGCAAGAAATATAAAAAAACACAAGATGTACGTGGTTCGATCCGGAGATCTACGTCCACGGGCTGAAAAATGGCACCTGCCGAGGTGTTTCTTTCACTATACTCTTTGAGTTTACACGTAACAGTTTCAGAATACAAAACGCGAACCCTAATTCTGAGAACAATTCTCCTACTTATACTACTCAATTCCAAACCCTAACTAACTCCCTACAATTGCGCCTATTCCTGTTGCATGGAAGTTGGGAGTAGATTATGGGCCAAGAACGTGGGGAACGCTGCAATTGGGCCACGCTATTTAGGCCACGTTATTTAGGCCGCATGCTTCTGGGCCGGTTACTGGGCTTAGTCGCTCGGGTCGGATCGGAGTGTCGACCCGATCCGAAGTTACTAGGCCATACCCATCAGATGCCCCCCCACAGCCGGAGCGAGGAAGGAGCTTCGGTTATGACCGGGGTGGAGTTGCCAGCAAGATGAGCCGCGGTCACTTGTGAGCCGAAGTATTTTTGGGAAGCCGAGAATTTTCGGAGTCGGAGTTGATCCGTGGTGAAGTCCGCGGGGGCCGAATCAAACTAGGCTGAACATCCCCGAGGTGATGGCGAGGGCCCGAGCACCCCGAAGGCAATAAAGTGTGGCGAAAGAAGACAACAATCTGGCCGAGGTGAAGGAGGCACCGGAGTGTTGTCCAAATCTTCCTGGTCAAGAATGGGGTTGATGTGATTGGCGGCGCCATCATGAGAGAGAGGGATGTGAAGTGACACGCTCTGCAATTTCCAATGAACCTGTTCCCCACGCGCCTTGGGAACCGTAAGGCGCGTGATTAGCACGTCCAAATCTGAAACACTGAATTTGAATAGGCCGTATCAGGACCGTTGGTTCTTTGAGTATATATTTGGAATAATGGCACAGTATACTTCATCTTCTTCATTGCGATTTGCGAGTTTTAGAAAGCGGGAAAAAAGGAGAACTCTGTGCGCCTGTGATTCATCTCAAATACAAACGAAGTAAGTATGCCTTCTTCATCATCTTCTTCTTCTATTAAGGAAGTAGGGACCCAGAGCTCTCCATTAGATGTACCTCCCCTTCGCTATGTTATTCCAGAGAGGAGTGAGATTAGGACAGTGGAAAGAGCCGACGGCAGGGAAACCAACGTCAAGGTCGTCGGTTTTTACGAGTGTATGGAAAATGATTTTGAAGTGTCCACGATAGTGCCGCGGATGACGCGGGTGCAGATAGAGGCCTTAATCCCTTCCTTCTATTTCCCATTTAATTTAGAATACATAGTGCCGGATCCCGGCGATAGGGCCTGTTGTCCACCGCAGGGTTACATTGGTGTATATATAGACCCCTTAAAAATAGGTTTGAGATTCCCCCTTTGGGACATAGTTATCCGGCTATTGAGATATTATAACATCGCCTTGAGCCAATTAGCACCAAACGCGATTAGACAAGTTGTCGGGTTCACCGTAGTATGCAAGAATTCCGGGGTGGAGCCGACCGTAGAGCTGTTTAGGTATTTTTGCCAACTAAAAGCCTTCGGGAAATCCAAGGGGTGGTACTCCTTCAGTCCCCGAGCACGAGGTGGTTTCAAAGTGCAAAACCCTAGTAAGGTGGATGGGTGGAAGGAGAAGTTCATCTTCGTGAAGACCGGAGTAGCCCTCCCGAGGTGGAGAAGGGAGGAGGTGCTAGATACTGCCCCGGTGGGGGATCCGGAGGCCGAGGTTGTGGATATATTCTGTGCAGTGGGGACTTTCAAGAGCCTTTGCACTGAGGCGGAGTTGGAGGAGGCAGGGCTGAGCCCATACTATTCGGGTGATGCGGCGGGGATGTCCGCCCGGGGTCAAGAGGCCGGAGCAGGGGTTGCTGAGGAGAGTAGGAGTTCTTATACCTATGTAAAAATTGTTGCCTTGTGCAGGACTAACTCTCATTTCTTTATGCAGTGGGACGCTTCGGAAAGGAGCCGGCTGGAAGCCCCACAGTGGCTGCAGCAGCCAAGAAGAAGGGAAAAATTGCTGAGGTGTCTCCCCGGGGGAAGATGTCACCCAGTCCAAGACCCTCCGTGGGGCCGGAGGAGCGAGTGGTGGCAGCGGGGTCAACCCCTGGAGCAAAGAGGAGGTCGGAACCATCCGGGACATCTCCGACTGCAGCCAAAAGACTCCGCACAGGGGAAAGTGGAGAGGTAAATCTGGCATTCCCTGTGAGTTGCTGTCACTACAACATAAATGTCTTTATGTAACACTTCGTTTGTAACACTTTTAAAATTTTGACATATATGTAACACTTTTGTAACACTTATGAATATGTAACACTTTCATGTAACACTTTTGTAACATCTGCGAATATGTAACACTTTCGTGTAACACTTTTGGAATATGTAACGCTTTGAACGTAATACTTTTAAATTGTAACACATTTAGGTAACACTTTTAAATAAGTAACACTTTTTATGCAACACTTTTGAATAAGTAACACTTTTATGTAACACTTATAAATAAATAACACTTGTAATTAATAAAATTATTTATTTTATTTTAAACTAATTAAATATTTGTGGATTTATTTTTCTCACATGACTTTCATTTTTATTGGTCACATATGTTACATCTTAATTACCACAATAGAATATCTGTAACATAAGTGGTAAAAACGATAGACTCAGACCTACAAAAATAACAATTTATTAAAGCACCTAAAGATTTACTTATTCGTTATAAAAAATACATTAAATTTTATTTATGACTTATTTGTGTGTATGTACATATATATACACACATTATATTTTTACTAAACAATAACAAAATAGACTTGTAGCTTTAACAATTTGAATACATTTCTTAAGTGTGAGAACCTAGACTTTGGACATTTGGTCATGTCTCTTCATGCTTGTAAGTTTATTTTTTTATTTAAAATCTATAAAACACAATATTTAAGGTGTCTTATACATAAAATTATGGTAATTAAAGGTAATGATAGTGTCTTAAGATTTATATACAATAATTAGATGTATAAAATTAATGTGATATAAAATAAATTTTTTTTATATATATAAATATGAGTGAATGAAAATGGAAAAAACAATTAATGAAAACTTTGTGTCAAATTGATATGGATAACCTAAATAAAATTAAGTTTGATTGTAGTTTGATGAGAACTTAATTGTGAGTATATTTTATTGATGTTACAATAAAATCTTGTGTATATATTGTTTTTCTTAAAAAAATAACTAAAAAAGTTATTGTAGCCTAGTGGTTAAGATATTGTGGTTAAACTCCTGCAACCTAGCAACCTGAGTTCAAAACCCAGCAATGACAAATTTTTAATTTTTTTTCTTCAATTAAAAGTGTTACATAAAGGGGGGTTATATGTAACATTTTTTAGTGTTACCATAAAGTTTTACAATTTAAAACCTAATGTAACACTTATTAAAAGTGTTACTAAAGATCATCAAAAGTGTTACATTAGACTTTAGGTAGCACCGGCAAATGTAGCACCAATAAAGTGTTACCTAAAGTCTATAGTAACATATTTTAGTCTATATGTAACACTTTTTGGGTGTTACATTAGTTCATTTATGTTGTAGTGTGTATGTGTAAATGAAGGGTACGCGACCAGTACTAATTTTCTTGTTTTGTCTTTGGTGATGTTTGAAGGAGCAGGGGCCCCCAAGTCTGCTGGGGTTGGAGGGGGCAGACGCCGAGGAGCTTTTGCGCTTGGCGCGGGGGATTATGGAGCTTGGCCAAAAAAACGAGAAGGAGGCCAAAGAAGAGCTGGCCGCGGTGGCAAGAGATCTGCGCGCGCGCAACAACAGGCTAACACAGGATCTGGCCGAAGCGCGCAAGAGGGCGGCTTTGGTGGAGAATGAGGTTGCGCGACTGCGCGAGGTGGAGGCGGAATCCGGGGCCCTTCGTGGAGAAACAGCTCAACTGCGGGCAGAGATGAAGGCCCAAGAAGCGGCGATTGTCGAAGGTCAGGAGGCAATGCTGAAAGCGTTTGCCGAGAAGTTACTCCAGACGAGCACATTTCTTGACTTTCAGACCAACTTCGTTGCTATCGGGGACATGGCCACGCGATCATTGTTGTTGGAGCAGATCAAAGAAGTCGACCCGAACGTGGATGTATATCATCCAGAGTTCGGGTATGACTATGATGCCGTGGCCGGGGTGGAGAAGGCCTATTATCAAGCTCTAACGCACCTCCCAGAGTGGCCCCTCGTGAAGGCTCTAGCAGAGAAGAAAGAGATCTTGAGGGCCGAGGAGGTTGCGAGCTGTGAGGCTGACCAAGATCAGGAATTCCTAGCATTCCGCCGGGGTGATTTTGTCAGTGAGCCCCGAAATAAAGAACCACCCCCCCGCATAGAAGCTGCTGCAGTTGCCGTAGAGGAGGAGGCAGGAACGGCTGAAGACCGGCAGGAGGTGGAGGCCGAGGACGCTGAGGGGACCGAGGAGGAGGTCAGTCGTTCCCCTCAAATTTGATATAGTAGATGATAGGAACAATGCAAATCTCTTGTACCACACGACTGATAATGTACTCCGATTTTATTGAATATAAGTGGTTGGTGGTTATATAAGTAACTGTGCAACGTATTTTTTTGAAATTCATCTTTCCCATTGATTCTATTGCCCGCTCAGGATACCGCGGAGCTGCATAACACTATAAAGAAGCTCATGCAATCATTAGATTGGTTCCGCGGAGAGAAGAATAACTTGCAAATGCAAGTATTGTCGAGGCTGGAGAAGCGGGCTGCGGCTGCGGAGAGAAGGGCGAAGGAGGCCGAGGAACGGGCCAGGGACCAGGAATTAAAGTACCTGGCAAAAGTTGCTGAACTGGATCGTGTTCTCATTCATCAAAGGGAGTATGACCGGATACTGACAGAGTTCGGCTTACTGACACTTGAGGAAGTTGAGGAACGAGTCATAGAAATTCAAGGAGAAATTTCAGCACTAATGGCAAAGGGTCCGGCCGAGTCCTCAGAGCTAATAAGAAAGCGACAGGTGCTGGAATTATTGCTCAGCATGTATGAGGGACTGAAAGGCCGTGGCAGGTGGCGGCCCACTGTCGAGGAATATATCGCGGGTCCTAGCCGGTGCCGAGGTACCTCAAAAATCCCCCGGAAGGGTAAGAAGAAGCCAGCGGGGAAAAGCCAAGGAATTGTAATTCGAAAGCCAGTTCCGGTGACTACAGTTGAAGAAGGGCCCGTGGTCATCGCCGAAGAAGTAGTTGAGGAGCTGGCTAAAGAGATCGAGGTAATGGACCCCGGGGAATGGGATCCTGTGAAATGGGCCCAAACACCGAGGTCTACACCGCAGCCGAGTCTTCGGGCTCGCACAAGAGACGAAGCCCCCAGACAAGTGCCAAGAATGAGTCCCCGACGTCGAGGGGGCCGCGGAGGGGAGAGAGCCGGAGCTCAAGGCCGAGAAGTTATAGAATCCCGTAGGACACGAAATAGGTCCGGGGACAGATCTCAACGCCGGAGCGCCGAATACTGGCTCGGAGGCCATAGATAGTTATGAAAAGGAACCTGTTTTTTTTTTTTTTTTTTTTTTTTTGTTTTTTTGTTTTTTTGTTTAAGTAATACGTAAAGAACCTTGTATCCTTTAATTGAAAAAATGTAATAAATCGTTTTGGTTTGCAAAGTTGTGTTAAGGAAAACAACGAGTTGTTAACCAGAAGTAATAATTGCTTTAACGGGTGTTCGGGAACACGATATGGACAGCGCCAATTTAAATCTCCCCGGACGGATCGGGCGGGAGTAAAACACCTCTCCAGTTAAACAGGCGAGAAGGTGATACGAGTCCGGGGACGAAACGTGAATCTCCCCGAACGGACCGGGAGAGAGAGACAATTGTCCGGAGACGAGAAATAATAGTACGACTACGCTAGGGCGTCCCCGTAACGTAGAAGAAAGCACAGTAAGATGCCCAAATAAAGAACTTTTATTCAATGTCAGTGCCGGAGCAACTTAAAAAATACAAAGAGCAATTGCAACGAAAAAGAAATGTACAATGAACATAAAGATAGGAATGATACTTGTCATTTGGTGTTCATAGATAGAAACGTCTTAAGTTGGTAACATGCCAGCTTCGGGGAATCGGGGTTCCATCCGGATGCTCCAACTGGTAGGACCCGGAATCGTGCATAGCAACAATGCGATAAGGACCTTCCCAGGTAGCATGTAATTTCCCCTCGGGGGCAGCCTTGCTGGCTGAGTTGAGTCGGAGTACTAAGTCCCCGACATTGAACTGAGTACCCCGAACCCGGAGGTGATGATACTGAGCTGCACGTTGTTTACACTTGGCTTGCTGGATGAAAGATTGATCATGACGATATTCAAGCTCATCCATGTTTGTACGGAGAGCTTCGTCATTATCCTCGGGAGTCAGAGTTGCGAGGCGAGGGCTAGGTACGCTGATTTCCGCCGGAATAATAGCTTCGGAGCCGTAAGTAAGGCTGTAGGGGGTCTCCCCAGTAGAAGTATGTGGCGTAGTGCGATAGGCCCAAAGAACCTGCGGAAGATTCTCGGCCCACAGACCTTTAGCATGATCCAAACGTTTCTTTATACCCATAAGGAGTGTACGTTTAGTGACTTCAACTTGACCGTTGGATTGCGGGTGAGCTACCGAGGTGAAAATTTGTTTAATGTGGAGCTCCTCGCACCACGACCGGAAGGGATCATTGGCGAACTGTTTGCCGTTATCCGAAATAATAGTGCTCGGGATACCGAAGCGACATATAATATTTCGCCAGACGAACTTCAAAACGTTCTGACCAGTGATGGCAGTAAGAGGTTCGGCTTCTACCCACTTGGTGAAATAATCAACGGCGACCACAAGAAACTTTAGTCCACCCGGAGCGACTGGAAATGGGCCGACAACATCAATTCCCCATTGGATAAATGGCCACGCACTTTGAATTCCAGTGATCTCGGTTTGTGGCAGGTGTTTCACACGGGAATGCAATTGACACTTGCTGCACTTGGTCACTAAGTCATGGGCATCGTTAAACAAGTTCGGCCAATAGTACCCACACATCGACCTGGGCAGGAGCAAGGCACCGAAGATTTGGTTGTAAGTATGACCGGCGGTACAAGATTCCATCATGGAATGAATACTTGGGTGCCTTGAGAACTATCTGCCGAGCCTGCAGCTTGTCATTCGGCAAAGTTTCGTCTCGGAGATATTGAACGATGGGAGTCATCCAATTTGGGCCACTGTCGATCAATACTGAGACCGTTGCCTCATGAATCGCCGGATGAAATAAATCTTCGACCAGAATATCCGGAGATACACTAGTGCGAACCGCGGAGGCTAATTTACTGAGCGCGTCAGCTTTAACATTCTGTGTACGTGGTACCTTCTGGATAACAACCGTATCAAAAGTTGACATAAGTTTGAGTGTTAACGCGAGATACCTGATCATCGTTTCATCCTTAGCGGTATAAGTACCCTGGATCTGATTGGATACAACCTCGGAGTCCGTGAAGAGCTCAAGATGGCGGATAGCTAAGGATTGAGCGAGCCGGAGCCCAGCGAGAACTGCCTCGTATTCTGCTTCATTATTGGTCACCTTAAATTTGAATCGAATAACATACTTAACTTCAACTCCCTCGGGGTCAATAAGAAGCACCCCGGCACCACTTCCACGAGCTGTGGAAGCACCATCCACATATAATTGCCACTTGCGAGGTGTGGGTTCAAGAGCAATAGGGTGATGATTATCATTGTCTGCGGAGGATCCATGATTATCCCCTGGGGTTTCGGCCAAAAAGTCTGCAAGTGCTTGACCCTTGATAGCTCGGCGGGGAAGAAATTGAATATCATACTCTCCTAGTTCGACAGCCCACTTGGCGAGGCGCCCCGACACATCGGGCTTAACAAGAATCTGACGGATGGGATGATTGGTTAGAACCCGTATCTCGCGCCCTTGGAAATATGGCCGCAAACGCCGAGCCGCCATGACGAGGGCGAGCACTGTTTTTTCCACCATGGAGTATCGAGTCTCCGCCCCGTGAAGTACTCGGCTTGCAAAATACACCGGATATTGAACACCATTGACTTCGCGCATAAGAGCGGCGCTAATGGCTTCTTCGGCGGAGGCCAAATATATGTAGAGCGGCTCTCCGGAGAGAGGAACCGATAGAGTGGGCAGTTGCTGTATATGACGCTTTAAAGCCTCGAAAGCCTCGGTGCACTGCGGAGTCCACTCAAATGACTTCGCCTGTCTCAAAGTCTTGAAGAATGGGAGTTGACGCTCCGCAGCTTTAGACAAAAAACGGTTTAATGCCGCCAAACCACCTGTGAGACGTTGTACGTCTCTAAACGTCCTCGGTAGTTGCAGATCTAACACATCCCGAAGCTTGGCCGGATTGGCCTGAAGGCCATGCTGTGAAACCATATACCCGAGAAACTTTCCGGAACCAACACCGAAGGTGCATTTTGCCGGATTAAGACGCAGATTGTAACGCCACAGAGTACGCAACGTTTCAACAATGTCCTGCACACATTTAGAATGGGAGGTACTTTTTATGACTAGATCATCAACGTAAACCTCAACATTGCGACCTATTTGATCGCGAAAAACGCGGTCCATAAGACGTTGATATCTGGCCTTCGCATTCTTGAGCCCGAAGGGCATTTTCTTGAAGGTGAAACATCCAAAATCAGTGATAAACGCCGTTTTGAGGGCATCTTGACGATCCATGTGGATCTGATGGTACCCCTTGTATAAGTCTAAGAAACAAAGCGCCACGTGCCCAGTAATGGCTTCGGCCTTTTGGTCGATGGAGGGTAAAGGATAACAATCCTTCGGACAGTGTTTGTTTAGATCGGAGAAGTCGACGCACATTCGCCATGCCCCGCTGGACTTTACTACCATCACAGGATTAGACAGCCAAGAAGGGTAATAGACTTCAAACAAGATATCTGCATCTAAAAGTTGTTGTACCTCGATTCGAATGGCCGCGTTTCGCTCCGGAGCGAATTTCCTTTGTTTTTGCTGTATAGGTTTGATGCTGGGATCGATGTTTAATTTGTGGGTTATTACATCAGGAGAGACCCCGGGCATATCCAAAGGAGACCAAGCGAAAACGTCGGAATACTCTCGCAAGGTCTGGATGATGGCATGATGTAACCACGGCACGTCCACGGCACCGACAGTTATTGTTTGTTCGGGCTTGGATGGATCAAGCGGCACCTGGACAGTGGTGTCCCCCAGTGATGTACATAGCTTAGGTTCGAAAGTCGATGATGCCACCTGAAGCTGCTGTTTAGGAGGAACCTTTGTTGCCTTTTTGAGTGCGACGTACATGCACTCCTTTGAAACCCGTTGATTACCGCGGATAGCCACTTCGCCATGCGATGTGGGGAATTTTAGCGCGAGGTGGTATGTGGAGCATATGGCTCTGGCGGGGGTAAGCCAATCCCGACCCAAAATCATATTATACGGGGACGGAGAGTTAACCACGTAAAAATCCACAAAAATGGTTTTTATTGCCGGATAAGTTCCCAGAGATGCCGGGAGATTAATAACGCCATCTAGCTGAACTTCCCCCTGGGTGAAGGTCTGTAACGGCCCGGGGGCCGGCCGAAGTTGCTCACGAGGAATCCCCATTTTCTGGAAACAGTCGGTGAATATAACACTCACTGCGGCTCCATTGTCTACGAAGACTCGCTTGACTGTAACATTAGCTACAGCCATGTCAATGACGATGGCGTCGGTATGGGGTGTAATCTCTGGAACTGGATCTCTATCTGTGAAACTGACAGTTTCGGATTGATGGAGGCGCTTATGACGCGGCTCCTCGGGAGGAGGACGGCGAGCCTCTGCCTTCAAAGCATTTTGCGAAGCCCCGGTGGGAAGGGCCCAATAAATCACGTTTATGACGTGAGTAGGTGCATGGTCTCCGGGTCCTCCCGGAGGAGGTGGTGGTGGCAAAAAACGAGGCTGTTGACGATTTCCATGGTCTTGTCGTGCATAATTGTTAGACCCCGGCCTATTGTTCTGCCATTGCGGCCTATTTTGACGCGAACCACGGTCATGATAACCGCCACGGTTTTGGGATGAGCCCCCATTCTGGCTGGATCGAGGCTTGTTATCGGTCCGAGCAATGTATTGTCGCAAGAAGCCTTTCTTTAGACAATCTTCAATTTCCTTCCCGAGCTCTCGGCACTCCTCCGCCTCATGTCCATGATCATGGTGGTACGCGCACCACTTCTCGCGGTTTCGTTTTTCAGGCGGAGCAGTCATCCGCGGACAGGGCCGTAAATCATTCTTGTGAACAGAAAGAATTTCAGCTCGCGATTTTGTGAGCGGGGTGAATTGTGGAATATCCCCTCGAGATTCTGAACGCCCCTGGTTCAGACGAGAAAAAGCACTGGGTTGTGTGCTGTACCCAACCTGTGCCCTATCGGTTTGCCGTTTACTAGCATGTTTCTCACGCTTCCGACGGGTCTGCTCCTCGGCCTTAGCATATCTGCACACAGTATTAAACAGAGCTCGGGTTGTGACCGGAGGATTACGAACCAACTCGGTGTAGAGCGGTCCGGGACGAAGACCATTCATGAAGGCGTTGATGATAACATCATCCGAGCAGCCTCCTACCTTAAGACTCTCCGCTGTAAAGCGGTCAAGAAATTGGGTAATGGTTTCGCTGTCCCGTTGTTCCATATTCATAAGGTCGGCCAAAGTGGCCATGGGCTTAGCACGTGCTTCGAAACGCGCCCAAAAGTGCTCGGCAAGTTCTCTAAAAGAGGATATGCTATTACGAGGGAGAGAATCAAATCAAACCCGAGCCTCGTCCTGAAGATACTCGGGGAAGATCTTACAATAGTGAAGGGATGTGGTATGATCGCGGCTGAGCATGTTGTGCCTAAAAGCTCCAAGAAAATTGGTTGGATCCCCCGTGCCGTCGTAAGGTGGTATGGCAGGCCTTTTGAACCCTTCGGGAAGGGATGTGGCCATAATTTCTTGAGAGAATGGTGTGATAATGTCCCCATTGGCGTCAAGGCCTAGGATTCTATCTAGTTCGACATTGCGTTGTACTCGCTCATACTCCTGGAGATCTAGAGTATGAGGATTGGCATAACGAACTCTTTTAGCCGCGTTAAGTGGACGGCGGCGATCGGCGTCTGCAGGTTCGTCGTTGCACTGTCTCGACCCATTAGAACTCCCATGGTCCTCGGGAGAACCGGGTCGCTCCCGTCGCCGATCCTGACGCCCGCGGTGCACTGGATCTTGTCGGCCGTGCGAGTGCTGACGATGTGGATGCACTGCGGGATTGACAGCGTGTCCGGCAGGTCCATCAGGATTCAGGCGATTGGCCGCCCAGTCTTGGAGAACATGAGCATGTTCTTGTAGGAAAGCCTGGAGTAGTTCTGGAGTCATCTGAATATTAACCTGCGGCCGTGCGGCAGCGGGATTAGGGTTTTGCATGTCTTGTGGAGGTAGAGGTAAGAATTGGTTGTTCGGATTCATAGCCGGGCCTTGGTTGCCTTGATGATGAGAGGTATCCCGCATCGGCGATTGCCTCGGCGGCAAAACATGATCCACGGGTGGATCTTGGTTGATCTGATCACCTTGGAGAGATTGATTTAAGTGAGTGGTCACCATAGTATACCAAATGCAATGTTAATATCACAATCCCTTACGTTTCCCACAGACGGCGCCAATTGATAAAGCGCAATCCGGTATCCAAGAAACTCAGCGAAAATCAATGCAAGAAATATAAAAAAACACAAGATGTACGTGGTTCGATCCGGAGATCTACGTCCACGGGCTGAAAAATGGCACCTGCCGAGGTGTTTCTTTCACTATACTCTTTGAGTTTACACGTAACAGTTTCAGAATACAAAACGCGAACCCTAATTCTGAGAACAATTCTCCTACTTATACTACTCAATTCCAAACCCTAACTAACTCCCTACAATTGCGCCTATTCTTGTTGCATGGAAGTTGTGAGTAGATTATGGGCCAAGAACGTGGGGAACGCTGCAATTGGGCCACGATATTTAGGCCACGTTATTTAGGCCGCATGCTTCTGGGCCGATTACTGGGCTTAGTCGCTCGGGTCGGATCGGAGTGTCGACCCGATCCGAAGTTACTGGGCCATACCCATCAGGAAGCAAAGGAATGGAAGGGTCTTCAACCCTAGCTTTTGGTTCTTTCTATCCTATTTTCATGTTTTCTTTAATTTTCTAATATTTTATCTTTGTAATAGTTGTAATGGGTGACTAGCACCCTAGAGTTCATCCTTGATCATTGTGGAACCTTGAGTCGAGACATTGATGTGATTATTGCGGTTAATGTTACCGAAAATATTGTGTATTCAAGTGTTTAGTGTTATTTGTTGTTATTTAGTCACATTTATGAATTGATTATTGGATTGATCACCCTTTAAGGGATTTGTGAATGTGTTGCTAGAATAGGAAATTACTATCCGTAATTGTAGGATTTTCGATTCCCGTGTATCAAACAATAGATTTATTTATTAGTGATAACACAAAGTTCAACCACTAAAACCGAGCTTGCGAGTTTTATGTTGAATTTATCTCGTTGTGCTAGTGTTTAATGCATTTGGTTATTGGATCTAAGAGAGCTTGTTTGAGGATTTGATTAAATTGAATAGGGTTAGTCGAAGAGCTTATTTTGATTAACTAAGATTAAGGGACAACAAGGCTATTAGAGCTTGTTAATAGCCTTGAGATAAGGGCTAGAATCACAATTTAATAGGGCATTAACAATAGTTGCATAAATCGTCCAAGACCAAGGTGAAACATGATCAAGGGTGAATCGTTTTGTTATTTAAAAACCAAAAACCTAAAAAACTCTCTTTATTTGTCTTTGTTTATTTAGGTGTTAGTTTTTATTTCATTAAAATTCCCCCCCCCCCCCCACTTCTTTATTGTTTTCTAGCTTATTTACTTTGTATTTCCTGATCATAATAGCTTAATACATAAAAGCAAAGTTGTGTGATCGTTCCTCGTGGGATCGACCCTTACTTGCCACTCTACTAGCTAGAGTAGTAGGATAAGGCATAGTGTATTCTTTATACACAATTAATTTGGTAAAGCGACACACGACATCGCGCTACCAGGAACATATGTCCGGGGACTAAGTGTGGATCTCTCCGAATGGATCAGGCAAGAGACCAATGTGTCCGGAGACAAACAATTATAGTCTAGGCCGGGGCGTCCCTGCGGCGTAGAAGAAAGTACAGTGATGTACGAAAAATTAAAACTTTATTCAAAGTGATTGCCGGAACAATTGAAGAATACAAAGGTATTCGTAAAAAGAAGATTCCACAGTATGAAAATGAAATAACGTACAAAGAATGTAAAGGTAGAAAAGGTTCTTGACGATCGGAAATCATAGATAAAAACACCGTACATTAGTAACATGGCATGTGCGGCAACGACGCGGTAAGGCCCTTCCCAGGCGGCATCCAGTTTGCCCTCGGGGGCAGCTTTGCTGGCAGAATTTAACCGGAGTACTAGGTCTCCGACTTGAAACTGAGTACTCCTAACCCGGAGGTTGTAATACTGAGCTGCTCGTTGCTTACATTTAGCTTGTTGAATGAAGGATTGGTCACGACGGTGCTCGAGTTCATCCAAGTTAGTACGGAGTGCTTCGTCGTTAGTCTCGGGGTCGAGGTTAACGAGCCGGGGACTGGGTACCCCAATCTCGGCTGGGATAAAATCCTCGGAGCCATAGGTGAGGCTGTATAGGGTTTCTCCGGTTGACGAATATGGCGTAGTACGCTAGGCCTAGAGAACCTGCGGAAGATTCTCGGCCCAAAGGCCTTTAGCTTGATCTAAGCGCTTCTTTGAACCATTATGCAGAGTGCGGTTGGTGACTTCGACCTGACCATTGGCTTGAGGATGAGCAACCGAGGTGAAAATTTGTTTAATGTGCAACTCCTCGCACCAGGACCGGAAGGGGTCATTTGTGAATTGTTTGCCATTGTCGGAGATAATGGCGCTTGGGATGCCGACGCGGCATATGATGTTACGCCAAACAAACTTCAGGATATTTTGGCCGGTTATAGCAGTAAGGGGCTCGGCTTCGACCCATTTGGTGAAGTAATCCACTGCAACCACAAGAAATTTCAATCCTCCCGAAGCAACCGGGAACGGGCCTACAATGTCGATTCCCCACTGGATAAGTGGCCAGACACTTTGTATGCTAGTAAGCTTGGTTTGTGGTAGATGTTTCACTCTGGAGTGTCACTGACACTTGTCTCACTTTGACACTAAACTATGGGCATCATTAAACAATGTGGGCCAGTAGTATCCCCACCGAAGTAATTTCTTGGCCAACGTCCGCGAGCCAATATGACTTGCACAGGCCCCCTCATGAAATTCGCGGAGAACATGGTCAGCCTGGACTGGGCCAAGGCAGCGAAGACTCGGCTGTAAGTATAATTGACGGTACAACACTCCGTCATGAAGTGTATACTTCGGCGCTTTAAGAATTATCCGCCGAGCGAGTAATTTATCATCGGGTAGTGTACCATCCCAGAGATAATGGATGATAGGAGTCATCCAATTGGGACTGGTCTCAGTCAATACAGATACCGCCGCCACATGAATTGAAGGGTGGATAGCATCTTCGATAATTATGTCCGGAGACATGTTGGATGGGATAACGGAGGCCATTTTGCTAAGAACATCAGCTTTAACATTTTCTTCGCGAGGTATCTGCTGGATATCAATCGAAGCAAAAGTCGACAAAAGCTTAAGTGCCAAAGCGAGGTACCTTTTCAACGTATCCTCCTTGGTTGGATAGGTGCCTTTGATTTGACTAGAGACCACCTCGGAGTCCGTGAAAAGCTGGATATGGAAGCTGCAAAGGTTTGAGCGAGCAGGAGCCCAACAAGGACTGCCTCATATTCCGCGTCGTTGTTGGTCACCTTGAACTGAAATCGCAAGACATACTTGATCTCAACGCCATCGGTGCCAATGAGAAGGACCCCGACACCACTGCCTCGGGTCGCAGAGGCACCATCCACGTATACTTGCCACTTACGGGCTTCAGTGTCAAGATCGGAATGGTGAGGAGTGGTAGCATATGCGGTTTGCCCCGGGGTCAGTGAATGGTGCTTCTACCGAAAAATCCGCAAGGGCTTGGCCTTTGATGGCCCGGCGAGGTAGAAATTAAATGTCATATTCCCCGAGTTCAATGGCCCACTTAGCCAGACGTCCTGACACATCGGGCTTAATGAGGATTTGACGAATAGGGTGATTAGTGAGAACCCTAATGTCACGTCCTTGAAAATAGGGCCGCAGACGGCGGGCTGCCATAACGAGGGCCAATACTGTTTTTTCTACCACAGAATACCGGGTCTCCGCCCCTTGAAGTGCTCGGCTGCAGAAATACACAGGCTGCTGACTCCCGTGATCCTCGCGGACGAGGGCCGCGCTGATAGCTTCTTCGGCAGATGCCAAATACACATAAAGGGGCTCTCCGGGGACAGGAGCGGACATAGTTGGTAACTGCTTGATGTGTTGTTTTAAAGCCTCAAAGGCCTCGGTGCACTGCGGAGTCCACTCGAATGTCTTTGCCTGACGCAAAATTTTGAAGAATGGAAGCTGACGCTCCGCGGCCTTAGACAAAAAATGATTTAAGGCTGCGAGACCGCCAGTGAGACGCTGAAACATCCTTCACCGTCTTTGGTGGCTGAAGATCCAATACATCTCTGATGTTGGCCGGGTTAGCCTGGAGACCGCGATGCGAGACCATATACCCTAGAAATTTACCTGAGCCAACGCCAAAGGTGCACTTGGCCGGATAAAGGCGAAGATTATAGCGTCGCAACGTGCTCAGCGTCTCGGCAATGTCCTGTACACATGTGGTAGTGGAGGAACTTTTAATAACAAGATCATCAACATATACTTCAACATTGCGGCCGATTTGGTCTCGGAAGACGTGGTCCCTAAGGCATGTGTAAGTGGCTCCAGCATTCTTGAGCCCGAAGGGCATTTTCTTGAAAGCAAAGCACCCAAAATCAGCGATAAAGGCCGTTTTGAGGGCATCACGGCGATCCATATGAATTTGATGGTATCCCTTGTATAAATCTAAAAAGCAAAGTGCCTTGTGCCCAGTGATGGCCTCGGCTTTTTGGTCGATGGGGGGCAGAGGATAACAATCCTTTGGGCAGTGCTTATTGAGGTCAGAGAAATCAACGCACATTCTCCATGCCCCACTGGACTTCGTCACCATCACGGGATTAGAAAGCTAGGACGGATAGTGTACTTCGAACAGGATGTCTGCGTCCACGAGCTGTTGAACTTCAGTTCGGATGGCCGCGTTCCTTTCTGGAGAAAATTGCCGCCGTTTTTGTTGTATGGGCTTCACACCGGGTCAATATTCAACTTATGAGTAATAAGGTCTGGAGAGACCCCCGGCATATCCAGGGGAGACCACGCAAAAACTTCAGAATATTCTCGTAAGGTCTAGATGATAGCACTGTGCAACAATGGTGTGTCCACGGTGCCGAACGTAACCGTCTGGTCCGGTTTAGCCGGATCGAGCCGGCACCTTAACAGTAGCATTCCCGAGTGACTCAGACGAACTCGAGGTAAGAGCCGAGGTGGCTATTTGAAATTGTGGCTTGGGAGGAGCCTTCGCTGTTTTCTTAACTGCTACATACATACACTCTTTGGAGATTCTTTGGTTGCCACTGTTAGGAAATGAAACTCTTTCAACACACAAAAACAATGCTCAAATCAAAGAAGAATGAAAACAAAACAAGAACTCGGCCAAAAATGAAACTGAATGCAAAAAACAGAAACAAAATGAAGAACACAAGGATTTTACGTGGTTCGATCAATGTGATCTACATCCACGGAGGCTCAATACACCTCAATTCACTCCACTAAACAATCAATTACAAGAATTAACCCAGAAAAACTAGAAACCCCAATTCACAAGCTGAATTGAGCTTAAGAACCCTAGCTTTATAATTCTATTGATTGAGAAGTGTTTACATAGGGAAAATAACGTGTATCAACTCGCATCAACTAGTGGATCCAATGTATATAAAGGTCTAAGCTCGAATCAAGAAGCATCAGGAGTTGTAACCAATTCAGTTTCCAACTGCACAAAGCTGTTAGACGGACCTTTCACAACGATTTTACATGCAACGGTTCTAAACCGTTGCATAAAGCAGTTATAACCGTTTTAACCCCGGTTCCTTCTTAACCTTAAAAACTGATCCGGCTAAAAACCCGGTTTTCTAGCCCGGTTCTTCCCAACCTGAACCCGGTTCCTGATTCCTCAAAACCTCTACTACAAACTATGGTCACTTGATGAAATTGAACTGATATCTACAAATCTCCACCTCTTCAAGCCTTATCAGGCCTGGGCAATGAACCATCTTGCTCCCCGGAACTGCCTTGGTTAGAAAATTAGCTGCATTATCTATAGTATACACCTTCTTCACTTTAACAGATCCTGCTTCAATTACATCTCTTGCAAAATGAAGTCTAACATCAATATGCTTAGACCTCTCATGAAAAGCTTGATGTTTCACCAAGTGAAGAGTACTCTGATTATCACACTGAATGGTAACACACCCTTGTCTGATCCCTAGGTCTTTGAGAATTCCTTTGAGCCACAGAGCTTCTTTGATTGCCTCAGTTAAGACAATGTATTCTGCCTCAGTTGTTGACAAAGCAACCACAGATTGTTGCACACTTTTCCAGCTTACAGCTGTTCCAAACAAAGTAAAGACATATCCTGTAACAGATTTCCTTGTATCCAGGTTCCCAGCAAAATCTGCATCAGCATATCAACAAGAGGTGTAGCACTAGCTTCTTGCTTCCCAATGTGTCTCTCCAGGATTTGACATGTACCTGCTTACCAGAGATACACTATAGGCCAAATCTGGCCTGCTGCATATCATTCTATACATCAAACTGCCAACACCACTGGCATATGGAATATTCTTCATGTGAATATCCTCAACCTCTGTCTTAGGGCATTGATCCTTGGACAGCTTGGTTTGTAGATTAACTGGAATACTTACTGGCCTTGACTCATGCATGTGAAATCTCTCCACAACCTTCTGCAAATACTGCTTCTGTGAAAGCCATAGTGTTCCAGTCTTCCTTCTTCTAATGATGTCCATTCCCAGAATCTTCCTTGATTCCCCAAGATCCTTCATGTCAAATTATGAACTCAATCTTCCCTTTAGCTGTTGTATCTTATCCATACTCTTACTGGCAATGCGCATATCATCCACATATAACAACAGAAATACTTGTTCAAACCTTGAACCTTTGTTAAAGTATACACAGCTATCATATAAGCTTCTTATAAAACCTGCATTGATCATAAACTCATTGAACTTCTTATTCCACTGCCTTGGACTCTGCTTCAATCCATAAAGTGATTTCCTGAGAAAACAGACCTTCTCTTCATTTCCTGGAATCACAAATCCCTCAGGTTGCTTCATGTATATCCTTTCAATTAGATCACCATGCAGGAATGCTGTCTTAACATCTAACTGCTGTAGTTCCATGTCTTCTTGAGTAACCTTTGATAAGAGTAGCCTAATAGAGCAATGCTTCACCACTGGAGAGAATACCTCATTATAATCAATGCCTTCTCTTTGTGTAAAGCCCCTAGCCACCAGTCTTACCTTGTATTTGATTTTATCAGCCTTTCCAGCCTCCACCTTTTTCTTGTAGATCCATTTTGAGCTGACTAGCTTCTGCCCCATTGGTTTGTCTACAAGCTTCCAGGTTTGGTTCCTCTCCAGAGATTCCATTTCCTCCATCATGGCCCCTATCCACTGTTCACTTTCACTACAATTTATTGCTTCTTTGAAACTGCTTGGCTATTGAAACTCCAGATCTTCTGCTACACTTAATGCATAATAGACACTTCCAGCTTGTCCATAGAAATCAGGCCTGTGGATTTGTCTTCTTGGTCTGTCTCTACCAATGCTATAAGTTCTGAGATTTGAGATCTCAGTTTGGCCTTCATCATCTTCTGATGAACTGTCATCTTCTGGTTGAGCTTGAGCATTCTTCTCTGGTGATTTCTGTTCCTAAGTAGGCTCCACCTGAATGGAAATTCTTTTAGATTCCACAGCACCATCAGCTTCTTCATGACTTCCAATAGAGTTGTATCCCATCACCTCCTCATTGAATCTTACATCTCTACTTATCAAGAGTTTCTGGTTTCCCTGTTCCAAGCACCATAACCTGTAGCCTTTTATGCCCTCAGGATATCCTAGGAATACACACCTCTGTGCCCTTGCATCAAGTTTGTCTTGCCTAATGTGAGCATAGGCCAGACAACCAAACACTTTCAAGTCATTATAGTTTGGTACCTTTCCACTCCAAACTTCTTCTGGAGTCTTAAATCCTAGAGTTGATGATGGTGATATGTTTATCAAATAACATGCAGTGTTCAGTGTTTCTCCCCAGAAGGATTTGGGTAATCCAGCATCAATCAACATACATCTAACTCTCTCAAGCACAGTCCTGTTAAACCTTTCAGCAACCCCATTTTGTTGAGGGTTTAATGGGATAGTTTTGTGTCTTGTAATGCCCTTATTTTCACAAAACCCTGTGAACTCAGTGGATAGATATTCCAAGCCATTATCAGTCCTAAAATGTTTCACTTTCTTCCCTCTTAGATTCTCCACCTGACTCAGCCATGTTTTAAACTTAAGGAATGCATCACTCTTGTTCCTCAAGACATATACCCATATTTTTCTACTGTAATCATCAATAATGGACATGAAATACCTTTCTCCTCCATGTGTCTCTGTTCTTGAAGGCCCCCATATATCAGAGTGTGCATAATCAAGTGGTTCTTGAGTGGAATGTATCCCTTTAGCATAAGGCAGCTTCTTGGCCTTTCCCAGAGCACATTTGTCACAGAACTCAAGTGTTCTATTTCCTATCTCACCAATTATGCCCCTCTTGGATAGCTCCTTCAATCCTTTCTCTCCAATATGACCCAGTCCTTTATGCCACTTCATGAAATCCTCTCTACTTATCACAGATTCAGCACAACCTATCACAGGAGATCCAATCAGAATAAACAGGCCATTGTGTTGCCTTCCCTTGATTACCAGCTTGTTGTGTTTAGTGATATGAAGATAACCATCTGTGGAGTTGAACTGACAGCCATTTGCCACAAGAGATCCAAGGGATAGTAGGTTTCTTTTAAGACCAGGAACATACCTTACTTGAGAAATGGTCCTGATGACTCCATCATACATTTTTATCTGAACTAATCCTGTGCCTTTAACTCTGCAGGAGTGATCATTAACCAGTAATACACATCCACCATCTTCTTTCTGTAAATCCTTGAACCAGGATTCATTAGGGCACATGTGGAATGAACAGCCTGTATCAAGAACCCATTCCTTTTCCATCTTTGTGTCTGTGATGTTTAGAACTTCAGGGGTGTCTTCTTGATGCTCAGTCACAGCCACTTCTGCCCCCTGATTTTCCTGTTTCTTCTTCTTTTGTGGACAGTCCTTCTTTAAATGTCCAGCTTGCTTATATTTGAAACACTTTTTGGTTTCAACCCAGTCTCCCTACTTCTTTGCATTCTGAGTTCCAGATTTATTATCTTTGAATCCCTGAAACTTCTTCTTTTGATAATTCTTTTTGAACTTAATATTCAAACCTTCTCCAGCCTGTGTAGAGCCCTTTTCTCCCTGATTTTGAAAACACTTTGTCTTCAATGCTGATAGGATAGATTCATAACTGATTTTTCCATCCCTTCCAAACATTAATGCATCCTTGAAGCTTTCCATAGACTTTGAAAGAACATTCAACACCATCAGAGCCTTATCATCATCCTCCAAGTTCACCCCCAGCTCTTCTAACTCTTCAATCATCTTGACAAACTCATCAAGTTGATCAGAAATGACCTTATCATCAGTGATTTTGAAAGACATCAATTTCTGCTTCAGAAGTAGTTTATTTTATATTGACTTTGATTGATAAAGTTCTTCTAGTTTTCCCCATGCCTCCACTGCAATTTTACACCTTGATATCTCCCTCAGGGGTTTATCACCCAAATAGAGGAATATAAGGCACAAAGCCTTCTTATCCACTTCTGGAAACTTTGATTTCTCAGCATCAGACCATTGATCAACAGGAAGAAGTGCAGAGTCTAACCCATTATGAACCAATACAGCATTCATCTTTATTTTCCAAAGTGTGAAGTCATTCTTACCTGAAAACTTCTCCACATCCATCTTCACTCCAGCCATTCTCTTCTTCCTCTTTGAATGTGTGTGCAAGTTTCCCACAGACGGCACCACTTGTTAGGAAATGAAACTCTTTCAACACACACAAACAATGCTCAAACCAAAGAAGAATGAAAACCAAACAAGAACTCGGCCAAAAATGAAACCGAATGCAAAAAACAGAAATAAAATGAAGAACACAAGGATTTTACGTGGTTTGATCAATGTGATCTACATCCGCAGAGGCTCAATACACCTCAATTCACTCAACTAAATAATCAATTACAAGAATTAACCTAGAAAAACTAGAAACCCCAATTCACAAGCTGAATTGAGCTTAAGAACCCTAGCTTTCTAATTCTAATGATTGAGAAGTGTTTACAGAGGGAAAATAACGTGTATCAACTTGCATCAACTAGCGGATCCAATGTATATAAAGGTCTAAGCTCGAATCAAGAAGCATCAGGAGTTGTAACCAATTCAGTTTCCAACTGCACAAAGCTGTTAGACGGACCTTTCACAACGGTTTTACATGCAACAGTTCTAAACGGTTGCATAAAGAAGTTATAACCGTTTTGACCCCAGTTCCTTCTTAACCTTCAAAACTGATCCGGCTAAAACCCGGTTTTCTAGCCCGGTTCTCCCCAACCTGAACCCGGTTCCTGATTCCTCAAAACCTCTACTACAAACTATGGTCACTTGATGAAATTGAACTGATATCTACAGCCACGGATGGCCACCTCGCCGGGGTGAGCCAATCTCGGCCCAAAATCATATTGTATGGAGATGGAGAGTTGACCACATAAAAATCGACGAAGATGGTTTTTATTGCTGGATAAGTACCAACCGAAGCGGGAAGGTTGATGATTCCATCAGGTTGGACCTCACCCTGAGTGAAGGTCTGTAACGGCCCGGGGGTCGGTCGGAGTTGATCGCGAGGTATGCCCATTTTTTGGAAACAATCAGCGAATATGACGCTGACTATGGCCCCATTGTCAATGAAAACTCATTTTATTGTAATATTGGCTACGGCCATATCGATTACGATGGCATCAGTATGTGGGGTGAACTCGGGGACAGGATCTTCATCAGTGAAACTTACAGTTTCAGATTTGTGGAGGCGTTTGTGGCGTGGCTCCTCGGGAGGAGGCCTGCGCGCTTCGGCCTTCAGGGTACTTCGGGAAGTCCCGGTTGGAATGGCCCATAGATCACATTTATAACGTGATTGGGCGGATTATCTCCAGGTCCTCCATGAGGTGGCGGAGGCGGTAGCAACTGGGGTTGTTGACGACTTTCCTGGTCTTGCCGAGCATAGTTGTTGTACCCCGACCTGTTATTCTGCCACTGAGGTCTGTTTTGTCTTGGACCTCGGTCATTGTAACCTCCGCGGCCTTGTTGTGAGCCTCCATTATGGTTCGACTGAGACCTGTCTTCGGTGCGAGCTACATTTTTCCGCAGGAAACCCCTCTTCAAACAATCCTCAATTTCTTTTCCAAGTTCGCGACACTCTTTGGTGTCATGTCCATGATCGTGGTAGTACGCACACCACTTATCACGGTTACGTTTCTCTGCCGGAGCAGTCATCCGTGGGCACGGTCGCAGATCATTCTTGTGAACAGAAAGTATTTCTGTCCTTGATTTTGTAAGCAGAGTAAGCTAAGGGATATCTCCGTGGGATTCCAAACGTCCTCTGCTTAGGCAGGTGAAGGCACTAGGCCGGATACTGGTTCCGGCTTGTGTTTTATCTGATTGTCGTTTGGTGGCATGTTTCTTGCGCTTGCGGCGGGTTTGCTCCTCAGCCTTGGCGAACATGCATACAATGTTGAAAAGAGCCCGGGTTGTGGTAGGAGGGTTTCGTACAAGCTCGGTGTAGAGCGGCCCGGGCCGGAGACCATTCATAAAGGCATTGATGATAACATCATCAGATCGGCTGCCAACTTTGAGGCTTTCAGCGGTAAAGCGATCGAGAAATTGGGTAACAGTCTCCCCATCTCGCTGTTCCAGATTCATGAGATCGGCCAAAGTGGCCATCGGTTTTGCTCTCGTATGGAAACGCGCCCAAAATTGCTCAGCGAGATCCCGAAAAGAGGTAACACTGCCTCGGGGTAAAGAATAGAACCAAAGTCTGGCTTCATCTTGAAGATACTCAGGAAACACTTTGCACAAGTGGTGAGGTGTACAGTTGCGGTTGAACATAGCGTACTTAAAGGCGTTTAGAAAATTACTTGGATCGCCGATGCCGTTGTAGAGAGACACAGGGGGAAGCTTGAACCCCTCGGGGAGTGAAGTAGCAAGAATCTCCTCAGAGAACGGGGTGATGATCTCCCCGTCGGCATCGAGGCCCAACACCTTGTCAAGCTCTGCGGCAAACTGGGCTTGTTCTTGTTCCAGAGGATCAAGTACACGGGATTTGTCCAAGCAAGCGTGCTTTGGTGCATCTACAGGTCTGCGACGACCCACGTCTTCGTGGGCGTAACAGGGCCTCGAACCGTTAGAACTGCGGTTTTCCGCTGGAGATGCTGATCGCTGTCGACGGCGATCATGCCTTGCTCGGTGAGGTGGATCTTCATACAGTTCGCGAGATAGATCACGGGGCGGATTTCTCGTGCCCTGGTCGACGCCATTGTTGGCGCGCTCACCGGAGTTGGCGCACCGATTATTCCATTCTTGGAATAGAGCGGCATGCTCCCGAAGAAAGGCTTGCTGCACCTGCAGCAATTCGGGGGCAGGTTGGGGGTTAACTTGCGTCTGATCATTGACGGGGGCGAGATTCTGCATGTTAACATGCTCCGCAGGCGGATCTTGATTCTGTTGACGGGGCAATGGGGGATTTTGATCCACAGGGGGATTACGATGAGACCGAGTAGGGTTGACGGATCGACGGGTGTTCACCATGGCTAACACGACAACGTTGAAGTATACTAGGGTTTTATTTTCAAGTTGGTTCCCACAAACGGCGCCAATTGATAAAGCGCGATCCGTTTATCAAAGGAATTCGGAGCAAAACCTTATCAACGACACTATTAAACGCAGGAAAAGCAAAGAACACAAGATATACGTGGTTCGATCCGGAGATCTACGTCCACGGGCGGAGGCAATCACCTACCGAGGTATTTTTTCACTATCTTTCTTTTCAATCTTACAAGTTGTAGTTTTAGAGTACAAAGTGCGAACCCCCAATCTGTCTACAATTCTACTACTTATGATATCACAAACAAAACTCTAATTGAATCCCTATAATTGCGCCCACCAAATCTGCATGGAAGTTGGGAGGAGATCATGGGGATCTCAATATCCAAATGTGCGGTGACTAGGCTCGGCTGTGTTGGGCTCGCGCTGTGTTGGGCTTAGCTGTGTTGGGCTCGCGCTGTGTTGGTCTCAGTGGACCCGGCTACTGGGCCATACCTATCAAATATGTTAGAAGTATTTTTTCATCCTTCAGTAGAAAGAAAGAAGAGATCTAAACTTTTGACGATGGATAGGATGGAGGAAGAAGGAGGATCACACTTTTTCGAAATGGAAACATATTTGATACAATTTCTGTTTTCTCAAACTTTTTAGAGTGTACAGATGAATTATCATCATAGTATTGATCAATGATTATTAGAATTTGTTATAAGAACAGAAAGGGCCCTGATTACCAAGTTTTGTATGACTATTTTCAAAAGATCTTTCAATTATGAAACTGGTTGCAAAGGTCTTGTAATTATCTAAAAATATTTATAAAGATTTCTTAGATATAAAAAATATTTATAAAGGTCCCTCATTCATTAAAAAATGTTTGTAAGGTTCTTTAGTTATTAATGTTTTCAGAAAAAATCATTTACAAAAGGATTTATATAAATACATTTTTTTAAAAGGAAGGGATCTTTAGAATTTTTTTTTTTTTTTAATAAGTGGGGGACATTTGAAATCTTTATGAATACTTAGGGATATTTACAATAATTTCCATAATTAAATATTAGTGAATAATTGAAGGCAGTGAAAAGATATATTTGGGCTCATCATCATCATCATCTTTTCACATTGGGTCCTGTAAGATCTTGGACACACTTAACTCGTAGACTTTATCTATTGATATAATCAAAAGATCTACTGGACAGTCTTGGTAGTTTGTCTGTAATGATGAAAGTTACCAACCTAAGCTTTTTTCTCAAATCAGAGTTCGAACCTTCCAATCTCTTTAATTCTACTATTTATATCATACAAATCACAATCCTAACTATATTCCTAAAATTATGGTCACCAAATCTGTCTTCGTGATTGAGAGAAGATCGTGGGAGGAATCTTCAATCCCCCGTGCATTGCTACCGCGACCTAATTATCAAATCTGCAATTAGGCCAATTACTGGGCTTACAGCCCTATACAACTTGGGCCGAGTATTGTTCTTGTAACCTTAGGCAACTAGGCCACACCTACCAAAGTGCATGAGAAAACGTGTTTATAATTGAAAATTGTTATGAATACTATAATAAAGAAGAGAATTGTTGAAGTTTAATTTATGTGTTAGACAGCGGCTAATTGATGAGGCCCCATTTTAATAATCATTTGGCCACAAAGTTCGGATATATGAATAATTTCAAAAAATCAATTTTAAAATGTATGATATGCAGTTTCACTCATTTTATAAAAATAGAGGAATTTATACAAGATTCTCACGAATATATATTTAGTTATATATATATGAAATATGAAACCATGATCGTGTTGGCTTCACAAGATTTTAGCATATTATTATTTATTAAAGAACATTAACATTTTTTTCTCTCTTTTCCTGTTTCCTTCAAATTGAAGACACGAGCTCCAGTTCTAGTACAACATGAACAAATATGTTTCTACCACCGTCAACTACCTCTCACTAAATTATTTTAGAATGTGGATTTTTTATTTTCTTTTAAATTTTTTTATTTGTCATTTAGGCCGTGTTTGCGAGAGCTTATAATAAATACTTTTAACTTAAAAATAGTAAATTTGAGTGTTTTTAAACCTGCTCCTATTTTAACAGTGGTTTAAAATAACTTATTTCAAGCAAAAGTCATCACATGTTTTTTTTCTGCTTATACATATAACTTCTATTTAAATTCACTTTTTTTTTTTCAATACAACTTTTACTTTTTGTATAAATCACTTATTGTTACAAACACTCCTCACTTTTAATTTTTATAATCTTTAAATTTAATCAATTATTTTAAAGTAAAAGTAATCGTAAACATAAGTGAAAATGTGTTATTAAGTTAACTTTAACAGCATGCTGGAGTAGCTCAGCTGGTTAGAGCGTGTGGCTGTTAACCACAAGGTCGAAGGTTCGAACCCTTCTTCTATCGTTTTTGCCTTTTATGTTTCAATTTTAGTAAATTACTTAATTAGTACGATAATAATAATTTTGTCCTAATATATTCATTATCCGCATTCTCTACAAAAGATGTAACACCAAAGTGTAACAGGTGATTCCATGGCTCCTCGTGTTCACTTTTTTCTGTTTTTATCTTTTTATGTAAAATATATATTAAGTACTCTTGAAAAATAAATTTGGTCTTCCCAATATATCGGGAGAAAATTAAATAAACACACTTCATTTTAAAAATCAAGATCTTGTTTTACTAGTTCGAGTAAAAAATTAAAATTTTTAATTTAACAAATTAGGAAAAGGGGTACAAGTACATATCAATAATTTTTAGAAGAAGTATTTTTATTAAATTGACAAAAAACAAAGGGAGTATAAGTTATAAAATAATCCAGCGTTTCCCTTTTTTTTTTTTTTTGATGTGGATGCATACTTAATAATAACATATGGTTCTAAATAACCAAAATAACATATATTCTCTACGATGAATTCTGTAAATGAAAATTAATCAAAAATCAGAAATATTAATGATATTCTGATGTTATGTCTGGTTGGAATAATTAGTTTAACATCTAAATAAAAAGCGTTATATTTACGGGTTTGACGGTCCATAAATTTTGTGTAATTTATTACATTATTATCCTCATGCAGTTCTGATGCATGTCTTTTATTTTTCCATGTGCTGTGTGTGCGTAATAATTCTATATTTCTATATTATGAAGACGTGGCCTTTGTTAACGATGCTTAGATTTAGTTGGAAGTGTTTACACCTTGTGAGCTTCACTTATAATTATTTATTTATCAGGTAAAAATAAATAAGTAAATTCTTGATTTAAGTCAAAGGCAAAACCCTCATCTTCTTCATCAAACAGCGCGACTATAAGCGCTATCTTCATCAATCAGTTTCTCAGACCGATTTCTCAGGCCGATTTCGTTGATCTTCATCAACATACTGTCATTGATTCTCTGTCAATTTTCGCAGAAAGAAATTTCAGCCAAAATCTGCAAAAAATCAATCATAGTAATTTTCAATTGGCTTGGAAAAAATCTTAAACATGAGCTATTAATGATTTTGATTTCATTATTTGAACATTACAATTCTGTTTTCATTACAAATTCAAAAATGTTTTGAAGAGGTTTGTTTTATGATTTCTCGTATATATGGATAATGAAGTTTATAATGATAGAACAGTGCAAGAACATCAGAAAGGTAAAAACCCGATAGTACATCACTACAAGAAATTCTCAAAATAGCGACCAATTTTAGCGATAGAGATTTTTTGTCGTTAAGTACCGATAAAATTACGACTATATATCGACAGAAATAAAAAATCTTTCAAAAATAAAATTGGTCGACGGATTACCGACAGACTAACGACACTATGTAAGGGCCAATATACTAATTTTATATGCGACAAAATAGCGATCAATTTAGTGACAGAATTCTACCGACGGATATAATTCGGTCGGTAATTTTTTTATTTATTTGAAACATGCCGACCAATTAGTGACAGAAATGTACCGACGGAAAAAATTCAATCGGTAAATTTTGTATTTTAAAAATGCCGACTAATTTCAAAATCATACCGACCAATTTATTCTGTCGTAATTTTTTTTGGTGAAAAATATCGACGGATGCAGTAGTCGCTAAATACCGACCAAATTTTGGTCGGTAATTTAAATTAAAAATAACATGAAAATGAATTAAGGAAATTAATTTTAAACATACTCAAAATATAATTCAACACAAAATTATGTAATTAATGTACACTCTCTCTCTTCCCAGCTCTCTTTCTCTCTTTTCT
The DNA here is from genome assembly GCA_958295605.1 of Ajuga chamaepitys. Classification (NCBI taxonomy): domain Eukaryota; kingdom Viridiplantae; phylum Streptophyta; class Magnoliopsida; order Lamiales; family Lamiaceae; genus Ajuga; species Ajuga chamaepitys. The sequence continues at coordinate 19,793,899 of OY282497.1, read as the reverse complement.
CAGCTCTTTCCCCATCTCGGCCATGGAAATACAGGAAAAACTTCTCAAGTTCAAAATCCACGTTCTCTCCATCTTTGTTTTCAGCCTCTTAATCTTGTTTATTTGCTATCTGGCGCCTCGTTTTCTCGACATTTTAAAGTACTTTTGGCCTCTTCTCGTCTCTACGACGCTCTTTCTCGTTGCCATCGTGGTTTTTGGTTGGATTTCTCAGCCGATGGTAGAGCCGACGAAGGGTTGTTGGATTATGTGGCTAGTGAAGCGGAGCCAATACATTCTCTGATAGAAGAAATAGATACAGAAGAGAGAGTTAAAGCGCCTTAGCCAATTATGTAATCGTACTCTAACGCTTTCTTTTTTCTAGATCTTTCTCCTAGATAGACTATGAATTGAAATATTTTCCAATAATAAGATCGATTACTAATTCCTGAAATTTTATTATTTATTTATTTGCTCTTCTCAGCTCTCTCCCAGCTCGCAGCTCTCTCTCTCGCAGCTCCGCAGCTCTCTCTCTCTCCTCCATCTGAAGAAGGCGCACTCCATCTGGTGATGTTTCAACAAAATTATTTTCCCCAATTTCTTCGCACTCCATGAAATATATTCCTTATTATGCTTATTTTTCTGAATAACTCCTCTTTCCAAATGCAATGTGTTAACTGTATCTTTTCTAGTAAGATATATGTTGTAGAATATAAAGTCATGAATTTGTGATTTACAACCACAATCTCTTATGTCAACTTACTTTGAGAGGCAATCATTTGGGCAAGCCTCTTAATCTAACCAGGACTCAATCTTGTGTTTATCATTAATTCTTACATACTCACAGACTACTAGTAATCGAGATGCATTAATGCAACATGTACTCTACATATTGTCAATCAACGAAATTTGTATTGATTTCTTAGCTTACAACTGTAGTTTCAGTTTCATCTTGTAGATATCATTGGTGAAATTGTATGTAGCAAATGTTAATGTCAAAGGGCTCAAGTAGGCTTCAAAAGGCTCGCTTTGGGATTTTTTTTATTTTTTATTTGAGGGGATTGCTTCTGGAAGTTTGTAGTCCGCACTGAATATTCTACGTAAAATGTCAAAGGCAGATATCCAACAAAAAGCTTGAATTAACAGCTTCTAAATTATCATCTTGTACAAACAATTGGTCAAAATAAAAATCAATACAAGGGCATTACTACCCTTTCCCTTTCTCTATCTAGGATACTGTGGCGCTGAATATTCCCAAACAGCTGCAGCGAATAACATTACGATCAGCACTACGCCAGTAGAACCAAGCCCCATGTTTATGCACCACATTCTGCTGAACCTTTTAGGTTTCTTCATAGCTATCCACATGAAACATGGGTACACCAAAGTTAGAGGCAATGCAATAGCCCCTATTAGTTGGCCCAACCTTGGCAAGAATGCAAAAGCAACTGCTATGAAATATGTTAATCCTCCAAACAGGACTTTGATTACTGATCAGACCCATTTTGGACATGGCTCATTTTCTCTTGGCTATGTAAATGCAGTTGAAGTGGTCGAGTGTAGGCATGGCTTATATTTGAAAAGTGCATAAATGGTTGATTATGATTGTTAAATATAGTGCTCCTATTATGTACTTTGATGTGCTGTCTTTGTAGTAGTTTGTGAATGCACCTAGAATTCCTCCATTTACAGGTATCTGAAAGAAAAAAAAGATCACAATCAACTTCTGTTGATAAGTTTCATAAGTTTGTTGATTTTTTCTCTTTTTGTGACGCTACAAATTTGATAAACCTCAAGTTTTTCCCTTTCTTGTTCTGCAGTCTGCGAATTATGTATTAGATCTAGTTGTTTCCTATTTTATAATATTGGGTGTTATAATCGTCATAAGGAGCGGTTCATGGTTTGATTTGGTTTTGTTTTGGTCCATGAATCTTTTTTTTCTTAACTAAAATTTTGGTTCATAAGATTTTTTAAACAATAACCACTCATAACACTATAATCATAGATATAGATTTCAGTAAACTGGACCTAGGTTAACTAACTTAATCTGTTTTTTGTGCAGCTCTAATCAGTATACTTTAGTTAGCATCTACCCCTGACCTCCAATCCCCCTCCACCGTAGAAATTTGTCTAGCTCTTCCGATACTGAATAAAGATGTAATGAAGCTTACCTCTATATTTTTGGATGAGATCTGGCCCGTTATGGATTCGAATTCGAGAATTAGTTAAAGTGATAAGCACCTCAGATGGATTCCAAGGGACAAACTGTTTACAGATAAATATGATTTATTGTCTAGCAATTTATTATAGGGAAAGACCTTTGTTTAGCGAAATTACCTGAAAACCAGTTACTTTTTTAATTTGAATTTGATGATTTTCGAAACTAGGCAGTTTTTTGGATTGAGACTTTGTCTTCATCTGGATCTCCAAGGTTTGTTCCAATTTGCAATCTAGGATATTAAACACACTCAAAGTAAGAGAAAATAAATTCTAAGAACATGGTAACAAACCTTCGTTTTAGTAGCAATTCTTACCATCAGTACTATAAAATCGACATATCCCTTAATGAGTACCAATTATAGCACCCTTCAAATACAGAAAATACAGAATCAGTGCAATATATTGTGGCTTGTTAGACCATGAAAGCAACACTGTCTTGTGTATGTGTGTGTGTGTGTATTCTCTCTCTCTCTCTCTGATAGCTAACTGGCCATTAGGAGTGTAGCAACCAGCAATGACCATTTCATGAACATCTGTCCAGTCGACAACCTGATGTTCAGGTATGCTCCAAATCCGAACCTTTGCGTCAAGCGATCCACTTAAAAAGTAGTTTTCATCTACTGGATTGAACTGTATGCAAGTTACTGTATATCATAAACTCATTAGGTGTTATAACCATGGTGCATGCAAATAATATGACTTCATACCACGTCTTACAGATTGGTGATTCAATATAATTTGGCATCTCACCATAGTCATTGTGTGCAAACATCTTCAAACAACTCTTTGTTTCCATATCCTACGGCCTAACTGTCTTGTCCATTGAAGATGAAAGCAATAATAGCACAATATTATTTGACTTTTTTTGTTAATTCCTTAGGAAAAATTAGTTAATTCCTCTGATTCAAAGGGAAATATTACTTTCCTCTGATATGATGCAGGAAGCAATGAAGCAAACATATGATAGAGCACTGAAATCAGCAGCTGATTTTGGTTATCAGAAAGAGAGCCCCGAATAAGGCTATTTTCCTTCTTAAATACCTCAATATCAATCTTAGCTATAAATCAGTCATAGTTTTGTTTTCAATCTCATCCTATTTCAAACATGATGTCAATATAGTAACATGTAGATAAAATTAATTTCCAGAAGGTAGTTAAAATTAGTCTCCTGTCGCAGCTGCTCTTGGCTTTTGCATTTTCACTTCTTCAGATTCCTGCCCAAAATCCACCAGGTTTACATTTCGTCTCACCAATACACACACATGCATGTATATACACAAATCCTCATCTATGTATTGATACACTAGTAGATTACTGTATAGTCCAAAGACGCATGCTATAACTTCTCTACACCGGTTCTTCTGTATGCTATGATTTACCATATAGTTCTTCAAAAATTATACTCTTGTTTCCTTTTACTTTATTTTTGTTTCATGATATTGATATATCATATATTTTAGAATATAGAACAACTACTTACTCTTGTATTTCCTATTTAAAACATATATAAATAAAAGAATCTGCACATCTTTGGGAAGTTTATGCTTTGTGATAGCAACATTGTCTTGATCTTATTACTTATTGCAGGTACTCCTTTTTGGCGACTGGTGCTGAAGCACTTTGATGATTTACTTGTAAAGATATTAATTGTAGCTGCCATAGTCTCCTTCCTTTTGGCGTTGGCTAATGGAGAGACATGCTTAACTGCCTTCTTAGAGCCTTCTGTAAGATAATAGCTTCCTGAATTTTTGTACCCCTTGTCCACTTGCAGCTGCTATTAAACATTATCTTGTTTAGATCATGAACTTGTTGTCCTTCAACATGTTATTTGATTTTATGAACCTTAGAATTTGGGTGATTAGTAGCTATTTTTCACAAATCATTACGAGCTACTGCAATTTGCTTTCATTCGACTGTTATGATGTTAGATAGATTTATTGTATGTTAATTATATTTTAGTTTGATGCATGCGGGATGCATTTTCCAGTCCTTAGCAATAGTTTGAGCAAAGGAAATGGCAGCTACAACAATGAATTTAGGAGTGACTGAGAAAAAAAGAAACAAAAAAGGGAGGTAATGTGTTTGGAGGAGATTTAATAGGAAAGATTTTGTTGGTGGCCATAATTTTTACTTTACAGAAAGTTACTTAGAGATCCTAAATAAAGGAAGAAGAAAAAAAATCATTGAAGAAAATAGAAAATAGAATCAGTAGTTTACATTTTCAATCTGCCACCAAAGACGAAGAAAATCCTGGATAGAGCACGGAAGCACTAGCTGACTGATGGTTTGGTAGCCATAGATTTCGGAGGCTTTATGAAGAAGGCTTTGAAAGGGGGGATTGTAAAAGTATGAAATCGGAATAGAAAATATTTGATACGAAGAATGATGCTGATCTGTTAATCCGACTTGCACTGCCACCCACCCTTTCTTAACCATCATTTTCTTTCCTCCCAATAATAGCTTCATCTTTGAAGAAAACATCGACGCTGTTACAGTTTATAATTTGTTGACTTATTGGTTGATTTTGGTCTGAGTTTATTTCTTTGGTTGGCAATTGTACGTGAAGCTATTTATAGGGTGTAGTAGCTTCAAATAAAGACATATATGTGTGTATATATTTATTAATTTTTGTTTACATTGTAGTGATTGTGCCTGCCCTTGGTAGTAATCAATGATTCATTGAACAATCAGTTCCACTGCTACATAGATTATGGAGAATCTTCTAAATACTGCAAAGGCATTTAATTCAAAGGCAATCGTAGAATTTATCTAGTAGCTTGAGACTAGCTAGGAGTTAGAGACATTTGTTTTAAAGTTTTTGGGGCAGAGTCCAGATGGAGATATCATAGATTGTGTTCACAAAAGAAGACAGCCTGCTCTAGATCACCCTCTCCTCAAGAACCACAAAATCCAGGTACAAGCAATGCAACACACATATATAGTAGTATAATATAAGCAGTTTAATTGAAATAAAATATGATCAGGTCTCCTTTTTGCTGAGAGAGCTTTCATTCACATATATACAATCTGATAAGTATCAATATTGGTTTATATTAGATTTAACAGAATCTTGAAAACAGTTTAGATTTATCAGTTTCTATCTTCTAAAAACATTCTGGAATTGTTATGCATACATAGTATTCAATGAAAATGAGAAGAATCTTTCTTTCTCTTCAGTTGCCTATCCCGCTATTGCAACTTTTTATTTCACAAGTAACACAAAACTAGATTTGTGAAGATAGCTGATTTTGCCAAGCTTTGCAATTCATTCACTAAGATATGATCTTATTTGCTTACGATGCAAAAGCAGAACTGAATTAACATTTTAGTGTGCATTTTTATGGATAATTAATTTACTTCAAGAGTTGTCACATTCGATAAATAAGGAGTTTTCTTTGTGTGTTAGTTTGATAGAGATTTTTTTAAGGGTTTGATGAGATTTTATTATATTTTCAGCATAATTTTACGTGACCTAATATATTGTCCATTCAGTGCAGATTTACATCTAATAAAATAATAGTATTTGGGTTCAAATAATTTCTTCAAGTTTAATTCTATTGTACCAAATGTATATTTATATTACTAGTAGGAAGAACATATATATAAAGACCAGGATCCTAATTTATCTGATGAGAGTCCTCTTGATGAGACCCAATGTCGTGAAAAATATGATGAGCATTACATGGAGTGTGCTGGTACTACGAAACAAAGTACTTACGACATTGGGAATTATGATTCCTCGGTGAGCTCACATCAGAGGAACATAGAGCGCGCCTAAGAGCAGGGGCGTGCTGAGGGCCTTGCTGAGGGTCGTGCTGAGATGCAGAAGAAGTTCGATGAAATTTCTGCACGATAGAATGAGACAGATGAGTAGGTTCGATTCTTGATGCGATTGATTCAGACCTAGGCATATGATGGAGATGATGAAGTGTTGAGTTGACTTATGTTTGCACTTTATTATGTGAGTTTATTTTAGTTTTGAATTTGGAGTGTTTGTCTTATTTTCGGCACATCTTTTTTTATATTGAGGTCGAATTTTAAACATGTGTTGTTGATTTGTGGGGATATTTAGACTTTAATTCATATCCAAACATTGAATTACTTATTTTAGATTATGTTGGATGATTTTTAATTATTTTATGGAATATTTTATATATAAATAAAAAAAGGTAGGACACCGATAATATAAAATATTTGAAATTGAATATTTACCGACAAATTACCTACAAAAGAAAATATTAGCAGAGCATACAAAAATATGCCGGTAATTGCCGACCAAATAACGACAACAATAATTAGCGACAAAATAACGACTAAAGCTTTTAATCATTAGCGACAGAATAGCGACTAAATTTTTCAATAATTAGCGACAAGATAGCGACGAAATGGATTATCGACAGACAATATTGTCGATAATTCCCGACAGATTAGCGACAAAATACAGTCGTGAAATGCCGACGGATTAGTGTACCGACAATATTTCTATCGATAGATGGTCGCAATTGAGTAAACTTTTTTTAGGAAATTTATGTCGGCATTCTGTCATGAATCTGTCGTAATATTTATCGACGGACTGTTAGGTTCGTTGGTATTCATAGCGACTAGCCATATTACTACTAACTTTTTTTGTCGCTAATTGGTCGCTATCACCTCTTAACGACAAAATAGCGGCGGAATTGATTATCGCTATTTGGCAAATTTCTTGTAGTGCATGTTATTTATATGACAGTACACATTTATTTACCTAACATTATACTTCAATTGCTGTATAAAAAACATATACTGCATCAAACAACTATGTATGTTGTACCGTTTATTCACATATACTGTAGCGTTTATTAACATGTACTATGTACATTAAATCATATCAACAGAGCATGTTCGAAAATAACAAATTATCAACACATACTACATCACATACATATATATATATTGTACTGTTTACAAATATATACTGTAACTGTAAAACAGATTGATGTATAAAAAACATATACTGCATCAAACAACTATGTATACTGTACCTTTTATTAACTTATATTGTGTCGTTTATTAACATGTACTGTGTATATTAAATCATATCAACAGAGCGTGTTCGAAAATAACAAATTATCAACACATACTACATCACATACATATATATATTGTACTGTTTACAAATATATATTGTAACTGTAAAACAGATTGATGTATAAAGAACATATAATGCATCAAACAACTATGCATAATTTACCGTTTATTAACATATGTTGTGCCGTTTATTAACATGTACTGTGTACATTAAATCATATCAACAGAGCATATTCGAAAATAACAAATTATCAACACAGAAGAACATAGAAGAAGAATCCAGAAAAAAAAAAAAAACTCGAAAAACAACCATAAAAATACCTTACGAACTCGAGCAGCAGCAAAACGCAGAAGATTACTGATAGAAAATCCACAGACGAAATTCCACAGCCAAACTCGCGAAATCACAAGAGGTTAGAGAAAGAAAACGAAGATAGAGAGAGAGAGAGAACCGCCATATATATGACGGTAAAAATTTAAAAAACAAACGTAAAAAGACAGGTGGAGCTCACAAGGTTTACAATAACACTATGGTGCATCTTATGTACCCAAGTTTTTGCCTAATAAAAAAAGTGATGTTTGATGGACAAGGCCTTAATATTTCCTTTTGCATATATATGTATTTGTGTTGACGTTGCCATTACATTTCCAACTAGTATAACCGATAGCTTCTTTTTTCTTGTTATTCAATCATATTATATGGGTTGGGCTTCATAAATAGTAAACTCAACTAAATATTATTGAAATTAATTTGAAGAGGTATTCACAACGTCAACCAAAAACTAGCTAGCTCATGTGGGCGTTGTTTGGTCATTTAGTTGAGATTAAAAGCATAATTTGGTATGGTGGGATACTTTATTCATGATTACGTAAATGGATGACGATTAGTGATTAGGATATATATTCAAGAAAAATGAAAAGGAAAAACTAAAATACAAAATTTACGAAAACTATATTTTGGTGAGATGAGTAGTCTTCACTAGGGGTGTTCATTCGGGTGGATAGTCGGGTTTTGGATTATTCGGGTTCATATTACTCAAGTTTGAAGGTTTTAAAAAGTCATCTGTAATTCGATCCGAAAAACTTCGGGTATTTGGATATTCGGGTTATTACGATCCGATACCAAATTATCTGAAATTTCCAAGCCTACAGTAACAAACACATTTACATATCCAAATACACCGAGTGAACTACTTCTACCCGTAAGAATACCAAAAGCAAATAAAATAATTATATCATTTACGAGTGTGGTGTCCCATAATAAAATTCAGCAATCACTATCACATAATCTCCCAAGTGCCAAAATGGTGTTCAATTTGTTTGGGCCCCTTTTGCCGGCAGTTTGTCTTGTTTTTTTTGCCTCAATGTACTCATCCTTCACTTACATACAAATAAGCTATGAGTATCATAGTCAACTAACAAGAAAAAGAACTGAATAAACATAATATAAATCAACTAAGGGCCGGAAAGGTTACTTAGAATCTCCTTCACCGCCTTCAGTAGTTCCTCGCCCTCAAACTCACCTTTCTTGTTCAACCGAGCATGTTTCCACAAGATGACTCGATTCACTTCCTTGTAATCGGTCAGCATATGTTGCTAGCATGGAAGAAATAATGCAAATGACATCAATAACATTGAGAAGGCAAGAAAAAACACAACATAGGAATCCCTAAAAAAATACTTATCATTTCCTTGGCCAAACCCATGTATCTTTTGCGAGAAAGATGGTGTGGGTTACTTGTTTGCTTTTTTCCTATTATGTTGTTCGTCATTCAATTTCTGAAATATTAAAATGGGGCCATTTATTAAACTATATTTTAGTCTAATAGGGTGGGGGGGTGAGTAATCAAATTTACTTACTTTAAATCCCTCGGACATCCGACTAATCATAAATTTGCTCCAAACAGCTTGTGGAATTTTGTGGTCCCTCGGTAGTTTCTACAACTTCTCAGGATTATTCTGGTTCGGATTGATGAATTTTTGGGTGAAGAATTTTTTAAACTGGTGTACTTCTCGTTTGCTATTTCAGGCATTGGACCTTCCACACGGGGCTGATATTGTAATTCAATTATACATGGCGAAATAACATTTTACAGCACGTGTGAGCCAAAGTTAAGGAAAAAAATTAAAAGCAGGAATCGTAAAATGTTCAACCTAGTTAAACTATTTACATTCACTAACTCCCAAACCAAATCCTTCAACTCTTTTGGTACATTTTTCCGGCTTTTGTAAGTGACAGCAATCTTCGCTCGAACAAGGACACCGATGCAACTCTGCATTTCATCGGAAACGGGCCCTTCAAGCTACCCAAGATCATTAAACAACACATCCTTCTTAATGCTCCGGGTCCCCTGAACAACAAGTCGGTCCATGTGGCACACGCCTCTTAACGACCTTTGGGTGTCTTTCGATTTGACGATTGAGTTCGCAGCATTATATTCAGATAGAGCTGATCGACGCTTTGTGTTAGGCTTGTTTGTCGTCTCCTGACTACGCTCCCCATTCTTTCCCAATTCTAGTCTGTCAAAGTCAACAGCTGCCATATTTCGATTGGTGCTCATTGTGCAGGATAACCTGATAAAACTCAAAATAATAGGTTGAGAAGTATCACAGGGTTGTGATACCACAATGTAAATGAACAAAAAAAAAAGAAGAGAAAATTGACATCAGTTATCAGCTGTTTTAAGCATTATTTATAAACACATAGCTAAAAATTCAGTTAGCAGCAGTTAAAAGCTGTAGCAGGCAACACAGAGATAATGACAAATTAAGGTCCAAAATATAATCATAACAAATAATAGTTAGTGTAAGATCATCAGCTAAGGGCCTGTATTTTCAACCCAAGTCCCATCGCAGTTCGCGCGAACCCAAGAAGTTTCATGTTCATCATTGTCACCAACATCCACGAATGGAAAGTCTTTAGTCAGTCTCTGAAGTTGGATTGCAATGTCCCCCAACTCATCACCATGCATAGAATCATGCTTCTCGCGGCTCTAAGTAGGGACTACAACCGACCATAAGGGATCTTGGGGGTCTTCCATGTAAGAAACCTGCACTCCTTGACTGGCCATGATAAATGAATCTGATCTAAATCCTACTCTATCCAGGTTTACCAAAGTAAACCCTAGATCATCTTCTTTGATGCCATTATTTTTCTTCACCCAACTGCATTTGAACTTTGGTACGCCAAAATCATGGTAATCAAGCTCCCAGATTTTTTTAATGACCCCGTAAAATGTCATGTCAATCATAACTGGATTTTTATCCTTTGCACTAGAAACTTGCATTACTTTAGCTACTAAGTTGACCCTCAAATTTTGAATGGCTTGTTGATCATCACACTATTTTTTTATGGTAAGTTACCCCGTCGATCATGTAACTTTGATACCACAACATTTGTGGATTTGGTCCGAGTGCTAGCCACTTCAACCTTTGAGATATGTCATAAGTTGGTTGGGCCACGACTTCTAGTATTTAGATCGTAAAATAGATGTAAGAAAATTGTATGCCAATATTCTGTGGAAAACATATTATGAAGTGAAAGCATGAGTAAAACTGTTTACCCACATGATTATGGATCACTCAATGAAGGTTTGATAATGCTCATCTTGAAGCTATTTGCCCTTTTCTTTTTGAGGATAGGATGCCTTCAGAAATGACATATGTTCACTTTTACAAACCAAAAAAAATTAGAGTTCGTACAATGTATACAACTAACTACAAGATGATAAGGAGGTAGAAGTACTCACTCGATGTAAGGATCAATCTCAGGATCGTTAACCAATATGTAATGATGTGCTTGTTCCCATTCCTCTTGGCTAGTTTGGTAAACTTGAGCCGTTGAAATTGGCTTAGTAAGTTCTGGTTTGTATTTACTTGATGGGCTTCCAGCAGTGCGTACTTCTGATAGGTACTCAACAGATAAGCTTTTTCTAGCAACATATGTGGACAACAGTAGTTCATTCAGAGGCGGAAGCAACTCCCCAACCAGACCAAGGAATTGAAGCTCATGTCACTCCACCTAAATTTTGCCTTCATCTTATATAACTTCACAAGGGAAGACAACTTTGAAAATTTAAGGCAGCCAGGATACAAAGGTTTCTCCACATCCTCAAGAAGTTTTCTTGTCTGGTCTAAGTTGGCATTACTATCGTACGCAACGTGTACCATATCCAGTGGTTCCTCAACAAGGAAGCTCTCTTCACCTTTCCCTTTTCCTCGTTTTATGAGATCTCTCACCATGCCATATCCATGTATGATATGTTATTTCCAGTCCATGTACACCCAAATCAGCTCTTATAGAGTCAACTCTCTTAGACTTCAGGTTACCACATCGTGAGCGGGGACATGACATTCAATTAGAGTCACAACCATTTTGCAATGCGTAATCCAGGAAATTTCCAATGCTAACATCATAGGCATGGGAAAGCAAGTGTTGTGACATCCACTCTTTATCCATTATTCCTCTACACACAATCTATGAAGGTTAATATGATATGATGTAAGGTATGTGGCCTTGTTGACCTCTAACCCATAACCTCCAAGGAGTCATAATGATCCCACCAAAGATGCCGAGTAGGACGAAAGGTTTCCATCATATATACCATTTCATCCAGAACATAAAATACAAAAAGGAAAAAAAAAAAAAAAAGAAACTGCACATAATTGATAACAATAACATTAAACAAGTTGACACACAATTGCAACACTGTTAAATGCATAAGAAGGAGAGACCAGTATGGTTAGACTCAGTTTCAGAAACATAAACATATCAAACTAATCAACAATGTATGAAAGGTGTGTGGCCTTGTTCACCTATTGCCCATAACCTCCACGGAGTCGAAATTATCTTACCAAGGAGGCCGAGTGGGACACAAGGTTACCAGCCTATATATCGTTTTATCACAAAAACATAAAAGAAGAGTACTACACATAATTGATAACATTGGCTGGTACACGTGTTCGTGCACACACTTTAGGACGCTTTAAGTGTCAATTTAGTGATGTTTGTCTGTAATTTCACGTGTATTTTAGTGCATTTAATTCTCATTGGGCAAAACAATGTGGTTGGTTCGTTATTGTGTCAAAACAGGTACAAAAGGATCGAAAAAGAGCATCAAAAGATCGCAGAGTCGATGGATCGATCGAAGAAACAAAGAACAAGGCTAAAGGAAGATCTCGGCCGAGACGGGCAATGCATCTCGGCCGAGATGACATTCCAGGGCAAAGCAAAGTCTTCAAGAGATCGAGATCTCGGCTGAGATGAAACCTAAATCTCGGCCGAGATGAGCCAAACCCTAAGAAAACCCTGAATTCCCCTTTTCACGTCTTAGTCGAGAAATAATTGCATCTCGGCCGAGATCAGCCTTCGAGTCACAAAGCATAAAACCCTCATTGCTTCGTCTCGGCCGAGACACTCTTAAATCTCGGCTGAGATTGTTTACCCTATTTTAAAATTATGAATGCAATTTTGTCTTAAACCCAAGAGATAACTCTTCCCCCATATATATAAGTTCCATTTCAAATTTGACCTATTGGGGGGGAAATATCTAACATCCATTTCTAGCCACCAAAATCACCAAGAAGGGAGATTGGGCAAAGGATTGAAGGATCTTCTTCTCCAATCAAGATTTTTGGTTTCATCTTTATGTTTATCATGTTTCTTAGCTTTTACATTGAATTCCTGTTATTTTTAGTATCAATGGGTGAGTAGCACCCCTATTTCTACCCTTGATCATATGTTGAACTTTGAGTGACAATGATTATGTAACTATTGTTAGTTGATGTTACCTTTCTAATGCAATTTCAAGTGTTCTACATTATTTGCTAGTATTGATTCACGTTTACATGCTTTTTATTGGATTGATCACCCTCTAGGGAGTGTGTAGATGTGTTGCTAGAATTAGAGATCACTATCCGTAATTGTAGGTTCTCTGATTTCCCTAGTAACGAACAACGAGTGATGTCGTTAGTGATATTGTAGAATTCGACCTCTAAACCCGAGCTTTTGAGGTTCACGGCGAATCTATTCCGTTATCTTAGTGCTTTGTTAATTTGATTGGTTTAGTCGGATAGGGTTAGACGAAGAGCAGACTTTCGATTAGCTAGACGTAAGAGATAACACGATTGCTAGAGCAGACTTAGTAATTCTTGGGATGGGGACTTGAATTGTATTAGATTGGGCATCAATAATAGTTGGGTAATACATTGAAGCCAAAGGGATACTAGATCAAGGGTAGATTCCTTAAAGTTATTAAAAACCAAAAACTCATTCTAACTTTCTTGTGTTCTTTTGTTATTTGAATCTTTAGTGTTTAATTGTCTTGAGTTATTTAGTTTGGTAAGTTTAGTAGTTTGGTAATTCTTAGTTTATAATCACAATAAATAACCCCTCCCCCCCTCCTCCCACCTTTATTGATTTCAGTGTTTGTTTCTACTTTTATTTAGATTTCATAACCGCTTGATTTATTAAGATAACACTAGTCTACTGTTCTCTGTGGGTTCGACCCGACTTACCTGTCTACTTGTAGAGTTGGGAAATCGGAATTATAAATATCTAATTTGGTACAGTCCAACGACACATACCAAATAGATAGAAATATAAGCAGTCAAAATAAGAGCACTTCACATAAGCATAACCCTAACAGTACACTGGTTCACAAAATCCCACTAGGGTACTTTAATTTCCAATAGATAGAAATATAAGCAAGCAAAACATGCGTATTTTACCACAAACAATTACATATTGCACATTTAGGGCTAAACAGAAGCATTTGCCAAGAACAAGTACAAAATCATCAATATGGGCTGGTACAGAAATATGGAACCTGGACAAACATAAATTTGTAAATTATGGACTGTACCTTTCCCTCGCTCTGTTACTAGCCCTCACTGAAATCGGTGGACAAAGAAGGTACTTTAAAAGCGGAGGCGAAGGAGACGGCGACATCGACGAAGAATTTAATGCGGAAGGTGACGATGACGGTGAATTCGGGTTAAATTACGAGCATTTTTCGGGAACAAGTACAAATACATCAAATTAGCACAATACATAAATAAATAAAAAGGAAACATAAATGATGAAAAAATAGCTTGTACCTATCCCTCGTTCTGCTACCAAACCGTTGATGAAATCGGTGGAAAAGAATGGCGCTTTAGCGGCAGAGTCTAAGGAGACAGTGACGGCGACGGTTAATTCAATGGGAATTGAAATGGGGACGGTGAATTCGACTTGAGGGAGGATGAAAGGAGAGTAGTTGTGCAGAAAAAAACTAAGAAGAAAATGAAGAAATGTAATGAAAGTGATGAAACGTTTCATTTCCTGAAACTATAAGGGTGGAAAAAAACGTGTTTCACTGACCAACAAGATTTTTTTTTTTTTTAATTTTGTTCCGAAGTTGCTAATGGGTCTAGCAACTTTAGTTTATGAATTAAAAAGAAAAAAAAGAAAATGAAAATTATCTACTACACTACAAGACTATGGTCTTTAAAGCGATGTGTATCACTATTTGCAGATATACTACGGTTGTAAAAACTGTTGACTACAAAGTGTAGTCTATTTGTGAATTTTTCCGCAGTTTGACTACACTTCGAATAAACCGTGGTCCAAACCGTAGTCTATTGGCTAAAAGATACCATAATATACTACACTTATTAGAAATTGATGCCCAACCGTAGTCTATTGGCGAATTTTGCGCTAATAGATTACACTTTCACCCAAGAGTGTAGTTAATGCCCTAATAGACTACACTTTCGCTGAAGATGTTCTATGCATTTTATAATATTTTTACACAATCTTATTTAATTTTGAAGTGCGTGCAAAAGTATTTTGTTTATGTTTTTTAGAAAATAAGTATCATCGCGACGTACCAAGACGACTGCACTCCTAGCATTGAAAAGATATGAATTAAAAATATATGATATAGAAACCTAAAATTTAGTATCAGGCCGAACCAAATTTATTTTATTAGATAATATAAAATTTAGAATATAAATAATACATATAAGGATTTACTTGTATACGTAGATATAGTGCATACATTATATATTACATATATAATATATAACATGTATACATGCATGCATGTTAAGAATTGATTTGCATTTTCTATACAGATGGTAATATTTGGACATGGTTATGCAAAGATAAGATGTAAAATAAAAACAAAACTAAGAAGATAAGGACGTTACATGCACGAGGTCATTGTGTGGCCTTCTCACCACAATTCAAATTATATTTGAAATGCTAGTAGTACTTACCTAGCTAATAAAGCTTATCAGCTTCCAACACTAACGTTGTCCCACATCGGTCACGAATCCAATCTTCCTATAAATAGGTAACAACTTCTTTTAGAGAGACCAAAGAGGCAATACATTACTATATAAATGTAAAACTATATAATGAGATTCCTTTATCTAGGAGACCCTTAGTTTATTTTCAACAATATTCGGCGTGGTAATTTGAGGAGTTGTTGTTAGTGTAAACTTATTTATGTGTGTCTTCTTTAATAATTTCCCTTTCTTACTTTTTGTAATTTATATAGATTTAGAAATTTGGTTATTTTGTTAATTTCAGTTAAGTAGGTATTAGTTAAGATGCACATTAGTAAATGTTAGTAATAAATATTAAATATTTATTAATGTTGTTAGTAATTTAAAGTTAGCAAATAATTAGGCCTTTGTTATGACTAGAAAATATAGTAATTTGACATTTGTTTTTAATTATTTTAATAAAAATGGATATACATGTTAACCAATATGTGCTAGGTGTAGTGCATATCAAGTCACGAGACATATGAAAATTTCCAGTTCCATCTTCTTGAGCTTCTTCCTGGATAGAGCTTTAGCCGTCCTTTGTTGTACTGACAGAATTTTGACACGTCTTTACTCTAATTCGAAATTTCAAGTTCCATCGAATTTTATGAGATCAAACTTTGTGCCAGGCCCAGCCATTTAACCTTGCTCTAGATGCTAATTATTGTGAAACAAGCACCAGAGGAATATATAAAGTACAACGGAAAATATATAAAGTAAAAAAATAAGAACACAAGATTTACGTGGTTCGATAAATTATCTACGCCCATGGGAGGGAGATTTATTGATGAGGTTTTCATTTGATACAAGAGTTATGCTAGCCAATGCATCTATCTATAACCGCTAAACCTAATATGCAAGTAATCCTAATTAGATTAGGAAACAACTTAATGTTAGAAAATTCTGATTAACAAGCTAAGTAAGAGGATTCAAGTCAAAGTGGAGATTTATTGAAATGCCAAGTAATTCTAGAGGCCACCACTATTTTGAGCCATAATTTAACACGAATAACAATGTCCAATATTGCTTGGACTTATTTAATGTTACAAATTATTAGTTTTTCTAATTTGGGGGAAAATCTAGGTATGAACAGTTGTTCTCACATCTGGGAATTTTAATGGAGCATCCAGTACATCTGATTTTCTGTAAGAGGATTCAAGTCAAAGTGGAGTTTTATTGAAATGCCATGAACCCTACTGCGAGTTGGTCAGAGGTCTTCTATAACAACATATGTTATAACAAAATCAATGAACGAGAGCCCTCCTAGATTCTTGTGCATACGCAACTTTGTAATTATCTCTCCCACTTTCGTGAAGGGCAGTAGATTTTATATCCACGTTTAAAAAAGTAAGGGAAAATTTGTCTATTCAACTAAGTTATCTGAATGATAAATTTTATCCATGAGGGAATCATGTTGAAGTCTCATGAATTTGAAATTATCACGAGCTGAGAGGTTAAACTTGCTTTTTCATTAATCAAAGTAAACATAGGATTACGATAAATTAATATTTGTTATCCAATTGTATCCTCCATTAACACAACCGATATTTAATATTTTCTATTGTCGTTTTTTCTCTTACTTATTGAGCTCAGATGAAGCTTCAAATCCAAATCTATATAAGATATGTTCAATTAAACCTTTTTATGTTTACCAAATCAAACTCGAATATACGTTAAGCGGACGATATCCATATGCTAGGTCAAGTTATACATAGTACTTCCTTAGTTCTAAAAAACAAATCTTTCTAGCATTGGTTCAAGTTTATATTTTTTTGTTAATTACATGAAAATACAACTTTTTTAAACTGTGATTTCTCATTATACCGATTTATTTGTTTTTTTAAATTCATATATTCAAGCTCTTAAAATTAAAATTTCATTTGTTTAAACTTTAACAAATAAAACGAGACATTGACTTTTTAAATCGAACGTTTTCTAGGATAAAAAGTTGTTTTAGAAACGGAACCTTTTTTTTTTAAGGGAGGAATCATAATTTAAGTGATTTTCAAATTATATATTAAAAAAAAAAAAAAAAAAAAAAAAAAAAAAAAAAAGCGGGGAAGGGTAAGGGGTGGCAAATCGTAGGGGTTGGACCATTATTGGGCCAACTCAATAAGACTAAAACCGATAAGGGCTAACCCAAACTCATCTATTAAGCTTATTTAGTTGAAAACCTCGCCCAGAATAAGAACCGATAAAAATCTGTTAATCCAACCGACCCATAAGCCCATCAATACTTGCATACATATATTTATGTGTATTATTTTCTTCAGATTCACTAACCTAATAAAGTTCATTTTTTTAAACGTATAAAACAAATTTAAACATTTAAATTAGTAGCACATTTTTTTATAGTTAATCTCATTTCACATAATAGATTAACAAAAATTGAAAGAAGAAAAAGTCGAAGGTCTAAAACATTAATTAGACATAGTCTTGAAACAAAATCTTTTAAATTATCTAATCAACATTTCCTTTCTAGGAGCTAAGCCACGTATCGTCAAACTTGTTCGCCTATTTTATAACCTAACGATCCACAAGTGTACGGGTGCAAGTGTATATAATGGCAAGCAAGGTCGATCCCACAAGGACTGCCTTAATGACTAGTTTGATACTCTAAATATCCTAAAACACTCCTAACTAGGCTCTCAATTGGATTGATTTGGTTATTAAACTAATTTTCCTAAACTATTACTTAACACTCAAGTCCAAGGATAAGAAAACACTTTATCAAATAATCAAGATTGGAAGACAAATTCTAGAGAATTCATTTCAGAATTAACTAGGTATGACAATCGAATTACTCTAAACTAGCAATGATAATTATCGTTATTAGACGGCACTTACATATATTAACTCTCCTTTTGAAGCAATTAACTTGTTGATTCATTACCCCTAGCCACCCTTTCAAGTCGACTAGACCTAACGAACTCCCAATCGATCTTAGACCAATGCCTACGCACTTATTTCACCTCCTTTCAGAGCGCTCAACAAATACGCTATATATTGTCTTTCCATTCACAAATTCCTCCTTTCAAAGCGAACTTATGAATTATGTAGAAGTAGTTAAGTGATCAATTTAACTATTCATGATAATAAATCACAACACAGAGATAACGAATAACCACCATTAACTAGAATAGAAAAACTTCAATCAGTCAAACATTCATTAAAACCTACTTTCAAAACCCTAGAATAATAAAGAACTACTCACTCATGTTCATGTTCATAACACACCAATGTTCATAGACAAACATGATTTGAAATAAAGAAATGAGAAAGTGAATAAGCACCCTAATCGTCGTCTTGATCTTGATCTTTTGATGTTGCTTTCCTCTTCAATAGCCATGTAATGATCTCTAACCCCCTTTTTCGAGTTTGGGAACCTCCTTATATAGTTAAGGCTAAATCGGGCCCAAGATGGGCTCAAAATCATAAAACGCGCATATTCAGTTTTGGACTCGGAAAGCTGCCTCGACCGAGTCAGAATCTCCCTCGACGGAGTTGGGTCAACTCGACCGAGTCGGAATCCCCCTCGACCGAGTTGGAATCTCTAACCCACTTCTCGTTTTGCTCTTCATTTCTCACTCGACCGAGTTGCTAAATAACTCGACCGAGTCATATTTTCTGATCATGCTTCAACTCCTTTTTGCTATTTCCGACTTTTCTTGCTCGTTTTTCATCCGAACCTTGCCCAAACGAACTTTTTGGCCTTTTTATACCTGAATAACACTAAAACAAGCAGAAACACGTCATCTAGCTCAAAAGATGGATCTTAATCACTTTTCGCCCAAATACACATGCATATGTCACATATTACGACCTTTAATTGACCTAAAATACATGTAAAACTAGCATGTATCAAAACCCCCAAACTTAACCATTGTTCGTCCCGAATAATAAACACATAGCATAACATCACAATGACCACAAAATTTTAGGGCAATTAAATGACACTTCTGGTCTCAGAAATTCTTTTTTCTTTTTCATTTCAAAACCAAAAACATAACATTTGAGCATTAGAGACATGACAGGTTTCAACTACTTTCGAGACATTAAACATAAAACAACAATCCTCACCGGATAAGTGTATCGCTCATCTCTCAAGTGTATGATATGGAAAGTATTTGCGCTCACATTGAATCACATGCATCGTCTACCATATGCTTGCCTATTGTCTAAATTAGACCTTATACTTGACATGTGTGACAAAGAATCAATAGGTCTTTATTTTTTGCTGTAATGTTGGCTTATGGTTAGGTGGGATACATTTATATATAAGTGACTATGCATTGGACTAATCAAGCTATTCTTAACCCGACTACCCCTCAACTTTGTTCACTCAATCTCAATCTTCAATTCTCAGAAAAACCAATTAATATTGCTTCTTCACCTTACCAAAGCATTTATGCATTAACCAAGATTATTTATGCCACTTTCACTCAGGTACCACTTTGGGACTACCCGATCGAGTACCACATTTGGGACTACTCGTTCTTCTTTCAACTTGGTTTCAACCAAGTTTAGGGGAGGGGGTGGATAGTGTTATGTCTTGGCCGCTTTTATGTTTCTTGTTGTTATTTCATTTCGGTGTCATTGAGGTCATTATTGTTCTTGGTTGTGTTTCGTATTTTATGTCTTGTTTATGTTAATTAATAAAGGGTCTGTGAGCCCTATTGAGTATAGAGTAGTGTCGGGTCTGTGTACCCAAATAGCTGATTTGATTGATCCGTTGTATTAATTAGTGTATTTTATGTTTTGCATTTTATTTGTGTTTTTAGGTTGATTTAAATTTCGTTGATTAGGAGTCGTCATCTTGGTTCTTGATATGCATAAAGAGGGTATTAGATGATAATTTGCCAATGATGAAATTGATTTTTGGAAGTAAATGAGGGTAGAACACATAACAGAGCATGATAGGCAGTTGGAGACAAAATTGAGCTTAGACTTGAACAATAATCACAAATTAACCTGTGAGGTTTTGAGCTTTATATGTAATCTTATATATAGAGTAATTTTACCATTCTTTCGGTGTGAAGTGATTGATCACATAGTATTTAGTCTCTAGAACTTGCCTTGCGTCTTTATAGGAATGTGTCAAGTACATGTTGTGGCATAGAAAATGATATTAGGCATTCTTTTGCTAAAAGCCCTATTGTTTAGCCTTTAAAAATAATATTTTGTACCCAAAAATTTGAAAAATCCCTAGTCAGCCATTTTGAGCTTTAAAGCCTTGTTTTTCAAAGCCATAACATTACAAGCTTATACCTTTCTTTTAGCTTTGGCCCGAGTAATTGGACTAATTGAGTAAGAGGGAGGTGGATTGGAAGGTAGAGGGGTAAGAGTATCAAGGTGGAGTGGATGTTTGGGATGATGTGGTAAGGAGATTCGGGGAGGCAAAAGAAAAAGAAGAGAAAAAATCCCTCCTAGTTGTATTCTAGTAATGAAAAAAAAAAAGAAAAAAAAAAGAAAAAAAAAAGAAAAGGAAAAAAAAACATGGAAAAGAGAAAGTTGGAGGCCCCATGGCTGCCAGAACTGAGCGATTGCATCCAACTGCTGCTGTTGATAGCTTGTCTCTGCTCATGTTGGACACACCTTGTATCTTGTTGTAGTCTCCAGATTGACTCAGTATTCCAGATTGTTTCTGAACACGGGTTTGTTTTGGCCTGAACGGCGCCTCGATCGAGTTAACAATGCCTCGGTCGAGTTTGGAGTAATGACTCGATCGAGTTGCAGTGGCCTCGATCGAGTCCAACTTGCTAGAACTGCTCCGTTTTTTGCCTTCAAATTCGCCTCGGGCGAGTGTGTTTTTGCCCCGGGCGAGTTTAACTCGCTGAATATCCCCTGTTTTAGCCTTCTAACTCCGTTTTTACTCTTTTTTCTCGCATCTTTTCATTTTTTTTTTTTTTTTGCTTCTTCGATGACGTCGTATTTCCTATGCATACTAACAAACAAATTAAAACAATTCAAAACATAAAATTTAAAATAAAACAAAAGCATCGGGTTGCCTCCTGACAAGCGCTACTTTTATCGTCTTTAGCTCGACGACCTTTTTGGATTTAGTTCAGCGCGGTCAACTGTAATCGTCTACAGTTGCAACTTGACTCGGGTTGTAGTATTTCATGATCCTCTGACCATTTACAAGGATCGTGCTTCCTTGTGCATCCATCAATTCCACTACGCTCGACTTTCGAACATGCTTGATTATGAAAGGTCCCGTCCATCGTGACTGCAACTTTCCGGGAAACAATCGCAGCTGCGAATTGAACAAGAGAACTTGTTCACCGGGTTCAAAGTGTCGATTCTTTATCATTTTATCATGGACCCTTTTTGTGCGCTCCAGTGGCTTTTTCTCAAGATCACCAAATTCATATCTCAGATGCTCCGGTAATGGTTTTAGCTCAGGTCCGCGTACCTTCTCCTCGAATATTATTTTCACAACTTTCTAAGTGATGTCCTCCTTCTCTGCATCATCCATCTTATTTTCCTGCGAGTCATTCAAAGCACTAACCCCATCCACGAGATCAAGATTAGTAGCATCACTGTCTTTCACAGAAAAATTTGAACTGGTAATACGACTCTTTAATGCATCAGAATCACTTGGTGCAAGAATTTCTCCATGAAATGTAGTATCTAAACTATCTATAACACTACATGTTTCAACTTGATTAACCTCTTCATCATCATGCATTTTCATGGCCTTATAAATAGAGAATGCCAATTTTTCCTTATTTACTCTAAATGTGAGTTCTCCTTTTTGGACATCAATTAAAGCACTGCCCGTTGCTAAAAACGAGCGACCTAGAATTAAAGGAACATCCTTATCCTCCATCATATCTAAGACCACAAAATCTGCAGGAAATATGAATCTATCTACTTGCACAAGAACATCTTCTACTATTCCCCTAGGATAAGTCAGAGATCTATCAGCCATTTGAAGTGAAATTGTGGTAGGTTTAAACGTGTCTATTCCTAGTTTTTCAAAAATAGAAAAGGGCATAAGATTAATACTAGCTCCTAAATCACATAGTGCTCTATCAAACGTGACATTACCTAACTTGCAAGCACTTGTAAAGCTACCTGGATCTTTCTGCTTCAGTGGCAACTTCCTTTGAATCACTGCGCTGCACTCCTCAAACAGGTTGACAGTCTCATAATCTTCAAACTTTCTTTTCTTCGCTAGCACTTCCTTGAGAAATTTTGCATAACTGGGCATTTGTTGGAGTGCATCTACGAATGGGATATTGATTTGAATCTTCTTGAAGATGTCTAAGAACTTAGCAAACTGGTCGTCCCTTTCTTTCGTCTCAGTGCTTGAGGGTATGGAATGGGAGGAACATATTTAGGGCCACCTTCAAATGTAATCCCCCTCTCTATCAGTTTTTCCGCATCTTTGCCTTTTCCTTTCGATTCAACTTGTTCTTCCAAGTGCTCTTTCTCAATGTCTTCTCCTTCCACCACAGGCTTCTTGGTCCTTCATATTCGGTCCCACTCCTTAATTGAATGGATTGACAGTGCTCTCTTGGATTCACCACTGTATCACTGGGAAACTGTCCTTGCTTATGTTGGGCTGCTGATGCTCTAATCAGGTGCTGGATGTTCGATGCCACACTTTTCAATTCTGCGCCCATACATGCTATGTTTTTACTCAGCTCATTATGCTTTCCTTCCATCTTCTTCTCCAGCTGAACTAACTTCTCATCAAACTTTTCTGCTTGTGCTTCTATTAACTCTTCTGGAGTTGGGTTTCTTCCATCCTGTATGATTCCGTTTGTGACCTTGAACCTTGGTGGAGGAGTAAGGACGTTCTTCGAATTTCCATAAGACAAATTGGAGTAATTCCGATTCCCTTGCGGATATTGGTTACCTTGTGAATATTGATTATACCTTGGTTGATTACCTCATTCGGCCATTGATAACTGGTTCTAGACATAGCATCTAGAATAGCAAAAGCAGAATTCACACTCTTCTCCATCAGACTCCCTCCTGCCGCAGCGTCTACGTGATCTCTAGTTGGTAAAAGTAAGCCATTGTAAAACTTACAGATTTGCTGTTTCCTAGTGAACCCATGCTGAGGACAGCTTCGGAGTAAATCTCTGAATCTTTCCCATGCTTCACCCAGTGGCTCCTGATCCAACTGTCTGAACTGTGTGATTTTATTCTGCAGCTCTAGCATCTTGCTGGGTGGGAAGTACTTCAATAGAAACCTTTCACTTAATTCATCCCACTCAGTGATTTCCTCTAACGAATTAAACCACTGCAGGGCCCTATCCTTTAAGGAAAAAGGAAAGAGCCTCATCTTCACTTGCTCATGCGGTACGTGGTTGATTTTTATCGTATCAGCCAGTCTCCGAAACTTAGTTAAATGAGTGTTCGGATCTTCCAAAGCAGTACCGCCATACTGATTTTGTTGCACAATATTGATGAGCGCTGGTTTGAGCTCAAAACTGTGTGCATTGAGTGGTGGCGGTTGTACTCCTCCAGGATTCTGATTAGGCAGAGGACGAAGACAGTCACTTATTGGAGAAGTATCCTCATCATCATTCTCATTATTATTCTGATTTCCTACTGGAAGTACTGGATTCTGTGGAGGTTGTTGTTGTTGGATACTGGTGACTCTGTCATCCAAATTGGCCAGTGCCAACAGAATGCAGTTCATAACCTCTTCTTGGTTCAGAGGATTTTCCATCTCAACCTGTTGGTTTCTCCTTGCTCTGTGTCTTCGGGCTGTAGCTTCAATTTTCGGATCACACATAACAAGATGTTCTTTTCCCTTAGACCTAATATGCATGCACAATCCCTGAAAACACTAACAAGAAAATACCCACGTAAAATCGAAATAGATAAAAATAAAAATAGAATTTAAATGTGCAAAAATAAATTGTTGCCTAGTCTAGTCTTGTTCTAGTTATCAGAATAAAAACTAAAACACTAAACTCAGTCCCCGACAACGGCGCCAAAAACTTGTTCGCCTATTTTATAACCTAACGATCCGCAAGTGTACGGGTGCAAGTGTATATAATGGAAAGCAAGGTCGATCCCACAAGGACTGACTTAATGACTAGTTTGATACTCTAAATATCCTAAAACACTCCTAACTAGGCCCTCAATTGGATTGATTTGGTTATTAAACTAATTTTCCTAAACTATTACTTAACACTCAAGTCCAAGAATAAGAAAACACTTTATCAAATAATCAAGATTGGAAGATAAATTCTAGAGAATTGATTTCAGAATTAACTAAGTATGACAATCGAATTACTCTAAACTAGCAATGATAATTATCGTTATTAGACGACACATATATATATATACTCTCCTTTCGAAGCAATTAACTTGTAGATTCATTACCCTTAGCCACCCTTTCAAGTCGACTAGACCTAACGAACTCCCAATCGATCTTAGACCAATGCCTACGCACTTATTTCACCTCCTTTCAGAACGCTCAACAAATACGCTATATATTGTCTTTCCATTCACAAATTCTTCCTTTCAAAGCGAACTTATGAATTATGTAGAAGTAGTTAAGTGATCAATTTAACTATTCATGATAATAAATCACAACACATAGATAACGAATAACCACCATTAACTAGAATAGAAAAACTTCAATCAGTCAAACATTCATTAAAACCTACTTCAAAACCCTAGAATAATAAAGAACTACTCACTCATGTTCATGTTCATAACACACCAATGTTCATAGACAAACATGATTTGAAATAAAGAAATGAGAAAGTGAATAAGCACCCTAATCGTCGTCTTGATCTTGATCTTTTGATGTTGCTTTCCTCTTCAATATGCCATGTAATGATCTCTAACCCCCTTTTTCGAGTTTGGGAACCTCCTTATATAGTTAAGGCTAAATTGGGCCCAAGATGGGCTCAAAATCATAAAACGCGCATATTCAGTTTTGGACTCGGAAAGCTGCCTCGACCGAGTCAGAATCTCCCTCGACCGAGTTGGGTCAACTCGACCGAGTCGGAATCCCCCTCGACCGAGTTGGAATCTCTGACTCACTTCTCGTTTTGCTCTTCATTTCTCACTCTTAGCAACTCGATCGAGTCAGATTTTCTGACCATGCTTCAACTCCTTTTTGCTATTTTCGACTTTTCTTGCTCGTTTTTCATCCGAACCTTGCCCAAACGGACTTTTTGGCCTTTTTATACCTGAATAACACTAAAACTAGCAGAAACACATCATCTAGCTCAAAAGATGGATTTTAATCACTTTTCGCCCAAATACACATGCATATGTCACATATTACGACCTTTAATTGACCTAAAATACATGTAAAACTATCATGTATCAAAACTCTTGTTCAACTAAATTTCTTCCTCTAAATCAATCAACTCTAATATGTTTAAATAAAGTATTATCAATAAGTAATTATTAAAAAAATAAGTTATCGGGTCATTATCGCATTTTATCGGATTGACCAGATATGGCCGAATTTTCATTGTGCCTTATCATGCTGGTCCAATAGTGACCAAACTTGATAGATAAAATTTTAAATTATCGTGCGAGTTCGTGTCATGTTATCGAATCGCGTTGAATTTTATGGGGGTGGTGGGGGTAGGGTTGGACCTTCCATAAATCAGAAGAATTCGTCAACTTAGGCCCGAGAAAATACAGAAGTTTAGGGGCCTGGAATAATTTTCTACATATACAATTAATATATAAATATAGATGCAAAACTTAATCATAATTGGTTGAGTGGTTCAACGGTTAGCGCATTCTGCTTTGTTCTTGATCCTATTCATTTTTTATTAAAATATGTTTATATGTGTAATGGCCTGTCTTTTGTTGGGTGCTGGACTTTTTTTTTTTTTATTATTGATTTTAATTTTCTTTTATAATGGGCCTATTTTGTTGTGTGTTGGGCTTTGTTGATTAATTTTTAATTTTCTTTTATAGTAAGTCTGCTTTCTGTTTCGTGTCGGGGTTGAGCTATGAGATGTTTGTAGTAGGGTCCTAAAAATAGTTAACGTCTCTTTCTCTTTTTGCATAAAGAATATTGTTCCACATCATTCATCAATTGAAGTCATTATAAAAAGAATTCTATATTTTTTCAAAAATCCTAATCTTGTTCATTTTCTACCAAAATATGTTTACATGTGTAATGGGCCTGGTCATTTGTTGGGTACTGGACTTTTTTTATTGATTTTAACTTTCTTTTATGGTGGGCCTATTTGTGTTGTATCCTAAGCTTTGTTGATTAATTTTTTAATTTTCTTTTATAGTAAGTCTGGTTTGTATTTCGTGGTGGGATTGAGCTATGAGATGTGTAGGGTCCAAAAAAAAGTTAAAGTTTCTTTCTTTTTTTGCATAAGAATTGTTCCACATAATTCATCAATTGAAGTCATTTTAAAAGGAATTTTATATTTTTTTTCACAAATCCTGATCCTATTCATTTTTTATTTATCAAAATATGTTTACATGTGTAATGGGCCAGGTCTAATTTCTGTTGCGTGGCGGGTTTGAGCTATGAGATGTGTCGTAGGGTCTTACAAAACAGTTAAAATTTATTTTTCTTTTTGCATAAAGAATTAATCCATGACATTCATCAATTGAAGTCATTATAAAAAGAATTTTATATTTTATTCACAAATAGGAGGAATTTTGAAAACTCTAGACATCATAACACCACGAAAGAAAAGATCATTTTTACTTAGTATTTACAGTTATTTTTCCATTAGTTTTCTTATAGTGACCATAAAGATTTTTATATTGTTAATTGTTAGTCGTTACTCGTTAGTAGAATGATATTTTGAAATACTAACCTAATTTGATATATTCATATATGTATACGATGTTTTTTTCTTTAGTCTTGTTTATAAAATAATTTATGAATTGTTAATATAATTGTTTAACTTCAATTTGTTTGTCTTTTGTTTCTACCATAATATACAAATTAAAGTGCTTCATTATTTTAGTCTTTATAAATTTGTACATTTAAGGAGAAATATAATTTTAGGAGTTCTACTAAAAAACTCGACTCAACCACAAACATAGCTAGGTGATGGTAGAGTGATTGGTTATATGTTTTGACGTTATAGAATTTTTGAAGCACATGGTTGAGTTAATATTTAGAGGAAGCAAATGCATGGGATAGGCATACAATTTGGATGAGAAATCACATGGTTCTGTCTTTTGTTCAGTCAGCCTCTATACAAAGACATGCATGTGAATATAAATATATTGTTAATCCACTTAACATTTTTCAACAATCTCAATCTCTACTCACTTTTGCACACCTATACGCCCATGACTTACGATTTTCAATGATTTGGTACATATAATATCTGTCTTGCATTTTGATCTAATAGATCTTAAAATTTAAGGTTTTATAAAAGGATTCAAAAATAAAACAAGTCACTTAAAATACATAATGAGAGACTATTTCTCACATTAATCCTAAGCTTAATTACATGAAAATTCACCAAATTTTGATCAAGAGAAAATTATTAATAATTTTATGGATTAGAACATATAAAGTATCAACACAAACTATTGAAAAATAGCACTTTGACAGCTACATATCGATTTTTTGTCAAATGAAAGTCACGTGTCTTGCAAAGATTTTTATACAAGGATCACCCACTTAATTATGCCTTTAAAAATTAATTAACAAACAAAAGTGTTCACATGTGCGGTGAAGGCCAATTCCAAGCATACCAGACTCAAGAGAAAATGATGAAATATTAGGATATAATCTCTGAAAATTAGATACCCAATTCTTGGTCAATGTTTGGAACTAGTTAAACAATCTAATCAAAAGTTTATTTGTAAGTTGATAATCTAAAATGGTGTTAAATAAATTGTTATTGACCTTACCTCATTTTAACATTCTACGTATCTTTTTTCCTGTCTCATATTTGTCCACCATGTCCTTATTTATCCTCTTTCTTTTAGTTATCTAAAATCTCTCTTCATCTTATGTGGGAAAGCTTGTGTCTATGATTGAAAGTAAGACCAAAAATGCAAATATTAAATAGTATGAAGACTTATTAGTAAATATTAATAATTAATATGTCTTAGTTCAAAAAGACCAATAATATATCAGTCTATCAGTTTAACCAACGGGTGATCGAGTTATATGATTCGACGATAATATCCAATATTATTGTTATATATATAATACAATAAAAAATAGATAATATAACAGTTACATATTATGTATACTATAGTACAACTAATATATTATATCATATTATATATTTGTTATTCATTAATATACATACCAGATTATCCTATGCACCGACCACCTATGGGGTTTTTTTAGTTGAATGCAAGTTGAAAAGTTTTGGGTTTTAATTATTGGGTTGGAGCCGGAAATTTAATTTTGGTCCCAGTTGTTGAAATTCCAAGTTTGGGTGGGGCTACGCTAATTACACCTTTTCTTACATAACGAGTTCAGCATACAAAAAACAAATAATTATCACAAACTACTCACTAATTAACTGTGAATAAACCTGTACGTACCGGGGGCCGGGGCTGCCATTGTCCTCCAAAATTCATGCCATTTTTTTTCTCTCCTCAATTTATTACGAATATATATAATTTAGAGAATTTCCCACCTCGTCGAAAAAAATATGATATTACAATAAAACAGATTTTTTATAACACTTTTTTATGCCACAATAGTGGTCACTAATAATAAGTTATTTATGATCATTTTTTGTCACAAATCTCTCTACAAATTATTTGAGAACATTTTAAGACTACTTTTAGGTACAACTAGTTATTAGAGACTACTTTTTTCGTCATAAATATATTATTTGTGTCCGAGTTATTGAGATGATGATAAAATTGTGATAAATACTCATTATTTGAGAGTCTGAGACTACTTTTTATAATCTCAAAAGACTTTTTTTATAGTGTGATAATTTTATATAACATGTGTATATAAGTGTACATGTCGTATGAATATTGATATATATCAAATTTTATTGAAAAAAAATGAGATGCATGTACATATGAGAGTGTATCAATTATAGTACCGTTCCTCTAGTTAGACTTGCAAATCTATTGCGACAAACTTCAGACCCTGCAACATTCACCACTAAAATAAAAATCTCTTTCTGTTCCATGAAAAAAAGCTATGCATGAAGATATTATATTTTGATTTTTAATTAATATGATGGATGTATAACTTTTTAAAAATTATTAGATGTATTTGTTTTGGGTTGAAGCCAATCTATTGAGCGAGATCCCAACTAAAGAGGTGTTTGGTATATTAGGGCACCCACCAAATTGTCAATTCAAAAAGGGCAAAAATATTATAAAATATTAAGTGCACAGTGGTGGAAATAGTCTTTTCTCCAAATATTAAATATTATCATCTCCTGACTAATTCTTATCCACAGTGGAACAAGACTGGTGAGCAAACCGATCATGCTATTGGTTGACGTTTCAACCTATCCAATCGTTTCGACCAATCTGATAATTAACTAAATTTTAAAATTATATTAAGATTATATTTTCGTAGAATAATATATATTGTATTTGAAAGATGACATAGGGTTTAAAGGATCTGAAAATATATAATTATAATAGACAAAGATATTAGACTAAACAAAATATAAAATATTGTATAAGT
The DNA here is from genome assembly GCA_958295605.1 of Ajuga chamaepitys. Classification (NCBI taxonomy): domain Eukaryota; kingdom Viridiplantae; phylum Streptophyta; class Magnoliopsida; order Lamiales; family Lamiaceae; genus Ajuga; species Ajuga chamaepitys. The sequence goes on along the minus strand of OY282497.1, from coordinate 19,763,721 downwards.
ATTATTTTCAAAATAAAATTTTAAAAGTTTTTAAAGTAGGAAACAAATTTTGTTGAAGGTAGCAATATTTTTTATGAAACAACTGCACAATAGAATTGAGACAGTGATATCTGTTAAAGACTTTTTCAGAGTTTTCATGGGAAGCCTTCTTTTTTTACAGGCTAGACGATTAAAAAGTTTCACATGCATGTGGATCATCATTTTAAGGCAATCACATAATTTCCAAATTTTCTTACTCAGAATTTTAATTCAAATTAAAGCAAGCCTCACCAAACAATGAATGTACTATTCCTGTAAATTTTGACAGCAGCGCAACCAAATACTAATTTAGCTATAATATAATATGAGACACCGAGATGTCTGACCTGGAAATGGAATCAACAATTGCATTTAATTTAACACCCTCTTTTTATTTTATTATGTACCAGAAAAATAAGATCACATATTTTAAAAGAGTGACACTCATATAATTAGTGTTATTGTATATTTTGTGGGTCTCACTTATAATTCTTTATCCATCAGGTAAAAATAAATAAGTAAATTCCTGGTTTAAGTCAAAGGCAAACTCTCATCTTCTTCATCAAACAGAGCGATTATCAGCGCTATCTTCATCAACCAGTTCCTCAAGCCAATTTCTCAGGCCGATTTCGTTGATCTTCATCAATATACTGTCATTGATCATCTGTCAATTTTCGCAGAAAGAGATTTCAGCCAAAATCTGCAAAAAATCAATCATAGTAATTATCAATTGGCTTCGAAAAACTCATGAAAATGAGCTATTAATGATTTTGATTTCATTATTTGAGCATTACAATTCTGTTTTCATTACAAAATCGAAAATATTTTGAAGAGGTTTGTTTTATGATTTCTCGTAGATATGGATACTGAAGTTTATAATGATAGAACAGTGCAATATACTTCAATTGCTGTATAAAAAATATATACTGCATCAAACAACTATGTATACTGTATCGTTTATTAACATGTACTGTGTATATTAAATCATATCAACAGAGCATGTTCGAAAATAACAAATTATCAACACATACTACATCACATACATATATATACTGTATTGTTTACAAATATATACTGTAACTGTAAAACAGATTGATGTATAAAAAACATATACTGCATCAAACAACTATGTATACTGTACCGTTTATTAACATATATTGTGCCGTTTTATTAACATGTACTGTGTATATTAAATCATATCAACAGAGCATGTTCGAAAAGAACAAATTATCAACACATACTACATCACATACATATACATACTGTACTGTTTACAAATATATATTGTAACTGTAAAACAGATTGATGTATAAAAAACATATACTGCATTAAACAACTATGTATACTGTACCGTTTATTAACATATATTGTGTCGTTTATTAACATGTACTGTGTACATTAAATCATATCAACAGAGCATGTTCGAAAATAACAAATTATCAACACAGAAGAACAGAGAGGAAGAATCCAGAAAAAAACTCGAAAAACCACCATAAAGATATCTTACGAACTCGAGCAGCAGCAAAACGCAAAAGATTACTGATAGAAAATCCACAGACGAAATTCCACAGCCAAACTCGCGAAATCACAAGAGGTTAGAGAGAGAAAACGAAGATAGAGAGAGAGAGAGAGAGCTGCCATCCATATATATGACGGTAAATTTTTTAAAAACAAACGTAAAAAAGTTAAAAAAAAACGGAGGTAAAAATTGATGGGTAAAAAATACAAGTGGAGCCCACAAAATGTACAATAACACTATAGTGTATCTTATGCACCCAAGTTTTTGCCATTTTAAAATTGAACTTTCTCTCAATTTTATGCATTTTTACTTTTTAAAGGGATGGGAACACTTATAATTAATTTCTATTTTTTAAGAACTCCAAAGTCTACTTTAAAATAATAAATAAAAAATAGCAAGTATGTGTTGGAATATGCGTTTCATATGGTATTTTTATACATGTATATAGACTATGCCATTATTTATGATTTATAACATAAATCAACCAGGATAATACATACTTCCTTCGTCCCGGTCTAATTGACCTAATTGATCGGGCACGGAGATTAAGAAAAGTAAATTTTGTGGAATCTTTGACTTTTTTAAATGTGGAGATTGAGGGTGGAGATTTTGAGGATGGAGATTGTGTGAGAAATTTTCCATTTTTGGGCTGGTCAATTAGATTGGGACAAAAAAAAAAAACGGAAGGTAGGCCAATTAGAACGGGACGGATGGAGTATTTGTTACTTTTTGCAACTTAATAATTTTTGCATTATATATTTTTTACATGTTTCAGTCTAAACATGTTTTATTGCATTACACTACAACAAAAAAATAAAATTATAGACGGAAAAATCTGTCTCTAATTACATGATATCGATTTCTAAACTAAAGTAGTGACGGATTAGAGACAAATGGTTGGTATCTGTAATGTTGGTCTCTAAAATTTAGAAACCGATTTTTATTCCGTCTCTAAATTTAGTGACGGAATTTTCCCCTCTATTATGAAATTAGTGACGGATTATATCCGTCTCTAATATTTGATTGCTAATTGAACACTAATTTGATACTAATAATCTTTTTGCCACTTTCCGTCACTATTCTATTTCTATTCTATTTTTATTTTGTAACCGATATTATCCGTTACTAATTTCCTGTCTCTAATATGAATAAGCTTTTATTTTGAATAAGCTTTTGGTTGTTGGGTTGTTGGGTTTGCTTTTCTTTAAAAGACTTTATTTTTCCAAATTAGTATTCTATTTATTGATTGCATATTATTTCAAATAATTTGTAGAATTGGATAGATCCTAATAAAATAAATTACATCCAAAAGTTATTTACTAATAGATGTAACAAAAGAACGTCTCCAAATTCTTAAATATAGCTGAACCTTTTCAAGTTGGTAGTTCAAATTTATTCAAATCATTATCATATATTTTTTTAAATTTATTTATAAATATAAATTGGATAATTCAAGTACAAAAACTTATTTAGGTCACACTACAAGAAAGCTGCCAAATTTCAACGGAACACAAATTCGTTGGAATTTTAAAATTTACAACGGCAATTCCACCGACAAGATGAGCAGTTGGAATCTTCCTATGAAAATTCAAACGGTAAAAATAATCGTTGGAAATAATTTCAACGGCAAAAGCTGTTGGAATAATTGTTGAAAAAAATTCCAGTGGCAAAAAGAATCGATGAAAATAATTCCAACGATAAAAGCCTTTGGAATAGATGTTGGAAAAAGAATTCCAACGGGAAGAGATTCATTTTGAATTGCCGTTGGAATCATTTTCTGTTGGAATCTAATTGTTAAAAATTCAAACGACCATTTTTCCAATGGCAGAAAAATCGCTGGAATTGTCGTTGAAAAAGTGGTCGTTGGAATTTTTATTCCAACAATTAAATTTCAATGGAAAATGATTCCATCGATAATTCAAATAGTTGCTCTTACCGTTGGAATTTTTTTTCCAACAGCTATTCCAATGGCTTCTGCTGTTGATATTATTTCCAAAGATTCTTTTTGCTGTTGAAATTTTCGTTGGAAGATTCCAAGGCTCATCTTGTTGGAAATTTTAAAATTCCAACGAATTTTAATTCCGTTGAAATAATTTCGTGGAGTTTGGCAATTTTTTTGTAGTGTTACAAAGTGTTAAAAAAATAGTTTAGATCGGTTGACATAACAAAAATAATTTTGTTTGGAAAGTATAAAAAAGTTATTGGTTAAATGTTAATAAAAAATGGTTAACATTCCAAAATGCATAAAATTTGATAGTTTTGGTTGCAAAACTTTTCTATATTTTATTTCTTATTTTACTCTGTCTATCTAAGTTACACCTACAATAGAAAATCTATAAATTTAAAATCATTACAGGACGTGTACAGGAAATTGTACTTTCACTAATACCCTCTTTTTGTAAAGATAAATACCCATTTCTGTAACAACAAAAGAAAAAAAGCCAAAAGAATGAAAAAAGAAAACCTTGAACCCAGTAGACAAGAAAGAGAGTGATCGGAGAATTTTCTTATAAGTCAATCTTCTTATTAATTTATTATGGGTTAATGACAGTTTTGTATGTATCTTATCGTAACTGAAACGTTGCAAATAGACCCTATAATAGTTCTAAATTTATATTCTTCTAGTGATAATTTCAAAATATTTAGATTTTGGATTGATATAAATGATCTTTTAGGACCCCGAATCAATATATGACCTATTTTTAAGTTCTAAACCAATAATATTCCAAAATCCAATAGGCCAGAACAGGCCTAGCATTCTCTCTCATTCTAAAAGAAATGGTTTGGAGATGAGGTCATTAAACATAATAGTGAAATAATCTAAGATAGTTACATTTTGACAACTACTATTCGCTGGCTACTAAATTTGTCAATACAACACATTTCTCAATACACACCACTTATATCTAAAAAATGCATCATGTCTTCTCAATACAGCCCATATAATTCCAATGTTTTTTGTTAAATTAAATTATATATTAATTGAAAAAAAAAAAAAAAAAGAAAGAATAAGAAGAGTTAAGACAGTGAAACATAACTCTTTGAAGATTACAGACTTAGTGAGCTTGGGATTATTGTTCATCCCTCAATTCAAAAGGGAAATATATCACACACAAGAGGAAAAAAAAAAAAAAAAAAAAAGATAAATGACATAGGATGGATTATAATCTGGCTGTATAATCTAAGAACCATTGTAAAAGACGTGAAAATAAATTTCACAGGCCACAAAAAATTCACCAAGATTAATCCCTCAAAGACCCGTTAGTCATAGAATTCACTTCTCTGCAAGCAACTTGTGGAAAATAGGAAATTCAAAGTAATTTCAATTGTATATTAACCCTCTTATCTAGTTTAACCTTCCAAAATAGACTTAAATCATAGAAGCCATCAGTAAGGCCTAAATTTTGAAGCTTCTACTGTAGAAGTATTGTTATACAATCAAATCGTTTCAAAAAGATATTAGATGGTAGCTTTTATGTATTCTAGCTTTTGTTTGTTTACGAGTTTCCTTTGTCCCACATAGAAAACCTCTTTTTACTTTTCTTTGTATTTACTTTATACAAAGAGAGCTTTGTGTCATTTATCTCTTAAGATTTTATATAGAAGAATTGGCTGATGGTTCCCAACTTGTTCTTGTAAGTCCATGGGTTATATAAAATCTAACATGGTGCCAAAAAAACGCTAAATGTGGTCGCAGATCTAACTGTTCATCGTCTTCATCCTTCACTAGGTCTTATTGCTTCTGCTTCTCTTGAATTTGTGGTTTCTGTTTTGGATACAATGGCTGGGGGTGATGACTCGTTACAGTCTATTGATGTTCGTTTAGATGGGAAGAATATTAGGTATTGGAGTTATGTGATGGTGAATTTCTTGAAGGGTAAGGGGTTGTGGAATTATGTTTCTGGAAAAGCCACATGCCCTAAATCTGGAGATGAAAAATTTGATGAACTATTTCGTATTTGGGAGGCTAATCATTCAAAGATTATCACTTGGATTAATAACTCTGTTGAACTAAGGATTGGGGTTCAATTAGTGAAGTTCAAAACTACAGAAGAAATTTTGGATTATCTATCAAGATTATTTGTGCAAAAAAAATTTGCAGTTAGTTACAATCTGAAATTCGGGCTTTAGTACAAAACGATTTGGGGATTTAGGATTATTTTTATGCAATGAGTGCTCTTTGGGATTAGTTAGCATTAACAAAATTTGTTGAATTGCAAGCATGCGATGCTTACATAAAATGTAGGGATTTAGATTGTCTTGATCAACTATTGATGGGTCTTCGTCCAGAATTTGATAACTATCTTTTAGCTTTTGCACCGCAAACCCTTACCATCTTTAGAAGATGTGGTAAATGAACTCATGTCCAAAGAAATTTATTTAAAGAATCTAAAGGGGGTGCATACTGCTTCTACTTCTGTCTTGGCAGTTTCTTCATCTGCCCCAGTCCTTGCAGCTCCTACACATAAGTAAAAAACTTATGTTATTGGAAATTGTAACTACTGCAAGCAACCAGGGCACTTGAAGAATCAATGTCCCGAGCTGTGAAAAGGGTCCGGTTGGAAGCCCACACAATAGTCAGGGCAAAGATGGAAACCACCAAAGTTAAGAGCACAAGGACAAAAGTCCACACAATGGCATCATGGTGGGCAACAGAATCAGTACTCTGGAGGGAAGTCCCAGAACTCTTACCCACCAACTCAGACAGCCTTGGTGCCCTCCATGGATCAATTTAGTTCTAAAGCCATTGTAAATCCATGTATCAATTATGTAGCTGACCAATTCCAGAAGTTCCTCACCTTCCAACAGTTTTCGAATTCGACTCAGTCTCATGCTCTCTTTGTTCCATGTCCCTCACCACCGTACCTTGGATCATGCATCACTTTGTCCTCCTAGATATTAGATTCTAGAGCAGGAAATCACATGTCTCCTAGCTCCTCTAATTTCATATCTATGTCTTGTAACCCCCATCCACCTCTGTTGTGACTACTGATGGCACGCCTATGCCATTAACAAGCAATGGTACAATTCATACCTCCACTATATCTCTATCTGATGTTTATTGTATTCCTAAGTTACATATGAATCTTGCTTATGTTGGTCAAATATGTGACTTTGGATGCTTTGTTGGTCTTTTTCCAATTCCTGTTATGTGTAAGATCTAAAATCCAAGAGTGTGATTGGGACAAGGCGTAGAAAGAGAAAATGTCTCTATGTTTTGGATGAGTTGCATTTTCCTACCCATGCAGCAACTATGCCTGTCAATTTGTCTGCTTTCATTTGACATCTTCTTCTTCTAAATTTTATCTGTGGCACTCTAGACTTGGTCATGTATCAGGCTCTCGTCTACGTTTTATGTGTATGTATGGTGTTGTTGGTGATTTACCTTCTAATGATATTTCTGATTGTATTGGATGTAAACTTGGAAAGTTTTTCCACTTTGCCTTTTAATCTAAGTACCTCTACTTCCTCTGCACCTTTCAATTTAGTTCATTCTGATGTTTTGGGGGCGGCACCTATTCCTACCAAGGGCAGTTCCAAATATTATGTTTCCTGTATTGATGATTACACTCGTTATTGTTCATACTTATGCGAAATTTCAAGCTTATGTGAAAACTCAACATTCTGCCACTATAAAATGTTTTCGAGCTGATTTGGGGGGGGAGAGTATACTGGTGGTGATAAATCTGGTATCTTCAAAGCTGATGGTATTAAACCCCAGTCTTGTTGTACTGATACTCCATAGCTGAATGGAGTAGCCGAACAGAAACATAGGCATATTGTGGAGACTGCTAGGTCAATGCTTTTATCGGCTAGTGTCCCTAGAGAATTTTGGGGAGAGGTTTTACTTACATATGTTTACCTGATTAATAGGATTCCTACTTCACATAACTCAGTGATTTCTTCATATGCTCAGTTGTTTGGTCACACCTCACTATATTCTTATTTGAGGGTTTATTGTTCTACTTGTTTTGTCCTCCGTCCAGTTGTAGAAAGTACTAAGTTATCATCTCGTGTCTCTATTTTGTGTTTTCACTGTTGATGGCCCGCCTATGCCATTAACAGGCATTGGTACAGTTCATACCTCCATTATATCTCTACATGATGTTTATTGTATTCCTAAGTTACATATGAATCTTGCTTATGTTGGTCAACTATGTGACTTTAGATGCTTTGTTGGTCTTTTTCCCAATTCATGTTATGTGTAAGATCTAAAATCCAAGAGAGTGATTGGGACATGGCGTAGAAAGAGAAAATGTCTCTATGTTTTGGATGAGTTGCATCTTCCTATCCATGCAGCAAATATGTCTGTCAATTTGTCTGCTTTCATTTGACATCTTCTTCTTCTAAATTTTATTTATGGCACTCTAGATTTGGTCATGAATCAGGCTCTCGTCTACATTTTATGTGTACATCTGGTGTTGTTGGTGATTTACCTTTTGATGATATTTCTGATTGTAGTGGATGTAAACTTGGAAAGTTTTTCCGCTTTGCCTTTTAGTCTAAGTACCTCTACTTCCTCTACACCTTTCAATTTAGTTCATTCCGATGTTTTAGAGCATCACCTATTCTTACCAAGGGTTTTTCCAAATATTATATTTCCTTTATTGATGATTACACTCGTTTGTTAGGTTTACTTACTAAAGCATCATTCTAATCTTGTTCATACTTATGCTGAATTTCAAGCTTATGTGAAAACTCAACATTCTGCCGCTATAAAATGTTTTTGGGCTACTAGTGGTGATATTTCTGGTATCTTCAAAGCTGATGGTACTATACAGTAGTTTCCTTGTACTGATACTACATAGCTGAATGGAGTAGCCGAACAGAAACATAGGCATATTGTGGAGACTGCTAGGTCTATGCTTTTGTCAGCTAGTGTCCCTAGAGAATTTTGGGGAGAGGTTGTTCTTACATATGTTTACCTGATTAAATAATTCCTACTTCGCATAACTCTGGGATTTCTCCTTATGCTCAGGTGTTTGGTCACACCCCACTATATTCTCATTTGAGGGTTTTTGGTTCTACTTGTTTTGTCCTTCGTCCACATGTAGAACGTACTAAGTTATCATCTCGTGTCGCTATCTTGTGTTTTTCTTGGACATGGGATTGCGCAGAAAGGTTATCATTATTATGATCATGTTTCTAGGAAATTGTATGTTTCTCAAAATGCTTGCTTTATTGAGCATGTTTCGTTCTTCTCTATCCCACCTACCTCACATGACATGTCGAATTCTGATCTTCTTCATATTGAATCCTTCACTACTGACTGTGTATCTGATCATACACATACACCATCTATTTCTCCTAACATCTCTTGTAGGTCCAATAACATTGATGCTACCTCCCCTCCTACGGCTGCTCAAGAACCTCTTGTGATTGTGGATCAAAATATACCTCGCTACCCTAAACGTGCACGTCGATCCACCCAGGTTTGTGATGTTGATTACTCTTGTTATTCTCCCTCCTTCGGTTGCTTTCTTTCTATATTAATGTTGTTTATGAGCCCATCTCCTACTCCGTGGCAGCCCATAATCCTCTTTGGCAAGAGGCCATGAAAGAGGAATTGTCTACTTTGAACAAAATTGGTACTTGGGATTTGGTTTCTCCATCTCCTGGTAAGAAGGTTATTGGTTCTTAACGGGTGTAAAAGATTAAAACCAGGTCTGATTGTTCTATTGAGTGATATAAAGCTCGATTGGTTGCTAGGGTTTTGCTCAAGAGTATGGCATGGATTATGAGGGGACCTTTGCACTTGTTGCTAAGATGACCATTGTCCGAGTTCTTATTGCAGTTGCTTCTGTCCGGCATTGGCATATCTTACAGATGGATGTTAAAAATGCATTCTTGAATGAAGATCTTAAGGAAGAAGTTTACATGGTTCCGCCACCGGGTGTTTCTCATCATCAAGGGTAAGTATGCAAGCTTAAGAAGGCCCGTATGGTCTAAACAAGCGCCAAGAGCTTGGTTCGATAAGTTCTCCACTGTTGTATTATCGTCTGGTTTTACTCAGAGTACCAATGACTCAACTTTATTTCTCAGATCCTCCCTTGCAAGTCATATGATACTCTTGTTATATGTTGATGATATGATTATTACAGGTGATTATGTTGATGGTATTACAGGCCTAAAAGATACTTTATCTCGTCAGTTTGAGATGAAAGATTTAGGTCATCTTCACTACTTTTTGGGTATTGAGGTAGCTTATTATGAGAAGGAATATCTTCTCTCTGTGTCTAAGTACACCAAGGATATTCTTAAGCAGGCTCGTCTCATAAATACGTGTATGGTTGACTCTCTTCTTGAGGTCAATGTTCATTACACTCCTACTGATGGAGAACCTCTTTCTGATCACACCTCGTATCATTCTATTGTAGGTAGTCGGAATCACCTCACCATTACTTGTCCTGATATTGCATATGTTATTCACATTGTCAGTCATTTTGTTTGTGCTTCCACCTATGCTCACTGGGCTACGGTCATGCGTATTCTTCGCTACCTTCGGGGAACACTTTATCAAACTCTCTTGTTTCCATATACCACATCCTTGGAGCTTTGTACCTTTTCAGATGTAGGTTGGGCCAGTGACCAAACTGATCGAAAATCCACTACGGGCTACTGTATATTCTTAGGAGGTTCACTTATTTCATGGAAAATAAGAAACAAGATGTTTTCTCTCGCTTTTCCACCGAGGCAGAGTATCGTGCTATGGCTTCTAGTACTTATGAGATTGTATGGTTACGATGGTTATTGGCTGATATCGGTGTCTCTCTTACTGATCCAACACCAATTGTGATAATAAGAGTGTCATTCACATTGCGCACAACACTATTTACCAAGCATATCGAGATCGATTGTCATATTACTCAGTACCATCTCGAGCAAAGCACTCTTTCTTTGCCTTTTGTCTTATGCAACTTGCAGACTTCTTTACAAAGTCACACACCCTCCAGCGTCATCGGTTCTTTCTTGGCAAACTCTCGATGTTTATCACAATATTATCGCAAGTTTGAAAGGAGATGGTAGCATTGTTAGCTTTTATGTATTCTAGCTTTTGCTTGGTTACTAGTTTCCTTTGTGCCACATAGGAAACCTCTTTTTACATTCCTTTGTATTTACTCTATGTAATAGGAGCTTTGTGCCCTTTATCTCTTTAAATTTTATATACACAAATTAAATCAACAAGAAGATAAAGAGTTCCAGTCTTCCATAAATTGTACGAGGTTTTGGAATAAACTATAAAAGGAAGGTTTCGTTGAAGATAGGACTGAAAATGAGGGAAGGAAGAGGTTAGATTTTTATTTTTATTTTTTCAAATTTTATGTATTTGTTTTTAATAAATTTTCTAGTCTTTTTATAATAATATTTTAATAGAAAAATTAATGGGTTGCATTGAGAAATTTAGTAGACTGCGAGTAGATCGCGCCTTACATTTTCAAGGAATTAACCTGGTCAACAGGTTGCCTGTTTATTATTTTAAAGGCAAAGTTTCCTATACACTAGGTACACAGTGCAATCCGAGTAATGTATAATTATTTATACTGAAAAGAGAATACTTGTTCTAGATAATATATTTATCCAGATCAAGTAGTACCTTTAAATATAAATAAGAATAACTTTTTCAACATAATACATTTCTTCAGAACAAGTATTGATTTTAAGCGTAAACACTCATACCTTTTCATGATAAATTGCCCATGACTCGTAAGATCTGTGCAACTGATGTATAAAAGACTTATTCTATTTTAAATTAGTAGGTTAATTTAATGGTCTCTATCAGAAAAAGAGACCTAATCTAATGACTTAAGTTGTCCAACTATATCAATACACCGGGTATATCCTAGTAAAACTCTAAAATTAGTTTCCCCACATAATAGGAATTAAGTTAAGGAAATAAGATATTTCTTAACACTCTTGGGTTATAGGTTAAGGAGATGACAGGCACTTGCTATGCAATTAAACAGGATTACAACCAGTGTTTAATACCGATGTACTGTAGTAATTGATTGAGGACTACAGATCGCCAGAATACATACATATATATATATGGCTGCAGAAGCAAGAGAATTAAAGCAACTTGTGAATAGTAATGATATATAAAAAATGGTTTATGTAACAATTTACTGCAATCATTAAATGTCATAATGGTTAAGAACAACTTTCCCCACATAATAAATAGTGCAAAGATAAAAGAAGGGAAATGGTCTATAGATAGGAAATTTACAGCATACCTAAACAAACAATTCTGCAGTATATATTACTGTAAATTAAAGAACCAACGCTAAAGGATATTAAGATTGAACATCAATCTTTGTGGCCAACTTGGACAAGAGAAGAGAAAAAAAAAATCCTTAATGTCCAACACCCTCTATTTGTTGCGACGCTTAATCTCGAATTTATTTCATCAGCACACACCATATATAGAAGAAATAGTGTGTATTGAGGAATTAAAATAGAGAATTATAAGTATCAACTAGGGGCTCCAAATTTAATTAACATAAACTTAGATTTTCATCAAAAGAGAAGCTCTCCAAGTAGTCCTTCATCTAGAAGCCAGTTGTCAAGATCTGATAGCGGGCCAAGTTGTGGAGAAGCGGATCTTGAAAAATCATCAGATTCTGAAGATTTAAAAGAAGCGCAATTGGCAAACAAGGACTCAGATAAATCATCCCCACTTTTAGCACTGCAACTTGATTCCATGGCAGTTGATGAAGTCTTTGAATCTCCAGACTTGGGCGTACTTTTGGCCCATTGTTTGAGCAACCTTGCGATATTCTCAGTGTTGGATGCATAGGAAGATGTTTGAACAGGTTTTGTGCTGAGCTCGGAGGAATTAGTTTGTTGAATAGATAATGCATCTTGGAGGGCTTGTTTGGCTGTGTTGATATCAGACTGAAGCTTTCTCTCCCACTGTCCCCTCGAAATTGAATGTGAAGATTTAGGCGAGAAATCATCTGAAGTTTTATGGAGCTTCTTCTTCAAATGGGTATTCCAGTAGTTTTTAATGTCATTGTCTGTTCTTTCTGGCAGATAAGAAGCTATGGCAGCCCACCTGCAAATTAACACAAAATTATTACCTTTTTCAGTACACTAATCTAAGCATCTTTGTAACATCTTTTTTACTACAGAAAATTCTTTTGAGAGAGAGAGAGTATTAGCTAGTTACTTGTTTCCGAGAAGAGCCTGAAGCTGAATAATCATCTTTTCTTCATGATCCGTGAAAGTACCCCTCTTTATCCCTGGCCTGAGGTAATTAGTCCACCTTAATCTGCAACTTTTACTGCATCTCATCAGCCCTGCAGGAATTTGAAAATATTATACCAGCTGATTAGGTTTTACTGTTTACACTCAGTTTTGACCATACCTGTATTTGTAGGAACAGCCCTCCAATTTCCAGGGCCATGTTGTTGAACATAAGAGACTAGCATTATATCTTCTTCAGGAGTCCATGGCCCTTTCTTCATTCCCACTTTATCACAGCAAGGTGGCCTCATATAAACAGCTAAGTGAGACAATGGTCTTTATGGGACTAATTAGCCTTATCTTTCATCAACATGATATATATAGACAAGAGTTTTCATTGACCTGTGTAGTACTGAGAAAGAGTCAAAAGTTGACAGCAAATACATTTAATTCTAACATGGATTCCCTAAAGTCAGCTGCGTAACATTGGCCTTTCTGTTCCTTTACTTTTTGCTTCTGTCGCACCAAAACCGCGTGACATTCAATGTTGAAGAACCCTAGCTAATCTGGGAGCCTTTTCATTATTTGCATGCCCGCCTATATTTATTTTACTCGCCTTTTTTTATATACATATTGATAGGGATAACCCGATCAGCTCGGGTCGGGCTAACACCAAAGCCCACTATGCCAGAGCCCGCTGATCGGCCCAGCATGCACAAGCCCAGCAAGCGCGTAAAGGCCCACTACGCGTAGACCCAGCAGGCCCAGGAACGCGCGTCGGCCCAGCGAGTGGTTTATTCCGTGAATCAAGGCCCATGATCTTTTCCCAACTGCCATGCAGATTTGGTGGGCAAGATTATAGGGATTTAGTTAGGGTTTTGATTTAGTAGTATAAATAGGGGAAAAGAACTCTACATTAGGGTTCGCACTCTGTGCACTAAATTACTCCGTGTAAACTCAAGATTCTAGTAAAAGAAACACTTCGGCGATTGCCGTTTTCTGCCCGTGGACGTAGATCTCCGGATCGAACCACGTAAATCCTGTGTGTTTTTATATTTTCTGCGTTAATTTAGGTTGAATTTGTGTGGTTACCGGATTGCGCTTTATCAAATTGGCGCCGTCTGTGGGAACGACAAAGTAGTTTTTCACAATTAACAGTGCCTTCAGAGATCATGGTGTTGACTCGTAATAATCAATCCCGCCAGGTTGATCAATCTAACCAGGATCCACCTGTGGATCAAATCTTGCCGCCGAGGCAGTTGCCGGCAAGGAGTACGTCTAATCATCAGGGCAATCAAAACCCTCCACCCCCTCAAGACCTGCAAAACCCTAATCCTGCAGTCGCTCAACCACCGGTAAACATCCAAATTACCCCAGAACTGCTTCAGGCTTTCCTAGAAGAACATGCACATGTTCTTCAAGATTGGGCAGTTAATCGCCTACATCCCGCGGGGCCCGCCGCGGGGCCTGCCGGCCATAATGCTAATCCCGTGGTGCCTCCACCCCGCTCGCGTGATCAGCAGGACCCGGGTCACCGCAGGCGTCAGGATCGACGTCGGGAACGACCCGGTTCTTCCGAGGACCGGGAGAGTTCTAATGAATCACGACCTCGCAACGAGGAACCCACTGATGTGGATCGCCGTCGTCCACTTAATGCGGCTAAGAGAGTTCGCTATGCCAATCCTCATGCTCTAGATCTTCAAGAGTATGAGCAAGTTCAACGCAATGTTGAACTGGACAGGATTCTGGGTCTTGATGCCAATGGAGATATCATCACGCCGTTCTCCTCAGAAATCATGGCCACTACCCTTCCCGAAGGGCTCAAACGGCCAGCTATACCACCTTACAATGGCACCGGAGATCCGCCTAATTTTCTTGGAGCTTTTAGGCACAGCATGCTTAGCCATGATAACATCACATCCCTTCAATACTGCAAGATTTTCCCTGAGTACTTACAGGATGAAGCTCGGGTTTGGTTTGATTCCCTTCCACGCAATAGCGTATCTTCTTTCAGAGAACTCGCCGAGCACTTTTGGGCAAGGTTCGAGGCTCGGGCGAAGCCCATGGCCATCCTGGCCGATGTCATGAACATGGAACAGCGGGACGGTGAAACCGTCACCCAATTTCTTGACCGCTTCACAGCGGTAAGTCTCAAGGTGGGAAATTGCCCCGACGACGTAGCCATCAACGCTTTCATGAATGGACTCCGCCCCGGAGCACTTTACACCGAGTTAGTTCGGAACACACCGGTCACAACCCGAGCACTGTTCAAAACAGTGCGCAAATTTGCTAAGGCCGAGGAGCGAACTCGCCAGAAGCGTGAGAAACACGCTAGCAAGCGGCAGTCCGACAAAGCCCAAACCGGGCCCAATACGCGACCTAGTGCATTTTCCCGCTTGACCCCGGGGTCTTCGGAACCCCGAGCTGATATTCCACAATTGACTCCGCTGACGAAGTCACGAGCTGAGATCCTTTCTATCCATAAGAACGATCTGCGGCCTTGCCCGCGAATGACTGCTCCGCCGGAGAAGAGGAACCGTGGAAAGTGGTGTGCGTACCACCGAGATCATGGGCACGAGACAGAGGAGTGCCGAGAACTCGGAAAGGAAATCGAAGACTGTCTAAAAAACGGTTTCCTGCAACAGTACATCGTCCGGACCGATGACCAGCCTCGGTCAGGCCAGAATGGGGATTCATCCCAATGCCGAGGAGGTTATCATGACCGTGAGCCAATGAATAGCGAATAACAAGTACTGTTCTTATCTTTACCTTTATTGTACAGTTCTTTTTCGTTGTGATTCCCCTTCGGATTGTTAACATTGCTCCGGCACTCACCTTGAATATAAATTCTTTATTTGTGCATCTTACCATGCTTTTTTCTACGTTACGGGGACGCCCTAGCGTAGTTGTACTATTATTATTCGTCTCCGGACACTTGGATCTTTCTCCCGGTCCGTCCGGGAAGATTCACACTTCGTCTCCGGACAACTTGATTACTCCCGCCTGATCCGTCCGGGGAGATTTTACTCCCGCCTGATCCGTCCGGGGAGATTTTTATTGGCACCGTCCATATAGTGTTCCCGAACACCTATTAACCCGATCCGTCCGGGGAGATTTTTATTGGCACCGTCCATATAGTGTTCCCGAACACCTATTAACCCGATCCATCCGGGGAGATTTTTATTGGCACCGTCCATATAGTGTTCCCGAACACCTATTAACCCGATCCGTCCGGGGAGATTTTTCTTTACAATTATCTACGGCCTCCGAGCTAATATTCAGCGCTCCGGCGTTGAGATTTATCCCCGGACCTACTCCGTGTCCTACGGGATCTTGTCACTCCTCTCCCTTCACCTCGGCCAGACTACTATCTTCTTCCGCTACACTTTATTGCTTTTGGGGAGATCGCGGTCTCGCTATCACTTCGGTGGCATTCATCCTTGTTCGATTCAACCTCCACGGACTCTGAACATCCAAAAACACTGTGGCTCGCCAGCGACCACGACTCACCTTCCCTACAGCTCCACCCCGGTTACAACCGAATCGCCCGAATAATACGGGCTCAGTCCGGTTTATGGCACCGCCAGTCACATCAACCTTACTCTTCGCCAGGAAGATTTAAATCATACTCCGGTGTTCCTTTCATTTTGGCCAGGCTACTGCACTCCGGTGTTCTCTTTACCTCGGTCGTAATACTACACTCCGGTGTACTCTCCACCTCGGCCAGCTTGCGCCGCGAAGTTCCCGGATTGCGGATAGACCTGATCATCCACAAATACTCCGGTGCCCCTCCATTTTGGCCAGAATAATCACCCCGGTGTACCCTCCACCTCGGCCAAGTTGTCACATCCTCCCAACGCGTTTCTCGCTTCTGAGAAGTTCGGTGTCTCACTATATGCCCCGTGCACCTCGACTTAGCTCGACACTGCGTCCGCCAATTACTCCGCAGAGTCCCAGGGACGCGGATAAACTCGGTCCCCCGTAAACACTTCGGCCCGCCAGCGACCCCGGTCCTTCTTGCTTACGGTTCTACCCCGGTGACAACCGAAGCTCCTACCTCGCTCCGGCTGGGGGGGGGGGGGGCATCTGATAGGGATAACCCGATCAGCTCGGGTCGGGCTAACACCAAAGCCCACTATGCCAGAGCCCGATGATCGGCCCAGCATGCACAAGCCCAGCAAGCGCGTAAAGGCCCACTACGCGTAGACCCAGCAGGCCCAGGAACGCGCGTCGGCCCAGCGAGTGGTTTATTTCGTAAATCAAGGCCCATGATCTTTTCCCAACTGCCATGCAGATTTGGTGGGCAAGATTATAGGGATTTAGTTAGGGTTTTGATTTAGTAGTATAAATAGGGGAAAAGAACTCTGCATTAGGGTTCGCACTCTGTGCACTAAATTACTCCGTGTAAACTCAAGATTCTAGTAAAAGAAACACTTCGGCGATTGCCGTTTTCTGCCCGTGGACGTAGATCTCCGGATCGAACCACGTAAATCCTGTGTGTTTTTATATTTTCTGCGTTAATTTAGGTTGAATTTGTGTGGTTACCGGATTGCGCTTTATCACATATCTATATCTATTTACTTTGTCCCTGTATTCTATTCTCACTACAAGAAAACTGCATAATACTATGGGGTGGAAAAGAATTGTGGTTAAAACTTCTAAATATGTCACCAGAAGCTTTTAGCGACAAACGATATCATGTCATAGCTCATCACTACAACTTCCGCTACCTACCCTGCCATTAATTGGTATATGGTGATAGTGGAGTTACTGTCATTAAAAGTCCTTTTTAATAACATCAATTACCATCATTGATATTATTACTCACTCTTTTTTTGATCTTGATATTATTACTCACTCTTGCTATTTGATAATTTGACAACTAAAATCCCCCTCCCCCCTCCACTTTTCGGGTGAAAACGATTTTCAATACAATCAAGTGCTGGGCTAAAGTCCTACATCAAAGGCTACTAAGGCATGAATACATGGAGGCACATCCTCTATCCAAATTATAAGTTCATATAACTCTATAAGCCAATGAGCACTCACATGGGTCACTTTATTTGCTGCTCGGGGGTGTAAAATAAATCGCATTACATCCAAGATTTCCTACCAACATCCAAATGTCCTGGGCAATAATTCCATCAGAATGGATCCTTTTTTCCAACATGGCCATAAGTGACCTATTGGCACCTTTAGCTTCAGAATCTGTCACGCCAACTTCCCATGATGTCTGTAACGCAAACCTTAAGCTAGGCTTTCTAATAACAGGGACGTTTATTGCCCTAGAATGCGACGCGTACCAATAACCAAGATGTCTCTCTCATGATTTCTGATAACAAAGCTTAGTCCCACCACCCCGTCGGAATATGTAGCAACATCAAAGTTCAATTTCCACCCATCCATAGTTGGTTGTTGCCATTGTGATGCAGGTTCTCTCATCTTATTCCACGGTCAGCCATATCAACTCTAATAGCATCTAATGAATTTGTGTCTCGGATCTTACCGATCGAACTTGTCCCGAAAATAGTTCTAAATCGATATGATTATAATGACTTTCTCAAACCGCAAGCGTACGATTTGTGACAATGATAGTATAAAAGATTGTCGAATCACGAGGACGAAATCTGTGAGAATTAACTAAGTCATTTCGTAACATCCCAAAACCAAAAGCAGCTGACTTTTATGTTTGTCTTTTTAATTAATTTTCTTGAAAGAATTATTTAAAGTTGATTTATTTTATTGATTTCAAAGTCAAATTCTTTATCCAAATGTTGAGGCTAGCGAATTTTCAAGAGACAATATTTTTACTTAGTTTTTCAGGAGGAGTTATCGAGGAGACCGAACTTACTCGTAACACTCGCCCGGACAGACGAAAGAAATTTACAAAAAATAAGAATCATTAATATGTAATTTTTTATAGAAACCTAAAACTAGCATCAGGCTTAAGAAATGGAAAATGGTCATAACTGATTCTATTTTAGGTGATTTTAAATTAAATATTACTATAAGAATATTAATAAAGTTTTATTTCAAGATAGGATATTAATATAGTAAAATTTAGATAGTAGTACACATGTGTATATAAATAAATACGTTACTTATATCGTGTGTACATAATCATTATCATTATATAAAGAGTGTTGTGTTTTGGTAAATGTTGCGCCTAATAAAATATGAAAAGGATATACAACACTACGTTAGGATAATTTGAAATTTAGGGATTAAGGAATTTTCATTTCCCTAAGCATATAAGGGAAATACGTGGCATCTTGAATGACCACTAACTTATGTAATTATTTTTCAATTTCATTAGAAATCTTGAGTCCCAATTCTTTGAATAGTTTCCGATCCCACATCGGTAGTAAAAATTACATAAGCGGTCAAACTCTAGTAGAAATAGGGTATACTTTTCTTTTTATGAAAATAAGAAGAAACGAAATACATACTGAAAATATGTATCATGTTTATAAATGGAGTCCTTTAATTAGAAGATCCTTAGAAGTTTATGTAGGTGTCAATTCAATTTCATCAAGTGGTCATGTTTTGTAGTAGAGGATGAGAGGAATCAGGAACCGGGTTTAAGTTGGGAAGAACCGGGCCTGAGAGTCGGGTTTAAAGCAATTCAGTTTTGGAGGTTATTGAAGAGCCGGGGTCATGACGGTTATAACAGAATTATGCAACGGTTTTGAACCGTTGCATGTGAAACTGTTGTCAAAGGCGCATATACCAGTTTTGAAGCAGTTGAAACAGAATTGATTCCAACTTCTAGAGCTTCTTGATTCGAGCTTAGTTCTTTATATACATTTGTTCCACTTGTAGAGACGAGTTGACACACGTTGTTTTCCCTCTGTAAACACTACAAAATCATTAGAATTAGAAAGCTAGGGTTCTTAAGCTCAATTTGGGTTGTGAATTGGGGCTTCTGGTTTTCTGGGTTATTTCTTGTAATTGATTGTTCAGTGGAGTGAATTGAGGTGTATAGAGCCTCCGTGGATGTAGATCACATTGATCGAACCACGTAAAAGCTTTGTGTTCTTCATTTTGTTTCTGGTTTTGCGTTCGGTTCTTTGTGGCCGTTTTTCAGTTTGTTTTTCATTCTTTTCTGGATTGAGTTCATTTGTGTGTGTTGTAAGTGGTTCAAAACTTAACAGTTTTATTTTTACAGCGATGTTTGGAGGCTCGGTGAGGTTTGATGTTTTTAAGAGTCGTTGTTTTAGTGTATTCATTTTAAGGTATGTCTTCTTTAATAATTTCTTTTTCTTATTGTTGTAATTTATATAGATTTAGAAATTTAATTATTTTGTTGATTTATGTTAAAGTAGGTGATAGATATGATGCATATTAGTGGTACACATTACTTAGGTTTCTTATATGGTTGATTGTCAATCTACCGATTTTGTTACGTGATGCAAAATCAGTGCATGCATGTCTATTAAATACTCCCTCCATCCCGACCTAATTGGCCCACCTTCCGTTTTTGTTTGTCCCAACTTAATTGACCTATCCCATAAATGGAAAATTTCTCTCACAATATCCATCCTCAAAATCTCCACTCTTAATCTCCACCTTTGAAAAAGTCAAAGATTCTACAAAATTTGCTTTTCTTAGTCTCCGCGCCCGGCCAATTGGGCTAGGAGGGAGGGAGTGTGTTTTATACCATTACATATTTTTTATTATTGATTACTTATGAGCTTCATATAATCATAAATATTATATAAATAAGAGATTAGATTATCTAAATGTGTGAATTTCACTAGACCACACTAGACGTCAAAGTTCATGTTCTACATGCAACTTTGGAAAATTATATAAAAATATTTACTTTATATGTTTAAAATTATGTTATACTATATTATAACATATGATGTTAGGAGTCTATGCTTAAATTTGGCGGTGTTTCGTTGAGTTAATGATTTTTAATGAATTTTATAAAATAAGTTGATTTTAGAAATAAAACAGTAGTATTTGCCTTTAGAAAATAATTTTTATAAAATTATTCCTTTTGATTATTGGAATTCTCTTTTACTAAGTTATATTAGATAAAGTTGGGACATTATAGTTAAATTTTGAGAGGTTTTTATGAAATATATGATTTATAAAGCTGGTCACAAGATCTAAAAAATATCAGTTGACCTCTAGTATAAGCTTTTCACAAAAAAGTACTTTTCGAGTTTTGACAAAATGTTTTAGTTTATATTATATATATACATATATATATATATGTATATACTGATGTGCAGGTATGTAAATTACTATATTATTAAATGTATCATATAAGTATACATGTGCACTAGTTAATTATACAAGCTAAGATTATGATAGATATAATAAGTTATGATAACGGGAAGAATAATAAAGAAAGCTATAAGATTAAATGTCTCAAATCCGCGAGTGCAATACGAGTTGGACCAGGCAACCTTGGAGCCTCTCCAAAGCAATTCAGTCAAAGAACATCTACATCAATCCAAGAAAGTCTACATCAAAAGTGGGTAACTATGTAGCATTTTATACTATTGAATTTGTGTTATGATTTATATGTTCTCCTCCGGGCATATGATTACTCTCAAGTCGTAAGATGGGCTTTTGAGTAAGGGTTTTGAGTTGTAAGATTGGCTTATAAGTCGAATGCTTTCGAGTTGTAAGAATGGCTCTTAAGTGATATTAGCAATATGACTTTGAGTCGTAAAATTGGCTCCTAGTCAGACTTTTGAGTCATAAGATTGGCTCCTAAATCATGCAATATGGCTTCTGAGTCGTAAGATTGGCACCTAAGTCAAAGATTTTTGTGTCATAAGATCAACACCTAATTCAAGGATGTATTTATTATAGTGTATATTCATTTAGTACAACTGCTTATAGAGTTCTTCCACCGGGTTCGCATAACTCATGATGCTATGTTTAAAACATTTTTAGGACCAATGGATGGCAAGAGATCTAGCTGGTGCAGACAAATTCCCAATAAGAAGAATAAAGAATAAATAATAAAGTAAATGCATTTGAAGTTAAATATCAAGTAGAAGTCTTTAGTTATAGTGATTAATTAAATTTGCAAGTGTTTCAAAGTTTCGTAAAAGTTATTGGGTTTTGAAGTTATAAAGTACCTTTTAAATACTTTTAACATTATAAGTTTCTACTATTGATTTTTGAAAAATATATTAGAGATTTTAACTAAAAGATATAGGTTTATACGAGTTAGCTTTTTATGTAACTAATATTTTAATTAGTTAATGAGAAATTCTCTAACTCGCCTTTTTTTTAAAAGGTCATCCGCTGATGAATATTTTCAAAGTAGAAGCATGTTTTAGTGGTAATCCTTCATTTTCTTGCGGGGCTGGGGTGTTACATTTACAATTTGTAAGTTTAGCAATTCAAACTTGGATTTTGATTAAAGACTAAGATAGTAAATAAACTAAAGATTAAGTTAAATGATGAAAAGTGTTTCCCAAAGTGGCGGTTTCACCCAAGCTAATAGGGTTGATATTTCGAAGTTGATTGCAAGAAATAATTGTGGGTGTTGTGTGATAGATTCTCACATAAAAGGCATCCCAATTAAGCATAATCCTGGAAAAGATGTTGAGGCTCCCCTAATCCCCTAGAGAAAGACAAGTAAATCAGATCCTATGTAGAATACCTACACGAATAAGAACTAAGGTTTGATTCCGAGTCCGTAGGGTCTTCGTTACGTAAGGCTAGAAGACATTGTGCCGACTTCTCCCACGACCGGTGTGAGGGTGTAACAATCTACACACATACACAACCTAATTTCTCCCATCCCAATTAGAAATCCCTAGACTGAACTCCCCTCCCCAATGTAGCTTCACTTTTAGGCCTCCCCTACGTCGGTTAGGTTTTAACTAGCATAAGGTCCCGATGTTTATCCTCCACCCGCATGTTATAAGGCATGAGTCCTAACATCCAATCGTATTTTATGATCCAATCTGAACAAGCGTTGAAAGGATAGCACTTTCTGAGCCTAGGGGTCGAATTATCCCTTCCCAAGTGCCCAACCAAGAATTTTATTTTTAAGCTACCGAAAGACATGCAAGCTACCATCAAGGCTGTGAACTTAATTAATACCTTGGAAATCTTTACATGCTAGTTAAACTATAACTCTAGGTTATCACAACCCACATTAAATCCAACAATCAATTAAAAAATTATAAACCTCGAAGCTTGGGCTACTCCCTTGCATCGGCAAACAACGTATAAACTACTTAGGGAGAAAGTTGGTTTGGTCCCATAACTTATTAATTTTTCGGATGTGGTTGCATATTTTTTTTTTTTTTTTAATTTAGTCTTGTACCTCTATCAATTGCTCAATTTTGGACCAATTCTGACTCAATTTTGACCAACTCATCGGAAAAAATCACGTGCCTCCCATGTGTCGGCGCCAATTAGGGAGTTCCGACGAATTATGTCATACGTGTCTCCGCTTTTGTGAGGTGTCTTTTCTTTTCTTTTCTTTTATCATCAATTTACGCATTTGATTTAAAAAAATTTGATCTCGGTAAATTATCTAAAAATTTCCATCAGATTTAAAAAACTATTTCTTTCTCCTCTATCTCTCTCTCTGATCATTTCTCCTCTCTAGAGAGTCACTCATAAAAAAATGGACGTGTTGAAGGCGAAATTGCAAGCCCTAAACAACGAGACTCAGCAGTCTCTCCAACCTCTCGAAATGTGCGAGTCATCAATTTCACAATTCTTATAAATTGCATTCGAAATACTTGAGAAATCGATGAAAATGTCTATGGAGTTGGCGATTAGTGTTGAGATCCAGGAGAAAGTCGATAATTCTGAAGGTGTGTTGATGAAATTGAGAAGCTTTTGCCACAAAATGGCGGCGAAGCAGTTCTGGATCTTCGTCACTGCTCGGAAGAAGGAGTTGGAGTTGTTCAGATCGGAGTCACCTAAAGCCCTAACTGAGATGGGAATTTTTAAATAATGTAGTGAGGTGGATTTTTTTTAATCTGATGTGCAAATTGATGTATAAAAAAAACACACAAAAAAAAAAAAAAAAAACAAAAGACACCTCACAAATGTGGTGACACGTGGCATCAGTCGTCGGAACTCCCTGATTCGCGCCGGCACATGGGAGGCAAGTGACTTTTTCCCCGCGAGTTGGTTAAAATTGTCTAAAATTGAGCATTTGATAGAGGTAGAAGATTAAATTGAAAAAATAATTAATTATGAGACCAAATCCAAAACGTTAATAAGTTATGAGATCAAATCAACTTTTTCCCCAACAACTCACAAATCATCAAAGTATAGTTAAGAATCCACATTATCAAGCAAGAAATTAAATAAAATAAAAATAGAGAAGATTGGGATAAGAGATGCTCAATAATGGAACAAATCTTGATAATCTTCAATAATCATCAAGATTGTCACAATCCTTGGAGTATTCTACAAGATATTCACCAAAATACAAGTTCTTCCTTTGAAGAAAGAAGAACCTAAGAAAAATCTGAAAATCCTAAAACTAGAAATTAAAATTTCTAAGTGATAAGTTCCTACTTATTACAAAATGAAAGGGGAAAGGGTATTTATAATACCCAATCCCTACATAGGTGAAATTAGCAAACTTATAGGAAATACCCCTTAGTAAGGGTAAATAGGTAAAAGAACTATGTAGCATGTTTGAATTCCTTTTGAATTAGGTCAAATCACTTAAACACACTCGACTCAAACTTCTCGATAATTCTGGTACTTCCTCGACAAAACTAGCCTTCGACTCCAACTATAAACTTGTAGATCTTCGTCTTAGCTACATATGGAACTTTAAATTGCCTCAATCCAACATTCCATGAAGAAATTACGACCAAATATGAACGTACAATGTCTCGATTGAAAACAGGGCATAATCGGTTGCAAGGAAAACAACCGGTACAACAACCAGTGTTGGGTCTCAGAAATGAGTACCGGTACTGGTATCCTATAGGTACCTGACTGGTACCTGATACACATTTTTATGCACGCATAATAGGTCAATTTAAGTGTACATTTAGTGACATTTGCATGTGAAATTGATCGTGTATTGTTCATATTTATGTTATTGGACAACTTGATGTTATTTGACTTGTTTCGAAGTTATTTGGGTGAATCTAGACCAAAAAGTCAAACTCGACAAAAGATGGATGTTGAAAACAAGTTCCATAAGTAAAAAACCGAGAAAAATCGAACCAAAGCTTCAGGAAATTGAGATCGGCTGAGACAATAAGGGCTCGGTCGAGATAGAAGATCAGAGAAACTAGGATTTTTGGCTGAAGAAGAATCTCAGTCGATACAGCTTAGTCTCGACCGAGAATTCTATACATGATTCTCTCCCGAGACTGTTCATTCTCGGCCGAGACCGATGTATATTCAGAATAGGATTTGCTCGAAAATTGCCTTTTCAAGCCCAATCCAAGCCATCCCCAAATATAAAAGGAAGATCTCAAGTCCGAAAATATAACTTTTACATTGATTTTGGAGCATGGAATTTGGGAATTCAGAAAAGCACGAAGAGTCAAGATTCAGCATCTCGGGTGTTCTAATTTTATGTTTTTCTTTATTATTTTGTTCTTAGCGATCGCTATGATCGGCTAAGCCATTATTTTCCGTCTTTAAGTATGTTGAACCCTAGAACGATATTTTTGTAATTATTCCGGTAATTGTTTGATTTAACATGTTTTGAGATTATTTATGTTATTTGCTTTCTTCATATCTTTTATATGTGTGTTATTTGGACTGATCACCCGGGTAATGGGCATTTATATGTTGCTAGGTCATAAATTCATAATCCGTAATTGTTATGCTTTTATGTCTAAAAGTAGCAAATAGTGATTTATTCGCTAGGATAACATAAGTCGCAGTCAATTGTACCGAGCTTGCGAGTACAACACCGTACCTACTCTGTTGCCTTAGTTCTCCACGCATTTGATTAATGGTGTCCTAGCAATCGTATCCTAGGACTACTTAATCCGATAGGATTAATTGCTAAGCAAACCTGTGATTAGTTATACTTAAGGGGTAACAAAGATTAGCTAAGCGTACTTGTTAATTCTAGGGGTAGGGGTTTCAGAACTAGTTGGTCAATCAGTTAAAATAGTTACAAGAATAATTCGGACTAGGGGGATACTGAGTTAAAGGCGGGAATAACTTTTATTCATATTTTAGTTCATATCAGTTTATTAGTTTAATTGTTAGTTGTTTAGTTAATTTACTCAAACAATTCCCCCCACATTATAGTTATATTTATATCATTATAGTTACTTATATAAATTGGTTTAATACGATAATTCGATTAGTTTCTCTGTTCTCTGTGGGATCGACCCTGACTTACTCTACCTACTATTAGGAACAAAGTTAGGAAAAAATAACTAATTTGACGTGCCTCGACAACGCGGTCAAATTTTGGCGCCGTTGTCGAGGAACAGTTGAAATTAATTGCATTTTTGTATTAACCATTAATAGTTCTTATTTTTGTTTTTATTATAATTTTTGTTCTATATACACTGGGCATTCATGTGTTCGTTGTGCATCTTATTACAGCTGTGAATGATCACTCGTTCACACGGTAACAAAGACTTGCAATTCGACCGAGAGATTACGCGAAGAGACCGAATTCTAAGAAGACAAGCAAGAGAGATTCGAGAGGAAACTGAAACTGAAATCCTTTTTGAATCAAAAAATGATCAGACAGTCATTGCATCCGAGAAGTCTATGAAAGAATTGGCTAACGCGGGTGCCACTCACCAGCCCTTGTGCATCTGGGCTAAATACATATGCTGCCCTCATTCAATGGCCTCTCGGGCGAGGATCCCCACAAGCATCTAAAGGAGTTCCACATAGTCTGCTCAAGTATGAAGCCCACTACTGTTAGTGAAGAGGCAATCATGTTACGGTCTTTCTTCTTCTCCTTGAAGGATTTGGCCAAGGATTGGCTTTACTCACTACTACAAAAAAGTTAAAAGACTACGGTAAAAAACCGTAGTTAAAGGGGTATAACGACCGTAGTAGTAGATACCGTAGTCATAGACCTACCACCAATAACTACGGTTGTTGAACCGTAGTAGTTAATTAAAAAGACTACGGTTGCGAACCGTTGTCGTATTATTAGCATTTACGACTACGGTATGTATGACCACAGTTGGTGATGTTCTTTGACAACGATCCCAACCGTAGTAATTCAAGATAAAGACTACGATTTATAACCGTAGTCGAAAATTTAACATCTATGACTACGGTATGTATGATCGCGGTTGGTGATGTTCATTAACAACGGTTTGAACCGTAGTTATTAAACGTAAAGACCACGGTTGATGATGTGCTTTATCAACGGTCATCAACCGTAGTCGTAGATGTTGCTCTAAAAAAAATTGGTAGCTGGTGCCCTTTCACAATTGTAATTTATAATTTTTTTAATTCTATTATTGAAATTAAATTACATCACACGGTCACAATTTCATCAGAAAATAAACCGAAAAAATAATATTATATTAATTATAAAATTATTTCAAACCTCTCAAAACATCTACAATCACAATTACAACTAGATCTAAAAAAGTAAGTATTAAACACATCTAGTACTGAAATTACAAAAGAAAATCAACCATATACGAATCCTTCTATAACAATGATCTACACTACTGGACCTAATGCATCAATGATGTCTTTTTCCAAGTCCGAACGGTCACCACCTTTTTTTCATCATTCCTGCCAAAATTGAAAAAATAAATAAATTATTTACTAGCTAGCTAATTGCAAAAATAAGTTAAAGAAATACGTATAGCAGCTGATACAGAAGGAGTAGATAGCAAACCAGTCTGACCAACCCATAGACGCCTTACTCCATTTGCAGCAGCCATCTTCATGATGATCTTCCCATTTAAGATGATTCAATAAATAGATTAATGTCAAAACTTGGGGAAAATAATAAAATAAATAATAATCATCAAAAAGCAACCTCACCAAGAAGCAGTCTGAATTTAGATCCTTCAAATTACTCAACCATCCATTTTGACAAACTAGATTATCCAATCCTCAATGTAAGATTAGTCTGCTTATCAAGAATTGTAGGTTCCCTTAACCAAACTTACACAGTAATCATTAGCACAAATAGAACAATATTATCCATATGAACATCCAATTAATGAACATTTTACCTAGGAATGAACCGAAGTGATATTCAAGAATGTTGGATCCGGACAACACTGCAATGAAAACTCAAAGTAAGTAGTCAAATTTTGCTTTACACTAAATGAAGATGAAGCGAAATAAAATGACCAAACTCAAACTGGTTGTTCAAATTTACATACATAAATATATAACCAACGACTATACCTAAACCAAACAAATCTACAACACACAAAGAATCCGGGAGACTAGTTGCATAGTTCAACCTATTGAAAATACACCAATTGTCGATCTTCAGTTCATAACTTCATACATGACCTAAAAGCTTCTTTGGCATAAATGGAAAACAAAATCATTTTGCTAAATGTTATTCCAAACTGCAAAAATAGTTGACTTTATTGTAATCATTTCAAACATATAAGCATATAATAACACATACAGAGAAAGAAACACTTAGATATATACACATAACCACGGAGACGGACAATACAAGAGTTGATAAATTATAAAACCTGATGCTTATAATATAAATTGCTTATTGTAACATCAAAAAAAAAAAAAAAAATTATTCACCATGCTTTTCATTTTCTAACAAGCTGCTTCTTAGATACAATAACACATGAAGGTGACTCAAGTTGTTCATATATAATCTTCAAATTGATAATTGCAGATTTGTACCATTAATAATGAAAACAATATGCAAAGAAAATATATGATTGAGCACCTTATTGTGCTAAAGGTTGTAGTTGACAATTGAGCAACTTAAACTTTTAGACCACAAAACGGTATGAATTCTTAACAGTGGCAGGTACATTATTAGGTCCTTTTATTTAGTGTTTTAAGTGAATTATGGAAGCATACAATTCATTGTATAGAAAGAGGATTCTTGAAGTAACATTTTTGCTTAATATTATAGAAAAATCATTATTAATACTTAGCTAAAGATGATGTTAAAAGACAGGAACTGAGGAAGTATGAATCTATACTGAATTAAAACTATCCATTAAAGGAGGTGAATAGGACATGGTTATAAAAAAATTCACCTTCCCATTTTTTGCAATTGCAAACGAAGCACCCCATCTAACAACCATT
Organism: Ajuga chamaepitys; assembly: GCA_958295605.1. NCBI lineage: Eukaryota > Viridiplantae > Streptophyta > Magnoliopsida > Lamiales > Lamiaceae > Ajuga > Ajuga chamaepitys. Next base: position 19,734,788 of record OY282497.1, on the reverse strand, counting down.
AACTCGAAGGTGTCACCTAAAAGATCTGATAAGCGATGATGAGTCAGATAAAGTATCATATTCATAATTGAAATACAGAAGGACAAAATAAACAAAAAATAAATTCTCATTCAATAAACTTTTCAAGAATACAAATGAGATCTACGGAAATTCATGTTGTACAACTAGCCTCAAGATATTTTAAGCAGATGCAATGATACAAATGGGGACAAGGTTGAAACACGGATATTCATATCTGGTTTATTAATGCCTAATTTGAATACAATCGAACTCCTTGCATAAAACAAAGGTATGAATCAATGTACTAAAAAATCAGTATTATCTATTGCACATATAATGCTGTAAAATGTAACCATAGGGGATTCTGCAGATATGAGTGGGTCCATTATCTTCTAAACAAACTGTAAATACAATGCTATACCAATTCAGTCTATAATAAACAAAGACATACTATCAATTATCTTCACATACATTTTGCCGTAGTTGTGCCTAGACGGTGATAATCCCTAGAAAACATTGACAAACTAGAGGAATCAAACACGCGAATTCTCCATTATAAACATGAATAAAAAGGTGGTTGTTTAATTGTTTGTTTTCCCTTTCAGTCTCTTCTAATGTCACGAGTCTTATGAAGCTAAAAGCTAAGAAAAGATACAGCTAGTTACATGAAACAGTAAAACTGTAAAAGTTAGTGCATCAAACAATTTTGGGTATATACAATACATTAATTCTCTTCAATTGAGAAGTCCTACAGAAATTAAGTACCCTACAAGTGAAGGGGGCAGCACAAGTTAGCAAATCAACACCCTTCACAACATTCCTCACAAAACATACCCTTACACCAAGAAAATAACATTTACATGTAATCAGATGCAACTATTCATAGATTCTATGGAACATACCGGTCGAAAGAACGCCATCGACAACAACCTCAAGTCTAATTGTTTCACCTACGTCAATCCCCTTTGATTTGGCACTCGTAGAAACCTTCGTACCTGAAACAGAATAATAGAAATTCTGAGATATCAAAAGTTAGAATCTACGATCTTTGGACAAATAAATTACTTCTTGATCTCCTGAAACTGCCCTAACAATATACCCTGCTCAAGAGAAATGAAAGACACCTACCCACAAATAAAAAATAGTGACCCCGTCTGTGATTCTTCTAGTCAATTTCCTGAAGAAAAAGATAATGTTACATTTTTCTCCAAATACTACCAAAAGATGTTTCATCTCCACACAGTAAGACTGTTAAGCACATCAAAGTACACCAATTTTGACCATAAATAATGTAAAAGAATTAAATAAAACCATAAACAAAAATACAGGAATCACTTAAAATCTAATTTTGAGAAGCAAGTGGTAGGCTGCTTCAAACTGATTCTAAGCCACAAACACTTTATTTTCAAACCGATTCTAAACCTCTACTACATTCACGCCTTTCACTATCTTCTCACCGAATTTGTCGCCTTTTGTGTGATGTTCGCCTTTCAGTACTGCGCACAGCTACAGCAACTCTTCTTGAAACTTCGTCAGCTGCACGTCTTTGTTTGCCTACGTCTCTCATTTTCGCCGGTAAAGACAATGTAACTGCACATATACACATGTTAGTGTGTGTATGAGAAAGAGAGAGATGTCAAGAAGGCCAGAAGCAGCATTCTGAAAATATTAACAAGGCAGGGACCCTTAAACCAAGACGGTCGAATTTAAATTTATGGAACATGTAGCTTAAAAGGAAATCAGATGCAAGTATCCATAGATTCGATGGGATTTATGCGAATGACCTTTTTATGCTAGCCTCCACCGGATTTTTCCGGCTTGGATGACGGCGTAGGAGCCTTGTCCTTCTCTGGTGCCTGCAAACTAAAATCAGCAATCGATTGTCTCATTTTCGCGCGTGCGTGCGTGCAAAAAATTGAAGTATAAAGCGGGGAAGATTGAAATATGGGGCGTAGGAGCACCATCGGAGATGGAGTTGTGAGGCGGTGAGAGGGCGGAGAAGAGAGAGTTCACATGAAAAAGGGGATTGGGATTGCACAGAAGGGTTAGAGGCGGCGAAAAAGGGGATTGGGATTGCAGAGAAGGAGATTGAGACAGTGTTGAGCTTCGGCGGGCTGGCGCAGGCTGGAGCGTTCACTGGGGCAGAGGACGGCGCCTTCAAAGGGGTAGGGTTCGCAACAGATCAGAGAAGGGGGAAGACTTCCATTTTTTTTTTATTTAGTTTGTCTAAAATAGTTTTTCAACTCTAAACTAGAATCTTATCAGTGACAACAATAATAATTTATTTTGTGCATGTACCTATTAATATTTGTAAGCAAGGTGATTAACAGTGGAGAATCTCAAGTTTGAGAATTAAACTTTAGCAGAAGAATAATCAACAGTACATCCACAATCTTATTTTTAAGACATTTGACTGAAAAAAAAGCACAAAAGCATATATAATAGAAATAAGTAAAATGTTCCCTTTATTCGAAGTTACTACATAGAACAAATAAAATATAATTTTTTCTATTTTTTATCTTTGTGATCTGTTAATGGGTACAAAAAGTATCCTTAAAATTTTAGAAATTGAGTGAAAAATAATATTTAGAAGATTTGGAATAGATCCTGTGCACCACCGCCAAATTTTCAATCTTATTTTTATTATTTTAATATAAAAATAGTATCAAAAAATATTGATACTGAGTAGTACTGTCAAAAAAAAAAGAAAAAAACAAAAGAAAAAACCTGAAATTTTGGTCAAGCGTTTTTAAAAAGTTTGCGGAAATTTTCATTTTAAGTGGATTAGATAATCAGTATCGAAAAACAAAAACTGTTACTATAAAAAATTAGTATCAATCGTTAATTTTTAAGTAGTGATATAAAAATATATTTATATATACAATAAATAAAATATATTAATAATAATGAACAATAATCTCTTAATATTGTACACAGAAAAAAAAAATTGTACAATTAAATTCAAAATACTAAATGCAATTTTGAGTTCAGGATTTCTCCATTCCCTAGAAATCAATGAGAAGAGAAAATAAAAGAGCGAAAATTGTGCCGGAGAAAATTGAAGCCAAATATAATGTAATAGGTATTCGACTATGGTTAAACCACAACAGTTTTATGAACCGTAGTCGTTTAGCAATAATAGGTATACGACTACGGTAAACCACAACGGTTTTGCGAACCGTAGTCTTTTAGCGAAAATAGGTATTTGACTACGGTTAAACCACAACGGTTTTGCGAACCGTAGTCTTTTAGCGAAAAATACGTATTCGACAACAGTTAAATCACAACGGTTTTTAAAAACCGTAGTCTTTTATCGAAAAAAAAAAGTAAAACACTACGGTTTGTACAAAGACCACGGTTGAGCGCTAAAAGACTACGGTTATTGCGTAAAACTGTTGTCTTTTAGGCGTAGTAATTAACAGTTTTTGTTGTAGTGACTATTTACCTCCATCTTCCATCACTACCTGGGAGGAGATAGAAAGAATATTTTTGGAGAAGTATTTTCCTGCCTCTAGAGCAACGAACCTCCGAAAAGATATTAGTGGGGCTAGACAAATGCACAGTGAGAATTTGTATGAATATTGGGAGCGGTTCAAGAAATTGGTGGCGAGCTTTCCACAACATCAGATAACCGATCAACTGTTAATCCAGTATTTCTATGAGGGATTGTCACTGGCAGACCGGAACATGATAGATTCAACTAGTGGAGGAGCGCTAGTTGATAAAACTCCAACTGCAGCAACAGAACTGATATCAAAGATGGCTACTAATTCGCAACAATTTGGGTGTAGAGATGCACCGCTCAAATCAGTGAGAGAGATGACCAACTCAGCCATAGAAGACAAGCTTAAAGCGTTAACAACTCTGGTAAGAAAGGTTGCTTCAGGGGGCAAGGCTGTTATCAAGCCCTGTCCTATTTGTGAAACATTGGAGCATTCGATAGACGAGTGCCAAGTTCTAGGAATGAATTGGAGGCCCATGCTAATGCCGTTGGCTCGGACAATTTTCAACAAAGAAGGTATGACCCCTACTCCCACTCTTACAATCCGGGGTGGAGGGCTCATCTCAACTTGAGGTACGGTAAATAGCTACAACAGTCGAGCGATCAAAATTGCCTCCCACGGGGTATGTACCAATAGAGGAAACCAACTGAGCAAGCCCCCGACCCATCATTAGAAGACATCGTCAAGAACTTGGCAATAAATACTATTCAGTTTCAAACGGACACACAGTCAAGCATCAAGAACCTTGAGACTCAAGTGAGTCAGTTAGGTACTGTTGTGAGTCATTTGGAGAGTATAAACAGTGGAAAATTACCAGCTCAACCTGAGACCAATCCAAGAAACGTAAGCACTATCACACTGAAGAGTGGAACTGAGCTTGGAGAGCCTAACAAGCCCGGGCGAAGTTTAGAAGAGGATAGTGATGAAAGAATTAAGAAAAACAAAAGGGAGGTCGAGCACACAATCTAGACCGAGACACCTTGTCTCGGCCGAGACCAAAGCAATCTGCCCATCCAGCTTGGCCGAGAACCAATTGTCTCGGCCGATACCCATTGCTCGAGAAAATGTCCTAGTTTGCCACCTATTCCGGCTCAATCACTCTTGTTTCCTAGCCGACTTGTGATGAAAATGAAAGATAACAAGGAAAAAGAGATCTTGGATGTATTCAGAAAGGTCGAAATAAACATTCTGTTAATCGACGCGATCAGACAAATCCCAAGGTATGATAAATTCCTTAAAGATCTATGCACTAACAAACACGGGTTAAAGGGGGATGAGAAAGTGATTATGGGAGAAAATGTGTGAGCCATCTTCCAATAGAAGATTCCCCCGAAGTGCAAGGACCCATATATGTTCGTAATACCCTGTTCGATAGGTAATCACACCATAGAGAGAGCTATTCTAGATTTAGGTGCATTTATAAACGTCATGCCTCGTTCTATTTTTCATGCACTAAAACTTGGACCATTAAAAGAAACGAGAATAGTAATTCAATTAGTGACCGGAGTACTACATGCCCTGATGGAGTCTTAGAAGATGTGCTAGTGGAAGTAGGCGACTTAATATTTCCGGCGAATTTCTATGTGTTAGAGATGAACAACGATACATCAACTTCTACGCCTATATTGTTAGGGAGGCTATTTTTTAACACCTCTCAAACAAAGATAGACGTTCATGAGGGAACACTCACAATGGAGTTCGATGGCCACGTCATTAAATTTAACATATATGATGCAATTGAATTCTCTGATATGTCCATTATGTTATGCCTAATGATGTTATTAACCCGTTTGGTGAAAGAAACTGTGAGCTGAGTTGCAGGGATAAGCTGAATACTTTCATATCTTGGAAGCATCATAAGAGGGAGTGTGAGAAAATGAAGGAGGTAAAATGCTTTAAGGGGCCAATGTGGAAACCACCATGGATCAAACACTAAATGGATGTGAACAGATTGAACCAATGACGTTAAACAAAGGCGCTTGTCGGGAGACAACCCGATGTTTATCGTATTTTTACTTTTAAATTATGCAGTTTATTGTTTTATTTTCGTTTTTGAGTAGTATGTTGGAACTAACATGACTCGAATTCGAATAGTAGTGGAGCATGATGTATATAACAAGACATTTGGTGGGGCGCGATAGCCAAATATTGGAGCAAACATAGCTTCCAACCACCACCTCAGTAGGAGTACGGTAAGTAAGCACCAAGTCGTACCCTTCTTTTCCCCACAAATTGTGGTTTTCAACTAAGTATGGGGGAGGGGGTGTAAGTGCGACGACTTGGCCGCTTTTGAGCTTTGAGCTTTATTTTCATATATTTTCTTGCTATGTGCTAGCTGCGAGTTTCTTGTTTTTTTATTGATTGTTGGCCTTTTAGCCATAGTTGTATGGCCTGTGAGCCAATTACTTGATTGATCATCTGGCCTGTGAGCCACTGTCTTTGCGAGTTGGGTCATGTTTAGTTGTTATGTACTTTGCATTTTATTTGGGTCTAGGATTGAGTCAGTTGAAAACCGAGATTATAGTTTGATTTTGATGTGTGTCTAAGGATAAAAGATAAGGGTAATGACAAGTGTGCAACTAGTTAATGATGATCATAATTTGTGCTTAAAATTTGAAAATTGATATATGATAGAGCATGATATGTAATGAAGATAAAATTGAGCTTGTACTTGAAAATTGTGATCATATAACCTTATGAGTTTTTGAGCCAAATTTTGTACTCCCATCTTTGGAGTAATATCTACATTCTTTCGGTGTGAATTCTTTGGTTATATGTAGTCATCTCTAGAACTTGCCCGGAGTCTTTATTGTGAATATGTCAGACATGTTGTGATTTAGGAAATGATTTTAGGTGGTCTTTTATTTTGAACCTATTCTTAAGCCTTAATATGCTTCCATTTTGACCAATAAAAAATTTATGTTGATTAGCCCATTTGAGCTTTGCAGTTTTTCTTTGATAAGCCTTACTTTACAAACCACATCCTTTCAATATTAAACCTTTAGCCTATTTTGGACTATGAGTGAGTATGAGGGAGGAGCATTGGAAGGTAGTCGGGAATCTTTTGGATTGATATGGGTGAAAGATGGGAAGTTTTGAAGAAAGGAAGGGATATAGAAAGGATAGGCAAAGAAATCGTAACTAAAATAACCTCTCCTAAGTGTTATGTTTTTAGAACCAATTCATCCCACTCTTTTCCCCACAAACGTTGGTTTTTAACCAAGTTTGGGGGAGGGGGTGTAAAGTGTGACGTATTGGTTATTGTTTAGTAGTTATGAAATAAAAAAGAGAAAAAAAAAATGAGATTAGAAAAAAAAAAAAAGAAAAAAAAAAGAGGAAAGAAAAAAAAAAGTTCGTTGTATATAAGTGTTATTATTTTTATTTAAAGGAGAGGTTAGGAGTCTAAAAGTGCTTTATTGTTTGAATTGATTATAGAAATAGGGTAGTCCTAATTGTGGTACCCAAGTGAAGCATGAAAAGTATTTATGTTGTAAGGACTTTTGAAGGGTGAAGAAACTTTCTTGCGGGAAGGTTTGCTTAAATTTGGAGAGTGGAGATGGAGTGATTGTTTTGAGGGGTGGTTGAGTAGGAAAAACTCGATTAGTCCAAAGATTAGTCACTTTTACCCAAAGATTTCCCACCTTACCTTAAGCCTACATTACAACCTAAATAAAGGCCTTTTTTTATCTTATGTCACATATGGCAAGTACGAGGTCTGATTTAGATGATGGGCAAGCATATGGTAGGCGTTGCATGTAGTCCAATGTGAGTGAAAATGAATTTACCTTATACACTTGAGAGATGAGTGATACACTTAACCAGTAAGGATCACTCGTTGAAAGTATCAAATCTCGAAAGTACTTTAAGTTGCTATGTCGGATATGCTCGGATTTCATATTGTCTTTCTATAAAAAAATCGGTCTGAAACTTTGTTTGCCACTTAAGTCGCCCTTGACACGTGTCTTATGTGTTCTTCGTTGTTTTGTTTTGTTCGGGACGAACAAAGGTTCAAGTTTGGGGGATTTTGATACACGTGTTTATGCATGCATAATAGGTTGATTTAAGTGTTCATTTAGTGACATTTCCATGTGTAATTGATCGTGTATTGTTCATATTTATGTTATTCGACAACTTGATGTTGTATGAATTCTTTTGAAGCTATTTGGGCGAATCTAGACCAAAAAGTCAAACTCGACTAAAGATGGATGATGAAAACAAGTTCCACAAGTCAAAAACCGAGAAAAATCGAGCGAAAGCTTCAGGAAATTGAGCTCGGCCGAGACAGTAAGGGCTCGGCTGAGATAGAAGATCAGAGAAACTAAGATTTTTTACTGAAGAAGAATCTCGGCCGAGACAGCTTATTCTCGGCCGAGAATTCTATACATGATTCTCTCCCGAGACTGTTCATTCTCGGCCGAGACTGATGTATAGTTAATATAGGATTTGCTCGAAAATTGTCTTTTCAAGCCCAATCCAAGCCTAATTCGTCCCCAACTATTAAAGGAAGATCTCAAGTCCGAAAAATATAACTTTTACATTGATTTTGGAGCGTGGAATTTGGGAATTCGGAAGAGCACGAAGAGTCAAGATTTGGCATCTCGAGTTTTCTAGTTTTATGTTTTTCTTTATTAGTTTGTTCTTAGTAATCGCTATGATCGCCTAAGCCTTTATTTTTCGTGTTTAACTAAGTTGAACCCTAGAACGATGTTTTTGTAATTATTCCGGTAATTGTTTGATTTAACTGTGTTCTAAGATTATTTATGTTATTTGCTTTCTTCATATCTTTTATATGTGTGTTATTTGGACTGATCACCCGGGTAGTGGGCATATAAAAGTAGCAAATAGTGATTTATTCGCTAGGATAACATAAGTTGCGGTCACTTGTACCGAGCTTGCGAGTACAACATCATACCTACTCCGTTGCCTCAGTACTCTATGCATTTGATTAATGGTGTTCTAGCGATCGTATCCTAGGACTACTTAATCGGATAGGATTAATTGCTAAGCGAACCTGTGATTAGTTATAATTAAGGGGTAACAGGGATTCGCTAAGCGTACTTGTTAATTCTTGGGGTAGGGGTTTCAGAACTAGTTGGTCAAGCAGTTACAATAGTTACAAGAATAATTCGGACTAGGGGGTACTAGGTTAAAGACGGGAATAACTTTTATTCATATTTTAATTCATCTCAGTTTGTTAGTTTAATTGTTAGTTGTTTAGTTAATTTACTCAAACAATTCCCCCCATATTATAATTATATTGGCCGCCGAACTATTAGCACTTTTTCACTTCGGCATATAAACTATTAACATTGACTAAACCGCCGCCAACCTATTTAAATATTACTACTCGAAAGCTGCCGGCCATAATACCGCCCAAATTCATTGCACACCCGGTTTTGCAAAACCACATTTTGGGACAGAATTTGGGCGGTATTCTGGCCAGCAACTTTCGAGTAGTAATATTTAAATAGGTTGGCGGCGGTTTAGCCAATGTTAATAGTTTATATGCCGAAGTGAAAAAGTGCTAATAGTTCGGCGGCCATTTTGTAATTATCCCTTATATTTATATCATTATAGTTATTTATATAAATTGGTTTAATACGATAATCCGATTAGTTTCTCTGTTCTCTGTGGGATCGACCCTGACTTACTCTACCTACTATTAGAAAGGAAGTTAGGAAAATAATAAGTAATTTGACATGCCTCGACAGTACGGTCAGTACCACTGCCTACATTGATGATTTTTGCCCGGCGTTTGATCGCTGGGCATTTTCGACTCCCTTCACATGCATCATCTTCGTGTATCGCCATTTTTGGGCCTCTCCACCCATTTTTTCGGCTCGAGTTCTTCACGGATTTTACTCGTGACTTGAAATAATTCAGGCCGAGTTTGACTTGGGCCCTAATGGGGCTTATTTGGGCCTTAATTTTCATGCCAAAGTGGAGAATTGAGTGAAAACAACCTCCTTAAGGTCCCAGATTCTCCTAATCTTTAAAATACAACTCAAAAATACCCAAAAGTGCATCAAATCATATAAAAAATGAAAATTAACCTGAAACATATTTTTACAAAAAATACACTTAAACATATCAAACAATCAAATTCTCAAACAAATATGAACGTGGATATGTAAGAAAAACCACCATTTCAACGCTCATCACCCATTCTTGGCAAAAACGAATAGCTTTCTGCATAATTATTTGTGGCTGGAAAGGCTCATTATCAACGTATCGTCTGTCGCGTACAAGCAACATTTCCCAAAGAACATGCATCACGAATTGGAATCCTTCATAAGTTAGCTTCTCTAGAAGTTCCCAACAAATGGTTCGGAAGGGCCACATAACATTTGCGACGCTCTCAATTCTAATAGGGCTCTGGTACCAAGTTACTCGGGTAAGCGGGCAATACACTAAGATATGTTCAACGGACTCTTCCTCCTCCCCACGAAGTATACAAACGGACTCTGCAACCATATTCCTACGGACGAGATTTAGTCTCGTAGGTAGCACATTTCGGTAAGCTCGCTATACAAAGTGGCGGATTTTTGGTACAATATGCACTTTCCATATGTTAGTCCACTCCTTATTATCAGAGCTAGCTATAGGGATCTTGGTTGCCAAAGATGGAAATTGGCGAACCGCTAGGTGGTATGCAGTTCGAGCAGTAAATTTTTCAAAACGGGTGAGTGTCCACACACGCCTATTAGGTGGAAGACGCGAGAATTATGGGAATTCCCCTCATATTTATATTAATTTGTCGTCTTTTTAGTGATAAATATGCCCTTGTTTTATAATTATCATCACAATGATCAATACAAGTTCAGTTTATGGATGACATTCTTTATCGTGTTTCAATCTTATGTTATGTTTTTGTATTTCTAAATATGTTAGTTATTAGAATATAATTCCAATATTTAGAACCAACAAAATTGGCATTTAAGGTAGTATAGAGTCGAGGCTCCTTATAAGACTTGAAATATGATCGCCCCATTTGACAAGTTGCCCAACTTACATGGTGTATTTATACTAAAGTGGTATTTTTATGGGAAAAATACAGATGACCATCCAAACTTTTCATGTTTTTTCACTTTGTCATAAAAGTTTTTTATTTTTTATTTTTTTATTTTTTTTCTAATTTCACAAAAACTTATGATTTTGTTGCAAATTACCATTTGAGAGAAATCTCGCCATCCATAATTGGACAATAAATGGTTGAGATTTGTTCGATATGACAATTTGCAACAAAAAAAAGTTTATATAGATAATTGCAAAAACACGTAAAAGTCATATATGGTATATTGTAATATTCCCTATTTTTATTTTACATGATTTTGATAATTTTGGTATTTTACGTAGTTTTGATTATTTTTGGACCTGATTATTTTTTTCTTTTAATATTGCTTATACCAAGTTTGTGACGTGGCAGAAGACTCACTCTCTAGTCTCCATAATGTTATACCATTTTTTATCACAAGAGCTGCAATTTATATTTTTTTAAGTTTGTGAATATGTTTGCTACTCATAAAAATACGTATTGTAATTGAAAATACGGTTTAAGCACGCCATGTGATACTTTACATTATCTTCTATTGATGTGAATTACATCACAAATAGAAAAATAATTTTGTGACATCTTTAAAACTTGTTCAAATATTAGCAGCAAAGTTAAGCTAGCTTTAACATAGTAGCACTTTTTGAAAAAAAAAAACACATTACAATTCATTTAAGTTTCTTTTTGTTAGTGTATTACGCACCATTTCATCCTTCCATTTTAGTTTAGGATTTGTGTTCCCGTGCCGATAAATAGGACGTTGTATGCATCAAAATATTCTGAGCTTAGTGAAATACATCTTCAAGATTCTTCTGCAGTTTTCTTACGCTTCTATGGTATCAGAGTAAAGATGAGCGTGGTCAAGCCTGGTAGTTTAACTTCTGGGATTAGGAATTTAATTCTCTATTCCTACTTGGACAAGGAGTCTATATGGGCCAGTCCAGCGATCAAATACAAGAAATAAAGATGGATCTAACTATGAATTAATTCTTCCTTGTTCAACCCAGAACATAATTAATTCATAAATATTAATTCATTCCACTAGAGAATTAATACTGACTTACCCCTTATTCCCAAGTTGAGTCGGGGCTTGAATTAGACTTAATTATCCCCGTATTAAAGATATCGAATATCCATTAATTAATTAAAGCCTCTCACAGCTTAAATTAATTAATTTATTATTTATTCCTTAAGTAGTCACCACTCAACCTTATTATTATGCCTGAATTTAATCAACCTGCAGGGTTTAGTATAATATATTTTTTGAACTCCTTAAGGGGATATCATCGTCCTAAACGGATACAGTTACCTAAATCCAAATTACCAATTATTATATGCAAGTTGTTGTCACCCAAAATACATAGTATAAAAGTTATAACTTAACTCTTGCCCATAGTAAATCAAAGTGACACACAAACAAGTATTCATAACTGTTATCTTATATAGGCTTTAGATTATTATAAGTCACCGAGATCTCTAGTTCTTCACAAAGGTCAGACAGAATAACTTTTCTCACTGTCATCCTATCAATACGTAAATACGTACCAGTATAAGTAAATAGTCAAGATAAACTATTCCTACTTAATACTGCAACCTAAACTAACAGCTCATCCTCAAGTTGTCTGAGCTATGATTTACATTTTATATCTCATTAAGTATACTCGGTGTCTAACTATCTAGCTATTACATTCTCCCACTTATACTGAAAGTTTCCTAAGTGGGTGGCATCAATCGCAGTCCTAGTCCCTGAACATGCTTGCCGTAGACTTTCTGCGGTAAGCTCTTCGTGAATGGATCAGCTAAATTCTGTGTCATACAAATCTTCTCTATCCGTACATCTCCTCATTTTACGATTTTTCGTATTATGTAGTACTTTCTCTCTATGTGTTTTGTCGCCTTGTGGGTCCTGGGTTCCTTTGAGTTTGCCACTGCACCTGAGTTGTCACAATAGATTGTGATACTCTTAGGCAAACTAGGTACCACGCCTAGATCCAAGAGGTAATTCCGGAGCCATACTGCCTCCTTAGCAGCCTCTGATGCGGCTACATATTCGGCTTCCATAGTGGAGTCTGCAATGCATCTCTACTTTGCACTCCTCCATGAAACGGCTCCTCCACTCAAGGTAAACACATAGCCTGAGGTAGATCTCTTCTCATCCCGGTCTGCCTGAAAATCCAAATCCGTATAACCCAAGGGATTTAGACTGTCTGCCTGGTAAACTAGCATGTAATCTCTAGTCCTTTTCAGGTACTTGAGTACCCCAAGACAACAGAGCCATCATTGTGGGGGACGCAAGCCCCTCCTCGGGCGGATTCCTCCTTTCGATCCTGTCCGCGTTCTCAATCATTTCGTGGCGAAGCGAGCTCGTGAACAGGAAAGGCGCTTAGACCTAGCACTAAGTGCAATCTCCAGCGACAACGGAAAGAGAGATGTGCCTAAGCCTAAGGCGGCATGTAAGCAAACTGTGAAGAACTGAATGAATTAAAAGGAAGTTATGACAAAGGCTGAAGACCGAGAGCTTCTTGGTCATATAGGAATAGATTCACTATCGACTTCACCTATGATTTTGGGGAAAGCTACAGTCATTGAGGACTCTGTACTGTAGGATTTTTTCCAGATCGAATCATCAAGAACTCGGAGAGCATCTCTGAAGCTCTAGAAAACGAAGTGGAAAAGAAAAGGCCTTTCGCGGAAACAAGAAGAAGCACTAGCCCGCTCTCTTAGTTTTAGTTGTTGCAGCTCTTTCTCGGTTCACGTGTCCCGTGCATGCACTTTAAGGCACTTTAGTGTCATTTTAGTGTCGATAATGTGCATAATCACGTGTATTTTGTGCTTTTGTATTCTCATGGGCAAAATAATGCGTTTGTGTTATTTTTGTGTTAAGACAGGTGAAAAAGGATCGAAAAAGAATACTAAACGATCATGGAGTCGAGGGATCGGTCGAAGAAACAAGAAACAGGGCTGAGGGGTCGATCTCGGCCGAGACAGGGCACAATCTCGGCCGAGATACTTCTCCAGGGAAACCCTGGAGTTTTGAGAAATTGAAAATCTCGGCCGAGACGGGTACGGCATCTCGGCCGAGATAGCTCTCTAGGAAAAATCAGAGATTCAAAGAGATGAAGATCTCGGCTGAGATGAAACCCAATCTCGGCCGAGATAACCCAAACCCTAAAAATCTCCTTTACACGTCTCGACCGAGATGCAACCCAATCTCGGCCGAGATTAACCCTCGGTTTACAATCTGAAAAGCCCTTTTTCACATCTCGACCGAGACACACTTGCGTCTCGGCCGAGATTCCTTGCCTGTTTTAAAATCCTGAATGCGATTTTGCCTTAAATTGAAGTAACAACTCTTCCCCTATATATATATATCCTCCCTTTCGAAATTAACCTACTTTGGGACTTTGAATAACACACTTTCCAGCCATTTTTTAGCCACCAAAGCCACCAAGGAAGGAAGATTGGGCAAGAGATTGAAGGATCATCTTCTCCAATTGACATCTTTGGTTTCATCCATCTCAGTATCATGTCTCTTTATTTTTCTACTTATTTTCTGTTTATTTTGGCTTCCATGGGTGAGTAGCACCCTTATTTCTACCCTTGATCAAATGTAAAACTTTGAGTGACAATGTTTACATGATTATTGCTAGTTGATGTTCCATTTGATTGCAATTTCAAGTGTTCTATACTATTTACTGTTATTGACTCATATTGGTATGTTTTTTCTTGGTTTGATCAACCTCTAGGAAGTGTATGAATGTGTTGCTAGAATTGGAAATCACTATCCGTAATTGTAGGATTTTCGATTTCTTAGTAGCGAACAACGAGTGAGTGGTTTCGTTGGTGATAGTGTAGAGTTCGACCTCTATACCCAAGCTTTCGAGGTTTATGTCAAATTTGTTTCTTTATCTTGGAGCTTTTATCATTCGATTGCCAAATTGAAGAGAGCTTGTTCGACATTGTTTAATTGGATAGGGTTAGTCGAAGAGCTTATTTCGATTAGCCATAATTACGAGATAATACGGTTGCTAGAGCTTGTTAGTAGTCGTGAAATACGGACTTGAAATGCTTTCCATTGGGCATCAACAATAGTTGTGTAATTCGTTGGAACCAAAGGGATACTCGATCAAGGGTAGATACTTTAATTATATATTTAAAATCCAAAAATCAATTTATCTATCTTGCTATCTTTTGTTAATTGAATCTTAGCTTAGTTGATCATAGTTAAATAGTGGTTCCTAGCTTGACAAACAACCCCACCCCTCCCCCCCCCCTCCCCTCCCCTTTATTGCTTTCATTGTTCGAGTTTATTCTTGTTTGAATTATACAATTACTTAACATATTAAGACAGTACTGTTCAACCGTTCCTCGTGGGATCGACCCTTACTTACCACTCTACTAGTTAGATTAGTAGGATAAGGATAAGTATTTATATATATACAAAATTAATTTGGTACGGTCCAATGACTCGTACCAAATTTTGGCGCCGTTATCGGGGAGCGGTGATAAGAATAGTGTTGTTTTATTTGTTCAAGCATTATGTTTAGTTTATTAGTCGTTTATCTACATCTTGTTTATTTAGTAGTTTGATATTCTCTTGTTTTCTTGTTTTTGGAATAGATAGTTAATGTTCTTGTGTTCCCAAGGGGAGAAAGAACTTCTTTTTGAGCTAGAGATAGTTGAACGGGGTAGATTATTAAGGAGAAGAGCTAGGTTACTTGAAGAGGTCCGAGAATCATTTGAAACCTTGTGTATAGAGAGTGAGGAGATTGAATTGGAAGAGATGGCTGGTGAGCAGGATCAGGAAAGAACCATGAAGGAACTTGCCAACACAAGGGTTGCACGTGAACCCTTGTGTATTACATTCCCGGAGATAGGGACTGATACCACTTTTGAGCTCAAATCGGCTCTCATTCACCTTCTGCCATCATACCATGGGCTAACCAGGGAAGACCCACATAAACACTTAAAGGAATTTTATGTGGTCTGCTCGAGCATGAAGCCGACCAGGGTGACTGAAGAACAAATTAAGCTCAGAGCATTTCCTTTCTCATTGAAAGATCTTGCTAGAGACTGGCTGTACGACTTGCCACCGGGTTCCATTACTACTTGGGAGCAGATGGAAACACATTTTCTAGAAAAGTATTTTCCTGCATCTCGAGACACCACCATCCGAAAAGAAATCAATGGATTTAGGCAAATGCAGGGGGAAACATTGTATGAGTATTGGGAAAGATTCAAGAAGCTTGTAGGGAGCTGCCCACCATATCAAATCACTCCACAATTGTTGATCTAGTATTGGTACGAGGGACTGTGTATAACGGAACGGAACATGATTGATTCAGCCAGTGGAGGGGCTATGGCCGACAAGACCCCAACCGAGGCCCGGGCATTGATCTCCAAGATGGCCGCCAACACTCAACAGTTCGGTTGCAGAGAACAAGTGAGGCGAGCCAAAGATGTTATTGATTCAAGTGTTGAAGAAAGATTGGACCAGCTCACCGACCTGGTGAAGAAAGTGATTTCGGGGAGCACTCCTATACCAAAATCCTGCAGAATCTGTCAGATAGCAGAGCACTCCACTGATACCTGTCCTATTCTTGGAGAAGAAATGGATGCTCATGCCAATACAATTCATAATTGTAATCCTAACCAGGCTGGCCGGAAGTATGATCCCTATTCGCATTCGTACAATCCGGGGTGGAGAGGTCACCCCAATTTCAAATATGGGAATCAAGGTCCAAATATGCATCAACAGGGTGATCAAGGTGGACACAATCGACCCCCCTACCCTAGGGGGATGTTCCAGTAAAGGTAACCTACTGAACCAGTACCCTCTGATCCATCTATTTCTGACATAGTCAAGTGCCTAGCAACAAGTACGCTTCAACTACAAAAGGAATCAAGTTCGAGGTTCCAGAGTATTGAAAATCAAGTCAGTCAAATAGCATCAACGGTATCTCGTCTAGAGAGTGCTCAAAGTGGAAAGCTACCGGCACAACCCGAGATAAACCCCCGAAATGCGAGTACAATCACCCTAAGGAGTGGGGTGATGCTTGGAGATGGGGAGAAGAGAATCGAAAGTGAAGGGAAAAATGCTGAGAAAGAAATCTTGGCCGAGAATGAAGTGAATCTCGGCCATTCTCGGCCGAGATCAAGCAAGCCAACCTGAAGAGGGAAAATGCTGCACTCTTGTCTCGGCCGAGACACAATGAAATCTCGGCCGAGACGCCCAGAAGTCACATGTAACTTCCTCAGCTCCACCACTGCCATTCCCTAGCCAAATCAAGAGGGTCCCAGATAAAAATAGGGATAAAGAAATGCTAGAAATGTTCAGAAAAATGGAGATAAATATCCCGCTGATAGATGCAGTGAAGCAAATTCCCAGATATGCGAAATTTCTGAATGACCTCTGCACCAATAAGAGGAAGCTTAAAGGGAATGAAAAAGTGATCATGGGAGAGAATGTATCCACCATCTTCTAAAAGAGGCTCCCACCAAAGTACAAAGACCCTGGAATGTTTGTGATTCCATGCAAAATAGGTAACTGTCGAATTGAACGTGCAATGCTCGACTTAGGAGCTTCGATTAATGTCATGCCACGTTCAATTTTTCATTCTTTAAATTTGGATCCACTTAAGGAAACATGGGTGGTCATTCAACTAGCCAACCGAAGCACTTCGTATCCCGATGGGGTAATTGAGAATGTGCTAGTTGAAGTTGATGAACTCGTGTTTCCCGCTGATTTCTATGTGATGGACATGCAAGGTGATCCATCAACATCCACACCAATCTTGTTGGGAAGACCATTTTTAAATACTTCCCAAACTAAGATCGATGTCCGTGAGGGCACCCTCACGATGGAATTTGATGGACAAATTGTCAATTTCAATATTTTTGATGCAATGTGTTTTCCGGAGGATGTTCATTCTGTATTTTCCATTGATGTTGTTGACCCTCTCGTGGAAGAGCTGTTTGAGTTGTCATGTAGGGACCCAATGGAAGTTGCACTTACCACTTAGTTGGAAAAGGGAAAGGAGGAGGTTTGGGAGACCGATAAGGCATTGGTGGAAACAGCGGCACAAATGGATGCACCAAAGTCATTCCAACCAAATTATGCACAGAAGTTCATTTCCCTCCCGGAATCACAAGAAAAAGCTCTACCTTCTACAATCAAGGCACCTGTTCTTGAGCTTAAGGCCCTTCCTTCTCACCTCAAGTATGCATACCTTGGGGAGGACAAGACATTACCCGTGATCATTTCCTCGAAGTTAACTCACAATCAAGAGCAGGCATTGATTGAGGTGCTCAAGCAAAACAAGGAGGCAATAGGGTGGACTATTGCCGACATCAAGGGAATAAGTCCATCCTTATGCATGCAACGCATACTCCTCGAAGATGATGCGAAGGTAAGCAGAGAACCACAGCGAAGGCTCAATCCTCCCATGATGGAGGTGGTCAAGAAAGAAGTCATTAAGCTATTGGATGTGGGAATCATCTACCCTATATCCGATAGCAGATTTGTGAGCCCGACTCAGGCGATCCCAAAGAAATATGGTAAAACAGTCATAGAGGAAAAAGATGGGGAGATGATGCCCACACGACTACAGACTGGTTGGCGAATATATATCGACTACAAAAAGCTGAATGCTATGACAAGGAATGGCCATTTCCCACTACCCTTCATTGACCAAATGCTAGAGGGATTGGCCGGCCACCCCTTTTATTGCTTCTTGGATAGTTTTTCCGGCTACTTCCAAGTCCCGATTGCTCCAGAGGATCAAGAGAAGACGACCTTCACATGTCCCTCTGGAACATTCGCATGGAGGCGCATGCCATTCGAGCTTTGCAACGCACCTGCCACCTTCCAAAGGTGTATGGTAAGTATCTTCTCCGAATTTATTCGGCATTTCATTGAAGTTTTCATGGATGACTTTAGTGTATATGGAAAATCATTCGAAAACTGCCTTGAAAATCTTGTGAAAATTCTTAAAAGATGCATTGATAAAAATCTCTTGTTGAACTGGGAAAATGTCATTTCATGGTAGAACAAGGAATTGTACTAGGACATTTGATTTCTAAGAAAAGCATTGAAGTGGATAAAGCTAAGGTTGAAATAATTGCCTCTTTGCCTTACCCCGCAAATGTGCAGGAAATTCATTCATTTCTTGGCCATGCAGGTTTTTATCGCAGGTTCATAAAGGATTTTTCCGAGATTGCTTCTCCCTGGTGTCGTCTATTGCAGGAAGACATTGGTTTTGAAACAAATGAAGAATGCAAGATTATGTTTGATGTGCTTAAGGAAAGGCTTGTCACTCCTCCCATCATCAAACCACCCGACTAGAAACTTCCTGTCGAACTAATGTGTTATGCCAGTGATCAAGCAGTGGGTGCAGTCCTAGGGCAAAGAATAGGAAAGGCGGCACATGTAATTTACTATGCTTCACAGACACTGAATCTAGCCCAGGCCAACCATACCACTACTGAGAAGGAACTCCTTGATGTTGTTTTTGCACTTGAGAAATTCAGATCCTACTTAGTTGGGGCAAAAATCATCGTGTTCACTGATCATGCTACTCTCAGGTTCCTTATGGTAAAGAAAGAAGCCAAACCCAGACTGATACGTTGGATCTTGTTGTTGCAGGAGTTTGATTTGGAAATAAAGGATAAAAAGGGTGCTGATAATTCTGTAGCAGATCACTTGAGCAGAATAATTCCTGAGGGGACAGAATTGCCTCTTCGAGAGAGTTTCCCAGATGAGCAGTTATTCATGGCATCAGATTCGGGTGTCCTGTGGCATGCCAACTTGGCAAATTATTTGGTGAAAAGAGTATATCCCGATAGCATGAACAAGGCCGAACAAGATAGATTGAAAAGTGAATGGAAACATGGTTCGGACCAAGTCATACGAAGGTGCATTCCCGAAACAGAAGTCCCATCGATACTAGTTTTTTTTCACTTCTATGCATATGGGGGACACTATGGTCCCAAGGGGACAACACACAAAGTTCTCGAGAGCGGGTTCTTTTGGCCAACCTTGTTTAAGGATGCTTACACTTTTTGCAAGTCATGTGACAACTGCCAAAAGACGGGCAATGTCTCTCAAAGAAACCAAATGCCCCAAAACCCGATTGTAGTTTGCAAAATTTTTTATGTTTGGGGTATGGACGTCATGGGACCGTTCCCTTCATCTTATGGGAATTTCTACATTTTGCTTGCCGTTGACTATGTGTCCAAGTGGGTGGAAGCGAAAGCAACCCGAACCAATGACTCCAAAGTTGTGGCCGAGTTCGTTCAATCCAACATTTTTGCTCGGCTTGGGATACCAAAAGCCATTATAAATGATAGAGGCACCCACTTTTGCAACCGAACAATCGATGCATTGCTGAAGAAATATGCTGTGTTGCACAAGGTTTCGACGCCCTATCATCCACAAACCAATGGGCAAGTCGAAACATCGAATCGAGAAATTAAGTCGATATTGGAGAAGACCGTTCAACCGAATCGCAAGGATTGGAGTTTGAGGCTCAATGATGCATTATGGGCGTATAGGACTGCCTATAAAACTCAAATTGGTATGTCTCCCTTTCAACTTATTTATGGTAAGCCATGCCATCTTCCGGTTGAGCTTGAACATAGAGCCTATTGGGCTATTCAGAGATGCAATATGAACCTCGATGAAGCCGATGTATACCGAAAGCTCCAATTGGAAGAGCTTGAAGAAATTCGAAATGAAGCTTTTGAAAACGCAGTGATCTACAAGGAGAAAACGAAGGCTTTTCATGACTCGAGGATTACCCGTAAAATGTTTGTGGTTGGGGAAAAAGTGCTTTTATATCACTCCCGGTTGAAGTTATTTCCAGGCAAACTCCGTTCAAGGTGGATAGGACCCTTTGTTGTCACTAAGGTGTTTGATCATGGTGCCATCGAGATTGAAAGTAACAAAACGGGGAAAATCTTCAAAGTCAACGGGCATCTTCTCAAGCCATATCTAGAGCATTTTCAAGACACACCCGGAGAAGAGGAACACGTGGAAGACCCACCACTGAACTAAGCAAGGTCCGTCGAGCCAAAGACGTTAAACAATGGCGCTTGTCGGGAGGCACCCCGACGGTATCTTTCAATTTTTGCGTTTTTCAAATTCCTAGCTAGTTGCTTAATAAATGCCTTGTGGCATAATTGATGGAATCTGGAAATCAGAAGTTGATGATCAGCAGAGATGTGAAGTTCAATGAGTCCATTATGGGATATCACTTTTCTGGAAATCTGGGAAATCAGGATGAAGGCTCTGAAACAGAAAGGATATCTGTTCAGGTGGAGACTCAGGAGGAGCATGACAGATAGAGAGAAGAAGATTTGGCTGATCATTCCAGTAGTAGTTCTTCAGAAGAAGAAGACACAACACACAGAAATCCAAACCTGAGGGAATACAGCATTGCCAGAGACAGACCAAGGAGGCAAATACAGAAACCAGATTTCTATGGACAAGCTGGAACTGTACATTATGCACTGAGTGTTGCTGACGACATAGAAAATCATGAACCACAGAACTTCAAAGAAGCAATCACTGGTGATGAAAGTGAACACTGGATCAGTGCAATGATGGAAGAAATGGAGTCTTTGGAGAGAAATGGCACCTGGAAACTGGTGGATAAACCAAAGGGACCAAAGCGGGTAAGTTCAAAATGGATTTACAAGAAGAAGGTTGAAACTGGGGTCTCAGACAAAATAAGGTATAAGGCAAGACTGGTAGCAAGGGGCTTTACTCGGAGGGAAGGCATTGACTTCAATGAAGTTTTCTCACCTGAGGTAAAGCACTGTTCCATCAGATTATTGTCAATAGTAACACAAGAGGACATGGAGTTACAGCAGCTGGATGTAAAAACAGCTTTCTTACATGGAGACTTAGTTGAGAACATCTATATGAAGCAGCCTGAGGGATTTGTGATTCCAGGAAAAGAAGAACAAGTATGTTTCCTCAAAAAGTCATTATATGGATTAAAGCAAAGCCCAAGGCAGTGGAATAAGAAGTTCAATGAGTTTATGTTAAAAGCTGGTTTTGTCAGAAGTTTGTATGACAGGTGTGTTTATTTTGATAAAAGTTTAAAGGGTGATCTTGTATACTTGTTGTTATATGTGGATGACATGCTTATTGTAAGCAAGAGCTCACATAAGATACATCAGCTTAAGCAGAAATTGAGCTCTGAGTTTGATATGAAGGACTTAGGAGAAGCTAAGAAGATTATGGGTATGAACATAATTAGAGACAGAGCTGCTGGATGTTTATGGTTGTCTCAGAAACATTATCTTCATAAAGTGGTAGAGAGGTTTCAAATGCATGAGGCCAAGACACTAAGTATTCCAGTAAGTCAACAACTCAGATTAACAAAGGAGCAGAGTCCTAAGACAGCAGAAGAAGAGTCATACATGAGAAGTGTGCCTTATGCTAGTGGAGTTGGAAGTCTAATCTATGGGATGATATGCAGCATGCCAGACTTAGCATATTGTGTCTCCCTAGTTAGCAGATATATGTCAAATCCAGGAAAGGCTCATTGGGAGGCTTTGAAGCAGGTGTTGAGATATTTGAAGGGAACAACAAATCTGGGGTTGAAGTTCCAGAAGCAGGAAAAATTGGCTATTCCTTTGAAAGGATTTGCAGATGCTGATTTTGTTGGAAATGTTGACACCAGAAAGTCAATCACAGGTTATGTATTCATGTTATATGGTACTGCAGTTAGCTGGAAAAGTGTGCAACAATCAGTAGTGGCTTTGTCTACTACAGAAGCTGAATACATGGCTTTGACAGAAGCAATCAAGGAAGTTGTGTGGTTAAAATGCATTCTGAAGGATCTAGGGATCAAGCAGGACTGTGTTACTTATTGTGACAATCAAAGTTCTTTACATCTAGTGAAACATCAAGCTTTCCATGAAAGATCCAAGATCATAGATGTTAGGTTGCATTTTGCAAGAGATGTGATTGATACAGGATCTGTGGAGGTTAAGAAGCTCCATACAAGTGATAATGCTGCTGATTTTCTAACCAAGGCAGTTTCTGGGAGTAAGATGGTTCATTGCTGAAGCCTGATTGGGCTTGAAAGGTGTGATTAAAACCTGAACGACAAGGCAGGTTGAGGTGATTAAATACACTTGATTTCATTGAGGTGGAGATTTGTAGACATCAGTTCAATATCATCAAGTGATCATGGAATGTCGTAGGGGATTTGAGGAGTCCAGAACCGGGTTTAGAATCTGAAGAACCGGGTTAGAGAACCGGGTTTTAGCCGGATCAGTTAAACAGGTTAAAATGGAAACCGGAGTCAAGTTGGTTATAACTGCCGTTTGCAACGGATTAAAACCGTTGCATGTAAAACTGTTGTAGAAAGCTCGCTGAAATCGTTTTGTGCAGTTGAAGACAAAATTGGTTACAACTACTTCTACTCCCTGATTCGAGCTCCGTCCTTTATATACATTGAAAGCACTTGAAGATGCTAGTTGATTCACGTTTCTTTCCCTCTGTAAACATTACTCAATCAATAGAATTAGATAGCTAGGGTTCTTAAGCTCAATTCGGTCTGTGAATTGGGGTTTCTAGTTTTCTGGATTAATTCTTGTAATTGATTGATAAGTGGAGTGAATTGAGGTGTGTAGAACCTCCGTGGATGTAGATCACATTGATCGAACCACGTAAAATCCCCGTGTTCATCATTTTCTATTCCTGTTCTTTGTTCGATTTCTTGTGGCTGAGTTTCTTGTTGATTTTCATTCTTTACTGTTTGTGTATTGTTTGTGTGTGAGAAGAACTGATTCATAACATAAAAAAACTATACTTGGGATAAATGTAAAAATAAAAATTTATAAATTAGTTTTATGTTGTTTTCGATATACAGTTGTAAAACATAAAATTTACAGATAAAATTTTAGGCTCAGAAAAGGGTAAACATTGAAAATATGGAATGATTAAAAATGGTGTTTAAGATGTTTACAAAACGAAAAGTTTTAAAGAAATTTACAGATATAACTTTTTTACTCAAAAAGAAAAAAACGCTTTGAGAGAATAATTGTCTATTCTAGTATTTGTGATGGTAGAAAAAGAAAAAAAAAAAAAAAAAAAAACGAGTTCCAGATAGCTTATGGAACGAATTTCGAAAACAGAAAATTTGCCGAATATAGAAAACATCAACAATAGTAACCTCCTTACTATTCACTCTTATCTTCTACGGATACAACCCTCCCCTCACTCCAAAAACTCACCAATTCACTTCTTCTCCTCAAAATTTTCTCTCAAGGTGGTAGTTCTAGTTTAAGAAATATTTTCGAGAGTTCTCGATCTCGAGTCCGGGTCGGACTTATGGCTCCGGTGTACGTTCTTCTCCTACTTTCTTTTCTTCAATTTTATTTTTTCTAAAGCCTATAGAGTCCGAGGATCATGTTTTATAACATGTAGGATGACAAGGACGAATTATTTTTCCCGTGAAAATCGAAGAAATATTATTTTAAACTATTATTATGAAAACGATATAACAGGGGCTCAGCCCCTCTATATATTTACTGCTTTCCTTAAATATTTTTGAAATATTAATTGTTTAATTTATTGTTGAGAATATGTTGAGGAAGGAAAGAACCCCCTCCCCCTCTATTTTTCTTTTTTGGTAAATGACCATTTTACGTCGTTATAATGCCAAAATTTCACAAAATTTGGAAAAATTATTTTATGAGATATATGAGTATGCTGAAGTGTGTATAAGATATATTTATGTTTAAAAAAATAATAAAAAGGGAGAATAAAAGATTGAATAAATACTATTTCTATTTTCCGGTAAATGACCATTTTATGTCGTTATAATGCCGAAATTTCACAAAATTTGAGAAATTATTTTATGATGTATATGGGTATGTTGAAGTGTGTATAAGATATATTGATAGTTGAAAAATAAAAAGGGATAATAAGAGATGGGATAAATATTTTTCTAGCTTATTCTACCCAAATAAATTCAAAGAAAAAAAAAAGATATATATATATATATACATACATAAATAAAAGCTATTAAAAATTGTTTTTCATTTTATTATTATTCTGGAAATCTTGATTTTGGTATAAAAAGGTATAATAGGATATATATGTGGTATATTTGAAGTCGGAAAATTTAAAAGAGGTTTCAAAACATATTAAACACTAAAAGCCAGATTTTTTTATTTTTATTTTTTGAAAAAAACTGGATAAATACAAAAATTAAATAAATTTGATATTTTTTTATTCTGATATAAATATATTTTTATAATAAGTTATATACATGGTATATTTGAAGTTGAAATTTAAAAGAGAATTAAAGAGTGATATATAGGTTTTAGAAGCTTTTTAAATGGGTTTCTACTTTTCTTTTTTTCAGAAAACTATAAACTAAAAATTTAAATTTTCAGGTTGTGATTTACATATTTATAAAGATATTTATGTTGTTAAAATAACAAAATAAATATTGGAAGCTATTAAATTTTGAAAGATAATAGGACTATAATGGAATAAATACAAGAAAAATAAGGGAGGTATAAATTTTAATTCTTATAACTAACATATTATCATGTTTTAATATATACATGATGATGATATAATTATATCTCATTAAAATGTAAGAAAATAAAATATAATTTTTATTTGGGGATAAACCTAATATTTTCGCCTTTATTACAAAAAATAGGAAATGATTTTATTTAGATTTTCTTTTGATATATCTATGATATATAAGCAACTATAAATATAAAAGTATTTTTCTAGAATTTTATTCAAAGTGAAAATCGGTTTATGAATTTTTAAAGAAAACGAATATTTATAAGATATTTGATTTTCTTGAAAATTCATAAAAGAAAAATGGGAAATAAATTTAGAGTACATATAAAATAGAAATTAACACTATGGTCAATTTTATTAATTTTTGGAAAAATGAATAGTAAGAAGATATTTTATTAATAGTAAATAGATATTTGTGAACAATAAATAGAAACTTTGTTACTTGTATATTTATGTTGTACGTAAGACGCTAATTAAGTTGAGATGTACGCGACATGTTTTATGCGATTTTAATTTATATAATATGAAATTATTTGCTCATTGATTTATTTAACATGTAAATATTAGTTATAAGTTAATTATTTATTATTAAAATATTAATTTCGAAAATTAATTATATTTTCAAAAATTTTATATGAGTGAAATGAAGTTGTTTATAATGTTATATAGTTGAGTTCGGGAGCACGCGAAGAACACTTCCCTGACTCTGCTTTTTAAAATACAAACAGGTGGGTAATGATGATTGCAAGTTAGCTTTCGGTTATAATGTGGAGAGGATTTATATTGTTATATCTTGAATTTTACCTGCGGAAATGAGACAGAAAAGTTATAGTGTAATGCATATTGATTTCAATTGATATTGCGTTCCAATACATATTTTTGAAAGTACAGGACTCCATGAAAGTTGGGCCTGAGAAATTAACCCCGTATGAGTTGGGTTGGACCCCGTGAAAATTGGGCCACAGCAATTATCCCCGTATGAGTTGGGTTCGGTATTGGACCCCATAAAAGTTGGGCATTACCTATATATAAATGTTTATGTGATTGACTTTATCTATCCTACATAATATAACTGCTTGCAAAGTTATCTATCCTACAAACATTTCAGGATGAAGGAGACGTGCAGCGGGCTGTTGCGGATCTCGTGGGCTCCGTTCAACTCCACATAGGGCCCGTGATGCTTATAAATTGTTTTGATGATGGTTATAAATAATTTATATTTCAAGTCTATAATACTTATACGCTTCCGCATATATCGATATGTTTCGGAATTTTATTTTCCGTATTTTTAGAATAAAGACTATTTTCAGAATCACAAATGCTTCCGCTTATACAATTTTAAAGTTTCAAGAAAATAATGTATGAACTTGTCCCACTGTGGCATCTCGATCTCGAAAGGTGAAATCGGGGTGCTACAGGTTTCCAACCACCTCCACCACCACAATGATTGTAAGTTAGCACCAAGGCGTACCACTCTTTTCCTCCAAACATTGGCTTTTAGCCAAGTTTGGGGGAGAGGGTGTACCATGGGACGTCTTGGCCGCTATTTATATTTTGTTGTTGTTTTTGCTCTTTTACGTCTTTATTTTTTCTGCTCTTTTGCTTCTTATTGCTTAGTCATTCGATTTGCTATGTGTTGTTACTTTGGTTTAAGTGTTGGGTCTGTGTGCACATTTATTAATCGTGCTACTTTAATTGGAGTACTGGGTCTGTGTGCCTATTTATTTGTCTTTATGGAGTTGTTGGGTCTGTGAGACCACTTGTGTTATTTATATGCCATGTTGGGTCATAGGAGTCTTTAGTTAATTCTTTTATTTTGAGTGTCTTAGTATTTTAATTTTAGGTTTTAATACTTAGAAAGAGTCTATAAGAATGAAATAAACCCGAGGAGTTAGTGGTAACAAGTGATAAAAAAAATAGGAAAAGATGGATGATGAAAAGTCAATGATGAAAAGATTTTGGAATTTTTAGCAAACGTGGCACATAATAGGGCATGAGAGGTGATTTAAGACGAAATTAAGCTTGAACTTAGAATATTTGATCAAAATGAATCTTGTGAGGATTTGAGCCTAATTGTACTCCTATTTTCGGAGTAATATGACTTCTTTCGGTTTGAATTTTGATTGGATATGTGTATAACTCTCTAGAACTTGCCTTAAGTCTTTACTAAGAATGTGTCAAGTATGTGTCGTGACTTAGGAAAAGATCTTAGGTAGTTTTTGTTTTAAGCTTATTTTTTAGCCATGAAAAGTTGCCCTTTGTACCAAAAGTTCACAATTTATCCCTAGTTAGTCCACTTGTGCTTTACAGCCTTATTCTTTCATAGCCTGACAATGTAAGCTGAAAACGTTTTGATTTAAACCTTTGGTCTTAATTGGATAAATCAAGTAAGAGGGAAGAGGATTGAAAAGTAGTTAGGTGAAAAGAAAATTTAGGAAGAAATGCAAAAACTAGTGGATATTCCAAAGATGAAGGGAACAATAAAAATGATAGGTGAAAAAAAGGGAAGAATAGCCTCTTATAATCGAAAAAGAAAAAGAAAAAAAAAGGAAAAGATGTGGAAAAAGGAAAGAAAAGTTTGTACATACGTTAATTAGTACTTTTGAGAAGAGGCTAGAAAATAAAGTGCTTAAATTGTTTGAGCTAAATAGAACATTCGGGTTGCCCCAAGATGTGGTACCCGTATAGTTGAACATCACTTAAGTTGTAAGGAGGTTTTTTTAAGGTGAAGAAGTCGTTTCTTTTGGGATGACTTGCTAGATTTGAAGAGTGAGGTTGAGTGATTGTATTGAGGGGTAGTCAGGTTAGGAATAACTTGATTAGTCCAAAAGTAGCCACTTTTATCCAAATATATCCCACCTTACCTTAAGCCCATATTACAACCAAAAAGAAAGACCTTTTTTATCCTTTGTCATGCATGTCGAGTACGAGGTCTAGTTTAGACGATTGGCAAGCATATGGTAGGCTTTCCATATAGTTCAATTTGAGCAGAAATATGTTTAGGCCTAAACACTTGAGAGATAAGTGAAACACTTACCTGGTGAGGATTGTATTTTTCGAAAGTTCAAAGTCTTGAAAGTAGTTGATTTTTGCGTTATCACATATGCTCACTTGTATTATGCTGCCTAGCTTTTTTAAGAAAAAATATTTTGAAACTGAAATCATCATCGAATCGCCCTAAATCGTTGGATAATCACTTGTATTCTTTGTGTCTTTTGTTTTCTTGTTCGGGACTAACAATAGTTTAAGTTTTGGGGGTTTTGATACACGTTAAATATGCATGTATTTAGGTCAATTTAGGATTATATTTGATAGCATTTATATGCATATTTGGTCGAGAGTTGCGTTGATTTGTTATAATTGGACCATTTAACGTGTTTGACTGGTTTTTAAGGTATTTAGAGCATTTCAGGGACTAAAGTCATATTTATGACCATCGGACAAAAATACAAGTCAAAGGAAAGGAAAAATCGGCCTAAACCGGCTTGAACTAGTCTGGAACCGGTCTAAAACAAAACCGACGCGACCGCGACACATGAATGCGCGTGGCCGCGACGGAATGTGGCTGGAACTTGAAATCGCCACTGACCAAGCCACGCGACCGTGTCACTGATGGAACGCGGTCGCGACAGAAATGCACGATTCCAAGCTGTTTTGAGTTGTATGCAACGAGACTGCGAGGGATGCCTTGCGCAATAACAACAAATGGCCGCATTTTGAAGAAGTTTCCTATTCCAAGTAGGAATCGAATCCTAGAGACCGCAGGACTCGTCCCAAAGCCTATAAAAGACATAGAGAATCGATTTTGGAGGATTATTGGACACAATATCATAATTCTCATACTTTAACATTGGAGTAGAAGGCGTGAGAGCGAGAAGACGAAGATCGGCGAGCCGACTATCGGGTTTAATTATTCTTTGTTTAGTATCAAGTTCTTGACTATGTTTTCTTTGAATTCTTGTTTAGATTTGTTAGTAGACATGAGTAGCTAAATTAGTCATGTCCTAGGATTAGAAGGTAGGGTTTTACAACGATGTTGATTTAATTGTTTGGTTTATAAAGTCCAGTTGCTTTTATCTATCTATGTGTTTGGTTTCATCCTATAATTGAATTTAATCTGGCCAATTAGGTTTGATTTACTTGTTTAATAGTTGCGCTTCGAGAGAAGGGAATTGTTAATAGACGACAACACATAGCACGATTGTCTATGATTATGTGGGCAAAAGGTTAAAGGGTTGTCAGGAGTTGTTAGGATTAATTGACTCGAGAGAGTAATTATCTTAATCAGTCTACCATTTAGTCGCTTCGAGAGAACAGTTAGGTTAATTAAGTGCCGCCTAACAGATAATATAACTGGTTTAAAAGTTATAAATTAGAAATTAATCATTAGCGTAATTCCTAAAATCGATATCCTAGGATACATACTCGTTGATTGGAATCACTTTTATTACTTAGTTCAGTTTAATAGTTTATATGCGATATTAGTTTAATAATTACTCAATCATCCACTAATTCCAGTGTCTAGTTAGGATAGTCCTAGATAATTAGGGTATCGAACTAAGTTAACCTATTCTCTGTGGATCCACCTTAACTTCTGCTGTACACATATACACCCGTACAGTTGCTGTATTTTTCGAATTAGAATTAGAGTTTGTCAATGCCTCAGTCAAATTCTCGAAACTCTAAAGATTATCCTTATAGTTTGAGAATATCCACATGAATAAGGATGAGAACATTGATGCTTTCTATACTCAATTTTGTGATATTTTGAACGAGTGCTACATTCTTCGCGAAATAATCTCGCAAGAGAGGTAGATCTCAAAAATCATGAGAAAATTTCCTAGTCGTTTTCGTGAGAAAATCGTGGTTCTTGAATTCTTCATGAAATTCAAAGACATGACGTTAGATGGCCTTATGGGAGAGCTACGGAGCTCTGAAATCAACAATGGCTATGATTAGATCAAAGCCAAAGGGACTGCCTTGAAAGGTTAAGTGTCTCTAAAGCCGGAAAGAGAATCTGAAGATCTAGATGCAGGGAGTTTCATGGATACAATAGCCTTTCTGGCAAAAAATTATGGAAAGATGGTGAAGAAGTTCAACACCTCCAAAGGACCCGGTAGGAACTCTGTAGGAACTACCAATAAGAATAAACCTTACGGCAGAAACTCAACTCCTAAAACAATGGGGAACAGGAAAGAAAATGATTAATGCTGAGAATATAAAGGATTTGGACATTATCAAGCCAAATGCCTGAATTTCTTGAGAAAGAACAAGGCATACAAAGCCACTTGGAGTGACTCTAAGTTAGATTATGCGACTCAATTAGAAGAAGTAACTCAGCACACAAGCAATCTTGCAATCTGTACATCTATGGGAGATTAAACATGTTCGATGGCTCACGTTCGAACTTCCAAGGAACTGTCTATGAGGAATAAGGAGAGAAATCTAGTTCTGAAGATTCCTCTGGTGAATCTTGTCCCGTAACAGAACAACTACAGGTTATGTTTGAAAAAGTAATCTCTTGAGAAAAAAGTGGAACTTTATGAAATAAGAGACGATCCAAGAAACTCATCATAGTTTCAAGATATGGCCTTAGTTAGAATAGCCATCTTGGAAAACGAACTTAAAATGGTACAACAGGTAATCGAATCCAAATACATTTCTATAAGTTCACAAAGAGAAGGGAATCCAAATGCTCAAGAATAAACATGCCAGAGTCATGAAGGAGATCAGAGGACCACAACTAGATACTCTTCCTCACAACACAAGAAGGAATGGCCAACCTTCCGATAAGATAGACAGAGGTGATGAGGTAAGAGAAACTGTGCTTTTTTTGTTCAAAAATTGAAACTGGTTTGCTTAAATGTTCTACTCATGTTCAAGTGGCATTGCGACAAAAGCAACAAAATCATGTTGTTTATTCTAACCATGAAGATTCAGTTCCTAACATATCCGAACATCAAGAGAACTTTAAATTTGTTCCCACTTGCCACTACTATGGTGTCAAGGGTCATATTCGTCCTAATTGCTATAGGATGATATATGATCTTTATACAAGTACGGTAACTCTTGAAAGGAAAATTAATCTAAGAAATCACAAGCAGCCTAAAATTTGGGTTCGAAAAGAAGGAGATAAATGTTATACCTCTCTTCTTGCATTCAGATCAGGCTTCAAAGGGACTTGGTATGTTGACAGCGGATGCTCCCGACACATGAGTGGTGTTAGAGAAAACTTTCTAAATATCTCTTCAGTGGAAGATAAATTTTTCACTTTCGGGGATGGATTCAAGAACAAAGTATTAGGGTTTGGAACTTTGAAGGTGAGCAGATCGCCAAATTTAGAAACGTTACTTGTTGAAAATTTAGCGGTTAATCTTGTAAGCATCAGTCAGCTATGTGACCAGGGATTGAATGTTAAATTCACTCAAGATAAATGTCATGTTCTTGATGAAGAGAATAATTGTGTTCTCATAGGTATAAGGTCAACCGATCACTGTTACATATTAGATCATGACATCACATGTCATCTCAGTATCTTAAGTGATACTAAATTTGGCATCAAAACTTTGGCACATTGACTATGACCACTTGACCAATTTGTCAAACTCAAAGATTGTATGAGGACTGCCCAAAGTTGAAACGAAAGGTTCATGGGGTGTGTGGACCATGCCTGTATGGGAAAAAAAAACTTACTCCTCACAAGGCTCTGCATGATGTTCTTTTCAAACATGTACTCGAACTCCATCACATGGACCTGATGGGCCCTGTACAAGTTGAAAGTATTAGTGGTAAGAAATTCATTTTTGTGTATGTTGATGACTTCTTACGGTACATATGGGTTAACTTCATGCAACGAAAAGTCTGAAATGTCTGAAGTCTTCAAAACATTATGTATAAAACTTGAGAATGAAAAAAAAGTGTGGAATCCCTAAAGTTCGAACTGATCATGGTCGTGAATTTGAGAATTCCTCTTTTAGTGATTTATGTGCTTCTCGAGGAATTACACATAAATTTTGAACTCCAAAGACTCTGCAACAAAATGGGATTATTGAGAGAAAGAATAGTACTCTGCAAGAAATGGCTAGAATCATGTTAGCCTCAACAGGAATGTCTCAACATGGAGGGCTGAAGCTGTGAGTACATCATGATATCTTACTAATAGGGTGTATCTAAGAAAAGGTACTGGTATGACTTCTTATGAAATTTGGAAAGCTAAGTTACCTAACCTCAGTCGACTGCACGTGTTTGGTTGCAAATGCTATATTAATAGAGACCGAGAACTTCGCGATAAATTTGAATCTAAAAGTGACATAGGTTTCTTTCTTCGATACTCTAACAACAGCCGAGTTTACAAGATATATAATCTATGAACACAACCTATCATGGAAAGTATTAACATTGTCTTTGATGATCATTCTAGATCTGAAGATGATGATGTGACTGTGGAAGTCACCCGAAATGCTGACAATTCCACTTTTGTTCCTCCCCTGAAGGAACCGGACACTAAAATAACCTCAGCTGATGAAGTCATTGATCCCAAGAATAGTTACTTGGAACAAAGAAAAGATCCACCTGGAAAGATTCAGAAATACCATCCAAATGATCTAGTAATTGGCGAGTTTAATGAAGGTATGAAAACAAGAGGTGACCCTAAACCTAGTTATATCAAAATGATAGGGTACTCTTATTTTGCCTGCTATACCTCCATTATTGAACTAAGAAATGTGAAAGAAAACACTAACTGATGAGTGTTCGATTAAAGCTATGCAGGAAGAGTTAGACTAATTTGAGCGTAATAATGTTTGGGAACTTGTACCATGGCCTAAAAACTCTAATGTGATAGGAACCAAATGGATTTTCCGAATCTATGTTGATGATATTATTTTGGGTCTATCTAAATCCAAGGTTATTGAGTTTGTTCAAGTCATGTCTATAGAATTTGAAATGAGCATGGTCGGAGAACTCTCCAACTTTTTGGGGTTGCACGTTGAACTTGTCGCTCTAAATCACAAGGATTAAAATAACCTTCTCTAACCACAATCATACGTCTTATGGCAGAGGTAGTTTAAAGAATGTTGAATCCACACGGAGGATTATTCTTCAGAATTGGCTTAAGCACATCCGAGTATGTTAGGTCAAATGCAAATAGAGGTAAAATCAAGTTAAAAAACATAAAGCAAGTAAATAAAGTAAGGAGGGAACCGATCGATGGGGAGATATTCCCAAAGTTCGCTTTCACACAATCTAGGAAAATAAATCTACCAAATATGAGTAAATAATGGGGCCTAAGATGAAGGAAGATCATGTTACCAAATTAGAAGTCTAAGTGGGCGAACAAGAGGGATTAATAAATCAACCGATTATGCAGAAATTAATCCTAACTCCAATTACTAAGGACCAGCGACGGAATTTCTAAGCCAAGCAAGCTACTTAATTATGCAACCAAACTAACCTTAAATCCCCACCCCAAGTGAATATTGCCTTAGGAGCGAGGTCTTAGGACATCAATCGAGATTGACATATGTGATTCGAGTTCTTCCATCGTCCCCCATGGGCCCTCAGGGGAACCAATATACCCTAGATTCGCGACGCCTATGATATAAGCTATACAATCCCACAATCCCAATTTAAAATCATCAAAAAAACCCACATCAACACATATTATACTAAAATCACAATCCTAGGTTTAGCATTATCCATAACCTCGAGAAACAAGGAAACTACTCATAAATAATCAAATTATAAACAAGATTCAACAATACCAACCAAGAAGTTAAGATAAAACGAAAATAAAAGAGAAGAGAGAAGAAATGTTTAATAAGTTGAAGAATCCTTGTAAGACTCAGATAATCTTGGCGGGTGTCACAAGACCGTGAATAATTCTGAGTTCTCCGCCAAAGATGGCTTCCTCCTTGAAGAGGAGGAAGAACCTAAATCTAGAGAGAAAAAGAGGAGAGATTCTAGAGGAAGAGTAATTAGAATTGTGAAAATTTAGCAAATGAATTGTGTGTGTAAAAAGGAGGAGAAGGGATACCAATATAGGAGACACTTTCCCACCCTTAATCTACAGAAATTAGACCCTTAGTAAGGCTAAGAGGGTAAAATACAAAAGGGAGTGCTTTGCCCTTTAAAATGTTGTGTTGAACCCTCCAGTCGTGCTTGACTCGGCTTTATCATGAATTCTGGAAAACATCATTTCAGAATTAGCTCTCTACCCAAACATCAAAGTTGTAGATCTTCATCTTACGGTCACATAGCATTTTCAATCGCTTAAATATGAGCTCTTATGAGAATGTTACGGTCAAAATACGAAGAAGACGCTAAAAATGGGCAAAACCGGCCAACCGCTTGACCGGCAACTTCAGGCAACATACTAGATTTACTTCCGGACCAACTGCTAGCCAGCTCAGTCTGGTAGCAGTTCAGCTGGGGTTCTTTTGGAGCGTCCTTTTCGTGCGTCATCTTCTACCGTCGCCGTTTTGAGCCCTTTCCTCTCGTCTTCTCGATCCGACTTCTTCACGACTTTTGTTTGAGACTCAATGGTCTTGAAGTCGGATTTTGGTGCGAAACGTACCAGGCCCATTTGGGCCTCAATTTGTGAGCTAGAATGAGAAAACACATGCGATTAACCTCTTCTTCCGTGTTTCGTCGTTTTGAAGCCTTTTAGAATCTTTTTGTAATTCACAAGTTTATAGTGAGTTATTTTGCCTTGAAGACACCCACAAGTGAATTATAATTTGCGAAAAAAATTTACTGTGTTTGTCATATTTATTTTCGCTATGATAAATTCTAGGTTGGGTAAACCTCGAACCCAACCGTTGTTGCTTTG
Organism: Ajuga chamaepitys; assembly: GCA_958295605.1. Lineage (NCBI taxonomy): Eukaryota > Viridiplantae > Streptophyta > Magnoliopsida > Lamiales > Lamiaceae > Ajuga > Ajuga chamaepitys. Next base: position 19,699,842 of record OY282497.1, on the reverse strand, counting down.
GGACAAGGCACACTTTCACTGTTTTTTACAACTTGGCCAAGGCAGCTCTCTCCCAGAAAGCTTACTACTATAGGATCTTGCAAGCTCTCACAAAACCTTCGCATTCAAGGTCGCAAAAGGGGGAGAATTATGATGAGGAAGCTAACAGTGTTGAAGGTGCCTCAACTAACAAAGCTAATGAAGCCAAGGAAGAGGCGGGTGAATTAAAGCCAGGGGAAAATTCTAATCAAGAGGAAGGTTGTTTCTGTTGTTCTGAAACTATTTGAACAGAGTGGTATATAGTATTTTATATACTGGTAGTTTCTTTTGTTTTGCTGATTAGGATGTTGGATGTTTGTTCCAAAGCTTCTGTGCTTGGACTTTGTTCCTAAGCTTCTTTGTTGCAGGACAGTCATCATTATGTTTCGCTTGAAGGCCAAGGGAGAGATTGTTAATGTGGAAATTTCCTAACATTGTGGCATTAATTGAAAATGCCATTTTTGGATTTCGTTGTGACTAGCGGGTTTAAAAGAAGATATGATTGATGTGGTTATGGCAAGTTTGACAACAAGAATCATTAGTGAAGATCATACCATCAAATTCATTCCATATGAAGAAATAAAACATCCCAAAAATCAAGGAAGAAATCCATACTTACCGTTTGAATCATGATCCTCCAAAAGGCAAATGGAAAGATGATTACAATCAAGGTGTGTACAAAACAAATCAAGCACTTCAGAGAAGATGTCAAGTAACTAGACACTCTCGTCTGTTGTATTCTATCTTAGAGAAGAAAGAGAGTTGTAATATGTAGGTTGGCGTTCTTCTTATCTAAGAACATCATCTAGTTGGTAGGACAAATTCGGGAGAATATTGTTAAATGGGCTTGGGAGATCTCGTGGTGCAGTAGAAGGGATTCTGTGCACCAAGTCCCACTAGGGGACCAGGAGGCGGGGCAAGTAGTTAGGGGTTAATGCGTATAGGATTGGCAACTTAGGAGGGAGTCCTGAAGTTTTGAAAGTCCAAACTGTACTTGTGCACAACACTTCACCAATGAAAGAGGCCTGAAAGGAAGAGGGATTCTTCCTTGAAGAACTCATTATGTTTACTTCATATACTCAGTTCTCGTTCCTTATCAAGTTGTACTATTTCAGAAGAACTCATTATGTTTACTTCATATACTCAGTTCTCGTTCCTTATCAAGTTGTACTATTTCAGAACACCAGACACAAGCACAAGTTTTGATATTTCACAACTCTTGGCTTAGAGCGATGCATATTAGGTTCCCTATTTCGACACTCGAGAATCATTTATAGGTTGTTGTATCTTATACAAACACACCTTGATTCTTTGGAAAATCAAGAAGTATTGAATTGTGTCCAACTCGTTGATAGAGGCAGAATATGGGGCGTTAAGCACCACAATTTTGAAATTGCAATAGATCATTTACATTGCTATGCATTTACATTTTTCTCCTCACATCCGGATTCCTTTGTGGTGTGGTAATCAAGCTTCACTCCATAGTGTGGATAATGCAATAATTATTGCCATATTGTTCGCAGTCAGTATAATGTAGGATTTAGTCACCACTCAACATCTCTTCTACGCTTCAACTGGCAGACATTTTAACATCACCCTTGGTCCAGGATCCATTGTTGCTCTCTTCCAAGGTAGGCAACTTTTATCCACATACATTTCTAACTTTAGGTAGCAATTTTATGACACCTTCAACACGACCAAAAATCACTTTTGGCCCTGTAGAAATGAGTTGTGTCCCATTTTAGCACTAAGGAGTTTATTTGGCCCAACACAACTTTATTAGGTCCAGCGACGTCAATTTCTCCAATCCCCCATGAACTTCTATTTTTTACTTAATTGAAAATTAAAGAAACAACTGAAATTAAAAAAAATAATAATAAAAAAAAAGTGGGTTAGGGTTGGATGGTGTTTTATAAAACAAAAAATGACCGGGTGATGGGCGGGATGGTGTGATATGGTATTAAAACAAAATTGGAGAAAAGGAAAACTCAAACAAGAAAGCTTTGGCCGGAAGGGAAGTGTTAGTGCATGGTCGAGGGGCGGGGGTGGAAACAAATTATTCTTTTCTCTTTATTAATTTTTATTTTTATGTTTTTTTTAGGAAATTTATGTATAGTCCTGATGATGCAAAACCAGATTATATGGTAGGAACTAGCGCCCCCATGTACTATATAATCAATTGTAATATATAAGGCTAGTTTTTATGCAAAAGTCACAATTTGAAGATACAACATAATCATCAGCAGCAAACACCAACAAAAGTCCGTTGTAGGAAGAAATGCTCGGTCGTTGTAAGAAGATTGAAGCAGTAATATTCAAAAGAAAAGTGTGCACATCAAAGTTTACCAGAAACACCGTCCACTGCATACAACATCTTGGATCGTACAACAGACTAATCAGCAAGCAATCAACACAAGGGACAAATCATTCAACAAGTCAGCAATTTCAAAATTCAAATTAGCCAATAGAGTTAAGAAGCATTCTTTTACTCACTATACAGTAATGCACAGACACGTATCCTGACAAAAGTGAAAATAAGACTACAGACTGACATTGTCGCACGTACTCCAACCTACTCTCCCAGCTCAAGGACAATAACGGGGTTTATCGTATCAGAGCATTAAATGTCAATGGGAATCTCTTTAACCTTCGACAAAGAGACATCCTACCACTATTAGTAGAAGAGGTTGAAGACCAAGAAAAGAATGATATTTTATGCATGCACTGAACTTAACAATCAAGCAAGCATAACATCTCACGAGCTTACAATTCAAGATGCAAAGATTCTCAAGCCTCTATAAAGTAAAATCTCGAGAAGTTCTCTATCAATCTTGATTTTTCTCAAGCTAGCCCATTTCTGTAGTTTTTCAAGAAATTCTAGAGGCATCTTCAAGTTTAAGATATCATTTATACCCAACTCATCGAGTGGTATAACGGGAAGTCTTTTGTTGAATCAGATTTTCAAACTAGACTAGTGTAGTTATGATGAACTAGTACAACTAGAGGAGTAACCTTCCGAGGATCTGTGAAAATTAGATGTAAGTGCTAAGTTGAGACTTGAGCATCATGTAACTAAGTTTATACTGTGTAAGCAACATAGTAATTTTTTTCCATATTAGGGAAGAGTGAACCTAGAATGATCATTCCCACCTTCAAACCACTATGATTCTTATGAGTTTATTTTCCTTATCATTATTGGTTTGCTGGTGTAACATAACAGACATCTTTGGTGACCTAACTAAATTCATAGAGTTTTCAAAATTCATATTTTCATAAAACCCTAATTTTTGAAAAATAGCTACAACAATGGAAGCCTTTCTATAAAGGCCAGATGTTTTCCTTTGAGGATTATAAGGATTGGGCAATTAGAATGCAAGAAATTTCATATACAAATGATGCAACATGGGTCGTCGTTACGAAAGGTCCACCAGTAATCATGAAGTTTATTATGGTCGCTAGAATGGATGGTGATCCAGCACCTCCTCCCTGGTGTAAAAAGCATGTCATGAGTGGACTGCTGACGAATGAAAGAGATCTAACTTGGACAACTTGGCAAAAAATGTTCTCTTCTCCACGTCGGACAATGGAACCTTCAGTAAGGTCATAGTGTGCCAGACTACTAAGGACATTTGCGACTTGCTAAGAGAGATTTGCATAGGCTCGGCTATACTTCGTGAGAACAAGGTTAAAATTGAAACCCTGAAATGGAGCTCTTTAAGGCAAAGCTTGGAGACTCTCTAAACAAGACATATGTGAGGTTTTACTTCAATTCTCAATGAGCTAGAATCCGTTGGGAAGGTTTACACCCAAAAGAAGATTAACAGAAAAACAAAGATTGATGCATGCTCACCTCATTCTGCACTTGTTTTTTAGATAGACTATTTATGAAGACAACAAAAAATAAGATTGACGTTGATTCTGATACTTTGATTCTTGATTCTGATGGTGATGTTGTTACCTTCAATAATTTTGATTCTATGAAGTACCCACATGATTTTGAATGTGTTTTTCATATCAGTCTAATTAATCAAATTGTCCAAGATAATTGAGATTATTATTTTGTGATAGGTGATTATGATTTTGTGTTTAAGAATAGTTCGATAGATAGGGATGCACATTGGGGGCGCAATATGGAGATTAAAGATGCTATTATGGTTGTTTACTCTATAATGGAGCAACCTCTCAGGTCACTTAGGACAATTTTTACCTTTATCGGCTTCTTATGAAGTGATTGTATCTTCTTTTGTGCAGACTACCAAGCTGGATGATACACGTTGTGTATGCATGCATTTAGGGCAATTTACGTAGGTATTTTGTAACATTTCATTTGTGATATATTGGACCATTTGACGTGTATTGGCTTGTTTTGTAGTGTTTTCATAGTTTTCAGGTCAAAATGAAGACTTTATGAGATAACACGAAAAAACGGGTCAAAGAAAGGACGAGATGAGCCATGAATTGGGCCGAAAAATAATGCCCAACGACTGAAGATGTGATGCGGTCACATCAGTACGTGACGCGGTCGCGTTGAAAAATGGCTAACAAGGGCAATTCTAAAAGCAACTGATGTGGTCGCGTAAGTTTTTTATCCGGTCGCGTCAAAAGAGGGCTTTATAGCAAATCCGGGTTTCCAAAGGAACTCTTGTCCTAATCACTTAAGGAATTCATCCCTAGCTTATAAATAGAGGCCAAGCTTGTTTTTCAAGACATCATGCACATAGTAGAGAATTATTAGAGTACATTGAAGAGCGAGAAGACGAAGATTGACAAGTCGCCATAATCAGGTTTACTTACTTCTTTTCTAGTTTTTACTTCTTTACAATGTATTCAATGAATACTTGTATGGATTTAATACTAGGCATGAGTAGCTAAACTACTCGTGTCCTAGGGTTAGAGAGTAGTGTTTTATGAAAATGTTTTATTTAAGTTTTTTATTTATAGACATTTTAGTATTTATCTATATGTTCATTTTCTTCCATAACTGAGCATAAATTGATCACTTAGGCTTAGTTTACCCGTTTAGCAATTCCGCTTCGAGAGGAGGGAATTGTTAATAGACGTACAACATACAACGTAGTTGTCTATGACTACGTAGGTAAGGGTTAAGGGTTTTTTTGGGAGTTGCTAGGATTAATTTACTCGAGAGAGTAGTTGTTCTAATTAATCCACGACTTAGTCGCTTCGAGAGAAGGGTTGAGTTATTTAAGTGCCGTCTAATTGATACTAAAATTGGTTTAAAAGTCTATAAGTTTAACTTAATCACTATTGAAGTAATTCATGAAATCGACACCCTAGGATACGTTCTTGTTAATTGGAATTAACTCGTTAGTCAAGTTAGTAATTAATTGAAATTAGTTAGTTTATTAAAATCAATCTCACAATTCGAGTGTCTAGTTAGGATAATCCTAGAAAATTAAGGTATCAAATTATGTTAGCCTGTTGTCTGAGGATTGGCCTTGACTTTCCCTACACATATCTACACCCGTATACTTGATGTATTTCAGGGTTAGAAATTAGGCCTGTCACAAGAACTATAGTCATTGCCTTAACATCTAAAATATGTGCATTTGGGGGAGAATGATAGCTTACATGTCATAATTTCAAATAGGTTGATAGATGTTCAAGAGCATAGTCCTTTGGGGTTTTAAGGAAAAATAAAATTACAATAGGTTGGACCTTAGCTGACATAAAGGGTATTATTCCTTCATTATGCATGCATAGAATTTTGCTTGAACCTTGTGCTAACCTAGTAAGAGATCCTCAATGTAAACTAAATCCTACCCTTTTGGATAAAATGAATGTAGCCAAAGAAGATCAAGATAATATGAATTTTACTTGCCCTTTTGGAATATAGGGTTGGCGTCATATGGCTTTTGGATTATATAATGCTCCTGGAACTTTTCAAAGATGTATAATGAGCATATTTTCTGACATAATTGAAAGTTGCGTTGAGACTTTCATGGATGACTTCACTATGTGTGGTGACCCTTTTGCTTAGTCTCTAGATTGTCCAAGGTTTTTGTAATGATTCATTAATAAAAAACTAGTCCTTAATTATGAAAATGTCATTTCATGATTAAAGAAGGAATAGTTTTAGGTTATGTAGTTTCATCAAGGGGCATTCAAGTTGATAAGGCTAGGATTGATTTGATTACTAACTTGCCATATCCTACTATTATCCTAGATGTCCGAAGTTTTCTTGGTCATCTAGATTTCTATAGACGTTTCATTAATGTCTTTTCAAAGATCGCATTCCCATTGTGCAGGTTGTTACAACAGAATGTTGTCTTTGAATTCGAAGATAAATGCAAGCAGGCTTACGGTATGCTAAAGACGCTCCTCATGTCCGCTCGAATAATTCAACTGCCAAATTGGAGCCTTCCTTTTGAGCTCATGTGTGATGCAAGCAATTAGCTATGGGAGCTTTTCTTGGTCAACGAGTTGACAAGAAAATCCACATCATCTATTATGCCTCCAAGAAGCGGGGCTCTGTTCAATGCAACTACACAACCACCGAAAATGAGCTTTTAACAATTAATTTTGCATTGGAAAATCTAACATCTTTAGTAGGTTTGGAGTACCTGAAGCAATCATAAGTGATCAATGTACTCTTTTCTGCAATAGAATGGTTGAAGCATTAATTTCATGTATGGAGTCCATCATCGTCTAGCCACAATTTATCACCCACGGACGAATGGACAAGCTAAAGTTTCTAATCGAGAAATTAAGAGTATATTGGAGAAAATGGTCACCCCGAACCACAAAGATTGAAGTTTACACTTAGATGACACACTTTGGGCACATACGCATGCACAAACACATATAAAAAACCCACACTTATACAATAGTCCAACCATAATTCGGTGAGTGTGCCTAATTCTCATAATGGTCACCGCAAGATGCCACTCATAATTGTGACTTTTTTAATCACAAGCAGGTATGTGTGTTGTACGTGGTTTGTATAATTTTCTAATATAAATGTTATATAATTTTATTTAATTAAGTTATTTAGAGGTTTATCTGTTATATTAAAAAAATATCGAGATATCTATTTAATTTGAAGTATAATAATATAGGTTAAATCATTTGAATGGGGATGCATACAGAAATACAACATAATTACATAAAATATAGAGATTTGGAGTCTTATATATCCAGAAAAATATATAACACAATTAAAAATCTTATGCATTCTCCAAATAATAAGACCATATACATAACCAAAATATATCTATACATACATTAATATTTTATCACATACACTATGTAAAATAAGAAAATGCAGAAAGCTAAATAAAAATATTGTCACAATAAATATAAATAGGACCATAATGGCATGGCAATATGGGTCTCAACACGCCAACCCGATGCGAACCCAACCCGTTTTAAGCGAGTTTGTGTAGAGGCATGACGGGTTAATGTGTTAAATGGGTTGAACCCACAAAACACGTTAAAAGAATAGGTTAGACGCGACCAAGCTGCATTAACACATTTAACCCAATTAAGTCATTGATAAATTTAGTAAAGAAATATCTTATTTACTTTTATTTTTAAGGTACAATTATAAAATAGTTCAAAATGACGGAAGACATCAAGACATCACGAGTTTGAGTCTTGACAAGAGTGAAGTAGAATTTGTATTTGTTGAAAGTTGAAAAGTAGAAACTCTAATCCACTCTAATATTTCTTTGTATTCATGTTTTTTTATTCTAAATGTAAGTCTTATATTAACTACATCAAGTCAACCAAGTAATTTATTATTTTGAATGTCACTTATATAGTTATTTATGCTTGAGTTGTTTGTGTTTTAGACATTTTCATATATGATTTTTTTACAACTAATGAGCATTAAATTCACACACCAATATATTTTTTTAATTTATGCGAGTTAAATGGGTTAATAGGTCAACATGCAAATTAGAGAGTTTGGTATGGGTTTTGGTTTCCTCGCACATTTAATAAATGGGTTGGGTTTAGTTTTAGTAAATTTATGCACGAACTCCTTACAACCTAAATCAACCAATATTAACACCCTACAACCATAATTCATTGACCACAATAGTGAAATATGATTGCGCAAAATATAGCATAGCATAGTATGTTGTTTTTTTCTTTTCTTTTTTCTATGCTTTAGGGAATAGTATATTGTTATTCTGATAATGCATTAATTACGATGATTAACTTATAATTAGACAATGACTACTTCAATGTGATATGTACAATTTAAAATTAAATCTCGCAAAATCGTTAATTGTTTATTAATGGTATGTTTGTTTTAATGTTTATGGTCAGAGGGGTGCGAGTCAAATTTGTCGGTAAAACTTTTACTCATGTAAATTATAAATCTAGTGTTCATTTTGAAGAAGAACGTTGTAAAATTTATAAAAAAATTGTCAGATAATGATTAAGAAGTGAAATGTATTAGAAAATAAAATAATAATTTATATAACTATTGAAATTAGATCAATCATTCTACTTTTTTAGTGGACTAAACCATAAACAAACATAGAAGAAAGAAGCAATGTTGGTTCCAAGAACTTGTCAGGGTTGAGGGAAAGAAAGAAGAAGGGAGTAAGCAAAAATTTGAAATAATCAGAAGAAATCTTGTTTTTATTCCAATGCATATGGTACTTTGATACCTAATGTTGCAATATCATGACTTCTTGACCCTAATCTGAACTGTTAATATTGTTTGCCCAATTTGTAGTGGCCCATATTATATTATCATAATCGCCCACAAGCCTATCACTAACCCTAGCCCCACACCTATGTATATTGCGTGCTTGCCTTAGATAGGGAGAGTGAGAAAAAAGAGAGAAAGACAAAAGAGAGGCATAAGAGCTTTGTGCTCAAATCGTTTTCTCCTTGTTCTTTCTTTGTGGCTTTGTGCCATTAGGGAGGGGCTTATGGTTGGTGTTCGTTTATGGTCTTGGTAGTGAGTAGAACTAGGATTGGGATTTCGCCTCGAGGTGTCCGAAGTTGACGCGAAAAGTCCGACCAATAGTAGTATCAGAGTCGATTGCAGTATCTCGGTTGGTAATTTGTTCCTTATCAAAAAGCTCCCACCCGCTACCAGTCGCCGTCATTGCTCGCTTGTCTCCGTTGTTCGCTACCCTCCAGTAAATTAAAATTATGTCCAAGGAATTTCGCTTAGGTAAATTTTCCATAAACACCCTTTTATTGCTTTTGGCGTGCTCCAGTGATTCCGGTATTAATTGGATTTGTTCTGCTGATTTCGGTATTTGTGATTTCTATTTCCCGATGACTACGGTTTTTTTAGTTTTTTTTTCTTCAAATTCCTCTTTGTTTCTACATTGTGTGGAATTATATCGTCCTCGGTAAATCAGTTTGGTATACTTCCATTTAACGAAAAATCTAATTTTAGTATTTGAAAACAAAAGATGAAATGTGTCTTAATCCAATAGAAGGTTTTTAGAGCCGTTACTAAATCGTATTTGAAAACTGATGATGATGATAAGATAATTGAACTAAATGAAATTGCATGTTCCACTATTTGCATGAACTTGTCTGACTATTTGCTTAGGAAAGCTGGTATTTTGGAATCTGCAAAAACGCTTTGGGATAAACTTGATGCTATAGTGATACTTCCTTGCCCTAAAAACATTTCCTACTTGCGAATTTTTTATTTAATTCAAACTGGATTTGAGTAAAGATATTGATGATAATCTTGATGTTTTCTTTATGTTGTTATAAGATATTAAACAAACTGATGATAAACATATTAATGATTATGCTCCAAGTGTCTTTTTAAAAATTATTCCTGACTTTTATAACGATGTGAAATATGTTATTAAGTGTGGTAGAAATGATATAAGTCTTTGTACGCTATAAATAATTTGAAGAGTAGGGAACTTGATTCGAGACATTTGGGGTGGTAATAAAAATTCCTGTGAAGTTATGCATGTGAGGGGGAGATCTCAGACTATATCTCAAAAGCAAAAGCTTGCTAATAACAGTGAATCTAGTGGGAAAAAGAATTCTAGGGGGTAAGAAGAGATCTAAATCTAGGTCTAGATTGTGTTATCACTGTAAAGAATGTGGTCATTTTATCAAAGATGGTCTTAAGAAGGATAATCAGGAAAATAATAAGGAAGAGCATGTTGGTAATTGCAACATGGGTGTGATGTTTATGATGTCTGATATGTGTGATTATGCATATGTGAATACTATATCTTCTTTGTCTGAGAACGAGAGGGTAGTTGACTGTGGTTGTACCTTCCATATGTATCCTATTATAAATTTGTTTTCTAATTACAAATAGCTCAATTTTGGCTATGTGTTACTTGGAAATGAGAATAAATGCAATGTGTGAGGAACTGGTGATATATGTCTTAAATTTTCTTATGGCTCTATGTTTACTTTCAAGAATGTTAGACATGTTCCTAATTTATCTCATAATTTCTTTTCTCATGCTACTCTTGAAAATGATGGTTTGGAGACAAAATGGGGGAAGGAAGTTATGAAAATTTTAAAACATCCCTTGTTGTTTTCAAAGCTAAAAAGAAAAACCTGTATGTTTGTCATGTTGACCCTGTTCTTGACTATGTGAACTCTTTGAAAGATGATAAATATGTGTTATGGCATAACAAATTTGGTCATATAAGTAACAAGGGTCTTGATATGTTGCATAAAGGTGGTCATTTTTGTAATGATAAGCTATCTTCTGTGGCCTTTTGTGAATCACGTGTGTTAGGTAAACAACATAAGGTGACATTCCCCATTACCGCTTACCCAAATCAGTCTAAGTGTACATGAAATGCTTGAATATATTCATGCTAATGTTTGGGTCCTTCTAGTGTTTCTATTCATGGTGGCAAGAAGTATTTACTTACCTTAGTTGATGATTTTTCTAGAAAAGTTTGGGTTAGTTTGCTGGAACACAAATATGATGTTTTTTATAATTTTAAAAACTAGAAACCTTTGGTTGAAATTTAAATGGGAAAGAAATAAAAACCATCTGAACTGATAAAGGCCTTGAATTTTGTGATAAGGAATTTGAGCAGGTGCGTGCTTCTTATGGTATTAAGTGTTACAAATTGTGCCTTATACATCTCAGCAAAATGATGTTGTTGAACGCATGAACATACCACTCTTAGAGAAGGTGAGATGTTTGCTATCCTCATCTAGGCTCTTTAAAAAAATTTGGGGTGAGTATGGTTGTGTTGCTGCTTATTTGATAAATAGGTCCCAATATGTTCCCTTGGGAGGGAAATTGCCTGAATATGTTTTTTCAGAAAAACCTCTTAATTTGGCCAAGTTGAGAGTTTTTTTAGGGTTAATTCGAGAAATTTTTGGTGTGCTGCTTATGTGCATAAAAAAGGTGATAAGCTTGACCCTAGATCTAAGAAATGTGTTTTCTTGGGATATCTTGAAGGGGTTAAGGGCTATAGACTGTGGATCAGAAGTGAACTAGGCTTTAAGTTTATGATAAGTAGAGATGTTATTCTCAATAAAAATGAATTTCCTTGTTCACATGCTCCTTTACCTGTTTTTGTTCCTGCATCTGATCCTGCTCCTTTTGAGGTCGAGCAATTACCTGTTGTTAACCAATCAGAAAATACTCTTGAATTGCCTGATAATTTGGATAATTTACATGTCTAAAATCAAGAGAATGCTTCTAAAGAGGTGGAACATGATATGCATGAGTTTCCATGATAAGCATGATATGCATGAGTTGCATGATGAGCATCATGTAACATGATTATCAGCTTGCTAGGGATAAAGTTAAAAGGAACCACTAGGAAACTTAGAAGATATGATGTGTTCAATATGCCTATGTGACATATCTCTGAGTTTGCATTTAATGTGTTTGAGTGATTTGAATGCAATGAAACCAAGATGTATTGTGAAAACTTAGAATCTAATATTATGGTAAACGGTTTGATGCTATGAAAAGTGAAATGAATTCCTTGTATGTAAATCAGACATGGATTCTTGTTCTTAAACCTGCAAATTGTTATGTTGTGGACTATAAATGGTTGTTTAAGATTAAGGAAGAATATGAAAATGTTAGATTTTTTTTTAACGAAGAAAATATTATATTTAAAGCTAGACTTGTTGCCAATGGATTTACTCAAAATGAGGGAATTGATTATGCTGAAATCTTTCCTCCTATTGTCAAGTTCATCACTATTCGTATTAAGCTTGTATTAGTTGTGCATTTTATTTGAGAATTATGAAAGTGTGCATTTCTTCGTAATATATAGTGGTTGGGTATGCAGTTTACCCAACCCAGAGTTTAAAACACATCAGAAATAAAGATAACAAGCAATGTAAAAGTTTCCACAAGTATTAAACAACTTGTGGATGCCTTCAGGGCAAAATCACTCACTATAACACAGTGATTTGCAAAAAGACTCAGAATGTGAATCGAGACAAACTTCGATTCACACTTCTAGAATCCTAAAAGAATGATTAACCATAGTCTAGAGTACCAAATAACCTATCAAACACTATCCTAACAAGTATCCTAACAAAGGCTATTCAAATTCGTGAGAAATCTGAATATTACTAAAATTGGACACTTAGGTTGAATAGGAGGTTTACTAAACCCTCTAAACAACACAACAACAAGACAAACTAGCTCACTTCACTCGTATATTTGCATCTATTCTGTTGTTCGTTGAAGCTCTATTTATAGTCCAACAAGTAGCTCGAACAGTACTCTCAAATAACCACCTCCTCCTACGATTGTGGACATTGGCAGTTAATGGCCAACAACCCCAATACTTAGGGTAGTCGAAGGAGACTCGGTCCTCTTAGTTTAGGACTTGATCTTCGGCCTTCTTTATCTCAACCGACTAGAACTTAGTCTTCAACTCTTCTAAATTATGCCCATGTCACTGCAATAATGTTAGTAATTCGACACACAAATCTCACATCAATTCGGCACAAATAATCTAAGACACCTTGGTATATAAAATGATATAAGTGTTTAAATGTATAAAAGGCAAAACTACTAAATAGGAAATTTAGTTAAGAGTTTGAGTATTCAAACTCTTAACTAAATTTCCTATTTAGTAGTTTTGACTTTTATACACTGAAAACACTTATACCCCCTTTTTGCTTTTTTTACACAAAACTAAACATAATAGCCCAAAACATAAATTCACCCAAAATATCAGATATCCTAAATAAATAATACCCCAAAAAAATCTCATAAAGAAATATAGGTAAATATAAATGGGAAAAACGATAAAACATCTAATAGAAACCAAAACCAAAAATTCCATTAAAACAATTCAAAAAACATTCAACACAACCAACCATAATATCAAATTATTTAAAAAAAAAACACCAAACATCCTGCATCACATAAAACATTTTAATCAGTCATCATCTTTATCCTCTTCCTCTCTAGACTCTTCTCCTTCCTCTTCTTCTTCATCAGCTTCTTTCTCCGTGTAGTAGGCTTATACAATGATACATCGTCGTTGACCTCTCCTCTTCGGACTGCCTCCTCAAATTGACTTGACTTCATTTGATCCCTTGCACTTGCTTCCGGATTGACTGCGGGGTCAGCACCACCCTCGATCTCGACATTAGCTTCAATGTCGGTTGTACTGCTACCTCCCCCTTTTGTGAAGAAACTGAGGTAAGCAGATTATCTCTAATTTTCATGAGGGCGGTGATTTGGGAAGTGAGCATTTGGACTTGATGAATCACGAAGGACTGATTCAAAACTTGTTCAGAGGTTGAGGCAGTATTGGGGTCAACCTCCACAGCATGTTCAGCATCACTATCAATCTAGGGCAGATTTATGAATCAATCAGTAGAGATGATGGTAGTCTGGTTTTTTAGAACCGGAGGCATAACAAGGTCATAGCCTATGGCATTTGGCAGACCTTGAGAACTTAAGATGTTGTAGATGAGAGACAGGAACTGCAGCTCAAACTTTTTTTTTCTAAGCATGCGACATGACGTACTTGAAGGTTGCTCTCCAAAATTCACATAACATCATGTGCCTATCTTATGGAGCAGAATGCCTTGATCAGTTGTGGTGTTGGTTGACGGCCACCAATTGCGCGCAAAAAATTTATGTAGACCTGTGTACAACTGATTGAGAGCTGAGATTTTAAAAGGGTCTTGGCACTTCTTAATTTTACCACCTGTAAGAACGGAAGAAACTTCATCCATACCATTGTAAATGGCAGTTTCAGGCTCACTTCTCATGCTTAACTCCTCGTTGATGATCTGTGGAGTAAAATTATAGATCTTTCCATGAACGTACACCTTGCCGTAGAAGCAAGATTGAGGACCACCCACATTCTTCAGTAGATTAGCGTAAAAATACCTAATTGTCTCCTCATGATAAGGAGGAGCAGAGATGACAGTTGGTAAAAGACCACGCTTGTCAAGCAATTGGTATATACCAATATTGTGAAGCTGGCTTACATTGATCCTCCTCTTAGGACAAATCATTCACCTCTCATACTTAGGCCAGTCAACAACACGAGAATAGAAGTAAAAATCATCATTACAAGCACTAGAAAGTTTCTGGAGATCCTTCTTCAGCAGATGCTTGTCAAATGCCTCGCCTATCAATCTCATTGGTTGATGGGCTTCGCTCTTCTTCTGCCTCTTGGATGGAGGCGCATGTGATGAAGTTTTAACAGTTTTCTTCTTCTTTCTCGTCTTGTAATTAGTAGCCTTTAGCACTTTCTTTGTTAACCTAGATGACCGTCTAGGTTGCTCACTAATTTATGCTCCAATGGTCCTCTTATGAGACCCAAAAAAACCCAAGTCAGCATCGTCGGGGGCATCCACGTTAAAAGGATGACCATGATCACCAGGAAACTTAGTGGTGATCAGAGTAGGAACAATTGTTGCTTCCCTTACGAATGAACTATCAGGATTTTTTGGAGGGAAATCTCGTTTTGTAGATGCTAGTGGAGCAGTTTCGGATGACGATGGTCTAGCATCATCTTGAGGGGTTTCAAAGTGGGCTGGTGGCAGAACCAGAATTGCGGCAAGAAACTCAGAATTGTAGGAGACATGTCCATGGGTGTCCTAACTGTGGGCCAACTCCAATTTCAGACGAAGAAGCAGCAGTGGTTGGACGAACAGGTTAAAGTATGATTAAAGAATTCAACCCTTGATCAAGTATTCAACCCTTGATCAAGTATCCCCTTGTTTCAAGCAATCTATGTAATTAATGTCACTATCCAATTGGTTAGCCTTAGAACTCCTACTCCAAAATTGATAACAAGCTATATCAATCTTGTTGTCTCTTAAGTATGATTAATCAAAATAAGCTCTTCAATTAATCCTACTCAACTTATCAAATCCTAAAACAAGCTCTTTAAGAATCAATAGTCGAGTGCATTAAGAATTAAGACAACGGAGCAGATTCGACATAAACCTCGTAAGTTCGGTTCTAGTGGTCGAACTCTATGTTATCCCCAATAAAATAAATTTATTGTTTGCTACACGGGAATCGGATTCATAACAATTAGGGATTATAAGCCCAATTCTAGCAACACACTAACAAATATCCAAATGGGCGATCAAACCACAATAATTCATAAGTGCGAATCACCAATCCCAAATAACATAGAATATTCCAAAAACATAATCCAATCGGTTAACAACCGTAGAAATTACATAAACATTCTCAATCCAAGGTTCAACTAATGATCAAGGGTTGAAATAAGGGTGCTAGCCACCCATTACACCTAATACAATCAGTCAATCGAAAGAAATACAATAAAACATGATAAAATTATAGAATAAACCAAGAACTTGGGTTGAGGAATGAAAGGCCTTCAATCTTTTTCCCCATGTAGTCCTTGTGGATGATAGAGGCTGGAAAAATGTGTTATTGGATGTCAAAAGATAGGTAAAATTCGGAATGGACCTTATATATATAGGGAAGAGTTATCACTTCAGTTTTAGGCAAAATCATATTCAGAATTTTAAAACAGAGTAGAGGATCTCGGCCGAGATGCAAGTGTGTCTCGGCCGAGACGTGAAAAAAGGGGATTTTCTGCTGGTGAATCGAGGGCTGATCCCGATCGAGATGCAAATGTGTCTCGGCCGAGACGTGGGAAAGAGGATTTCAGGGCCTTTTAGGGTTTGGCTTATCTCGGCTGAGATTGGGTTTCATCTCGGCAAAGATCTTGATCTCTTGAATTTCTGGACTTTCCCTGGAGGGTCATCTCGGCCGAG
Source organism: Ajuga chamaepitys (assembly GCA_958295605.1). NCBI lineage: Eukaryota > Viridiplantae > Streptophyta > Magnoliopsida > Lamiales > Lamiaceae > Ajuga > Ajuga chamaepitys. The sequence continues at coordinate 19,683,636 of OY282497.1, read as the reverse complement.
ATGCAATGCCTATCTCGGCCGAGATTTTCAGCTTCTCAAAACTTCAGGATTTCCCTGGGGAGTCATCTCGGCCAAGATTTGTATCCCGTCTCGGCCGAGATCATCCTTTAGCCCTGTCCTTTGTTGCCTCGATCGATCCACCGACTCCGCGATCGTTTGATGCTCTTTTTCGATCCCTTTGCACCTGTTTTAACACAAAAATGAACCCAACACATTATTTTGCCCAATGAGAATAATATGCACGAAGTACACGTGAAATTGCACAAAACAACACTAAAATGACACTTAAAGCATCTTAAAGTGTGTGCACGAACACATGTACCAACCATGCAAAATAAAATAGGTTCATGCAGAGATTGGATTAACCTATAATTAAACATGATATGGTTCAGTTTTATTTTTCAAAGTTTCATGAATATGATTTTGGTTCAATGAATTTTTAATCCACCGTTATTTTTTTACAAGAGATCACGATATTCCTAGTACCATGTCCCGAGCTACTTGGTGCTTTAAGATTAAAAGAACTAGTAAGCATAATTTTTCGGCTTAGACCACACTTCATTGTGACTGCCGTGCCTCCAGTTTACTTCATCACTTAAACTCTTTCCACACTTCTTCTTTTTACTCAATAAAAAAATATTTTTTGTACTAATATCATTTTTTTTTTTTTTGTTGACTTATAAAGAACAAAATAGAACTACAATCATTTTAGTTGTAAATCAACACACTATACTACTATATGCAACAAAATGAGATAAAACAAAAGTAGTGCAGATATGCAAAACTGGGATTGCCTCTATATACTCCTCATTGGATCAAACAAAAGCCAAAAGACTTTCTCAAACTAGAAAAACTCTCATGATCTAGAGCCTTAGTGAATATGTCTGCAAGCTAATTCTCAGTGGAAATATGATCAATGCAGATGATATGTTTTTCAACTAAGTCTCTAATGAAGTGATGTCTTATATCAATGTGTTTGGTTTTAGAATGTTGTACAAGATTTCTAGAGATGTCTATGGCACTGAAATTATCACAGTATTAGGTTACAACTTTGATTTGAAACCCATAGTCATCAAGAACCCGCTTGAACCACAATAATTGTTCACATGAGCTTCCAGCTGCAACATATTTGGATTCAGCAGTGGGAAGAGAAATGCAATTTCATTTACGACTATGCCATGACAAAATTCAAAATCACCTGCCCAGTCAGTGTCAGCGTAGTCAACTAATTTGGTGTCGGTATACTTGGAGTACCAAATTCCCTAGTCAACCGTACTTGCAGCATACCTTATAATTCGCTTCACAGCCTTCAAATGAGAGTCTTTGGGACAGACCTAATATACAAGCATACAAACATACACTGTTATGGAAAATCAAGATCACACAAAAGGATAAACTCTGTTCGGTCGAAAAACTCAGGAATTTGGCCGAACACACGCTAACGCAAAAAACGAAAGAAAAATGAACACAGGGAGCTTTACGTGGTTCGACCAGTGATGATCTACATCCACGGAGGTTCTATGCACCTCAATTCACTTCACTACACAAGCAATTACAAGAATAACCAAGAATCTAGTAAACCCCCAATTCACAAGCCGAATTAGAGTATAAACCCTAGAAATCTAATTCTCTCACTAGTGTAATGTAAATAGAGGTAAAACTTGATAAACTAGCTCGCAATTACAAGGGCTTTATATCTGTATAAGTGTTGTAGATCATCTCCACGTGATGAGGAAGTTATAATAGAAAGAAGTTGAAAATGCTGCAAGTTGCAGGAATGGCTTCTACAACGGTTTCTCATGCAACGGATTATATCCGTTGCGCATAGCAGTTAATAACCAACTCAGACCCGGTTTTCCTTAAACCCTTTCACTGCTTTGACTCAGAACCCGGTTTCCTGGACTGGTTCTTTCAGATCCAAACCCGGTTCTAGATTCCCAACATCTTATTCTTCATACAAATACTCACTTGATGAAATTGAACTTATGCTCACAAATCTCCACCTCAATGAACTTAAGTGCATCTCCTTACCTCAAACTCACTTGTTCTTCTACCAGCTTAAACACATTGTTCAAGCCTAATTATGCTCGAGCAATGCCCAACTTTGTTCCCAGGAACTGCCTTGGTCAAGAAATCAACAGCATTGTCTAGAGTATGAACCTTCTTAACTTCCACAGAACCTGAATCTATCACATCTCATGCAAAATGTAACCATACATCTATATGCTTGGACTTCTCACGGAATGCTTGGTGTTTAACCAAGTGAAGTGCACTCTGATTATCATAAAGAATGGTCACACATTTCTGCTTAATCCCCAGATCCTGAGAATCCCTCTCAGCCACAAAGCTTCCTTGATTGCATCAGTTAATGCAATGTACTCAGCTTCTGTCGTGGACAAAGCTACTACTGACTGTTGCACACTTCTCCAACTAATTGCAGTCCCATATAGTGTAAACACATAACCAGAAATAGATCTCCTTGTGTCTACATTTCCTGCAAAGTCAGTATCTGCAAATCCCACCAATGGAACAGTAACATCAGCTTGTTTTTCAAACTTCAATCCTAAGTTCACTGTTCCTTTTAAGTATCTCAACACCTGTTTTAAGGAATCCCAGTGAGCTTTCCCAGGATTTGACATGTACCTGCTAACCAAAGACACACAATAGGCCAAGTCAGGCCTACTACAGATCATGCCATACATCAAGCTACCAACACCACTTGCATATGGTATATTATTCATGTAATTCACTTCTTCTGCAGTCTTTGGACTTTGTTCTTTGGACAATTTAAGTTGTTTATTTACTGGAACACTTAGAGTTTTGGCCTCATGCATATGAAACCTCTCTACTACTTTCTGAAGATAATGCCTTTGTGAGAACCACGAAATTCCAGAATCCCTATCTCTTAAAATGTTCATGCCCAATATCTTCTTTGCATAACCCTAGGTCTTTCATGCCAAATTCTGTACCCAACTTCTTCTTCAGCAACTGTATTTTATGCTTAATTTTACTTGCTATAAGCATATCATCAACATACAATAGGAGATACACTTGATCAGACTTAGAATCCCTCTCAAAGTATACACAACTATCATATAGACTTCTGATGAACCCTGCCTTCAACATGAACTCATTGAACTTCTTATTCCATTGCCTTGGACTTTGTTTTAACCCATAGAGTGACTTCTTGAGAAAGCACACCTTCTCTTCACTTCCTGGAACCACAAAACCTTCAGGTTGTTTCATATATATGTTCTCAACCAAGTCACCATGTAGAAATGCAGTTTTAACATCTAGTTGTCATAATTCCATGTCTTCTTATGTCACTTTGGATAAGAGAAGTCTGATAGAGCAGTGCTTCACCACAAGAGAGAACACCTCATTAAAGTCAATACCTTCTCTTTGAGTGAAGCCTCTTGCAACAAGCCTGAGAAGTCTGATAGAGCAGTGCTACACCACAAGAGAGAACACCTCATTAAAGTCAGTACCTTCTCTTTGAGTGAAACCTCTTGCAACAAGCCTTGCCTTGTATCTTATCCTCTCTGTGTCTCCAGCTTCAATCTTCTTCTTGTAAATACACTTGGAACTCACTAGCTTTTGTCCCTTAGGCTTATCTACCAGCTTCCAAGTGCCATTTCTCTCTAGAGACTTCATCTCCTCCATCATTGCACTTATCCAATGCTCACATTCACTGCCACTGATTGCTTCTTTGAAACTCTGTGGTTCTTAATGCTCTATGTCTTCAGCAATGCTTAGTGCATAATACACACTTCCTGCTTGCCCATAGAATTCTGGTCTTTGTATTTGCCTTTTTGGTCTATCTCTGGCAATAATGTAATTTCTTAAGTTTGGGTTTTCAGTTTGCACATCATCTTCTTCAAATGAACTTTCACTTGAGTGTTGATTCAAATCATTATTCCTTGAGGATTGTCATCCATTTGAGGCTCCACCTGAGCTAATACCCTTTCTGCTTCAATAGCACCATCAAACTCTTCTTGACTTCCAGTGGAGTGGTATCCCGTTACTGATTCATTGAACTTAACATCCCTGCTTATCATGAGCTTCTGATTTCCCTGTTCCAAACACCATAGCCTATACCCTTTAATTCCTTCTGTGAATCCTAAGAACACACATCTTTGTGCTCTTGGATCAAGTTTGTCTTGCATAATATGGGCATAGGCAAGACATCCAAACACTTTCAAATCTGCATAGCTTGGGACTTTGCCACTCCATACTTCTTCTGGAGTTTTGAGCCCTAGAGATGATAAAGATGACTTGTTGATTAAGTAACATGTTGTACTAATTGTTTCACCTCAGAAAGTCTTTGGCAATCCAGCATCAATCAGCATACACCTCACTCTATCAAGTACTGTTCTGTTGAATCTTTCTGCAACACCATTCTGTTGAGGGTTCATTGGAATTGTTCTATGTCTTGTGATACCTTTCTCATCACAAAATTCAGTAAACTCACTAGATAAGTACTCTAATCCATTGTCAGTTCTCAAATGCTTGAGCTTCTTCCCCCTTAAATTCTCCATTTGAATCAACGATGTTTTAAACTTTGTGAATGCATCACTCTTGCTTCTTAACACAAACACCCATACTTTCCTACTGAAATCATTAATAATGGACATAAAATATCTTCCTCCTCCATGTGTTTCAGTTCTTGATGGACCCCAAATGTCTGAGTGAACATAATCTAGAGGTTCTTGAGTAGTATGAATCCCTTTAGCATAAGGCAGCTTTTGTGATTTTCCTAATTCACACTTATCACAAAACTCAAGTGTTTGATTCCCTACATCTCCAATTATGCCTCTCTTGGATAATTCCTTTAATCCTCTCTCCCCAATGTGCCCTAGCCTCTTATGCCACAGCATCAGTTCATTCTTGCCAAGAAACCCACACAACCAACAACAGGTTTTCCAATCAAAATAAACAAACCATTGTGTTGTTTTCCTTTGATCACCAGTTTATGTCTCTTAGTTATGTGCAAGTGACCATCAACAGACTTAAATTCACATCCAGTGGCAATGAGAGATCCTAGAGAAAGTAAATTCCTCTTGAGACTAGGTACATACCTCACATTGATGATGGTTCTTGTAACTCCATCAAACATTGTAACTCTCACTGAGCCAGTGCCTTGAACCCTGCAGGAATGATCATTTTCCAGCAGGACACACCCTCCATCTTCTTTCTTGAGATTTTAAAACCAATCTTCATGAGGACACATATGGAAGGAGCATCCAGTGTCAAGAACCCACTCCTTCTCCATCTTTGAGTCAGTGATAATCAGAACTTCTGGTATGTCTCCTTCATTTTCAACAGCAGCAGCTTCAGCTCCTTGGCCTTATTTTTTCATCTTCTTTAGTGGACAATCCTTCTTTAGGTGTCCAAATTGTTTGCATTTGAAACAGTTCCTGTTTTCCACCCAATCTCTAGGTTTCTTAAAACTGTCATTTCCACCCTTTGAATCTTTTGAAGTTTGGCCCTTCTTCTTTTGATTATTTCTTTTGAACTTAATGTTCAAACCTTCAAAGATTGATTTGGTTTCTTGTCTCCTTGATTCTGTAAACATTTGGTTTTCAAGGCAGTGATAATTGGGTCATAACTCAACTTATCTTGCCTTCCAAACATCAGAATATCTTTAAAGCTCTCCATAGATCTTGGCAGAGCATTGAGCACCATCAAGGCTTTGTCATCATCTTCAATCTTGACACCCAGATCCTCCTGTTCATCAATAAGCTTTGTAAATTCATCTAACTGGTCAGAAATTACCTTGTCATCCACCATCTTGAACGCCAATAGTTTCTACTTGAGGAATAGCTTATTAGAAACTTACTTGGATTGGTACAGCTCCTCCAGCTTGGTCCATGCCTCGATTGTAGTCTTGCATCTGGATATCTCCCTTAAAGGCCTATCCCCAAGACATAGGATGATTAGGCTTAATGCTTTCTGATCCACATCACCATGTTTGGGCTTATCAGCCTCCACCCACTGATCTACAGGCTTTAGGGCATTTGATAACCCATTTTGCACCAATATGACCTTCATCTTGATCTTCCATAGAGAGAAATCATTCTTCCCAGAAAACTTGTCCAAATCCATCTTGATTTCTGCCACTCTCCTCTTCTTCTTGTGTGAGAACCCTTCCCACAGACAACGCCACTTGTTATGGAAAGATCAAGATCACACAAAATGATAAACTCTATTCGATCGAAAAACTCAGGAATTTGGCCGAACACACGCGAACGTAGAAAATGAAAGAAAAATGAACACATGGAGCTTTACGTGGTTCGACCAGTGATGATCTACATCCACGGAGGTTCTATGCACCTCAATTCACTTCACTACACAAGCAATTACAAGAATAACCAAGAATCTAGTAAATCGAATTAGAGTATAAACCCTGGAAATCTAATTCTCTCACTAGTGTAATGTAAATAGAGGTAAAACTTGATAAACTAGCTCGCAATTACAAGGGCTTTATATCTGTATAAGTGTTGTAGCTCGTCTCCACGTGATGAGGAAGTTATCACAGAAAGAAGTTGAAACTGCTGCAAGTTGCAGGAACGGCGTCTACAACAGTTTCTCATGCAACGGATTATATCCGTTGTGCATAGCAGTTAATAACCAACTCAGACCCGGTTTTCCTTAACCCCTTTCACTGCTTTGACTCAGAACCTGGTTTCCTGGACCAGTTCTTTCAGATCCAAACCCGGTTCCAGATTCCCAACATCTTATTCTTCATACAAATACTCACTTGAAGAAATTGAACTTATGCTCACATACACTATACATAATATTTGGACAACTTGTTGTTTAGTAAAGTAAGTTGCCATTCATAGATCGGTAAAAGGTTGGGCTAACATCCTCCCCAACATTGTCTTTACAAATCTTTTGGCTAGAACCTATAGAAGTTCTTATATGTTTAGCACCATCAAAATTGAATCATTTTATTAAATTCCTAGTATACTTGCTTTATAACATGAAAATGGCATCTGAAGTTCATTTTATCTGTAAGCCTAAGAAAATGATTGTTCACCTACTATGCTCATTTGAAATGTGGAAGACATAGCTCTAATGAATTCATTAAGTAGAACTTATGAGGTTGAACCAAACACTATATCATCTACATAGATTAGAGCAACAACAATGGAAGATTTGTTTGTTCAATAAACAAGGTTTTTGTCAACCTCTCCCCCAACGAACCCAAATTCAGTGAGGAATTCAGTTAAGTGGCCATACCAAGCTCAAGGTGTTTGTTTCAAACCGTACAGGGGTTTCTTAAGCTTGTATATACATGATCTGGTTTGAATTGATCTTCAAAGCCTTTTAGCTACTCAACGTAAACTTCCTCATTTAACCTTCCATTTAAGACTACAGCCTTGATATCCATTTAGTGCAATGTGATTCCAATATGACATACAATTGCTAGGAGTAGTCGGATTGACTCGATTCTAGCTATAGGTGCGAAGGTTTCATCGAAATCCACCCCCTCAACTTGCATATAGCCTTGAGCTACTAATTATGCCGTATTACAAATCACCTTGCCCATTTCATTAGTTTTGTTCTTAAAGATCCTTTTGGTACCAATGACATTATTATCCAAGGGCCTAGGCACAAGATACCAAATATCATTTCGGGTGAATTGTTCAAGTCCTCGTGTATGGGATTGACCAAAAAATTATCTTTAAGACCCTTAGTAGTATTCTTGGGTTCAATTAAGGAAACAAAGCAGGAAAGATGTACCTCATTGCCTGTGGAGGACATGCAAACCAACCTAACCATGTTTCGTGTTCGCTCTCCTTCACCAACATTTCCCATCACCTAAGACAATGGATGATCATTTCTAACTCATGCAGGAGAATCACCACGACTTGTAACCTGGAGATTTGGATCAGTTTCATCATCACTTTCCTTAAGTTCAATTTTAGTGATGGAAGTTGGTCTAGGGTCAACTGCAATTCCATTTTCAACTACTTTTCGATCATCAATCAAATCCTCTACATCATCATGTTCAGTCTTTCTTGTAGAATCAACATAATCATCGAAGAAAACATTGGCAGATTCTTGGACGCCTAGTCAAAAGATTATAGATCATATATGCATGACGATTTAAAGCATAGCCAAGAAAGATCCCTTTGTCGCCTTCATAATCAAATTTTGAAAGATTTTCTCTATCATTCAAGATGAAATATACAAATCCAAAATTTTTGAAATAGTTAAGATTAGGCTTCCTTCCTTTTAAGATCTCATATGGGGTCATGATGGTGCCTAGTCTTAAGTACACACAGTCAACAATATGACATGTAGTGTTCAATGCTTCAGCCAAAAAATGCTTTACAAGTCGTTTAGAGCTAAGCATCACATGTACCATTTCTTATAGGGTGTGGTTTTTCCTTTTAGCAGCTCCATTTTACTGAGGAGTTTTAGGAGATGAAAACTCTTGAAAAATACCCTTCTTTTCACAAAACTCAGAAAAAGAAGTGTTTTGAAATTCTTTTCCATGATCGGATCTAATATGAGCAATGGCGGTACTGTGCATGTTCTTAAATCTAGTAAATAAGATTTTGAATGTTCTAAAGGCATTTGATTTTTCACGCAAGAAAACACCTAAGTAAATCGAAAAAAATAATCCATTATCACATATGAATACCTCTTAATAAAGTAGCTCAAAACATCGAGTGGTAACAGCAGGCTAGCCTAGGGGTTGGACAACCTCGTGACTAACACGAGTCTATTTACCCTTTTGGCAATCACCACAAACAAAACTTTATTTCTTCTCAAGTTTAGGGATACCTTTCACGACTTCAAATATCACCAATCTGTCCAAACTTTGAAAGTTCACATGTCCCATCTTTTGATGCCACAAAATTATGTCATTAATTTGGGCTCAATTGTACCTTAGTTCACCAACTAAATATCAATTACCAGCTGATCTTCGGCCAGTCATAACATGATTGTTTGAACAATCGAATACATAATATGAGTTGTGTGTGAACTTAACTTGTAAATCATCATTGCAAAATTGACAAATACTAATCAAATTAGCAAATAGTCCCTTCACATGATACACGTGTTAGGGAAACCTAGAACATTTAGAGTTCCTTTTCTAATAATTTGTCCATTAGACCCTCCTCCATAGGTCACACGACCTCTTTCACATGGCACATAACTAGTTAGGAAATTCTTATGTCCATTCATGTGGCGATAGCAGCCAATATCAAAGTACCAAGAACTCGAGATGTTAGTTCTGAAAGCAGTAAATGCAACAATGCATGGTAAATTGGAGTTACAGACCCACATATGTGTTGGAGAAGATTTTAGTTTTTGGACAACCTAGTTACTACGGGGTTTGGCTAACCTCGGAGTCAACCCCTTATCGATTTTTACATCAGAATTCACCTTTTGGCAAAACGGTTTAACGTGACCAGCAATTAAGCAGTAATGACAGATGGATTTTTGTTTTCTTTTACCTTTTAGTAGTTTAGGTGATTTAGAAGTTTCATCAACGCAATTCAACTCTCTCTCTCGAACAAAGGACATTCCATTACTAATTACAATATTAGTTTCCCTAAACTCATTATATCCTAATCCAGTATGATCATTCCTACCAATAGCTAAGGCTTCATCAGGTTTAGAAGTACCTGAGTTTAACATTTTAAAGGTTTCAGATGCTTCTTCCAATTTGACCTTTGCAGCTCCAAGTTTAGCATCCTTTCTAGTCAGGAGTACCTCCAAATGTGTCACCAGCTCATGGAGGCTATTTTTCTCTTTATTCAGCTTGCTCATATCTTGACATTATTGCTTCCACTTTTTTAGTAGCTCAAAATAGACCGCTTTTATTTCTTCCACCACTTTAATTGTTTCATCATCACTCTCCCCTTATGGTTCTTTTTCAAATGAAGTGTTGAAACAGAATAGATTGAGATAGTAACTAGAGTCATAAGTTTCTGAAACTAAGTCACCAATTAGGTTAACTACTGACTTAACTTCAGTGTCATCTAGTGAGCAACTTTCCTTGATGCTTGAAAGCATGGTTGTTTCGTCTATCACTGCTTCAAGTTCCAACTCGATCATCATCATCACTTAAGGAGACCCAGTTCTATGAAGGATTTTGGCACATTCATTTGCATAATGTCCAAAACCTTTGCATGCATGACACTGAATTGAATCCATATTTCTAGACTCATATCCCTAGTGATGTGAAAAAGCTCTTCGAGCTGGTGGGGTTGAAACTTGGTGGTGTCCTCTTGGGTGGTGACTCCTTCTGAGTAGATGATCTTGGCGTGTTCAAAGACTTATTATTCAACCTCCTCATCACCGAATTGATCTTTCGGGTGAGTGAGTCAACATTAGCTCCCTCACTTATCTCATCCAGCTCCTCGTGATCCTCTTCATTTGAAGTTACCGATTGCTTGGAAGATTCTCCTTCATCAATCCGCAATGTAACATTCTTCCCCTTGTACAACTATTTCTGATGATTCATGCATATTGATCTCATATGTTTGAAGAATGCTCATGAGGGTGGTGAGCTCCATAGTGGTAGTGTTTTGAGCTTCTTTAATGGCTGAAACTTTGACATTAAATCGATCGGGTAAAGATCGAATAGCCTTATACACAACATTCTTGTTTCCTATGGGGACACCCAAATCTGAGGCCTCATTAACAATGTCGAGGGTCTTATTGAAGTAGACTTTAAATAGTCTCGTTTTCTTCCGTTCGAAGATTCTCGAATCAAACTGTAACCATACAAAATCGTGACTCTCTAACACTATCGTCCATTTTATAGTGATGTTGGAAAATATCCAGGTATCTTTCTCCATTTTACACAGTTCGATCAACTTGAACACATTCATGTCGACTGCCAGAGTGATAACATTGAGAGATCTTTCGTTGTAGTTGGATGCTTCAAGCTCTTCTCGTGTCCATTGAGCTTCGGGCTTCTTAACCCTTTCATCATCACAATCAGTGATCATAGGAAGCTTCCATCCTTCAACGACAACCCTCCAGGCTCTCACATCAATAATTTAGATATGAGACCTCAATCGGACCTCCAATAATCATAATTGGATCTGTCCAAAACTGGTAGTTTCGTCACAATAGTGGTATCCAAGTTGGGCAAAATACTATCAGGATCACGCTTAGTGTGTCAAGCGATGGCTCTAGTGCCAATTGATATTGTGCATTGCTTCATAATATATGGAGGACGGGTACGCGGTTTACCCAACTCAGAGTTTAAAACACAGCGGGAACAAAGATAACAAGTGATGTAAAATTTTCCACAAATTTTCCACAAGTATTAAACAACTTGTGGATGCCTTCAGGGCGAAAACACTCACTAACAAAGTGATTCACACTTCTAGAATCCTAACATCTCCAAGGATAATTAAATGCAGCCTAGAGTACCAAATTACCTAGTATCCTAACAAAGTTTTTCAGACTCGTGAGGAATCTAAATATTACTAAAGCTGGACACTTCAGATTGGATAGGAGATTTACTAAACCCTCAAGACAACCAAACAACAAGAGGGACTAGCTCACTTCAATCGTATATTTGCATCTATTGTATTGTTCGTTCAAGCCCTATTTATAGGCTAACGAGTAGCTTTGACAACACTCTTAAATTACCACATCCTCCTACGATTATGGATATTGGTGGTTAGTGGCCAACCATCTTGATACTTAGGGTGATTGAAGGAGACTCGATCTTCTTAGTTGAGGACTTGATTTCGACCTTATTTCTCTCAATCGGCTAGAACTTGGTCTTCAACTCTTCTATTTGTGCCCAGGTCCCTGCAATAATGTTGGGGAATTCGACACACAAATCTCACATTAACTTGGCACAAATAATCCAAGACACCTTGATATATAAAATCATATAAGTGTACAAGTGTATAAAAGGAAAAACCATTAAATAGGGAACTTAGTAAAGAGTTTGAATACTCAAACTCTAACAAATTAAAATAAATGGATATGACTACTACTTTCTTGAATGGTGATCTTGATGAAAATATTTATATGAAACAGCCTGAGGAATTTGTTGATCCTCATAAATGTGACTATGTTTGTTAGTTGAAAAGAGCTTTGTATGGTCTTAAACCGTCACCTAGGCAATGGAACATTAAGTTTGATAAGTGCATGAAAATTTTAAACTTTGTGAAAAGTGTTGCTAATCATTGCTTATATTTCAAGAACACTATTTATGTGCATGTGTTTTTGTTAATCTATGCGGATGACATGTTGATTATTAGTCTATGTCTTAAGTCTATTATGCATGTGCAAAAATTTCTATGTGAAAATTTTGACATGAAAGATTTAGGTGATGCAAAAAGGATTCTTGGCATAAATATTATTATGGGTAGAAAGAAGTCTACTCTTGTCTTAAATCGGGTATTAAAAAGATTTAAGTAAATTTCACATGTCGAATGTTAAACTTGGGAATGTGCTTCTTGTTTCTCATTTTGTGCTAAGTAAGGATTAGTCACAAGACTGAAATTGAAATAAATTATATGAAGAAGGTGTCATATTCTAGTGTTATAGATTTTGTCATGTACCTCATGGTTAGTTCGAGACCTGACATCGCATATTTTGTCAGTTTGAGTAGAGATATATCTAATTCTGGTTTGCCTCATTGGAATGCTCTAAAGTGGATTCTTGGGTACTTGAAATCCTTTGTGGATGTTGGTTTAACTTTCTCTAAGTGCTCTAAAGATGTTAAACTTGTTGGCTATGTGGATTCTAATTATGCATATGATAGGGATAATAGAAAGTCTACTACTTCTTATACGTTTACCTTGTCTCAACTACAACCTATTGTTGCATTGTCTACTGCTGAGTTTGAATATGTGACTGTCAATGAGGCTTTGAAAGAAGCTATTTGGTCTTTTACCTGAAATTAGTTTTCTAAACAAAGACGTAGTTGTATTTTCAGATAGTCAATATGCCATTCATCTTTGTAAGAATCATGCGTTTCATGATACAAACAAACATATTGATGTTAGGTTTTATTATAGACATGGTATAGTTGAAAAGAGGATTGTTATACTGAACAAAATTTTATCTGAATTTTAACATACTGATATGGATACTAAGTGTTTGCCTGTTAAAAAACTTCTTTTGTGTCAAAGGATTTTGAACTTCGAAGTTTGATGAACTTTGGTCACTTGCTATTGGTGATTTACGCTTGGACTTTGTGTCATCTTCTACTTGGTAGTTGTCTAGTTCTTTGTGAACTTGGGATACTTTGTGGTTATTTTTCTTGTGATCATGAGTTCCTTTGTGTATTCTCGACTTGCACTTGTACTTTATTTGTGAAATTACATGTGTATCGATGATTATGAGTCTTCCGGCTTCGCATTCCTTGTACACGATTTAGGCCAAATGTGGAGATTGTTAATATTATTAGTCCAATTTGTGGTGGCCCATATTATATTCTCGTAATGCTCCCCCACAAGCCCATTACTAACCCTAGCCATACACCTATATGTGTGTATATTGTGTGTTTATCTTAGATAGAGTGAGAAAAAATAGAGAAGTAGACAAGAGAGACACCTTTGTGCTAGAATAGTTTTGTGCTCAATTCTTTTCTCTTTCTTCTTTCTTTGCGGTTTTGTACCATTGGTGAGGGGCTTTTGGTTGGTATTACTTTATTGTCTTGGTGATGACTAGAACTAGGAGTGGGATTCCGACTCAAGATTGTCTTGAGCCAACATGACAAGTCCGACCAACACGAACTTCACTTCTTAAATTATTCTTTATGATGGCTTGTGAAGAGATGCAGAAGTTATTAAAAAAGCAATTGGAAACTCATTACTTTTTTATATGTCTAATCTCACACAACCTTCTAAATGTTGGCCAATACATTTAAAATTAAAATAAAGTCTGATTATTAATGTGGAAATAACTTGACGGCGTATTTCGCTCAAAAAACTTAATAATTACTCTAAAAAAATTCAGGCACAACGTCTTAATTACAGAACTACACTTATTGTGTCTTTTATACATACACATAATATGTGTGTATGTGTTTTATAATGAAAAAATGGGCCTAATAAAAGCTAACAACACATCTAGTATTCTTTTTCCAATTGGTACCTAATACTGCCTCATGTAATATACGATTTTTGTTACTCGCTACTTAAACTATTATTTTCCGGCAAAAATAAATTAAAAGAATTACAATTTATGTTGAAATTTAGTTTAATTCTTTTGGGGAGGTCTCTTGTGCATCAGTTGCACGGATCTAGTCATGAGTCAAAGGTATTACTATTTATGCCTAAAGGTATTACATTTGATGGATAAAGGTATCTTGTTGAAAAAGTATCACGATTTATGCGTAAAGGTATTACATGTCCTCGGTAAAACTAAACTAAAAGTATTGTAATACATTTACCCAGCACATGTAATATCTTTACGCATAAATCGTAATATCAATCCGAATTGCATCGTGCAACTGGTGCACATGAGACTTTGTCAATTTTTTAATCCCTAAAAAACATTTATGCCCTAAAATTAGTTTATTTAACAATTGACAGCAATCAAAATCTTTTTTATAATTGGATACCAAATAAAAAAATTATATATATATATATATATATATATAGTTAGATTGGGTTTATATTAATCTAGAAAAATGTTTGGGAAAATTGGTTAAAATGCCCTTTATGTTTCACATAATTAGTTACATATCATTTATGTTTTGGCATTGATACACGTTGTGTATGCATGCATTTAGGTCTATTTACGTATGTATTTTGTAACATTTACATGTATAATTGGTCGATAATTGTTCTTCTTTGATATATTGGACCATTTGACGTGTATTGGCTTGTTTTGTAGTGTTTTCATGGTTTTCAGGCTAAAATGAAGATTTTGTAAGGTTATACGAAGAAACGAGTTGAAGAAAGGACATGATGGGCCATATTAGGCCAAAAGCAAGGCCCAAAACATTGAAGAGACAACGCGACCGCGCCAGGATTGGACGCAGCCACATCAAAAAGTGGCTCAAGAAGGGAATCTAGAAAGTTTGACGCGACCGCGCCGCCAACCAATGCGGTTTAGCCAAAACTGGATGTGTTCAAGAGTGTGTAGCAGCAAGCTGGGCACGGTCGCGCCGCAGCTTGACTCGGTCGCTCCAGAAGTCCTCCCTAAAGCCAATCCGAGTTTTGATGGGATTTTTATCCTAATCGCTTAAGGATTTCGACCCCAACTTATAAATAGAGACCAAGCTCAAGTTTTCAAGCATCATCAAACATAATATCATAATTTTCATACTTTTACATTGGAGTAGAAGACGTGAGAGCTAGAAAACAAAGATCGACGAGCCGACAATCGGGTTTAATTATTATTTGTTTACTTTCAAGTTTTTTACAATGTTTTCCTTGAATTCTTGTTTTGAGTTGTTTGTAGATATGAGTACCAAATTACTCGTGTCCTAGGATAAGAAAGTAGGGTTTTACAACAATGTTGATTTAATTGTTTAAGTTATAGACTCCATTTGTTTCTATTTATCTATGTGTTTGGTTTCATCCTATAATTGAATTTAATCTAGCCAATTTGGTTTAATTTACTCGTTTAATAGTTCTGCTTCGAGAGAAAGGAATTGTTAATAGACGATAACACATAGTGCGATTGTCTATGATCGTGTAGGCAAAGGTTAAGGGGTTGTTAGGAGTTGTTAGGGTTAATTGACTCGAGAGAGTAATTATCTTAATCAATCTACGACGTAGTCGCTTCGAGAGAAGGGTTAGGTTAATTAAGTGCCACCTAATAGATAATTAACTGGTTAAAAAATTCATAAATTAGAGATTAATCATCATTAGAGTAATTCCTGAAATCGAAATCCTAGGATACAGTCTCGTTGATTGGAAATTCCTGTTTGTTCATTAATTCAGTTTATTAGTACATGCAATCTAGTTTAATAAAATCATTCATCAATTCTAGTGTCTAGTTAGGATAATCCTAGATAATTAGCGAATCAAGCTACATTAACCTATTCTCTGTGGATCGACCTTGACTTCTATTATATACAACTACACCCATATACTTGCGGTATTTTCGGGTTAGAAATAGAACCTAACAAGTTTTTGGCGCCGTTGCTGGGGAATAGGTTTAGCGTCTTAGTTGTTATCCTATAATAGGAGGATACTAGACTAGATTTTATTCTTCTACAATTTAAATTTTGTTATCCTGTAATAGGAGGATACTAGACTAAGTTCAGCTCCATTATTTTCGCTTGTAGCTCCAAAACGATTGTATTGTCACTTACCCGTAGCGGTGGGTCAATCCGTTCAAAAAATTCACACCCACCTCTCTAAGATATAGAAAAAAAGTAACAACTCAACAAAAAAAAATGAAAATAGATAATCCGATTGTCCATTCTTTCGAAAAAAAATTGAGAAAATTTTACTTACATTCCAATTACGACAGTCGTAGAACCGTCTTCCTTTGTTCCCTTCTTTTCTAGTTTTGCATAGGACCGTTCTTATACCGCAATCGCATAATAGAGACCCCATCAGTGACGTGTTGAAGTACGGCATTTTTTGTATAAAGGCTGCTGCAGAATTTTGATAAAATGTTAAATTTTCCGATTTACATATGAAAAAGAAGTGATGTGGTCCTCCATTTTATATATAGAGCCAGAAGAATGGAGTTTGGAGAGAAATATATTAATTTTCCCTAATTAATTCTTTTTTTAGAGATAACTGTTGTTTCTGGTGAAGAGAGGGTAAAAAATAATTCCACATCATCAAGTTCCGCGCCACATCAGCGGTCACCTGTTGATTTACGAGTAATAGCCGATCACAGGACATTTTATTTAATTTTTTGTAAGTTATAGATATTTTAACAAATGTCAAAATATAAATGATATGTAACCAATTATGTGTAACATAAATGATATTTTAACCTATTTTTCCAAAATATTTTAGTGCAATTCACGAGCACAGTTTCGACTCTCTAAGAAACAGGATTATCTTTTACGTAATCTTGTTTTGGCATGTTACTCCTCATCTGTCCGAAATTTTATCGATTCAAACTACCCCAATTTATCGTGAATCACTCCTAGGGGACAACGTAACCCTCCAATTTCACCCTTTCCCAACAAGCTAATAGCATCGTAAGCTGACCTTTCAACTGATAATCGGATCAACTTTGTCAAATATGCTAACTTCCTTTCCGTCAAAAAGTTGTTTGAAATTCATTTTGGATGATCTGTTTGTATGTCAACCATGTTCCACTTTAAAACCATATCGTTTTTAGAAGCAGATAATAATTAGATGTTTTTAGGTTTGTTTAAAACGAGGTAGGTTTATATATAAGACACTATTAAAATACTATAAATGGAATGGAGAATCTGAAGTGCATGATTGACGTAACTGACAGAGAATTCCTAGGAACTAAGCAACAGAAAGAATGGAGCTTAGTCCAAGCCGGTGACGAGTAACTATCTCATCTTCTCCCTTAATTCTTGCTTTCAATCTTCTTTTTAGGTCGGATTTCAACTTCTTCTCACTCCCAAATTTATTTATTTATTTTTTGTAGCTGCAAAGTCCATTCTTAATTTTGGATTTATTCAATTATTATCCCCTGTTGCTTCCATCTGAATTTAACCCCCCTCTCCCATTAAATATGATCACTCCCCTAATACCCCATTTCATGTATTCGTAATGGCATCTAATTATGTGTACCTCTCCCAAAAGTTGGCTTCTTTATGTCACGCTCTACTCCTATTTTTCTGTTTCATCTGTACCAACATTTCCAGGTTTTCTTTTCTCTTTTTAAGAAACGTTAATAAACACTGATTGCCTGATTCTGTCAACTATTGTCAGTTCGTTCTGACCGGTTTTTGTTTGTTTCGCAGGTTGTTAATGTTTGGTTATTCCTTTAAGAAAAATAATAAAAATACAATCTTTCTCGAATCAGAGAAAGATGATTCTGGAAGTGGTTTACATTTGACATTCAAGTTTCCAACTTTCGATGAATTTAGCAGAAGGGGTAATTCGAGTAATTATGAAGTTGAAGCATTCTCTTCTGCAAATTCTAATAAATACAAGTTCGTATCTGGGAATTATTCTGTTAGTGCCTTCATTAAGACTTTGACAACTTTTTCTGTTAAAGAAATCACTCGTTATAATATTGCTGCAAAAATGTTGGAGGAAATGCGAATAAGAAATGTGAAAATTGAGGCAATTGAATTTCAACAACAGACTGAAAATGATGCACACTTGGTTAAAGAAGTGGAGGATTTTGAGGTATATCAAGATTTTCTTAATTATACTTCGGAGAAAAACAGTGATGGTTTATTGTCTGATGGAGATTTTGGTGAAGAATTGGATAACAATTTTGATGATGAAGAAAATGAAATCAAGAAAGTAGACGAGGATGGTCTACATTATCCAGTTGGATTGGACTCGGAATTCTTGTCTGAGAAAGATTTTCACGAGGATCCAGGCAAGAAAAATGATGTTGGATTTGTGACGAACGATGACATGGGATTCAAGGGTGGAGATCATTCTGAAAGACCACGACCAGACGCTTCTGTATTGGAGCCGTTATGGGAGCATCAAGAACTGATTGAGCAGTTGAAGATGGAGCTTAGAAAGGCGAAGGCGACGGGCCTGCCCACCATCTTAGAAGAACCGGAGTCGCCTAAGATAATGGAAGAGTTGAAGCCATGGAGAATAGATGAAAACTTCCGACCTGAAAATTGTATGGGAGAGCTTCGTAAGTTGTACGAGAGCTATAGAGAAATGATGCGTAGATTCGATATCTTGAACTACCAAAAGATGTATGCTATGGGTTAGTCCTCCTTGCAATTCACTCATTTAGACACTATCTGATAGATTGTGCATGATCATGACTAGAATTTGCTAGATTTGGTAATTGCCTAATGATGATCTTTTGTTGTTTCATTAATTGGCTTGCTTAGCGAATATTTTTTACAAGAATTGGAAAGTATTTAGAGATAAATTAGCTTCTAGATTTACTTATAAAGGTATAATAAGTGATTGTGATCATAAACTTTTAGGTAAGGTGTTGTTATCCCATTGATGTGAATGGACGAGAGCAGGTGCGACATATCATCCGACGTTCATTTAACACGCTCCTGCAGGGGTGTGTGTAAAGAAACGGTGCATCATAATGTGGCCTCCACGATTACCTTTTTAAGCCGATTTTGTTTTGATCTTCAGACAACCATTATGCAATTAATTTTTCAAATGCAGGTTTTTTGCAACTTAAGGATCCTTTCCAATCAAAATCACAACAGAACCCTTCAGTCCCGACACTGAAATCCCTGGTCTCACAAAACCTTTGGCTATTCAAACACAAAATCCACGGTAGTGACCCGGTCAAGAAGTTTGTGAACGAATTGCAGGGCGATCTTGAAGAGGTATACGTAGGACAGACATGCCTATCCTGGGAAATCTTACAGTGGCAGTACGAGAAAGCGTTAGACTTGTGGAACTCCGATCCACACAGGGTCCACAGGTACAACGAAGTAGCCAGCGAGTTTCAACAGTTTCAAGTGCTCATTCAGAGATTCACCGAAAATGAAACTTTTGAAGGCCCAAGAGTTGAGAGTTATGTCAAAAGCCGGTGTGTTCTTCGTAATCTTCTTCAAGTCCCACTTATAAGAGGTCAAAACAAAATCCTTGTCTTTTTTTTCCAAAATGATTATATGATGTAGCTAAAGTAAAAGTAGTAATTCTTGGCAGAGGACTGCTTTGAAGAGTCAAACAAACGCAGGAGAAAAGAGATAGATGAATATGGTATGACAAGCGAAATGCTAGTGGAGATGGTGGAAGAATCAATAGGAATATTTTGGCAATTTGTTCGATCGGACAAGGATTGCACTGTATCAAACAAAATGCCTGATCTTCACTGTCCTGAAGATCTCAAGTTGCTACATGAAGTCCGGAGAAGTCTTCATAAGGTCGGTTTTACGGTATGGAATCATTTGGCAAATTACTTTTATCTGTTGATGGATGAATGTTAATAGTTTGTGTGTTGTGCAGAAGGAGAAGAAGGTGAAGGATATATTGCGGAGTGAGAAGTGCATTTTGAGGAAGAGTAGGGAGGAGGAATGGGATGAAGTACTTCATTTTTCAGCACAAGTAGATGTGAAATTAGTGTGTAGAGTTGTAAACATGTCGAGAATCTCAAGGGACCAACTGATTTGGTGTCAAAACAAATTAACAAGAATTAGCTTCCAGAATAGGAAAATCCACGTACAACCGGGTTTTACACTCTTCCCATGTTGATTTTCGCATTTAGCTTAGTAGGATGGATGTCTTCTTTTACCCATCCTGTTTTGCTCACTCAACTCTTTCTTTTTCTGTTTCTATTCCACAAAATCTCATCTAGATCAAATAAAAATTCATTTCGTCTACCGACGCCTGAATTAATTATATCTTATAAGATGCATGATTACAAGTTGCTGTCAACATCTGCTGCCAAATTTGATGATTTTCTTTTTAAAGGAAGATTTGATGGATAATAAGGGAGAGTGACAATTTTTGAAAGCTCCAGGTTCGGCTTGTACAGAAAAGCTCGAATAATTTGAAAAAGGATAAAAGCCAACCAGGGCAAGTAATGAACGAATAATGACAAAAAATTGGGTTTAGTTAGGGAACAGTTATCAAATTTTTATTTTTTTTTTTAGTACACGAAGCATTAGGCAAAGGGAATACGTCTAGAACCCTTTAATTTCTTGGTTAAAAAATCATGAGTGATGTCACTGAATTACAAAGTTTTTAGCGAAACAATTATTTCTTTAATATTTCGTAAAACATATAGATCTATGTCAATATTTCACATGTCAATTAAATTGCATGTTCATATAAAATAATCATGTGAAGATTTAGGGTGTGTTTACTTATGACTTGGCCTAATCCATTGAAAATTGGGCCAACCAAGTCGTGTTTTCTTAGGGGTTGCTGACTTACTGGCAAAATATACTTATACACATCACACTTTTTTATCACATTTTACACTAAAACAACAAACACCCATTTATTTAACTCAACCTTTTTTCCACTTTATTTCTCTCAGCCTATAATACTCCAACCTCATCTAAGTGAACACAGCCTCAGTGAAAAGTTAAAATTAAATATACGATTACATGAAATAAGGGTCACTAGAAAATCCCGCCTAAAATATACCTAAGGTCCCATTTGGATGGGGGAATTTGTGCTATGGATTAATAAATCCATCGTCAAATTCACTCCATGTGTTAGGATAAAATACTAAATGAGTGAATTTGTAAATTCAAATTTTTAAATAAACTCAATTCGTTATCCAAGATTTTGTTGAGTATGGAGCCTAAATCCCGACTGGAGAGTCTCTTGCCGTGGCCGCGACGAGTTTGACGAAGGTTGATGTGGTTTCACGCTGGAGAGTCATCTCGGCCGAGATAGGGGAGTCTCGGCCGAGGCAGGATCATTGTTCGTGGGCGCGAATGTGGTTCATGGCCGCGGCTCGTAGCACGGAGGATTGATGTTGGAAGGCTGGCGCGTTATGGAGTGAAGCATTCACGGCCACGATAGGAGGTCGCGGCCGCGACCTATTAACGCAAACAGATGCGTGGACTTCAAGTTGAATCCGATTTTGGGGCCTATAGAGCTATTATAAATAGTTATTTCCTTCATTGCTTCATGTAATTCCGAAAATTCATCATACTAGTGCATATCCTGGCTTGGTATCGTCCCCAGACGTAGTTACACATCGTAACAAACTGGGTAATCAAATTGTTGTGTTCTTGTGTGTGATTTATTGCTTTTCTTTCTTCGATTATCTTGTCGTATTCGTGGTTGTGAGTGGATTAAATTCCCAACAACTGGTATCAAGAGCATCAGGTTAGTTTCCTGGGAGTATTCACGATGCACGACGAAAATATTTCGGTGGAGAAGTTCGATGGAACTAATTATGGCTTTTGGAAGATGCAAATTGAAGATTAGCTCTACGATAAGGATTTGCACCAGCCCCTCAAGGAGAAGCCCGAGAAGATGTCTGCGGACGAGTGGGAGTTATTGGACAGGAAAGCAATGAGCGCGGTGCATCTGTCGTTGTCCAAGGAAGTGGCTTACCATACCACAGGCACGAGGTCTACACGGGAGATGCTGAAAACCTTGGAGGAGATGTATCAAAAACCATCGACGGCAAACAAAGTCCATCTGATTAGACGGCTGTTTAATCTGAGGATGGCAGTGGGAACACCAGTATAGCAGCACCTAAATGAGTTCAACATGCTAACCTCATAGTTAGACTCGGTGGACATAAAGTTTGATGATGAGATTCGGGCCCTAATTATGCTATCTTCTCTGCCAGACAGTTGGTCTGGTCCAATAACAGCCGTTAGCGCTACAGACGCTAAGCTGAAGTTTGACAAGGTGAGGGATTTGATGATCGGGGAAGAGATTCGTAGGAACGAATCAGGATCAAGATCGTCCTCAAGGTCAGCGCTGAATATCGAGAACAGAGGCAGACCGAAGGGAAGGCAGTTTAGGGGGAGGTCGAAATCCAGAGGGAAGAGTCAGACAAAGAAGGACGGAAGTTTTGTGAAGTGCTGGAATTGTGACGAGGTTGGTCATTTCAAATACTAGTGCAAGGCGCCGAAGAAGAACAAGAGGGAACAGGCAGACAGGAAGACACCGAACGCAGCCACGGATGAGGATGATAGCGATGCGTTGGTCTTGAGTGTGTGCAGTCCTATGGAGTCTTGGGTCTTGGATTCTGGCGCGTCATTCCATTCATGCGGTAATATTAATATTATGCAAAATTATGTTTCTAGCGATTTTGGACAGGTGTATCTGACTGATGATGAAGCCCTGAAAATCGTGGGAAGGAAAACGTTAAAGTTGAGACATTAAATGGCTCGAAATTGATGTTGAATGGACATATCCCTAGATTGAAGACAAACTTGCTTTCAGTTGGACAGCTTGACAAGGAAGGTTACGTGGTAACATTTGGCTGTAGCAACTGGAAAATTACCAAGGGGGCTATGGTGGTAGCTCGTGGTAAGAAGGAAGGAACGCTGTACATGACTAGTAATTCGCAGGATTCCCTTGATCTTGCGAATGGTAATGGTGATGTGGATTTTTGGCACTTTCGATTGGGCCACATGAGCGAGAAAGGGATGAAGCTAATGTGTTCGAAGTGTAGATTGTCTGGCTTACAAACTGTGGAAGTTGGTATGTGTAAGGAATGTCTCTTTGGGAAACAAAGGCGAGTGAGTTTCTCGAGGAGTGGTAAGGCCCTGAAGAAGCAGAAGCTAGAGTTGGTCCATAGCGATCTATGGGGACTCCCTCCGGTTGGCATCCATTGGAGGATCGTTGTATTACATAACATTCATCGACGATTCGACCCGCAAGGTATGGATTTATTTTCTGAAAAGTAAGTCTAATGCATTTGATGTTTTCAAAAGATGGAAAGCCTTGGTTGAGACTGAGATGGTGTTGAAGGTGAAGTGCTTACGTTCCGACAATGGAGGTGAATATGAACTCAAGAAGTTCAAGAATTATTGTGCTGGGCATGGGATTCGTATAGAGAGGACTATACGTGGAACGCCACAGCAGAATGGTATGGCCGAGAGGATGAACTTTACACTTAATGAGCGGTCAAGGTGTATGAGACTGAAGAGCGGCTTTCCTCAATCGTTTTGGGCAGATGCAGTGAGCACAGCTGCATTCCTGATCAACCGAGGTCCATCGGTTCCCTTGGATAATCAGATACCCGAGGAGGAGTGGACTGGAAAGAAGGTAAACTTGTCTTACTTACGTATTTTTGGTTGTGTTGCTTATGCTCTTATGGATTCTGTTGATAGAAACAAGTTAGATATCAAGTCCGTCAAATGTACGTTTATTAGGTATGGAGATGATGAGTTCGGCTATAGGCTATGGGATGAGCAAAGCCGAAAAGTGATTCGCGGCCGGGATGTTATATTCAATGAACAGGTTATGTACAAGGACAGGTTGAAGGACTTGGGCACTAATGTTGCAAAGCCCCGCACTGTCAAGTTATATGATCTGAACTCGATTGGGAGCAAAGGGAGTCCGGTCGATGAGGAAGTTCTTGAGGATGAACCAAGAACACCAACCTCAAAGACTAGTTAGAGATCGAAGGCCACCAGATAAGTATTCGCCCTCTAACTTTTACTTATTGTTGACTGATGGTGGTGAACCTGAGAGCTTTGCAGAGGCAGAGCAGGTTAGTGATAGACGAAGGTGGAAGGCTGCCATGGAAGATGAAATGGCGTCTCTTCGTGTGAATGGCACATGGGAATTGACTGAGCTTCCTAAGGGTATGAAGGCGTTGCACAGCAAGTGGATCTACCGAATCAAGAACGAAGTCGATGGTAGCAAGCACTACAAGGCAAGGTTAGTTGTGAAAGGGTTCGAGCAACGGTATGGTATTGACTATATGGATGTATTTACTCCTGTTGTGAAGTTGACTACAATTCGCATGGTGTTGAGTATGGTGGTTGCGGGGAACCTATTATTGCATCAGATGGATATGAAGACGGCTTTCCTTCATGGTGATCTACTGGAGGAGTTGTACATGGTACAGCCGGAAAGGTTCGTGGTAGACAGAAGTAATAATCTTGTGTGCAAACTGAAGAAGAGCTTGTATGGGTTGAAGCAAGCTCCGAAGCATGGTATATGAAGTTCGACAATTTCATGTTGGAGATTGGTTACCATAGATGTCACGCCAACCATTGCTGCTATTATAAAAGGTTTGACAATAGCTATCTTATCCTATTACTATACATTGATGATATGTTGATTGTAGGAGCCAATCCAAGGGAGTCGGAAAGGTTGAAGAAGCAATTGTCTGAGAGGTTCTCCATGAAGGATCTTGGAGAAGCGAAGCAGATTTTTGGTATGAGAATCGAGAGGAATGCGGCAAATTTGTTGTATCTTTCGCAAGCGGATTATGTCCAGAAGGTCCTGGAAAGGTTTAACATGGAGGAATCGCAGTCGGTTAATGTACCCTTGGGAGATCACTTTAAGCTGTCGAAGAAGGAGTCGTCGAGTACTGAGGAGGAGCGTACCCAAATGATGAATGTGCCATATGCATCGGCAATTGGTCATGTATGCCATGGTTTGTACTCGTCCGGATATTGCGCATGCAGTGGGAGTAGTGAGCCAGTTCATGGGTGATCCGGGGAAACAACATTGGGAAGCGGTGAAGTGGATTCTAAGGTATTTGCGAGGTACCACAAATAAAACTTTGTGTTTTGATGGAAGAAATTCTGAGTTAGTTGGTTTCATTGATGCGGACCTAGCATCGAACGATCTTGATGGGAGAAAGAGTACAACTGGGTATGTTTTTACTTATGGTGGTACAGCAATTTCATGGACATCGCAGAAGGTGGTTGCACTCTCCACCACGGAGGCGGAGTACGTAGCCGTGACGGAGGCGAGTAAGGAGATGGTGTGGTTGCAAAGTTTTTTGGGTGAACTGGGGAAGGAGCATGGAAATAGTGTACTCTACGATGATAGTCAGAGTGCAATTTTCTTGGCGAGTAATCCAGAATTTCATTCAAGAACGAAGCACGTTGAATTGAAGTATCATTTCATCCGGCACCTACTAGAAAAGAAAGCCTTGCGACTTGTGAAAATTCTCGGGAGTAAGAATCCAGCTGACACGTTTACTAAGGTTGTAACCTTAGAGAAATTGAAGTTGTGCATAACTTCAATTGGCATCAGAACGTGAAGAAGAAGAGGAGATGGTGATACCAAGTGGAAACGGGGAGGAGAAAAGAGGAGGATGTTTGCTTTGAAGATGTTTTAGTCTCCAAGTGGGAGATTATTGAGAATGGAGCCTAAATCCCGACTGCAGAGTCACGGCCGCGACGAGTTTGAGGAAGGTTGAAGTGGTTTCACGCTGGAGAATCATCTCAGCCGAGACAGGGGAGTCTCGGTCGAGGTAGGATCATTGTTCGCGAGAGCGAATGTGGTTCGAGGCCGCGGCTCGTCGCTCGGAGGATTGATGCTGGAAGGCTGGCGCAGCCGAGACATGGGTGTCTGTTGACGCGGACAGATGCGTGGGCTTCAAGCTGATCCCATTTTGGAGCCCATAGAGCTATTATAAATAGTTGTTTCCTTCATCGCTTCATGTAATTCTGAAAATTCATCATACTAGTGGATATCCTGGCTTGATATCGCCCCCAGACATAGTTACACATCGTAGCGAACTGGGTAATCCAATTTCTGCGTTCTTGTGTGTGATTTATTGATTTTCTTTCTTCGATTATCTTGTCGTATTCGTGGTTGTGAGTGGATTAAATTCCCAATAGATTTGAGATACCATTTTATACTATATTTTGGTGGATTTTAAATTCTTTGACAAATGTGGTCATTTACAAATCTCTCCTTACTCACACCTCTCTCTCCCCTCTCCTCTCTCTCTCTCTCTCTCTCTCTCCTTCTTCTCTTCTCCCTATCGCTATCTCTCTCTCATTCTCCAATGAAATGCTCCCAGTATTTTTTTATTCTTTTATTTTTTTATTTTTGTTTTCTTTTATCTCCAATCAAATGCTCCAAATAATTTTTTCGGATATAAATACATAAAATGTATATATGTGTGTATATATATAATTGAAAAAAAAAATTATTCGGTTAATTTAGATGTAGATAAATATTATTTTATTTAATAAAAAATATAAATTGTTAGTTGAAACTTTAAAGAAATTGAATTTTACAAATATTATATCAGTTTTTTTGTCAAACAATGGATTTGAAAATTTTAAATTTAAAGATCTTTCACAAATCCACCATAAATCCAAACAAGGGATTTCAAGTCTATGAATTTCAAATCTAAGGATTTAAAAATCTATTCATTTTAAATCTCTTGACAAATCAAATTCCTCCATCCAAATAGGACCTAAAAGATTATCTCGCCCCAAAGAAAAGAAAAATTGAAGCGACCGGGGCTAGAAGTGCAAGTTTTGTAGTGGATTGGTTGAAAAGCGCATGATCCAATTAAAACATTTCTATTTTAGTTTTTTTTCCTTTTCTTTAACTTAATTACATATGAAATCAAATATATTAGTCAATTATCATTACCATAGCATTATGATTTTTCAACATAATATAGAATTACATTATCTTTAATTATTGGGTCATTTTCAACCCTGCAGCACCAATTTGGTGCAAATTTACATCATTAATAGAGGTTAATTACCAAAATTTATTGTAGATGAAAAATCATCACCAATCATTCAGCATCAAAGAAATGTTCTCGCAAATATGCCTTTTTATTACTCTTTATTTTGTTAAATATTTATACTTTAATTAATTAAAATATATCTAAATTAGTCAATATAAAATAAATTAAAAATAATTAAATTTGATATCAGTTTATATTCAATTATAACTTAATAGGAAAAAAGACGTTGGATGATTTAAGCTTTTTTTATTGTACTTTATATTATAAATGAATTATTTTTCGTTAATCTACTTTTTTTTTTTATTATTATTTGAATGTCGCAAATTATTTATATTAATAAGAAAAATTAATATATTATAAAAGAAATATAATTTTAAAATTATCTGTAAAAAATACCCCTAAAAAATTATATCTATCTTTTTTAAAAGTATACTTATATAACTTTAAAAAAAAAAATTAATAAGCAAATGAAGATAAAACATGGGAAATAAAAGAAGTTAAATTAAAAAAGGAAATTTGTGAATAGTTGGGTAGCAAATTTGCTACTCAACTATTGCAATTAAGCAAAATGGTATGGGATTAGGGAAACTATTGGAGATGGTTTTCAACCCCAATTTGTTACTGGGAGGAATTGGTGTAGCATTCCAAATGGTCCTATTTATCCAATTAGATGCACCTGGATAAGGTTTTGGCTTCAATTGCCTAATGTGGAGTCTGAAATTGAGTTTTTGTTATTTCAACTGTAAAAGTGTAATGATATTGTATGTTTAATTTCTTAATCAAATGAAAATTATAATCTTCAATAACTATGTTTAGTGACAACATAATGTTGTTTTCATTTAATTAGGGTTAAAATTCGTACAATAATATACGTGTAATTGGACTCGTTAAAATCTCAATTTCGAGTTCCACATCAGTGATTGGAGCCCAAATTTGATAGGCATTGAATTGAGCTTTTTTATAAAAGTGGTATATTTCTATGTTATAGTTGAAAGGTCGTGATGCAAATACTAATTGACCAAAATGTTATGAACTTTTACATAATTAGCCCCCCACCCCCCCATTTCAAATATCTATATTTTTTGTTTTCTTGTCTCAACTTCATTTTTTATGAAAATATATCAGATTAATCTTCTTTTTATAGTCCTCAATTTTTTTTAAATGAAAGAGATTTGTATAATAGAACCAAGAATACAAAAATAAAAATCTAACCAAGAAATCCAGTCTCAACCTAGGCATGAGAGAAGAGGGGGACAAAAGAAAAATTAATAACTCAATACATTTATAAACTCAAGAAAACAAATAACGGCTACTGCAAATCTCATGGATGTTCACAAGCGGAGCAGAGCACCCTCAATTGATATCATGACTGCTTGCATGATGATCAAGGAAGCCACATAGATCCAGCACCAACAACGCTCTAATGAATCAAAGCACCTCCAAAACCATGATAGCTTGCATTGTAGCTGGAGAAATCACATGGACCATAGAAATATTACGACACTAGACTGACAAAAATAGACAAAACCAGAACCCATAAGATCAACACAAGCATCAAACTCGACTGAATATAGCATGAATAAAAACCTAAAAGAAATCAAAACTCAAATAAAACATAGAATCCGGACAAACTAACAAGGCTCATGAGTCCTTTTATCGATAATCATGGAAGATTAGGGTGCGTATAGTGGTTCTCAAGCCTTATACACACCAAGCAATCAAGATCAGAGTAATGGTGGGGTTGGTCATTACTAGTCTCCACCGAAACAGAAATATCGGGAAAAATCTCGACATTGATCATCTGTTTATGTTCCAATGCAGCATGCTTGTTAAGTGACTCAATCTTTGCACTTCAGATGACCTCCGAATTCAGGATAGGAAGAAAATTCACTACCTTTGGAATCACAGTATCAAACTCATCTTCCTCCATAAGGTTCAATATTGTTCAAACCCAATTGGTATAAAATTCGGAAAGAATATAAATCAAAGTACGCCAACAAAAACAAAAACTACGAAAAATCTTACATGACAAAAATCTGGCGAAGAAAAATTACCTACAACGTGAAGGGATAGTGTACAACACGGCGAAAATGCACAAGATGTTGTGGAAAGGCACAAGATGACGCAGGAAGGCGCAAAGGCGTGACTAGAATTTTTTTTACAGTCTTCAATTTAACGTAGATAATGCATATATTTATACTTAAAATTTATTTTTTAATATGAAATTACTTATTGGTGTTGTTAGTTATAAAAAAGATCAAATACAATTATGTATCATACTTCTTAGATTTTCAGATATATATATATATATATATATATATATATATATATTGTTTTTATCGATCAAGGACCTAAAAGATAGGTCAACTATCAATTCAGGTCCTGAAAGATATTTATATCAATCTAGGGCCTAAAAGAATTGAAACTATCAATGGAAGAATCATAGATTCAAAATTATTAAAGGGTCTGTTTGAAAAATTGCAAAACCGACAAAATAAAATTCCACAAAATAAAATTGTCTTGAAGTGGCAAGCAGTGGAAATATTTGCCAAAAGTCTTCACGATATTTTTTCAAATTTGTTACTTTTTGAATTTTCTGAAATTTCATATTTGAAATTGTTAGTTTTTTTTAATTTATTCTATTTAACATCTGTAATTTATTTTTAAGTCATACGCGAGGAAAAAATTATTTCTAGAAAAATCTATAATTTCTTTTTTAAGTTCATAATATTTAAATTCATGTAAAAATATTTCACTAAAATGTATGTTTTTTTCTTTTGTAAATACCTTTTTTTGTTAATTTGTACTCCCTCCATCCCGCTCTAGTTTGCCTACTTTCCATTTTGGTTTGTCCCAATCTAATTTTTCAACCCATAAATAGCAAATTTCTCTCACAATCTCCACCATCAAAATCTCCACATCCAATCTTCACCTTTGAAAAAGTCAAAGATTCCACAAAATTTGCTTTTTCTTAACCTCCGTGCCCGGCCAAGGTAGGCAAATTGGGCCGGGACGGAGGGAGTATATTTTAAAAACAATTGCAAATTATTTAATAATTTTAGATATATCACGATAACTAAAAAAATGTAGTGAAAGACTTTTGACGTATATTTTCCTACTTATCACTTCGAGATAAGTTTATTTTTTAGGTTTTGCATAATTTCAATTCTTTTAGGTCCTGGATTGATAGAAATTATCTTTCAGGACCTGAATTGATAATTGACCTATATTTCAGATCCTCGACAAATAAAAAGTCCATATATATATATATATATATATATATAAAGAGAAAGTGGATATAAAACAAATTTCTCGGGTGGACAATTAAAACAAAATAGGCATATTTGGCAAAAGGCAAAAACTTGGGTGCATGTGATGCACCATAGTGGTATTGCACCCCTAATTGGTTCTAACCGGTACTTTTCCGAACCAGTTTTTTTCCGGTTCAAACTGGTTTTTTTAACCCTCATCCAAAAAAATTATTTTTTACTTATATTTTCAATTTTTTTTACTCTGAGATAAAAATTAGGTTTCTTTGCGCAGTTTCTTTCAGTTTTTTCGCGATTTTGTTCGTCGATTTTTCTTTCGTTTTGTTTGAGACTTCGCGATTTATAGTTGAGCTTCGTGACTTGGTTCCCGTTTTGGTGAGCTTTGGGGTCGCAACTTTATGAGATTGGAGTGATTCCACCATTGAATTCCAGTCGCTAATTTATGAGAGCGATTCCCCATTGAATCCCAGTCGCAAATCCATCAATGAAGGCAGAGAATTTCCAGTAAGTTAGGTTGAGTAATCTTGACGAAATTGAATTTCACTCTCTTTTTATTTAATTGTCAAAATATTGATTCTAGTTTTCTTCGAATTTTTGTGAATAAATTGGACAATAATGGTGGATGGGTTTTGTGGTTTGAATTAGGAGTATGTCTATATTCATAATCCTACAGAATATATGCAAATTCATCCTTAATAGGCTATGTCAAATTTTTTTGGTTTTCTGTTTGTCTTTGCTTTGGCCAGATTCGTAATATCTTGTATTTGATAGTTTGATGTAGCTTGTTGCAAACAAAAAATAGAAAGGATCAGTCATTTGTAAAATTAACATAATCACGAGTGATTTTAATTTGGGTTTAACCATTGGAATCAGAATATTTAACCACAAGTTGTTGTCTATTATTGGAAATGTTCAATGAATATGCTCTTGTTCTTTCACTTCTTGAGTTTTTGTCAATAGGGTTAAGTAGTTTTAAGGGGGCCATGTGCTCTAGCTTTCTTGTGCAGTGTCCAGACATGTGAAACTGTTGATCATGAGAAACTTAACTAACCTTTTCAGTTATTAACTTTTCAATTTATATTCAGCATTATTTTGTGAATGATAGGATATAGAACCATTAAACTACATTATTGTGCCTGTGAAGGACAATATTGTTGTTTTATAGTTGGTGTACCATTACCAACAGAGCTTCAGCTTTCCCTACATTTGGCAATGGCTTGTACAAATTCATACATATGAGTTATGTTTGGGAATAAAATATTTCATTTTATTGAGAGTTATAAATGTAATTATTTGATATTTAATCAACAGTGGGTTCACCTTGAGAAAGGGAATTAATGAGTTACAGGATTGACATCGGCTTTCTGTTGTTTTTAAAAGTGATAGTCACCTATGTTGGAATGCAATTTTTATGGCTTTTGAGGACTGAAATTGATGATATATGTTCACACTCCCCCTTTGTTCTTTCTGTTGTATATTGACTCCAACCATTACTAATCATATCAATCATGTTCTATTGATGTTTGATATAACCAAAGTGTTTGAATTACAACTTCTATATGTTCATGTGTTCATAAGCGAATGAGATAGGGGGGCTATTTCGATTTTTCAGGAACTGGTCCCCTGAGTAATTTATTTTGTGTTTGCACTATATTTATAGCAACATCAAATGTCGGTATTTCTTGATCAAGCTAGACATCCTAAAGCTATGGAAGTCAAGAGCTATGGGTTTAATAATGTGTCATTTACATGGCAAATTAGGAAGCATGATCAATAATACGTTGTTTATATGATGCATCATATTATGCGTTTTTATAGCGTTGTATATTTTGAGCCGAATATGTTGAAGGTATACTTATTTTGTTTTTTACAGTATTCTTATTGTGTGTTTCCAGTATCCTTATTCTGTGTTTAGAGTATATTTATAGTGTGTTTACAATATTCTTATTTTGTGTTTTCAGTATACTTTATAAATGTTTACAGTATACTTTTAATTTAAGTCTGTTTTTTGTTTTTTGTTTTTGTAGGCTAATATTCGTCGTGCTTTGCGTGCTGAAATATGCCTTGAAATTGTTCTCTCATCTATTAATGAAGTAAAACAAGATGTTATTCAAGCTTTAAACATGTTCAATAAGGGAAAGTCCACAAACAAAGCAAGATGCTTCTAAAAGCGGTAAAGATGCTGCAAAGAAAGTTCATCTTCCAAAAATGCAAACGAAAGTTTGTAAATGAAATTGTAATAGTAGTAGAAGGTTTTTTTGTTGATGAATTTATAAAAGTTGAAATTGTAAAGGCTCCTAACGTTTTTTGGGGGATTGATTGTTGGCTGCATACTTCTAGAATATTTTTATTTGTCAAGATCTGTTTTTGTTATCTTATTTGTTGATTTTTCTTTAATAGCAATGTACTAAAAAAATATATATTCTAAATATATACTATAAGGCAACATATCGTCTACTACAAGTTAATATTGTATATACTGAAATATTGTAAATATATACTATTAAAAAAATTATACTGCAAGAACACAATAAGTTTACTGTAAGAATACAATAAGTCTACTCTAAACACAAAATAACTATACTGCAAGAACAAAATAAGTTTATTATAAAAACACAATAAGTCTACTCTAAACACAAAGAAACTATACTGCAAGAACACAATAAGTCTGTTGTAAGAACACAATAAGTCTGTTCTAAACGCAAAATAAATACACTGCAAGAACATAGTAAATCTACTGCAACTTTGAAGATATAATAGAAATCAGTCAAACTTGTTGTTTTCTTCGCATTGAATGAGATCACCCTATTTGTACTTTCACTTCTTTGGGATGATCATATTCTAGAAAAAAAAAAGAAATCCTTGCTCAATGCGGTGCACTATTTGTCCTTTAGATTGTACAATCTTGCAAACCGCTCATTTTCTTCAAGCTTTTATGTTGATATCATATTGTTCCAACAATCTTCGAATTCAATTTCATCAACACACCCTGATAAGCACTTGTTGAATATGTACTTGAATGTGGTGTTACCTTTCAAACTTGAAAACCTTGTTATCGCATTCTTATATAGATGCCATTGGCAAAGGTGAAGTCTTGAATCAAGGAAAACCTGCATTTTATAAAACTTTCTGCTAACATACTAAACACATACTAAAACCTACTAAACACAATAAGTTTGTCTACTCTAAACACAAAAAAATTATACTGCAAGAACACAATAAGTCTACTGTAAGAACACAATAAGTCTACTGTAAACACAAAATAACTATACTGCAAGAACACAATAAGTCTACTGTAAAAATACAATAAGTCTACTCTAAACACAAAGAAACTATACTGCAAGAACACAATAAGTCTGTTGTAAGAACACAATAAATCTACTCTAAACACTAAATAAATATACTGCAAGAACACGGTAAATCTACTGCAAGAACACAATAAGTCTACTGTAAGAACACAATAAATCTACTCTAAACACAAAATAAATATACTACAAACACAAAATAAATATACTGCAAACACAACAAAACTATAATGCAAGAACACAATAAGTCTACTCTAAACATAAGAAAATAATACTGCAAAAACACAATAAATCTATTGTAAGAACACAATAAGTCTAGTCTAAACACAAAAAACTAAAATGCAAGAATACAATAAATCTACTGTAAGTGAACATTAAATATACTATAAGGTATTATATGGCATACTATAAATGAACATTAAATATATTGTAGAGTTGTACCTTTTCCATTGCTTTTGCAATTGCAAAATCTTGATCTACGAATATTATGATTGGAGATTTCCCTCTCATTGATTTTTTGAATGCTGTGAAAAGCTATTCAAATGATTCGACTTTCTCATCTGCTAGGAAGACACATCCAAACATTACATTTTTCCAATGG
This sequence comes from Ajuga chamaepitys, assembly GCA_958295605.1. Classification (NCBI taxonomy): domain Eukaryota; kingdom Viridiplantae; phylum Streptophyta; class Magnoliopsida; order Lamiales; family Lamiaceae; genus Ajuga; species Ajuga chamaepitys. The sequence continues at coordinate 19,649,290 of OY282497.1, read as the reverse complement.
TTGTTGATTCCTATAAAAGGAGCACAAACTAAGTTGTACTTGTTTGTTCTATATGTGGTGTCAAATATGAGAACATCACCATAGACATCATAATCTTCCATCATCATTGAATCTCCCCAAAAGATGTTGCATAATCTGCCATCTTTCATTTTCACTTTGTAGAAAAAGTCTTTATCTTCTTCAATTTCTTCTTGTATCATGTTTATGACAGTTTATGCATCCCTCCCCCCCCCCCCCCCCAATTAATTGCATTTTCATACTGGTTATGAAATTCAAATGATCCCTCTTGGTGTGCTCAACACTCTCTTCACCCCCAACCTCATAAACCATGTCTCTATAAGAATTCAGTGGCCTTATTCCAGATTCAACCATATTTGTTATAGTTACTGCCTTTTCTTCTGTAATTTTTTCTCTCTAAACGATGCAAGTGGTTTAGTTCTAGCTTAGTCAACTCATGATTGTGAAACATATTATGTTTCAAAACTTCAAAGTCCCCTGTTTGAATCTTTGATACTTTCATAAATGCTTCACAATTTGTTCTTATAGTTTATTTTTCTCTTCCTTTTTCCCTATGATTTTCTCTTTTCTCCAGCCTTAGAACATAGAAATTCTTTTCCCACGACCTCTCCTTTTGTTGAGAATCTATTTGTTGATTTTCTAACACTGAAACCTATGCTACGAGCATGCTTGCAATATAAAATATACATCTCACAAAGTGTGCTTCTTTTAAACCCAAGCAGTGAACCAGATACATCAATTGTTTCATTAAGAAGATCTGTCATAAAAAAAAAAGAAAAAAAAATGAAAAAAGACAATAGACTAGGTAACTTAGAATGTACTGATATTGACAAGAAAGTATACTGTATTTTTTTTACCTTCATCATTGTTGTTGTTCAACAAATCATCTTCTGAACTTGATCGTTCAATTTCATGATCATTTTCAATTAGGATTAGATCTGAAACTGAAAATATTTTCAATTAATCATGCTTAATGTATTTTGTAGTTCAACATAAAGTATATTGCAAGAACACAATAAGTACACTAAAAGAACAAAATAAGTCTACTCTAAACACACAAAAAAACTATACTGCAAAAATACAATAAGTCTACTGTAAGAATACGTTAAGTCTACTCTAAACACAAAAAAACTATACTGCAAGAACACAATAAGTCTACTGTAAGAACACAATACGTCTACCCTAAAGACAAAATAAATATACTACAAGAACACAATAAATCTACTGCAAGAACACAAGCTCGACCGAGACAATTAGGCTCGGCCGAGACAGATGATCAGTGTAAGCCATATTTTGGCCTTGGAAGTGGCTCGGCCGAGACACTGATTCTCGATCGAAATTTGGTACATAGAGCTCGTCCGAGACTGTCATTCTCGGCTGAGACTCAATGCGGTTTATACTGCAAACACAAAATAAGTATACTGCAAACAAAAAATAAATATACTGCAAGAACACAATAAGTCTACTCTAAACAAGAAGTATATTGTTCATATACCTTTGTGATTTTCTTCGACCACTTTATGATTTTCTTCAGCCACGTTGTGATTTTCTTCAACCACGTTGTGATTTTCTTCGACCACTTTCTCATTGTACACTTCAATATCCATTGATTCATTTATTCGTTCTGTCAAAAATAAAGAAAATATTACAAATAAAACATTACTTGAACTCTAGAAACATACATACTATATGATAAGATAATTCATACTATAAGCTAATATTAAACATATAATATCATGGATCATATCACATACTATAATTGAAAATTATATATAGTATAATATTGGAAAAATAAAGCAAAATAAATAATGCATACTGTTGGTCAACATAATGTATGCTATAAGGTAAGAATATACATACTATAAGTGAATATTAATACTACTGCATTATGCAAATATATCACGCACTATATGCGAACACTATATATACTGCAATATTAGAAAAAATAGCAGTATACTGTTAAGTAATAAAAAGTCTACTGTCATATACCTCTGTGGTTATTTTGTACCACTTCAATATCCATAGCTACGAAAATATCAGAAAAAAAGTTCTGAAAAGTATTACTAACACATCTTCAATATCCTGAAACGTAAATATGAAAAGTTGCACAAACAATCAATAAAAAATATGAAAAGTTTACGTTCCTGAATTTTCCGAATCAAGTTAGAAGAACTAGGGTTGATTTTTCGCCCATTTGTTATGAAATCTTCATGTCAAACAAACGAAAATCACGTATGAACATCAGCTCGAGAACAACGAACATCAGCTTGAGAACAAACAAAAATTGAGTATGAACTCAGCTCGAGAAGGTGGTGCGTGATTCGGTGTTATGTTGAGTTGTGCAGGCACGATTCGTTGTTATGTTGCGTTCTTCAGACTTCTCGCAGCGATTTGGAAGAGATTGAATCAGAAGAAGGTCGGCCATGGCCTTTTGGCAAAAGACGTAGGAGAAGGAGAAGGTGAGGGAGGTGAATTTACCCTAGGGTTTTTTTTACCTAGTGGGCTTAATTTTACCCAATGGATTAAAACTAGCATGTAGGCCCCATGTGGTGTACTTTAGTGTTAATGTGCATCACATGCACATAAGTCCTACTCTTGGGAAAAATCATTCGTTAAGCCAATTAGATCATTTTTCTCCTACTGAAAATAAAATTTATGTTAACTACGAAAATCACAAGTCTAATACATTTATGTATTATTACATGTTTCATAAGATGAGTTTATTAATAATAATAATAGTGGGTGTATTAATCAAAATTAGTAGCATCCCTCTGCGATGCACGGTTTGTAAATTTAACATGAATATACAATTGATATATTTATATAGTTATAATATAGTGAAATATTATAATTAATAAGGGGCGTGTGCATATATATACTAAACTTACACTAAAAATTAGTTTCAAATTTGGAGTTCTTTTGGTAGTTGTTATATGATTCTTTTTACAGGTGATAGTTTATGACTGATTAATTATTATTTAAAAAAATGCTAATAAAAAATTAGAATTATAGATATATGAGTAATGTATGGATATTTCTTTCATCCTTGCACACTCACATATATACTTATACACACACACACACACACACACACACACATATATATATATATATGTATAATCTATTTATATAGTATGAATTATTCATCACTATAAAAAAATCAAGATTTATGTCCTTTTGTTATGTTCCAAGAAAAAAAAAATAATAATGGTTAATCATTGCAAATTAGAAAATTTAGATGCATCTTGTCTTTGAGATATAGTTTATTTCGTATCTGGATTTCAACTTTACAAATATAAGGAAAACCAAATGAAACTTAGTTGGTTGAGTCCTAAGAGATCTAGGTCAGTGATTCGAGGTCGGTCTGTCGATTCTCACCAATCAATCTTTCCTAAATTTATACTTATAAACTTTGCGAATATAAAAATATATATATCTACATTTATATAGAACAATATTGAATTAATTTCCATTGATGACCTAAATTCAATATCAAAAGTCACAATATATGCAAAGAAAATAAAAATTGTTTAGTTAATTTTTATTTGTAATAAAAACTAAATACAGATAGTTTTAATACATAGTAAAAATTCATATATAGTCCAAATGATCAACCAATGAACAATTACTTATTTTAAAAATAATATTATATTTCTAATATACCCTTAAAAAGAAGATTTACTTACTAACTATATAGTGAAATTTATGTGTTAATTATGACTCTTTCTGACAACACCACCAGTTCACCAAGCTTTGAAATTATATGAGATGACTGCTTTTATGGCAGATATGAAAAACCAAAGATATGATACGCTATTTATACTTTAATTTTATGGAGTATATATTAAAGAGATGGGCTAGTTATATATGCAGTATATATTTAGGGTTAGATTATAGGTTTCCATTTATGGACGGTTGTGTTTAATTATATAGTAAGATATTGTAAAAAGCTATATGATATCAATAAAAAGAAAATTTGTTTGTGGGGTTGGAAAATAATTTGGAAATATAATTTATTGGGCTATTTGGTTTATGATGAGAAGAAAAATTTGTGGTTGTATGTATAAGCACGAGTTTTATTAAGACGCTAAGTATTGAATTAGTATTATATGATAAGACCACATTATTATTCAATATATAAGATTTTACAATCATCAAATATATTACTAACATCCGAATACACATACAAACACAATATGAACGCTTTATCAAATGAATTGCTGCACTCATAAAGGGGTTTCGCTGTGTCAAACTTATTTACAAATATTCAACTTTTTCTAAATGTATTGGCCATGAATTAATTTCTAATAATATAAATAATCTAGTATGTCTGAATAAATTATTATTTAGTTTATATATTACATATTATTTTCTTGATGGGTCAAGTTTAAATTTTATATTATTTTGTGCCTTTATATCTCTTTACGTGATATTTGGTGGACCTAATGATTAATAAGTGTATCAAACATAAGAAGATGTACAAATTAAGTCCAATTGGATCGAGATGGAAAAATACAGTTACAATCTCTAGTTTTGACTCCTCTGATTTTCTCTTCGGTTGACTTTTTTTACTTTGGAACTTTTGAGCGAAATCTTCTTCTTGATCTCCTTCCGCTTATGTTGCTCTTCAATAACGTTTGTCCGAAGGCCAAAGGACTTGATTTCAAATCGAATGCTACTTGTTGATGCTTTTTATGAAGAATATTTTCAAATCTTCAAGAACGTCTTTTAAATCTTTTAGAGCACTTCGAGTCTTCTAGAGAGATAATTTCTTGGAGCTCTTCCAACTTCTGAAGCTCTGAACTTGTGTCTCTGAATTATGAAGAGACCCCTTTTACAGTTGTAGAATATGAGTTCTTTCCATATGTACGTGATAGGATGACACGATTTGATTGATCACATTTGATTTGGTGATGAACCTTATCTTGGATACAAAGATATGATTTGATTTGGTAATCTCCTTGCCTTTGATAGGAAGACATGATTTGATTTGATTTTGTAACCAAAGTATTGGTAATTCTCTTCTATATTTACAAGATTTTATCTTGATTACCAAGAAATAAAGATTTGAACACTTGATAATATCTGGTTGATTATTTGATTTGGGGCAAAATTTTATGTGCCTACAAATGCCCTCTCAAGACTTGTTCACGGACAACATGCTTTGGAGTGAATAAATCTCAAAATCTTTCACTGAGTAAACCAATGTCTTCTTATATTTTTGTAGATATGTGTATAGTTTATACTCGTTTCGAGAAGCCTTTAATTTGGACTTGGATTTCACAGATAGTTTATACTTATATCTAGGAGCCTTCAATTTGGATTTAAATTTGATAGAAAGGTTATACTAATATCTAGGAGCATCTTCATTTAGAACCCGGTTCCTGATCCTACTCAACCTCTACTACATGCCATGCTCACTTGAAGAAATTGAATTGACACCTACAAATCTCCACCTCAATGAATTCAAGTGCACTTCATCACCTCACACTGTCTTCTCTTCTCCAGGTTTTAATCACATTGTTCAAGCTTTATCAGGCTTGAGCAATGTACCATCTTGCTCCTAGGAACTGCCTTAGCCAAGAAATCAGCCGCATTATCCAAAGTATGCACTTTCTTTACTTCAACAGATCCAGCTTCAATGATATCCCTTGAAAAATGAAGTCTAACATCAATGTGCTTAGACCTTTCATGAAAAGCTTGATGCTTCACCAAATGAAGAGCACTTTGATTGTCATACTGAATAGTAGCACAACCTTGTTTTATTCCCAAGTCCTTGAGAATTCCTTTGAGCCACAAAGCTTCTTTGATTGCCTCAGTTAATGCAATGAACTCTGCTTCTGTTGTTGATAATGCAACCACTCACTGCTGCACACTCTTCCAACTCACAGCTGTACCATACAAAGTAAAGACATATCCTGTAATGGATTTTCTAGTATCCACATTCCAAGCAAAGTCTGCATCAACATATCCTACCAAAGGTATGGTATTTGCTTCTTGTCTCTGGAACTTCAATCCCATACTGACAGACCCCTTCAGATACCTTAACACCTGCTTTAATGCTTCCCAATGTGATTCCCCAGGATTTGACATATATCTGCTTACAAGAGACACACTGTAGGCCAAGTCTGGCCTGTTACATATCATTCCATACATTAAACTGCCAACACCACTGGCATATGGAACATTCTTCATGTGAATCTCCTCAGCTACAGTCTTAGGACACTGATCCTTGGATAACTTTGTCTGTAGATTAACTGGAATACTCACTGGTCTGGATTCATGCACGTGGAATCTCTCCACAACCTTCTGCAGATACTGCTTCTGTGAAAGCCACAATGTCCCAGTCTCTCTTCTTCTAATGATGTCCATTCCCAGAATCTTCCTAGCTTCCCCTAGATCCTTCATGTCAAATTCTGAGTTCAACTTTCCTTTTAGCTGTTGTATCTTATCCCTGCTCTTACTGGCTATGAGCATGTCATCCACATATAACAACAGAAACACCTGTTCAGCTCTTGAACCTCTGTTAAAGTATACACAGCTGTCATATAAGCTTCTAATGAATCCTGCACCCATCATGAACTCATTGAACTTCTTATTCCACTGCCTGGGACTTTGTTTCAACCCATAGAGTGACTTCCTGAGAAAACAGACCTTCTCTTCATTCCCTGGAATCACAAAGCCCTCAGGTTGCTTCATGTACATCTTTTCAACCAGATCTCCATGCAGGAATGTTGTCTTGACATCTAACTGCTGTAGTTCCAAGTCTTCTTGAGTGACCTTTGATAGAAGTAATCTGATAGAGCAATGCTTCACTACTGGAGAAAATACTTCATTGTAATCAATGCCTTCCCTTTGAGTGAAGCCTCTAGCAACCAACCTTGCCTTGTACCTGATTGTAATACCCGCGCCTCTCACAACTCACTGGCCAATAAAATTTTTGCATTTCATGCATTCCATATTTTTATGTGCTATTTGCGTGATAGTTTTATAGTAATTAATTTGTTATATTTATTGCGTTATTTTATATTTTGCGACTAATTTGGAGATGTTTAATTTGGTAGACAAGAACCCCCTAGTCTAAAATATTGGGACATGCTACAAAATTTAAGACTACACGGGACAAATTTAAAATATGGAACATTAGGAAGTACGTGGAAGTGTTAATTATGTAAAGGAGTTTTATTGTCGGAACAATAATAACAACAACAACAACAACAATAACAATAATAATAACAATAAAAATAATAAGAAACTGACTTGATTAAGAAAAGGAGGGGTGAGGCGGTGGTTAACCGCTATATATAACTTCATCTTAATCAACAAATGAAGAAAAACTCACAACCACACACAAAAGAAAGAAAAACAGGGACGAGGAAGCAAGATAAAAAGGAAAGGAAAATAGGTACCAAATTCATTCTTTTTTTTCATAATAGCAATGATTATAGAAAAGATTCCATCATGAATTAATTACCCTTGTAGCTGAATTTCTTACAGTTTCATGGTGTGTAGTTTAGTGAGAATAATAAAAATAAACAAATCATGATTATAGCACACATACCTTGTTGTAGAATAGTGATAGTATAATACAAACAATATGGAATTGGCGTCCACTTTTTAGCTGATTCCAACCCTTTTACGAACTGAATATGGAAAAGTGCAAAACATGAAAGTTGTAGCCTTATGTGTTAGCTTTATAACCCAACTTGAATCATATAAATATCAATTTTGTAGAAATAGTTAGAGTCTTATTACTAAAATGCGACGAAACTGGAAATTTCGAATTAAAAGTACTTAATAACCTGGAATTTGATAAATTGTGTATTAATTCGATTTAAAATTGTCGTAGATTGATTACCATTGTGGAATAGGAAATTTCAAAAGCTACTCCGGAGGAGAGGTAAGTAGAAATCCGTCTCCAACTACAATGCTTGAACATAGTATTTTGTTTGTTATTTGTGATAATTGATTGTTATATGTGGTGTTGCATACCTTTGTATAAAGTGTTTTATTCCGTTGCTAGAAACAAATTGATGTGCATCAATCATGAGCATTAGCATCTACAAGGATTACACGTGTACATATAAGAAGTCAAAATAACGTAGTTGCATGAATTGTTAATGTTTTGGGGTTGGTCACCACTGGCACATTGTGAGTTATATATTATATATGGTGTCTCTCGGGATGCTTCCGGTGACAGGCGTGCACGCGGAAGAGGTTCCCACTTCAGCACCTTTATGATGAGGGGTACGGGAAGAGGTAGACTTTCCGGAGGACTGCAGGGGCAGGCAGGAGGCGGACCTCTGGTAGTCTCGGAAGGATAGCCACTTGGTCGTACCAACCATCACTAGTATCTCGGGTGGACTATAAGGGGGGAGGAGGGACCCTTGGTAGTCACGAGTGTGGCCAATGAGTGTTATTTTTGGGAGGTTTGTGACAGTGACGAGAGCCAATTCCCACTAAATATGATTTCTTTTGAGAAAGAGTTGAAAGAAATGGTTTTGTGATATGCATCTCATCATTCACGCATTGGTCATGCATGATTTCTGCTTACTGAGTTTTAGCTCACGTAGTTCTTGCATTGTAGGTGAGTTTGACTATGCATGAGCGCGTGGACTGATCTGGCATGCTGTTGGAGCTGATACAAGTTTTGAAGCCTCGTGTATATGAATGACGATCTGTGGGGTTAAACCTTGGACTCACTATGTTTTTGCTAGTGTTCTAATAATTTTTTTTGGACATGTTCAAATTAGGGAACTTTAATATGTATATTGCTGTAAATATGGTGTTGAAATTGGTATGATGCTACTGTGCATGACTTGGATCTATGTGAACACATGTTGATGAGATTTTAACATCGGGAAAGTGTTTTAGATTATTATTTTAAAAAAAATACACAGGTTTTGTAAGGCTAAAATTAGTATAAAATAAGTTTTTTTTTTTTACAAGGGTGGGTGTGACAGAGTGGTATCAGAGCCCGGTTTGTGCCCTGTAGACTGTTCATATATATGAGCTCAGAACTTCTGAAGCGCAGACATGCCAGTAAGTTTTACTTATTCTTAATTTGTATTCATTATTTCATGAATCATATTGGCCTGTGACAGAGGGACAATAAAATTAGAAAGAGATCATGGAGATCGTTAGAGAAGGAGGTGTTGAAGGAAATAATGATCCAGAACCGAATGCACCAGCAGTGGGAGTTGGTTTAGATGCGATTGTGGCTCGGTTGACAGGATTAGTAGAACAACAGTCGCAACAGATTCAACAACTTATCCAACAAAGGGGTGTGGGTGAACAACCAGGAAATGGTGTAAATCAACAACAACCTCGAGCTGAATACTTAGAGGTCATTGGAGAGAGGTTTAGAAAGCTTAACCCGCCAACATTTGAGAGTGCAACGGATCCCACTGATGCGGAGGATTGGCTTAGAACTATAGAGAACATGTTTTTGTATAGTAAAGTCCCTGACGGGGAAAAGGTATTGTGCGCATCGTTCATGTTACGTGGAAGTGCGGGACACTGGTGGGACACAATGAAAACTATTGAGGACGTGGCGACAATGACGTGGAATAGGTTCAAAGAACTATTTAGAAGCAAGTATTTCACTGCCCCAGTTCGAGTAATGAAAATGAACGAGTTCATACAGTTAAGGCAAGGGGCGATGGATGTCACAGACTACATCGCTAAGTTCGAGCAACTCTCTAGGTTCGCGGAGCACATGGTTAGTACTGATGCATTGAAAGTAGAGAGATTCCTAGAAGGTCTGAGGCCAGAGCTATATAGAGATGTGTGTATGGCTGGTATACATGGGATAACTTATTCACAAGTTGCTGAACGAGCGTTGATTGCCGAACAAGCAGAAATGAAAATTAGGCGTGCTCAGGAGGTTAGGCGTCAGTTTATACAGGGACAAGGACCTCGTTTTGGAGGGGATGGAAAGAAAAGGCCACCACAAGTGCAAGGTCCAAGGCCGGGTTCTCAACCAAAACCAGGACAACAACCATGGGATCAGAACAAGCGCCAAAAGGGCGAACAGGGAAAACCACCAGTTACACAACCTACATGTCCCACATGTGGAGGTTCGCATAGTGGAAAGTGCTTTGCAGAGTATCGGACTTGTTTTAAATGTGGAAAAGCAGGACACATTTCCACGGTTTGTCCAGAAAAGTCAAACCCTGTTACACAAAAGAGGACGCCAGCTAGAGTCTTTACCATGACCACGGAGGAAGCGGAAGCAAATACATCTGTAGTAACAAGTAAAGTTCCCATTTGTGATACGATTGCATTTGCATTATTTGATTCTGGAGCTACACATTCATTTGCATCCACTGAGTATGTGAAGAGGCTGGGTAGGGAACCTGATATAGCAGACGTTAGTTACAATGTAGTGATCCCCTCCGGAGAGTCAAAACAAACTAACCGAATTCTGCGAGCATGTGTTATCTCTATTGAAGGAAGAGAACTTTACGTCGATTTGATCATACTAGATATGAACGATTATGATGTAATTTTGGGAATGGACTGGCTATCAAAATATGGTGCTACAATAAATTGTCAGAACAAGACAATCACATTTCAGCCGCCTGGTGACACACCTTTCGTCTTTATTGGGGTACGAAAAAAGTTCAAATATCACACAATATCAGCGGTAAAAGCGCAAAGGTTATTGGAAAGCGGTTGTGAAGGCTACCTAGTAAATGTTATGAGTATGGAAGAGAAGCATTATCCGACTATTGAGGAGGTAGCAGTGGTGCAAGAATACCCTGAAGTATTTCCAGAGGAACTCCCAGGATTACCCCCAGACAGAGAGATAGAGTTTGTAATTGACGTATATCCAGGGACTGCTCCTATATCAAAGTCACCATACAGAATGGCGCCAACAGAGCTGAAAGAATTAAAGATTCAATTGCAAGATTTACTGGACAAGGGTTTTATTAGACCTAGCTTTTCGCCATGGGGTGCACCGGTTTTGTTTGTTAAGAAGAAAGATGGTACTATGAGGATGTGCATAGATTATAGAGAACTGAACAAGGTTACGATCAAGAACAAATACCCCTTACCCAGGATTGATGATTTGTTTGATCAACTCCAGGGAGCTGCCATATTCTCCAAGATTGACTTACGTTCAGGTTATCATCAACTGAAAATTAAAGAGGAAGATATCTCAAAAACGACATTCAGTACAAGATACGGGCACTATGAGTTTTTGGTAATGCCATTCGGATTGACAAACGCCCCAGCAGCTTTCATGGATATGATGAATCGGGTATTCAAAGACTTTTTGGATAAGTTTGTTATCGTGTTTATTGATGACATTCTGATTTACTCCAAGAATGAAGCCGAGCATGCTGTACATTTGAGAAAGGTTTTAGATGTTCTAAAGGAGAAACAGTTATACGCTAAGTTCAAGAAATGTGAATTCTGGTTGGATCGAGTAATATTTTTAGGGCATGTTGTGTCAGGAGAAGGAATTTCAGTTGATCCAAGTAAAGTTGAAGCAATTAACAATTGGCCACAACCTACAAATCCTTCAGAGGTACGTAGTTTTCTCGGGTTAGCTGGGTACTATCGGAGATTTGTAGAAGGATTCTCGAAAATTGCATCTCCCTTAACACAGTTGACTAGAAAGATTGTAAAATTCAAGTGGACAGAGGCTTGTGAGCAGAGTTTTCAAGAACTAAAGAAAAGGTTAACATCTGCGCCGATTCTTTCAATACCAACGGGGACTGGAGACTTTGTGGTATATAGTGATGCTTCGAAGAACGGTTTAGGGTGTGTGTTAATGCAGAATGGCAAAGTAATAGCATATGCATCCAGACAGTTGAAGGAGTATGAGAAGAACTACCCTACTCATGACTTGGAGCTTGCAGCAGTAGTATTTGCGCTAAAACTCTGGAGACATTACTTATATGGAGAACGATGTGAGATCTACACAGACCACAAGAGTCTGAAATACTTTTTCACACAGAAGGAGCTGAATATGAGACAGAGAAGATGGCTGGAACTCGTGAAAGACTATGACTGTGTTATCAACTATCAACCTGGTAAAGCAAATGTCGTAGATGATGCCTTAAGCAGAAAATCGTCCCAAAGTACCACATTGATGGCTTTAATTCAGAAACCGGAGTTACTAGACTTGCAAAGAATGAATGTTGAGATTGTTCAACTGGGGATAGTGGAGGCAAGACTAGCAGCTCTAACCCTTCAGCCTACCCTACTTGATAGAATTAAGCAGGGACAGAATGAAGATGAATATTTAGCTAAAGTAAAGAAGGATGTCGCATCAGGGATGCCATCAGACTTTCAGTTGTCAGAGAGTGATATCTTAAGATTCAAAAACCGGTTATGTGTGCCAGATGTAGATAACATTCGTAGAGATATTATGGCAGAGGCGCATTCGACACCATATTCAGTACATCCAGGAGCTACTAAAATGTATCGAGATTTAAAGGTGCAGTATTGGTGGCCAGGTATGAAGAAAGATATTGCTCAGTATGTAAAACAGTGTTTGACTTGTCAACAGGTAAAGGCAGAACATCAAAGACCGGCAGGAACTTTACAGCCCTTGCTGGTCCCGGAATGGAAATGGGAGAACATTACAATGGATTTTGTGGTGGGATTGCCGAAAACTGTAAAGGGTCACGATGCTATCTGGGTAATTGTGGACAGACTTACGAAATCGGCTCATTTTCTCCCAGTCTGTACTACTTACTCCATGGATCGTTATGCTCAGATATATATACAAGAAATAGTTAGACTTCATGGAGTACCATTATCCATTGTTTCAGATAGAGACTCAAGATTCCTGTCTACCTTCTGGAAGAGTTTACACAAGGCACTGGGAACACAGTTGTCTTTCAGTACTGCGTATCATCCACAAACTGACGGACAATCGGAAAGGACGATACAAACGTTAGAAGATATGCTCAGAGCTTGCGTGTTAGATTTCCAGGGCCAATGGAGCAAATTTCTACCTTTGATAGAATTTTCCTATAACAACAGTTATCAATCTACTATAGGAATGGCTCCTTACGAAGCACTATATGGTAGAAAGTGTCGATCTCCAATACATTTGGATGAAGTTGGCGAAAGAAGACTTCTAGGTCCAAGTGTAATACAGGAAATGTCTGAAGCTGTGTCACAAATTTTATTAAGGATGAAAACAGCTCAGAGTCGCCAGAAAAGCTATGCAGATAAGAGAAGGAGAGCACTTGAGTTTGCAGTAGGAGATCTAGTATTCTTGAAAGTTGCACCAATGAAGGGAATAATGCGGTTTGGTAAGAAAGGAAAACTTAGTCCGAGATACATTGGTCCATTTTCTATTATTGAGAGAGTTGGTGATGTTGCCTACAGACTCAATTTGCCAACATCAATGTCTCAAATACACAATGTGTTCCATGTGTCAGTATTGAGGAAGTATGTTGCAAATCCGTCTCATGTCCTGAACAGTGAACCTGTAGAACTACAAGCAGACTTGGGATATGAGGAAGTACCAGTACAAATTTTATTAAGGGAAGTAAAACGGCTCAGAAACAAAGAAATTCCGTTGGTCAAAGTGTTATGGAGAAATCAATCAGTCGAAGAAGCCACCTGGGAAAGAGAGGATGAAATGAGAGCCAAATATCCTCAACTCTTCAAGTAAGTAAATTTCGGGGACGAAATTTTTATAAGGGGGGGAGGATGTAATACCCGCGCCTCTCACAACTCACTGGCCAATAAAATTTTTGCATTTCATGCATTCCATATTTTTATGTGCTATTTGCGTGATAGTTTTATAGTAATTAATTTGTTATATTTATTGCGTTATTTTATATTTTGCGACTAATTTGGAGATGTTTAATTTGGTAGACAAGAACCCCCTAGTCTAAAATATTGGGACATGCTACAAAATTTAAGACTACACGGGACAAATTTAAAATATGGAACATTAGGAAGTACGTGGAAGTGTTAATTATGTAAAGGAGTTTTATTGTCGGAACAATAATAACAACAACAACAACAACAACAATAACAATAATAATAACAATAAAAATAATAAGAAACTGACTTGATTAAGAAAAGGAGGGGTGAGGCGGTGGTTAACCGCTATATATAACTTCATCTTAATCAACAAATGAAGAAAAACTCACAACCACACACAAAAGAAAGAAAAACAGGGACGAGGAAGCAAGATAAAAAGGAAAGGAAAATAGGTACCAAATTCATTCTTTTTTTTCATAATAGCAATGATTATAGAAAAGATTCCATCATGAATTAATTACCCTTGTAGCTGAATTTCTTACAGTTTCATGGTGTGTAGTTTAGTGAGAATAATAAAAATAAACAAATCATGATTATAGCACACATACCTTGTTGTAGAATAGTGATAGTATAATACAAACAATATGGAATTGGCGTCCACTTTTTAGCTGATTCCAACCCTTTTACGAACTGAATATGGAAAAGTGCAAAACATGAAAGTTGTAGCCTTATGTGTTAGCTTTATAACCCAACTTGAATCATATAAATATCAATTTTGTAGAAATAGTTAGAGTCTTATTACTAAAATGCGACGAAACTGGAAATTTCGAATTAAAAGTACTTAATAACCTGGAATTTGATAAATTGTGTATTAATTCGATTTAAAATTGTCGTAGATTGATTACCATTGTGGAATAGGAAATTTCAAAAGCTACTCCGGAGGAGAGGTAAGTAGAAATCCGTCTCCAACTACAATGCTTGAACATGGTATTTTGTTTGTTATTTGTGATAATTGATTGTTATATGTGTTGTTGCATACCTTTGTATAAAGTGTTTTATTCCGTTGCTAGAAACAAATTGATGTGCATCAATCATGAGCATTAGCATCTACAAGGATTACACGTGTACATATAAGAAGTCAAAATAACGTAGTTGCATGAATTGTTAATGTTTTGGGGTTGGTCACCACTGGCACATTGTGAGTTATATATTATATATGGTGTCTCTCGGGATGCTTCCGGTGACAGGCGTGCACGCGGAAGAGGTTCCCACTTCAGCACCTTTATGATGAGGGGTACGGGAAGAGGTAGACTTTCCGGAGGACTGCAGGGGCAGGCAGGAGGCGGACCTCTGGTAGTCTCGGAAGGATAGCCACTTGGTCGTACCAACCATCACTAGTATCTCGGGTGGACTATAAGGGGGGAGGAGGGACCCTTGGTAGTCACGAGTGTGGCCAATGAGTGTTATTTTTGGGAGGTTTGTGACAGTGACGAGAGCCAATTCCCACTAAATATGATTTCTTTTGAGAAAGAGTTGAAAGAAATGGTTTTGTGATATGCATCTCATCATTCACGCATTGGTCATGCATGATTTCTGCTTACTGAGTTTTAGCTCACGTAGTTCTTGCATTGTAGGTGAGTTTGACTATGCATGAGCGCGTGGACTGATCTGGCATGCTGTTGGAGCTGATACAAGTTTTGAAGCCTCGTGTATATGAATGACGATCTGTGGGGTTAAACCTTGGACTCACTATGTTTTTGCTAGCGTTCTAATAATTTTTTTTGGACATGTTCAAATTAGGGAACTTTAATATGTATATTGCTGTAAATATGGTGTTGAAATTGGTATGATGCTACTGTGCATGACTTGGATCTATGTGAACACATGTTGATGAGATTTTAACATCGGGAAAGTGTTTTAGATTATTATTTTAAAAAAAATACACAGGTTTTGTAAGGCTAAAATTAGTATAAAATAAGTTTTTTTTTTTACAAGGGTGGGTGTGACACTGATCTTATCAGCTTTTCCAGCCTCCACCTTTTTCTTGAAAATCCATTTTGAGCTAACTAGCTTCTGCCCTTTTGGATTGTCTACAAGCTTCCAGGTTTGGTTTCTTTCTAAGGATTCCATTTCCTCCATCATGTCCCCTATCCAGTGTTCACTCTCACTGCAACTCACTGCTTCCTTGAAACTGCTTGGCTCTTGAAACTCCAAGTCTTCTGCTACACTCAGTGCATAAAATACACTGCCAGCTAATCCATAGAAATCAGGTCTTTGGATTTGTCTTCTTGGCCTGTCTCTTCCTGTGCTATAGGTTCTGAGATTTGCCATCTCAGTTTGACCTTCTTCCTCTTCTGATGAACTGTCTTCTTCTTGCTGAGCTTGTGTATTCTCCTCTGGTGGTATCTGCTCCTTATTAGGCTCCACCTGAACAGAAATTCTTTCAGGTTCCACAGCTCCATCAGCTTCCTATTGGCTTCCAGTAGAGTTGTATCCCATCACATCTTCATTGAACTTTACATCTCTACTTATTAGGAGCTTCTGGTTTCCCTGTTCTAAGCACCATAACCTGTAGCCTTTTATGCCTTCAGGATATCCCAGAAATACACATCTATGTGCTCTTGCATCAAGTTTATCTTGCCTAATGTGAGCATAGGCTAAACAACCAAACACTCTTAAGTCATGGTAGTTTGGTGTCTTTCCACTCCACGCTTCTTCTGGAGTTTTAAATCTTAGAGTTGATGATGGTGACCTGTTGATCAAATAGCATGATGTATTTATTGTCTCTCCCCAGAAGGATTTAGGTAATCCAGCATCAATCAACATGCATCTAACTCTTTCCAGCATAGTTCTGTTAAATCTTTCAGCAACTCCATTCTATTGGGGATTTAGAGGGACAGTTCTGTGCCTTGTGATGCCCTTCTCTTCACAAAATCCTGTGAATTCAGTTGATAGATATTCCAAGCCATTATCTGTCCTAAGATGTTTTAATTTCTTTCCTCTTAGGTTCTCCACCTGATTTAACCATGTTTTAAACTTGAGGAATGCATCACTCTTGTTTCTCAAAACATATATCCAGGTTTTTCTGCTGTAATCATCAATGATGGACATGAAATACCTTCCCCCTCCATGTGTTTCTGTTCTTGCAGGCCCCCAAATATCAGAGTGGACACAATCCAGGGGTTCTTGAGTGGAATGAATCCCTTTAACATAGGGCAGTTTCTTTGCCTTCCCCATAGCACACTTGTCACAGAAATCCAGTGTTCTATTTCCCATTTCACCAATGTTACCCTTCTTGGATAGTTCCTTCAACCCTTTCTCTCCAATATGACCCAGTCTTCTATGCCACTTCATGACATCTTCTCTGCTTGTCACAGAATCAGCACATCCTATCACAGGTGATCCAATCAAAATAAACAGGTCATTGTGTTGCCTTCCTTTGATTACCACCTTATTGTGTTTAGTAATGTGAAGATGACCATCTAGGGAATTGAACTGACAGCCATTTGCCACAAGAGATCCAAGGGATAAGAGATTTCTTTTCAATCCACGAACATACCTTACTTGAGAAATAGTTCTTATGACTCCATCATACATTTTAATTTGAACTGATCATGTGCCTTTGACTCTGCAGGAGTGATCATTTCCTAGCAGTACACATCCACCATCTTCTTTCTTCAGGTCCTTGAACCAGGATTCATTGGGACACATGTGAAATGAGCATCCAGTATCAAGTACCCATTCCTTTTCCATTCTGGTGTCTGTGATGTTTAAGACTTCTGGGATGTCTTCTTGATGCTCTGTCACTGCCACCTCTGCCCTCTGAGTCTCCTGCTTCTTCTTCTTTTGCGGATAGTCCTTCTTTAGGTGTTCTGTTTGCTTGCATTTGAAACACTTCCTGGTTTCAACCCAGTCACCTTGTTTCTTTGCATTTTGAGTTCCAGATTTGTTATCTTTAACTCCCTGGAACTTCTTCTTTTGGAAATTCTTTTTGAACTTAATGTTCAAACCTTCTCCAGCTTGAGTGGAACCCTTTTCTCCTTGATTCTGAAAGCACTTGGTCTTCAATGCTGACAAGATGGCTTCATAACTGATTTTTCCATCTCTTCCAAACATCAGTGCATCTTTGAAGCTTTCCATGGATTTTGGAAGAACATTTAACACCATCAGAGCCTTATCATCATCCTCCGAATTCACCCCTAGATCTTCCAGCTCTTCAATCATCTTGACAAACTCATCAAGTTGATCAGAAATGACTTTATCATCAGAGATTTTGAAAGACATTAACTTCTGTTTCAGAAACAGTTTGTTGGATATAGACTTTGATTGATAAAGTTCCTCCAATTTTCCCCATGCCTCCACTGCATTCTTGCACCTCGAAAACTCCCTCAAAGGTTTATCACCCAGGCATAAGAATATCAAACTCAGAGCCTTCTTATCCAATTCTGGAAACTTGGATTTCTCAGCATCAGGCCATTGATCAACAGGAAGAAGTGCAGAGTCTAAGCCATTTTGAATCAGCACTGCATTCATTTTAATCTTCCAGAGTGAGAAGTCATTCTTCCCAAAGAACTTCTCCACATCCATCTTTACTCCAGTCATTCTTCTTCTTCTATGAGTTTGTGTGTAGGCTTCCCACATACGGCACCACTTGTTAGGTTTGAGAACACTTCCAACACACAAACAACAAGTTCAAACCAGAAACGAACGAACAACAGATTGAAAATCAGACACTAAAAACCGAATGCAAAACCAGAAAATAAAATGAAGAACACTAAGCTTTTACGTGGTTCGATCAATGTGATCTACATCCACGGAGGCTCTATACACCTCAATTCACTCAACTAAACAATCAATTACAAGAAATAATCCAGAAAACTAGAAGCCCCAATTCACAATCCGAATTGAGCTCAAGAACCCTAGCTCTCAAATTCTAATGATTGATTAGTGTTTACAGAGGGAAAAGATACGTGTATCAACTCGTCTTTACAAGTAGAACAAACTTATATAAAGAGCTAAGCTCGAATCACGAAACTCTGGGAGCTCGAATCAAAATCAGTTTCAACTATTTTTCAAACTGTTACGAGTCTTCCACAACGATTTTCCATGCTTCAGTCCAAAACCGTTGCGTATTTCTGTTATAACCGTCACCAACCCGGTTCTCCAATAACTTCCAATTCTGAACTAAAATTATCCCGGTTCTTCCCAACCCAAACCCGGTTCCTGATCCTACTCAACCTCTACTCCATGCCATGCTCACTTGAAGAAATTGAATTGACACCTACACAAATTATTTCTAAATTTCTCCCACATCTTTTGAGCCCCACATGATATTAATATATGCATCACTTTGACACATGGTGACTTCCAATAGGTCATAAAAATATACAACAAATCATCAATTAAATTGACTATTTAACTTAGAAACTTTATTTATTTTGTTCCTAATATTAAAATAATTGATAAAAAATTGATTCTCAACATATACTTTATTACATGACACATTTTAATTGGATCGAAATTTTCATATCAACACTCTTGAACCTCCATAAATCAAGATTCAATTCACCTTGCTCATAAGTGTATCCGGCCACGAGCAAAGGTTGATTGTGCTATCGTGAACCAAGTAGTAAGTCCTCATTCGTGAAGGTCATTGTTGAGTTGCAACCATCTTCATCGTTACTACAAACTTCAATTCCGGATGAACATACTTCATTATTTCTTCATTCGTCTTATAGCATGAAGTATCATCACAAATATCATTGTTCTTAACAGTGACGAAATTTTCGGCTACATTTTCTTCGTCTAGCAAGATTTTCCCTTGTCGAGATAGCTTCATAACTTTACCCTTGAATATGAAGCAATCTTTGATTGGATGTCCCACTTATTGGTGGTACTTGCAGTATTTTAGGTCATTAGTTTGTCTAGCTTCTTCAGGCCACTTCATTTCTGGCAGCTCGATGAGATTTTCTTTGATCAAATCATCGAATATTCCGGAGACATCAGAGTCCAAGAATGGATAATTCTTCTGTTGTATCTCCTTCAAAGTTGATTTTCTTTACCCCCTGTCTTGAGGGACATTCTTAACTTTGGCATCATTATTTCTTCAGAATTTAATGGGCATTCCATTAACAACCATGGAGTCCTTATTTTGGATTTTCGCAAAAGATTTGCCCCCATTATTGAACTTATGAGACTCATGAACCAGGGTTCCATTAACTCCAAATTTAGCCATACTTGGCTCCATGTCATGAGCTCTACTTGCTAGTTCTTCAAATGTCCTCGCCCTAACTCCTTGAAGGATATACCGGAGGCACCATCTCATTCCTTGAATGCATATTTTAATTACCGAACTTTCACTCCATCAATTGATGTAGTCGATAACAGGCTCATCTTTCCACTAGCAGAAGTTTGTTAACTTGTGCCTGCTTACCGTCATCCTGGTGCTATACAAACAATTACAGAACTCAGGCTCCATGTGCCCCCAGTTGTCAATTGAGTTCGTCTCTAAGTCTATATACCAATCAAAGACACTCCCCTTCAATGAACGGATGAATTGCTTCATCAAATGATTGCAATAGGTTCCGGGATTATTGCATGTCCCAAAATAATATGCTACATGTTGTTTCGGGTTACCTTTACCATCAAATTGTTGGAACTTAGGGGGTTGGTAACCTTTCGGCATCTTCAAGTTGGCAATTCTTTGAGTATATGGTTTGGTGTAAGACAAAGATGCCTTAGATCTCCAGTTAAACTTATCTTTGATTGTTCCCACAATGATCTATTTCAATTGGTAGCCATGACCAAACGGTCGGAGGAAACTTGCAGCTCATTCAAAGATCTCTCATTTTCAATTGGTGGAAGATGATGCGTTGCAGAGTCCTCAGCCTCATCTTTATCCTCAACTGGTTGCTTTCTTGGAGCATCACTTGTATCAACATTATCAACTTTGCTCATCAGCTTTTCTATCTTAGAGTCTTGTTCTTTGACGTGTCTCGCAAGTCCTTCAATTGCTTTTGTTAAGCTTACAAGCTGCTCCTCTAGAGTTGTCGGGTTCGTCATCATGCAAGTGAAGAGCTGGATATGGAGTGAGGTGTAGAACACAAAGAGTTGTCGTTTTCTTCTCCATCATCTCTGGCAACACATAGAGAATCTTTCTTATCAACTTCAAGTGAAGGATTTACTCCTGAAGATATCAACAATTGCGATCTTCTTGACATGCTCCAGGTGATAACATTCACATCTGTGGTTAAAGAACTTGAGGCACCACTCTTCGTCTCTATAATCTTGAGAAAGATCGTTGCATTATCTTGAACTTTTAATTAAGGAGAACAGATGAGAGGTAGAGACGTCCCCCTGGGCGTGCCAAAGTTGTAATAATAAATTTTGTATATTGAATAAACAAACGCAAAATGATGTACAAATTGAAGTCAACTAGATTAAATGAAGAATTTTGCGGGTTGCATTCTCTATTTTTAAACCTTCGATTCTTCTCTTTGAACAATTTCTTTAAATTTGAGAATTTGGAGCGAAATCTCCTTTACCATCTGCTTCAACATTTGTGTTGTTTTTTTATATTTTTTTCCGAATGTCAAGTGACTTGATTCCGGATAAACCATTGTTTCTTGATGCTATGGATGAAGAACGTCTTTGAATCCTCAAGAATGTCTTTGATCCTTCAAGAATACTAGATACTAGTAACGCACGTCGAGTACGCGTAATAAATTAATATATCGTATTGTAGTAACAATACTAACCTCACTAACTATCCTACTAAGTAGAGTGGCAAGCAAGGGTCGATCCCACAGAGAACGGCCGATTAGTTTTGATTCTAATATCAAGCAATTAGAGTTAAATATATAGATATTAAACAACTTAAGAAAGCAATAAAGGTTGGGGGGGTTTGATGATCAACTAACAACCTACTAGTAACAAATCAAAGCAATTAAATGAATTTGAAAGCATTTAATATTAGAATTTAAATAAACAAATAATCAAAGACAATAGAATAGATTTTTAGGTTTTAGGTTTTCAAGTAATAAAATGATCTACCCTTGATCATGCTTCCCCTTGGTCCAGACAATTTATGCAACTATTGTTAATGCTCGGTTAATTGTGAGTCAAGCCCTTATCTCAAGACTATTAACAAGCTCTAATAGCCTTGTTATCTCTTAATCCTAGTTAATTAAAACTAGCTCTTCGACTAACCCTATTCGATTTAACCAAATCCTCGAACAAGCTCTCTTAGATTCAATAATCAAATACATTAGGCAAAAAGACAACGAAATAAATACGATATAAAACTCATAAGCTCGGTTTTAGTGGTCGAACTTTATGTTATTACCAATGAACATTCAAAATTTGCTACAAATGAGTTGTAAGCGCTACAATTATGGATAGCAATCCCGAATACTAGCAACACATTCATAAATCTCCTACAGGGTGATCAATCTAATAATCAATTCATAAATGTGACTCAATAACAACAAATAACATAAAACACTTAAATACACAATCCAATCGGTAATATTAACCGCAACAATCACATAAATGTCTTCGACTCAAGGTTCCACATTGATCAAGGGTGAATTCAAAGGGTGCTAGCCACCTATTACACCTAATACAATCAGAAAATTGATGGAAATACTAGAAAACATAATAAATTTAAAGATTGAACCAAGAACTTGGGTTGAGGAGTGAAAAGCCTTCAATCTTCTCCCCAATTTTGTCCTTGAGGATGATGGTGGCTCAAAAGTGGCTGGAAATGTGTTCTCAGATAGGTCAAATTCGAATTGGAGGTTATATATATAGAGGAGAAAGTGCTAATTCCAAGTTGGGCAAAAACGTGTTTGGATTTTTAAAGCAGGAGGCCGCGCCGCGGCCGTGGCACACAATTGGCCACGGGCGCAGTGAAAAATAAGGGTTTGGGCCGACACTTGCTTGCCGTTATATACACTTACACCCGTACACTTGCGGATCGTTAGGTTATAAAATAGGCGAACAAGTTTTTGGCGCCGTTACCGGGGACTAAGTTTAGTGTTATAGTTTTTATTCTAATAACTATAACAAGACTAGACTAGGCAATAATTTATTTTTCCACATTTAATTTCTGTTTTTAGTTTTTCTATTTTGATTTTTCGTGGGTATTTTCTTGTTAGTGTTTTCAGGGATTGTGCATGCATACCGGGTCTAAGGGGAAAGAACATCTTGTTCCTTGTGATCCAGAAATTGAAGCTACATCCAGAGGACATAGAGCAAGGAGAAATCAAACGGTTGAGATGGAAAATCCGCCAAATCAAGAAGAGGTTATGAATCGCATTATGTTGGCACTAGCCAATTTGGATGACAGAATCACAAGTATCCAACAACAGCAACCTCGACAGCATCCAGTACTTCTAGTAGGAAATCAAAATAATAATGAGAATGATGATGAGGACACTTCTCCAGTGATTGTCTTCGTCCTCTGCCGAATCAGAATCTTGGAGGAGTACAACCGCCACCACTTAATGCACACAGTTTTGAGCTTAAACCAACACTTATTAATATTGTGCAACAAAATCAGTATGGCGGTACTGCAATGGAAGATCCGAACACTCATCTAACTAAGTTTCGGAGACTGGCTGATACCATAAAAATCAACCATGTACTGCACGAGCAAGTGAAAATGATGCTCTTTCCTTTTTCCTTAAAGGATAGGGCATTGCAGTGGTTTAATTCGTCAGAGGAGATCATTGAGTGGGATGAGTTGAGTGCAAGGTTTTTGTTGAAGTAAGTCCCACCCAGCAAGATGCTGGAGCTGCAGAATAAAATCACACAGTTCAGAGAGTTGGATCAGGAGCCACTGGGTGAAGCATGGGAAAGATTCAGAGATTTACTCCGAATCTGTCCTCAGCATGGGTTCACCAGAAAACAACAAATCTGTAAGTTTTACAATGGCTTACTTGCACCAACTATAGATCATGTAGATGTTGCAGCAGCAGAGAGTCTGATGGAGAAGAGTGTGAATTCTGCCTTCGCTATTCTAGATGCTATGTCTAGAACCAGTTATCAGTGGCCAAATGAGCGAAATCAGCCAAGGAGAGTGGCTAATGTAGTTGAAGTGGAATCAAATCAAAATTTGGCCGCTCAGATATCAGCTTTGACTACCCAGATGAACTTGCTAACTAATCTGATGTTAGCACAACATTCTGAGCCATAACAGCCGCGACAAACCCAAAAAGAGATGGAAGATGTGAAATTTGTGAATCAGCGGAATTTCAATAATTACCAAGGTAATCAGCCAAGGTATAATCAGTATTCACAAAGCAACCAATATCAGCAAGGGAATCGGGATTACTCTAATTTGTCTTATGGAAATTTGAAGAATGCCCTTACTCCTCCACCAGGGTTCACAGTCACAAATGGAATCATACGATGGACGAAACCCAACTCCAAAAGAGTTAAGAGAAGCGCAAGCAGAAAAATTTAAGGAGAAGTTAGCTCAAATGGAGAAGAAAATGGAAGGAAAGCATAATGAGTTGAGTAAAAACATAGCAGGTATGGGTGCAGAATTGAAAAGTGTGGCATCGGACATCCAGCACCTGATTAGAGCATCAGCAGCCCAACATAAGCAAGGACAGTTTCCTAGTGATACAGTGGTTAATCCAAGAGAACATTGTCAAGCTGTTCAATTGAGAAGTGGGACTGAGTGTGAAGGACCGAAGAAGCCTGTGGTGGAAGGAACAGTCATTGAGAAAGAACACTTGGAAGAACAAGCTGAACCGAAAGAAAGAGGCAAAGAAGTTGAGAAACCGATAGAGAAGGGGCTTACATTTGAAGGTGGCCCAAAATATGTTCCTCCCATTCCATATCCTCGAGCACTGAGAAGAAATAAAGTGGACGACCAGTTCGCTAAGTTCTTGGACATCTTCAAGAAAATTCAAATCAATATTCCATTCGTAGATGCACTTCAACAAATGCCCAATTATGTGAAATTTCTTAAGGAAGTGATAGCGAAGAAAAGGAAGCTGGAAGATTATGAGATTGTCAACTTGAGCAAGGAGTGCAGCGCAGTGATTCAAAGGAAGTTACCACTGAAGCGGAAAGATTCAGGTAGCTTTGCAATTGCTTGCACAATAGGTAATGACACGTTTGCAAGAGCACTTTGTGATTTACGAGCTAGCATTAATCTTATGCCCTTTTCTATTTTTGAAAAACTAGGAATAGGCACAATTAAACCTACCACAATTGCACTTCAGATGGCTGATAGATCTCTGACTTATCCTAACGGGATAGTAGAAGATGTTCTTGTGCAAGTAGATAAATTCATATTTCTTGCAGATTTTGTGGTGTTAGATATGATGGAGGATAGGGATGTTCCTTTAATCCTAGGTCGCCCATTTTTAGCAACGGGTAGTGCTTTAATTGATGTTCAAAAAGGAGAACTCACACTTAGAGTAAATCAGGAAAAACTGACATTCTCTATTTATAAGGCCATGAAAATGCATGATGATGAAAAGGTTAATCAAGTTGAAACATGTAGTGCTATAGATAGTTTAGATACTACATTATACGGAGACATTCTTGCACTTAGTGATTCTAATGCATTAAAGAGTTGTATTGCAAATTCAATTTTTTCTGTGAAAGACATAGATACTACTAATCTTGATCTTGTGGATGGGGTTAGTGCTTTGAATGCTTTTCAGGAAAAGAGGATGGAAGATGCAGAGAATGAAGACATCACTAAGGAAGTCGTGAAAGAAGCACCTGAGGAGAAAGCAAGCGAACCTGAGCTAAAACCATTACCGGAGCATCTGAGGTATGAATTTCTTGATCTTGAGAAAAAGCAACCGGTAATAATTTCTGCTTATTTGACTGAGTTAGAGACTGAAAAGTTGTTGAGAGTGCTTAGGAAATATCAGTCGGCTATAGGATGGACAATTCATGATTTAAAAGGGATTAGCCCGACTATATGTATGCATAAAATTTTGATGGAGGATAGCTATAAACCAAGTGTTCGAAATCAGCGTAGATTAAATCCTACGATACAAGAGGTAGTAAGAAAAGAGGTTCTTAAGTGGCTAGATGCAGGGATAGTTTTCCCTATATCGGATAGCAAGTGGGTTAGTCCACTCAGGTTATACCTAAGAAAGGGGGAATGACGGTAGTAAAAGGTGGTAACGATGAAGTCATAGCTACCAGGGTAGTTACGGGTTGGAGAGTTTGTATTGATTATAGAAAATTAAATGCTGCCACTCGTAAAGATCACTTTCCCTTACCTTTTTTGGATGAAATGCTAGATAGACTCGCAGGATATGAGTTATATTGTTTCTTAGATGGGTATTCTGGGTATAACCAAATCATGATAGCACCTGAGGATCAAGAGAAAACAGCCTTTATATGTCCTTACGAAGTTCTTGCTTTTCGTAGAATGCCCTTTGGTTTATGCAATGCTCTTGCGGCCCAAAATTGGACCCAAACCCTTATTTTTCACCGCGCCAGCGGCCAATTATGTGCCACGGCCGCGGCGCGGCCCCCTGTTTTATAAACCCAAACACGTTTTGCCCAACTTGGAACTAACACTTTCTCCTCTATATATATAGCCTCCAATTCGAATTTGACCTATCTTAGAACACATTTCCAGCCACTTTTGAGCCACCAACATCCTCAAGGACAAAATTAGGAAGAAGATTGCAGGCTTTTCACTCCTCAACCCAAGTTCTTGGTTCAATCTTTCAGTTTATTATGGTTTCTAGTATTTCCATCTATTTTCTAATTGTATTAGGTGTAATGGGTGGCTAGCACCCTTTGAATTCACCCTTGATCAATGTGGAACCTTGAGTCGAAGATATTTATGTGATTGTTGCGGTTAATATTACCGATTGGATTGTGTATTTGAGTGTTTTATGTTATTTATTGTTATTGAGTCACATTTATGAATTGATTATTAGATTGATCACCCTTTAGGAGATTTATGAATGCGTTTCCAGTATTCGGGATTGTTATCCGTAATTGTAGTGCTTTCGCAAACAATGAATGTTCATTGGTAATAACAAAAAGTTCGACCATTAAAATCGAGCTTATGAGTTTTATGTCGTATTTATCTCGTTGTCTTGGTGCCTAATGCATTTGATTATTGAATCTAAGAGAGCATGTTCGAGGATTTGGTTAAATCGAATAGGGTTAGTCGAAGAGCTTGTTTTGATCAACTGAAATTAAGAGACAACAAGGCTATTACTTTTTAATAGTCTTGAGATAAGGACTTGAATCACAGTTAATCAGGTATTAACAATAGTTGCATAAATTATCTAGACCAAGGGGAAGCATGATCATGGCTGGATCGTTTTTATTACTTGAAAACCAAAAATCGAAAAATCTATTCTAGTGTCTTTGATTATTTGCTTACTTGAATTCTAGTATTAAATGTTTTCAATTTTATTTAATTGCTTTTATTTGTTACTAGTAGGGTGTTAGTTGATCATCAAACCTCCCTCCCCCCCCCCCCCCCCAACCTTTATTGCTTTCTTAAGTTGTTTAATTTCTATATATTTAACTCTAATTGCTTGATATTCAAATTGAAACTAATCGGCCAGTCTCTGTGGGATCGACCCTTGCTTGCCACTCTATTTAGTAGGGTAGTTTGTGAGGTTGGTATTGTTATTACAATACGATATTAATTTGGTAGCGTATTCGACGCACGTACCAAATTTCGGCGCCGTTTTCGGGGAGCGGTGTTGATTAGTGTTGCTTTTAGTATTCAAGCACTATTTTTAGTTTTATAGTTAGTTGTTTATTTGTTAGTGATCATGATACTTACTATAATTTTCTTGTTTGTTGCATATTAGTGGATGTTCACACGCTCACAAGGAGAGAAAGGGCTATTATTTGAATCGGATATTGTTGAGCATGAGCGAGTTTTCAGGAGACGAGCCCGATAATTTCAGTAAATCAGGGGAGAATTTGAAGGATGAAATCTTGCACCTGAAGAAGAACGGAGAGAAGAAATGGAGAATGAAAGGGTAACCTAGAGGACCATGAAGGAGTTAGCAAACACGGGGGTCGCACACCAATCCCTATGTATTACCTTCCCCAAGTTTGAACAAGACACGATTTTTTAATTGAAGTCGGGTCTTATACACTTGCTACCATCTTTCCAAAGTCTTTCGGGAGAGGATCCACATAAGAATCTCAAGGAGTTTCATAATGTATGTTCAAGTATGAAGCCTACAAATGTGACGGGGGAGCAAATAAAGTCAAGGGCATTCCCCTTTTCATTGAAAATCTAGCCAAAGATTGGCTATACTACCTCTTGCCGGCTTCCATTACAACGTGGGAACAAATGGAGAGACAATTCCTTGAGAAGTAATTTCCGGCCTCTCTGGCCACAAATATTCAGAAGCAAATCAGCGGTATTCGATAATGCCAAGGAGAGATGCTATACAAGTATTGGGAAAGGTTTAATAAGTTAGTTACTAGTTGCCCACAGCACCAGATCACAGATCAGCTTCTTATACAGTACTTCTATAAAGGCATGTCCTTGACCGACCGGAACATGATCGACTCGGCAAGTGGAGGAGTATTGGTTGACAAGACCCTAACAGCTGCTCGTTCGTTAATTACCAAGATGGCTGCAAATACCCAACAATTTGGGTGTCATGAGCCAACAAGGATGGTTAGGGAGGACATGATTCGACCATTGATGAGAAACTGGAGCAACCTACTAACTTGGTCAAGAAGGTGACCTGGGGTAACACTCAAGCCCCTAAGCCGTGTAGGATTTTCCAAACTACAGACCATAATATCGACACATGCCTAATCTTGGATGAAGAGATCGGAGCTCATGGAAATGTGTTGGTAGCTTAAACGGGGGAATGAGGTATGATCCTTATTCTCAAAGTAACAATTCCGGGTGGAGAGATCACCCAAACTTTCGGTATGGTAACCAAGGTGGTCAACAAAATGATCAAGGTGGGTAAAACCGAGCCCTTTACACTAACGGGACGTATCAGCAGAAGCAGCCCACAAAATCGTCATCTTCACAGACATTGTGAAGAGCTTGGCCATTAGTACAATCTAGTTTTAAAAAGAGTCCCAATCGAGATTTCAACATCTCGAGACACAAGTCAGTCAAATTATCTCTTCAATGTCTCGATAGGAAAATGCACAGAGTGGTAAGCTTCCTACACAGCCGGAGATCAATCCTAAAAATTTCAGTGCGATCACCCTAAGGAGTGGGGTGATGCTTGGAGAGCCTAATAAGCCCGGGCATCACTTTGGAGGTGAAGAGAAAGTTGGAAATGAGGGAAAGTGTACTGAAGAACAGGCCACGCCTGAGGCACCAAAGGCCACCGTGACCAACTTGAGCATTTCGAGGGAAATCTTACTGGAAAGATTTCCACACCCGAGGCATTCGATGTCTCGCCTACGGTGAAAACCTCGGCCGCGGCCACCGACTGCCATGCCCGCAGCTTCCTGCAGAAAGAAACAGGGAAACATTCTGGGTCATTTACCACGGCCGCAGGCACTGGTGGCTCAACCGCGGTCCCATAAGATCCAAGATTCCACAATTCAATCTATATTTCTATTCCACCACTTCTCTTCCCATGCCAAATCAAGAAAGTGGCAGATAGAAATAAGGATCGAGAAATTCTAGAAGTATTTCGGAAGGTCGAGATAAACATCCCCTTGATTGACGTCGTGAAGCAAATCCTATGGTATGCTAAGTTTCTCAAGGACTTGTGCACTAACAAGAGGTAACTTAAGGGCAATGAAAAGGTAATCATGGGAAAAATGTCTCCGCAATCTTCCAAAAGAAGATTCCACCGAAATGCAAGGATCTCGGAATATTCGCAATCCCATGCAAGATAGGTAAATGTAAGATTGAATGTGCAATGCTCAACTTAGGAGCTTCAATAAACGTTATGCCACGCCCAATTTTTCATTCTTTGAATTTGGGGACACTCAAGGAAACACGAGTCATCATTCAACTAGCCAATCGAAGCACTTCATACCCCGATGGAGTGATTGAAGACGTGCTAGTTGAAGTTGATAACTTAGTATTTCCGACTGATTTCTATGTTTTGGAGATGCAAGGCGATTCATCAATCCCCACGCCTATCTTATTGGGGAGGCCGTTTCTAAACACCTCCTGAATTAAGATAGACGTTCGTGAAGGCACACTCTTGATGGACTTTGATGGAAGAAGCGTGCAATTTAATATTTTTTATGCCGAGCAGTGTCCTGAAGATTTCCATCCTGTTCTCCCTCATGATGTTGTTAACCCTCCTATTGAGAAAGAATGTGAGATGAGGTGCAGGAATAAGTCAAACATTTCCATATCTTTGAGGCATCGTAAAGAGGAAGGCGAGAAGCTACATGAAGTAAACTGCTTGAACTGGTCCCAACCAATATGGAAACCACCTTGGAATAAATGCTGAGGGAAAGAGCTTCCGACGAGCCAACGACGTTAAACAAAGGCGGTTGTCGGGAGGCAACCCGATGTTTACTGTTTTCGTGTATTCAATTTCGTATTTTAGATTGTTTACTTATATATTTTGATATTATCTTATGGTTTTCTTCAGTGTGCAGGGACTATGATGACGAGAACATGACCAAGCCATGAAATTCAAAGAGATAATGCCTAATGTGGGTGGCGGAGCCCAAAAGCCACTGTGAGTTGGAGCACTAATTCGTACCCTTTCTTTTCCAGAAACTTTGGTTTTCAACCAAGTTCGAGGGAGGGGGTGGTAGGTGTATGTATTGGCCGCCCGCGAGCTTATAATTTTTTTATGTTACTCTATTGCCCTTGGGATTGATTAGACTTGGATTGGATTTGATATCTTTTTATGGAATTTTTTTAATTAAAAATTAAAAATTAGAATTAATATTAAATTAATTTTAATTTAATTTAAAAATTAGAAAAATTTTAAAAAAAAAATTAAAAAAAATTAAAAAAAATTAAAAAATTTAAAAAATTTAAAAAAAAAAAATCGATCCTATAGAGAACGGTCGATTAGTTTCAATAATATCAAGCAATTAGAGGTAAATATATAGAAATTAAGCAACTTAAGAAAGCAATAAAGGTTGGGTGGAGGGGGGGGTTGATGATCAACTAACAACCTACTAATAACAAATAAAAGCAATTAAATGAAATTGAAAGCATTTAATAATAGAATTCAAGTAAGCAAATAATCAAAGACACTAGAATAGATTTTTTGATTTTTGGTTTTCAAGTAATAAAAATGATCCAGCCTTGATCATGCTTCCCCTTGGTCTAGATAATTTATGCAACTATTGTTAATGCACGATTAATTGTGATTCAAGTCCTTATCTCAAGACTATTAACAAGCTCTAATATCATTGTTGTCTCTTAATTTCAGTTAATCAAAATAAGCTCTTTGACTAACCCTATTCGATTTAACCAAATCCTCGAACACTAGATTCAATAATCACATGCATTAGGCACCAAGACAATGAGATAAATACGACATAAAACTCGTATGCTCAGTATTAGTGGCCAAACTTTATGTTATCACCAATGAACATTCATTGGTTGCTACAAATGAGTCGAAAATACTATAATTACGGATAGTAATCCCGAGTACTAGCAACACATTCATAAATCTCCTAAAGGTTGATCAATCTAATAATCAACTTATAAATGTGAATCAATAACAGCAAATAACACAAAACACTTAAATACACAATCTTTTCGGTAACATTAACCACAATAATCACATAAATATTTCCGACTCAAAGTTCCACATTGATCAAGGGTGAATTCAAGGGTGCTAGCCACCCATTACACCTAATACAATCAGAATATAGATGGAGATATAAGAAAACATGATAAACTTAAAGATTGAACCAAGAACTTGGGTTGATGAGTGAAAAGCCTTTAATCTTCTTCCCATTTTTGTCCTTGAGGATGATGGTGGCTCAAAAGTGGCTGGCAATGTGTTCTAAGATAGGTCAAATTCGAATTGAGATTATATATATAGAGGAGAAAATGCTAGTTCCAAGTTGGGCAAAAACGTGTTTGGACTTATAAAATAGGGGACCGCGCCACGGCCGTGGCACACAATTGGTCGCGGGAACGGTGAAAAATAAGGGTTTGGGCCCAATTTGGGGCCGCGGGCACGGCCTAGATTTGCCTCGGCCGCGTCTGGTTAGGTTGAATTTCACCCTATCTTCTGGATCTTTTGCCATGGTCGTGGCCTGAATTTGCCTCGGCTGAGGCGTTGAAGGCTGAATTTTGGCCATCTTCTGTACGATTTACCATGGCCGTGGCCTGAATTTGCCTCGACCGAGGCATTGAAGACTGAATTTGGTCATCTTCTGGTCGATTTACCACGGCCGTGGCAGTCGGTGGCCGTGGGCATGGCTGAACCAACTCAGGCGAGGTCCCGTTTCTTCCTTGTTCTCCTTTCTTCTTGAGTTCGAATCGTCAACTTGAGATCTTCAAAACTTGTTTTTTCGGCCTTAATCTCATCTATTTTGACACGGAAACAAAATAAACACATTAAACTGTCCAATGAGAAATAAACGCACAAAACACACGTGAATATGCACACAAAAGCCCTTAAAAAGACACTTAAATTGACCTAAAAGTACGTGCACGACTACGTAAACCAAATACTTTGAGTCTTCTAGATTCTTCGAGCTCTGTTGTGTTTGAATATATGAATAGAGGTTCCTATTTATAGGTGTAGGGAAAAACTAATTCCGTATTTTCTTTCCTAGGTTGCGCCATTAGATTGGCCATCATTGATTTGATTGGGCATGATTGATTTAGTTGAGTCTTTCTGACTTTGGTGCCTTTTTATTGGATTATGCCATGTTGGCTTAATTAGGCATTTTTATTTGATTAGGCCCTTCTGACTTGATTAGGCTTTGCTTGATTCGATTAAGTCATCTTGCCAAAGTGTTGGTAGATCATTTATATTGGTCTAAATTAAATATTAATTATAATAAATACTTATGAATTAATTTAATAAATTTTCAGGACATGAATAGTATTTTTTATTGATATTTAATTATTTTCCATGTGTAGCCATTTGATTGGACACATAATTTATTTATCTATAATGAGATAAGTTAAATTATAATAGTTAAGATATAAGTAGGACTTATGTACGCTATATGCATGAATCTTTATCTTATGTATAACGGCTTGACCCGCCTAACAATTAATTTTGCTAACAAAAAATAGGTTAAAAAGCGATACTTTATGCCAGAAAAGTTAATTATTTTCAAGAAAAATATGATACTTTTTCAGATAAATGTTATACTTCATGTGTTTTTTTTGTACAAAAACATGCATTTTCTTTAAAAGTAACCGTTTTTTTCAAATAATATCACCTTTCCGCAAAAAAGTATTAGTGACAAGAAAATAGATGCAAAATGAATGGAATCCAAAATTTTATATATTTTTTGATTTAGCACTTTTTTTGGAGTCCGCAGCTCGAATTTTTTTATATTTTTCGATTGAGCGTCTCTTTTAGCTCCGCTCAGTAAGGTGGTGAAAATCTATTAGTTCATATGCTAAAATTGTTATATAGAAATATAAACGAATCAATAAAACTAATGCTTTATTAATAATTCTAGCAAAACAATAATAATTTGGGTCAATTAAGTAATACTTTTTGCTAAAAAAGTGATGTTCTAGATTAGTTTGACCCGTTGTACAATAAAGATCCATGCATATGATGTATAAGGTTTTGTCATAAGGTATATAGTTTGCCAAGAAAATAGATACAAAATGATATGTAAATATATATATGTATGTATGTAATATATATATATATATATATATATATATATATATATAAAAAAATCATTGACTAAATCCAAGTCTAATCACAATAGAAAAATCAAAATCAAATCAATGATCATGAAAGATTACTAATATAATACTACATTCGTTTCATATTAATTGACGTTTTAGGATGAAAGGGAATAATTAAGGATGAAATATTTTGACATATATACCCTCAACTAATGATTTGACCAAATCAAAACACCTCTGATATATTGAAAAGTAGAGTATTTTAGGATTGAGCCCATGGAGAAAATTGGTAGAATTGGTGAAAAATGTGTAAAACGTCAATTAATTGAAAAATGAAAGAATATCCTAAAACGTCAATTAATATGGAACAAGGGGAGTATATGATAAGGAAAAATAAATTAGAAACAAAAAAAAAAAAAAAAAAATATTAGTTTAAGGAAAACTGAAATATGTTGTTGACAAAAAACAAACCACCCCAATGTTGATAATACAACAAGTAGTTTTTAGGACCACATACATCAATAGAATCCTTGAAAACGTCTAGATTTACAAGAAACTGAAAAAAAAAAAAAAAATTTACAATTTTGACTCCTTATTTTAGTGTGCACACACATATGTATCTGCATAGACACATTCAGAGCCGGTCCAATCTTTCGAAGGGTCCGGTGCGGAAAAAAATTGGGTCCCATACAATATTAATATTATTATTTGGAAAATAATTCTAATCAACTGAAAATGGGTCGAGGCCTATGTTTGAATGGGCCTCAAAGTAATAAGCCCATCACATCATTTAATATGTAAAGGCTATGGAGGAATCAATATCGCGTCCTCCCATCTATCTGATATCTTCAATTTAGAAAATAGCCACTTGAACTTCATCAATTTATGTTATATTTAGCATATGTTAAATATATATATATATATCAAAATATAGATTTATACAGAAAATAGAAAAAAGAAAAAAAAAACGGATGCCCTTGCTGGTGGGGGGCCCGGAGCGGCCGCGCCGCCTTGCCCTCCCAAAGGTCGGCTCAGTACACATTATATATATTATCATATATATATGTGTGTGTGTGTGTGTGTGAGTTAAATATGAAAAAATTAAGGTAATAAGGTAGATTTAATAATTAATTAGTTATATTATTTAAAAAATAAAAGATTGTGTTATAATTTTAAAAAATACTTATTTAGCTAATTCTTTTTTGTAGGCTAAATCCGATACAAATAACCAATCACAGTAACTTCAATACTAAGTCAATAACCATCCAATAAGAAATTGTATTTTCTTGAATATAATAACACACTTTTATATATGTAATATGGATGTCAAATCAAAGATTGCAAATATAAAAAAAGAAGTGATTAATTTATATTTTCAAGTTGTAACTATAAATATTTAAGTTTTTCTTTCTAAATAAGATTATCATTACATCTTTTAAAATGATTACAGATCTACTTAATACTTCTTATTTTCAAATCTTACTTAATATAAAAATAGAACCGTTTATAAGTGAAAATCTAGACATTTTTTCGCCCAAATCAGCTTTCTACTTCTCGAAAACACGTTTTACTGTACAATTCGTTTATAAATACGTTTTTCCATTCATTAGTTTTCCTTGATTCTGCCGAAACTAAAGATATTCATTTATATAAGGATAGCATTCCATGGAAATTAGAATATTTTTCCTTTCTGGTAGAAAACACCATAATCTCATCCTTCAATCTTGCAAGAATTTGAAACAATATGATCATATGTGATTTATTATTGTGTAATTACAACGTTAATATCTTAACTACCTAAATACAAATTCCTTCTTTCTCGCAATAATTGGTCGATCTAATTAATTTTAATATAATAGGAAAATACGAAATATTATTTTGATCAGTTTATACCGAGCATATCTGCATATATTTTTAAAATGATTCACTTGAAGCAAAGGAAGATCAGTGAACTAACTATTTAAATATGCTTTTAGTTCACATATGCATACATAGAAGATCCTCGCGCACACAAAAACAAGCAGAAACTCAAAGAGACCGGACACACGATAAGCACGCGATCTGGGTTTGCCGGCGCTGGAGGGGTTTGTTGGCTGATGCATTCTCTCTTGTGTGTGTGCAGATTTGTTGCTCCAGAATATGCAAGCAGTGTCTTAATTTCTAAATGAGAAGAGTGATGTTTATAGTTTTGGTGTTGTGCTTCTGGAAACATTAGCAGGCAGAGATCCAGTGGATGACAGCCACCCCGTCCACGAGGTATTCATCTTCGATCTATATGGCCCGATTTTCTTCAAGTGACTAATATTTGTTTGTGAGAACAGTAGCAATAGGAACATGCATGATAAACCTTTCTGCTAAATTCGTGCATTGTGAACACGACAATATGAGATCAAAATACTAAATTAAATTTAATTACTCTCATAACTAATGTGGGAGATGCAGAAATACCTGGTTGGTTGGCTTAATATGATGGTGTGTCGATCTCAATGCTGAACAAAGACCTGCTATGAGCCAAGTTGTTTGTTTGCTTGAATCGGAGGAATATCTAATACCAAGAGAGGTCCACTTCTCCACAATATTCTGTTCAGAGAGTTAAGTTTGTTTATTTAAAATACTCTGAACACTTAAAGGCTGTGCACATCTTAACTTTTAGGGCTGTAGAAGGCAAAAGGAGAGACATTGATATCACTTTTTGATGAGTTGCATCAAAAATTGAAGACAGAAAGACGAGGCTAAAGAGAAGCGTCTACGAATTGGATGCTGGTGGTTCATGGACGCAAAGTCGAGCCTGCGATAGGCCACTGGGCTGAGGAGGATGATTTCGCATAAAAATGGAAGACGAGAGTGGTGACGCTGTTTGGGTGGACCGAAACAAGGTGCGTTGATTAAAGGCAAGTTTTGGGGGTTTCGGTTTGTCGATGGTGAGGCCGTCACCTTAGAGTTGTTGGGTGGAGTTGAATAAGATGTATTTGATCTTTGATTCATCCACCAAACTAAAAGAGAGAGAGAAAGGACGATGGAATTGTGACTAGACATGGAAGGTATGGGGGTGTGAATGGAGAATAGCTTAGAATACTCCAAATTAGTCTTTATTCTTCTCTTTTTCTCAATAAATAACTTCAAACTAATTGAAGAAAAAATCAAGCAAGCAAAACATGAAAAACAAGGACATACATATAAACTTATATGCATGTTTAGTGGAAGACCAGATCTTAAATTTTATGTACCTACTCCAGTTTAACATCTTAACAGTGTTATATATCTTTCCCAAAATTGTTGGGTTTTCCGGATTGAAGGAGTAAAATATACCACCATAAATATAGAGACATTTTATAATAAAATTTTAGGGGAATATTTTAAGATTGAAACATCATATAGACTAGGGTAATTTGGAAATTGAAGATAGAAATTTATCTTGCGAGATGTGGGAGAGATTTTCTCAAAGGTACTGAAGCTAGAGAATTATCTGGCTAGATAGAGATATTGCAACAAATATCTGGTTGAGAGAGAGAGATCTGGGTTGGGGAGAGAAAAGAGAGGCTTGAGGCATAGACACTTCCCACTTTCATTTATGTTGCACACGTATGTAACTTATTTTTGAAACCAAATGACAGAGGAAATATGCATATATAAATTACTAATTGTGCGCCTAAACCAAAAAAACATTATTTTGTATTAAAATATGCCAAGTATTATGCATTCTATGGTATATTATATGTTTAGGTTAATTATAAAAACTTCACCATTTCTAGTTGTTACAATTTGTAAAGTAATTTTTAAACATAGCATGAAAATGTTTTGCTTTACAATTTTTTAAATTTGGTGCCTCCAAAAAAATTTGGGCCACAGTTGCTAAAATGAAATCCAAGATCAGGATATGTCACTACTGACGTGTAAATACACGATATTTAAACCCTATATTAAAAAAAAAAGGCAACTTCTAATGATTAATAAATGTAACAATTCGGGTGGCCCAATTCGGTCCACTTCGTCGGGCTAATGTCTTATGTCGGGCTAGGCAAGGTTAATCTAAAGTTTTCATTGGGTCAATAATTAGTGAAAAACGTCCGGCCATCTCCCTAAAGTAGACTATGATTTTGATTCGGTCCGCGGCCTATTGGACTTTTGGCCCTTCAAATTGGATTTTTGGACGCGATGGTACTTCATACTATATATGGTCCACTCCATCAAAAAAATTGAATGGGTTGGGTTGGGTTGGCCCATTAGGCCGGACCCGTTTTGCCACTTTTGATAATTAAATTTAGTGATAAAACAATGACCTTTTTTTTTTTTTTTATCTAATTAGAGTTTGAAAGGGTTCATACAATTACGTGTGCCACCTTTGATGATGAGATTTAGTAATAAAACAATAATGTTTTCATCTATTAGGGTTTGAAAGAGTATGTACAGGTACTCATGTGTAATTTGAATGATAAAGTTTTTAATTTCAAATTCTACGTCAATAGTTAGGAATTCAAAATAGTTTTGTGTGCATTGAATTAATAAAATAACCGGTGGTATATTACATATTAAAGGTAGTTTTACAATTATAAAACATATTAACTTTTCATTTATTCATCTTAGTTAGAAACGATCATTACATTATACAAATATAATATTTTATAATTTTTATTTGACATATATATTTTATACGAATTTGGCTTATTTTATATTTACGTAAAATTTACTGACACATATTCATTCTAATCAATTATAAATTTAGTGACTTAATTTAATATTATTTTGTTATTATTATCATTGTATATATAATCTAGAAATTCAGTATTGGGTTCTCAAGTAAAATTGCGATGGAGATTTGGATTCTCAAAAGTACTTTTCGATGTATCTAGGGAGAGAATGACTCACTTTATACGTACTCTAGAAGATCCAAAACCTTGCTAAGACGGGTTATACGACCAAAATACATTATTCAATTGATCACGTCTCATTGCAGAGTACACTATATCCATTGTTTGTTATCCGCTTAGTGATATCCCCAATAATATGTACTTCAAGTGTGTTTTTCCAATTATTGAATATAATTGGTGCTTAAGCTTTATTTATTTTCATTTTATATTATAAATGGAGTTGATCGAACCAATATGGAATTGGTCCTCAACAAGTTATACAACCCAATTAAATGGAAATGAAAAACAATGTAATAGTATCAAGTAGAAGAGTGTGCAATCTTTGTGAATTGAATGAAGGGGAAACCCCTACACTCGAACTAAGGACCAAAAGTCTAGGTAGTACCGCAGTGGAAGCTCTCGGCAATTGAGCTATCCAACTTCGTCAAAATATTAAGAACGTATTATGACTCGAATCTAAGACCAAAGGTCTAGATAGTAAATTTGATTTACAATAAAATAAACATTATTTAATTAGAATTCGTACATTTAACAACAAATTCAAATTTATTTAATACACTTTTAATTTTCTTACTCAATATTTATATATAATAACCACCATTTTTTAACACTTATAAATTTAATGGCAACTCAACCTCATTTAATTTCTCAAATATTAGTCAAATTAACCGCATGATGCTAGTAAATCCTAAAAGTCACAAAATACAATCCACAAGTTATTCAATATTTTGAATAATAAATGAAAGTCGGTGACTTCTTCAAAATATTTGAATATTTTCTTATATTTTTTATTCAATGAGTTATATATTTTTATTATGAGTAGTATATTTATTTAAATAAAAATTAATCAATGTGACATAATTGCTTGAACGGAAAGAGTAAAAAAGACATAGTTCAAGTTAGTTAGTGCAACATAGTATTGCTTATCTTGCAAAGTGTAAGAAAACATATAGTTGAGGTTGACTAATGTTTTAAAAAATATATATATATTGAAAAGTGTAACATATATCATAAATTAGGAGAAAGAATAAATTTCCTTAAAAATGTAGTTTTAACAAAATATAAATTAAATGAAAGTGTAGAGTAATAAAAATAATTTCAACGGTAATTGTGATATATAAAAATACATATTCTCAAAGCTCTTGTACTTTCCTGACTAACCAATCAACATCATAGAAAAACATTAATAAACCGATAATAAAAAATATTTTTTTTTGCCTTTTAATTTAATAAAATATAATTTTCATTGTTTAAACATTTATTTTTCTTCTAGGTGTAACTAAGTTAAAGAAAATATGTGAAAATTCATGTCCAATAAAATTAGATGATTAGTTGTACTCTTAACTTGTTTTAAAAAGAGCTCAGTGATATATTTTTATAAAGGAATTATTATACTATTTGTTAGGTGTAGTTTTTTTCTTTTTGGAATGTTTTTTAGTTTTATCTTAAAACCCAATACTATAGTCCAATATCCAACATATAATAAAAACTCAAATCTAGCCCAAAATACTTAATAAAAATTAATAATTTTGTTAAAAAATCAAATATCTATAATATATGTGATATGTATGTTAAATTTAAGATCATAACAAGATCAATAATTTTATAGATTATGCATGAAAAAGGGACAAGAAATGAAAAAAAGTATTTGCATATTAAAAAATTGAAGAAAATTATAAACATACAAAAAAAGTGATAAAACCATACTATTATGGTCTAAAAGTTTTGGAAGAAAAATGTTAATTACAACATGGCCCTCCTTGTGGCTTATATATATATATATATATATATATATATATATATATATATATATATCAACTTTTTTCTATACCCACACATTTACATGTATACATATAAAAAGAAATTGCCATGGACCTTTTTTTCAGGTGGTTGGGAATTTCTATATTAATTCCTATATATACATATATATATCCCTTCCCCCTTCCCTTTATAGCTCTCGAAGCATATACCAGTCATATCCGACTACAAGACTACAAAAACAAGATTATAGATATGAGTATTAAACGGGCTAGCCTTAAAGATTTTCAGGTTAATTGGGACCACGATTTAGTCCGGCTATTTTCAACCGACAACATGGAGAACCTAACGCTATCAGTTCTCAGGCTAACCTGGCCACTTTTGGGCTACAAGGTGAAAATTTAAAAATATATATTTCAATGAAAATTCATACAAAATATGCTGGAATAATATTTAAATTTACTACATAATGGTATAAAAGCAATAAATTTAACATACTAGAAGTTTAAAAAGTGTTAAATTTGACTCTTCCTCGAAGTAGTGTGCTCCACCATAATTTAAATAGACATATTTTATTTCCATTGAGTAGTCATAATGAATAAGAAGCAGAAGACAACAAATTTGAACTTATATACTTAACAAATAGTGGTCAATTCAAAATTGTCAAAGAGACAACGTACAATCAACTATTTAAGTCACTAACTCCAATATATATATAATTGTACGATTGTGATAATCGACTCCCCACAAATGAAATTTCACCATATGTGCAACATATAGTACGGTATAGTGCTTATAACTTAGAATTAGAAATTAAAAAATGAGATTTTTTATTTTTATTTTTCTGTTGAGGAGATAAATTGAACTTATAGATTGCGAATTGAAGGCATAAAGCCTTACATATTTGATAGTTAAATATAAATAGTATCCGGAAAAATTTCTAGCCATATCTTTTCTAAGCACACCTCATTTTC
Source organism: Ajuga chamaepitys (assembly GCA_958295605.1). Taxonomy (NCBI): domain Eukaryota; kingdom Viridiplantae; phylum Streptophyta; class Magnoliopsida; order Lamiales; family Lamiaceae; genus Ajuga; species Ajuga chamaepitys. The sequence continues at coordinate 19,608,167 of OY282497.1, read as the reverse complement.
AAGACATGCAAGATAATGTGCTACTTGATTAGTATATCTCGGCGTGTGCACGAATTGTGTAGAATGTACCGCAACAACTATCCCACGTATATCAACATTCACAAGTTCGTTAGATCCACCTTCTAGCTCATCCTTGTATAGTGATAAAGCGAGCAACCTCGAGGCTTCTCCATAATCAAATTGCAAACACCACTCTGAAATGTAATTTGTAATGCAAATCTAAGCGCCAAACTTTCCAACAAAGTGTTGTCCCCTTGTCCATATAACCTCTTCAATCCGGCAATCAAAACCTCCCCTCTCGTTTCGAACAACAAACCTGAAACCATTGTGCCATATTTGAACACAGCAAGCAGACACCATACACTAGGTTGCACAGCTTCAACACTCTCGTGTGCACTAGAAATCGATAGCATTACTTCTTCCATCAGTCGTTGTGCCTGCATGACCACATCCATAGGTTGTAGCTTCTTATTTTAAAAAATAACCTGAATTCGTGAGTTGCAGAAACCCCATGCAAGTGAAGAGATAAAATTAAGAGCATCAGCAGGTAGTTTTAAAAGAATGGCCCATACGAAGCAGCAAAAATGTTACAGATGGAAAATCTTGTGGATGTATTCGAAAAGGGACTAAACCCTAATAGCCAATTGCAACCCTAGCTGCCAAAGATTTCCAGACCTACTGCACAACAGGGTATTCAAAAAGATATGTGCATGGCATCGTTTAAGAAGGCAAACCACAAATCATACATGTTGGGATTTGTGCCTTGAATCTTATCGGGTTTGAATTGAAGTTCGTATCAAGGTGGAGGATTGAAGTTGAGCATTGAATTGGCGCTCACATTGCTACAGCTGGAGAAGTCGCGGGCGCGAAGGCCATTCGCGGGCGCGACCACATGTTCGAAGCTTGAGTCGCGGCCGCGACACGATAGGCGGCAGAATTTTGGGCTTACGCGATTTAGGCCCAATTGGGTTCCTTTCTTGTATAGAATTAGGTTTTGGGGCTTATATATAGGTCCTATTGGAGTTCTTTGATATAGAGAGATTAGAGAGTCTTTGAATTGTCTTTTTGGCTTGATTGTTCAAGCATTGATAGTTTGTTTGGGTCGAGTATCAATTGATAGATACTCGACTATTGATCTTTTGTTGGAACTCTCGTTTGGAATTGATTTGGGATCCTTCCCTTTTGGCCGTGGACGTAGCTAACAAGTTAGCGAACCACGTTAATTCTTTGTGTCGATTTTATTGTTTCTTGCACGGTTATTATTTGTTTTGTTCGTTTCGATTGTTCGCTTATTTCCCAACAATACATTCACTCTCAGTCCAATGGTCGTGTCATCGCAAATTATCCTTCGACAGTATTAAATTTACACATGCACGCCACATGAAATGTCGTACCTTCGGGAGTGTCTTTATATTCCATAATTACTTCCATCGGGAATCATTATTGCTTGACGAAGGTACATGAATACCCACCTCTGAGAACCTCAAAGTTACTAAATGGTAAGTTGACTTAACCGTAAACCTCCCCTTAGCATCACAGCTCCAAAATCCGCCTATCTTCCGGTCCCATAGTGCTTAGTGGAATCAAAATAATATCCACTGCTTCCTCCTTTGGAAATAAGTTGCATATCAGCTCTTCTTTCCACCTTGTTACATTTTCTTCAATATGCTCAGACACTCGCATATTATAACTCACATTACATAACGTCGACTCTAATTTTCTTGCCTTACTACTCCGATCAACTTATCTAATTTCACAAAGATGCTCTTGTCATTCCCAACACGCTATGCCATCCCTTCACTGACTAAAGGCCTCGCCACCAACGCACTCCTCCAAACATAGCTTAGTCAATACCCAAGCCCCACCTCCACCATGGAAGTCCTAGGAAAATTTCGGGCTTTAAGAACCCGAAACAACATAGAATCTGGATTAGTGGCAACTACTAGTATTGTTTGGCAAACATAGTGAGATTAAAACACCTCATCTCCTGAAACCCCAGTCCGCCTTGATTTTTTATTTGGATAATTTCTCCCACCTAACCCAATGCACTTTCATATGCCCGTCACTTGAAACCCCTCCCCCCTCCCCCAAGAAAAAGCATAAAATGGCACGTTCAATTCCAGCAAAATAGTTCTTTTGGAAATAGAAAACAACTCATCGAATAATTAGGAATGGCTTGCACTACTATTTTTAGCAGTATCTCCTGCCCAACCTTCGGTAATGTTTTTTTTCCTTTCCACCGCTAATTACTCCTGCTAATTACTCTTTTGATCATACTCTAAAAGACCTTTTTTCGAGCGACCTATAATTGTGGGAAGACCAAGATATTTTGAATATGCATCCACCACCCGCACCCCCATTTGTTCATTTATTTCCTCCCGAATAGCTTCGAGAGTATTCTTACTTGCCGCTAGTTCCGATATTTCAAAATTTATTCACTGACCGGCCTCATATCTCATTATTATGTCCTTTATGACATTCCCCTCTTCTTGGGTATTCCGGAAAAAAATAATATATTATCATTAGTAGAGAAGAAGCGTGTTGCCATATAGATCCTATGGATCATATTATCAATCTCAGCTTTCTAAATTAAAGCTGAGAAAGCTTTTTCATATATCAAGAACGAATAAGGAGATTAGGGGTGGCCTTGGTGGCGACCCCTCTATGACAAAATAACATCTGCTGGACCACCATTACTAAGAACAAAATACAACATAATGGTCACACATCACATAATAAGAGACACAATTTTATCTTCAAACCTAAGTTTACACAACATAGCTCTGAGAAAAGTCCACTCAACCCGATCGTAGGCCTTACTCATGTCCAATTTTAATATTAAAAAAACCCATCCTACATTGTCTCTTCTTCTTCATATAATGAAATACTTCAAAAGTTATCATAGATAAACCGACGGACCAACCCAGATAAACTACTAACCTAGCGGGCGGGGCCAACAAAACTCGAATGTTTAAAAAGGCTGCAAAATGGAGGCTCTAACCTTGACTTTTTTCCAGTAAAATGGGTCGGCCACACAGATTCGGGCCATTCTAACATCCCAAAGTATAGATGCTTATTATAGAGCCAAATCAATTACAATTGGCACCTCAAATTCGGGGTAGATTACTATTTCTCTTTGAATTTGAGGAGCACTTACTACTTCGTCCTATAAAGATAAACTTACTTTCCATTTTAATTCATCCCACAAAGTTAGGTCACATGTTATTTTAACTATGTTATTAATTGTCCATTTCCATATATGCCCAAATTAATGTGTTTTATATCTCTACATCAACTATATCTATATATATATATATATGTATAAAGAATAAATGATATGTGGGGTATAAAAAGAAAATTTAGTTAGGTTCTAATATTTTACTATATTAACAACCATTTCTTAACATGTGTGTGAAAATAATTATAAGCATATTTGTGTGGGATTCCTAAAAGCCTTGAGCTTGTACAATCTCATTATTTTAGTTTCAATCATATCTTAGATTATTAATTATTCAATCATTTAAATTTATGTAATTCAAGTCCTATTTAAATAAAATTGAATTAAATAGAAAATAAAGATATTAAGGTTGGTAAAACTCATTATATTGAATGCAATATTTTCTTTGATGTGAAATTAATTATATATTAACATAATTATTGGGTAATTTCAAAGTGAGAAAATTTTGCCGGAAGACCTAATTTTAGAAAAACCTATTAGTACAAGGTTTGAATTTTAGGAGTTCTCAATTCGAGACTTAACTTTTGATATTTTCCCAATTTGAGGCTTAGATCTTGAATTTTATTCTTACTCTATACTTAGATCTTGAAGTATTCTTACTCTACAGTTATTGTCTTAAAAAACGTTATCCAACATAGGGATATTCAATACCGTACATAAAAAATTTCAGCTTATATAGTATCGCATATTTCTATATACAAAATTTTATGTATTCAATATTGTTCCTAGAATTTCGATATTCCAAATTTGAGTATATCGGAAAAACTTTGTAATTCAATATAGGGTTAATTACCAAAAGCAACCTGAACTATGGGCTTTTTTTACTATTGCCACCTCAACTTTTTATTTTTTCCGATGACAACCTGTATTACACGTTTTTTTGGCATTTTGCAACCTTCGACTATATATTCCGGCATATATAGGCCATGTGCTCAGCACATGCCAGAAAGGCCAATTAAATGGAGACACGTGTCACCAATAAAAATTAAAAAAAAATTTGAAGAACATGAAAATAAAAACCAGAAAATTAAAAATTAAAATATAAGAAAAATCAGAAAATGAAAAAGAAACAAGAAAATTTCAGTTCTTCAATTTCAGAAGAATTACTTCCATTTCCAGAAGTTGTGTACGAAAGAGAAAAATGAAAGGAGGATTTGAAGCCGGATCCCAGAATTCTTCAATTTCTTAATTTCCAGAATGTCCAGAATTCTACCAGTATTCTTCAATTTCCAGAATTTTGATTTTTCGAGGTGCTTCAATGGAGGATCTTCTTTGAGGAGCTTCAATGGCAGATCTGTGAAGAACTTCGATCTGTCAACTAAATGAACCATTATTTCTGACTAATTGCTTCTACTCGTTGCTACAGTCCTAATGTCCCCAGATCAGTCATCTTTCAGCCACCCACGTCCTACCAGGTACATGGCAACGCCGCCGTCATCTTCGGCGGCGTGTGCCGATCCACCACCTCCACCATTCATCTCATCGTCTAACCTTATGTTCCAACAACCTCTCGGCTCAATTTAAAAAACAGGATTGTACCTGGTTCAGCCGCGCTCGTTTCCATTCGAGACCCCCATTTCTGTTATGAATGTCTTATCTTGTTTTAGCCCTCTTTCTTGTTCATTTCCCCATCGCCAAAGATGAATTGTGCATCGCAGCCTATAGTGCCATTGTTGTCCTTGAGCTTTGAAACCCTAGTAGCTGCAAGCCCTCCCATTTTATGAGCCCTAATGAGCATATGGGCTCTTTAATTCAGAAGTGATTTCTGGAAAGGTGGAGAAGAAGAGAAGTTTGGATCTGTTTTTTGTTCACGACTTTTTATTTTTTTTTTTAATTTTCTGATATTTTTTTTTTAAATTTTTAGAAAATTGTAAAATTAAACATCTTTTTTTATTCTGGAATTTTTTTATATGTTTTTCTTTTATTTTTATTGGTGCCACGTGTCGTCATCTTATTGGCCTTTTTGGCATGTGCTGAGCACATGGCCTATATATGCCGGAATATATAGTCGAAGGTTGTAAAATGCAAAAAAACGTGTAATACAGGTTGTCATCGGAAAAAATAAAAAGTTAAGGTGGTAATAGTAAAAAAGGCCCATAGTTCAGGTTGTTTTTGGTAATTAACCCTTCAATATATATACCGAACTACGCAACATATTAAAGCAAATTTTTTTAATGTGTATGCTGAAATACCAAATGTATTAATATATTTTTTATATATACTAATTTTTTATTTTTTTTAATTTTGGTATTATGAGATTATATCTATAGTTTTGCACACCAAAATTGAGTATGTTAAATAAAATTTGGAAGGATATATATATATATATATGAATTTTCATGTATAAAAGAATTTGGTATGGTATAGGTTGAAAGTTTCTGATTCCCCGTACTGAAACATCAGCATTCGAATAATATGCCTTATTTTTCAAGATATATGTCCTGGAGTGAGAATAAATCCACACTCTAGGCTCTGAATTGAGAAAAAAAAAATCACTGATTAGACTCAAAATTAAGAAGTTCTAAATTCAGGTCTTGTATTGATAAATAATTCTTTTGAATTTTTGGGACATTCCTACGAAAATTTTCTATTTTAAGATTGTTATTCTTTTTAAATACATTGTAAGTAAATAAAAGATAAAAAACGCACACTCCAATTTATGTTACAAGGGTTAAACATGATGGTTTAATTTCTGAAATTAAACTTCACAATAAAATGAGGAACCCTGTTGGCCACATGATTTGTCCTCAATAGAGTAAGAAATTCTCATTTTGTTTCCCACGATATGAGGATGTGTAGGAACTAGGAAATTGTCTCTTAGCAGAGGCAGGACGGGGCGGGAGAACACACTCTGCCCTTTCCCCGCATGGATTTGGTAATTTTCGTGTCCTTTATATTTTCATTTATTAAAAATATATATTATTTTTTGGTCCTTCTATAATACACCTGGTGTATTAATACACCTAATCATGACAATCCTTGAATCTCCTTAATGCAATCTTAGCCATTAAATTAGTTAACCACTTACCTATTCAATAGGTATCAAGATTCTAATGATTTAGACAAATAATGTTTTATTATTACTAGTAGTAGTATTTCATTTTTTACTTCTTAATTTTATGTTTAATTAAATAATCGTAGGATTTTAATAAACTATTTTCATTCATTTAATATTTTTTAAGATATTAATTATTTTGAAAGTTAAAAATATTTATTACACGGTTAATATTTACTTGAAAAGTATTTTTATTTTGTAATTTTGATTAATTTAAATAAGTAAGGTATTAATTACTTTGAGAAGTATAAGTATTTATTATGTAATTTATATTTACTGAAAAATATTTTTAATTTTGTAATTTTAGTTAATTTGAATAAGATCTAATTTACGGATTGAATAATTTTATACATATATTTTTTTATAAAAAAAGGTACATTTTAATTTACAATATCTTATATTTTACTTTATCACTATGGAGTTATTAAATACTTGTTAACTTTTAAATATAAATTTCAGATTCATATAACAATTTTTTAAGTTCTTATGTGAAAATTTTAAAATTTATTTTCAAATATTTTCTTATGGTAAGATAATCTAAATTATTTCCACAGTTTATTTTTTAGATATATCTTCTGATCTTAACAAAAGTTATCAATTTTGTTCCAAATTTGTCGTTAGAATTATTTTGTTTCGTAGCATCTTGGTCTGCCGTTTCAGAATATTTTAGAATAAATTTATATATTTTACCTTATAATATTTCAAATTAGGGTCAATTACAGAAATCAACTTGTACTATACTCATTTTGTTACTTTGGAACCTAAACTTTTATTTTTACCCATTACAACTTGTACACCACTTCTTTTACAAAATTGCAACCTCCAATGACAATTTCCAGCAAGAAAATAAAAAAAAAACATTAAAAATTAAAAAGTTATTTTCTTAATATCTAAAATTATTTTTAAACTCTGAAAATTAATTTAAAATATCTTAAAATTAACTTAAAACCTTGGAACTATTTTTACAAAATTTAATTTTATTTAAAAAGTTTAAAACAATTTATAAAAAATATATAAATAAATAAAAAATCAGAAAAAATATTTTTTTTAAAAAGATAGTTAATTCTCTTACATAAAATCTACATCTGTTAATATTGACATGTTACCAATATCATATTAACATATATCAACGATAAGTGTACGATATTATTCCATAACTTATTGCCATGCTTCAATTTTATTTGTATTACAATTGAATTAATTAAACATCATCTAACATCTATCAACTCCTACTCTTTTTTTTAACTAACGATAACTGAATCATCTACATAGTGTTTGTTAATAATTTTATGTAGTCGACCTAAAAAATAAAAAAGAATTATAATATCATATCATTTTTGTATTCTTCCTTCAATTTTAATACAATATACTGATACAATATTGCCAAGTTTAAAAAAAGTATTATTAATTTTTTTAGGGACAAGAAGTATTATTAATATTAATATTATATAAAGCAAAATTGTTTTTTGACACAACATGGATTCATAAGTTTACTCATAAATATTTTATATTTTATAAATAACTTATAAACTCGTAACTCGTAATGAGATGACATATTTTTATTATATATACGAAACTGAATTAATTATTTGAAAAGTAAAAATGTATATTAGTTATTTATTATTATTTATGAAATATTTTTTTCATGGTTGGGATTGTAAGAAAATATCAATATTAATCCATTATTAGATCTATAAAGAAATTAGGTAAATGTGTTATGGGTCATACACAATTGATTAAAAATAATTAAAAAATTACTTTTTGCTAACTTGCTATAGTAGATAAAAGATATAGGTATATTAATACACAGGTGTATTATAGAACTACCCATTATTTTTATTCATTTTGAGCATGTTACTTAGCGAATTTAGTCGGAAAAACTACGTCGCACGTGGCTATTCGCAATGTAACTAGAGCCGTCCGATCTAGGGGTTTTGAACTTTAAAATCTCAACTCTTGTTTCTGCCTCGTTCTTATCCAAGGGGAGATTAGAGCAGAGAGCTTGGAGCTGAGACGCAAAAATGGTGCAGAGGCTTACTTATCGCACTCGCCATAGTTATGCCACCAGATCCAATCAACACAGAATTGTTAAAACTCCCGGTCGGTAATTATTCATCCATAAACACTCCCACCAATTCTTTTCCCATTTTGGATTAACTTTCGTTATTCTTATGAATTAGGGGGAAAGCTGGTGTATCAGACCACCAAAAAGAGAGCTAGCGGACCCAAATGCCCCGTAACTGGGAAAAGAATTCAAGGGGTATTTTCTTGTACTCTTAGATCTTCTCTCATTATTTCCATGGCTATTTAGATGCCCAGAATGCATATATGAAGTTTATGTTACCTACATTTTATACATAATTGTTTTTTTTTTCTTTTGCTTTATTGAGCTTTTCTCTAGTATGGGCTTGAATCTTTTTGCTGACACGATATGGATTGTGTTGATGTTTGGGCATCAGTTTTTAATAATCGAGGGTCAAGATTATAATCATCTTTTCCCATTTTCATATGATTTAATCGGGAGACCTGTGATTCCGTCGTTTAAAGTTGTAATCATAATTATTTTATCTGTAGGCATGGTCATTTACCTATGTTGGCTGAATTGCCTTTTATCTGAACACACAATTTTGTCTTGGTCTCTTTTTGTGAAATTTAGTGATTGTTGACCTTTTTGATGTAGATATTCTATTCATGTTAAGCACATTATACATTATTCGAACTATATTGCTGTTGATTATGCATGACTTGCTTAATTTCCTCTAACAGAAATTCATTGTCTTTAGATTAAGTTCAGTTTGCATAATTATTAAACATTAAAAATGATATCTTTATTCTCCTTTGTTATTTTCTCCCATGCATGTCTTTGATAGGTTTCAGATGTGTTTCTCTAATAGTTTCAGACAATAGTTTGTATATTTAGAGGATTGGTTACTAAGCTGTTCGTAACAATTCTTAATTCAACAACATTGGAATTATAATGATCTTTATCTCCTGTTATTGTCTAGGGTTTTATATGCTTTCTTGCATTGTCATAACTTTCTCGAGTGAGTAGCCTAATCTACCTGGTAACATGCATCTATAGCTCTAGTTCTTTATACTGGTTGTGCTTATTTCTGTATGGGCTATTCTTTATTAGATCAATTAGTTGAAGTCATTGTGAGTATGAGTTCTTTTGTAATATACAATGATTTTGTTATATCAATGTGTGGATGCTCATACAGATTCCTCATTTGAGACCTGCTCAATACAAGAGGTCTAGATTACCCAGGAATCGCAGGACTGTAAACCGTGCTTATGGGGGTGTATTATCTGGAAGTGCTGTCAGGGAGAGGTTAGTTGTGCTACTGAATTATAATGTAATCTGTATCATTTGGTTTCCTTAATCACGTTCCAAGAAATGCCACAATATAATAATATTTCCAATCGTTACCAGGATTATTCGGGCTTTCTTGGTGGAAGAACAAAAAATTGTGAAGAAGGTGCTGAAGATTCAGAAGGCAAAGGAAAAGCAAGCTTCCAAAAGCTAAATTCACATCTCTCAGTTTATGCTCCCTATATTATGTTTCTGATGATGATGAAATGGAAACAGTATAAATTATGACACCTCTTGTTTTTTTAACGAATTAGTTTTGCTCGTTGGTTTATCAGTGGAAAATATATTTATCAGTCGAGTCGACATGAATCTTTTTGACATGTTTTTAATGGTAATGCACACACTTATGCTTGATTTTGGGATATTGCAATACTACTTTCATAATTTGCATATTTTTTATTTGAAATTTTTGGTTGCATTTCCTTCTATACATCACTGTTGGCATGCTTGCTTTAGTGATGGTTCCTTTGCATATATTGTATCTATATGCAAAACTATATTATTTGTTCTCTAACTAATAAGTACCCGCAAATTCCTTCGCATTCGAAATTCATGATGAAGGAATTGCTGTACGATAACGGTCCATAATCCTAGAAAGCAAAGTTAGAAGAAAAATGATAACGAGGTATCTTTTGTTGATATTTGGAGGGTGTTTGCAAACTCATTATCAACATTAAAATCGCTTTTGAAAAGCACTTTAATTTCAAGGAGTGTTTGCAAACTCCTATTTCATCACTATAATCACTTCCTAAAAGTGATTTTGAGAATCCTCAAAATCCTAGCTTTTGGGTGCTTTTGACTTTTTTAACAAATAAATGGAATTATTTTTATTTTATTTATTATTTTATATTTGTTTAGAATTACTTTTTCTCCAAACACTACAAAATTCTAATTTTACCACAAAATCAATTTAAATCACTTTTTTAAAAGCACAATTATTTGCAAACACCCCCTTGATACCTTCTAACAGGTTCTACGACTGTAATGTCAGGCTTATAATATCCTGAAGTTTTTATAATATATCCAGTATCCGTAGGGTTGTTTTCCTCCTTATCTATGAACAAAGAGAGACCAATAACAAATGGTTTATGGATGTTTTTTCACTTGAGCTTTTCAATTTAAGATATTTTCTCAGAATATCTAAAATTTCTAACAAATATGAAGTAACTGTTGTTTACATCTTGTACGAGAAATTGGGGGTTAATTTCGAACTTAACAAACAAAAAACAAAGAGAGACCAATAACAAATGGTTTTTTATAATATATCCTGAAGTTTTTATAATATATCCAGTATCCGTAGGGTTGTTTTCCTCCTTATCTATGAACAAAGAGAGACCAATAACAAATGGTTTATGGATGTTTTTTCACTTGAGCTTTTCAATTTAAGATATTTTCTCAGAATATCTAAAATTTCTAACAAATATGAAGTAACTGTTGTTTACATCTTGTACGAGAAATTGGGGGTTAATTTCGAACTTAACAAACAAAAAACAAAGAGAGACCAATAACAAATGGTTTTTTATAATATATCCTGAAGTTTTTATAATATATCCAGTATCCGTAGGGTTGTTTTCCTCCTTATCTATGAACAAAGAGAGACCAATAACAAATGGTTTATGGATGTTTTTTCACTTGAACTTTTCAATTTAAGATATTTTCTCAGAATATCTAAAATTTCTAACAAATATGAAGTAACTGTTGTTTACATCTTGTACGAGAAATTGGGGGTTAATTTCGAACTTAACAAACAAAAAACAAAAACTCCAACGTAAGAGGTCTCATTTTAGAGGTCTGTGCCTCATTTTATTGTTAGATGTAAAAACTGTGAATTCAAATTTCATAAAGAAGTTTTATATCTAATAATGAAGTGGCATAAAGATTTTCATTGTTTTTAAGAGGTAGTACACCTTAATTAAATTGACTACAATAAAAAATTGTACTATTAAAAGTTTGGTAGAGTAGGGTTTGAGCAATTTCTGTTAGCAATGGGGACCTTGTAGCCTGACAGATTTTCCGTTACCAAGAGGGCGTTGTAGCCGGTTGCTATGCATGTTTGTATTGTATGTCAGATTTTACTATCAAAATACTAGAGTTTCATACAAAAAGAAAACAATTACTGTATAATGTTAGACAACCTTTATCATTATTGTTTTTGTCCTCTAAAAAAAACCTTTATTTTTTGTTACTTGTATGTTTGTCGTAAATATACGTTTTTGTTAATAATCTCAATCTTACAATATATAAAAAGACAACTCTCTATAAATAGTAAGAGTAGTATTTTTCTGTCTATTTTTCATTTTTTAATTTGGCTAAAGTATTTTTTATATAGATATATCTAATTTTTTTGCTAAAATATTTTTGGTATAGATATGTCTAAGTTCTTTTATTTAGCTTCGAATCTCGCTGCAATATTTAGCACCACACGTTTTCATGTTGTTGTGCTCATGTTCTGTTCTCTTTTATCAGCGCATTTTTAGCTACTCAATCAGGTTCCCTTTCAGGATTTATAAACTTACATTTAAAAACTAAATATTAATTACAATCTTACATATTATGAACAAAATCTAAAAAAACTGTTATCAGTTTTCGAAATCTATTGCATCATAGTCAACAAATTGTCATCCTGATTTTTTAGGCTATCTTCATATGATCCGCGCTATAATATATATATTCATGAGTGTTCAGAAAAAGTCAAATGGTCAACGTATTTTTTCGATTCGGAACTATTCGATTTGGGTTTTGGCCGGTTTCGATAATCTCCAACCTGCGTGCACAATTTTATTCAAAAGATTAGCAAGAGAAAAAACTACAATTCAAATTCTTTTTAAGTTTTATGTTTTCTAATATATTTGTTGTGCAATACATCAAGGATAACTTTTACATTATGTGTTTTTTGTCCTTTTTTTGTATTCTAAGTAATTTTAAAATTACTCCTTATATTGATATTTAAGTAGGTAAAAAAGTTCCACTTTATATTTACTACTCCCTCCGTCCCGGCTGAGTTTGCACACTCCGTAAAAGGAAAGTTTTTCCACTCACTCAACCCTCAAAAGTAGGAGATATTAACGAAAATGCCATTACTAAATTTTTTTTAACAAATTCTGAAATTAATTAGACCCAATATTAGTAAGCCCAAATCATTTAATCCTATTACTAATTTAACACACTAACCCCCAGCCCAAACCCATTTCCCTTACTGATTCACTACAACTTCTCTCAAATGTTGAAAACCCTACTCTCTCTTTTCTTGCAATATCCGTTGTTCTTCACCATTTCTTCTTTCTACACTCTTCCTTTTGAGATCTAACTGAGATCCATTTCTTTATCTCGGATCTCAGACTCCGATCTCCGATCTATGTGGGTACGAATCTCTCTACCACAGATCTGTTAACTCTCTCCCAAGATCCACTCTTTACCCTTTCCATTTTTTTTTTTTTTCTGGGATTTGTGTTCGGATGGAAGAGGAATCCGAATCGGGATTGATAGTTTTGGATTCGGAGGACACTTTCGTTCCTAAAACCCAGATTGAAGGTGGAGAGCTTCTACAGCCGGAGTGTTTGGAGTCGGTTCCTGTGTTGGAGCCTGGTTCGCCCTCCGAGAGTGCTGATACTGGTCCCCCTGACCTTCTTCCGCCGGTGAACGACTGGTTGGAGGCGAAGGATATGAAGAGACACAACATGCAGTGTCTTGGGATCTGGTGTCCGTCCGTTTTAAAGGTTTAAGCCCCCCCTGTCCCTTTTAGATCTGTTGATACTTGAAACGATTATGTCTGATTTTGATGCAAATGAAATGATTTGGTTATCTGTTGGGATATTTGGTGCATATTCTGCCTGATTATGAGGTAAATGAAACGATTTGGCATCTGTTGGGATATTTGATACGATTCTGCCTGTTTGTGTGTTATCTGTTGGGATTTTTAATACGATTCTGCCTGATTATGATGCTTTTGAAGCGATTTGATTATCTGTTGGGACTTTTAATACGATTCTCCCTGATAATGATGCTTTTGAAACGATTTGGTTATCTGTTGGGATATTTGATGTGTATTCTACCTGATTATGATGCAAATGAAACGATTTGGTTATCTGTTGGGATATTTGATGTGTATACTGTTGATGATGTTGCTGTATTTACTTGGTAACTGAAAAGGTGATTTACAGGTTCTCTAAACAATATGATGTGGTGTCCGCTGATTGTTTATTGGAAACTAAAATTAAGTGTGCTTGTGTTTGTTGGTAGCTTACTAAAGATGATGCATATATGACCGATAAAGTAATGTTGCCCTACACAACGCTCTTCTGTTTGTAAGGTCAGGCTGTGTGTGGTGGCTTAATCATAAGCCGTTTTAGCTTATGATTAATGTTGCCCTCAACCTTTAGGTCAAGCCCGATGATGAATATTTTCTGAGGGTTGTTTCTTAAATTAAAGAACAAACAGCTTACACAAAAAGTATTTGCTTCTTCAAATCGCAATGTTTACAGCTTAAGCAAAATTCACACGTATTGTGTTTATGCTGTAAACATTAGATTCTATCTTAATAGTGCTAAAACCTAACTTAAATATAACCCAGTTGAGTCATGATTCCTCCAATGTCGTATGTTCCCCCTGCATGCTCATTACCAATCAAAAATTCAATTGCCTACCTAACAATTGCCTCATCCACTTCTAAAACAGTTGGTAGCAACCCTTCTCTTGCTAGGGCAGATTTGCCAAAGTGTGGCAGCTTGTAACTGTTGTTGCCATTGCTCTTCATTATCTCTATCATGCATGCTTGTAAGCTCAAAAATACACTATTCAGTTTAGTGATCTCCAAGTCTTGAAATGATTTAAGAACATTACCAACTAAATCCTCAACATTGTAAGACGCTGTCTCGACTTGTAGAGATTGAATTGCTCTAAAGTAGCCCAAATCTAGAGTGTTTGTGTCTGGGGAATTCGGGGGTTGGCATATTATTAACATTTCGAATCCTTCCGAAGTGGCAGCCTGCCTGAAATCCGGATCGTAGTTGCTTATATGCGGCTTTGCATTGTCTTGTTGAATGATTATGTGATTATTAGCTTATGCAGGCCATTTTGCCTTAATTGCTGGTATTATCTGTTTGTATGCGTGATTTAAAACTTGGAAAATCAATAACCGATATGCCTTCGTAAGGTCACCAATATGCCCAATTGTTAAACAAAACAATTTAGGACATATTTAGGAGACTTACATAAGTTCTAAGATTAAATGATGAAATGAAATCTGATTTTTTTAGAACTTACCTTATGAAGCAGACAATCTTTAATCACTTGCTTGGTAATTGACTCAATAGGCTTTGTCACCAAAGTGCCCCTTAGTCTGTTTCTGCTGTTTCTTAAAGCTAGCTCCATTGTTGTGAATGGGAAACATCCTATTTTCCCATCAAACAATAAATCACCCTCTAAACTATATTGTGGCCTAGATACGGCACACATGAACATCACCTTAGTGATATATCTCTTGCTCTTACATGTCCTATACGGATCCTCTTCATCAACCAGTTTATAAGCTCTTTCAGTTGTTCTTTGCATATAAAACCACTTTTCATCAATGTGTATAACATTATGCATAGAACCATAACTTATCTTGTTTTGATGGCTGTCCAAATTCAATGTACTGAGGCTGTATTTGAGCCGCTGCAGTTTGTTTTCATCTGTTAAATGAGGCTTGATTGCATTAGTATATGGCTTGATGATACCTGATTTAACCCATCGGCCTATTTTGCTTTTGCTTACTTTCATCTCCTTGGCAAGCCTTCGAATGGTGCCCTTCTTCGAAAAAGGTATACTCTTCATTAATTATATATCCAGTGGTTCACTAAGCACTACTCCACTCTGCACTTTTTCTTTGCTGAAATGAAACAGGCGAACCGACTAGAATCTGCTTCTTTGCAGATTCCCAGATATATTGAACTGTCCGGCGGCACACTCCAAATGATGAAGCCGCCTCCTTGATCTTGCCATAATGAACAACCCCGTCTTTGTTGTTGGTCATCAGAAATTGGGCGATCAAGTTGCGGTCTGATGGAGGCACATTAGGACCCTTCCTATTGTTAGTCATTTAATGTTTGTAAACTAGTTTTCCTGAAATTTTCTGTAGTGCATTGAATGCTGTTTCTGAAGGGAGATGTGAGCATTTATAGGGTGATTTTGGCAGATTTCCCAATTGTGTTAGGAGGGAAAATTTGAATGTAATTTCATTTTTGGTTTTGGGTGAAAAACAGGCTGTTGGGATAAATTTTAGGTGGGAAAACTGTTCCCATTTTTATTTTTATTTTTTTACTGTAAATTTTTTGAATTTCTGAGAGTTCAATACATTCAGTTTACTTCAATAAATTTTTCAGCTTCTTTTTACTGTTCATCTCAGGTATGAAATTGAATAAAAGGGAGGGAATTATTAGTACACTAAACCCTCTCCTAAAATTCAGATTAAAAAGGCTTGAAAAGTCAAAGTAAAAGCAAAAACAATTTTTTCTTAATATACGTGCCGGCTGAAGTGTGCAAACTCAGCTGGGACGGAGGGAGTACCTATTAACTATCATTGATTACAACTTGCAAGATTAATAATTAAAATTTACTTAAAATTAAAACTATTTTTGAAACTGTGCATCGCACGGGTGCTACACTGTTTAATTCACTAAAATGTGTTGTTATAGTTTGTGAAGTTTTCATGTTATATTATTAAAAATTCATTGCTTTTTCTTTCTCCAATTTACGGTATTAATATGCCCTTTCAATGTTTTCACAAAATCAACGTACCATATTTTAATCCTTAGTGTAGATTGCCATTCTAAAGCAGGTAATACATATTTTAGAAGTTTGAAATAATAACTACAAAACAAGATTATAAAATATTAACTTTTGAAGTGGACGTATCAAATACTGTGAACAAAGAAAATAAAATTAACCTGATAATCTGATATCGATAAAAGGAAAAAAGTTAAAAGAAAAAAAAAAATTGTCAAGAGGGGAGGAAAAAAGATTAAAAAAAAAAAAAAATGTCAAGAGTGGGATTTGAACCCACGCCCTTTCGGACCAGTACCTGAAACTGGCGCCTTAGACCGCTCGGCCATCTTGACTATTGATAAAACTAAACTACTTTCATCAATAAATATGAATAACATAATTGACACTTGCACTAAATTATAGTTAGGACTTTGGGTCCTTGGATTTAGCAGTGGCACAGTGGGAACAATCCACAAGCACGATATCAACACAATACGATATTTTTGTTATCTAAATTTGGCAATAGGCTCATATCATCATGGGACTAACCAGCTAAACTCGTACTAAAAAAATCGTGTAATATAAAACTAACACCATAACGACTCGTTATAACTTTTTTCTTTTAATACTTTAGTTTAGTTATTATCTATTTTTAATACTAAAGGAGAAGCGTGATAATTCAGGTTCTGACAAGTGTCCCGTCGAAGTGTCGCATTCTTCTTATTTGTTGGGTTCTCACCCAATCAAGGTTTTTTTTTTTTTTTTTTTTTTCATTTTTCCTACGAAGTTTAAATGTTTTATAATTTTTTCGTCTCAACTCGATTTTCGATGAAAAATATACCAAATTAATAAACTTTTCACGATCTTCGATTTAACATCCATGATGCATATATATAATTAAAATATTAATTTTAATTATAAAATATATTTTTAGGATGATTATGATATATTTTTATTTTAAAATATTTGCGTATAAAATAAAAATGTGATATTACTTTTTTAAGAGAATTAAATTTATTGGGTTCTCACCCAATCAAGTTTATTTATTTATTTATTTATTTTTGTATTTTTCCTACGAAGTTTAAATATTTTATAACTTTTTCGTCTCAACTCGATTTTCGATGAAAAATATACCAAATTAATAAACTTTTCACGATCTTCGATTTAACATCCATGATGAATATATATAATTAAAATATTAATTTTAGTTGTAAAATATATTTTTAGGATGATTATGATATTTTTTTTTTAAATATTTACGTATAAAATAAAATTGTGATATTACTTATTTAAGAGAATTAAAATTATTTACTTTAATTTTATATTTTTTAAACCTTAACAATTTTTGGATAGTTTGAAATATTTTACTTAAAAATGATTAAAAAAACATAAATTAGTTAGATTTATACTTATCGTAGAAAAACTTCAGCTATATTTGTTAAAATAATTTGTTGATTAAATTAGTTTGCTTTTTAATTATTTATTTCTATGATGTGAAAAAAATTATGATAGGTCGATTATTTTTTATTTAAATATGACATGATAATATAGTTTATCAAAAATATACTTAAGTGACTAATATATTTATAATTTCTTATAATAATATAAAAAGAATTCATTCCGTACATCGCACGGGTGCACATCTAGTTGTTTATTAATTACCAATACTTTTAAAGGCTTAAAGAATATATGTTAAACTAATCCTGGACCATTTCTCCATTTCATTTCTTCATTCTTCATCGCTTTCATTAGCTTTGGAAGTTTGTAAATTTTATAATTTTTTTTTTATCTAGTTTTAATTTTATGTCCTATATAATATTTGATATGTCGGCAGAATTGCGTATTTAATTGTGGTGGCCTGGTGGGTATAGAAATAAAACTTTAATTTTAGCACCAAGGTTGACTAAAAATTCTTATCAGGAATAACAAGTCATTTTAGGTTATTAAAAAAATTAGGCTAAAATTTACGCATGATAAGCACATTGGTGCATAGATTCCCTCATATTTTGTTGTTTCATTAACTAGTAATAATCCCGTGCGATGCACGGAAGTTTATTTAGAAAGTCATAATTTTAGTAAACTAAATATGATATATTCTAATATTTAAATATGTGATTGTTTTATTCTAATAAACTTTTTTTTTGATAATATAGGATAAAACATAAATAAAATTATAAATAATATAAATATAAATTTCTCGCACGTCATATATGAATTTAATATAACTTACTTTTTATATATATATATATATATATATTATTGATTAACATTAAGATAAATATTCAATATAAATAAAAATCTTTTTCAAATGATCATTTCTAATCTTTAAAATCTGAACACACATTTAATGTGTCTGCATCATTCTTCACCCATGTGCATAATAGCTTAATTAATTATGAATGTTAAAACAAATATAAATATCTAACTATCAACTCATATTATTAAATAAAATAAACTGGATAATGTCATAAGAAATTTATTTTTCTTTAATTTTTTTCATTTTACTTTAAATATTTAAATTTATCTAAACAAAGTTTTAAATTCTAAATATAACTATCTCCTTTTAAAAAATCTTATTTGCAAGTTTTAGTACTTTACCTTGTATTTCCGATATACAAAGAATAAAAAATTAACAAAATAAAATACAAAAGTTATTCAATAGTTGGAATAACAAAATTATTCAATAGTTGGAATAACAAAATAAAACATATGAGTGCTCCAATATTTCTTAATACTTTCATATATATGTTGAAAAGTTTCAATTAAATCATACATTTATATTGTAAATAGTAGATTTATCTAAATATACACATTGGTTAATGTAAAAAAAAAAAAAAAAATTGCTTAGGTTGCAAAATGTGAAGAAAAAAGAAGAAGATATAATTGAGATTGGTTAATGTGACCCAGTATTGTTTATGTTGCAAAGTCTAAAAAACATATAGTTCTAGTTGTTTAATTTTGCTTATTTAGAAGAAGTTTAGTTGCAACTTGTATAATATCATAGTATAGGTTGCAGATTGTATTTATTTATAGAAAAATAACATTAATATATCTTAAATATAAAAAATTAATAAAAAAATTTTAAGATTAAGTATCATATATAAAGTTATATATACGAGCGAAAATCATAGTTTTGTGATTTATCAACAAAAATAATTATTATATCAAATAAGCATTAGCAAATCCAATAATTTAATAGGCTGATTATAAATCAAATATTAACTTGAGACAATTCATGTCAGATAAAACAAACTGATTAGTTGTGGTTTTATTAAAATAATCAAGTAAAATAATTTATAAAATAGAATTATTTCAATTATTTTTAATTGTATTTCAAACCAATACTATTTTTTTGTACAACCCACAATAAGCGATGAAATCTTACTTAAATAATCAACGAACAAATAATATAATATTTTTAAATAGAATATCTTATTATTATATATATCATATGGATTTCAAATCAAACATTGTCAAAAAATGATTAATGATATAGTATACATAATAAATAGATTAGAAATTAAGAAAAAGATATTTGCAACTTTAGAAAGTAAAATAAATTTTGATTCTTACCAAATGTGACAACAACATAACAATCACAGTTTAAAATTTTAGGCTGAAAAGTGTTACTTACAGAATTGTCACTACTGTGGCATTTTATTTGGATCATATGTAATGTAAAGTTTTTCTAATTTTCTCATTATGTCCCTGGTTTTATTTTATATTTAACTTTTAATTTATCTAAATAAACTTTCAATTTCTAATTATAAATATTGAATTTTTTCTTTATAACATTGAATTTTCATTTGCAACTTTTAACATTTCATTTGGTGATTTCAAATATACTTAAATAATTTTTATTTAATAAAATCTTATTTTAACAAAATAAAATTCAAAATTTATTTAGTGATTCGAATAACAAATTAAAGTCTTTGGTTACTTCGAAATATTTGAATATTTTCGTATTTTATTTGGTATTGTAAATTATTTATATAAATGTTATAGCCTTCTTAGAAATGGGTTATCTATTAGAAGATAAAAATTGATTAATGCGAACAAATTTATTTAGGTTGTTAAAGGTAAAAAAGGCATTCGTTGTTGATTTATGCGACCAATTATTATTTATCTTAGAAAATGTAGAAACATATATTTGAAGTTTTAGTAAAAGTAAAAAATTAAAAAGACTGCCAAATGTAATAAAAGTCATAATTTAAGCTACAGAGAATAAATTTCTTTAAAAGAGTAATTTTAACAAAATACTCGTTATTAAAAATATAAATAGGTAATTAAAAATAATTTCAATACCTATTTTGATAGATAATTATATGTATGCTCAAAGTCGTGATAAGAAGATATTTTAGCAGATTTGATGATTTAATAAGTTGATTATAAAATAGATATTGTTGTGTTTGCCTTTGATTTAATAAAGTATGACTTTCATTATTTAAACAATGGATTTTCTCCCTGACTTAAATAAAAAAAATTGAAAATTCATGTCAAATAAAACAAATTGATTAGTTGTATTTTTATAAAAAAAAAATCATATTTTTTATAAAGAATTTATTTTACTAATTATAGTTGCAACTAAAAACAAAATATCATAGTCCAATTCACAATAAACATCAATTCTAGCACAAATAATTAACCAACAAACAATTTGTTTATTCAAATTAAATATCTCATTATAATATACTCTCTCCGTCCCGAGATAATTTGCACACTCTTCCCGGCACATGAAATAAGAAAGAGTTGTTTTTTGCTTTTTAGTTGATTTTTTGAAAGATGGAGATTGAGGGTGAAGATTGTAAGAGTTCTTTTTAAGGGTGTGCAAATTATCTTGGGACACCTCGAAAAGGAAAGTGTGCAAATTATCTGGGGACGGAGGGAGTATATGATATGGATGTCAAATCGAAGATCGTAAAAATATGAATAATTTGGTATATTATGCATAAAAATCGGATTAAAAATGAAAAAGTTATTTGTATTTTAGAAAAGTAAAAGAAAGTTATGAACTTACAAAAATAAGAAAAAATTACCAATTATGATCTAAAATTTTTGGAGGGAAAACTAAAATTACATTAATGCCCTCCATTTTACTTTTATATATATATATATATAGATATTATTGAGTTGGCCCCATAACACTGCGATTCAACAATTTGCTAACCGTACTTAAGTGCACATCTTCAATATAATAAGCATAATGTACTCAATTATTTAGACACACATGACACCCACCTTATTATTACTTAAATGAGTATCGTTTTCCCTTCATCCACAAAGTATTTATAATTATGTTTACGGATTTGCGTTAGGATTTATTGTGTTGGAAATAATTTTTTCAAAATATCTTATTTTATTCTTAATTTAATTTATTAGTTTTCGAAATTTTATAATTCGTAATTAGTTGTCTTATAATTTTTATTTTAATTTTTACTGTTTTGTAGGATTGATCATATAAAATGGATAAAACCTTGATGGATGGAGTATATCCAAGGATATGAATATGCTAAACTTGATTAACAAGTAATTTGGGAGAATTCACATGTTACCAAACCAAGCTGCGTAATTAATCAGCAAAAGATAAGTGATATGGTGTTAGGCTTGAGCTCATTAGGGTGATACATCACAAAAATGTATATATATGCATTGACGAGGTAGATAGGTTAGTTTAGTTTGTGTCGAAGGACCTTCGAGAAAAAGGGATTTTAGGCGACTTCAGAAGAGCTCGTACGGCCTTCGGTGATTTGCCGTGTTAGTGTCGAACAAGTCGACTGGAGCCACCGGGCGTCGTTGGTATAGTATATGTTAGATGTTAGGGAGTCGGGTCTCTTTGTAAAACCTATTTATAAGGAGTATCAATAACAATAAAGTCTTAGGAATCTGAGAGATTCAACCCTGTGTTTATTTCGGTGTTTGTTTTCTGTTTTTATTTTCACCAATTTCCATTTTGCAACTGTTGATACGCAAATTGTGTCCAATTAAAATGCGCCACATTATAAAATATATGTTGAATATCAATTTTATATCGATTATTTTTAATATTAGGAATTGGATAAATAAAATTCCTAAGTTAAATAGTCAATTTAATTGGTGATTTACTATATATTTTATTGACCAATGGGAAGCCACCACGTGTCAAGATGATGCAGATATTACTAAATTAAATTAAATTAATTTAGTAATTATCCAAGAAGATGAGGATAAACATCAAATCATGGTGGACCAATCAGAATGCTTCATGTGTCAAGTTGTTGCAGTAATTATTAAATTAAATACAATTAATTTAATAATTATCTTATGAATAATGATATTATGAAGGACCAATCATATCGCTCTGTTCAGGCTCAAGCCCATTAGGATTTTCTCATCCTACAACTATAAATAGGGTTTCATTCTCCACCAAAATCACAAGAACACAAGTCAAGAATCAAGTGAAGAATTTCGGTACAAAGGAATATCAAGCGAAGAATTCCGGTACAAAGGAATTTCAACGTTCTTCGAGAAAATCAACAAGACAAGCTCAAGAAAGGTGGTACAAAACCAATCTTGAGCTTAAGGCGGGACAAAGCCAATCCGATATTACAATCCGGCATTACGAAGCCAATCTTGAGATTTTTTCAAGGCGTTACAAAGCCAATCTCAAGATTTTCAACGTTTGATCCGAGATCAAGGTACTAAGCCCCTCCGATCGGCGTTTCAAGTCAAAACTTCGAAGGTGTTCTTCGCATATTGAATCAAAAGTATTGTTTAATTCAAAATCAAGCTCACAAGCCATTGAATTAACGCTATTCAAGTCAAAGTCCAAAACCGGGGAAAATCAAGGTTAACTTCGACATCAATCAATCGAAGAGAAGAATGAGAGGAGAACTAGAGATATGATCCACAAAATTGTAAAGTTTACTCATTTGATCAAAAGAAATCTATTTTGTACATCTTTTCGTGTTTATACATTTTATACACGAAATTTGTTGTTACAGCAACATAGTCGGTGCAGATTATAAAATTTCAATTTGTTTTCAAATATTTAATATTGTGTTGATGGCATATATTAACTTAAAGTTAAATATCAAAATTCATTTTGTAAAACAAAATAAAATATATTGATTAAAGTCTTCCACAAGCAACCAAATAAAGATTACAACTTTATTATGTATGGTTTTATTCACCAGAATAAGACTACATCCCATTTCACCAAAAATGAATATATAAATGTGAGGCATTAGCAACTCCAAGACCAAGCGACGTATGAATAAGCAATGTAGCTTGAAATGAATAGACCAACTAAGCTAAGTACAATGGCTAACAATTAAAAAAATCTAAACATAAAGAATAATTGAGACATAAACATTAATAAATAAAACAAAACAAGGAAACCCTGAAAGCATAATTTCAATTTAATTTAGAGAACAATGAGATCCAAAATAAATAAAAAAATAACCAAAATTGTCAATTTAACTAAAAGATATGACAAAAAAATTAAAAAAAGCTCTAGTTGTAGGTGAGATTTCAACCAACTCAAGAATACACGCAACAAACATCGCCGACTACGTAATGGTGCGACCGACATCACCGGCGATGTAAGAGGCTTTACATGTATGAGTTTTTTTAAATGGGGGGATAATAGTATTTTAACAAGAACCAAAAAGAAAAACAAAGAAAACGATTGGAATAGCCGACATGGACGTAATTGAATTTGTGGCTTAAACATCAATTTTATCACTGTTTATTAAATTAAATTATTTAAAATAAAATATTATAATAAACAAGAGAGACTATTTCCAATGCACTATTTTCTTAAACGTACCACAGTTTGTAATACACCCCACAAATTTACGATAAACGGATTCAACATTCTTAATTCACCCAACAATCTCAATTTTACACTTGATTTAAAAAATTAAAGAAAGAAAAGAAAAAAACAAATGAAAAAGAGATAGAAAGACACGTGAATCCTTCGCCAAGCAACCACCCCTCTTTCTACTGCTTCGGTAACAAATTTCAGATTTTTATGTCGGCCATTTTAAATGCTACGGATATGAATCACCCTCTTCCGTCTAATTCAAACTGCATTCATACTTATTCATCTTCGTGTTCTCTCCAACTTATTTCAGAAAAAGGGGAAACCATAAGATCAATTTTAGTCTTTAAGTAATTATTTTTTACTTACTGTGATGCGTTAAGAGAAAAACGTCGACTGTACCATATATATCAGAAGGTAAAGTACCATATTATTATTCACCAGCAACAATAAATAGCAACACACATACATGAATACGCAAGGTTGGAGTTAAAATTTAAATTGCCGATATTATATGATCATAATATCTTCTTCATCATTGTCATTTAAATTACCAGAAAAGAACTAAAACATCCGGTCTAAGTTGCATATTTTTTATGTGGTAGACGTTTAACAACTTTAATTGCGATTTCTTTAAACAATCCTTTGAATTGGGGAGAGCAATTTCTTCCCCCTAACTCAACAAGAACTTTATTGAATTATTAGAATCAACTAGTCTACAGTAAAAAATAAAGTCACATGTGCCACTGGTATGAGAAAAACAATCAAACCACATTTAAGTAAATAACATACCATAATATATTGATCTCCAATCTATCGCTAATCTTCCCCGAGTCATGCAAAGAAAATTGTAAATTAGATTTGAAAAGCTACATGAAGGTTGAACCTTCCAGACGGAGATGAAATAAAACAAAATTCCAATTATTACTTACAAACTAACGATGGTCAGATATGAAACTAAATGTAAAAGCCCACCCTTCCATTTCCACTGATATTGCAAATGAAAACAAATTTCTCTGCCAACGTTTCATTAAAAGAAATACAGAAAAAGACACATGGAGCCAGCAGTCACAACAAAATTGAAGCATCAAAAATGAAATTCCGCTTTCAAGAGCAACGCAAAAAAAAAGCAATAACCACTATATGTCTTGGTAATTAATTTTCATCACAATTGTTTACTCCTCATCCTCTTCTTCATCACCACCGCCAGCCTTCTTGGCAGCAGCTTTCTGGTTCTTTCGCTTAACTCTACCAGCACGACCACCACCAAACGGACTAGTGAGTGAGAAATCAATATGTTTCTGCGAGTCAACTCTCACCATGAAAGATGGCACATTTACAACCTGTCTCCCCACCCTGAAATCCAAAAATGTTTCATCATACAGATCCTGATATATAACAAAGATAATACTAAAAACCTCCCAAACCATGATACAATTAGAATTTAAGATACTCTTTCCATGATTCCATCCCAAAAGTAATCTTGTTTGACGAATGTACACAAGCTTTTATTTCTTTTTTACAAGTGATATCTCGCTCATATAACTTCATTAACTTATTCCTGAAATTAAAATCTTTTTTCTAACTTTGACTAGCAAAACAGATAATTGATTTTAAAACTGGATTCTCTTTGGGACATAAAATGTTTTTGAACAACTACCCTTTTATGAGACAGGAACAAGAGTTTCTAATAGGAGACGAGATCAAACGAAAAAGAGTGCCTACAGAAAAAATAAAGCATACATAGAGTATAGAGTTGCAACCCTCATTGGAATGTCCCACCAAAAAACAACTAATACGTGTCATTCAGATTTTCACTCGGTACAAACGAAAATTCAGAATGCATTTGCTTAGCAAATCAAAGACTTCAAATCCCACACTAAACATGTCAGAGAGCAGTTTCATGCACACCCATGTACAAAATATATGCCAATCCCAGGTGTAGATACGTCTTACAAGATAAACAAATACAACTATACATACATGAACTCAAGCATATTTTGAGAACCAAAAATTGAAAATGGATAAACCATAAACAATCACATAACAAAACCATTTAAATAGTATAACCACAGGCAATTAACACTTATGTTCAGATCACTAAAACAGAAAAAAAAAAAAAAAAACAAAATAAAACAAACACGTAAAACCACCAAATTTTTTCGAAGGCAGCAAAAAGGGATCATGTTATAGATTGTGTACCTAATATGCCTCTGCCTGATTAGCACACGAGCATGATGAATAGACTTGGCCATTCCAGCCTTGAATACAAGAGTCTGGAGACGGCGTTCGAGAAAGTTCTCCACAGTTAGAGCAAGCACATAATCGAGCTTGTTCTGGCTTTCATCCAAAAGCCCGTACTTATTCATCCTTCTCAGAAGGGCCTCACCTTCAAAGATACGACGAGGGTCTTTCTCGTCGAGGGTGAGTAGATTTCTTGCATTATTACGGATACGACTCAATACATATTGCACCCTCCATAGCTCTCTCTTGCACCTAAGCCCGTATTCTCCAACAAGCTTCAGCTCAGCATCCAATCGCTCCTTTTCATAGGGCCTGCGAGGCTTCTTGAAGGTCTTCCCATCTACATTACAAATAATCATTAACAAAGTTACACCACTACCACACATCAATTATTGAAGTGAAACTAAAAAAAAATTATTTATATCAAAATAAAGAGTATAAATTATTCTTTTACTAAGAAGATTGTGCTTGTAGTATATGCACATTTAGGAGGATTTTTAGCTAGCTAACCACAAGAAATATTAGGAAACCCAAAAACGATTGAAAGGATAAATTAAGCACATAGCATCGCCTCCCACTCCCAAAAAACGATGGAAAAAGGAATCAAAGAAAGGATATGACAATGGGTTATGACTCCTATTCACAGCAATATCTCTTAACTACATTCGACCAGCAAAAAATTCATACCTATGAAGCTGCAATCATCCACACGAACAACTAATTATGAAGGGAGGGTAAGAAGCTTACAGTTGCGGTAAAAGCTGACGTGAACCATCTATACAGGCTACGTCGTCGGCTGCAGCAGAGGAAGACGACCCAGAATGTCCTGTTCAAGTCGAGCGCTGTAATATATGCTCAAACCCTAAACTAAAATTTTACAGTCTAATTTGGGCCCATACGGTACTGGGCTTGGTAAAGAAAAATTATGGGTTCGAACTGGGATAGTTACACAAAGTTTATGGGCTAAATTTTCTTCGTTTCAGGATTTTGGTTTCAACAGTAATACAGTTTAGGGGGGAAG
The DNA here is from genome assembly GCA_958295605.1 of Ajuga chamaepitys. Taxonomy (NCBI): domain Eukaryota; kingdom Viridiplantae; phylum Streptophyta; class Magnoliopsida; order Lamiales; family Lamiaceae; genus Ajuga; species Ajuga chamaepitys. The sequence continues at coordinate 19,580,691 of OY282497.1, read as the reverse complement.
ATTTATATTCCGGAAGTCGGATAAGTGTGGAGAATTAAGGGAGAGAGAGATTGAGAGGAAAAAAGAAAGAAAAATAGAAGTAATGCTCTTGTGCCCATTTGGATCGTAGTTTGCCCTATTATGTCATGACACAGAAATTGTCTAATTTAAAAATAAAAATAACAATCCCAACATAAATTGGGCGAACTCTTTTGTTATTAATAATATAATGTATAATGTATATGTTATGATTTACAACGAGGCTCGACTTCTCTGATACTTAACCTACACTATAATCAGTAATGCTCTACGACTTCGTCGACTTGGTCGACACTAACACAGCTAACCATCGATTGCCGAACGAGCTCTTCTAAACCAGCCTCAAATCTTTTTTTCCCGAAGAATCTTTTGCTAGAAACTTTGCTATAATCTTTTGCTAGAAACTATGTATAACACCGCCGAATTGAAGATCAGGACTTAAAAACTCCTAGCATACAATAATACTTTGGAGTATTAGTAATATTCTACGCAGCTCTAACTCTAGATACTCGATAAACAATACAATAACACATATTACTTTATATAAATAAATATATATACACACACATCACTGGCTTTGTCATATAAGCGCATATTCATCACGTGAATGAATCTTCAAATATCCAGCTACATATTTGTGTGTGGTGCCATATCTTCAGAACTTGCACTAATCTAGCTTATCATCCTTGTGTATCCCCACACATCGCATTCTTCTCTTTGCGATCTTCTTGGCAATCCTTTTATCTATGCACAAAATTCACACACTACAAAAACATTATTAACAAAAATTGCAAAATCTTATGATGCTCCCCGTTTTTGGACATTTTTGTAAAATAAAAAAATAAGCTAAAAAGAGCGAATAACAACAAACCCCCAAAATATGTCAACTCACATTAAGCATAAACAATCTCAACCAACATTTACTCCCCTCAGCCAACAATACTCCCCTTCAATTTGTGATTTCTTGATCTCAGTTTTATCCTCCCATTTTTTGACATAAAATGCAAAGCACAAACAATATCGCAACATGGAGGTAGTACTTATTGTAACATGAAATATACACATGGTGGAAGAAATGCACAAGTGAACATCAAATATCAAAGTAAAGAATTGAACATCATTATGTGACGGGGACTACATCATTAGACGACAGAAATCGAGCTTTTTGCCAATCACGAGAGAGATTATATGCTTGCACTTTCTCGAAGTTGAATCAGGTTAACCATGGTGTGAAATAGGTGGAGAATGATGACGACTACAGTTTATATGAGAGATGTTTGAGAATGTAATGAGGGAGAAGGGAATGCGAATGGGATATAGACCATGAACTATATTAGCAAAGAGATATGTGTCAGTGTAATGAGTCCCAATTTTGGAAACGGTATGGGTTTAGGTCCTGACTACTCTCTTATTTGAGTCCACAAGACATTTTCCACCTTATTCAAGGATTAGAATGATGGAACATAAAAAAATTAAAATGGAAGAATTTGTAGACACACACTCAAATTCATGCAATACATGCCCAATGCAATCATATCATTAAACTTGTGTAATAACTTTCCCACAAGTAAGCCAAATGTTTTGCAAAACACTAGGAAAAGACTCAATCAATTCAAAATTCATATAAATTATTAGTACATGACCAAAAATAAAATAAGGGTTCGATTTCTTATTCATCCAACTCTTTTAGCCTCCTGTGGAGTAGATCACAAACCCCACGAGTTAAAACAGCACTAGGAAAAACCGGTGTGACGATCTTTGATTGATCCTTATAACCCTTTAATAATTAAAACATGAATGTATTGAGAATGTTATTTTTGTGGTCGGCAATTTTCATAGACCAATCAATTTCTGTGCCAGTACCTCTTTTCGATTTGTGGACTGATAGCTACTCTCAATATCATTTTATGGTTGTACCCCTTTTCAAAATGTGGGGAAATGTGTATGTATTAGCCAAACGAAAAGTAATGTTTAGTTGTAAGCCAAACGATTCTTTGAACTTGCCTCTTCATATGTGACTTATATAGAAACACGATGATGAATATGAGAAATGGATCCTGCAGATCCTATATGTGTGGTATAACATACATTTTTTTTTTATATAGAATGTATAGACCTATTGACTTTATGAGTGCGGCAAATCTCTGAAATCCAGAGCCTTAAAAGAAATACAGTCTAATTGATCTTTTGTTGGAACTGCGGGGGAATCGGGGATTGTGCCAAGGATATATTCGGGATGTAATTTGAATATCTACTTTCATAAATCAAATAACCATGATTGAAACATTCAAATCACACAATTCATGTAACTGAATAAAAGTAACCATACAATAAGCCATAAACATGCGGACCTAAGGGATTATCGTATGTACCTTAGAATCGGAGAGACACCCTTTCAACCTAAAGATCTTCTTGAGTTTTTCCTAAGCCCAAGCTCGCCAATCCGGTGAGAAATCAAACGAACTTTTTAACACTCGAGGAAGGATTAATTTTTCATGAAAAAGCAACCACTTAGTTATGCATATGGGGACCAAAGATTGGTCCCCTATTTATAGTTGAAGAGGCCGAAAACTTGGCCTTCAAGGGAGAGGGGAAATCGAAAATCCTCCCCCACTTGGAAGAGAAAAATATGGATAAAATCCTATCCCCTTTGGAATTAGATTTTTCAATATCTTTTCTTTTCTATCTCATATTCCATATTAATCCTTATCCTCTTAGTTAATGTACTTCTATTGGGCTACTCAAGGGACCTTTAGGAGGAACAGGATTGGGCCTCCCAATGGGTCTAGATATCGATATTGAGCCTTCAATATTATTCTAACCCATTAACATTAATTCATTCCACAATAGAATTAATATTGAACTACCCATCCTAATCCATATTACGAAATATGGCTCCTGGTTATTTTTTCCCGTATTTAAGATTCAATGTCCATGAATTAATTTAAGCTATTGAATGTTTTGATTAATTAATATATTTTATTCCTTGAGAATAAACAACTCAACATTATTATCATATCGGAAGTTAATCCACTGTACATGTTTAATATGATAAACACTTTGAGCCCATCAAGAGGATATAATCAACTTGTTTCACCAAGACACGATTTTCTGTATTAATTTAGCAATATGTCATATAATTAATAATATTCCCCAAAGTACAAAGGATTAAGTCCCAATGACTATTTGCCCAAAATAAATCAAAGCAACATTAATTAATTATTACAATCCCAATTAAGTGACATAAATTAAGAAAACAATAACCACTGAGATCTAATTTTTTTATCAAGTCAGTCTAGAAAAACTATCTCGATGTTAGTCCAATTCAGTGCAACAAATACACTAGTGTAATTTCTTGGCCAAGACAAACCAATCCGAGCCTTACACATCAACTTCTACAAATGGATTGTTCAATTCCATCTAAGTTGTGAATCTTTATACTTATTACAAGGAACCGACAATGTGATATACTGTGATTTACTACACACCACATTGTCCACAATACAAAGTATTCAAACAATATGCAATAAATATATATAACATTCATAATATTTAAAGCAAACAGTGATGATTTATTTTCATTCAATAAAGTGCAAGAAACAGTTTATATACAAAGCAACACTTAAAAACATGTTTTACAGTATAACCCTAACAGGAACATGATTCATAATAAAAGTTCCTTCTTCTACAAGTTCCCAAATATAGAGATGTCTTTTGTCTATGTGCATTGTTCAAGAATGTTGGACCGAATTTCGTTATAAAAAAATAGTACTAGTATTGTTACTGAAAAGATTGATGATACATATCTCAACACTATAGACTAACAACCTTTGTTGTATCCTTCTGGGTTGCGTACAATAGCTCCCGGTGGCTATACACCATGTCTCTTTGTTGCCATTCAGTTTTTGTTTCAACATGTAAAGGAGTTAGCATATAAATCGGCCTGTCAACACACATGTATCCTCATTATAATTAATTATGTACTGGTCTTTGACATGCAAACTTTGATCACACAAAAGGAATAATGCTAAGGAGACTAACTTCTAAATTTTCAACAAATAGCACATTACCGGTCTAGTAAATTCGCTTAAATTAAGAATATCCTTCCCCATTTCTTTACTTTTAACTCATTCACCAAAAGTGACAAATTCATTAACAATAGGTTCTATGTTAACCATGTGATCACCCATTTTTTTAATAGCCTATACCACAAGTGCACAATGTAGTTGCTAATGCTACAGTAGGCAAGGTCGTATCCTACAGAGGTCAGTGAAGATGCAAAGTGCTGCAGTGGTTTAGTACTGCTATACCTGTATAATATATATATATATATATTATACTGATGTCAATCCCAATTGGATGACTCCAATCATTCAATATCTTCGAGATGGCACCCTACCAAAGGATAAAGTGCTTGCTAGGCAGATAATTCTGAAAGCACCGAAGTACACACTTCACGATGGGGTTTTGTACCGCTAGTCCTACTTGCAGCCGAGCCTCCGTTATCTTAATCCGGTCCAAGCCGACTATGTCCTTTGGGAACTTCATGATGGATCATGCGTAAGTCACATCGGGTCGCGTACTTTAGCCAAGAAAGCACTTCGGTGGGGATACTACTGGCCCACCTTGTTTAATGATGCCCACAATTTGGTGTCACAGTGCGACAAATGTCAACGGCATTCCCGAGTAAAGCACCTACCGTAAATCGAACTCATCGAAATACAGAGCGCCTAGCCGTTTGTCCAGTGGGGCATCGATATCGTGGGTCCCCTCCCAGTTGCCCCGGGAGGACTTAAGTTCCTTGTGGTCGCTGTTGACTATTTCACTAAGTGGGTTGAAGCCGAGCCAGTCACTGCCATTACTGGCCAGAACATTCTAAAATTTGTCTGGCGTAACATTGTCTGCCGTTTTGGCATCCCAAGTATGATTATATCTGACAACGACAAGCAATTTTCCTATGATCCTTTCCGGACCTGGTGCGAAGAGTTGCACATCAAACAAGCTTTCACCTCGATAGCTCACCCCCAAGCCAATGGCCAGGTCGAAGTAACGAACTGCACTCTCGTCAACGGCCTAAAGAAAAGATTAGATCAGTCCAAGGCCCTCTGGGCGGAGAATCTTCCGCAGGTTCTCTGGGCTTACCGCACAACGCCACATTCTTCAACCGGGGAGATGCCTTATAGCCTCACCTACGGCTTCGAGGCTGTCATTCCTACCTAGATCGGTGTCCCAGCCCCAGACTCTTAAACCTTGAACCTGAAGCTAATGAGGAAGCACTCCGGGCCAATCTCGACGAGCTTGAACACCGCCGCGAGCAATCTTTCATCCGTCAAGCTAAGTGTAAACAGCAAGCGGCATGATATCACAACAACCAGGTCCGAGGAACACAGTTCCAGGTCGGAGATTTGGTGCTTCAACTAAACTCTGCGAGCAAAGCCGCCCCCGAGGGCAAACTGCAAGCTACTTGGGAAGGGCCTTATCGCATCACTGCTGCCTATGCCTCCGGGAGCTATCAGCTAGCACATCCGAATGGTATCCCGGTACCCCGCCCTTGGCACGTCAGCAATTTGTGGCGTTTTTTCCTCTAACCCGCTTGGTTAGACAAATGTTTTTCTATCTTTTTAATTTTTGAAGAGTTCTCTTACTTAGTCTAGTCTATTAATTTTGTTGTCTTTACGATTTAAATTACATTGTATTCCTATTTGTCCTAACATTGGATCTTACTGCAATGATTTTTAAACATATGTTATTTGCTTTCTGCGCTGCGGGGATGCCCCAGCCTACACTACTATATACTTAGTGGTATTACTTTATCACATGTCTCCGGACTAATGTAACCTCTCGCCCGATCCCCACGGGGAGGTCTCAAACCTTGTCTCCGGACTAGAGCAATCTCTCGCTTGATCCGTCCGGGGAGATATTTCAAATTGTCTCCGGACTATCGCAATCTCTCGCCTGATCCGTCCGGAGAGGTATTTCAAATTGTCTCCGAACGCGTTCCAATAAACTACGTTCTCCCGAGAACTGGAACAATTACATCACATTACATCATTCAAGCAACATTTTTACATACGTATATATTTACATTTCCACAATATACTAAAATTTTTCCTTAATGCACACATATTTCACACAAATAACTTTGTCTTTTACAAAAAAAATTACATTTTATTTCTATATTACAAACATCCTATTTTTCGTGCCTCCTAACCGAAATTCGGCACTCCGGCGCTTCGGCAAGCCTTGCCCTGTGCCTGGACTCTTCCGGGATCTGGCAGCACTCTGGGGCACTCCTCTGCTCCTTGGGCCCTTTGGCTGCCTGGCCCTCCACGGTTCCGTCCGTTCGCCCTCTTCGTTGGCCCCGACTTATGTGCCCATTCAATTGGGTCCCCCTCAGCCGGGGCTATTTCCTCGACTTCCTGAGCGAATTCCCAGACTTCTTCGGTGGACTCCCGACTTCGCTCTGGCTCCGTCCCTTGCCGTCCTGCCTGCCTTCTTTCAGGCCTTGACCCCTCTCTGCTGGCCCTACTCGCCACGGCGGTGCTCAGTTCTTCAATTATTATTCCACCAGCCTGCGCTGTGTGAGTTGGCCTTCTTCTGCGTATTTTGGAGGTCTTGGCCTGACTGCAGCTCGCAATGTTCTCTTCAGGTGTGCGCTGCACTTTCTTCCTACTTTCAAGATTTTGGTACATGCCGAGGAGGAGCTCTAACATGAGCCACTTCCTGTACAACTCCGCCGAGTTTGGATTCCCGAGGGCCATCAATTCTTTTATCTCAGCTTGTACCTCAACTGTCCGAGCCTCGAGGTCCTCAAAATTTAACAGACCAAATTATGTTAACATTCGCTCGTATTCTCGGTGGTGCACATACATCCGCTCCACCTCGGCATTTTTTGATAATGCACTGAGCTTGAAGTGTAGCGCACTCTCTTTGGCTTCGGAGCGTGCCTTCTCGGCTTCGGCCAGGCTCTTCTCTGCCGCGGCTAATTTCCTCTCCAGCTGAGGTACAACATGCTTCTGCATGTTGTCTCTTTCACCCCGGAACCAGTCCAGAGAACGCATTAGCTGCTTTATTACATTGTGCAGCTCCTCGGTGCTCTCCTGTTAGCAGCGACAAATTCAGTACTATATACAATACGGATCATGCTGGATCAAATGAAAATCAACAACATTGTTTAAATCATTCAACACTTTATAACCAAAATTATCAAGTACAATCATTGGAGTTCAAATACATCATGCCAAGCCCATACATTCAAACTATTGTCTAAAACATTTACATTTTGTTGAAAATTGGGGAGAACTGACCTCTCCCGATTCGGTCCCCTCGGCTGCCTCTGGCAGCTCCTCCTCCTTCGGCAAGGCCTGGCTGTCCCCGGCGCCACCCTCCGCCGCCTCTGCTGGAGACCCCATCCTTGGGGGTGGGGCACTTACTCATGGCCCCGATGCGAACTCCCCCTTTTCGATAAGCCAGGAACTCTTCGTCCTGATCGGCGTTGCAGCTGGCGACCTCTTCGGCATTTAGCACTTTGCCCTTCTCCGCCAACGCCTCCACCAAGGGCCACTCCGGGACCTGCGCCATTGCCTCATAGTAGGCCTCCTCCACGGCACCTACAAAGTTTTAGTCATATCCGAACTCTAGACGATAAATGTTCACGTCCGGATAGACATCTTTGACCTTCTCCAGCAGCGCGGAGCGCGTCGCCGACGGCCACGAACCTCATTTGGTAATCGAGGAACGTGCTCGTCTGGAGGAGCTTCTCAGCAAAGGTCTTCAGCAGGGCCCCTTGGCCTTCGATCATTGCCGCCTCCTTCCCCTTGAGCTCGGCGCGGAGCTCCGCCACTTCGCCACGGAGCAATCCAGCCTCCGCCTCCCCTCCCTGCAGCCGAGCGACCTCCTTCTCCACTTCAGAGGCTCTTTTTCGAGCCTCGGACAGGTCGTGCGCAAGCCTGTCATTGCGGGACCTGAGCTCCCTTAGCGCCTCGGCCAACTCTTCCTTGGCCTCCCTCTCGCTCTTCCGCCCGAGCTCCATTATTCCCCGGGCCAGATGCAGCTGCTCCTCGGCCTCAGGTCCTTCGAGACCCAAAATGCTTGTTTGCCCCTGTGACCAAACAATCTGTAAGCGTGTTACGGTTTATTACGGAACAAATTATCAGATGTACCTCGGGGGTCGCGTCTGCACGCACTCTCTTTGCCTCCGCAGGTGGCGTCGATGATGGCTTCGGCCTCTTCCTCGACCTCAGTGTCAGGCCGGTCACCACCACTTCATCCTCGGTCCCCTGCGACCGCACTTGAATCGGAGACGCCCCTCCTCTCGGTGCCACCTCAGCAGCTGTCCCCTTCTTTTTCAATGCCGGTGGCATTGAAGGGCTCCCAGTCGTGTCTTTTCCGAAGCGTCCCACTGCAAACAAAGTACACAGTTAAAACTCTTACCATATATAATAGCTCACATAAAATAGTAGCTGGCCCTACCCTCCTCAGACGCCCCAGCCAACGAGCCCTGACCTCGGGTCGGGTTATCCTCTGGTCCTCCCGAATAGTAGAGGCTCAACCCTGCCTCTTCCAGCTCCTCCTCTGAGCAGAGTTGTTTAAAAACACCCACGGTGCGGAAGTCCTCTACTGACTCTGGTTCCTTCACCGAGGCACTATCTACAATCTCCTCTTGTCTCCACCTCGGGAAGGTCACACTCACCTTTACGAACAAAAACTTTTCCTTCCAACCCTCCACCTTACTAGGATTCTTTACTTTAAAACCACCCCGGGGCCTCGAGCTAAACGAGTACCACCCCTTAGCCTTCCCAAAGGCTTTAAGCTGGAAGAAAAACCTAAACATGCCTACATCAGGCTCTACCCCCGACCCTCTTACACACTACCAGAAACCCTACTACCTGTCTCACAGCATTGGGCACTAACTGGCACAATGCAATTCCATAATACCTCAGCAGCCGAACCACGAACTCCCACAGAGGAAACCTGAGGCCCACCTTCAACTGATCTATATACACCCTTACAAACCCCTTCGGTGGACAACAGGCTCGGTCGCTGGGCTCCGGAAATATATATTCTAAATTAAAGGAAAAATAAAACGACGGTATCAGTGCTTCTACTTGCACCCGAGTCATTCGAGGCGCCTTCGCAGCCACCTCGAAGTCCTCCTCACGGCAGTCACTAAAATCTACTGCTCGGGTTGCAATTTCCCTACCATCCGCCCGGTACACCGTTCTAATTTCCCTTTTCTCAGGGAATATACTACGGAATGGCTCTACGTCAGGGGAAGATTCCAACGTTCCCACTTCCCTAAGACGAAGACGAAGAAGAAGACATACTTACTTGTTAGAAAATGTGGATCAGGAATTTGCAAGGTGATTCTCTTTTTCTCCCGCTCTTTGTCTGTCGCAAATTGCAAATGAGAGTAATGGAAAACTTCTTGTACATGCTTTATATATATAATCAAGGATTAACGACCCAGATTGAGACCTTTCGCATTCAACGCTTATGATGCATGCGTGCTTATCACGCGCTTCACAGTTACCTAGGCGCGTGGGACAGACGCGCCTTGGGATTTGGATCAACATCATTTCAACTCTGGTTGACTACTTCACCTCGGGTGAGCGTTCTTTCAACTCCGTTTGATTACTTCACCTCGGGTGAGCGTTCTTTCAACTCCAGTTGACTACTTCACCTCGGGTGAGCACCCTTTCAACTTCGGTTGACTACTTCACCTCGGGTGAGCGTTTTTTCACCTCCGGTTGACTATCTCACCTCGGGATAACATAATCTCCACTTTGGTCAACTACCTCACCTCGGGGAAACATTATTTCAATTCCGTTTGATTCTTTCACCCCGGGGGTATCTCAGTTCACCTATGCATGGTGTCATTTTACACCTACACGGGATTCTGGTGCTACTCAGATACAACTTCGGCTACACCACACGTACACCTCGGCCGATCCAATGCATCTTTCAAACTGAAGCTCCTACCTCGCTCCGGCTGGTAGGGGCATCTGATAGGTATGGTCCAATCTCCCCGGGGCGGTCCAGCTCGCCAACCGGGTCATTTGGGCCCAACTTAGCGAAGCCCATGCACGCATTTGTGGGAAGTTAGGAAAAGATCCCCATGATCTTTTCCAACGGCCATGCAGATATGATTGACGGTTTTGTAGGGATTCTGTTAGGGTTGTTATTGTATAGTATAAATAGGAGAAATATCATTGAGATTAGGGTTCCGATTCATAATTCTAAAACTACAGCTTGTAAGGTTGTACTCCAGTATTCAGGAACAAATATAGTGAAACATCTCTGAAGGTGATTGCCTTCATCCGTGGACGTAGATCTCCGAATCGAACCACGTAAATACTTGTATCGTTTATATTTTTGCTTGTTTGTTATTCTTGAGAGTCGTCTTAATTGCGAACCAATTGATACTCGAGTTTCTGCATTATCACCAACCAATCATTTCTGTTGGGTTCTGGCTCCTCTGGGCAGGGGGTGTGCCGGCGTGGGGTTCTCAGTAAGAAGTTGTGGCACCGCAGATGGCACTGCCCCACATGCAGCGTCGAATGGCCTTAGATCTCTCCCGACGACCTTTTTCTGGCTGGCACTTGTATCTTCTATCGCCTGTGTGGATGTCCCCTTGCTCGGAGCCTACCAATGGCCGTGTTTGCTTCTCCGCGCCACCGTCACCTACGATTCCTGCTAGCACTCAGAATGCTAGGACCAAAGGCCGAAATATTTACTTTTTCGCACTGCCATCGTCAGCGGTTCCGGCCATTGACGGACTGCGAAAATCAGCCTTATCAAAGGCTAAAAAGTTTGCTCTTCCACACCGCCTTCGCCATCGATTTTGGCCTTCGATCGGCCCGTTGGAATAAAAGACTGAAAAGCATCGACCATTGTTGTGCACGAGCTTCACGAGCATGAATTTACCATAATGAGAAGAGAGCTTGGCTGAAAATGGGGGTTCTCAAATGAGGATTTTTTGAAAGAATCGGTCTGGTAAAGTAAAAATGAGAGAATGTGAAAAGGAAAAGAAGGTGAAAATGATGAAAAGAGAGTTACTTTCTTGGATAAGGAGAAGTGATTGATGGCTCTACCGACATGGGGAAGAGGGACAAAAGTTGGGGCGGTGGGGGGTCGGGAGGGAAGTCAAAAGTTGTGAAAATGTTAATTTTTATTGTTTTTTAGAAACGTGATATTTTTTATATAAAGCTTATACATAGGATTAGTTTAAATTCTCTCATTAGATATTGTACATTAGATAATTAGAGATTTTTTAGGGATAAAATATTAAGGTAGTAATAAAAAAATGTCGAAAAAAGTTAAAAGACATTTATCTATAAACAAACGACAAAACTAAAAAGATGTTTAAAATGGAAGTAGTATGAAACTGATCTGATGGATTCCTATTCAATTTTAAAAGATGACTCTAATTGATCCCTCTATTTTTCATCATTATTACAATAATTGTTAATTTGCAAGAGTTAAACTAGACGATAGAAGATATTGAGCTATAAAAAAGAATATGGGCCAATACATTAGATCCATGGGCTGACATTGGATAATCCAATGTCAACCCAGGCCCATAAATATATAACATGCCTCACAATTGAAAAAGCTAGGCGGTGGAAATTTAATAAGGCCCACTATGGGCTTCAATGTGCATTATTGGATGAAAAGGCCCAGTGGGGGCTTATAAATAAGATTTCAGCGTATGAAAAAAAAAAAAAAGGAAATCCAAGGATCCAAGTTTTGGACGTAGACAGAAGAAGGAAGGCAGTGCACGTTCCGACAGTCGTCAAGTTTCGTTTGATTTTACTTTCCGTTTATTTTAATTATGTCTTTGTTCTATCAGATTTTAGACAATATTATGATTATGTGTAGCTAAGTTATTTTATACTAGTTTGAAGGGATGTTGAACCCTATTCATGTTTTATGATTAATTAATCTGTAATTAGATTTTGATTTCTATCTAATAACTTATTTGTATTACTTGTTCATATGACCCATGATATGTTGATTTCTTGATTTGATAAGGCCCGTCGAATTAAGTTGTTAATTTATCAATGCTAGGCTTTAAAATTGTAATCCGTAATTGTTATGATTTCATAATCACCAGTAGCAATAGCGATTAAGTTGTTACGGGTGACACAAATCTAGGCCATCCGAATCGAGCGTATGCATTTGGAGTCTACGCTAACCTTTTATCCTAATTTTTAATGTGTTTAATGAATTAAACCTAGAAAGCTTGTTCCATGTTGTTCAATTAAATAGGGCTAGCTAAAGAGCTTATCTTAGTTGACTAATATTAAGGAATAATTCGGGCTAACGGAGCTTGTTGTCGGTCTAGGGTTAGAAAGTTGTGGGATAGATAATCAGGTTTAATTAGTTAATTAATTCGTATACGAATAGGGGGATACTGAACTGAGAACTAATATTATTTTGATATTGATTTAAGTCAGGTGGTTATTGTTTAATGGGGTATTTTGAGTTTTTAGCATTAATTTTTTATTTGATTAGTTTAGTCAGTAGATTAATACAAATCAAACACCCCCCCCCCCCCCCTTTATTTATGCTTATTGTCTAGTTGTGAACAATAAGAAATATAATTAATTCAACCGCTACTTGTGGGATTCGACCCTTATTTATTGCTACTACTAGTAAGTGGAGGTAGAAAAGATGGTTAATTTGATGTGCCTCGACTGCGCGGTCAAAAATTTTGGCGCCGTTGCCGGGGAGCGGTGTTAAATTAATTTAGTTTACATTATTAATTAGTGTTAGAACTAGTTACTTTTCATTACTGCTAATGCTCTACGTAAATTAATGGATTCTGCCGTCACACATTAGCAAGCAGACGCCACATTGGCTCATCCAATGTGCTTGTCAAACTATAGTTTTCTACAGAATTTTTTTTTTCCTTTGATTTCATGGCAGAGAGTTCCAATATGTCGTTGGATGATATGAGAAAAAAATTGGTTTCTAACACTCTGTAATTTCAGGAAGATACACGGTCGAGAATAAAGAATCTTGAGACTCAAATAAGTCAATTGGTTACCGTGATAAGCAGGTTAGAAAGTCGAGAAAGAGAGAAATTGACATCCCAACCCAAAGAAAATGTGATGAACGATGCATTAATTTTGAGGAGCGAAGAACAATCTAGAGAGGATGAAACACCCGTGCAAGTGTTGCAGAATGTAGAGGGCAACGAAAGTCAAGCTGAAGAGACGCACATTGGATGCGGGAGATACATCGGGTCATCCAATGTGCCATCAAAGAATAGGTTGGAGACGCACTCTAGTGTGCTGCCGGACAGTGAGCTGGAGAAATACAGTGGATGTGAGATGCACACTGGATTATCCACTATGTTGCCAGAGATTGGGTTCAAGGCGCACATCGGGTCACATAATGTACTACAGTTAGTTGGCGTAAAAGAATTAAAGTGCGGGTACAATTTAAGTATGGCTCCAATTACATGCCTCAGAATGAAACGAGTCAGAATGAAAATACATACGGTAGCAGATGAGCCACAATCACCAAGACCAGGCCGTAAACCTATTTGGTATATTTTCTAAAAGGAAAGTCTTGAGTCGGGCCAACGGCGTTAAAAAAAAAGGCGCTATATGGGAGGCAACCCATACTTCATTTTTTTTTTCTTACAGTACTTCATTTCTTTTCCATTCGTAATAGTATAATTACTTCTGCATAGTTTCTTTCTAGCGTAAATTTCAGGTAAAAGTTGTCACTGGGATACAGAGGGTTAGAGAAGACTGGAGGCAGCTCACCTTGATTAGAAAAGAAAAAGATTCCAAGCACTCGTCCTCATTAATCTGATGACCTTTTATTACTACTTTACTAAAATCCTCTTTTTACTTATGTTTATGTGCTTATGCAAGATGATTGGAAATTAAGTTTGGGAGGAGGGGGGGAGGGGTTAATTGCGCGTAAAGTAGTTGCCTGTGGTTTGCATCATTGCATTGATTTCATATTCTCATATAGATTGCATTTTAGGTTTGTGATTATTTATAGTTTAGAGTTCATGCTCATTTAGTCTTCGCAAGTCTACCTTAAAAATAAAGGAACAAAGAAAAAAGAAAAAAGAAAGAGACAAGGTAGGAACTCGCGATGATGACACGAGTATTCTTGGTTTATTGGGGTGTCACTTAGGTAGAAGAAGTCGCCTTATTTAATTGATAAATTCTGGTTAAATTTGCTGAAATTGAATAAACCCGTAACCGTGTGAAAGGATAACATTGTGTTTGATTTTATTTCCGATTAAGTTGATTTATCAAGTATGCTTCATATGTTAATGTTTTATTGCTTTATTTTATGTTTATAATAAATTGGACTTGAATTGGTAAAAGGTTGAATAGTTGTGGATACCAATCCCTAAGGATGAAAAATAATTGTGTTGGGGTTAATGGTGTTTAGTTGAAAAAAAAATTTGTGAGAAAAGATGGTGAGGGGCTGAATCAGCTGCTTGCTTGTAGGGGTTCGAGTGTGAAAACCAAACAAAAGTAAAAATTGCAAATCAATAATAGCACACAGAATAACCTACGAGTGGTGTGGAGCTGCCGACCTCACACACAAAGAAAAAAAAAGAAGAAAATATTTTTTTGGAGAAACAGAGGGGTGGTCCTCGATACAAAGTCTAATCCAATGTTCCGACTAGTTTATTGTCTTGTTAGTATAGTATAGTTATCTTAAAAAAAAGAAAGAAAAAGAAAAAAAAAAACCGAAGCATGTTTGACGAAATTGTGTTTCAGTTGTGGAAAGTTTGGACTGCGATGCCCTTTTCACCAATAAAGTTTAGTGGGGAGTTTGATTTCAGTCCGGAATTTTGTGTGCTTCAAAAAAAAAATTGTGCTTCTTCCTACCAAGTGAAGAAAATCCAAGTGTGTTTGGTGAGGTGTTTGAGCGAGTGATAACCTTGTTTATTTTTCCTAAATTGGTTTTGAGCTAAGTTGCTTGAGGACAAACAACGATTTAAGTTTGGGAGATTTGATAAGTAGAAAAATATATATTATTTAGATTACTTAGAATGTGTTTTTAATTCATTTTATTATCATACATTTGTTATTTTTCTAGTTATCTGCACTTTGGCACCGATTACTACAATTGTTAGTTTTTCATGTTAAATGCAGTGAATTGGAAGTGATTTTGGACTCTATTGAAAGATTATGGGCCAAGAGATAGACGATAGAAGATATTGAGCTATAAAAAAGAATATGGGCCAATACATTAGATCCATGGGCTGACATTGGATAACCAAATGTCAACCCAGGCCCATAAATATATAACATGCCTCACAATTGGAAAAGCTAAGCGGTGGAAATTAATAAGGCCCACTATGGGCTTTAATTGTGCATTATTGGATGAAAAGGCCTAGTGGGGGCTTATAAATAAGATTTCAGCGTATGAAAAAAAAAAAGAAAAAAAAAAAAGAAATCCAAGAATCGAAGTTTCGGACGTAGACAGAAGAAAGAAGGCAGCGCACGTTCCATAGTCGTCAAATTCCGTTTTATTTTACTTTTCGTTTATTTTAATTATGTCTTTGTTCTATCAGATTTTAAACAATAATATGATTATGTGTAGCTAAGTTATTTTATACTAGCTCGAAGGGATGTTGAACTCTATTCATGTTTTATGATTAATTGATCCGTAATTAGATTTTGATTACTCTCTAATAACTTATTTGTGTTAATTGTTCATATGACCCATGATATGTTGATTTCTTGATTTGATAGGGCCCGTCGAATTAAGTTGTTAGTTTATCAATGCTAGACTATAAAATTGTAATTCGTAATTGTTATGATTTTATAATCACGAGTAGCAATAGCGATTAACTTGTTAGGGGTAACACAAATCTAGGCCATCCGAATCGAGTGTATGTATTTGGAGTCTAGTCTGACCTATTATCCTAATTTTTAATGTGTTTAATGAATTAAACCTTTAGAGCTTGTTCTAGGTTGTTCAATTAAATAGGGTTAACTAAAGAGCTTATCTTAGTTGACTAATATTAAGGGATAATTCGGGCCGACAGAGTTTGTTGTCGGTCTAGGGTTAGAAAGTTGTGGGATAGATAATCAGATTTAATTAGTTAATTAATTTGTGTACGAATAGGTGAATATTGAACTGAGAACTAATATTATTTTGATATTTATTTAAGTCAGGTGGTTATTTTTTAATTGGGTATTTTGAGTCTTTAGTATTAATTGTTTATTTGATTAGTTTAGTAAGTAGATTAATGCAAATTAAAACTCCCATTTTATTTATGCTTATCGTCTAGTTGTTAATAATGAGAAACATAATTAATCTAACCGCTCCTTGTGGGATTCGACCCTTATTTACGCTGCTACTAGTTAGTGAAGGTAGAAAATGTAGATAATTTGACGTACCTCAACAGCGCGGTCAAATTATTATTATTTTCTTTTTACGACTTTGTGCTTAGGAAACAAACAAGGTCTCCACGGCCACAACGTGGAATTCATAAAAAAAGAAAAAAAAAAAATTGGTGAGGTGTCTGAGCGAGTGATAACCTTGTTTGTTTCACCTAAATTTTTTTTTCGCTAAGTTACTTGAGGACAAGCAACGATTTAAGTTTGAGGGGATTTGATAAGTAGAAAAATATAGTATTTAGACTGCTTAGAATGTGTTTTTAATGCATTTTATTATCATACATTTGTTATTTTTCTACTTATCTGCACTTTGGCACTGATTACTCCAATTGTTGGTTTTCCATGTTAAATGCAGTGAATTGGAAGTGATTTTGGACTCTATTGAAAGATTCTGGAGACTTACACATACATTCTGGAGAACGGAGTTCGAGTGCACACGATCGGAAATTTGCATCTTTGGTTCTTTTATTTTTTGTCTTTTAATTTCATGTTAGATATTTCATTTATGTTTTTGAATGTCGATATTTCCGGCTAATTTTTTAGTTTCAGTCCCTAGTCCATGTTTGAACCCTAGTTCGTTTAACTTGTAATTCGTACGGTGATTGCTTTTGAATTATATTCAGGAATATATTTACGTTATTGGATTTTAATTATTTTTATATGTGGATTATTAATTTAGCTTGATCACCTAATTTAATTGACCTCATATCTATAGTTAGGGTATTATCATAATATGTATCATTGTGATTTTATATCCATTAGTAGCGAATAGTGAATTAATTCACTAGGTAACATAAATAGAGGTCAATTGGACCGAGCTTGTGAGTCCAACACTTCGTCTATCCTATTGTCCTAGTTCTTTAAGCGTTTAGCCAATTAGGTCTAGAGAGTTTATTCTAGATCGTTTGGTTAGATAGTTAAATCAAAGAGTTTATTTTGGTTTATTAAAATTAAGGGATAGTTCGAATTAGCAGAGCTTGTTGCTAATTTAGGGGTAGAAGTTCTGGGATTAATTTAAGGATAGTTGCATTAATTACACGGTATAATCGGACTAGGGGGATAACTAGATTAGGGGCTGGGATCTCTCTTCAATTATTTAAAATCACTTTTGTTCTTAGTTACTTGTTTCGTTTCTTGGTCAATAATTAATTAGATAAAATCAAATCAATCCCCACCCCCCACCCCCCACCTTATTGTTCTTATTCGTTTTGTTTAACTATTACATAAAACACGATAAATCGACTGCTTCTCGTGGGATTGAACTTGACTTACCGCTTCTACAAATTAGAAGAGGAAAATTTTGGAATATTCATTTTTCCGTACCTCGACAGCACGGTCACAACCCTTAACATTTGTCTATGTTTTACAAAATACGCCTATTAGTAAGAAAATCTCAAAGGATATTGATACTACTTTCATGCACATTGCTAGATAAAGCCTTACAAGTATGCCTTTTTTTTATAATTTGCCCTATTATTTGATGTTTATACTGCTATATCACACCCCCTCTATGTGTTGAGGGAGTGAGGGACACGTTGCATATTGAGGAACGAAAACAAGCTACTGACTAAAGTGAAACATTAGTGCAAATGATCAGTAAACCTGTAATATCTTGCACGTAGCTGCAGGTTCCAGTTGCTTGGGTGGGGGGGGGGGGGGGGGGGGGGGTATGGTGAAGGGTAACAGACGTTTGCTCCATACTGCAATCCATCATAAATAGATCACTAGTGTTTGTAAACAAATAAAGTGATTATCACAAGAAGTTAAACGCGATTGTATGTGAAGTGTCCCTATCATGTCCCATGTTTTTGTGCTAGTTGTAACTAAATATTGTTAAGTATAATGATGTTAATCACTTTCATTATATATTGTTCAGTTCCTGTACCAATGTGCATTTCAGCTCTTTATGCATTGGTTGTGCTCTATCTTTTATGCCGATTTCACACTAAGAGTTGTCTTGCTCTCTTTTAAATGGATGTATGATGTCTAACATCACTAATTTATGGCTTGGGTTTGATTTGGTCCAGTCTGAATGATTGAAGTAGTTTGCTTAATTTTTCCCTCTTTAATTGTTTATGCCTTTCCTCTTTACTTGTAACATGCAAATTAACGGACATACAACTTGCAAATTAACTTATTATTTTCGTATCATATTTAGCTTATTGAGAACTAGTTTGTAGTATGTGAATATTGATTAATATAATATTATTGTCCAAATGTAGCATGTTTGGAGGTGGAAGAGGCCGGAAATGCAGACGACCCAGTATCAAATAAACTTGTATTGTTGTTACTGGGTTCTCAACGCGATCAAAGGTAGGTTGCACATATGTGGTCCACACGCTGTTGAGAGGTTCAAAAGGGGGCCGTTTGGCCATTTTTTGGATTCCTGTACTGATCGATCGAAGAATTTAAACCTTCCTGTTGTGGCAATTGATGTTGTTCTAGGTTAAGAGATAGAGTGCGATAGTCTACAACTTGATGAACTTTGGTTTCAGGTTGTGTCTCGATGCATTAGGTTCTCAACACGAGAGTTTGCACTAGTGACCGGACCGAAATTTGGAGACTACAATTTTGACATAAGGGCGGAATACACGCCACATAGGAAAGGGGTCTTCTGTTGGAGGCTGAGGGGCCTTTCCATTATGTTGAATGACATTGCAAAGAGGTTCATTGATGGGGCGTGTAGGGGGTCCGATGAAGATATAATCAAGCTGTCAGAGGTATTGTTTCTTCATTTGATTCTGCTTGGGGTCGGTGTTTCGAAAATGATCGTTCAACCGTGAGTTTGGACAGTCATTGAGGATGCCCACAACCTTCTTGGTTTCAGTTTTAATTTACAATTGTTCAGTGTAGGTGACAGGTTTGGGCGTATGAGGTAATCCCCGGCCTCAGTGATATTTGTGGTTCAAAGGTGCACCCTGACTGGGTTCCGAGCCTCATTCGGTGGAGGCCAAGACAAACGAATTATGACTTCAGGACAGATGGCTTCTTCACAAAAGAGGTATTATGATGTGTATTACATTCTTTTATGCCTTTTTTTTTTTTTTTTGTCACCTAGCTGCGCAATATTAATTATTGCTTGCTAAACTTTCATGTATTAGCTGGACTATCATGTTGTACTGCCTACCAATGATGAGGCCAGGGAGATCTCATAGCTGAGCCTTGGTCCTATTCTAGCTTTATATAAATTACCTCAAGTCGGTGACTCCGATATGAAGGCCTGTTCCTGAAGCCCCGAGAGAGTGCAATCAAAGGAAACGAAATGCCGTGAAGACACCTCTATCTCGTAGAAGTGCCAGAATACAACTTGCAAGAGATCATGCCAATCCCTCGATTTATGATGTTGATTCTACAGACTCTGATGACATTGATAATGAGGGATCAACCTCGACCAATCATCCGGCACATACCAATGCTGCACGGATGACTGAGGGCACGAATGGTGGTGCCACCTCTGCGGCTTTCGAGGTCCAGCTATCCCGATTTATGAAGGATCAACTGCCAACAATCATCGAACCAGTAATCAGAGATGTGATTCGATATGTGTTGTCGATAATTCTCCAAGTTGAAGACAAGGACTACTTTTCCAAGAATCGCAACGATATCAGCAGTTCAATGGTAAGATTAGATTCTCATTTGTATTTTTTATCAGTAGGTGAGTAACATAATTGTAGATTGGCATGTCTTGATATGTACTTATTGCATTTGCAGATGTCTCCTCCAAATGTGATGCCTACATTTGCCTCCTTTGCCACTCCTGCAAGTCAGACGCCCTCCATAGCCTTCGGCACACCTGCAGGTCCGTCGATTCAACCAGGGGGTAGGCAACATCCCGTCAACTAATGTGTCACGCAGTCTGGGGACCACGAACGTTGATCCGTCTGACGCCCAGCCGGTAGGGGTTAACAAGTCTTGTGTTGAATCCATGATGTTCTCAGCTGAACCTGACACGGAGGACAGGATGATCTGACAAGTAAGAGTCCGACATGACCCCCATCTAGTTCTTAGCCCATTCCAGATAATAGAGCACCGGAATATAGCTACAAAAAAATCCGAGTGCGCTAAATTTAAGAAATCCAATGGCAGGTATGTCATATTCAAATACTTAAAATGTTATATTGCTAGTGTTGGGATGAGACCGTGTTCTCACTTATATTTAGGTTATGTCTTAGTCCATTTGAGTGGTTTTCTGCACCTCTAGTTCTTAATTGATCTAATTTCATTGGGAATGTTTTGGTACTAGTAATGAATGAGGCAAGTATATAAGTTGACTTTGGATATAATATGGACTTAACTTCTTTTGAGATGTTTTGGATCTTTTTAAGTCCGATATCTTTACTAGAGTTGGATTTCCTATTTTTTGTTATCCTTAGGTATTTTCCAATATATAGTTTGTTAGGGAATTACAATTAGAGGAATGGTAAGATTGTGCTATTATGCCCTTTGTAGTGTGTGCACATTGTGTGGTTACATTCTTAATTTTGATCTCTTTCCAATTTCCATCTCGTGGGAATTCTTTGAGTAGTATAGTTAGTAATTAATCAAGTATCTAATGTTTTGGCTTTCGGATTAATTTCAATCTTAGCCAAAGAGAATAATGGGGGTGGGGGAGGGATGTCAAAGTTATAAGATCTCGTCGATAAAGAGTAACAAGAGGGTGCCTATAATGAGAGAAGCATTTTGATGACTACATCATAAACACCACCTTGATAACATAGTATCTCGCGTACTAGAACGATGGAGCTTCAAAGTTCTGTTTCAACTCTCAAGTTAGCAATTATCTTGGCTTCCCTTATTGTCTAATTAGTCGAATTCTATAGTTGAAGATCTTGATTTTTTGTTAAACCATTTGTCGTATGAAAACATGTTCTAATATAACTGGGTAGGCTGAAAAATTGAATTCATAAATATACTAAATCTTCATGTTCATGAATTGTCATTTTGATTGTTATATCTAATTATCTTTGTGTTTTTTTAAATGATGTCAAAAATAACTATATTTTAATAGAAAAAAAGGCCTTCTTAGCCAAAAATTCTGAATTTTTGGCCATTAAGGAAAATAAGCTTCATTTATATATTACTATTATAGAGGTGAGATAAATATTACATGATAGTCATTTAATGGGCAATATAGGGATATTTCCATTTGGGTCATTTTCCATAACCCAATAACCAACAAAAGTTTCCATTTACGACCAACCTATCTCTCACTTTCAATATTTAGATTATAATTTGATTGTCCAAGAACCATACCACAATTTTCATTATAATAGGGAAAATTATCTGCTCACCCTTCCTATTTACATTTTTTCAGTGAAAATCAAATTAATGAGTCATAATTCTTTAATTTTTATAACAATTTTCTCTCTCTCTATATGTATATATATAAGTATATATATATATATGTATATATGTATATATATGTATGTATATATATACATATAACGTCGGGCTCCAGACATGTGTGGACAAAGCATTCTTTGCTAAGTTTGATGATCCAAATGCTCCCTTTGATGCTAAGGTAACAGGTCCCACTTTGATATATTAAATATTCTTATGTAATTGATGATTCATGTGCTGCTACAGTTACCTTTTAATTATTTGACACAACACATCGATGCATACCTAGGGATTCTGATGTCAGAACCATTTGTCGCTAAAGTGAAGATCGTCGAAATGGTGGCAAATAAATATGTCATTGTTGACACAAATTTTTGTGTGAGTTTTGTCTTGTGCCCTAAACCACATATATAATCCCATCTTAAGTCTTAACTACATATCAATGCCTTCCTACCTAACGAGCATTTTTACTATTTTTTAACCGGTCACTATGTCCACATATAGGACCTGCTGAATGTTGTTTGGCACACTAGGTACCCACTCATTGTGGATGAATTGCCTTATAGGTCACACCAAGATTTACGTCGGATACAATGATCAGTTTAGCAATGAGGAACTCGCACCCCTCCTTCCATACATGGACGGTTCATTACCCCATTTGAGAAACATGAAGCCATGGCATTAAGTGAACTAGGTAATATATTTTTGTAAACCCTCCCATAATAAACCTCTGTTTGCAAATGGCTTTATACTACAATTGCATGCAGTTGGTACGGTGATTAAAATATAATGTACAAGGATTTGTGACGTGTTTCTATTACATGACTAAGTTATAACTTCTTGGCATTTTAAAGAACACTGGGCGTGCATCCAAATTTGCCTTACTATGGGAAGGGTTGTTTTATATGACCTTACTCAGTATTCGTGGGACAATCATATTAGAAATGAGAGGTTCTTGTATAGTGTGCCTTTGTCAAGAATGTTTTTGAGCCTGCTTAACAAGGAGGGTTTTTATACTAAGCGGCCAAATTTGATTCCGACGTAGAAGCAGTGGGATATTGATGCAGCAGAAAAAGAATGATGTGTTTCGTCAAGATGATCCTAACCAGTGTGGTCCATACGCGCTTTGATTCATTGATGTGCTCTTGTAAAATGATATGAAAAAGGAAAAAGCTGAAAAACGAATGAAGGGGTCGTACAGACAAATAATAGGAGAAACAATCTTTAGGTTTAGCACACCACCCGATACGCTAGGTGAGGGCATGGAGGTTGTGAGGGATGAGTAAGAAAAGCTGATTAGGTCAGTAGTTTATAAGGTACTGTTTTGACGTTTGCCTTATGTGTTTTCTGATGTTTGGATGAAAATACCATATAATGTGGTCTTTTTGAACGAAAGATGGGTAGTGGGAGTCCATAGGCTTAAGAGATGGAGTCATTTTGTTTATGTTGCTTTCCTATAGTTATCCTTTTTGTTTCAAAACACACGAGTCATTTTCTTTTTGAACGAATGGTAAAACCGTGCTAGTCGGCGTAGCATGAACTTTTGATGTAATATACACTGCCTAATCTAGATGTTATGTGACCTTAAATGATAAAAACTCATACGCACTAATTTCATGTTTAGGCCTGGTATCGGTCCTTTCATTTAATGTGTAGGCCAAAATGTTATTTTCTCCCCTGAAAAAATGACAGATTCTATTAACTCAATAATGTGCCAAGATACATCAACCTCGTGCCATGTATTAAACAGATGGTGGCACGAAGTGAATTAGAAGCGTCACGAAGATGATTACAAAGATGACTTAAGATTCGTGTGATTCCTTATTCATTCCCGGAGTTATACCCATCATGCTTCGAAATAAACGGACGTTGGCACGAAGCTAATTACTCATTTAATCTCACATTTAATAGTACGAGCCTATTAATTCCTGTTTCATTCATCGATAGTTCAACATCGTTCCACGAAATGAGCGTTAGTTAGCACAAAGATAATTACAAATTTAATCCTACAAAAAGAGTACTAGTCCATTAACTCCCGATAGCTCAACGTCGTTCCAATGAGCAGATGGTGGCACGAATAGTAAGAGATTTGGGACGAAACTAATTACAACCGCATATAAATAAACGAATAACAATCCAGTATTATCCCGTTCATCCAGATTTATCAACATCGTTCTGAGAGCTAGGTATTGTTGGTGATTGTTGTTTAGGGTACGAAATGAATGCATTAACGTACTTTCACCTAACACACATATATTCCTTTTTTTTTTTTTTATCTAATGAGCAATAACTGCTTATTTAATTCTCGTCAACCCCCTTACTTACCCCAACATACCAACATATAGTAAAAGCAGTGAGTTATTCACACCTGCCTGAGGATGAACATGTTGGCATACAATCAAGAACGAAGAAACCAAGCTCAGGTGTTTAATGAGGTAAGTACAATTATTTTATGGTTGATGATAACTGTCTATTTATAGAGCGTCTGTTGTAGGACGAGTCTTTATTTTCTCCTTTTCATTTAAACCTAAATATGAGAAACGCTTTGTTTTTGCATTTTAATTATGTTTTCAAACATCGGGTCACTGATGATGAGTTATATTTGGGAGTATTGTATTTTTTAGCATACTTAGGATGTGTAGATCATTAGCTTGCCCGATTCGTGAACACAAATGAACATCCGACATATGGTCATAGTTTCTGGGGGAAGATGGGAGGGATCTAACTATAGGGAATGGTGACGAGGAGTATTATCCATTAATGAAGGATGAGATGACTCGACTTGAACTCATCGAGATAGTCCATGACATTGTGCAAACAACTATTGAAGAAAAGGAATACATATTGTATAGTCTAATAGGGATGTAAAAGAATTTCGATTCGAATTTGCAAATATAACCTCGAATGCGAATTTGGATTAAATATTAATCGAATTTAAATAGGCGATTCGAACTCGATTCATGAGAAATGTTCTAACTATTTGATTCGATTCGAGATTCAAAAATTTCTTTTTTATTTTTATATATAGATATTTTTTATTTTTAAAATATTCAAATATGATTATTTAAATAAAAAAGAATTACAAATTTTAATAATATATTATGTATAAATTTATTTAAATATATAGCTATATAAATATATTATATTCATATATTTAGTATTATATGTATTATTTAATTTTTAAAATATATTATATATAAACGAATTGAATATTCGAATCAAATACAACTATATTCGAATTCGAATATTATTCGAATCTTTAATTAATTCGTATTCGAATTCGAATTCGATTTTTTCAAATCCGAAACATCTTAATCGAATTCGAATCACGAATCGAATAAAAAATATTTGATTTGTTTACAACCCTATAGTCTAATGTCTCATGAGGATGATAGAAAGATTAAAATGAGAATCAGGAATGACGACGATGTGAGGTTGGTTATGGTGATAGTCCTATTGTGTATGTAATGTTAGGCTAGTGAAGCTACCAACAATCAAGGGTCAAATTGTGCCAGTTAAGTACCCGCCACCGATTTGTCGTCGTCCTATGCATTTCCAGACGCCTTGTTTAAAAGATCGTCGCCCCTTACAAATTACTTGTTTGATAATACTCCATCACCTTCGTTCACTTTCCAAGCCCAACAACTAGCGTCAACTTTTTCTAAACGCAATCCCAGTGGCATACTTCCATCAAAGGAAGGACCATTAATGTGCCCGATGGAGGTCGAGCAACAAACTGATACCTACATGGACTCAAGAGGATAGAATTTGTCAGAAAACATAACCGATCTTGACAATAAAGACGAGGACAATGACGTTGTAGATGAAAACATAGCTACATGCATCTGTGAGATGTATAGAACCGAATATGCAAATTGGGTCCGAAATCCTAACACTACTGTACCGAGTGAACATGCCTCAACAGATTACCCCTCTCTAATTCTAGCGGTTTATGTCCCACTATCGACTAAGTCTTGCAGTAAGTGGGTCATTCCAGGGGTGGAATTTACCAACAACAGAGAAATAGATTTATCCCAAGCAGTTGTATCACGCAGTTGTGACTCAAAAATTGCTTTGGCAAAGGCATTTAACTCAAAAGGGGATTTGATATGTGCGGCAGGGTTGTACCACATCACAAACAAAGTGGAATTTCGAGTGAAGCAATCAGGGCAAATGCGGTTTACATCATATACAAGTTTGATAAGTGCTTGTTTAGGATGAACGCTAAAGGGGAAAATGGATTTCGGAGGATAGTGGCACTATCCGACCACACATGTGAGTTCAACCACAAGTATGGCCGATTGTAGAGTGCCTACTAGGACAATTGCAGCGTTATATGCACATAAGCTGGTCGAAGGTTGCAACCTTAATGCTCATGAGGTGCAACATGACATGAAGACGGATCATAAGTTTGATATCGATTACCATATTGTACTCTGTGCCAAGCACTTGGCTTACGAGATGGTGTATGGTGACTATGAGAGCTCGTTCCAAAATATCACATCTTACTTGTCCATGATTGAGACTATGAATCTTGGATCTATCACAACACACACTGAGGATAAGGAGGGGAGTTTTGAAATTTTTTTTTTTTTTTTTTTTTTTTTTTGCGCTATGTTCTCGCATCATAGGGTTCCTCATGCATAACAGACTAGTTATTATCATTGATGGCACACATTTGAAAGACAGGTACAGAAGCATTTTATTTGTTGCGGTGTCAAAGGATGGGAATGAGCAATTATGGCCCATAGCTTATGGCGTGGGCCACATGGAGAACAATCATTCATAGGGATAGTTCTTCCAAAAATTAAGAGAGTGCATTGGTTTCCCGAAAAGATTGTTGATTGTGTCCGACAAACATGCAAGTATCAAAAGTTGTGTATCGTCTGAGTTCCAGGGGGTACCACATGGGTTATGTTACTACCATTTACGGGCTAGTATTGCCAAGCACAAAAAACACTTGGCCAATTTGTTCTACAATGCAACGTATACGTACAACCGTGAAGAATTTGAAGTGTGCGTGAACTGCATCAAAGAAGCACTAGAGCATGGGGCATACAAGACACTATATGATGCAAAGTTTAAAAGGTGGTCAAGGGTTCTATGTCCTGTAAGACGATACGGATTCATGACTGACTTCAAATGTTGTTGAAATGTGGAATAAAAAGGATCGTTGGGGGATGGGGGGATGGGGTTGTGGGGGACGAAGATTGCATGTATGCTCGCTACTAGAGTGAGTGCATACGGAGCATCATCGAGAAGTGGTTAAGTCGGTGACAAGATTATTATGTGAACAGTGAGAATGAGTTGACCAAGGTTGTTTCAAGCAAGATAGCGGAGTCGGTCACAAAGGATCGTGGGATGACAGTAAAGAGCTTGACAACTAAAAATACAAGGTTGAGGACCCCCCTAAGTTGTACATCGTCGACCTAGATGCTTGGACTTGCTCGTGCCAGGAGTTCTAAATGGACCTTGTGTCATGTGCCCATGCATGTGTATGTGTAGGGTAAGTATGCATACATTCGTAATTATATACAGTATTGGCATGGCATAACACTTCTCACAATGTTAATAATTTATTATAGGAAATCCAGGAAGAACATTGAAAACTAGTTGCAGCCTATTACAAGACATCCACACTTCGACAACAATAACGTAGGCGAAATAATATCAATACCAAACCCAAAAGATTGGATTGTTGATGAGGACACCATGAAGAAGACTGTGAAACCCTCGAAATGCCCTAAACAGACGGACCGTCTAAAAAAGGCATGCATCCCAAACTCAACAAAGAAGACGATGAAGATAACCGACCCTTCAAAGTGTTCGTTTAGTAGATATGGTGAAACAGGCTACAACATTTATTATTGTACCACAATGACCCTTGTAAGCGTCGGTAGCCAAAGTGCTAGGTGGACGGGGAACAATATCCTTCTGCAGAAGAAAACAAAGAAACGAGAATGCAACATTTACTGAAAAGCAGGTCACCAGGCTAACAAATATCTGGGGCCAAGTGAAGAGGATGGCGGTAAGAACATCACCGATATGGGAGTTCCGTGGTACCATCATGGAGTTTCAGAAGATCAAGGTATTGATCAAGGGTGGCGAGATAGTTTGCAAGGACACGACCAAGAATATGAAGAAAATTATGCTACCACCCAACCTGTATCTGACGAAGATACAAAGATATGGACAAGTCACAACAGAGCTCTATTTAACTTAAACGAGGCGCCAAAAGACTTTCATAGTAGTTAAAGGCGCGTCTCTGGCCCAAGGCGCTTGAGGCTCCAAGCTGATCGCCTTATCTTGCCGAAGGCGCAACACTTCACAAAGGCATGCACTTATTGATGACGTTTTCTATATGCTGCTTGAGCCTTTCTGCGCCTCACTCATTTAATGTTTTGGCTATTTTCTATAATTTATTATTTAGAATTGGGGCTAGCTGTAAATGGGTCCATATCTTTTTGTAACCCTAATTATTTCCATATTCTTTTATATGTGTGTGTGTATATATATAAATTATAATAATTATTTTATTATTTTATTGTAATAATTGGACGCCAACTATAATTGTGCACTTTTTATATTAAACATAATTGAAAGACTTATCAAGGACTATATCTACCTTAATAAAAAAAAAATAAAAATTCCAAGGTTATATTCTATAAGAGTAAGTGAAAGTTTAATCTCTCCATAATTTAGACCTCAGACCCCCCCTCCTCCCCACCTCCTTCTGGAATTTCAACATTATGGAGTCTGCCAATGTGTCTAATCCTTCCATTAATTACAGAAAAGGCCTGGATGGAAGCATGCACACACACATATATGAATTTTAATTTTTTTTTTTATCATTGCGCCTCACTTCAAAAAGGCGTGCGCCTCCTCAGGCTTCAGAAGCCTTTGCGCCCTCATGCGCCTCTTGCCTTTAACTACTATGAAAACTGTGTTGATAAATGTGAAGATGGTGAAGAACTTGATGAAGTTACAAATAATCCATACGGAGGGGAAGAGGACGGTGATTATTTAGTAATATCATCTTGATTGCATCGAGATTGCTGAATTTTATTAGTTAGCTTGCCTTATGTTTTTCATCTTAAACTATGGTATTATGTTGTGTGCTGATCCTTTTTAGTGTAAAGAATATTGGGCAATTTGTATTCTACTATAAAAAATTAGTTGTCTTGCTCATGCCATTAAGTTATTCGTGCATATGATATTCTCATGTCGCTCCACACAAACTACATCAAGTCGTGTTAGGTGTACGTTAAATTTCGTGCATACAATTTTATTACATCGTGTCACGATGTTGTCTCATCTCATTCCCCGAACTGAAATACCTCGTGCCTCAAGGCGTGGATTCTTTTACATCGTGCATGATGTTATCGTTACCCTAAATCAATTGCTCTAAACCCTAAAACAAATACTCTAAGTTAATTTTCAAAATAATTTAAAACTCAAAATAATTGAAACTCAAAATAGTTGAAAATCAAATAATTAAAAAAAATAGCAAGGAAAAAATGCAAATTCTCTGAGAGAGAGACGAGAGGGAAGGGTAGAAGAGAGAGAAATGTAAGAGAGAAGGGGAGAGGACAGAGAGAAAAAAGTAAGAGAGAAGAGAAGAGGAGAGATAAGAGAGAGAGAGAGAGAGAGAGAGAGAGTAGTGTGAAGATGGGTCACTGTCCATCGTCCGTTGAGAGGTAGGTTGGGGTGTTGGCTAAAAGACAAAAATGTGTTAAATTTTATAGTTTTTTAGAATTTTTGTTAGTTTTAGTATAAAGTTTAGGGTCCTTCTACTATACAACCACTATATCAATACAACTATAAGTGACAACCGTTGAATCTTCTCCATTTAATCTTGACCCTTAAATAAAGTGACCTACAACCTACTAAAGTGGCAACCAAACTCAAATTAATAAACTTTTGACCTATAAGAGATTGATGTCATTTCAATCATATTGCATTCTATTTGACTTTTCAATCCTTTTTTACTTTTAAATTTTGCTTTCTTTTTTGTTTTTTCGGTTCTCTTAATGTTCAGCAATCGTTTTCTTTTTTGTACTCTTTCCTTAATTTTTTATAGCTAAATTTATTATATAGGTATAAATTGTCTAGAGGTAAAAAAAAATAGATAAATTTAGCATAAATAAAAATTATGTATAATTTTCTAAAGAAACTATTCATAATTTGTATATATAGAATGATTGTATTTATTTACACAATTTATAGTGATTATGATATTTCTTAAAAAAAATCAGCAAATAAGAAATTCCAATAAAATAAGAAGAGAAGATCCGGAAAGAAAAGAAACATTTGGCTCATTTAGTGAATAAAAATGTATTATGTATATTGCATGAGCATAACTTATTTATATTTATAATTTTTTAGGTGTTTTGTTTTTTCCTTTACAAACAAACTATATATTGTTTTATGTATCTTATTTTATATGGATCTCCATGTTTCAATTATATTTTTAACCATATGAATATTTATCCATTAAAAAAATATTATAAATAATTTATCAATTAATATTAGTAATTTTACTTTTTTTAATTTTTTCTCATTATAATGCATTTTGTATGTGCAACAATTTTGTGGAGAAAAAGGATGACCATTAAAGAAAAAACAGAAAAGAAACATAAGCTTAAATGGTGGCGAGAGAGGTTGGAGAAATAATAAATAAATAATTAACTCTACCTTGATCATCAAAACTCATCATACACATTTTAAAATAATAACAATTTGCAAACTATAGATTTATGCATGTTAATTAATACTCTCTCCCTTTCATATTAATTGTCGTTCTAGCTAATCCTTCATTTATTTTAATTAATTGATATTTTAGATATTTTTCACGAATATTACCAATTCTCCCTAGGCTCAATCCTAGAATATCTCTACTTCTTAATCTATCACAGATATTTTATTTGCTCAAATCTTTATCCTTAATATTAGCTGACGACATATCTATCAAAATATTTCTTCCTTAATTTTTTTTTTTTAAAACGAAAATTAATATAAAACGAAGAGAGTATTTCCAAACTCAAAAATGTAAAAGCAACGGCACACTAACAAGTTTTTTTATGTCTTGATTCTTCGCATTCTCATTCTAACAAGACTTATTATTATTATTAATATTATGTGGGCAAGTAATTTAGAAGAAATTTAGTAGAATTGAAGAAAAAAAAGCATATGAGTTGTATTAACACATTTCCTAAAATTATGGAGAGATATAATTTTAAATTGAGTTCAATTTTTAAAAAGTAGATGAATTTACACATATTTTAGACGAGAACCATTCTCTAATATAATACTCCCTTCGTTCAATAATAATTGATGTTTTAGGATGAAAGAAAAGAATTAAGAATTAAATAACTTGACAAATTTACCCTCAGTCAATATTTGTTTCGCTCCCATCAATTCCTAAGATCTCGCTGGTCTTCTCTCTCAAGATTATAATTTAGTTAATGATCGGAAAGATTTTAGGTGATAAAAATTTGACAAAATCTGTGATAGGTTAAAAAGTAGAGATATTTTATGATTAAGTCGGGGAGAAAATTGGTAGAATTTGTGAAAAACATCTAGAACGTTAATTAATTTTAAAAAAAAATATAACTGACTAAAACATCAATTATGATACAAGGGAGGAAGTATAATTTAGTGTTGCCCGTACTTATCCATACATTTGACTCATTTAGAGAACAAGAACGTGTTAATTATATCTATAATTGTTTTTATTTTTTGTTTTACATTTAAACATAGTATGTATAGTTTCCTCTCTTATTACATATAGATTTCTATGTTCTTGTTATAGTTTCAATCATATAAATATTTATCCTCTAAAAGATTATATAAATAATTTATGAGTTCATATTTATGATTTTCATATTGTTCCACTTCTTCTCCTTATAATACATATTTGGGGTGGGGTGGGGTGGGGTAGGGTGGGTTACACTTGAAAATGGAAAAAAGGAACAAAAAGAAAAAGGGGAAGAAGAAAGCTTATAAATGCTAATACTAGAGACATGGTCTGAATCAATTAACAAAAATTAAGGCAACATCAGTGTTATCCTTGTTGATTTTTTAGTTAAAAGGACGAAAAACACAAAGAAAAGAAAAATCAACAGGGATAAAAATTGGTCTGAAAAGGAAATGGGAGGGAAATGCTATATATAGTATTTATCTTATAACAAAGGGTTAGACTTGATCATTTTCACATACTTAATTTATCCCTAACAATAGTACATAATTGATTATTTATTTATCCATTCGCCCTCTTAATTTTCTTTATCGTAGTCTAAACAGACCTAAAAACAATTTTTTTTTATCAGCCTAAACAGACATCTAAAAACAATAGGCGGAGGTCGATACACTTGCCCGCTTGGTGGCACTGGCATCTGATAAACAGTTGCTAATTGGCGCCTGGTTGAAGCTGGTAAATACTCTGCATGAGGGTAGAAAAAGACATCTGATTAAAAAACTAGGGTATTGCTATGAGGTACCGACATAGAGCTTTGCGGCTTCGAATCCACAAAGACCATCACGTTCGTGCGCATACATTCAAATTTGTTGGGCCTACAGAAAGAAAGATGGTCTAGTTGAGACTCAGTACATCAATTATTATATCTAGACAAAAACACAACGATATGGAGCAGAAAATTGTTATTTTGATGCGGAGATAAATTCATTGGTAAACGAAGCATGAAGGGCTGATGGTGAATTAACAAAGCGGACAACAGATGACAGGACAATTGTTCAACACAAATAGCAGAAACCAAACAGAATCTCAAGCCAAACACAACATCAATAAAAACACACTTAAACCAATAAGAAACATGGCCTCATCAAGGCTTCTCTCAGTACTCCTCGTTGTCATCATCGTCCCCTTCAGCAGACTCTGCACCAACTTCCTCGTAGTCCTTCTCAAGGGCAGCCAAGTCCTCCCTAGCCTCAGAGAACTCTCCTTCCTCCATACCCTCACCCACATACCAGTGCACAAAAGCCCTCTTTGCGTACATCAAGTCAAACTTGTGATCAATCCTCGAGAACACCTCAGCAACGCTAGTTGAGTTGGAAATCATACAGACAGCCCTCTGCACCTTGGCCAGGTCACCACCAGGGACCACAGTTGGTGGCTGATAGTTGATACCGCACTTGAACCCAGTCGGGCACCAGTCCACAAACTGGATGGTCCTCTTGGTCTTGATAGTGGCAACAGCTGCATTTACATCCTTGGGGACGACGTCACCCCTGTACATCAGGCAGCAGGCCATGTACTTCCCATGGCGTGGGTCGCACTTCACCATCATGGATGAGGGCTCAAATGCAGTGTTGGTGATTTCAGCAACAGAGAGCTGCTCATGGTAGGCTTTCTCAGCTGAGATCACAGGAGCATATGAGGAAAGCATGAAGTGGATCCTTGGGTATGGGACCAAGTTGGTCTGGAACTCATTCACATCCACATTAAGAGCACCATCAAACCTCAGAGATGCAGTCAATGAAGAAATCACCTGGAATTCATTCACAAAATCAATTCAGTACAATGATTCAAATTTTAAATCAGGCACATAACTAAATAATTACTTAAATTGATCTATCTTATGATACCTGAGAAATGAGCCTGTTGAGATTGGTGTAAGTGGGCCTCTCAATATCAAGTGATTTACGGCAAATGTCATAGATAGCTTCGTTATCGAGAAGCACAGCAACATCAGTGTGCTCAAGGAGAGAGTGGGTCGAAAGAACTGAGTTGTAAGGCTCAACAACAGCAGTGGAAACCTGAGGAGAAGGGTATATGGTGAAACCCAATTTGGACTTTTTGCCATAGTCAACAGAAAGCCTCTCAAGCAAAAGAGATCCAAGCCCAGATCCAGTACCACCACCGACAGCATGGAAGACCAAGAACCCCTGCAACCCAGTGCAGTTATCTGCCAACTTGCGAATCCTATCAAGGCAAAGATCAACAATTTCTTTGCCAATGGTGTAATGACCTCTGGCAAAGTTGTTGGCGGCATCTTCTTTGCCACTGATAAGTTGCTCTGGATGGAACAACTGGCGGTATGTACCTGTCCTTACTTCATCAATCACAGTTGGCTCAAGATCTACAAAGACTGCACGAGGCACATGTTTCCCAGCGCCAGTCTCGCTAAAAAAAGTGTTGAAGGCATCATCACCACCACCTACGGTTTGATCACCAGGCATTTGTCCATCGGGCTGAAAGAAAAGAATATCAGAAGTTAATAGGGAAAGAGCGTACTAGCATCACTAGATCTGACAGAAAAACAGTGTAAACATATTACAAGATCTAATAAAATGATAACAGCCGTAATAAACCATAAATGCAGTTTGATTTACAAATAAGCGCAGTTTTAAGATTCACGAAAAAGTAAACTCAAACTTACTCTAGATCTGATACAAATACAGAAAATCGAGACCTATTCCGTAGCGTATTTTTGTTTTAGTTACACTAATAAGTGAAGTGAGTCGAAATATCAGTAGATCTAATGTGTCCAGCAAAGGGAAACAAGAACAAAATATAAGCTAGGGGACGAAGAGGATATAATAAAAGCAACCAGATCTGATACAAAATGCATATAATTGAATAATAACGCATAACGACATTTCGATTTAAGCGTCGGTGTATGATTTATATTAAAAAACCCAGCTACATCTAACGAATCAATCGGATAAATAAGTACAAAAAACAAATCCGCACCTCAGAGAACATTATCAATAGCAACGCAAAAAATCGCTAGATCTGGCATATTTCAGGCTACTAAAGCAAAATTAAAAAGCGGATCTAATAGATCAGCCACTAAAAAGAGGGAACACGAACCTGAATGCCATGTTCAAGGCAGTAGAGCTCCCAACATGCATTGCCGACCTGAATACCGGCCTGTCCAATGTGGATAGAAATGCACTCTCTCATTTTCGAAGATTGATCGAAGAAAGGTAAGACAGAAAAAGAGATCTAAAATTTAGAGAGAGAAACCAGATGCGTATACAAAGACGCTTCTGGAGGAAATAATTTCGGAGTGAAGAAAGGGGCGAGTGGAGGAGGGATTATATAATTGAGGTGAGTAGAAAAAAGAGGTGCTGTAGGGTTAATATTTTCAAATAAAACTAACGGCCGGTTGGTGACCGTTGCCGCTCCGTTTTCTAGGGGTTACAGTTTTATTGTTTTAAAATTTGAATTTTGATGCTGATGGATTGGAGTTGGATTTACTTCATCAATTATGCGCGTTATTGGATATGGGCTACACAGGTTTATCGGCCCAATTGCCATTAAAGAGAAAACGACTTCTCTCCATTAATCTAATTTTAAAGATTACAAAAATAATTTTAAAAAAATTATTATACTCTGTATCTCAAATCCCTAATATTTGGAAAATAGTTATGAGTGAGTCTTGTGTGTGAACGGTCACACATGTGACGGACATTTTTAAAGAAAACATTGATATTTTTATAGGAAAAAGTGATATTTTTACTAACTTGATACTTTTTCAGATAAAGGTGATACTTTTACTACAAAAAGTTATACTTTTTTTGTTCAAAAAATGTGCCAATAATTATTACATCAGTCCATCTCATTTTACGTGATTTTACTCCCTACATGCCTCTAAAATGTAAACGCTTATATTTTCATGAACTTTGGACTATAAGTATTTATCCATTAGAATTTAAAATTTATATTTTGAAATACTCTTCTTTTATCTCTATGTTTTTTTACTTTAACATAGCGTATAGTATAAAAGATGAAATCTTCTTTCACTTAATCTATATAAGATTACGTTTCTTGCAATTTTTAATGTAGTATAATGAATATTTACAATTATTATTATTATTATTGTTGTTGTTATTATTACTAGTTGTTCATCCGTGCAATACACGGATTAGATCATCTGAAAAAAATTGTAACAACATACAATATAATAATGTATAGCACCATAATATTCAAATGAGGTAAAAATAATGCCAAAATAATGTAAAAACATAGTAAATGTGGTATATTGACGCAATAGACAATACAATGTTTGTTGAATACATAAACACCTAATGAAGTTTACATACTTCCTCCGTTGCATATTAATTATCGTTCTAGCTACGTCTTTATTTTTTTCTCCGTTGTATATTAATTGTCGTTCTAGCTACTTCTTTATTTTTTTAATTAATTGATGTTTTGAATATTTTTCACCAATTCTACCATTTTCTCTCTGGGCGCAATCCTAAAATATCTCTACTTTGTAACCTATCACGGATATTTTATTTGGTCAAATTTCTATCCTCTAATATTAGTTGAGGGTATATCTGTCAAAATATTTCATTCTTAATGTTTTTTTTTTAAAACAATATTTAATATGAAATGAAGAGAGTATTATACGCTGGCAATCGTAGCATTAATATTTAGGCAAAAACTTGTATGTGACCGTCACACGGCCGTCACACGTTGTGACGGGAAAATGTATCACTTTTTGTGGTAAAAGTATCACGTTTATCTGTAAAAGTATCACATTTATCTGTAAAAGTATCAATGTAGTAAAAGTATCACATTTTCCCTGTAAAAGTATCACTTTTTCCTCTAAAAGTATCAATGTTTTCTGTAAAAGTGTATTCCGTCACACGTGTGACCGTTCACACACAAGACTCACTCTAATATTTATTCGGACAATCTTACTTCTTGAATTACCACTTTATGTGGAAGCAATTTAAAAAAAATTATTTAAGCTGATGTACTGCTATAAAATTTAGAGACAAATATAATAGAAGATGAAATGAATATATCAAAATTAATTTACCATATCCTATAAATTTGACATCTATATATATATATAAAAGTAAAATGGAGGTTAGTTTAGTACTTTTAGTTTTCCCGCCTAAACTTTAAGGTTATAATTGGTAAGTTTTTATTAGTATTGGTAAGTTCATAATTTTTTTATAGATTTTTTAATTATAAATATTTTTTTCATTTCTAATCCGTTTTTCAGACATAATATATCAAATTATTTATCTTTTTACGATCTTTAATATGACATGGAGATCACATATATTAAAAAGAGATACTTGATAACAGATTGTTTATTAGTTAATTATTATATTACGTTTGCGTGTTAATTATGAATTGGACTATAATATTGAGGTTAAGTTGCAATTAAAAATGCGTAAAATAATTCCTTCATAAAAAAAAAATATATTGATTGATTTTCTATAAAAATACAACTAATCAGTTTATTTTATTCGACATGAACTTTCAAATATTTTCTTTATTTAAATTACTCTAGGAGAAAAATCATTCTTTAAATAATGAAACTCCTAATTTATTAAATTAAAGGTAAAAAGTTAATATTTTAATTTTATAATCAGTTTATTAAATTGTTATATCTGCTTATATATTTTTATAATAACAATGTTTGTTTGATTAGTCGTGGAAATACGGGAGCTTTGAGCATGTACTTTTTTTTATATAACAATGTCTTTTCATAATTATAATAAAAAATATTTTTATTACTTATTCATATTTTTATATAATGTAAAAAAAATTTAAAAAAATTACAATTTGCAATCTAAATTATAACATCAATTTGCTAGATTTTGCAATTTTATTTTTATTCTTTTACATAACGAACCTCAACTATATATTTTTTACACGTTGCAACCAATACAATAATTTGTTGCATTAACTAACCTCAATTATGTCTTTTTAAAGCTAATAAAAAAAATATATTTAAATAAATATACCATTTAACAAAAATATAAATTTTATTTGAATAAATTACAACATCAAATAAAATTTAACAATATTCAAATATATTGAAGAACTCACGGATCTTAATTTCTTATCCAATTATTGAATACCTTTTGGATTGTGTTTTTTTAATGTTCAAATTTATTTAAAAATAAGAATTATTTAAGTATATTTGAAATCACCAAGTGAAATGTTAAAATTACAAATGAGAATCTAATTTTCAAAGAAAAAAGTTAATTTTTACATTATAAGTTAGCTTTTTGTTTAGATAAACCAAAAATTTCTGTGTGTGTGTGCGCGATCACTCACGCACTATAAGAAGGTTAATTTCGTAATTTTAATTTTTTTCGGCTAAATTTTGGACCATAATTCTGTAATTAAGTTGTAATTTTGGAAAGTTTAAATTATTTTAAAAAAAAATAAAATAATAACTTCTTTTTTTTTTTTTTCATTTCTAACCCATTTTTATGTAATATAATACTATCATTTTAATGGTCTTTTCACGAACTTTAATTTAATATTCATGTCGCACATATTATAATGAAACATTCAATATGAAAAGTCATATTATTTTTTGGTTGATTATTTGTATTAAATGTTAGTATTTATTGGTCTGTAAACCAAGATTAGTTAAATAATTTTTTTCTATAAAAATATTAATTTATTTATTCTATAAAAATACAATCAATTGGTTTGTTTCATTTTACATAAAATAAATCAATATTCGATATATACATAAAAATAATAAGGAGAGAATTTCTATAAATATATTTTTCCACTATTCTTTTGTAGAAGTTTTGTCAACTTTCCATTTTTTTTAAGAATGAAACCGATTGTTGATATCGATTTTGGATTAAATTTGATATTTATTGTGGTTGAATTATTTGTGTAGGGCTTGTATAAAAAAAATAAAAGAAGTTAGCTAAAGAAAATCTTACAAGTATAATAGATTATTTTATTAAAAAGGTATAATTGATCAATTATATTATCAAATTTCTTATCTCAATTTTGTTGAATAAAATAAAGAGAAACTATTCCGAGCGACCTCATCATCAACATAAAAAATGGGCTATACACATTTTACTAAAGTCTGTATTTTCTGTTCAATTACTAAACTGAAATAGATGCTAAAAACTACTATAAGTATTTTTTATTTTTTCTGCTATCTTTTGAATCTGAACATCACTTGACTTTTATTCATATATTGATTCTAAAAGTATGTTTATGATGTAACCATCCTATTATTTTCTTTTTAATATAAATAATTTTCTATTTTTTTATGTTTATGATGTTACCATTCTATTAGTTTTCTTTTTAATATAAATAATTTTCTATTTTTTTACGATCGTCAATTTGAACCATAGATTCCATATATTAAAAGTGATACACCGATCACATGTGTGAGTTTCAAACAAAATTGAATGAATTATAAAAATAGATTTTACATTTAATATTTATCTTAATTTTATTGTGCAAAATGATTTATCTAATGCTTATAATGCTTACGATTGTCTAATGTCTAATTCAAAATGTTTAAATAATTATTTGATTAAAACTTGGTTACAATTTAGATGACTGGATCACATAATATATATTTTATTAAAAATATTACTATATAAATAGACTTCCATGCATCGCACGGGATATATACTAGTTATACCAATGACAATAACATCTCGTTTCTTGTTCATCTTATACTTGCACAAAACCCTTGCTTCCTTAGACTGGTCTTCATCCATATTCTATAGGAATATTGGCCTATATATATACTCCCTTCGTCCCGTCTTAATTGTCCTACTTGTCTATTTATTTATTCCAAGCTAATTGTCCTACTTCATAAATGACAAATTCTCCAACAATCTCCACCATCAAAATCTCCACATTCAATCTCCACCTCTGAAAAAGTCAAAGATTTCATAAAATTTATTTTTTCTTAATCTCCGTGTCAGACCAAGATAGAACAATTAGCTTGGGAGGACAATTAACTTGGGACGGAGGATATATATGATAAGAAATAAATTACTTTATAATAAAACATTGGAAATTTCGAAAAGACTACCAAGTAACATCGTACACTTTACTACAGTCATAAAAATATAAGTACACAAATACAAATACAATTTTTTTATAAATGCAATACAACGGTTTTTTTAATTACATAGCATCATGTGTAATTTGTAAACTTCATGGGAAATAGACAGTCGGTCGATCCAGTTCCAAAGCAACACAATCAGTCGATCCAATTCCAAGATAATCCAAATAGTGTTCTTCAGTGCCACTATGATAACCGAAAATATACACATAATGGGAGATTTAGAAGTGTTTGTCTTTGCTTCAACTTTTGAATAAGTGATTAAAATTAGAGATTATGGTAAAATTACATTACATATATTTAAAAGTATGTAATGTTTGAGAATAAAAGTGATTTTGGTCCAATAAAAAATTTGAAAGGTTTGATATTTAAGTGTTTTTAGCTTTTTCGTGAGAAAGAAGACTTCTATTAAAAAAAAAAAAAAAAAAAAAAAAAAAAATCTTAACTAGTTTAAAATTTTAACCCAAAATTAATTTTATTGAAGTAGTTGTAATTTACGAAAACTTAATATAATCCTTTTCAAGTTAAAAGCTAAAAATAATTTGGGAAAAGTTAGGGAATACTGTCATGATATGCAGTAAAAGAAAACACCTTACAAATTAAGCCATCATTTCAAATGTCAAGCAGCCCAATATGCTCATTAAGCCCATATTTCATTTTCATTCTTTATAAGGTGTAGATAGGCATGTCAGGTCGAATTTTTGGATTTTGTGATCTGTCCCGTGACCTGTCACGGAGTAAAAATATTTGCTCCATGATCTGCCCCGCCCCGCCCTTTTTTGAATTAAAAAAAAAATAGTTTTTTTTGTTAAAAAAAACTTGATTTTTTTTGTTAAAGTCAATAGGATTTTAATTTTTAGGTTTACATTAGCTTTGTTTCAATATTTTTAATTTTTTTTTAAATTTAATTATTAAAAAATAGAATTTAATTATTTAAATTTACTAGATTTAGTCATAATCTAATATATTAGGTAGACATATATATATATATAATTTTATATTATAAATACATATATATATTTTATATTTCTTTGTATATATATACATATCTATATAATAAAACATAATATATATTTAAAAAAAATTATACATACATAGGGGCGGGGCGGGATCTCTGACCCGCTCCGTGAGCGTGCCCCATTCTTCATCGGGGCAGATTTTGCCCTGTCCCAAAGGCCTCGGATCGGAGCGGATCGGGGCGTGGCGGATCAATTTTGACATGCCTAGGTGTAGATGAAAGGGCGGCAAGCCTGCCGAGAGTAAAAAACCTAATTAGCCCCACATTATTGTACTACCTCTTTGTTTACTCCGCCGTAATACTGTGTACGGAGCTTAAAGATTATCGAAATCGATCCGAAATACGTATCGATTTCGAATTGAAAAAATTCGTTAACCATTTGACTTTTTCTAAATCGAACTGAATCGAATCAAATATTTTTTTGGTACGAATTTGGATATTTTTCAATTTTTTACACTGAAATCTATATTTGACCACACCGAACTGTATTGAACCAAATAACCGAATAAAATAACAAATTACAAATTTAAAAATATATTATCTTTAAAGATTATTTTAAATAAGAATTAAAAATTAAATTATTCATAATTTTGTAGCTATTTATATTTAACATAAATAATTAAATAACCTTATATGTAATTGTCATAACGGATGAGAGAAAGATAACACAAACGAGAAAATAAATGAACACAGATTTACATGGCTCACCAACAATGTGTTAGCTACGTTCACGGGGCATAAGAGAGGAAACATTTACTATTCTCATATGTTCACAGATTACAGACTAACAGACTAAGATTTGATTCAAACTGATTCAGATTAGCCCTAGGTCTAATTAGAGTTATTGTATATAACCCCTAATTGAATGGGCCTCAAATATGAACTAGAGAGTCTGGTTGATACTAGAGAGTCTGTATGTGACAAAGTCTCTTACAAATAAGTTGTTGAAGCAACGTCTATTCAGCTTGCGTATGCACGAAGGTCAGTCGCGATCCGTCCACTATTACCGCAACTTTAACTAGACAATATTTGTCGCAGCCGTGTTCAGCTCCCAGCGCCGCAACAGTAACTATTATATAATTTTCAAAGTAAAAGTTAGAGAGTTGGAAATAAATTTGTTATAATAAAATTATTTATATTAGTTAGACGTCAGTATTTTTTGTGTACATTGAATACGTTATTTAAATATAAAAAATCTTCAATTATCTGAACTGAACCAAACCGAATTGAACCGTTCTGTTAGATCCCAAAATTCTCAACCGAATTATCCCGGAAAAAAAAATAACGTACCGTCCCGATTTTTTGGATTGGTTTTGGATACTCATTTTTTAAATAATCAAAATTTGGTGTGGATCTACATATTTTTAAATATTCGATTCACACCGTATCACTCACACCTCTATCGGCCGCCTTCAATCACATAGAGTCGAAACACTATTCTTCTATCTCATTCTCTTCTCAGTAGGTGAGAATATTCAATTTCTTTTTCTTGCGTTACAATGTTAATCTTCGTTTATATGTAAGTTCTCTCTTCAAATAGAAAAATAAATTCTCTCTTCAAACAGAAATATGAAAATTTGAGTTACTTTCTCTTCAAACAAAAAATCATCTTCGAGAAAAAATACCCTCTCCTAAATTACAATAAGCCACCATTATTAAATTATTCTTCCACGGGATCATTCGGGCTTGGTTCTCGAGTTAGAGAACCCATGAAAATGGAGAGAATATATGGTGGATCGTTGAAAAAAAATGAAATTTTGGAAGGATTTTTGGGTGACGGTGCCAAAAAAGCGCCATCTTGGCGGACCACACTGGCTACACAGGGCATAATACGGTTCCATTTGAGTGCACTCTCTCCACGACTCCACCAGACATCATTGCAACTAGGAACAAAGGACTCTAGTTTTGGAAAAGGAAAAAAACAGGCAGAAA
Source organism: Ajuga chamaepitys (assembly GCA_958295605.1). Classification (NCBI taxonomy): domain Eukaryota; kingdom Viridiplantae; phylum Streptophyta; class Magnoliopsida; order Lamiales; family Lamiaceae; genus Ajuga; species Ajuga chamaepitys. The sequence continues at coordinate 19,538,161 of OY282497.1, read as the reverse complement.
GTTCAGTCATCTTCTATATCTCTGCAGTCACGGCGTCGGTGTGTGTTCGATTTGTAGACAGAAAAAATAGAAGAAGAAAAAGACGGAAGCGGATAAGGTACTGTGGGCCTCAACATAATATATTTCACAGTTTTCATACAGCGCTGTTTTTTGGAGCGCTGACTTACTTTTCTTTTTCTAAAATCCAATATTTTTTAAATTGATGTCTTTGTTATTATTTTATTTTTTCTTCATCGTATACAGTATTCTCTTACGATACATTTCCAATTCCAAGTTCTTGTTAATATTTTTTTTATTCTAATTCTGTGTCCTTAAACAAATTAAAATGAAAGGAACATGAAATTATCAAATTGTAACTCTAAACAATAAACATAATTTTTTTTATATGTACAATAACATTATTCAAAGTCCTCAACTAGGTCCGACTAAGCCCTGCCTAAATAACTTTTATTGTAGAAACTATTAAAAAAAGTCCCCAACTAGGTCCGACTAATCCCTGCCTATGCCCTAGACTCTCATTAGCCGCCTATGTCATTTCCACGATTCCTCCCGGCCTAACACCGCCTATGCCCTGCTTACTACCGACTAAATCTCGTCTAGATGTTAGGCCCTAGTTTTCCGCCTGACTAGCACCTAACAACATTTACAACATAAAGAAACCATATATTATAATTTTATCAAGTAAAATTCAAAACAACATAAATCAATGGGAGAAAAATATAAGTGTCACTTTCTAGAACAAATATATAGAATCTAACCACATTTTGAAATAATATCAAAACTATCCATTTTACACTATTCACGCCACTCTCTTTTTCTCTCTCCTTTGTACGTTCTCTCTCCTCTCTCCTCTCTCCTCTGTAATTTCTTTTCTTTCCTCTCTCCTCTCTTCTTCTTCTTTCATCTCTGTGCACGTATTGTTTCTGTTTTCTCTTTCTTCTCTCTGCAAGTATTATTTCTTCTTCTCCATTTCAATATTTCACAAATTTCTTTGAAGATCCATAACATATTTGGGGGTTTTTCTATTTCATTTTTCTCTTTTCCTTTCTCTCTGATTTCTGTTTTCTCTTTCTTCTCTCTGCAAGTATTATTTCTCCTTCTCCATTTCAATATTTCACAAATTTCTTTGAAGATCCATGACATATTTGGGGGTTTTTCTATTTCATTTTTCTCTTTTCCTTTCTCTCTGATATCCTGGCACGAGATATATTTTTTATGGCACGAAGTCTATTAGTCATGGCACGAGTAGTAATATAATATTCTGACATCGTGCCGCTGCCCCCTAATATCTAACAATTGCTTATTCTCACGTCGTGCCCCGATGACGAGCTCTTTTCCTTTCTCTCTGATATCCTGGCACGAAATATATTTTTTATGGCACGAAGTCTATTAGTCATGGCACGAGTAGTAATATAATATTCTGACATCGTGCCGATGCCCCCTAATATCTAGCAATTGCTTATTCTCACGTCGTGCCCCGATGACGAGATATATCCTGGCACAAGATATATTTTTTTTGGCACGAAGTGTATTAGTCATGGCACGAGTAGTAATATAATATTATGATATTCTGACATCGTGCCGCTGCCCCCTAATATCTAGCAATTGCTTATTCTCACGTCGTGCCCCGATGACGAGATATATCCTGGCACGAGATATATTTTTTTTGGCACGAAGTGTATTAGTCATGGCACGAGTAGTAATATAATATTATGATATTCTGACATCGTGCCGCTGCCCCCTAATATCTAGCAATTGCTTATTCTCACGTCGTGCCCCGATGATGAGATATATCCTGGCACGAGATATATTTTTTTTGGCACGAAGTGTATTAGTCATGGCACGAGTAGTAATATAATATTATGACATCGTGCCGCTGCCCCCTAATATCTAGTAACTGCTTATTCTCACGTCGTGCCAAGGTATATCATGACACGAAATATATTTTTTATGGCACGGAGTGTATTAATCATGGCACGAGTACATAATATAATTCCTACATGTGCTACTAATATCTAGTAATACAATATTCTGATGTCATGCCGATCGTACCATGTTGAAGATAAACAATAAAAGCTTGAAAATAATAATGGTGTATCCGTATAATGAAGAAAGAAGAGAGAAAGAACTAAAATAAAGTCTGCAAAAAGAAAAGGGGGAGAGAGAAGACGGAAAGGTACAAATAATTAAAGAAGAGAGAGAAATGAAAGTGAAGGACACGATGAGTTGGCAGACGGGGTGGGTGGGAGTGGGGTGAGAGTGAAATGGGCACAAAAAGACAAAAAGGGACAAAAAGGGATAGATTTAATATTTTTTTACAAACAAGTTAGATTCTATGTGTTTTTTAGAAAAAGTGATAGTTTTGGGGGTTTTCACTAAATCAATTGCAACAAAACATTATTCCAATATAGATAGGCCAAACAACAATTGTGAGCTTTCATAGAATTGCTTTAAAGAGAACAATATACCCATATAGCTACGTATTGCAATATAATTTGACAAAATAGATAGACAAAAAAACAACTATGAGCTTTCATTACACTTAAGACCAGTTGGCTACACTAATAAAAGCCACATTGATCACATTCTGCTATATATTCCTCGTCCCCCCAAAATGAAAAAAAAAAATCTAATATTGAGTCCGGTATTGGATATATCTTCACTAGAATTCATTGTTTCGACATCGAGCGGTGCCTACAATTAATCAAAACACAAATTACAACTAAGTGGATATAAAAAAAATCTTTAACATATAAAGACAATAGCTAATACCATCAAGAATTCTGTGAAACACATTGATGTTCAATTGTTTGATGAGATGAATGAGATATTGGAGGAGCGGAACAAGATACATGTACTTGACTCTCCGCTCCAAGTTCCTACAATGTTGTATCAAATAATCATATAAACAACACAACTTATTTCCTAAGTCAATAATAGAAAGCATATGTAACTTAAATTTAAGATTTGTTTTTCTTCTGCTTTTTTGAAGCTCCACCCAACTCTTCGGTTGTCTTGACCATTTTGCACCAATTCTCTTCTTGAATCCCTTTGGTTGCGACATGGAAGGTTATAATGATGAAGTTCCGAAATTGATATCGTTGTTGGTAGTGCGATTGTCGTGTGTCGCTTTACCAAATTAATTGTGTATAAAGAATACACTATACCTCATCCTACTACTCTACTACTCTAACTAGTAGAGTGGCAAGTAAGGGTCGATCCCACGAGGAACGGTCGACCAATTTTGCTTTTATGTATTAAGCTATTATGATCAAGAAATACAAAGTAAATAAGCTAGAAAACAATAAAGAAGTTGGGGGGGGGGGGGATTTTAATGAAATAACAACTAACACCTAAATAAACAAAGACAAATAAAGAGATTTTTTTAGGTTTTTGGTTTTTAAATAACAAAACAATTCACCCTTGATCATGTTTCCCCTTGGTCTTAGACGATTTATGCAACTATTGTTAATGCCCTATTAAATTGTGATTCTAGCCCTTATCTCAAGGCTATTAACAAGCTCTAATAGCCTTGTTGTCCCTTAATCTTAGTTAATCAAAATAAGCTCTTCGACTAACCCTATTCAATTTAATCGAATCCTCGAACAAGCTCTCTTAGATCCAATAACCAAATGCATTAAACACTAGGACAACGAGATAAATTCAACATAAAACTCAACAAGCTCGGTTTTAGTGGTTGAACTTTGTGTTATCACCAATAAATAAATCTATTGTTTGCTACACGGGAATCGGAAATCCTACAATTACGGATAGTAATTTCCTATTCGAGCAACACATTCACAAATCCCTTAAAGGGTGATCAATCCAATAATCAATTCATAAATGTGACTCAATAACAACAAATAACACAAAACACTTAAATACACAATATTTTCGGTAACATTAACCGCAATAATCACATAAACGTCTTAAACTCAAGGTTCTACAATAATCAAGGATGAATTAAAGGGTGCTAGTCACCCATTACAACTATTACAAAGATAAAATAACAGAAAATTAAAGAAAACATGAAAATAGGATAGAAAGAACCAAAAGTTAGGGTTGAAGATCAAGCCTTCCATTCCTTTGCTTCCAATGGAGAAAAGTGGCTGATTATGTGTGAGGGATGGGTTCTAGGTTAGGTCAAATTCGAAAATGACCTTATATATATAGAAGAGAAAGTGTTGGGCTGAAAAAATTGGGTAAAAACGTGTTTCAGGATTAAAAACAAGGTATCGAGTCGCGGCCGTGAACCAAAGTTGCGGCCGCGAACCCTTCATTTTGCTTCAGTAGGAATTTGGTTTGTGGGCACAGTCGCGGGCGTGAACCTGAGTCACGGGCGCGAACCGTGCCCTTTCTCTTTGATTGGTCGCGGCCATGACTTGTATTCGTGGTCGCGACTAGTCGTGCGAACCTCAACCCTTGTTCCATCCTTGGCTCGTTCTTCGTTCCGGACTTCTTCAATACTCATTTTTCGGCCTTAATTCACCTGTTTTGTCTTGAAACGAGCTCAACACATTAAATGGCCCAATAATACAAATATGCAAGATACACGATCAAATGTGCATTAAAATATCATTAAAACGACACTTAAAGCGACCTAAAATGCATGCATTTTCACGTGTACCAGTTGTATTGGCCCTTTTCTGTCAAACATATATTCATAACTGGCTTGCTTAGATCGCAGACTGTCTTATGCACCAAACAAAATATTGATGGGTGGACGGATGCTTCAGTTGCTAGTCTTACAAACATCATGCATAGATTTTTGTACCATTCTCTAATTTGCAGCTTAGGATCTTCCTCAACTTCATTACCCTTATAATCATGAACAACAAAGCTTCTAGCTTTTCTAGTCCACCTTTTTAAGATATAATGCTCTGAAAGTGTTTTAACATCCATCACATCATAAATCTTTACAGCATGACAACATAATAATCCCGTCATCTCGAATTTTTGGCAGCTACATGAAATCCTCTTGGTATTGGGATCAACTGTCACATTCCACTCTCCATCTTTGTCCTCTAGTCCCACAACATATTTAAAGCATACTTGACTTTCACTTCTATGTTTTATGTGGGCAGTTGCGAACAAAACAAACTCTTTTTCAAATTTATGAAATATTGTGGGAGTATAAATCTTAGAAAGCTGGCACAACATAGGCGAACTTTCTTGCTTTAAGCTCGGCAACTTTTGACGGGCATTAAATTCACATTTGAGCTCATTGTAGTGCGTCCTTCAACACTTGTTCGGAGTGCTTAGAAAATTAAGATATATCTAGGTCAGGTTGCATACAACTCTTGATATCCAAATTGATGCTCTCACTAAGTTGTGTGCTTCTCATACCAAGTGTGAAAGCATGCTTCATGTAGAGGGCAACCTATTTCCCCTTGACATGGTAAGTTGACTGTAACCATGTATCGTCATGAACATTATACTATGGTAATAAGATGCTCCATAACTCCTCAAATTGGGTCTCATCGTCAATGCCATACATACACCTCTTAAAATCACTTAAAAAAGTGTGACCCGTCCTTCATTAGGCTTCCAAGGTGCTTGATACCATTCTGCATTAAGTGCCACGTGCACAATCCATGGAATGCATCAGGCATCGCCTCACGTAAGGCATTTGCCATAGCTCGATACTGGTTAGTGAAGATAGTAAGAGGCCTTTTTTACTTGTGTGAGTCTAGAAACGTTTCAAACAACCACTTAAATGATGTCGTAGGCTCATCATACAAAAGTGTTGCACCAAAAATCACCGCTCCTTTATGATGGTTGAGACCTAAGAAGATAGCAAGCGATCAGTGTGCACGTTTCATACAGTAAGTGGTATCGTGTGGCACAACATCGCCAAAATACTCTAGTCAATTAACATTCTTGGATCAGCCTAGAAAATATTAGTTACCCATTCTTCCATATCCATCTGATTAGCATGGTAGAATGCTTGGTTTCTAGATAATTGTTGTTGAAAGTATCTCATTAGACAACCGACTTCCTCGTACACTATGTTTCTTTGTCTCCTTGATCTAAGATAATTTTTGGCATCCAACAAGGTATAACCAATAACATCTCTTCCACCAGCCTACCTGCTCATCAATTAAAAAACCGATTTTTGTTTAAGCCCACCATCATCGACTAAATCAATCTCATAGGGCATCAACCCACGAACTAGACCGAGCCAACCGCCTGAAATGCCATCTTTATGTAAAGTTAGTGATATCTACTTTCCTTACTAAGTTCAAATGAACTCCCCAACCATCTAATTTTGTTTTCTGAACTTCTATTATTACCAAATATTGTTATTCATATGGGCAAAAACCCTCAAGATTCGGATATCTAACTTATCAAAAAGTGAAAACAAATGTGATATTTCATCATATATATACCTTAATATTAGGATCTTTGTAATTTAATATTTATAGGAAAATAAATTTAGTCGTGCAATTCATGGGTAAAATATTAATATAATATTACTTGTAGGGGTGTGCACGGATCGGTTAACCGACCGAACCGAACCGAAACCGAAAATTCGGTTGGGACCGAAAACCGATCCGAAAATTCGGTTCGGTTTTCGGTTATATATTTTAGTAAGTTTCGGTTTTCGATTCGGTTTCGGTTTAGGACAGCGGTTAACCGATCCGATCCGAAAACCGATTTAATTTTCAGAATTTTCTTTTAGTTTTTTTTTTTTTAATTGAAACTTAACTTTTCAGATTTTTTACTACTCTTTTACTACTTGATTTGAACTTAAATTATTTCTATGATCACTTTGTTGAAATTTGGATTGCTTTTGCTTTTTTGAACTTGAATTATTAGTATTTGCTATTTTGAAATTGTTGTTACTTTCAATTAGTTTGTAGGAGTTGTCTCGATGATCACTTTGGACTCTGGGGAAACATTTAGTAATATCATTTGCTATTGTTACTCAAATGTTGTTGTCTTGTCATTTGATGATCACATATTCACATTTGCTACTGTTAGTACTCATTGATCACATATTGCTATTGTTAATTTTCTTTGAATTAATGGAACATGTTTATTTAGATGGATGATGACAACAATGTGATCACTTCGGAATATTAGCTTATTGTTTATGTTGTAAACTGTCGGAAAAAATAATGGTTAACCGAAACCGGAACCGAAAAAACCGAAAATTTTCGGTTTTAACCGAACCGAACCGTTTTAGTTCGGTTCGGTTTTCGGTTCCCTAAAATGACAAACCGAAATTTCGGTTAACCGAAATTTCGGTTCGGTTCGGTTCGGTTCGGTTTAGCCGAACGCACAGCCCTAATTACTTGTATGACATCATACACGAAGATAATTTGTACCAAAAACTCTAATACTATGTGGTTCCATTGGTTTCAACTAGGGGTGTCAATTAGTTATGTTGGACTAATGTTGCACATAAATGGGTGCATGGAGGTTGCTGAAGCAGGTGTTGGGACGGGCTGACGGTATGCGAATGGCTATAGAGGTGGGAGTTAGGCAAGTTATTGTGAAGACAGATGCATCTATTTTGGTTAAGAGCTTCTCCAAGCGACAAACGGACCTTACTTATTTTGGTTCTTTCATTTCTGATTCTATTTTACTTGCTTCTTCTTTTGAGAAATTTGCAGTATAGGTAGTGCGTCGTTCGGTCAATAATTTGGCCCATCTATTTATGTTTTATGATTTTTCATTTTCTTCTCGGGGACAAGTGACGGGGCTTGTCCCTATTTTCCTCCAACATGTTGTTCTTTTGGAGGCTTCAGCCTAGTTTTATGATATTGTTCGGTCTAAAAAAAAGTTATCCTAGACTAGAATTTTCATTGAATAATTGGTTCTAGCTTACAACCATTGGACATAAGTCAGGTTCACTTGGAAAATGGCAGATACTAAGTACGTCTTGCCCGATGTTCATACAAGATAGTAGAACATAGACAACACGTGACTAGTCCTATTGGATGCGCTCCGTAGTGTTCTAGACTAGATGTAAGAACATTAAAGTAAATCAATACGAATGTATTGAAACAAAGTATATATATATAATAGACAATGAAACCAAACTAATTATTTAAAAGTTTATGAAGGAGACAAGTTTGAATTCGATGACTCAAATTACCAAGACTAGGACTCCCTCTTAGTCTATCAACCAAACTTTAGCACACCCTTTTGACAACTTTATCTGACCACCTAATCCCTTGAATGAATTTTCGCACTCGGAAACCCTCCTCGTGCTTACCAAGTCTCTCGACTCGTGACGAGTTTGTACCTCCCAGCAACACTCTAATTACAACAAAGTATGTGTCAATAAAACAAAAGAAAATTTGAGTGTTTGACTGCAAGATTCAAAACACTCAACTACAGTGTCGAGCATGATGAAACACCCATGTATATTTAGATTTTAAATACTTGTTGGCCAATTATGATTGAATGCATACTCAATACAAAACAAGTCTGGATTAGATACTCCTAGGGGTGGTAATATGGGTTGGATCCATGTTGATAAGTTGGGTCGCAGTGGGTTCGTTTGTAGATTCTTCAAACCCTAACCCAAACTGAACCCATTTATTAAACGTGTCAGAAAATCAGAACTTGTACCCAATCCGCTAATTTCACAAGTCAACCCATTAATCCATTTATAAACCGCATAATGTGTGTTTAATACTTATTAGTTGTAAAAATTGCATATCATATGAAAATGTCTAAGAAACAAACAACTTAATGATAAAGCAATCTATAAGTGATAGTCAAAATGAAATTTCATTGGTGTGTTGAGACCCATATTGCCACCTCTTCGTAGTCTCCCTTCTTCGTTCTTCAGGTCTCTTCGATTTACCATTGAATATGGAAACTGATCCTATATGAATCTTGAACTAGAACCTTGTGAATTTGATTCCTTTACGAGCACGTACTATTGGACTTAAGCCACCCTAGTATGAAAAATGTATCATTACAAGATCTTTGAAAGATATTATGGAAGATCCTGATTCGATTGAGAAATAATCTTCACTCGGTAAGATCTTTTATTTAAGGCATGAAATCTATAAGTGATAGTCAAAATGAAATCTTCACTCGGTAAGATCCTGATTCGATTGCTTCTCTTGTCAAGTTTGTCGCCGATTTTCAAGCTTTAACTCCATTATCTTCTTTTCCTTGTTCAAATCATATTTGACTTTAACCTTCCTTATTTGTATCCCTACAAAATATGAAAATAATCCAAACATATCTAGAATAAATTTCATTAGTTAATGTTAGTGTAAATCAAAATTAAACTAGCAAAATATATTATACAATATAATAAAAATTGATTCAAGATAATAAATGACGAAAATAAATAATTAAGACAATATGCATAACATATTTCTTAACAAATTAATTCAAGATATCTCATGGTTATCGATTTCAGGATCAATTACAAATTCATCAATGATTATTATCTCCTAATTCAGAGCACCTAAGTTTCACATCATATACAACGTATCAACCTCCCGGTTAAGTGGTACACGCATTTATTTATGCACTTTAAGTCTGTTAAAGTGATGATTTGTGATGTTTGCGTGTATAATGGATTGTATTTAGCTTGTTTTGATGTCTTTGGATTATTTGAGGTTTGTGGTTTTGTTTTGAGCTAAATAGGTGATTTAAGGCTAAGTATTTATATTCGGCCGGATGTACAACGAAGGAACGAAGTCCGGATGTCAAAAGTATGGAAAAAACGCAAGGAGACAAGAACAGAGTACCGCGACCGCGATACATTAGCGCAGCCGCGGCCAAAAAGGAGGAAAAATAACAAAATCTCTGGCCAAGTGGCGCGGCCGCGGCGTGTTGCTGGACCAAGAGCGGCCGCGGTCGCGACCTGTCTGCACGGTCGCAACCCAATAAGGTGGTTATTTAATCCTTGGGCCACAAGACTTCCGATTTAGAGCCCAAAATCAACCCAATTTGACTTCTTCTATAAAAGAGGACCCTTATGCTCGGAAATTAAAGACTTGGACATTACGAGAGAGCAAGATTGGGAGATTCCGAAGCGGACGAACAATCAAGATCGACAGTATTTGGGTTTTGCAGTCCTTAGTTATTTTTAATTATGTACTTTGAATTTAATTTGTCTTTTGTCACCGCCATGAGCGGCTAGTAGGTTATTTCAGTCCTTAGTCGAGTCGAACCCTAGTTTTATTATCTTGTGATATTTACAGTGATTGTTAATCGATTGATTCCTTAAAACGTTGTTATACTATTTGTTTATCCTTCAATGCTTATGTGTTTATGTGCTAGTTTGATCACCTAGGATTATAATTGCATAAGTAACGCTAGGTTATAATTGTAATCCGTAATTGTTACGAACCTATAGCCACTTAGTAGCGAATAGTGAGTGATATCGCTAGGGTAGTATATAGCTCGGTCTGAATGGGTCCGAGCTTACGAGGTCCACACCATGTCTATTCCATTATCCTAGTACTCTAGGCGTCCGGTTAATGGGATCCAGAGAGCTTGTTCTGAGATCACTCAACTGGATAGACTAACCAAAGAGCTTGTTTTGGTTAGTTATTCATAAGGGATAACGAGGTTAGCAGAGCTTGTTGCTAATCTCGGGGTAGGAGTTTTAAGGTTGAAATTGGTTAATAATTACATCTATCACAGGGTAGTAATAACTAGGGGGGAGATAAGATAGAGGCCTGGGATTCGTCATTTCATAAGTAGAACAATTTCATAATTATTTGCTTAAATTCTGTTTTGGTTCATTAGTTAATAAAGATCAAACTAAAAATTCCCCATTACTAGTATTAGGATTCATTTAAAACACTATAAGTCTTCCTGCTTCCTGTGGGATCGACCCTACTTATCACTTCTACAAGCTAGAAGGGTAGCTAGGTTTAACTAATTTAATCGCATCGCGACAGTGCGGTCAAATTTTGGCGCCGTTGCCGGGGAGCGGTGCAAGACTTTAAGTGTCTAGTTTTACTAGTTTCATATTTAGTCTAGTATTTTTTTTTTTTTTACTTTTGCATAAGTACTTGCGATAAACTTGAACTCACATAATCTTCTTTTTGTTTTAGCAGTGAATGATCACTCGTTCACGCCAAAATAAAGAATTGCTTTTCGATCCAGAGATAACTCGTAGAGACCGTATTTCTGAGAAGACAAGCAAGAGAAAATCGAGAGGAATTTGAAGCTTTGCCCTTTGCCACCGAGAATTCTTCCGATTCTGAACCTGAGCTAGATTCAATGGCAGCCGAAAGGACTATGAGGGAATTGGCCACCACTCGCACTACTCACCAGCCTCTCTGCATCACCTTCCCTGATCTAGGGGAGGATACCACTTTCGAACTCCAATCAGGGTTAATTCACCTATTGCCCTCCTTCCATGGGTTAGCAGGAGAAGACCCGCACAAAAATCTGAAGGAGTTCCACATTGTCTGTTCGAGCGTGAAGCCTACTAAAGTCACAGAAGAACAAATAAAGCTGCGTTCATTTCCTTTTTCTCTGAAAGATATGGCCCAGAATTGGCTCAATTACCTGCCCTCAGCATCTATAAAAACTTGGGAGGAAATGGAGACCCAGTTCTTGGAGAAGTACTTTCCTGCATCTAAGGCCACGAACATCCGGAAAGAAATCAGTGGAGCAATACACTGCCCGAAGAAACCTTGTATGAGTATTGGGAACGCTTTGAAAAACTGGTGACCAGATGCCCGAAACATCAGATCACAGAACAGCTACTCATCCAATACTTTTATGAAGGGCTGACGCAGTTAAATAGGAACATGTTAGACTCTGCCAGTGGGGGAGACCTATGTGATAAGACCCCGGCAGCTGCTAGAGCACTCATTTCGAAAATGGCTGCTAAGACTCAACAATTTGGGACAAGGGATGCCTCTACGCGGATAGTGAGAGAGGTAAACGATTTTCAAATGGATGCGAAGATTGATCAGCTTACTAAAATGGTTCAAAAAGCTGTTATGGGGGGAAGTTCAAATATCCGACCTTGCCGAATATGTGATACCACGGATCACACAACTGATAATTGTGAAGTTCTGGGTAATGAGTTTGAAGCACATGCCAATGTTGTCGGAATTGGAAACTTCCAAGGCAGGAAGTATGACCCCTACTCTCAGTCCTACAACCCAGGATGGAGGGATCATCCAAATTTCAGCTATGGTAATCAGCAAGGCCAGTCAAGTGGGCAAAACAGACCTCCACCACCTAAAGTATGTATTACACGAAGCAGCCAGCCGAACAAGCACCTGACTCATCCTTGGCTGATATTGTGAAGACTTTAGCAACAAATACTGTGCAATTTCAGAAGGATGCAACATCGAGCATCAAGAATCTCGAGACACAGATGAGCCAGATGGCAACTGCTATAAGTCGACTAGAGAACATGCAGAGTGGAAAACTGCCATCACAACCCAAAATAAACCCAAGAAATGTCAGTGCCATCACATTGAGGAGTGGTAATCAGCTTGGAGAGCTTAAGAAGCCCGAGCAAACATTGGAAGATGGTATAAACGAAATTCCGGGTGAAACTGCAAAAGACAGAGCCGCGGCCGCGCAAGTCAGCTTGACGACCCTGAAGATGAAATCTCTGTAGAAGTTGCGCGACCGCGGCATACCAGCGCGGCCGCGGCCCCTGTTCAGCCAAAAATCACTGATTCTGCATCAATTCCATTGCAACCACTCCCTTTTCCCAGTCGTATGATCAGAACTGCATGACCTGACAAAGAGAAGGAGATATTGGATGTGTTTCGCAAGGTTGACATCAACATTCCTTTGATCGATGCTATCAAGCAAATCCCCAAATACGTTAAGTTTTTAAAGGAGCTATGTACCAACAAGCGTAAACTTAAGGGGGACGAAAAGGTCCTGATGGGAGAAAACGTCTCAGCAATCTTCCAAAAGAAGACTCCACCTAAATGTAAGGGTCCAGGTATGTTTGTCATCCCATGTAGAATAGAAGGCACAAACATTGAACGTGCCATGCTAGACCTAGGAGCGTCCATTAATGTAATGCCAAGAGCAATATTTCATGAATTAAACCTAGGACCACTGAAACAAACTAGGATAGTAATTCAGTTAGCAGATCATAGTAACACGTACCCCGATGGTCTAATTGAAGATGTCTTAGTTGAAGTAGGTGAACTGGTATTTCCCGCTGACTTTTATGTTCTAGATATGCAAGGAGATTCTCCTCAACCTCCTCCAATTTTGTTAGGGCGGTCGTTCTTAAACACCGCTCAAGCAAAAATTGATGTCAGTGAGGGAACTTTAACTATGGAATTTGCTGGGCAACTTGTTAAGTTTAATATTTACGATGCTATGAGACACCCGGAGGATGTGAATTATGTTTTTTCTGTAAACGTAATTGACCTTCTTGTAGAGGAAGTTTTTCAGTTGACATGTAGGGAACCTTTGGAAATTGTGCTCACGCAGGACTTGGAGAAGGACACCTTCGAACTTAGGAAGGCCAATAAAGAGTTGGTCGAGCTCGTAGCGTCCCTCCAATCCCTTGAAACCGCCAAACCAAGGTATGAGCAAAAATTCGTTGATTTACCTGAAACTGATCAAAAGATACTGCCCTCTACAGTCGAAGCACCTAAATTAGAACTCAAGTCCTTGCCCGAGCATCTGAAATACGCTTATTTAGGAAAGAGTGGAACTCTGTCTGTCATCATCTCATCGAGACTAACCCCACAGCAGGAAGCAGCATTGATCGAAGTTCTAAAAGAACATAAGAGAGCAATTGGATGGACAATAGCCGATATTCAGGGGATCAGCCCCTCGCTGTGTATGCATAGAATACTCCTTGAAGAAGACTCCAAACCGAGTAGAGAACCACAAAGGCGATCGAATCCGCCAATGATGGAAGTGGTTAAGAAGGAGGTAATTAAGCTATTGAACGTAGGCATCATCTATCCAATATCCGACAGTAAGTACATCAGCCCCACACAGGTAGTGCCGAAAAAATCTGGAGTAACAGTCGTAGAAAACAAAGAGGGTGAGTTGGTCCTACTCGGTTACAAACTGGGTGGCGAGTTTGCATTGACTATCGCAAGTTGAATGCAATGACTCGAAAAGACCATTTTGCTTTACCGTTTATTGATCAAATGCTAGAAAGATTAGCAGGGCATTCATTTGACTGTTTTCTAGATGGTTTTTCAGGATACTTTCAAATCGCTATAGCGCTAGAGGATCAAGAAAAAACCACGTTCACGTGCCCTTTTGGAATGTTTGCTTGGAGAAGAATGCCATTCGGGTTGTGCAATGCCCCAGGGACATTCCAACGTTGTATGGTAAGTATATTTTCTGAGTATGTGGGTCACATAATAGAAGTCTTTATGGACGACTTTAGTGTGTACGGGGAAATATTTGAAAAAAGCCTTGAAAATCTGGTACTTATCTTAAAACGGTGTGTCGACACTAACCTTGTTTTGAACTGGGAGAAATGTCATTCTATGGTCGAACAAGGGATAGTTTTGGGTCATATTGTATCATCTAGGGGTATAGAAGTTGATAAGTCGAAGATTGATATTATTACCTCTTTGCCTTACCCCGCCAGTGTGCGGGAGATTCGCTCTTTCCTTGGTCATGCAGGTTTTTACAGGAGATTCATCAAGGATTTTTCAAGATCTCAGGACCTTTGTGCAAGCTATTACAAAAAGATGTAGAATTCGAGATGACCGACAAATGTAAGGCTGCCTTTAGTCAACTGAAAGAAGCACTTACCACACAGCTATCATTCAACCGCCGAATTGGGACCTCCCATTTGAAATCATGTGCGATGCAAGCGACTACGCGATAGGGGCGGTGTTAGGACAAAAGATGGGGAAAGCGTCACACGTGATTTACTACGCTTGCCGAAGACTAAACCTGGCCCAATCGAACTACACCACGACGGAGGAAGAGCTTTTAGCAATTGTTTTTGCTTTAGAGAAATTTCGTTCGTATTTATTGGGCACTAAAATCATTGTCTATTCTGATCATGCAGCTCTTAGATATTTACTATCAAAGAAGGAGGCAAAACCGAGGCTAATACGGTGGATCCTCCTCCTACAAGAGTTCGACATAGAAATCCGAGATAAGAAGGGAGCTGAGAATTCGGTAGCTGACCACTTGAGTCGGTTATCCCTACAAGAGAATGTACAACCACTGCAAGAAGAATTTCCCGACGAGCAATTACTTCAAGTTACACATATTCCTTACCCCACAACACTTCCCAATACACCATGGTACGCTGACTTAGTTAATTTTCTTGCATCTTGTTATTTGCGCGCTGACTATACTAAAGCAAGGAAAGATAAACTTAAAAGTGATGCTAAATACTTTGTTTGGGATGATCCATATCTATGGAAACATTGTGCGGATCAAGTAATTAGACGTTGTGTGCCTGAAGAAGAACATCACTCCATTTTATCTTTTTGTCATACATATGCTTGTGGGGGACACTTTGGGTCTAGGAGGACATCACATAAGGTTCTAGAGAGTGGGGTTTATTGGCCATCATTGTTTAGGGATGCATATTTGTTTTGTAAAACCTGTGATAATTGTCAAAGAACCGGGAACAACTCCCAGAGGAATGAAATGCCTCAAAACCCAATCATGATTTGTGAAATATTTGACACTTAGGGCATGGACTTTATGGGACCCTTCCCGTCATCTTTTGGAAACACATACATCTTATTAGCTGTCGATTATGTTTCCAAATGGGTGGAGGCTAAAGCCACCCGAACTAACGATTCTAAGGTTGTGCAGATTTTGTGAAGGCTAACATTTTTTCTAGGTTTGGAGTTCCAAAAGCCATAATCAGCGACAGGGGCACGCACTTCTGCAATCGAACCATTGAGGCATTGCTAAGGAAATACTGTGTTTTACACAAAGTTTCCACAGCATACCACCCCCAGACGAGTGGCCAAGCGGAGTCATCCAACCGGGAAATAAAAGCCATTCTAGAGAAAACCGTGCAACCTAACAGGAAAGATTGGAGTTTACGCCTTGATGATGCCCTGTGGGCATACCGAACGACATACAAAACTCCCATCGACATGTCTCCCTACCGACATAGTTTACCGGAAGCCCTGTCATTTGCCGATCGAACTTGAGCACAGGGCCTATTGGGCCATAAAAAGGCGCAACATGGACTTTGACACAACCGGCACACACCGGAAATTGCAACTTCAAGAGCTCGAGGAAATACAGAATGAGGCATTTGAGAATGCGCTCATTTACAAAGACAAGACAAAAGTGTTCCACAATTCTCGTATCACGCAAAAGAATTTTGTTGTGGGAGAAAAAGTGCTCTTATACCATTCGCGGTTAAAGTTGTTTCCTGGTTAGCTATGTTCTAGGTGGATAGGTCCATTTATTATTGCTAATGTTTTTCCCCATGGTGCAGTCGAAATAAAAAGTGAGAAAACGGGGAAAGTGTTTAAGGTTAATGGCCATCTACTTAAGCCATACTTCGAGAATTTTCGGCAGGTTCCCGAAGATTTAACTCAGGTCGAAGACCCCCCTCCAATCTGAGAAGTGCATCCGTCGAGCCAACGACGTTAACCAACAGCGCTTGTCGGCAGGCAACCCGATGTTTACAGTTATTATTATTTTTTTTTTTTGCTTTTATTATATTGCTTTTATAGTAGAGTTTTTTTTTTTTTTTTTTTTTCATGTTTTTCTTGTATTTCATGAGGTTCACAGGACCAGGAATGCCATAAAATCGAGACGGGGGTCAGAAAAATGGAGAAAATATGTCTAAGGCTCGAAACAGGGCCCTCGGTCGTGGTACATAAGCGCGGCCGCGGTCAAACTGCTCCAGAAACACCAGAATTGCTGGACACTCCGCTCGACCGCGGACTAGGTGCGGGACCGCGACAATTGAATCAAGCGCAGTCGCGGCTAAGCTGCTCGGCCGCGGCCTGTAGAACAGCAGGTTCTTCTCTTTCATTTTTCCTTCCCCCCCACCCCCCACCCCCCACCCCCCGCGAAAAACACACACTTTGCACACACATAATCATTCTTCCACCCACAAATCACTCTAATTCAACATTTATTCACACACACACACACCTCTAAACACGAACTAGTCCGATTACTTTCGGATTTTCACCACGTTTTTGGGCAAGTCGATTTGGGCGCGAAACGCAAATTTGAATTTTCCTCGACTAAACTCATCCGTTACGTGAAGCTAACCTTTCCCTTTGTATTTCATCTTCAATCAAATTATTGTGAATGCTAGGGGGTAAAATTCGTTTGTTGTTGCTAGTTGGAGTTGAATATATATGTTTATGCATTGTGTCGATAAATTAGCTCCAATTGACGGTTCTAGACGAGTCATTCATAGGGTTAGTCGTAAATTTGGTGTGTTGTTGTTATGGGCTGTTTGATTGTGGTAAAGATAACACGATTGGGAGTGGTCCTTCTTTGTGACATTTTGTCAAATACCTTGCTTGCATCATTTTAAATAGCTTGTACTACAACCTTTTGAAGTCTTATTCCGAATTATGAATGAATTAGGATAATACATAACATGCTCCAGTTGCATCGTCGTTTACGTATGCTCATCCTAGTTGTATCATGTTCGTGCATGCCACCTTGGTTCAAAATTGTAGTATGACAGGCTCTATTCAAATTCTTTGGTGTTTTTCATACTACATGGATACTTATGGGTCGTTGGTGTAGGTACCTATTATCATGCCTCCTCGTCCTAGTCGTAGACAAGCTAAGGGCAACCAGCCAATGGTCGAAGAGCCACCTGTGGAGACCCCCGGTGCTACCGTCTGACCCTACTGACAGCCGACACTTCGGCTTTATTTTGACAAAGGACTCCCACAAAGAGCGGTTCAAGAAACTGTACAACAGACCGATCATGGCTACTCGGTACGGTCGAGACCATCTCCTCAATGACATGGGCATATATGATAATGTGACCTCCCTTTTGGATTCCGCCGGGCTTCGGGGGGTCATGCAACCCCAGCTGACATACAAGGGGCTGATCCTCGAATTTTTGAGCACTCTCGAGATCATTATGGATCCCAACAAGTGTGGGAATGTGCCCGGCATCATCACATTTCAACTAGGGAGACAATCTTTCACCAAGACAATGGAAGAACTATCCAAGATTTATAAGATGCCATATGCCAAGGTCCCTCCTTGTCCCGCTACTTTTGATGTGAACGCCTTCTGGGGGCAATTCACCATTGCCCCAGGCCTTGTTGATGCCCAACCCTTTTCTGCCAAGAACTCTTGGATTCACAGCCCCGTGATCCGGTATATTCAGAAGCTCCTCAGCCTTACTATTTTTGCGAGGAAAGAAACAGGGGCCGCCCGACACAATGAGTTGAAGTTGTTATGGCATATGCTTATCAAGAAGAAGGTAGCGGTAGCCGAGTTTATGATTGAGCATTTTGAGCAAGTGGTGCTCAAACACCGAGATAACATATACGTGGGAGGTCTTATTACTCCGATAGTCGTTGATTGTGGCATTCCGGTGATTGACTTAACACCAGTGACCACTCAGTTCCTTCTTACTTGGGAGGATTTAGAGAAGATGCGAGTGGTAACCTTGGGCTACAAGGAAGAGGTGGCCCGAACGCCATCCAACAAGACAGTCCCATATGTCATACAAAATGTGGGACCAGTCCTCCGCCTACCGAATCCTGGGCTCACTAAGGTGACGAGTATCCACAATACTCGGAACTTAGCTTTGGCATCTCCAGCTCACTTGGCTGAATCTCGACAGCCTGACGACACTGACCTGCAGTGGTACCAAGTGGCTCGAGTTCAAGCTACACATCAGCCGGATGTTGACACCACTCAGGGTCAAGAGGACCCAGCTGAAGGAAGCAGTCATCGCCGGCCTAAGACAAAGAGGCCCGCTGTAGTCATACAGTCACAGTGGGAATTTCAGGAGCATATGGAAGGGCTCGTTACCTCACTCAGGGATGACTTAGCCCTTTATAGAGGAGAGAGCCAATCGGGTCATCAGGATATCATGGCAGCTTTCCACGCTAGCCAAGCCCGTGAGACTGCATGGCATCATACAGTCGAGAGCCGATGGCAGGTAGAGGATGACCATTGGCAGGCCATGGAGAGCCGATGGAAGGTAGAGGATGATCGTTGGCAGGCCACGGAAAACCAATGGCAGACGGAGGATGACCGCTGGACACATATGCAGACATGGTAGGAGCAACAACAAGAATGGCAGAGACAGCAAGAAGCTCAGTGGAAATTTATGCAGTCCTTTTGCGGACAAGGGGGTCATCCACCTCCGCCGCCGCCTCAGTAGAGCATTGTAAGTACGTACCAAGCCGCACCACTCTTTCTTCCCTCAAACTTTGGTTTTCAACCAAGTTTGGGGGAGGGGGGTGTGAAGTGGGGTGACTTGGCAGCGTTTCTAGTTTGCTTCCATTTTTCATTTTATTATGCATTGTTGTTGGGCCTGTGAGCCATTAGTTGAGGATTGGGCCTATGTGCCATTGATAGTGTGTTGGGCCTGTGAGCCGTAGTTATGTGTTTTATTATTTTATTTTGTGGAGTCTTATGTTTTATTGTTTTTATTTTTGTTGAGTCTTGATCGAGTCTAGAAAAGGAAAGGAAAATTGAATTGTGCTGTTAAGAAAAACGATGTACACATTAAGGCGATAACAAGTTGGCAATGAGTTAATGGTATTTTTTTTGTTAAAAACTTGGTTACAATAGCACACGATAGAGCATGACGGGTAATGGAGATGAAATTGAGCTGTGAATTGAAACATTGATCAATAATTGCCCTGTGAGGAATTTGAGCCTATTTTGTATCTCCATTCTTGGAGTAATTTGTATAAATTCTTTCGGTGTGATTTTCATTGGTTATGTGCAAACAGACCCTAGAACTTGCTTTGCATGTCTGTCGTTAATAAGTTGATGTGTGTTGTGACTTAGAAAATGATCTTAGACATTTCTTGATTTTAGCCTATTTTAGAGCCTCAAAATAATTACCCTTTTTGACCGAAATTTTGAAAAAGAAATTTTCCGTAGTTAGCCCGTTTGAGCCGTGAGCCTGTCATTTGTTAGCCGAATATTACAAGCCGAACATCTTTCAAATTAGCCTTTGACCTTATTGGACTAATCTAGTTAAGAGGGAGGCGGAAGGAGAGGTAGTCGGGGATGTTATTCGGGTTACTATGGGCCCAAAAAGGGGTTAAATCAGCAAAACTCTTATTCATTCTTTCATCTCCTCGTCCCCCATTTACCCGAATCCCTCTCTTCCACACCTTCAAATTCGTTTGTCAAACTCTATATATCATCAAATAATCACACAAAATTACACACCCACATCATATTACTACGATTTCTTTAATCAATTCTTGGAAAAAAGGGGCAAAATTGGGAAAACACCCATACCTAGGGCAACTCCGAAAATCATCCTCGGCTAAATTTCTTCAGGTAGAATGGCTTAACTTGAACTCTTGTTACTTATGATGTGTAGTTCTTGTTTCAATTTGATAGAAGTTTGGTTGAATTCGTTGATTATTACTTGTTAACTTGTAGTGCAATTAGTTAAAAAAACGGTTGGGTTGTTGTCTTGAGATTTTGTTTTTGCATGTTGATCATATAATCGAGTATTTAACATTGTGGGGGACATGTGTAATGCAACAATAGTTCAAATAACATTCATTGAGGGATTTTATTGAACATGTTATGTGCACTTGATACGTTGAGTATATGCTAGTTATTACTTGCGCTTAATTTATTTTTATGTTAATCAAAGAGAATTGAGAGGGACACTACTTTATATTGGCATTGATAAATGTGATATTGGTTGAATGTCTCTCATATTTGTTGGATTGCTACAATGTGATGGTTAACATACTATAGGGGTTGAGTTAAAGTGAATAAGCTAGTGATTAAGTTGTTGTTTTTGTGTGGGAAACAATACTCATTTCAGAAAAGCTTTTGTAGGATTTTACATGTCTCCAAAAGGGAGAAAAAAACAAAAGGTAGCTGGCGAAGGGTCATTAGCTCAACAAGAGTGGGGTCCCACTAATTGGCAGTATTATGGATTCCGACTATCTAAGCAGGAATATAAGTATCGGTGGAAGACTTTGATCACACGAAAATTGAAGCCCACACGACACTCTCATCATCACACAAAAGGCCTCATGGGCTTTGAAGATAATCTTTGGAAGCTAATACAGAGTGTCAGTTGGGGAAAATTGTTGGGAAGTAAATGGCCGACGTACATGTCCATTATTTTGGAGTTCCTAAGTACTTCGGAACTTCACCCTACCCGGCCCTTGACACTAGGCCTGGGAGCATGACGTATAGACTACACAATAAGACATACACACTCACGAGAGTCAAACTGAATGCTATCTATGATTTGCCTAGTACGGGAGATGACTCCCATCTTCAGGAGTATGATGAGGAAATTTTTTGGAACCAGATGGTAGAGGTTCCCAGGTTAGTGGAGCATATGGCCTGCAACCTCCCGTAAAAAGGCTTCATGGATTAAAAGCACAGTCCTCGATACTTATGGGTTCGGTCCATGGATTTTCCTTCCTTTTCTTTTGTCGCATTTCGCTCAAAGGGTTTAACGGAGATAGTGCATCAAGCTGTTCATAGGTTGATTGCCTTAACAATGTTTGCCCGTCCTGAGACAGGGACCTGCAGTCAGCTGTAAATCTTCTTCCTATGGTGTGCAGTTGCAGGACACAAGATTAACATTGGTTCAATTTTGATGGAGCAATTCGAGAATGTAATTTCTCGATATTCTGGCAAAATCTCGATCGGGGGACTTATCACCCCAATCGCCATGCATTTCAAGCTGACCATTGATAAGACTGACTTAATTCTGGGAGATATAAATCTGATGATGTCTGATGTAAAAAATATGAAGATGGTCATATGGAGTGACAAGTCCAATGTGAATGTGCGCAAAACAGCGAAGGGTTTTTCGCACTTGACCACCCGAGTTCACTGATATATTGCGGTTTGAAGACTTTATTTGAAGTTAATATCTGACACCCATCTTCAGTATACTAGGCAGCCAACATGGACGAATACATGACATATCAAGCTAGTCACACTCCGGGAAGAGCAGGAGGGATTGTGACGGAGGATGAGCCCGAAAGCTCTAGGCTAGGTGGAAGAAGAAGAGCACAACGAGCTCCGAGGCAAGCTGCTTCACAAACTGATATATCACACCTCATTGCTTCGTTCACCGAATCGATGAATCTTATGAGGGATGCGCAACAACAGCGTGACGACCAAGACAATGCATGGAGGCAGAGGCAGGAGCAATGCTGGACTCAAGAGGATGAGAGATGGGAGCAAATGCATCAATGGCAGTTCCAACAAGACCAAATGTGGGAGATAGAGACTCGATGGCAGCAACAAAATGATCAGTGATGGGATCACATGTCCCAATACTGGAGCCAAAGAGGTTATGAACCCCCTCCGACACCGCAGTAGCCACATATTATAAGTAAGCACTAAGGCGTACCACTTTCTCCCACAAACCTTGCTCTTCGACCAAGTTTTGGGGAGGGGGTGTATGTGGACATCTTTGCTGCTTTTTCTTTATGTTTTATTATTACCAGTTGTATGTGCTATTATTTCGTGGTTGTTTTGGTTTTGTCATATTTAAATTGTTAAGTGGTTGCTTTAATGTACTCGAATCATTGAAGGCACTGTGAGCCCATTTGTTATATTTCTTGAATTATAGAAGGGTATGTGCTTAAACTGAGAAAAAGAATCTGTGAACCCGTTTGCTGCATTATCGTATTGTGTTAGTTTAGGTTATTTTTATGTTTTTATTTTTACATTTAGTTTAATTATTTATTGCTTTTATGTGTTAGTTTATATTTTTGTTGAGTCTAGTGAGCTAGCAACCGAGATTTTGTGATCTTGAAGAATGAAAAGTTAAAAAAATGGTTGATAGATTGCCAATGATGAGATGGTTTTAGAAAAATCTTTTTATGGCACAAACAAGAGCATGATAGACATATTGAGATGAAATTAAGCTTGAACTTTGAATAATTATCAATAAAGCCTGTGACATTTGAGCTTTAATTGTACTTCCATTATTAGAGTAATTTATTTTCTTTCGGTGTGATCTATTGGTCATAATTTCACGTTGTCTCTAGAACTTGCCTTGAGCCTGTTTATGAATTGTGTCAAGTACACGTTGTGACTTAGAAAATGATTTTAGGCGTTCTTTTCTTTGAGCCTATTTGTGAGCCTTAAATTGATCTTTTTACCTTGAAACATAATCCTTAGTCACCCACTTTGAACTTTAAGCTTTATTTTTCTTAGCCATACATTACAAGCCTTATACTACTCTTTTGGCCTTTGGCCCTTTTAATTGGACTATTTGAGGAAGAGAGATGTGGATTGGAAGGTAGAATGGATAAAGGCATAAAGAATGAAATGGATGATTGGGACAAATTGGTGAAACAATATATTGTTATAGGTAAAAGAAGAGGAAAACGTGACTCCATCTAGTTATTTATTATGTATTTTCATTAAAAAATAAAAATAAATCAGAAAAAAAAAAAAGGAATCAAAGTTTAGGAGGGGGTTAATTCAAAAAAGTGCTTAATATGCCTAGGTGTTTGAAAGATAGTAGTCCAAATGTGGTACTCGAATATGTTAGGCATTTGAAGCAATTAGTTGGTGAAGTGAATCGAAAAGTACTTTTGAGGGGTGAAGAAACCATATTGTATGGTTTTCTTAAGAATTTAAGAGTGGGGGATAGAGTGAACATTGTTGAGGGGTAGTTGGGTTAGGAATAACTTGATTAGTTTAATAATAAGTCACTTTTATCCAAATCTATCCCACCTTACCTTAAGCTTACAATACAACTAATAATAAAGATCTTGTTGATTCTTTGTTCAAACGTGTCGAGTACAAAAGTCTAAGTTAGGCAATAGCCAAGCCTATGGTAGATGGTGCATATGGTCCAATGTGAGTGTAAACACGTCCTGTTTTATACACTTGAGAGATGAGTGATACACTTTACCGATGAGGATCATATATTTAAAGGCATCTGTCTCGAAAGCAGTTGATTTACTGCCATGTCGTAAATGCTCGAGTTTCTATGTTGCCTATTATTTTGGAAAAAATGAAGACTAAGACTAGATTCGTCATCTAATCGCCCTATATGCCTAAATTCTTATTCTTTTTCTGTTTTTATTGTTCGAGGATGAACAATGGATTAAGTTTGCGGATTTTGATACACATAGTGTATGCATGCATTTTTAGGTCGATTTAGAAGATGATTTTATAGCATTTGCATGCATAATTGGTCGATTTGTGCTTATATTAGTTATATTATCTCAGATGACATGTTTGTGCTTGTTTTAAGTTTCATTTAGGTGATCTCATGTCAAAAATTCCTTTTGGACGAAGTTTGGAGATGAAACGAGCAAAGATAGTGGGAATAAACAAAGAAAAAAGAAAATTTACTCAAATGACCAACTCAGTCGAGTCCATATTTGGACTCGGTCAAGTCAATACTTCGAATAGAAGCAAGGTTTTTGCTTGAGAGAACTAAAGCGGTCAAGTTCCTTATAGGACTCGGTTGAGTCAGAGTTTCATAAATTTGCATGAAGTTGGTCTTGACCAACAACTCGGTCGAGTTACATTAATGAATCGGGCGAGTCAAAGTTTCAAGTTTTAGAAGACAATTGGATATGAAGATCGACTCAATCGAGTCAAGGAGTGAGTCGGATCAGACGAGTTGAAGAGTCAAATTTTATATGAAAAGAGTGATTTAGCTGACTCGATCGAGTCATTTAGCTGACTCGGTCGAGTCAGTTAGGGCGGTTCACGCGTTTTGTACACGTTATGACCTATTTTCGCCCCATTTCAATCCCAATCAATCTCGAAACTATAAATACAAGCTCCCAAGTTCAAGAAAGATAAATTTTGATTATTAAAAAAGCACTTTGGAGTCGAGGATCGAAGAACAAGGAACGAAGAGATGAAGATCAGGATCAAGACTTTGGGTTTTATTTCTTTTTGTTATGTGTTATTGATCGACTATGTTTGCCTATGAATTATGTTGGTTTTTAGCTTTAGATATGAGTAACTAATCATCTTGTGTTCTAGAGTTAGAAAGTAGGTTACGTATTAATTATGTTTGATTTTATTCGTTTAAATTCTAGAGTCCAGTTTTATCATTTATCTACGTGTTTGTTTTCTTTATATGGTTTTGTCGAATTGATCACTTGATATTTTATCTAAAAAATTTAACGATTTACCGTCAGAGAAGAGAGGGTGGTTAATAGACTTACAACACATAGCGTAAATACCAATATTCGTTCGAGAGAGTGATGTGTTTATGTAGGCATTAGTCTAGGTACTTTTGGGAGTCTTTAGGTGATAGTTAGCCCGAGAGGGTAATTATCTCTAATTGATCTAGAGATTAGCATCATCCGAGAGGAGGGTTAATCAACAGTTGTATCGTTTAAGAAACAATAGGATTGGTTTAAAATTCTAGAATTTAGGATAATCAAACATAGGAAATCGCAATTGAAATTGAAACCCTAGAATATGTCTTAATCGCATTTGAATCTTCCCTTGTTATTTGTTTTCTTGTTTGCAAAGTAATTAATAGTTAAATTCATTATTTTTTTTGCATTTTAGGTTTTTAGAATATTATAAATCAAATCATTTAGTCAAGTGTCTAGATAGGGTAGAATTATTAGGATTAGGATATAAACTAAACATAGGAAACAATTTTAGTGGGATCGACCTTATTTGCCACTAGATACACTTGCATCGTGCACTTGCGGTTACTAGGTTAGAATTTAGTGCATCAGACATAAGTCAGAATATTGCACAAGGGGTTGAAATTTACAACTTTAGCAACTCTGTCATTATCAGTAAAAAGTGATGCTGACTTTGGAACCACGTACTTCTTTTCATTCTCCATCTCTGGATGTTTCTATATAGATTAGACTGTCCTGCAATAATCTTTTGCCAGAGATATACGTACATCATCTATTTATAGTAGGTCTAATTTGATTCAATCAGCAATGGGCGACGGATAGATCCAAGCTCTACAGTAGCTGCATTGGTGTCCATCACAGATCCTCAATTAACTTGTGAAAAAATAGATAACCTACGCTCTGGTGCTAATTGGATAAAAAGGTATATTCTAAATACGTCTTATCCGATGTTCATACAAGATAGTAGAACATAGATAACACAGTGAATAGTACTATTAGAGTGCGCTCTACAGTGTTTTAGACCAGATGTAAGAACATTAAAAGTAAATTAATAAATGTATTGAAATAAAGTAAATAAACAAAATAGACAACGGACGCAAATTTGTTTGAGATTTTACGGAGGGGAAACTTCCCCCTCATAAATTTATTATTAGAACAAGTGTTGCAATCCCTTATATGATATAAGTTAGGACTCGATGAATTAAATTACCAAGATTAGGACTCCCTCCTTCTACCAACCAAACTTTATCACACACTTCTTACAACTTTATCTGCCCACCCAATTCCTTGAATGAATTTTGCACTTAGCATCCCTCCTCGTACTCACAAAGTCTCCCAACTTGTGACAAATTCGTACCTCCCTGCAAAACTCAAATTACAACAGCTTATGTGTCAATAAAAGAAAAGAATAATGAAATGCTCAAGTATATATAGACTCTAAATACTTGTGGGTCAAATATGTTCGAATCTTGGCTCAATCTATATTGAATCTGGTCATATAATCCTTTGTTCGTCGTTCTTCATGTCTTCAATTTACTATTAGATATGAAAAGTAATCACATATGTATCTTGCATTAGATCTTTGTGAATCTTAATTCCTTCACAAGCACATATTATTGGGCGTTCAAACATCCCGGTATAGACAGTATATCTTTGCAAGATTGTTGAAAGACAATTATCAAAGATCTTGATCCGATTGGGGAATCTTCTTCACTCGGTAAGATCTTTTATTTAAGGCATGAATCGGTTGCATTTGTCATCCAATTGGTCGCCAATTTTCAAGCTTTAATTCCAAGATCTCATTTCCTTATTCAAGCTCATGTTTGACTTTTATTTTCCTTATTTATATCCCTACAAAATAAGAAAACAAACTCAAAGTTATCTAGAAGAGACTTCATTAGTTAATGTTAATAATAAAACAGAATAAGCAACTAAGCATAGTTACTATAAATCTAAATAAAAACTAACATAATATATCATACAATATAATATAAATTAATTCAAGACAATTTTCAATAAATGACAATAATTAAGATAATATGCAAAACATATTTCTTAGCACTACTATCAATAAAAAGACTTTTTATAGGTCAAGTTTGACCTTTTTTACAATTAATTTTGGCCTGAACATATTTAAAGTCGTACTACAGAAATCTATATATAGAAAAATATTAGTTTCACAAAGCGTAGCATATACAAATGAGTAACTATAACAATTAAAATATATAAGTGATATATCTTATGCTATGTAATATTCATAATATTATATTTTCTGATGTTGGGTATATTATATATAATATATGGTATTGTTTATATGCATATTGGGCTTAGAATGCGTTATTTAAAGCTCAAGATTGACACAATTGAGTAATAAGGCCCTGGAAATATATATTTTGTAATTTTCATAATCCATATTATATATGATATTTTGTTCATTTTGGTGCACTGCAGATATTAATGCTTCTTACCACTCATTGTTTGTTTATCACTTAGGGAGACTGCATGGCTCGTACACATCACTCGTTACAACTAGCTATGGGCAAGAATATCTTAGACTACTCAATAGGAGCCTATGATATAACCTAAATCGAGCAAGTGTAGACTTCCCTATTTACTAAGTGACTGAGACATACTGATACTTGACCAGGTTATGTTTTGAATGCTTAGTTACTAGTGTTTATTATTAATTTTTTCCGAACACATTGCTTTATTAGAAACTTAAATCTATTTTCTTAAAAAACCCATTGCATCAAGTAAAGTTTAGTGTTTGTTTGTTTGGGATTGGGCACAACCAGTTGTGGTTACCCCAACCCCGTATGGTGCTTGTTTACAGTGGTTATGCCACAACCCTCATCTACAACCAGTTGTGGCATCTAAAAGCTGCAAACTACTCTCTCTCTCTCTCTCTCTCTCTCTCTCTCTCTCTCCCCCCTCCCTTGTCACAATCATTTACTGGACAAATACTTATGCATCTCTTCCCATCTACAGACTAGCCTCCCTTGTCACACTTCATTTTTTATTTCATTTTTATTCCCCATACCCTACTTACTGCAACAAGTTGATGAAAATTAATTATCCCACACTACCAAACACTTGTTTGAATTTGGCCTTTGAGAAGTTAAGTATTGGTTTAACTTTGTTTAAGTTTTAAGTAGTGATATACTTGATTTAGTAAGAATCAAGTTGTGGATTGCAAATCCTTATATTGTTTATCAAAATATCATGTATTGACCTTCTCAAATCCAAATTGGGATGAGTGAGAAATTAATGCATAAACCACTAAATATATGAAGACTAAGAGTAAGAGTCCTTGAAAGAGTAAGAGTTCATGATGTGAGTTCTAACTTATTTGTTAGAAGACTACATAGAGGTGTTTAATAATTACGCTTGCGGGTGGGCAAATGAGCATCACACGGGTACGTATGTGTGCATGCTCGACTCAGCTCAATGATGGTTAAGTTTTGCCACTCAGGTTTGACCCGATTGACAGGTCTCAAGTGACCATTTGATTACCCACATGTAAACTCCAAGAGGTGTAACTCCTTAAAGTTAATGGACATCATGAATGAATGTCATAAAACTAGCGTTAAGGTTGCAATTAAAGCCACATTTATTGTGGAGGATGAAAAACCAAGGGACGCTTGGCGGCGACTCTTTCAATACTTATGTCATTATGTTGCAATTAGTATTGCAATTATGTTGCAATAAGTACCCACTAATTGGAAACGCCTATATATAGGATAGTCATTTAAATTTTGCATAAAGTAGAAGATAGAAAAAAGATAGATACATAACGTCATTGATACACGTTAATTATACATGTACTTAGGTCGATTTAGGATCATATTTTATATCATTTACGTGCATATTTGACCGGCATTTATTTATATTAATAATATTTGGGTCATTTGACGTGCTTCGACTTGTTTTGAAGTTAATTAGGTATTTTTATTCCATTTGGATGAAGTTCGAAGAGGAAACAAGTCAAATAGGGTTAAAACAGATGAAAAGGGAGTTAAAGGAGTCAAAGGGCTAACACGGCCGCGTCAATAACCAACACGGCCGCGTCAGAAGTGAGCCAAAACTGAAGTTTTCTGTCAGCTTGACACACCTCTAGTATTTTGGTCATATCTTGAGATCTAAAACTCCGATTGAGGTGCAATTAGTGGCGTTAGAAAGCTGATTCAAAGGGCTACAACTTTGCCTGAAATATACAAATCCCAACAATAACCGGAAGACCCTAAAAATGGCTTAGAAGTCAGACTTGAAAATCTGCCTGAGCGAAACCGACGCGGCCGCGTCACAAGGCCAACACGGCCGTGTCAGAAAGGCTTTCCTACGATAATTTCCTAATTTTAATAGGATTTTGATCCTATCTTCCCAAAGATTCGTCCCCAACTCTATAAAAAGGACCCCAAGCTCTAGGAATCAGAGAGAAAACATCAGAGAACATCAATTACATCATCATTCTACCTAGAAGAAGTCTGGGAGGACAAAGACGACGAAGATCATCGAGACGGATTCATCCGGGTTTAGTCGTTCTTTCCTAGTTTAATCTTTTACAATGTTTTTTGTAGACTTTTGTATTGGATTATTGCTAGGCATGAGTAGCTAAGCTATTTGTGTCCTAGGGATAGAAAGTAGGGATTATTATGACAATATTTTGATTTATTGATTCCGTTCTTTACGTGTTTATCTCTATGTTTGTGCTTATAACTGAATTTAGCTTGATCACCTAGATTTAGTAATTTAGTTTAGTAATTCTGCTTCGAGAGAAGGGAATCGTTATCAGACTTAGAACATAGAGCGCAGTTGTCTATGACTGTGTAGGCCGTGGCTTAGGATCGTTTGGGAGTTATTAGGTTTAATTGACTTGAGAGGGTAATTAGCTTAATTAATCAACGGTTTAATCGCTTCGAGAGAAGGGTTAGATTATTGTCGTGTCGCCTAATAAACACTAGAATTGGTAAATCTATAGGTTAATCATGTTCAGCATTGAAGTAATATCCTGAAATCGAGGCCCTAGGATACCCTTTCTCAATGATTGTTAGTTCTTTTTGTTTGCCAAGTCATAAGTTACATAGTTATTTGTTAAATTCCTCAGTTTTGTTTAAATCAACCTTTTACAACTTAGTATCTAGTTAGGACATTCCTAGAGTATTGAGGTATTGAACTACCTAAAACTATTCCTTGTGGGATCGACCTTGATAATCGTTACTACACCTACATCCATACACTTGCGGAACACTAGGTTAGAAACTGACGTGTCAATCATCCATGCTCAGTTTCTGAAACACTTTCTAGTTCGCTAGAGCTCAAAGGTTTGGAGTGCTTCTACCTTGAAGACATCAGCCGTTGTATCTTGGAGACATTATGCCAGTAGCCGTGAGCACCTGGGCAGGGTATATTTGTCTAGCAGAAAGAGTCCTAGACCTGCATCGGCTGCCCTTGTACTAACTTGTGTTTTGTAGGTTATGGAGATCTTTTTTTGCCGGTTATGTGGAGTGCAACATGATAGGCCTAATTTCTAACCCCAAAATACCGCAAGTGTACGAGTGTAGATGTGTATAGGATAAGTCAAGGTCGATCTACAGGGAATGGGTTAACGAAGTTCGATACCCTAATTATCTAGGATTATCCTAACTAGATACTCAAATTGAGAATGATTTGATTAAACTAAACTGCATATACTAGTAAACCAAATCACTTAACAAACAAGAAGATGCAATCAATGAGGATGTATCCTAGGATTTCAATTTCAGGAATTACGCTAATGATGACTAATTATTAATTTATAAACTTCTAAACCAATTCTATTATCTATTAGGCGCACTTAATTAACCTAACCTTTCTCTCGAAGTGAATAAGTCGTAGATTGATTAAGATAATTACTCTCTCGAGTAAATTATCCTAACAACTCCTAACAGCCCCTTAACCTTTTGCCTACACGATCATAGACAATCGTGCTATGTGTTGTCGTCTATTAAAAATTTCCTTCTCTCGAAGCGGAATCGCTAAAAAAGTAAATTAAACCTAATTGGCCAGATTAAATTCAATTATAGGGATTAAATCAAACACATAGATAGATAATGTAAACTGGAGTCTATAAACTAAACAATTAAATCAACATTGTTGTAAAACCTTACTTTCTCATCCTAGGACACGAGTAGTTTAGCTACTCATGTCTACTAACAAATCAAAACAAGAATTCAACGAAAAAAATTGTCAAAAAATTAAAATATACAAGGAATAATTAAACCCGATTATTGGCTCGTCGATCTTCGTGTTCTCGCTCTCACACTTCCACTTCGATGTAAAAGTATGAAAAAATATGGTGTAATTTGATTCTCTATGATAAAACTCGAGATTGGGGTCCTTTTTATAGAGTTGGGGGATGAATCTTTAGGAATATAGGATCAAAATCCTACTAAAATTAGGAAATCTTCGTAGAATAGGATTTCTGACGCGATCGAGTCGTGTTTTGACGCGATCGTGTCGAGATGCGGCCAGGAAAGTTTTTAGGTCTGACTTCCAAGCCATTTTTTAGGGTCTTTCGGTCATTTTTGGGATTTTTCCCTTCAGGCAAAGTTGTAGCCGTTTGAATCCGCTTTCTAACATCACCAATTGCACCTCAATCGGAGTTGTAGATCTCAAGATAAGGCCAAAATACTAGAGGTGTGCCAAGCTAATAGAAAACTCCACTTTTGGGGAACTTTCTGAAGCAAGCAAGTCAATTATTGATGCGACGGCGTCACATGCTTCTGGATTTTCCATGTTTCTAAGCCACTTTTGACGCGGCCGCGACCATAGACGCGGCCGTGGTCGACCTTTTTGCTCTTTTAACTTCTTTTTCGTCCGATTTTTTACCATATTTGATTTGTTTCTTCTCCGAATTTCGTCCAAAATGGAATAAATTCTCCTAATTAACTCCAAATTAAGTCAAAACACGTGAAATAACCCAATATAATACATATAAACAAATTCCGGCCAAATATGCATACAAATGTTACGAAATAATCACTTAAATCGACCTAAATGCATGCATACACAACGTGTATCAAAACCCCCCAAACTTAAACTATTGTTCGTCCCGAACAACATACAAATAAACTAAGCAACACAGTATGTTCAAGCATATGCGATAACGCAAAAATCAACTACTTTCAAGACTTTGAACTTTCAAATTCATTCGATCCTCACCAGTAAGTGTTTCTCTCATCTCTTAAGTGTTTAGATTTAAACATGTTTTCCCTCAAATTGAACTACATGCAAAGCCTACCATATGCCTGCCAATCGTCTAAACTAGACTTCGTACTTTGATATGTGTGATAGAGGATCAAAAATGTCTTTTTATTTTGGTTGTAATATAAGCTTAAGGTCAGGTGGGATATGTTTGGATAAAGTGACTATTTCTGGACTAATCAAGTTATTTCCTAAGCCGACTACCCCTCAATACAATCACTCAATCTCACTCTCAAATTTCAGCAAATCACTTCTTACAGTGACCTCTTCACCTTCGAAAACCTTACAACTTACGTGCTTCTTTATTTTCATGGGTACCTTCTATTCAATTCAACAACTAAATACTTTATTTTCTAGCCTCTCCTCAAAATTATGAATACAAACTCTTTCTTTTCTTTTTCCAATTTTTTTCTTCTTTTTTTTTTCTTTTCGAATTAGGAGAGGCTATTCTTCTTATCTTTTGACCTATCTTTCTTTCATTCCCTTCATCGTTTGACTATCCACTAGTTTCCCTTTTCTTTCCCAAAATATTTGTCCAACTACATTCCAATCCTCCTACCTCTTATTTGATTAATCCAGTTAAGGCCAAAGGTTCAAATCGAAAGATTTTGGCTTGCAATGTTAGGCTATAAATAACAGTCTATTAAGCTCAAATGGGTTAACTAGGGATAAATTATTTACTTCTGGTACAAAAGGATATCTTTTCAAGGCTAAAAAAATAGGCTAAAACAAGAAATGCCTAAAATCATTTCCTAAGTCATAACACATACTTGACACATTCATAGTAAAGACTCGACGCAAGTTCTAGAGACTAGTACACATATTCGATAAAAATCACACCGAAAGAAATCATATTACTCCAAAAATAGGAGTACAAATAGGCTCAAATTCTCAAAAGGTTAAATTTTGATCAAATTTTCTTAGTTCAAGCTCAATTTTGTCTTAGATTACCTCTCATGCTCTACTGTGTGCTAAATTATCAATGTTTTACTCAAAATCACTTCATCATTAACACATCATCGTCAGTCATTTCCCTAAGTTTTTCTTTTTTTCAAGACTCAACCAACTACTTGGGTTCATTACTTCTTGACTCCAATAACCAAATAAATAACTAAAAAAAAAAAAACTTCTACGACCAACATGACTAGCATACAAAGAACACAAAAATGGGCTCACAGACCCAATGACTAAATCACAAAAATGCCAACACAAAACGAGCACATAGGCTCCTCAAAGCACAAAATAAATAACTAACTGAGCAAAAGAGATCAAGCAAATAATGCGTAACTTCAAAAATGTAAACAGCGGCCAAGTCATCCCACTATTCATCCCCTCCCAAAACTTGGTCAAAGGCCAAGTTTGTGGGAAAAGAGTGGTACGACTAGGTGCTCGACTCACAGATTATTGCGGCGGTGGTGGTTGGAATTCGTGTTGGCTCCAAAATCAGGCCATCGCATCCCAACTACGATCCTGCTCTTGTCTCCAAGCTCGTTCCTCATCACCTTGTGCTATGATTGCATTAGCTTTTCTTGGAGTCATTTTAGTGAACCTAATGCACATCAACACAACGCAACTTCAAAAATCAACAATGATGGATACATAAAGATTAACTCAAACAATCATATTGTCGTTCTTGAAACATAAATTGCCATTAGTGCTCAGTGAAAGTTAAGTTAATCATCGGTTTATAACATAGATATCACTTAGCAACTTCACACACTTTGTAGCTCAACTAATCACCCCCTAGACTATGCGTATAATCAAATTTGCTCAACGATGATGTATGTTGAATCCTATGAACATCTAACAACTTATATGTGGGCAATTCGTCATCTTATTACACATATTAAGCCTAAAAGGACCAATAAATCAAGCACAAACTAGCTTCAATTTATGCACATAACATGTTTGATAAAACTCCTCAAAGAAGAACACATGCTAAGCATACTTTTGTTGCTATTTATCCATCCCCAACATAAAAAATTGATCATATTCATGTTCAATGCACACCAATAGCTTCAATTTCAAACAATAAATCAGAAAGAACAACACTATAAGTGCCTCAAACAATTCAAACTAGAACAACCCCTAATCTCCATTATAACCAAATTCCACAATAATCAAGCATAACTAAAATATAATAAGCATAAAAGTTCGGGTTTGCATGTCTTACCGGAGATTTTTAGTCGGAAGTGAAGAATTTTCGAGTGTGCCCTAGTTTTTACCCAAATTGGTTCGTCGAACCCAAATTGAATGAATGGGTTAGAGAGAATTGATGTATGTGAAGTGTAGGTGAATGAGGGGTGTGTGAATTGGTGTTAATTTGCAAAGAGTCGTGTTTGTGTGTGCTGGGATTGTGTTTCGCGACTGAAGAGGGAAAGAGGAAGAAATAGACTGACCTAGAATCTCGTGTTTTTAAATCTCAAATTTGGAAATTGACGTGACCACGTCATCGACCAACGCGACCGCGTCGTAGTTCACTGACCTTGATGTTTGGTGCATGGTTGTGACGCAACCTGGTCTCCATTTGACTCGACCGCGTCGCTTCGTACTGTCCTTCTGTGGGGTTGTACTGGCACAACCGGATCAGAATCCGACGCGACCACATCGCTGCTTACTGCCTGGTGGTTCAAAAGTGAGGTTTTGATGCGACTGCGTCTGATACTCGGCGCGACCGCGTTGTTGCTTCTTCGCGACAAAGGTTATTTTTCGTCTTTTCGATCCCTACATCTTGCTATCGCGTTCTTTTACTCTTGGTTCGTTAATGTTGGTTCCTAATATCATAAAAACACTAACAACACAAGTAAACTATAAAATAGTAATTAATAACACTTAACAAAAATTAAACAAAACGGTAAACATCAGGTTACCTCCCGACAAGCGCTAAATTTTACGTCTTTAGTACGACGCCCCTCTTGGTTTCTTTATTAACCAAAGCCCAACCAACTGTCGTTAGTTGCTACCAGATTAGTTACGATGCTATTTAGTAAGTTTTGACTCTTTATAGCAGTACAAACGACACAACAGTCACCCTATTATAAATGGGAAGTGTGATTACTTCGTTTTAAATACGAAATGTCAACTTCTCTTTAGGCATGTCTATCACAGCTTGACTTGTAGCCAAGAATGGTCTACCTAAAATGAACGAAACATCTATATTTCCTTGCATGTCAACAATCAAAAAATCACTAGGGAATTCAAAATTTTCAACTTGAATAGGCACGTCCTCTACTACTCCCAATGGCGTTAGTATTGATCCATCTACCAATTTGATAGTAGTAGCGGCTTGCTTGACTACCCCTAGTCCTAATTGTGCATACATTTTAAGAGGCATTAGATTGACACTTGACCCTAAGTCACACAACACATTTTTAAATAATTGACTACTAATAGAGCAAGATATGGAAAAACTCCCTGGGTCTTTCTTTTTGGTTGCCATTCGTATACAAGTATGTGTTTTCTTTAGGAGACTCATATCTTCTTTCTTTGTGGCCTTTGTCTTAGCGTTCATTGTCTTTGAGTCCTTCAATCAGCTTCCTTCTCGGATTTTTCCTGCACTACAGAAAACGAACTAGAGCATTCTAAAGGAACTGGGTTAGC
This sequence comes from Ajuga chamaepitys, assembly GCA_958295605.1. NCBI lineage: Eukaryota > Viridiplantae > Streptophyta > Magnoliopsida > Lamiales > Lamiaceae > Ajuga > Ajuga chamaepitys. Next base: position 19,502,132 of record OY282497.1, on the reverse strand, counting down.
AGAGATATTATCATGTAAATCAAATTTAGATGAATCATTAAAAGAAGAAAGTAGTATTTTTTTATCTTTGTCGTCGTTGTTTTCTTTCTTCTAATGTTCCACTTTCTCTCTTGCTAATCTCTTCCTTTCTGCTCGTTCTTCTTTTGCCAACTTCTTCTTGGCTTCACGTTCTTCCAAGTGTTTAGCATGTTCGATGCGGTTTTGCTCATTCCTCCTTTTAGCTGCTGCTAGAGGAAATGGAATGGGAGGTATATGAAACTTCTTTTCTTTTCGGTGGTTCTAAATCAATTCGACCCCCTTCTCTTGATTTCGTTCAATCCCCTTTTCTGCTTCTTTCGGTTGTTGATTTTCTTGTTCAATCTCGTCCCTTGAGTGGATAACATTACACTGCTCTCTTGGGTTGATTACAGTTTCACTGGGAAATTGTCCCTGCTTGTGTTGAGCCCCAACAATCTTTATCAATTGACTTAGAGTGCTGGATATATCTTTCATGTTCTCTCCCAACTGTTTGATTTCCGCTCCTTGACTAGTCACTTGCTTGTTTAGCTCAATAAACTTTCCATCCATCTTTCTCTCCAGTTTAGCTAACTTTTCGTCATACTTAGCAAATTGTGATTGCATTATCTCCTCTTGTGTCGGCTCTTGGCCATCATGGATCATGCCATTAGCAACGGAAAATCCAGATGGCTGATTAAGCGAATTCTTCGTGTTGCCATAAGAGAAGTTTTGGTTATTCCGACTGGATGGGTACTGATTATGCCTTGGCTGATTATTCTGAAAGTTGTTGAAGTTCCTGTGGTTTACAAAGTTTACGTCTTCAACCTCATCCTGGCACATTAACTGCTGCGATGTAGTGTCATTATGCTGTGCTAACGTCAAACTAGTTAGCAAACTTACTTGATTCGTTAGAGCGGTCAACTGAGATGTAAGAGTTTCTATTGGCTCATTCTTGAAGGGCTCTGCTTCTTTGACACTAGCCACTCTTCTTGGCTGATTTCTCTCATTCAACCACTGAAAAAATCAATTTATGTTATTTTAAGGAGTTTTGTGTTCCATCACTTGTTCATTTTGGAACAAGTTATTTATAATTGTACAGTCGATGTACAAATTGTATGTTGTAACGTCATTGTAACCCAATATTTTTCAACAATCGCTAGACAAATAGCGACATTATTACTTTGGCGCTACAATAAGAGTAGCAACTATTTCCTTAGTGGGAATATTGTCAAGATCAAGGGAAGATCTAAATTTAAATGTTAATTTTTTGTTATTAGTGATTTTGATATCATGTAATAGGTAATATATTTTTGTCTTTCCTTGGCAGCAATGTATATTGGGACATACGAGGTTCATTTGAGATTGTTCTACTTCCATCTCCCCTATCAAGAAAATAGAAGAGAATATGGATCGATGATGATATCCATGGTGTAATACACAAAATTGAAGAAATCAAAATAAGTGGTGCCATTGACATCTAATGCCACAACACCGTATTTTAGGTGGTGTGAGTGATAAAAAAAATGCAAATGATTGCGACATAAGATATATGTTGCGTATTTCCACTTGTTGGAACTTGTGGGGGGGTTTTGGGTAACTTTACAAGGTTATGCCTAACCAAAGTGGGATAAGACCATGTTTGAACAAGGTTGAAAATGGTGTCCAATGTGATACAACCTAATTGGTTGTGAACATGAACATGTTGAAACCAATTACTTTTGGTGACCTGTTAATGGTCTTAACTTCAAACATGTTGAGTCTTGGAATACTATTTTTGGTCTAGTACTTGGTACTTTAGACCTGTTAAGCTTGAAAGATAGCTAGTTCTTGAGATTGAAACATGACGCAAAGCTTGAAAGATAGCTTGGTTGTTGTTAAAGTTTGGTTAACATGTGAACAACAATTGGAAAGAGAGCTCGAAGCTCAACTATGTTAGTAAAGTGGTGTATAAATGATGAAAAATTTATACTCAAGACTTGAAAGACAGTCTCATGATGTAATGTGCCTTGAAATGTAAAATTATGAGCTACGACATAGAGCCGTGTTGGAACATACATAAATGAAAAGTTAATTTCTTGACATGTTTAAACGTTGTGATTTATGCTCGAGCATAATATAAGGTATACAATGTGAAATTATGGTTTGTGTACAGAAAAGTCTCTTTGGAGACTGAGACCAACATGTCAAAGCGTTAGCCCTTGGAGAATAGTTGAAAAAGCCAAGGGTAACTATCACAGTTCATCCAATGTTTGGACAAGTAATTGCTTACTCCCTCCGTCCCGACTTAATTTGCACACCTACTCCGACACGTATATTAAGAAAAAGAAGATTTTGTGGAATCTTTGACTTTTTTAAAAGTGGAGATTGAGGATGGAGATTTTACGGGTGATGATTATAAGATTCCTTTCCATTTTAGAGGTGTGCAAAATAGGATGGGACGACCGAAAAAGAAATGTGTGCAAATTAGGACGGGATGGAGGGAGTATTTGGCTAAGTACTAATATGTTTCCTAAGGTTGCTTTGTGATAATGTTGCCAATATATATATGATGATATTGCTTTTGCCCTGAAGATGGGAGTATGTTCAAACATGATCCATGTGTAGATCTGATCTTCATCTCAAACTAAATGGTCAGTCATGTTTCAACAGTTTTTTAACAAAGTTACATTTTGTGGGGATTTTAGATTTCCACTAAAATTGTGAATTGTGGGGATGGATGACTTAGGTTATACCTATAAGATAATCCACACGAACGAATATTAGTTAACATGAAAAGTGTGAGTTATGAGCCTATAACATGTTGTTGAAACAGTGGCTCACCTTAAAGAAGTAAAAGGCTTCAAGTTTTTCTTAAAGGAATTTTCATGTTAATGTAAATTTGTGCGTGCATGTACCTGAAGTGGTAAAATCCATGGAATTGCAGTAGACCTCAAGTGGAGGAATTCCACGTGTTGAAATGGTACCCTTAACTAAGAGTTTGAGAGGTAATTTAAACTGCATGTATAGAGGAATGAGTCTAAAAATCCACATAATAAAGAACAACCATAGCGGTAACCCAACCATGATAACTGGAGATCCCAAAACTTGGTTCAATGGGACAACTAAGTTATGAAAGTTCAGTGGTGCACTTGGACCTTATTTTGAACCTATTGCCTAGAGACAACCAACTGTTGTAACCTGCAAGTGTGGTGAGGCTAAATCCACATGACTTTTAATGATTCCTACCCGAAATATGGGGGAGTGTTACGGGATACTCTTGACAGGAGACCGCCTATATAAGTGTGAGCAAGGCCACTTCAATGAAGCACTTATGAATCCAAAATGGTCCATGGCAGAATCAAACACAACTATGAGAACGATAAGTGTTAGAGGCATATTGTGTAAAAATTATTGTCTCGATATACACCACAGTCGAGTATTTCAAGGCATTGCATCCACTAGTCTGCCAGTATATCCGACATTATCTTGCTAAGGAAGGTTCAAAGCCAAAAGCTACCTCTCCTGATGCAATATTGTCTCGTGTGAGCTGGGTATGTGAGTCTGCATTCATAACATACATTAGTTTCCACTCATGTGGGGGATTGTTGGAATTTGGCCTTTGAGAAGTTAAGTGTTGGCTTAACTATGTTTAAGTTTTAAGTGGTGATATACTTGATTTAGTAGGAATAAAGTTGTGGATTGAAAATCCTTATTTTGTTTATCAAAATATCGTGTATTGACCTTCTCAAATCTAAATTGAGATGAGTGAGAAGCTAATGCATAAACCACTTAAAATATGAAGCAGTGTGGATGAGTACCCAACCCATGTTACTGAAAGAGTAAGAAACTTATAAATTAGAAGACTACAAAGAGGTGTTTAATAATTACGCTTGCGGGTGGGCAAATGAGCATCACACGGGCACGTACGTGCGTGTGCTCGGCTCAACTCAATGATGGTTACGTTTTGTCACTCGGGTTCGACCCGATTAACCGGTCTCAAGTGACCGTTTGAATACCCGCATGTAATCTCCAAGAGGTGTAACTCCTTAGAGTTAATGGACATCACAAATGAATGTCATAAAACTAGCATTGAGGTTGCAATTAATGCAAAGTAACAATCGTATATGAAAGCCACATTTATTGTGGAGGATGAAATGCCAAGGGACGCTTGGCTGTTACTCTTTCAATACTTATGGCCATTACGTTGCAATTAGGACTGCAATTATGTTGCAAATCGTACCCACTAATTGGAAATGCATATATATAGGATACTGTTAATAAGAGAAAGAGCTAGACATATTTAGAGTAATTTATGTAACTAGTAATGTATGTCATATGCTACTCCATGGAACAAGGAATACATCCTTAAATAGAAACCAACTACAATTTTTATCCCATCGGCTATTGCCACATGGCATATTGACATCATAAAGATAAAATAAAATAACGACTTAGCGTAACGGAAAATCCAAGCTCATATCATGTATGTTGCATGCTCTGTTATGCCTAATTTGCTCAGCTCACATGCTAAGCTCGTGCTCCAATCAGCAATACTGAATAATACTAATTTGCTCAGGTCACATGTTGAGCTCTTGCTCCACTCAGCAGTACTGCAATATAATCTCAACACCCCCATCCCTTCAAGTCGGAATGGCGGTACTCGAGCACATGCCGAACTTGAGGAGGAAAAAATGGAAAGCGGAACCACCAAGAGCTTTAATTAACACAACGGGCAACTGATACGAGGTGGAGATATAACAAGGTGAAATAAAGCCAGCCTTAAAATTTCGAACGATGTGATAATCGATATCTAGGTGTTTAGTCTGTTCGTGGAACACGGGATTTTCAGTGATATGAATGGCAGCTTTATTTTCATAATGGAAAGGAATGGGAAGATGAACCGTAAGATGGAGATCAGTGGCAACGTAGGAGAGCCACTGCAATTCACAAATTGTTGAGCTGAGAGAGCAGTATTTAGACTCAGTAGAAGACTTAGACACGGTGTGTTGCTTCTTGGTTTTCCAGGAAACTAAGGACTGATCAAAGAAGATAACATACTAGTAGATATTGGCGAGTATCAAGACAAGTGGCCCAGTTGGTATCACTATAAGCATGAAACCGTTCATCCAAGCTAGCAGTATAGAAAATCCCATGAGAAGGAGTGCCCTTGCGGTATCGAACCAAGTGAAGCCCAGCTCCTCAATGAGCCATAGTAGGAGCTGACAAGTGACATGTATTTACTAAGCTGTTGGATAGAAAAGTAGATATCAAGCCGAGTAAGATTTAGATAAAATAGTTTTCCCACAAGGCATCTGTATTTCTCAGGATCATGCAATGGCAGACCCGCTTGAGCGGAAAGAATAAAGTTTTGCGGAAATGAAGTAACCATAGGTTTGCAACCAGTAAGACCTGTAGCAGAAAGCAAATCAAGAACATACTTGAGCTGGCTCAAGTGAGTTCCTACAGAACTTCTCAATATCTTAATTCAAGGAAGAACTTTGCATATCATAAATCTTTGATGGTGAAAAGTTGATCCAAATACTGCTTGAGATTGGTGATTTCATGTTCATGACTGCCTGTAATTAATAGATCATCAACATATGCCAACAAGAAAATAGAGGAGGAGCCTTGAGAATGTTTAACAAAGAGACATGTGTCACTCAAAGACTGCTGCATTCCATAAGCTATCAATTTCATAGTGAACTCCAAATTCCGCTCCCTGCTAGCTTGTTTCAGCCCATATCGACTTTTCTTAAGTAAACAGACATGACCAGGAGGCACTTTAGAATATCCCTCAAGTGGTTTCATGTAAACTTCTTGGTGTAGAAACCCGTGCAAGAAGGCATTATTGATATCAATATGATGCATGGACCAACCTCTTTGTGTTTCTAAGGCAATCATTAGCCTCACAGTAACAACTTTAGCAACTGGGGAGAAACTATTAAAATAATCAACCCATAAACTTGATTAAAACCCTTAGCCACTAAACGAGCTTTATACCTCTCAACCCCTCCATCTACTACCTTTTTATCTTGTATATCCATTTTGAACCAATGGGTTTCTTGCCAAGTGGGAGAGGAATAATATCCCAAGTCTGGTTCCTTTCCAAGGCCTGTAATTCAATATTCATGGCATCTTGACACTCAACATATGCTGCTGCTTGAGAATAAGACACTGGTTCTGGAAGAGACTCATCAACTCTTGCCAGGAAAGCAGAATAAATAGAGGAATAGAAAGAGGGCTTAAGATATAGGAAAACAAGAATTGAATGAGCTGTACCTGAATCATGTGAAGCTGGGTCAACCTGCGCTGCAGAATTGGAAACATGTGAGCCTATTACATAATCTGCCATCCAAGTAGGTGGTCTTTTGTTTCTGACTGGTCTTGATAACTTTGGAGCACTAGGTAATTCAGATGATGATGGAATAGACTCTGGAGCTCTAAAGGCTAGTATATGTGTAGAGGAATCAGTTATATCAATGGTGTTATCTAATATCCCTAGATCAAAACTCAAAGGAACAGGTAAGGGCAGTGTCTTAGCTACTGAAGAGGTACTATGGAAAGGGAATTTGTTCTCACGGAATACAACATCCCGGGAGACAAGCATAACTTGGTTATCAATATCAAACGACCTGTAACCTTTTACCCCAGTGACATAACAAAAAAAAATACATCTATGGGCTCTAGGCTCAAATTTTAGTTTGTGAGAAGGGGTTTTAGTGGCAAAACACAGACATCCAAACACCTTCAAAGATGTATAATCAGGAACAGAACCTTACAAAGTTTCATAGGGAGTTTTCCAGTTTAGAATAGCAGTAGGTAAAGCATTAAGAATGTGCACAACGGTTAATAAGGAATATGGCCAGAAATGGGCTGGTATATTGGAATGAAACATGAGAGCCCTAGCTATTTCTAAAATATGTATGTTCTTTCTCTCAACAACTCCATTTTGTTATGGAGAGTAGGTGAAAGACTTTTGATGAATGATCCCATGGCTGTCTAAGATAGATTGTGTTTTATGACTCAAGAATTATATGCTATTATCAGTTCTTATGATTGTTAGTGAACTCAACTCTTAAACACACAACTAAACAGAATCTGGAATTCGCACAAAGATCAATTTGAAAAACACACATGCAGTTCGGCCAAAGATGTAACCGAAATTGCACTTACGCAGACCAGGAACTAAAATGAATCACACACAGCTTTTACGTGGTTCGTTCAAGATGAACTACATCCACGGAGGCAAGACACACCCCAATCCACTAAGAAATCCAATCAAGTACAGAGAATACACACAAGAAACGAAATGCCCAATTCTGTTGACAAATTAGGGCAGAAACGATGAATCTCAAAATACTCTCTCTAATCAAAGAAACAAGGAAATTGCTCGACGTAGTGATCTTCTCCTTGATGAGAGCTTTACAATGATATAAGAATTGGAGCTCGAATGTAACTGTACAGAAAGTTCTAACTGAATGAAGTTGAGCTCAGCTACCGGACAAAAACGACGGTTTTCTTCGTCACAAATCCTGAAACTGTTCCGTCACAAATGACGGTTATCCTCAACTGCTTTGAACCCGGTTTTTCTGAACAGCTTGTCTTCTTGATGCTCAAACCCGGTTCAAACCTCCGGTTCTTCACTTCCTGATTCCGGTTCCACATTCCCAACACACCATATTACAAAGTATAGCTCACTTGATGAGATTGAACACCACCTCACAATGATTTTGACTTGTTTCTGGAACTGAGTGTTAATAATGTGGAAGAATCTATCCAAAAGTTTTGGGATTTCAGTTTTATACTTTAGCAAATAGATCCAGGTGCATCTACTAAAGTCATCAAGTAAGGTAAGCATGTAAGGTGTATTGGTTGAAGAAGGCTGAGAATAAGGTGCCCACAGATCTATATGGACAATATAAAAAACAACATTTGAAACGGAATCACTAATTGTGAAAGGCAATCGACGTTGTTTAGCTTTGTGTCAAATGGAGAAATCTTTAATTGAATCAGAATTACATGAAAGCTTAATACATTCTATATGTTTCATAAAACTTAAAGAAGTATGGCCTAGCCTATCGTGCCAAATAGATAAAGAAATAACAAACATAGAATGATAAATGGATGATGTGTTGTTGGACGATAGTATGTATAGACCTCCATTTACCTTTCCTATAGCCAGTATCTTCCTTGTTTCAAGGTCCTGAAGAGAACAACCAAGTTTAGTAAAGTGAGAAGTAATGGAATAAGCCTTCACCAATTGAGTAATTGACATCAGATTATACTTGAAAGCAAGAATGAACATAACATTTTCCAGAATGATGTTCTCATTAATCCTCACTTCACCTACTTGTGGAACTGTCCAAGTGGTTCCATTGGTAAGAAAACCTTGACCAGATTTTCCAGATTGGAGAGATTCATAATCTATTTAGCATCAGAAACAAATGTGTCTACTCGCCCCAGTATCAATTATCCATGCATCATCACTTAAAATTCCAGGAATAGTAAGAACAATTTCATTATAATGAGTACCTGCATAATCAACATAATGTGCAAAAGTTAAAGCCTCATTATTCTGACATGCTGCAAGCTTTCCCTCCATATATTTGGTAACTTCTTGCTGAATAAGAGTAGCAAAATCAGGAGTGCTTTGCTTGGCAACATGCTTTGTCATTTCTTCCCTCTGCTGGACAATAGTGTTGCCTTCTACTAAGTTAGCAGAGATGTTGTTATTTTGTTTGGTCTCTAAGTTGCTTATACAAATCTGGATAACCGTGTAACTTGAAGCATTCAGACACCTCATGACGACACCTCCACTGTGAGTGCAATGCAGCTTATCCCTCTCTTCCTTTGTCATCCTCTAAGACAGACCCTTTCCTCTGCTATTAGTAAAAGAGTTAATTACCAAAAAAATCACGACCTTTGGTCCAATTTTCAATTGCAACATGACTTTTAAAACTTATCAATGTTGATCACCAACTATAACTTTTTTTCAATTATAACATCGGCTAATTTTTTTAACAACTGATTGTGTCGACATCACCACCATTAGATGCACATGGACAAGACCGTCATTTACCCTCGATCAATTTCACAATCCGTCATTTTCATTATCGTTAATCGGTAATTGAAGTTATTATGCCACTTCTTCGACTCTTAATTAACGACAGGAGAATTGACGGATTGTGAAATTGATCGAGGGCAAATGAAGGTCGTGTCCAGGCGCATCTAATGGTAGTGATGGAGACACAATCAAGTGTCAAAAAATTTAGCCGATGTTGTAATTGAAAGAGACTTATAGTTGGTGACCAACATTGATAAGTTTTAAAAGTCATGTTGCAATTGAAAATTGGACCAAAGGTCGTGATTTTTTTGGTAATTAACCCATTAGTATAATTCCCAATGGTCTTCTTAAGATAACCAGTTGTTATTTCCTTTGCCAAACTGAGTTGGTTTTCCACCTTGAGTGTTACTTGCCATCAGAACAGGTGTTTTAAGTGGATCAGCTACATTGTGATGGTTGTTTTTCTACTTCTCCATTTTCAAAATTATGGAATATGCCTTGTTCAAGCTAGGCAATGGTTCCATCATTAAGTTCTGGTCCTTAGCACTATTGAGATCCTCATGCAATCCCATAAAAAATGCATCAACTTTATATTGGCCTCATGTTCACTCATAGCCTTGGCAGAATCACAGGTGCAGACATGAATAGTCATTAAGGTGGCACATTCTTCCCATAAACGTTTAAGCTTAGTGAAATAAGTCACCACTGGCAGATTTCCTTGGGTGAAATTGGTGATTTCCTTTTGCAACTGATAGAGGAGAGGACTATTTGACTCTCCATGCCTTTCATTGATTTCACTCCATAAATCCTTCGCACTTTCAATATAATTGAAGGCATCTGCAATTTCCTTGCTGAGAGAATTAAGTATCCATGAGGTGACCATGGGACCCACCTTCTCATACTGTTCATGTTCAGCTGTTCCTTCCTTTGGAACCGTGAAGTTTCCAGTAATGAACTTACCTTTGATTTGGCCTTGAGAGATAGTTTCACAGCTCGACTCCAATGCAGAAAGTTTGTGCCATTGAAAGGAGTGGTAACCAACACCATGCTGGGATGATCTGTACCATGAAGGAGTAATGGATCTGACTCCTTTGCGTATGGCTGAATCATGAAGGTATTGGACGATTCTTCTTTCTCAACAACATTGTTGATGACTACCATCTCGCTACCGATCTGCACCATTGATAATGTATTTCATATGTTACTCCATGGAAAAAAGAATATAACCTTAAATAGAAACCAGCTAAAATTGTTATCCTATCAGCTATTGCCACATGACATATTGACATCATAAAGATAAAAGAAATAAAAGAGAAATACTGACTCAGTGTAACAGAAAATCCCAGCTCATAGCATGTATGTTGCATGCTCTGTTGCTCAGCTCACATGCTGAGCTCGTGCTCCAATCAGCAATACTGAATAAAACTAATTTGCTTAGCTCATATACTGAGCTCGTGCTCCACTCAGCAATACTGCAATATAATCTCAACAGATGGTCATTTGCATTTTGCATAAGGTAGAAGATAGAAAAGAGATAGATACATAACATCATACATGCTCAATTTCTCAAACACTTTTTAGTTCGCCGGAGCTCAAATTTTTGGAGTACTACTACATTTGTGACGTCAGCCGTTGTATCTTGGGGACATTATGTCAGTAACCGTGAGCACCTGGGCGGGCATATTTGTCTAGCGAAAAGATTCCTGGACTCGCCTCAACTGCCCTTGTTCTAACTTGTGCTTTGTTGGTTATGGTGATCCTGTTAGGCCGGTTATGTGGAGTGCTACAAAGCTATACAAATTCGGCAGTGATGGAACAATTTATGTTGTTTTAAGGAGTTTTGTGTTTCATCACTTGTTCATGTTAGAATAAGTTATTTGTAATTGTACAGTCGATGTACAAATTTTATGTTGTAATGTCATTATAACTCAATATTTTGCAATTAACACCGGCTTCGAATCTGTCAAGATCCAATCTAGCTAAACATCCACCTTTAATTAGAAATTATACACGGATTAACCAAAATACAGTTAAACTTGCACTAAATGAAGTGACAACTAATCTCCTTCACAAATACTACTATGAGGTTAGTGGTTCATATGTTTCTCTAATCCTTAGCGAAAACATCATTCTCTCTCTCTCTCTCTCTTTTTTTCATTTTAAATCTCCAGTGAAATTCATTCCCTATTAAATATGGTGTCTTTTTGAAAAGAGAAAGCATAATTAGCATGTGTAGCACGCCAATCAATCATTTCATGAGAGTAGACAGGCTAAAACAGGTTTATGAATTTCTGTATTCATAAGTACACCACAAAGTTGGTCCTGTCATGAATTTGGCTGGAAAGATATAATTAATTTAATGTTAACGTGGATGTGTTGTTACATGGCTGGCCACGGGAAGTCCATCAACCCCAAAATTTGTGGTCCATCACTTATCTAATGTACTACTAATCTTTAAATCATTGTTTTTTGCTTAATTGCTGTTTTTGAGGGAAAAACAGAATGATGTTTGGTACTTGTTTATGGCTTCTTCTTCCTTTGCCCCCATATCTCTCTCATTCTTCGTCCATCTTATTATTCTTAACATTCACTGTCGCTCGCATAATTATATATACTCACCAAACTTGAAATCTCAGTTATAACACATTATTCGAGAGAGAACGTATCAAAACTCATTGTCATAATTCACATAAAACAGAGCTAAGACTTGATAAACTCAATTAATTCCAAAGCCTACTGTAAAACGTTAAAGAACATAAAAAAGAACCTACAATCTCCAACTTCAAAAGAACCCAATACCCTTGATTTTACAAGAAAGCTCTTTCGGACAAAGTTATGAGGATCGGAGATGCTGACGGGGCAGAGGATTGTAGTAGTGTTGCGGTCAGGGGTGTAACGAATCAAGTCAAATCGAGTACCGGTAAGTTCGAGCTCGACTAAAAAATCGAAAGCTCGACCTCCCGAGTTATTTTTTTCAAACTCGAGCTCGATTCAATTGAAACAAAATAAAATTTTTAAATACAAAAAATACATTTAAATTGAATTAAACGTTAATTATACACAAATAGCTCCTAAATGAGACCTTGAGATTCACATATTATAATTATGTCAACTCTAAAAGATAAACTAGTAATTTAGCATAAATTTGATTAAGCTCGCAAATTTGTCGAGTCGAGTATGAATAAGCTCGAGCTCAACTTATTTATCTCAAGTTAATTTTGATCTTTACAAGTCAATATTGAATGACTCGCAAATTATCTCGATTCACTTATACCCTTAGTTGGGAGTATCGGAGGAATAGAGGGTGGTGGTGCAGAGCGCGTTCAGGGGCTGAGAGGTCGGCGGATGTGAAATTTGAAATAGGATAATAAGATTACCATATCAGGGGTGGGGAATTTCTTTTAACTTTTATTTTGTATTTTATATTTTATATATTAATTCGGTATATATCGAAATACAAAAATTTAGGATATTTATACTGTTACTGTATCGAAAATGTTCGGTATGATACTATATTACACTGAATTTTTTTGTATACCGAAAAACTCAATATTTTCGATACGATATGTTTGGTATACCAGAATTTCGATATTCTTTTTCACTCCTAAGCATTAACAAAATTGATGTCGCAATGTTCCTGTGACAATATAATGTTAATCCCCACCTACCTATGTCGATCCTAAAAAGTGAATGGAACGTAAAGAAATTTCTTAAGGGTATATTTCATTTGAACTTAACAACAAATATTGAATATTAGAATACTCAATCTGTGTTTATTTTGCCATGTAAAATTGAATTTTTCAACTATTAAAGTTCTGCCCTATTCTACATAAATATTTATCGAACTTTTTGAATTTTCATAGCTATAACTTAATTATTTGACAGTCATTCGATCATTACTAATAGATATATGTACAATATAATATTACAATTATTCACTTGTTCCGCATTGATGTGGCATTTAAATTACAATGTACTGTCTTAAAACAAACATATAAATTGGCCATTAATTAGAATTTTATTGATTACAAGATTTTAAGTTGGTTGGTCTCCGACCTACCGGGCCCTAGTTGCAACATATCCTAACCGTTCATTGTCATAAAAATATGCACTTCAATGGGGATGGGGACCGTGGTTGATTAATTTGGGTAGGGGCTCGCCCGGAAAAAGTCCATGTGCCACCCAATACATATCTGATACTCCCTCTGTTTTACGATATCTATTACTCCCTCCGTTTCACCTTATCTTGCACATTTTTTATTTTCGTTTGTTTTAGGCGAACTTGCACACCCCTTTAAAAGAAAAGTTATAACATAATCTTCACCCTCAAAATCTCCATCCTCTATTTACCTTTAAAAAGTCAACAAAATCCCAAAAATCAATTTTTCTTAATATTTGTGTCAATCTCCCTATGCAAGATAAGGTGGGACGGAGAGAGTATTTTGGAAATGTACACAAATTAAAAAATGGGGATTTTTTATTGAATCTGTATAGAGAATGCATGGGTACTTTATTGAAGTATTAGTCAAATTTAAGATTGTAAACGTCGTTAGGCGCTAGCTAAATATTGAATTGACGTCTAACGACTCATGGGATTTATATAGGTGGGATTGATTGAGGGATATGCATGATTAGATAAGGAGTAATAAAAAATAAATATAAATAATTAACGAGAGCCTAACATCTAGACGGAAATTAATCGAAGTTAGGCGAATTTTTTTAAATAGAGATTAAACTATAGCTAAATATAGGCCTGGTGTCCCCAAAAGTAGATACGTCACAACCAATACCACTCCTAGTTGTTTAATTAATTCCTAATGATAAAACATAAATATAATTAATTGGATGTTATTTTGCTATACTACCCGTAACAATTTGTATGAGATCATGTTATATTTTTGTATTCTATTTATTACAATATTTATTAAGCGTCACATATAAAAGAAGTACGAATTAGCACATATCGAGTGTTAAAAATTATGTAACAAAAGATGAAAAATAGTGTAATAAGGAAACGAAGCTGGGTACTACAACCCCCGAGTAAGGTAGGTTGATGATCAAATTAATTTGTTGATAAATTAGCAGTTGAATTAATTTGATCAGCTCAATCGGTGATTATTTAATTTTATTGTGTAATGTAAAAATTATATAAGAGAAGCGTTAGGTATGATTTTAGGGATGTTATATGTAAAGATGGTGGTGTGGTAGCAGATTATTTTTATTTTTGTTGGGCTCTATGAATTGGACATTAAAAACATATTCTTGTATGGTATTGTGGCAGCAAACGAGGGCGCTTATTATATACCCCTACTTTGATGAATTGGACCAAATTAACAACTATTCAACCCCAACAATTCAATTATTCTTTATCTTACGTAATTTAACGTATCTTCATCAAACAAATTTTCCATTTGCACGTAATTTCATATATTAATCATTACTATAATCTAATAAACTATTTAAATGCTAGCTAGCTAGGTTCTCTCTTTGGACCATGCTATTTTTTTAACTAATTTTGGTACTAGCCTACCTATTATATTAAATTGACCAACTTACACCACCCTATGATATAATCATATAAACATAAAAAGCCTAATCAAGAATCTAGCTAGCTCATCTATAGACTAAATCATCTAAAATTGATCTTGACAACCATTTCTCATCCGATACTCTAGATAAGATATTGTATTTCATCTTAATTATATTAATAATATACATCACTACCGTTTATCGTACAACATAAGAGTTCACACATTTTTTTAAATAATAATGAAAATGTGAACAATAGTCATGCTATGCTTACTTGTTCTACTTTTACAATTGACATATACACCAGCTGCATGGATTTTGAATTCGTGTAATTTTAGTTGTCGGTTGTTACACAAATTGTGTGAAATTTTTCATGAAAATGTATCAATGTTTTTTTTTGTTTTTTTACTTGTTATAATGAAATGTACTGGCAATTATGTACAGTGTATTACTTCTTGCAGTGAAAAGATATTACTATTTACGTCAAAATGTATTAATGTTTATGATATAATGTATTACCTGATTTGATGAAATGTGGTACATTTTTTTATTTGACAATAGTTTCTGGATGTTATTGTAATTTTCTAAATTTATTTATATTTTTTGTTGTTATTTGTAGTTTTCATATAGTATCATTTCTCATAATTTATTACTAATTTATTTATTGTATTTTTTCGATTAAGTTTTATCACTTTTATGATTTTAATTCATCAAAACTAGTTATACCTTTCAAACCAAGACACTAGCTCTTATATCTTTTCAGAACAAGTAATAAATTTTCAGCATAAACATGAATATGTTTCATAAAAAAAAAAGGCACACTACTTGTGGATACGTCCGCGACCCACTACTCTTTACAATTATACCAAAAAAATAGTGAATTTTAGTGGGCTTCAATAAGAAACGGAGGATAGAATTGTCAAATGAAATTGCTATAATTACATAAACTAAAAAATTATATTATAATAGAATTCTTACTAGTGTCCCCGCGTGCACTTAAAGATGGTTTATATTTTTCAATTAATTCAGTTATAAAATAAATTTTATTACTAATGTATTACTTGTACTATTTTTTGTGTTTTGTTTGATCTAATTGTCACTTGCATACTTACTATTACATGTTTTGAACCCTAGTAACTATAAATTTGTCATGCTTATGGATAAAAAGTTGAAGTCTAAGTATAAAAAGTATACAAACAAATTGATCGGCCGTTTTGGGAAGTGGCCAAAAGTGGTGTCGAAAAGGCTAAAACTTGAATGACTTTCAATTTTATATATATATTTTTTAAATGAAAGGCCAAAAGTAAAAAAATAAATGAAACAACCAACTAATTTGATATAGTCTAGAGTCCAGAGAACGAAGTCGCAAGTGCCAGTTGAATAAACATTATAGATTTTTTTAGAATGACACCATTAAGATATGCTGGAATCAGCCAACACTCATTGACACAAGAAATATGGATGCGAAGTCTACTATGAAAAGTTTAAAACATTACATTTAGCGTAATAAGCAAGAATATGAGCTAGAAATTTTTAGACCGGTGAATCTAATAATGACGAGAAGATGGTACCAACGAAAGGAGTTATTTTATGTCTAAAAAATCGGAAGGCATAAAGCAACACAATCAGCCGCCTCTTGGGATGCCAAAATCATCGTGCTAGAATCCCCAAGAATAATGAAATCCTCAATACCAGAATCACAGGCAAGATATATTGCGTCCCGGAGCGCAAAGAATTCTGCAAGTTCCGGATGGGCATAAACATTAGAAGTTTTCACAATCGCTTTGACAAACCCACCATTATGATCAGCTATGCAAATGCCAATTGAAGAAAAATTATGACCAATACAAACCGCACCATCAAAACTAATACAATACATATTTTTTGCAGGCACACGACAAAGTGGGTTAGGCAAAGAACTTTTCATATCAGAATGAAGACTCCAAGCAACCTGAAAATCCTGAAGACATTGAGCCGCAAGGCTAACAATAATTAATGGATCCCCGCTAACTCCATAAAAATGTAATTGTTCCGAAAATACCAAAGAAAATTAGCAATAACACTCGCATATGCAATAACAACATCATCACCCGAAAGAATAATGGATTGGAACCATAAACTAAATGAGGGTTGCTAAGATTGAAATATAAGAGTATATAAACCTGCTAAATGCCATATCGCAGCCAAAATGGAGCATGTGAAAAAGAGATGAATGGAGGACCGGTTTTCCTCCTTGCAGAAAAAGGGTAGCGGGCATCATGAATGATACGTCTACGAGCTAAGTTTTTCGAGGTCGGAAGGGATTATGTACAACATTTCCAAATAAAATGTTGGATGCAGCAAAACACTTTAAGATGCCAAATCTGGTTCCAAACTAGACTCACCGCACCATTATTAGATTAAAATAGTTTTTCGAAATGAAGCTCGGGTGACAAACAGATTAGCTTGTAGGAGGAATGATCGTGAATTTTTCATTTGGAGGATGATGCCAAATCCATTTATCCGATGATGTAGTGTTGCGAAGAGGAATTCTACAAATAATGTTCTATTTGGGCGGACAAAAAACTACTCAATCAAATGTTGTTTCCAAGTGTGTGTGCTAGGATTAATGAGGGCACTGACAGAGGCATGGGAAGGGAGGACATAGACAACACTATTAAATAGAAAACTTGGTGGACGAGGGATGCAACAATCACCCCAAATCTTCATATTATCTCCAGAACATATGAGATGACAACATCCATATGAAATGATTCTTTGGCCCTCTAAAATACTTCTCCATATATAAGATGGTCTTGTGCCAAGACGGGCTTGTAGAAAGGAGTCTCACGGGTGATAACGAGCTTGCAATAACCCGAGCTAATAAGGAATTATGATTCATTAATAGATGCACCACTTGTTTTCCCAAGAGGGTAAGACTAAAAGCACCAAGATCTTTGAAGCCTAATCCCCCATGTTTCTTACTCCGAGCAAGAGTGGACTAAGGAAGCCAACAAATCTTTCGAGAAACTGCCGAATCACCCCATCAATATGACACGATATATGAAGATATTTCAAAATTAAGAGTATCAGGGAGTTTGAAGAACGATATATTACAAAAAACGTTTAAGACTACGGTCAAAAACCGTAGTTAAAGGCATTCAACGACCGTGGTAGTACATACCGTAGTCGTAGACCCTCTACCAATAACTACGGTTCATAGCCGTAGTGGTTAATTCTAAAGACTACGGTTGAGAACCGTAGTCGTATATTTAATATCTACCACCACGGTATGTATGACCACGGCTAGGAAATTCCTTTGACTACGGTCTAAACCGTAGTAATATATGTTTATGACTACGGTTGAGAACCGTAGTCGTAGATTTAAATGACTACGGTTGTTGGTTATTTATTAACAACGGTCTTGAACCATTGCCGTAGATGTTTCTCAATTTAAAAAAAAAAAAAAAAATTGATTCTTGATGCTATTTAAAAGTTATAATTTACATTTTCTTATTATATTACTGAAATTAATGTACAATTAAATATATAATCAACATTTTGCATAGTAAAAAAAGATAATGAATTATAACTCCTCTCAAGCATCTCAAACCATTTACAATCAATAATTACTAAAATACTGGAATGTAAACATTGTTTCTACATTAAGCAATCAACATTGGACTCAAAGCAGCTCCCACTCGAAATGCCGATGAAGTTCCATATCAATGTCCCCATACATTATGTCATGGTGTTCGTCTACCTTGGATAGTCTTTTCCGAAAAGTGAAAGCATCCTATATTTAATTGGAAGACAGGAAAACAAAGGTCAATACTTTCCTTGGCAAGTTGAAAGTATAAAATCAATTTTAGAAAGCAGATTTGTGTAGAAAATATACTCAACTGAACTAAAAGGTTAGCAAGCAATCATACACATGAATATCTGTGGATACATATAACTAGTTATTGGCACTATATCCTTTGGGAAACAACGTTCCCCTTGCTACAGCTTGGCTCCAGACTTTCGTAACTAAAGGCAGGTTGACCCCAAGGTTATTTCCAATAGGTAACAAGTCTAAAATTTATTTTTATAACCTAATTCAATTTTAAAAAGGAAAAAATTATGGAATCATGATCCACCTCTTTGTTTACGGACTCAAAAATACAATTATAATTGTAATATAATACGTATTCAACCAATTCATTAATTTCGCATTAAAAAAGTAAATGGCTTACCTCTTGAAGCGTGTTTGGATGAATATTTTCTTGTATTCCTTAATGCTCCACCACATGCTCCAGGATATGTGTGGTACCAACCAACCACCATCTCAGGTCTGTAACATAAAAAATAGGACATAATCATTAGAGAGAAGAAAATCATTTTTCATATGCAGTTATAATAAATTAAAGACTACTTGGATGTCCAATAAGCAAACACGTATAGAATTAAAATTCAAAGAAGAATACGTTATCATAATGACATAACCAGATTTGAACAAGCAACTATTTAACATAACCAGATTTGAACAAGTGTAACATATATAGACTCTTCACTACAAATAAACTCATACAACATGTAGTGTTCAATTATTCATTCATTCAGGTCATAATGTCTGCTTAGTAGATATTGAATGTATCTTCAATAAAAGAGAATCTAAGGAGAGTCCTTT
This sequence comes from Ajuga chamaepitys, assembly GCA_958295605.1. Taxonomy (NCBI): domain Eukaryota; kingdom Viridiplantae; phylum Streptophyta; class Magnoliopsida; order Lamiales; family Lamiaceae; genus Ajuga; species Ajuga chamaepitys. Next base: position 19,482,915 of record OY282497.1, on the reverse strand, counting down.
CAACTTTCACGAAAAGGGAGATTTCAGAAACTGTAAAGGAATAAAGCCAAGCAACTCATGCAACAAAAAGCAGCTTCCGACTAAAATAATTGATGCATTTCAAGAATAAAAAACTAGTCACTAAAACAATGTCCAATTGACCTGAATTAGATGGGTGGACAATTTAATGTAATGCAGTATCTTCTGCGAAAAATAATTAGACCTGAATTTTCCAACATAAATTCTTGTGTTAATTGCTTGTAGAGCTTGCAAAAGACCCTAAAGCAGAGACAAGGAGAGTTCATTAAGTCACATATGTACAACTGAAAAACTATACAAACATATTGGAGCATCCACTGAACAACTTAAATCCTTTAATCCAGACACAAAACAATAAAAGAGATACTAAAGATGACACTACAAAAGATAAAAATGGTGGAATATAGGCAACATAGTGCAAAAAATAAGTAACCTACACCAGGAAAAAGATTCTTTATTTATTTGTTCATATATAGCTGAACGTAGAAGAAAATCTGACAATTACCAGGAGAAACCAAAAGAAGAGCAGTTAGTGGGATTCACTTCCATAAGAGAAGATTCCAGACAATAAAATTCTAAAAAACTCCAACCATTTAATAATAGATAAAATAAAAATTCACATAAATACCTAGCTTACAGTAACTATTCTATCTGTGGTGACAATTGCTGCTTTGAGAACATTATCGCTTCATAAGGATCGAGGGCGTGTATCCTTGCCCAGGTTGGAAACACCCATTCCAGAGCTTTATACCACCCGAGCGGCAGTCCCAGATTCATATATGTAGCTGCTGGCTCGACTCCCTTAAGCTTATAAAAATACACACATCAGTCCAACAATATGCACAATTTCTAGAGGTATTGCATTTGGACCCAAGGAAAGATTTGAAATATGGATTAGCAATCCACAATGAAAAATTCAAAGGTTGTGCGGATGTGGCCATTTTATAAGTGATTTGACTCCACAAACTCTAGAACATATTAAGAAATTGATTATCACATGCCAAAAGTGTGTCCCAAGTTTAATGTTTCCCTCAAGCCACTCTCCTTCTCGTCTAAAGATATAATCTCAGCCTTACTTTCACATGAGCGCTTGATAGCATAAGCAAATGCACTTGGATCCCTGCCGAGGAGCAAACATTTTGACTCACAAGTCAATTTTAGATAAGAAAGGAAGAATGTGTGCTCATGGATACATAATAAACAAGCAGATTTATGACATGAGAGTACATCGAAAATTTACCGTTCCGATATCAAGCCACATAGAACCAATAAAGTCCATGACATTAGGTAAACATATGCAGATGTAAGTCCTTTAAGTTAAGAACCTTACCATTAGCCTTTGCATCATTTTGTGGTTCAGCATAAGAGAAGGACCCATCAATATCTACTTCCATCCACTTAGCTTCATACTATTACAACATATCACAGTCTTAGCATCATTTGGAACGATATATTAATCCCAACAAGATAATGCCCCATAATTAAAGTTCTCCACATCTCTGAAAGAACCTGTTAATATTCTAATTCTTCTAGCTTGTATCCAGGAAGAAGACCTACAAAATGGACTACTGGTCTGATCATTCTATGCCACGAACTAGTTCACAGACTATAATTGAGCAAGTGTACACCTTCCCCAAGTTCAGTTTTGACAAGATGTTAAATTGAAAATGAAATTTGTACATAATTGTGTATCTGCATACTACTATCTCTTCCGTACATGAAAGTCTCATTCTTAAACTAGAAAAGACCCTAATACAACTCCGATTCATTTTCCTTTCTTCCCAATATTCCATATCCGTATCCAATTCCTCCTACGACTATTATAAGATTCCACATACAATGTTGACATACATAAGGATAAATGCATACCTTTTCAAGTGCTTGCTTAGCTCGTTTATTAGCATATCCTTGTACTTCTCCTTCTGCAGAAACCACAAAAACCAAGGTTCATCTCACATGATAGAAACATTTCTCCAAGTTGTAAAATGAAAGACCAGAAGAACAATGATCATACAATTCAACAAAATGTCTAATAAAGTGGCAAATATGAAAAGAAGAAGGAAAAAGGATTTTGAAGTAACTAATCATTACAAGCACCTGTGGTGTAAATATCCACTTCGCTTTGTGCGTCGAAGTCATATAATCCGCCATTGACCTCCGTCTCTAACACACACAAAACAGAAATAGTTTCAGTCAATTTAAGAGAGAGGGGAAGAAGCTCTCATAATTGCTGATAACCACCGTACTAATCCTAGTGCTTAAGTTTTACTTCAACTTTTCAATCCAACGATGCTAAACACCTATCACATTACACAAAGACTCCTGTCTGGATTTGACAGAAGAATTACTGAACAAAAATGTCCAAGCATTATCCAACGAATGTCTCGTTGCAAGCGGGGCCGCGTTTTATCTGCTGCGGCAGTGCTGCTAGAATCGCCGGCAATGATTCCCCCTTTTTGTCCGACGAACTTTAGAGAAATGAAATTAGGGTTGTTTCCTTCAATCCTTCAAGTAAGAGTTCAAAATCAATTGGTGAATCAATGGATTTAAACGATAAATCAGTTATAAATCCCGCGGAATGCAATTAGGGTACGGAGCAAGAACAAATTAACTAAATAAATCAAGGGTAGCAATTTCAATCTCCATTCAACTACCTTCAGAAACGACGATAAAATTGCTATTATGAACCTATAACTACACATATATTTGTTAAATTACTCGACGCAACAGCTAATTGAGCATTTCAATTTGGTGTATAAAATCATGAATCAAATCAAATTCCACAAAAAGAAGAAATCTGAAACATGATAAAAGCAGATATTAGTGAATAAATTGCACACCACGATGGATCCTATGCGTCTGAAATTCACCGAAAATCTTCACCCGTTTGGGCTGAAATTCACTTCAATGAAGATTGGATTCAACGTATGCTGATGGTTTTGGTGGCTCAACTTTCGCTTTTGAACCTGCTTAACGTACACTCCAAGAGAGGCCAAACCGAACGAAGTTATCTTACAGCTTACAATGTTTAGCTCAGCCTCTCTCTCGCGGTGTTGATTTTAAGATTCAGGCTCCAACAGTAATTGATGCTCAATTCGCGGTGTTGATTTTAAGATCTGATGCCCCCATTGACAAAACATATGAGCTGCAAAATGAAATTAGGGTTGTAATAATCTTAAGTCTGTTCCTTTTCTAATGTAACTTTCTTTTTCATATATATATATATATATATATATATATATATATATATATATATATACTTACTCTTTTTACTTATTAAAAATTCTTTTTAGTAGGATTCTTTTAATGAATGTACTATTATTATATATATTGTCGATTGAAATCCAGTCGGTATTTACTATTTACTGACTAAATTAAATGTGACTCTATTTTGTCGTATAGAAATTAACACATACAATTAAATTCGAAATACTAGATAGGCCAATAAAAGACATCGAGGAAAGAACATTTAAAAAAATTAATAATAAATATTTTTTACTTGTAAAACATTAACAAGTATTTGAATCTTGTAAATACGTATTTAAAAAGGTAAAGGAAATTAAAATGGATAATGACAATGATCGATTAATAACGGTTATCATAAGCGTTATCGTTGATCACACAAAATAATTCTTCTATTTATCCATTAAAAAGTATATTGACAACGCCCTTTTAACAACAGACGTACTGACCGTTGTCTTTAAGCAAAAAATAAGTATTCAACTACGGTTAAACCACAACGGTTTTACTAACCGTAGTCTTTTAGCGAGAAATAGGTATTCGACTACGGTTAAACCACTACGATTTTACGAAACCGTAGTCTTTTAGCGACTTTTTTTTTTAAAACACTACGGTTTGTACAATGACTATGGTTGAGCGCTAAAAGACTACGGTTATTGCGTAAAACCGTTGTCTTTTAGGCGTAGTGATTAACAGTTTTTGTTGTAGTTTATATGTAGGAATAGCTTGCAAAACAGACTTGATAAGAACCTCCTTCCCCGCTTGACTCAGTTGCTTCTCCTTCCAATCTCCAATAAGTCTCAAAATTCTTTCTTTGATATTGGCGGAGACCTCTCTTTCATTGCGGCCGACAATCGAAGGCAAACCAAGGTATTTTTCATGTAAAGTAACATGTGGAATGCCAAAAATATTACAAATAAAGGTTGCAATGTCATCGCTTGTGTTGGGGCTGAAAACCACGCCTGACTTTCACAATTTATTCTTTAGCTCGATGCGTCTTCATAAAGTTTGATGGGGAACTTCAGATTTATGACTTCACGTTCAGTCTCAATTCCAAAGAGCAGGGTGTCATCAACAGAGAATAAATGTGACATGGTGGGTGCAGATCTTGCTACTCGAATACCATGAATCCGCTAACAAATCAATCAGTCCATCCAGAATATTATAGATTAACATATGAGGAAGCTTCTTTTGTGATAGAGATTTAATCAATATACTACGTTCAAGATATAAAATATATATATATATATATATATATATATATATAATTGTGTGTATATATTATCCAAACATAATGTCAAAATCTCTCATTCCATTAACAAATCTAAAACAATTCCATTAAAAGTATTTATAACTTTGTATCCTCTATAGAAACTTCTATTAATCATTTAATAACAATAATTAGGAATTCTTACTACTTTCATCAAATAAACACTTTTTCGGTTTACATTTTTTTAATCATATCTTTACGTAGACCCTATAACATAATATATATCTCAGTATATGATGAAATACACAAATAACTAAAACACATAGCAGTGCTATTGGTGAAGAAACAATATGTACTTCTCAGAAAGTTGCCCTTTAATATAGTAGAACATTAGATTTCATATATAAAAATAGAAAAAATGAGTGTCGCACCTTATTCACTTGCCATAATCATAAACATAAACACCCCTTTCTCACCTCCATTAAGCTAAAGAGTACGGGGTTTGTGATCAAGAAATTCTATAGTCTTTGTCTAGTAAAATAAACTACACGTCTAGTGCTGAAAGTTCACCAATATTTGTATACACAATTACACCAGTCAATCTAGAAAGCAATAAGCAAATCACTAATATCATATCCTAAAAAAAAAAAAAAAAAACCCCACTGTATAGTTCCTTTCCAACCCAATTTCACAAAAAAATCAAAATTAATGAATACAATTCAATGGAGGAGTAACATGCTAGGTAATTATTCTACAATGCCTAGAAGTTGAAGTTATAGAACACCTATCTCTCTAGAAAATAAAAGATTCACCTAACATACTAATTGATAATGGTGAACTCAAATAAGAGGGAAGCAACAATAAGAATTGGAACTACCATCTTTCCCTATATCACCAACTGCATTAGTTCATTACCTGCAAAAAGTAGTGACTTTTTTAGAGAAATTAAATGGGTGGGGGACATGTATTTGGTGATAATGTAATCTATCACGCAATACACACACTGACCATCATATGCTAGAAAAATTAGCTTAAGTTGGCCGAACATGACTTACAATTATTTGTTCATGAAGACATTCTTGTTTTTGGAAACACTAAAAACATAAACATATCATTTTAATAAATAATATATTGGCATGACAACATGCGTTCTCCATTGTATTTGTCAAGCTTCTACTAAAAACCCATATGACAATAAAGTTGATAGTCATGCATGATTGAAGACAAAAATCGCAAAATATCATCAAAGTGTAGACACGCAGAAAATAAATACAGATACTTGTCCCATATAATAGTTACTTGTAAGTAATGCATATTTAGAAAAAAATTAAATTAGTAAAAAGAAAATAGAGAAGGAAATAATCAGTCTACAAAAGTGGTACCTTTGTTTTGGTTATCAAAACGTAAGAAAGAAACAAAGCTAAGTTTAAATTCAGCTGCAGAAAAACAATTCTTACTTGAAGTGTATTTCTTGTGCACATGTAAAGACAGGGAAATACTTGCATGTAAACGACTTATAGGTTTATTAGATAGGTTGACATAAATTTGAGAGAATTCATGTGAAGCACTTTCATTGGTTTAAATGTGGGCTTTCCTTAGGTACTCATGAAAGACCATATGAGATACAAATAAGTTTCTTTTCTCTTCCTCGAATAAATAAATAAATAAAGACTAAAAAATCATAGTTATGGCTTTATATTAAATATTTTTAATAGAATACCATCCCGAATTTCACAATAGTATCATTATAATCATAAAGTGCTAATACGATACAGACCATAAGCTATAAACGAAATGATAATAGAAAGACTGCGTAACGTATAACACGGCACCTCTAATTGGTCTTTCCACTATTTCCAAACTACTTGTAATACATTTTTTTTCAGAAAAATAGTTGACCTCTTAAAATGTGCGTTGCTTCGTGAAAACACAGAGGTTGAGTACGAGGTTTACCCAACCTTGAGTCAAAATACAATGAAAATTTTAGAAGCAAACAAGATATAAAATTTCAAAAGTTGTAAATAACTTGTGGATGCCTCAGGGTAAAATAACTCACTTTTATACATGGTGAATTATAAACAAATACGAAGTATGAACCGAAATAAGCTTTGACTCACAACTCACGAATCCTAATGTCTTAGACAAATGGTTAACACAGTCTAGAATATAAAAATAATATACAAAGTTATTCTGAAAATAATCCAAATAAAAGGATATATATTCATGAGGAATCTAAATTTAGTACAAATTAGATACTGAATGTTGGATAGAAAATTGACTCAACACTCTAGGCAACATAGATTGTTTCGCAGACAGGTACTTTCTCTAAAATATTCATTGTCTTTTGTTATCGGTTTGAGCTCCTTATATAGACCATTAGAAAGCTTGGACAATACTCTCCAATGACCCACTCTGCACATGTCTAGGACATGGTTAGTTGAGCGGTTAACCGACCCTTATGGTGGGTGTGACTTGGTCTTCAAGAATTGGCATAGTCCACCCTCAACCTCTTTCAATATTTTATGTTCCAGCTATTTCACACGATTTATTCGATAGTTGAACTAGTCCAAATGAGCTAGGCTACTAGGTCGAGCAAATGCTCTTCATCTATGAACATGGTTCACTTTGCAGGATGTACGATTTAGTTACTATCCATCCACAGTCTATCAACGTCAAAATCATATCTTATCAGATATAAATTGACGAAAGCTTGTCCACAACATTATTTTATTTAAAGCATAAAGATATCTAAAATATCTTATAACTTAATTTGATAGCACATAGGCCACAAAATCTTACACTAGATTGATGAAAAAAAAAATATAATAGTATTTTTATTTCTCAACTAGAATTTCCCATCGTGCGATGTACAATTAATTTGAATTATATTTATTTGTTAGAAAAATCAAAACCAACTAATTGAACAAAATAATTGAATAAATTATCTTTTGTTAAATAAAGAATATTAAATATTTTAATAATTTTTTATTTTATTAATAAAAATTATTTATTTTATTTTTATTTGCAACTTATATCCAATAAAAATAGTTCAACACACAATAGAAATAATAATCTAAGCACAATAGTGAACCAACAAATAATTATTTATTTTAAATTAAGTATATTATATCAAATTATTCAATATCAGTCTCATATTAAATGCTGAGAAAAGATGATTATTTTTTAGATTTTGCAAATAAAAAATTAATTAAAAAAGTTATTAGTATCTTATGTTGGAAAATCAAAAGATTTGGGAGAGATAGCTATAAAAAAGGAAGCAGATCTCTGAAAAAATTCCATCCCCAACATGGGCCATGTGTTTCTCTACTTTTTTTTTTTTTTTTCCAGTTACCGTTGAATTTAGAAACTGAAAAATAGTTGGTTTTTTCTATTTCTAAACAATTTTAATATTGTAGGAAAGATAAATATATGGATTTATTCATAAAATAAAATTAAGGTTTTTTTAAAACAAAATAAACTAATAGTTTTAAAATACTAGTTAATAAATATTGATTAATTTTTTTTAAAAAAATATTTACTTTTTTTTTTTTTTTAAATCTCAAACCCAATATCCAACTCATATTACATATCAAATATAATCTAAACAATCGTATTTATAATGTAACGTATTTTTAAAATATGTATTGTGGATGTTAAATTAAAGGCCATGAAAAGAAGATCAAATTACTCCATTTTACAACTAAAAACAAAAGAACAGAAAAAGATATTTGCTTTTTAATTTATTTTATAAAATAAATCAATTTAAAGTCGCCATCTATAACTTTTATATATAACAATTGCCAAAAAAAATCAAATTTGAAACAAAATTTGGCAAAATTTTATCATATACAAATATTTACCATATATATACAAATATCTTATCTACACACACACGCGCACACACACACACACATATATATATACATATATATATGAGCAAAACCTTCTACTAAATATAGTCAATTCACGTTTTCCCGCTCAAACTCACTTTTCACAACTAGTTGGACATGTGTCAACATCTTATAGGCTTGATCTTAATCTAAATTTTGTTTTAATTAAATTATTTATTTATTAGCAGTAAAAACGGTTGTTACTTGAAGGAAGGTCATATCTTTCTTATATATATCGGTCTATTTAACAAGATTGTAATTAGCTTTCAACATTGTTTAAATTAAAAGGCTTATGATTCGACACAATTAAAATCTAAATTAATCATTATTAAATTATGTCAAATTTTCCTCTCATAATAGGAGTATAAGGCTTTTTTGAGATTCAATATTTACTGATTTTAAATATCGAAATTTCTATAGTGTTTGCATCCCTATTTTTCTCTCTCTCAAAGTTCTTGCAGTACGGTATTCTCTCAATTCTGCAAAATTTTCTTATATATTAATTTTAGTTTTTTTTTTTCGTTTGTTTAACTTTATATTTTTATTGTTGTAGTTTTAATTTTTAGTTTTTATTTCGTTCATGCTTTCCATATCTTTTAATATATTTTATTTGATTTTTTTATTCATGATGTGTTGCAGTTCTTAAAGATTGTTGCATATTGAATAACAAAAAGTTGTTTGCATCAATAAGTAAGTATGTTTTAGGTTTTTCCGTTGAATATGTTGTAATTTAGGGTTTTTGTTCATTATTTGTATTTTTATTGTTATAGTTTTAATCTGTATTTCTATTTCGTTCATGTTTTTCATATCTTTTACTGTGTTTCATTTAATTTTTTGTTCATGATGTGTTGCAGGTCTTGAAGATTGTTGAATATTGAATAAAAAAAAATGTGTTTGCATTAATAGGTAAGTATATTTTCTGTTTCACCATTTGTAAATGGTGTAATCTAGGGTTTTTGTTCATTATTTACACGCCATTAGTCGTATTTAGGGTTTTCTGTTAATGAATCCTCTATTTTTTGTGTTTTGCTTTGTTTTTTATTTTTTTTTTTTTATCGTATATGTGTTTCATGTGCATTAATCTTTTTTTTTTTTTTTTTTTTTCTGTGTCAATGATAGATTGCATCTTCAAAAGGACTAAGTATTCAATATCTTCAAGGTATTACAATTGTGATACCCCGAATCTTTGAAAAGCAATAAAATACATACTTCGCATTTTAAAATATTTTTACCAATTTTATTTTAGTTTAAACTTTAAAGTTATTTGACTTTTATGATTTTATTTTAGGAAAATAAGTATCATCGCGATGTACCAGGTCGACTGCACTCCTAACACCGAAAAGATAAGAACTAAAAATACATAATATAGGAACCCAAAACTAGTATCGGACTTAGAAAACATATAAATATTGAACCTAAAATAGTTATTCAAAAAAAAAAATGAATAATTAAAAGTATATAAATATATATAGAATATATGTATATATATAAACCCTAAAGTATGTATAAAACGTACCTAATACCTAAGATAATATATATAGTGATAATAATAATATAATAATAGTTAACATAGTTAGCAAAACTTATGATGATGTTTGCTTCATCAAATATTAATTCTGTCAATTAATGAAGTGTGTTCATCCCACATCGTAAATAAAGGAAAATGTTCCATCAAAATTAAACTATAAATAATACTTACCTCTTTGAGAAAATAATAACTACAAAAACAAATATATATTAAAAGGAATTCCTTTAACTAGGAGGTCCTTATAAGTTTATTTTCAACAACGCTCGGACCGGTGTTTTGGGAAGTTGTTGAATAGTGTTAAAATCTTTTGAGGTACGTCTTCTTTAATAGTCTTTTTATTTTTCTTGTCATTGTCATTTATAGTTTATATAGATTTAAGAATTTGATTATTTTCTTGATTTAAGTAGATTTATAAATTTAGCTATTTTTTTAAGTTTGTATTAAATAGTTGTTGTTAAAGATGCATGGTAGTTAGTTTAAAATATTTATTAATGTAATTAATAATTTAAATTTAATAAAATAGTTAGGCCTTTTGATTTAGGACTATAATTTATTACGACTCGACTTATGTATTAGAAATTGTAAAAGATAGACATAATCCAAGGATATTGTACCACACTTAATCACTTTGAAAATACGAAACCCGATAAGTAATACTAATTAATTAAACAACATGTGCTAGGTGTAGTGCAGGTCGGGCCTAGGACATACACGACTCAACTATTTTAAAGCAAGCAAAACAAGGTGGGTGACTGGGCTATTTGTAAGTATATTATGCTACTGAACTTGTACTTGATAAATATGTTTGCCTTCGGGCTTATTGATATGATACCTCTTAAGTCGTAAGATTGGCTTTTGAGTAGGGCTTGGGAGTCGTAAGATTGGCCCCCTAGTCTAGCAATATGGCTTTTGAGTCGTAAGATGGACTCCTAAGTCAAGAATGTGTTTATTATTGTGCACCTTCGTTAGTATAACTGCTTACAAAGTTCCCACTGAGTTTATACTCATGCCCATAATTACAAATCTTCAGGTTAGTTGAGCGAGGTGGCGGGGCTGTTGCGGCAAAGGTCACCGGGTTTCTTTTCCTACCCGCAACTTTAAGATGTTTTTGCCTCTTCAATGTATACAAATAAGTTTACATGTCACTAAATCCGGGTGTTTCCATTTTCTGAGAAACTTTGGGAACCTCTAGTGTAAATATGTTTTGGCAGCGTATTATTGTCAATAAAATTTCTACTCTTATCCGATAAATATTTCATGTCACGCTTTCGCACCTTTTCTGATTTATTACTTAATCAAAATAAAATAAAATATAGTAGCACTTCAATCCCGAGTTAATGGGATTGGGGCGTTTCAGAGTGGTATCAGAGCGTGTCTACTTTTCTGTATACTTGATTTATAAAATAAAACCAAGGGGAGCCGTGACTTTGCCAACAGACCGACACTCGCTCCAAGGTATGTATATTTTACTATTAGTTTGTATGATTTGGAAATGTTTTATTACGAATTTACATTTCATAAAATAACATGATACTTGTGAGATGTCCTTGAAATTTTACCACCAATTAGGAAACCAAATTAGAGATTTTGATCCATATTTCTTTCTTATGATAGGATGGTTCGTAGGAGGCAAACGGCGAGAAAACAAGTAATATATAGACACAGAATACTTGCCAATAGAGATGTGCCATCATCAACAATATCTATTTATCAGGGGTCTAGACAGGGAGCACATCAGAACATAGAAGAGTATATTATCATGTTACAGGGACGCCGTAGTAATGCTATACGCGAGGGACACTATATTAGCGAGCAGGAGGCAGCGGTGCACCTAAGATAAACTATCTTGCCATCCCTTAGACCCATCGCCCGTCGGATTTATGATAATATGTTTACGGTAGACTCTGTTATTGGACCAGTTATTGATTATAAACGCTTTGGACTACGGCTGGCAGTAGCTGTCAAGAACCGACAAAGATGTCTCACTACTGCTGATCGAATGGAAAGAGAGGCTGAAAACTAAAAACAAAGGGCAGACCGATATAATGAAATTGCTGCTAGCAAGCGTTTGGAGGTTGTTGCCAACGAACGTCTTGCTGGGCGTGCTAGAGAACTAGCGGAGTTCTATCGCGAATATGCAAGATTGCAGCGGGAAGAAACAGGCATGATAGAGGAAGATGAGGAGGAAGAGGATCCCTCAGAGGAAAGTGAACCCAATGAGTCTATAGGGTCCAATCCTGGTGAGAGCATACCATCTAGGGGTCGACGTGTGCGTACCCCACCAGCAGAGAACCAGGCAGGCCCTAGTTGGAAACCTAGAGGATGTACATATAGTAATAGTAGATAGCTTTTGTACAGTGATGTCTAAGAACATAACTAGACCGTAAATATCCTTTTGCTAATAGGAATGTATATAAGTCATCCTTTGATCATGCTATCTTTTTGCTCGTATAAGCATGATTAACTAATAGACATTTTGTACGGGTTAGAGTATTAAAACCATTGTACTTATTATTAATAGATTTGTAAACCCAATATCTTTTATGTATATGGTTTGCTTATAAATTATTCGGTATGTTAAACAAAGGTATATATGCATATAATTAAGTGTTATTTCTCCTTCTCCCAAAAGTATGGCAGCGCGAGGAAGGCCATGTAAACATGTGCAAAATGAAAATGAGCCATTTGTCAGGCCAGCTGTTGAGAGGCAACCTCCACCTGTTGTTGAACAAGGAGCGGATTTTGCACGGGAGTTCCTGAACTCTCTGCAGGGACTCATACAACAAGTACCAGCTAACCAAAATATACCAAATCCACAGAACCAGGGTATCAATACTAATGTCATTATAGAGCAATTTCGTCGTTTTTCACCACCAAGATTCAGAGGTAGCGAAGGACCTATGGTCACTGAGGAATGGATTCTTGAGCTTGAAAAAATCTTTGACCATATGGAATCAACTGAAAATCTGAAAGTTTCGTTTGCAATATTCCAACTTGTGGAAGATGCTGGACACTGGTGGAAATCACACGAGCGAACAATGACGAATGAACAAAAGCAAAGTATGACCTGGAATGATTTTAAGAACATGATGATGGATCGTTACTTTCCACAGTCTATCCGTGACCAAAAGGAAATTGAATTTGTTAATCTGAAGCAGGGAACCCTTCCAGTGATGGAGAATGAAATAAATAAATACGAATATAGCAATACGAATATAGCAGAAAATAGAGAAAAATTAGACAAAGTTATATCCAAGTTGCTACCGATTTCGTTTTAATCAATTATCTAAATATGCCCCACACTTGGTTGATACAGATGAAAGAAAAGCAAGACGTTTTGAAAGAGGTTTGCTTCCAGAGATCGGGGGTATCGTGTCAGGTTTGAAACTGCCTGCGTACCATGAAACGGTTGAACGAGCACATATTGTATCCCTTAGCCAGAACTTAGAATACAACCAGAAACCTCAAGAGCAACCCGGGAAAAGAAAATGGGATTTTAGAGATAAGAATAAGACTAACCACTTTGTGAAGAGGGCAACCCCAAGGGGAGGACCAGGACCAAATGCAGTTCCGATATGTCCTAATTGCAATAAGCACCACTATGGAGAATGTTTGGTGGGAAAGAATGTTTGCTATAAGTGTCATCGACCAGGACATAGGTATTGGGAGTGCACTACTACGCAGATCAAGGCGCCACAAAATGTTAGTGCACCAGACAAGAAATCAGGGAAGGCACGAGTTTTTGCTTTAACACAAGAAGAGTTAACAGAGGAGAATGAAACCATGGCAGGTATGCTACTTGTATTCAACCTTCCGGCATATATTTTGTTTGATACTGGTGCATCACATTCTTTTATATCCGAAGATTTTAAAAGGAAGTTAGGTCTGAAAGGTAATACAAATGGAGAAGAGTTGACGGTAAGTATTCCCTCAGGAGAAACTATTAGGACTAAGGATATTGTGACTGGTGTGAAGCTTTTGATAGGTAACCAAGAACTGGAAGCCGATCTATATGTATTAGAGATGAAATGTTTCGATGTTATTTTAGGTATAGATTGGTTGACAAACAATAAAGCAACAATCCGATGCTTTGAGCGTGAAATAGATTTTGAAAGACCAATAGGATCCAAATTCACCTTTTACGGAGCCAAAACTAATACCAGACCACGTATTGTGTCAGCAATGAAGGCTGTAAGAATGTTACGGAAAGAGGGAAGTGAAGGCTACCTTGTGAATGTTATGGAAAATAATACTGTTAAGGTTACACCTACTGATATACCAACGGTGAGAGATTATGTGGACGTATTTCCAGATGAGTTGCCTGGAATACCTCCTGATCGACAGGTTGAATTCACAATAGATTTGGTACCCGGAGCTGCACCTATATCTAAAGCACCTTATTGAATGGCGCCTAAGGAATTACAAGAATTAAAATTACAGCTTCAAGAGTTGCTGGACAAGAAGTTCATCAGGCCAAGTGTTTCTCCATGGGGAGCCCCCGTATTGTTTGTCAAGAAGAAAGACGGATCTCTTAGAATGTGCATTGATTATCGGGAACTCAACCGCCTAACAATCAAGAATAAGTATCCCTTGCCTAGAATAGAAGATCTTTTTTACCAACTGAAGGGAGCTAGCGTGTTCTCAAAAATCGATCTCAGATCGGGCTACCACCAACTCAAGGTCAAAGAATGTGATATTTCTAAGACAGCCTTTAGAACACGATATGGTCATTATGAGTTCATAGTAATGCCTTTTGGATTGACAAATGCACCCGCAGTATTCATGGATTTGATGAACAGGGTATTCCATCCTTATTTGGACCAGTTTGTCATAGTTTTCATCGATGATATCCTAGTATACTCAAGAGATAAAGAACAACACGAGAAACATCTTAGAACTATACTAGGTACCTTACGACAGGAGAGGCTTTATGCTAAATTTAGCAAATGTGAATTTGGCTAGATCGAGTTGTTTTTCTAGGCCATATTATCACGGCTAATGGAATCGAAGTGGATCCCGCGAAGGTTGAAGCAGTAATGAATTGGAAAGCTCCGAAGAATGTGAATGAGATCCGAAGTTTTCTGGGTCTAGCTGGTTACTACAGAAGATTCATTCAAGATTTCTCAAAGATCGCTAGGCCTTTGACTCAATTAACAAAGAAGAGCAACCAGTTCCACTGGACTGACAAATGCGAAAACAACTTCCAAAAGCTTAAGCAAAGACTCGTAACCGCGCCAGTTCTAACTATCCCTGACGGATCAGAAGGGTTTGTCATTTACACCGATGCCTCAAAGTTAGGACTAGGATGTGTTTTGATGCAGCAAGGAAAAGTCGTCGCTTATGCCTCAAGACAATTGAAACCCCATGAGTTAAACTACCCTACACATGACCTAGAACTAGCTGCTGTTGTTCACGCATTAAAGATATGGCGTCATTACCTCTATGGTGGGAAATGTGAAATCTACACAGACCATAAGAGTTTAAAGTATTTTTTCACACAAAAAGAACTCAACATGCGCCAAAGAAGATGGCTGGAGCTAGTAAAGGATTATGATTGTACCATCCTCTATCACCCGGGCAAGGCAAATGTCGTAGCTGATGCACTTAGTAGGAAAAATGAAAGTCATATGGCCAGTCTCCCAACACAACAAGAGCTATTATTAATAGAATTTGCTAAGTTGAGTCTAGATTTTGTGAAGTCAGGCCATACTACTGCTATGATCGCAGCATTAACCATACAACCTACTTTAAGAGATCGAATAAAGGTAGCACAAAGGACTGACCAATTCCTCCTCAAGATGAAAGACCGGGCAATTGCAGGAACCATCAAGGGGTTCTTTGTAACACCAGATGGAACTTTAACATACGAAGAAAGATTATGTGTACCTAAGGATGATGACATAAGGAAGGAAATTCTTGAAGAAGCTCACAATACCCCGTACACAGCTCACCCAGGAGGGACAAAAATGTTCAAGGACCTAAAAGAAATCTATTGGTGGAGAAATATGAAACGATCAATAGGGCAATTTGTTGAAGATGTTTAACGTGCCAACAGGTTAAAGCAGAGCACCAGCGGCCTTCAGGACTGTTACACCCTTTAGAGATTCCCGAATGGAAGTGGGAACACATAGCAATGGACTTTGTTACTGGACTGCCACGAACAGCAAGAAGGAATGAAGCTATTTGGGTGATCATTGACAGACTTACAAAGACAGCACATTTTATACCAGTAAGAATGACGCTTAACATGGATCAACTTGCTCAACGGTACGTAGACGAGATTGTTAGATTACACAGAGTACCAGTGACCATAGTTTCGGACAGAGATACTCGTTTCACCTCTAAATTCTGGAGAAGTCTACAAACGGCCCTTGGGACAAAGCTCAACTTCAGCACATCATATCATCCACAAACTGATGGACAGTCAGAAAGAACAATACAGACACTCGAAGATATGCTTAGAGCTTGTGTACTAGACTTTGGAGGAAGCTGGGAAACATATTTGCCATTAGTAGAATTTTCTTATAATAACAGTTACCAAGCTACCATAAAGATGGCACCGTATGAAGCACTCTATGGAAGGAGATGTAGATCGCCGATTTACTGGGATGAAGTTGGAGAACGAAAGATCTTAGGCCCTGAGATCATCGATAGAACCATTGGAGTAGTAACTAAGATTCGAGAAAGAATCAAGGCTGCCCAGGATCGACAAAAATCATATGCTGACACACGAAGGAAGGATCTACAATTCAATACAGGCGATAAGGTTTTTCTCAAAATGGCACCAATGAAAGGAGTAATACGCTTCGGAAAGAGAGGGAAGTTAAAACCAAGATATATTGGCCTATTTGATATTCTAGATAGAATCGGAGACGTCGCCTATAAGTTAGCTCTACCGCCAGAACTTACCAATATCTATAACGTCTTTCATGTATCAGTACTTAGAAAGTATGTCCCAGATTCAAATCACGTTATTCATCATGAGAATCTGGAGGTCAATAAAAACCTCACTTATGAAGAGAACCCCATTGCTATCCTAGGAAGAAAAGTTCACTCTTTGAGAAATAGAGAGATTCCCTTAGTACTAGTGCAGTGGAGTAGACATGGAAAGGAAGAAGCTACATGGGAACGAGAAGATGAGATCTTAGCAAAATATCCGAATATTTTAAACCAAGTAAGTACAATTTCGAGGACGAATTTTTTTTTAAAGTAGGGGAGACTGTGATACCCCGAATCTTTGAAAAGCAATAAAATACATACTTCGCATTTTAAAATATTTTTACCAATTTTATTTTAGTTTAAACTTTAAAGTTATTTGACTTTTATGATTTTATTTTAGGAAAATAAGTATCATCGCGATGTACCAGGTCGACTGCACTCCTAACACCGAAAAGATAAGAACTAAAAATACATAATATAGGAACCCAAAACTAGTATCGGACTTAGAAAACATATAAATATTGAACCTAAAATAGTTATTCAAAAAAAAATGAATAATTAAAAGTATATAAATATATATAGAATATATGTATATATATAAACCCTAAAGTATGTATAAAACGTACCTAATACCTAAGATAATATATATAGTGATAATAATAATATAATAATAGTTAACATAGTTAGCAAAACTTATGATGATGTTTGCTTCATCAAATATTAATTCTGTCAATTAATGAAGTGTGTTCATCCCACATCGTAAATAAAGGAAAATGTTCCATTAAAATTAAACTATAAATAATACTTACCTCTTTGAGAAAATAATAACTACAAAAACAAATATATATTAAAAAGAATTCCTTTAACTAGGAGGTCCTTATAAGTTTATTTTCAACAACGCTCGGACCGGTGTTTTGGGAAGTTGTTGAATAGTGTTAAAATCTTTTGAGGTACGTCTTCTTTAATAGTCTTTTTATTTTTCTTGTCATTGTCATTTATAGTTTATATAGATTTAAGAATTTGATTATTTTCTTGATTTAAGTAGATTTATAAATTTAGCTATTTTCTTAAGTTTGTATTAAATAGTTGTTGGTAAAGATGCATGGTAGTTAGTTTAAAATATTTATTAATGTAATTAATAATTTAAATTTAATAATATAGTTAGGCCTTTTGATTTAGGACTATAATTTATTACGACTCGACTTATGTATTAGAAATTGTAAAAGATAGACATAATCCAAGGATATTGTACCACACTTAATCACTTTGAAAATACTAAACCCGATAAGTAATACTAATTAATTAAACAACATGTGCTAGGTGTAGTGCAGGTCGGGCCTAGGACATACACGACTCAACTATTTTAAAGCAAGCAAAACAAGGTGGGTGACTGGGCTATTTGTAAGTATATTATGCTACTGAACTTGTACTTGATAAATATGTTTGCCTTCGGGCTTATTGATATGATACCTCTTAAGTCGTAAGATTGGCTTTTGAGTAGGGCTTGGGAGTCGTAAGATTGGCCCCCTAGTCTAGCAATATGGCTTTTGAGTCGTAAGATGGACTCCTAAGTCAAGAATGTGTTTATTATTGTGCACCTTCGTTAGTATAACTGCTTACAAAGTTCCCACTGAGTTTATACTCATGCCCATAATTACAAATCTTCAGGTTAGTTGAGCGAGGTGGCGGGGCTGTTGCGGCAAAGGTCACCGGGTTCCTTTTCCTACCCGCAACTTTAAGATATTTTTGCCTCTTCAATGTATACAAATAAGTTTACATGTCACTAAATCCGGGTGTTTCCATTTTCTGAGAAACTTTGGGAACCTCTAGTGTAAATATGTTTTGGCAGCGTATTATTGTCAATAAAATTTCTACTCTTATCCGATAAATATTTCATGTCACGCTTTCGCACCTTTTCTGATTTATTACTTAATCAAAATAAAATAAAATATAGTAGCACTTCAATCCCGAGTTAATGGGATTGGGGCGTTTCAACAATGATATCTCAAATATGTTTTTAATTTTTTCCTTAATATTATTGAAAAACACATTATTTTTTTAATTCATGTATACTAATTGTTTTGTAACATGGATATCATCTATTCTTTAAATTTAGAATTATGTGATTTACAGAATTTTAGGGTTTCTGTACAACTTTTGATGGTAGAAATTCAATAATTATATTATCAAAAAATATCAAAAAATTCTTATAGGCTAAATATCTATATCTATATCTATCTATATATATATATATAAAAGTAAAATGGAGGGCTTTTTTGCCATTTTACTTTTCCCGCCTAAAACTTTAACATTCATTTAGTAAGGTTTTATCAATTTTGGTAAGTAATAATTTTCTTTTTTATTTTGTAAAATGCAAATAACTTTTTTATTTTTAATCCGTTTTTTATATATAATCTATCAAATTATTTATTTTTTCACGATCTTCAATTTGACATCAATATCAAATATATTAGATTTAAAAATAAATTATTTATTGTTAATTATTTTGGTTAGTTGAGTTCTTTTAAACTACAAGAAATTTATTTATTTTATATGACGTGAATTTCTAATATATTTTATTTACCTAAGTTACGTACAGGATAAAAAATCATTGTTTAAATAATGAAACTCTTATTTTATTAAGTTAAAGGTAATAAATTAATATTTTACAAATAATTTATTAAAAAGTTACTTACATATGCTAATATACTCCCTTCGTTTCTTTTTAATTGATTTTTTAGAAAAAAAAAAGTGGAAGAATTAAGAATTCAATTTTTTTTTTCCCAAATATATCCCCAATAGTCTCCTTTCTCTCTCACATCTATCTCAAATCTAGGTTGGAAATTAAGAAATATTTTAGGATTGTCATAGGGCAAAATTGAGATAAATTGTAAAAAATAGCTAAAAGATCAATTAATTCGAAAAATCATTAAGAAGCTAAAAGATCAAATAAAAAAGGAACCGAAGGACTATAGTTTTTATAATAAGAATGTTTATTTGATTAGTCACCGAAGTATGGGAACTTAGAGCAAATGTATATTTATATATCACAAATATTATTCAGGTTATTCTTTTATTACTAATTCTTTTTTTTTTTTTCATAATATGTATTTTCTTAAAATTATTTTGTTAAGTAAGTTACAATTTGCAACCTAATTTATGACATTTATTACATCTTTAAAAAAAAAAGTTTAGTTGTTTTTTTTAAGTGACTAACCTCAACTATATTTTTTTCACACTTTTTAATCTAAAAAATTAGTTGTTTTTCAAACTAATTAAATTCAACTCTATTTTTTTATTACTTTTTGCAACCTAAGCAATAACTTTTTCATTAATCAATTTCATATTTAGATAGATATAATTTTGCATTATAAATATAAAATTAATTTGAATAAATTACACTACCAAATAAAATATAAACGTATTTAAGTATTTTTTAGAATTTACACACTTAAATTGTTATTCGAATTATGAATTACTTTTGAACTTTATTTTGTTAATGTTAGGATTTATTTAGAAATATTTTGGGGATATCTGATATCATCAAGTAAAATATTATAAGCTGCAAATGAAAATCTAATTTTAGAAAGGAACAAGTAAATATTTAATTGCTATCTTTTCATGATCTTTAATTTAACATCATACATACCATATAGTGATATTTAATAAAATAAAAGACAATTTTATATTGATTGGTTATTTGGTTAGATCTCATTACGTATTGTGCATGTTTATTGGTGTCAAATTTAGGTTGTAAGAATTAGTTAAATATTTTTTATAAAAAAAATCTATTTTTTATAAATACTTTAATTAATTTATTTATTGTATGTATCTTTCTATTTTAGTTTTATTCGGTAAATTAATCTATATATATACTTATATACATATGAATATGCGTTTTTGTCTAATTAAATAAAATGGAGCCAAATATGTAAAGAAAATTATTTTCCCCTCCAATTGCAAGTTGGACATTTTCAGGTGTATTATTCATGTATTTGTCCTTAAAGAGTTGTTGTTGTACTATCACCATTCTATCAGTTGTTTCTTTTTCAACAATTTTTTTTAAATAATAACGATTTTTTTGTTTCTAATCTATTTTTACATATAGTATATGAAATTAATAATTTTTTTTCACCTACTTTAAGTTAAAGTAAATTTTGACTTTTTATTGTGGATTAGACTATTTATAATGGGAATTAAATTATAAAAAATGAACCAATTCACTATTTTTAACAATAATAAATAACAGATTATTTAAAAGAAAAATATAATTTTCTTATAAATTATTCAATTTATTTTTTATTATCTTATAATTATTATTTTAATAAGTTGGCCTGTTATTATATTTATGTTTATTTTAATATATGTAATTAATGAGATTATTTGTGGTTATTCGCATAAGTTAAGAATGATACAGACTGCCTATAGTAACATTTGAGTTACAAAAACTAACTTTAAAATATGTATTTTAATTGCCGTACTTAATATTTATTTAAATTTTGTTTCGTAATAATAGTTTTTTTCATAAATAATAAGTATATATTCAATTCTAAATTTCATGGGAGAAACGGATATTTATGCTATTTAAACTATGATAATTCAAGATTTTAAATTATTTATTTTATCGAGTGTACAAGGTTCACATTTTAAAAAATAACATCATATAGTATTTAATTTTGTTAAAATATACTATAATATTAACATACTTCCGTGCATCGCACGGGAGTAATACTAGTATATATAAAAGTAAAATGAGGGTTATTATTGTAAATTACCTTTTCCCGCCTAAAATATATCTTTAATGCATTCTTAATTTCTTCTAAGGCATTAATTATATTTTTTTCTTCAAATTAATACAATATTAAGTATTACCCTCCTTAATAAATGAATATATACTTTATTAAATTAAAAGTAAAAGTTAATGTATAATTTAATGATTGACTAATTAAATTATTATATTTACAAATACTAATTTGTTATAATTTATCATGGACTACGATTTTCACATATATTTATATATGATAATTAATCTTGAAATTATTTTTTATTACATATTCATATTTTCTATTCATTAATATTATTTCTTTATAAATAATAATTACACTTTGCAATCTAAACTATGATATTTTACAGGTGCTACAATCTATGTTTCTATTTAAAAAATAAAATTAAGATGCTTGAGCTAACTAGGTTTTTTAGAGTTCTCAATATAAACAATACTATGCCGCATTTTTTCGTATTTTGCAACCTAAACAAAATACACAGATATATCTATCTATCTATCTATCTATCTATCTATCTATCTATCTATATATATATATATATAATTGTATCTTTATATAAATTTCAACATATACATATATTATCAAGATATATTGAAGAATTCATATGCTTTATTTTATTAGTCCAACTATAGAATAATCATTGAATTTATTTTATTAATATCAAGATTTATTTAAAGTCTAAAAAGTATTTGAGTATATTAAACCACCATGTAAAATATTAAAACTTGAAAATTATTTTTTCTTAAAATAAAGTAAATAGTTATAGTTAAAATTTGAAATCTTATTTGGATAATCAAAATATTTAAAAAAATTGAAAAAAAAAATAAACGAAAAATATTAATTTTCTTATAATACAATTCAATTTATTTATATTTTGGCAAGTCGTGTGATATTTATGTATTTGTGTTTGTTTTAATATTTTCAATTAAGCTATTGCGGGTTCTTATAGATTAAGGTGGATACACACACACACTAAATATATGTTTGGGTTTCAATATTAAGAGATATTCATTCTTAAAAGTAAATGCTCCCTCCGTCCCAGCCCAATTTGCCTATGTTGGCCGGGCACGGAACTTAAGAAAAAGCAGTTGAGTGTGATGTTTTGTTGACTTTTTCAATTTCCCTGATTTTTTAAAGGGAGGGATTAGTGTTTTAACACTTCCCTCCACTTTTCTTAATTAAAATCCTGAATCTGAACAGTAAAAAAAATAAGGCTACGGAAAACAGAAAAAAAACACAGCAACACCAAAACCTGAAAATTGATATTTTGCCATTGAATTTTTTTGGGGGGGGAAATTCCCCTCCAAAAATTCTGATTTACAGCAGTAACTAAATGACCAAAATTTGGGATTTACAATTGAAATTTACCCCCTAAAATTCAAAATACACTCCATAAACTGATTCACCTACCTCTATAAATAGAGTCCAAAATGCATTGAATGCATTTTGGACTGATTTTTCACAACAGTTATACTTCTATTACAATGATAAATCATAACAAGGGGAAGAATCTTGCTCCATCAGACCGACTTCGAATAGCTCAACGCCTTCTTTCAAACAACAAAGACGGTGTTTTGAAGTACGGCATCACCGGTGAAGTCGCAACATCATTTGGAGTCTCGGTCTGGACAATACGGTGCATTTGGCAGGCTGTAAAAAAACAAGTTTCAGCAGATGTCCCCATCTCTTTTCCGGAGGTAAGGCCCCGACAACCTTCATCTAGCATTCAAAAACTAGACGAAGAAGCCATGAAGGCGATACCATTCGAAAAGAGGGGAACCATAAGGCGACTTGCCAAGGAGTTAGAAATCAGCAAGTCACAAATCGGAAGATGGGTCAAGGCAGGTAAGATCAAAGCCCATACTAACTCAATTAAACCATCACTCACTGATGCAAACAAATTGCAAAGGCTGAAGTACAGCCTTTGTTTTTTGCATCAAGACACAAACACCCAGAAATGCAAATACGAGAGCAAGCATAATATTGTGCACATAGACGAAAAATGGTTCTACATGCAAAGGGCAACAGAAAGAGCATACAAGCTTGCTGCAGAAGAAGACCCTTACCGGGCCTGTAAAAGCAAACGTTTTATCCAAAAGGTGATGTTCATGTGCGCAGTGGCTAGGCCACAATATTCAGATTCGGGGGAAGTTATTTTTTATGGGAAGATTGGTATTTTTTCATTCACAAAACAAGAACCGGCCATCAGAAACAGTGCAAATAGAGCTAGAGGCACATTGGTTACAAAACCAATCGACTCTATAAACAGTGGAGTTATTAAGAGCTGCATATTGGATCAAGTAAGTACCCACTATCAGAAAAATTTCATCATTTAGTGGTTTAGAGTTTTAGTAAGTCTCCACAATTTTTACAAATTTGTTAAAATGTGTAAAAATTGGTGACATTACTAATACTAACAGCTCATAACATGCTCCCTGTTTCATCATACGGCTTTACAAATTAGGTTCTTCCAGCAATTAAGGCCAAATGGCCACCTCATGCAAGCAAAACAATCATCATACAGCAAGACAATGCTAGGCCTCATTTAAGCAACTTGGATCCGGGTTTTAGAAGGGCTGCAACAGCCGATGGGTTTGACATCAAACTGATGTGCCAACCACCAAACTCCCCAGACACGAATGTGCTGGATTTGGGTTTTTTTAGAGCCATTCAATCTTTGCAGATTGAGACAAGGAGTTATAATGTGGATGACTTGGTTTCAAATGTTCTCAAATCTTTTGAGGACCTTGAATCAATCAAGTTAGACTACATATATTTAAGCTTACAAGGTTGTTTAGTGGAGATAATGAAAGCTAATGGAGGAAATAATTACAAATTGCCACATATGGGGAAGGCTGCTCTAGCATTGAAGGAAACTCTACCACAGGCTTTAGAAGTTGAAGAGCAAATCGTAAGACAAGCAATTGAACATCTCATAGAACAGGAACATGTAGATTTGGGATACATGTAGATTAAAGGTAGCATTTCTGATTTAGTTTGTGTGTTTGTTTGCAGTGTAAACACTTATGAAAGTGTTCATTTTGCTTAAACTGTAAACAAAAGTATCTAATGAAATCAGTTTTTATGAATTTCTTTTTTTTTTTTTCCCTCAGAATATTTTCATCATTGGGAATAACCTAATTACCCACAGTTCAAACCAGGCAACATTAAGTTGGTCACAAAAAATGACCAACTTAAGCTACGAACAAGCTGAACTAAACTGTCAGATTTCACAAAAAAAATGTGATGAACTGAATAAACAGTTGGGCAGCTTCATAATCAATCAGCAAATAAACATCAGTTGATTAGGCTACCATACAACAATTCAGCAAAATCACAGAAAACACCACTGTATTTCAACAAGTTTTACAGCCAAACAATGCAGAAACAGCACCAGAATGCAGAAACAGCACCAGAATAGGCAATAATACGGCATCACCAGCCTAAAACATAGAAATCCCAAGAATCACAGAATAGGTCAAAAATGCGGCATCACCAGCAATAATACGGCATCACAGAATAGGTCAAAAAAGCCAAGCTTACACCAGCCAAAAACACAAAAATCCCAAGAATACGGCATCACCAGCCAAAAATCCCAATAAACCAAACCGAAGGAGCACCCAGCAAAAATTAACAATAGCAAAAACCGAAACAAGCCACAATAAGGCATCATCAGCCAAAAACTCCACAAGAATTGCACAACATAACAACAGAATAAAAAATCATCACATGTTTGGATCGACCAGGATTTTTTGAATCTGAATAATATTACCACATGCAACGAAAAAAATAATGAACCTGGCAACCAACGGACACCAGATCGAAAGGCACTCATAGAAATGCCTTTTCATTTCCGGATCTGCAAACAAATCGGAAGTCGGGGGGGCCTCCTCGATCCCAGGAGGGAGAGCGTCCACTCCCTCTTCTTCGAATTAGGTTTCAGGTACAAATTCTCTTCAGAGTCGTAAACGAAGCCACCCTCTTCTGATTCATCGCTATAAACCTCCATAGAATACGGACCAAAACAAATCGAGCCGATTTACACCAGAATTTGTGGTTTCTCACAAAATATCATGAGATTCTTCCAGATCTGGTGTGGATCTGAAAGAATCTTCAAAGTTTCGAAGGAAGGCCAAAGGTGAATAAGATGCCGGGTTTGTGAGGGTTTCTGGGGTATTGAGAGTTAAAAGAAATCCCTAGATCTGATCCCCCATTGTTGGCGAAGAAGAAGAGTCGAGAAGAGGCGAAGAAGAAGATTTGAGAAGAGGCGAAGAAGAAGAGTCGAGAAGAAGATGGATTTAGGGTTTCTTGACGGAAGAGGGAAGGATATAGGTTGGGCTGGATCCCAACTTAATGATTTTGGGGAATATTGGGTTGGGTGGGTTTGGGTTTTTAGTGGATCAAATACGTTTAGTTTAGGTAATTAGTTAATCTGAAATTAGGATTAGTGTTAGTAAATTAGATTTATTAAATTTAACTGAATGGCATATTTGTAATAATATGTAAAAGTAGGGGTAATATGTGTTGACTTTCTTTGCCATTTTTGGGTTGGCAAATTAGATTGGGACAAACAAAAACGGAAGGTAGGCAAATTAGAGCGGGACGAAGGGAGTATAATTTATTTTTTACATTGAATATTTTATCTTAATGTAAATTTATAAAATAATATATTTATAAAATGTAAGTTATATTAAATCCATATATTACTTGGGAGAAATTGATGTTCGAAATTGGCAAAAAATAAAAGAATATTAGAAAATATTTAAATAAAATAAATTTTTAAAAAATCTAAAAAATATTTTTTAAATTCTAAACTTCATTTAAAATACCAGAAAATTAACTTAAACGTGTTGAAAATATATTAAAAATTTAATTCTTTTATAAAAAAGTTCAAATCAAATCATTTTAAGCAAGAAAAATAAAAAAAGTTATTATTTTTTTTAAAATCATAAAACTATTATAAATTTCTGAAAATTATCTTTTAAACTTTAAAAATTTATTTAAACTATTTGAAAGGTATCTTGAAAGATTATTTTAAAATCTATAAAATTTCGTTTAAGACATGTGGAAGTATCTATGAAAAGTCAAATTTTATGATATAAGTATCTTTTTAATTTTTTTTTTTGAAAAAATAAATCATTTTAAAAATATTTAAAGTTATTTGAAGTAATATCAAAATTATTCGATATTTTTTTGTGAAAATTGATTTTTTATTAAAATAAATTTCTACATTTTTTTTTTCAGTTAAGTTTATGATATTTTAAATATGTTTTTTATAATTTAAAAATAAATATTGCATTTTCTAAATATTTTTATTATTTTTAAATAGTTTCTTTTCTCTCCGAAAATTGCTACCAAAAGTTGCAAATGTGGGAAAGCGCAAAGTTCAGGTTTATCGTAAAAAAAGAAAAAATGATTATTCAAATATTCATTTAGTTAGAATATAATAATTCTATTCTTTTTATTAGATAATGTTATATTTAATTTAATAAGATAATTACTTTTTTAAATAAATTTTCGTGCATCGCACGGAAGAGATACTAGTATATATAGAAGCAAAACCTTCTACCATTTTTAGACATCTCTCAGTTTTCCGTCCAAAGACAATTTCCACAAACGGAATGACATGTGTCATCATCCAAACGGCTTGATCAGTACATAAATATAATTTTAATTCAATAATTTGATTTTTAGCAAATAATTCGGTGGTTTTAATTGAAGGAATGTCATAATTTCCTTCTATTTTAATGTGTTTTTTTCAGCATTATGACAAATTTTCAACGTTGTCATATTTAAAAGTCTTATGATTCGTCCAATTCACAATCTACCTTATTTACATTGTTAAAATTATCAAAAATTTCCTTCATTCCATATTCAATTTATAGCAAGACAGGTTTTTAAACACTTAATTAATTATAGTTAGTCAAAAATTGATTTAAATAGTTTTTAATTCGGCAGTTCTTTTAGGCAATAATATTATATCCTTTTATTATTTTTCAAACTTCACATATGTAATGATTCTATATTCAACCTTCTTATCCTATATACTCCGTTGCAACTCACTTGTTCCGGCATTCTTTTGTGAATTCTTTTATTCTCCTACATCTTCTTTCATTCCACACGATATCCTTTTTTTTTGTGGTTTCGCCAAACTTTTTAATTTTTTTTTTTCTTTTAGTTGAATCGTTGATTTGTTAACCTTTTAATTTTTTTATCGTTCATGTTTTTATTTTGCAGATTCTCAACACCGATTCGTATGAACATCCACCAAAGGTAATATATTTTATTCAACAATCGTCATTTTTATTTCATTTTTCGCTTCACCAAACTTTTTTGGTTTTCTTAAATTTAATCATTCATAATTTATGTATAATATTAATATTGTTAGTATCTATTGGTGAATAATATCATGCAGGATAAATAATTTTATCATTCATGTTTTTGTGTTTTTCAAATTTTCCACATCAAATCGTATACTTTTCGGCAGAGGTAATATTTTTCTGATATTGCTAGAGTTTAGGACTTTATAATTCTTCATTGTACGGATTATTTATTTTTTATTCTTCATCCATTAACGTACAATTCTAAAAACATGAAAGGAATGGATTGACGTTAAATTATTGTTTATCATGTTCACGATTTTTAGTTTTTTGTTCCAGTTAATATGTATATTGATTAGCAATAGCATAAACCATGTTATTTTCAGCTTCTATTTATCTGTTTTTAATTTTTGTGGTGAGATGAAGTTTCATCAATCTGCTTTATACTAATTTATGTTTCAATTTCGATTTGAGCATGCGGGTTAAATTAATACAGGTTAATCATTTGATTAAATTACCTCTATTATGGTCAGTAGTGTAACCCTCAAATTTGTTTTAATGTTGTAGATTACGAATTAAACTGATGCAATAAACAAGGTTGACCAATACACGGTGGATGATGGAGACGTGGCACATTCTATAGATGGAATTTATGAGATATACCAAATTGTTGATGATATATACTAACCTTGATGAATATGATGTGGTTCGTTGGATAAATGTTGCAAATTCTGCTACCTTTTGCCCATTTATATTCTGCTGATTTATAATTATTTGTGACAGATTGTACCTTTAATGAAGAATTGAAGCTTATGTAGTTTCTAAATCTTGAGAAGTTGTATTTGATATATCAATTAACAAATAGTATTAAAAGTTATGACATGTATATTTTTATTTATGCTTCAGTTGTACAATTTTTTACATATTGTAAAAAGTATATAATAATTTTATGTTGATATTGTGATTTGTCTTTTTTGTAACTTATTAGTTTTTTTATATAAGTTTTGTTTAGCAAGTCTTCACAATATTCTGTGAATATTTAATGATATTGGAGAGATGTTGATTCTTAATCATTTTCTTTTAGCAAGTATTCATACATAACAAATATATGCAACAAAATCTTCAATATATATCTCATCCATATATTTTTTAATTGATAATCAAATCGGCAAATAAATTGGATATAACTTGAATTTTATACAAATTAATTTATCTTATTAAAGACTATTAATTTTATTAGTTTTTTAGTGAAACTTATGGATATATTTTATTTGGTAATTAGATTAAAAATATTTTATATATATATATATATATATATATGTCATTCATGTATTTTAAAAAGGATAAATAAAGCGGACTCAAAATGAATGTAATTTGAAATTTATAACGACTTTTTAACAAAATTTTGTTTTTATTATTAATAAATAGATTGTTTATCATATGGAATTAAATTGAATTTTTAATACATGATGTGCACTTTATGTGTACACCCGAGCTAATATATTGTTAAATACTCAAATATTTTTTAATTGATCAGGAACCAAATCAAGAAACGCTCGACACAATGAGTGTTTCATTCAAATGAAGCTCGATGTCAAAATTTAAATGAATGGATTCGGGCTAAGGTTGAACTGAGTATCTTAATATATATAGTCCAGTCTTAGTTTTTAAATATTAACTTTATACGGATGGGTCAACTACAAATCTAAGCTGAATAACACATAATTTTAGACTATTAGAGTGAGTAATTGGTTTCCGATCAATTGTTTTGTTTGCAATACTGGAAATGCATGGTTGTTACTTCGAGAGGAAAAAAAATAATAACAATAGATAGAGAATTGCATGGGTGTCATTTAATATTACTCTTTTAAGGAAACAACCAATTTTCATTTAATAAAGAGATTATTTACTTTTTAAGGAAAACAAATATTATGCGCTCCTCATGTAGATTATTGCTTTATTTGTACGTATATTTAGATGAATATATGCGCTATAATATTTTCTTTTGACAAAGGCTTGATTTTGACATTAACAAATAAAGATTATAGTATCATCTTAAATTTTATCATTAAAATACGCTAATTAGAAAAATTACTGCACATCATATACGTCATCACATAAAATTGTGTCATCTCATACATTAAGTTGTATCATTAACTTATCTCTAATCATGAAAATTAACACTAATCGTGAAAATATTATCCTAAATGAACACTAATCATTTAAAATTGGTATTATGGGTATATCACAATAGAAGATCGGTATTATGAAGAATATATATATGAAAAATTATTTTGGACTATTGGTATTTTGGACAATATATGACATAATATTACCTTAACTTAATATTATTTTTTCAATAATAATTTCCTTTAACAAAGTTATGATTAATAATTATATATATATATATATATATTTTTTTTTTAATTTTATTTTCATTTTCAAATCCATGAATTTTATCATGTCATAATTTAGGATCTTTTTAATAACTTATTAAATAAATTATTGTTGAACTTATATGTAGAATATTTTCTTCAATACATCTGAAATTAATATCAAACTCGGTTCATAAGAATAATTAAAGGCAAACTCGGTTCAAAAATATTATTTTACAAATAATTTTATTATTCAAGAATCTGCAATTTTATATTATATTCATTGAACAATTATTATATTACATTAAATTAGATCACTAATTATACATTATTTACTTGTGAATTAAATTAAATCTTATTTTGTTAAAATGTGTTTTTATAACGTTCTTTTGGTATTATTTTCATTAAAATTACTTCACCCGTGCGATTCCAGAGATTGATTAATTTATACAATTAATTAAGATGCAATTTTTTTTTTTTTTTTTTGGAAATTGAAGATGCAAACTTTGATGTATATATAGTATCTTAAAACTTAATATAATAGTTACTTAGAACCATATACAGATTTTGTCGAAATATTTGATTTGAGAATTTTGATGAATTACTCAAACAAATTTATAATATATCAACAAAATAATGACGTTTTATGTAGTCTTTCGTAATTCTCATAATAGTTTTAAATATATTACTCCCTCCGTCCCGGCCTAAATGTCCTACTTGCCTTATTTGTTTGTCCCGGCCTACTTGTCCAACCCCAAAATGGCAAACAAAGTCAACACTCTAAACCCCTCATTTTTCAGTTTTTTACAGAAATGCCATTCAGATTTTATTTATCAATTCCTAATTACCACTAACCCAAATCCATAATTTAAACTAAAACCTACCCACTTAATACCCAAACCCAAACCCAAACCCAAACCCAAACCCATTGTTTTATTACAGAAACCCTACTTCCATATCATATCCCCCCTCCTCTCTCCTCTCTCAGCCGCTCTTCTTCTCTCTCTACGAACTCTCTGGAATCAATTTTTCTGGGATTCTTCTCCTCCATATTCATCATCCCTTCCACTCTCTGGTGTCTTCTCACCCATGTCACCCGGTCTTCTCTCTCACCTTCTCACCCAAAATTTGTTTGAAACCCTAAACATCTAGATCTCCCGGGTTTGTGTTATCTGGTCTTTTATTTTTCCCGATTTGGCCAGATCCACACCGATCTGGTATATTGAAGGCCGATTTCAGCTACTTGTTTGGTGATTTGGGGTCGAGGAGACAAAGAGACGAGATCTGTTCTGGAATGGAGATTGATTCTCCAGATTCGACAGACGGTTTTGTTTGGGACTCGGAGGAGAGTTTCGTGCCTGAAACTCAGTTTTCCGAGGACGACGGAGTGGCAGCTCTCCCTACTGGGATCGAGGAGGCCCCCCCGGTGCATTTGAATCAACATTCCCCAGAAATGCAACGCTTCATCCTCGAGTGCGTTGCTTTCTGGGTCCCGATGGTGAAGAGGTTCAGTTTCTGTTTAGTTTCTTGTCGAAGTTTGGGGGTCTTCTGAAAACCCTAATTTCCTGATGAAGTTTGGGGATCTTCTGCAAACCCTAATTTGTTGATGAAGTTTTGGGGATCTTCTGCAAACCCTAATTTCTTGTGATCATCTCGGGTGCTTGCATCTTTTATGAGAACGTTGGCTGCATGTGTGGTTATCTTTGTTGTTTAGCTAGTTTTTTTGAATTGTTGACAGCTAGAGTTGTTTGTCTGTAGGGACCACCCCAGTGATGAAGTTATTCTGAGGGGAAAAAAATGTGGGTTATCCAATATTCTGTCTTTGTTGTTTCGGTAGCTTTTTCAAAATGATGAACATTTTTCGTTTTGATTGAGTTCATAGCTGCCCAATTAAAGACAATTTTCTGCAATAGCAAGTGTAGAAATTGATATTGAGTCATGAGCTTTTGTGTATCTTGATTTGGTCAGATTTTCTGTCCAAATTAATGTTGCCTTTTGGCTGATTTGTGGGAATTTAGGTACAACCCCAATGATGATATTGTTCTGAGGGGAAAAAGTTCAAAAACTGCTGATAGCACTTCATTTGATTTTGAATCCTGTGTTTACAGTTTAAGCAAAACGAACACCTTCATCAGTGTTTACACTGTAAACAGCTGCAAAAACCTTGAATGCTGCTTTAAAACTAATCTACCAAATACCCCAATTCTCCCACAATCCCACTTTCCATCTGCTTGTCCAATTGGCCCTGTTCTCTCAAATGCTCGATGCTCTGCCTAACAAGCTCCTCTTCAACTTCTAGGGCTTCGGGTAGGGCATCAGCTCTTGCTAGTCTTGCCTTTCCCATATGTGGAACCTTATAATTATTCCCACCTTTGTCTTTCATTATCTCCACCATACAGCCCTGCAAACTAAGAAATATATTGTCTAGCTTCGCTGGTTCAAGGTCCTCAAATGATTTAAGGACATTGGCCACCAAGTCATCCACATTATAGCTACGAGTCTCAATTTGTAGCGATTGAAGTGCTCTGAAATAACCTAAGTCGAGAACATTGGTATCTGGTGAATTCGGAGGCTGGAACATCAGCTTGATGTCAAAACCATCAGCTGTTGCAGCATTTCTGAACTCTATATCGCTGTCAATTAGGTGTGGCCTTGCGTTATCCTGCTGAATTATGATTGTTTTGTTTGCATTGCTTGGCCATTTTGCTTTGATCGCCGGAATAACCTAGTTTGTGAAGCCATATGAAGAAACATAAAGCAATTTATTACACACTTAATGTTTTGTATTGTCATCAATTTCAACCCATTTTTTACTAAATCTAAAAAATGTGTTTTAATTTGGAGACATACTCACATTAAAATCTCTAAATGATGAATTTATTCTGATAGAGAATAAAAAAAGTTACCTGTTCCAAAAGGCAGCTTTTTATTACGGCACTGTTTACCGAATCGATTGGTTTTGTAACCATTGTCCCGCGTACTCTGTTTACGCTGTTTCTGATGGCAGGTTCCTGTTTAGTTAATGGAAAAATTCCGATTTTCCCATCGAAAACTAGTGCCCCGCTGTCTGAATACTGTGCCCGAGCCACTGCACACATAAACATTACCTTCGAGATGAATCGTTTGCTTTTACAGGCTCGATAAGGGTCTTCCTCACCCACTAGCTTATATGCTCGATCCGTTACTCTTTGCATATAAAACCATTTCTCGTCTATGTGTATGACATTATGCATGCTTTCGTATTTGCATTTCATGTTTACGCTGTCCTGATGCAAATAACTAAGGCTGTACTTCAGCCTTTGAATTTTGTTTGCATCAGTCAATGTTGGTTTTATTGAGTTGGTATGAGCTTTAATCTTACCTGCCATGATCCATCTGCCTATTTGTGACTTGCTGACCTCTAACTCTTTTGCTAAACGCCTGATTATACCCCTCTTTTCAAACGGTATTGCCTTCATGGCGACTTCGTCTAATTTCTGTATAATGGACGGAGGTTGCCGGAGCCTTACTGCTGGAAACGAGATGGGAACATCTTCTGAAGTTTGTTTCCTTGCAGCCTTCCAAATGCGCCGGATCGTCCGACTTGAAACTCCATATGATGCAGCCATTTCGATAGCGATTCCGTTTGTTAAAACGCCGTCTTTGTTGTTGTTAAGAAGGCACTGCGCTATACGAAGTCGGTCTGATGGAGCAACATCTTTACCCCTTTTTTTAGTCATGAGCTGTAATTTGTAATCTGAGTATTTCTTTGCTGTAATAGTTAGAAAAAACTGCATTGAATGCAATTGTTGGCATATTTATAGACTAATCTATGTGGTAGGTTGAATTTAATTTGAATTTTAGAGGGAAAAGATTCAAATGTAATTCCCAGCAGTTTGAGAAATTTTAATTGCAGTAAATTTCAGTTTTTGGAGGGATTACTCCCCCAAAAACTTGGCAATAGAAATTTTCAATTTTTGGCCTGCTTCGCACAAATTACTTTACTG
Source organism: Ajuga chamaepitys (assembly GCA_958295605.1). Classification (NCBI taxonomy): domain Eukaryota; kingdom Viridiplantae; phylum Streptophyta; class Magnoliopsida; order Lamiales; family Lamiaceae; genus Ajuga; species Ajuga chamaepitys. The sequence goes on along the minus strand of OY282497.1, from coordinate 19,448,625 downwards.
CATTTTCAATTTTGATCAATTCAGTATTTTTAATTTTATTTTATTCAGTGTTCAAAAAAAAAAAAACAGGTTAAAAAAAAAATTACAAAAATGGAGGGAAAGATTAAAACTCTAATCCTTCCTCCCAAAAATTACTGAAATTCAAAAAAGTCAACAAAACAACACCATTTCTTAGTCTCCGTGCCCGGCCAAGGTAGGACATTTAGGCCGGGACGGAGGGAGTATTACATAAAATATAAAATTAATTTATTTATTCAATTCAAACATGACAAAGTTTTTAAATCCATCATTAAAAGCACAATATTTATGTCTAACCATCTATATATAACAAAATAATTATTCAATTACTCTTTTAAACAAATCTTTACAATTATGTAAATAAGATAAAGTCAAAGTAATTATTTAAATATGATAATTGACATGGATATATATATATATATATATATATATATATATAGAGAGAGAGAGAGAGAGAGAGAGAGAGAGAGAGAGAGAGAGCATATAAACTTATTTATGACTTATTTTAAGGAGTTCATAACCGAAAAATTAATGCAATTAGGAAATACTAAATTTTAACAAAATATAAAATTGAAATATATTTATTTTCATATATAGTTAAACTCTATCTTCATAAAAATAACATATGAAAACAAGTTTTCCTTTCTTGAATGTCATCCATATTCTTTTCACGTTAATCTACCATGAAAAAGTTTTAAGGTTCTACATTTATAAACAAGAAAAGATCAATATCAGATTACATCAATAAATGTAAGGGCATGTTTGCTTGGGGTTGGCCCAACCTCTCATCAGTTGGGTCAACCCCTTATAATGTTTGTTTGAGCTGGCTTGGCCAAGCCACCTATCAATAATTACACACAAAATCAATCAATCACAAATTCTAATACTACTTTAATCATTCTCTCAATCATTAAGAACTACCTCTTACACATATCACATCACATTTTACAATTAATAATTAAATCCGACACTCTAATCACAATCCCAGCCACCCAACCAAACATCACTCTCTAACACCCCCAGCCACTAACTCCATCCACTTCTCCCAGCCCAGCCACCCCAGCCCCAACCAAACATAGCCTATGTTAACACTCTAACCCTTATTATTTAACATTTTAAAGTATTTTACGTTACAATTTCACCTAAACGCATCTATAAAATGCGTATGTAGTTTATAGTACATTATATACAAATTATACTATTTACTCAATTACTATATTATAATTATTCAGACAATTTTTTATGGTTAATTGATTTTACATTATCATTCTCAATTTCACTAAAATTATATGAAGACTTAATATTTTTTCCTTCATATTTTTAGAAAATGTTGATTCGCATACATAAAAAAAACTACGAAAAAATTATCGAAATAAGATAAAGTCAAAGTAACTATTTAAATTTAATAATTGGTACGAACACACAACCAAACACACATACATACACACACGCACACACATATATATATATAAATATGTATGTGTGTATATATATATGTTAATTATGACTTAATTTAAGGAGTTGATAATCGAAAACTGTAATGCAATTAGAAAATACAAAATTTTAATAAGATATTGAATATAAAATATAGAATTGACGTACATGTCTTTTTTCTTAAATATCATCCATATTTTTTCACGTTAATATACCATGAGAAATCTTCAAGATTCTACAGTTATAAACAAGAAAAGATTAAGATCACATACACCAACAAATATAATTATCACTCTAACCCATATTGTTGAGTATTCGAAAGTATTTTATATTACCATTTTAACTAAAAATAATTTTAAGGGACGTTTTCTCGAAATATTGGTGATCAAGGTATGTGAAACTCTAATTATATTTTACATTCCTAAATTTTTTGTTAAAGTTTAGTTACAAAATCGTTTGAATTGGCATAGTCAATCTTTGTTATTTTCTAATTACTATATGCACAAATATAAATATTTTGTTATTTCGAATAAATATTATAAGCTTTTAAATAATGTAAGTTTCTTTTGAATAAATAATAAGCAATACAATAAATGTAAACAAAAAAGATGTTGAAATAATATGTATTTTAAATGCAGGTTTATCCTATTATCTTAGAGATGTTAACAATGCTAAAATCAACAACGGTGTGTACATCTCATATATCTTTGCAAGATTGTATATTTACTAATTTGTTAGTATTATTATTATATTTTCTTAAATAATTAGTTACGAATTTATTTGCAAGATATCCACCATTCCAACTGCTTCGTCATTTGTTTCAAAAATCCCTGAGAAGAGCTCTTGGCAAAATATTGGTAAATATTTTTTATTTTTTTATTGTGTACATTATTAGTTATTTATAGAGTGAACGGCCTATATATATATATAATTATATATAAATTGTAAAATAAGTGCAAGAACTAGTATGATTGGTACTAATTATGGATCAAGCCGTAATCAATCTGGTGAAGCTTATTACCTGAGAATTTTCCATAATGTCGTCAAAGGTTGAACCTCTTATGAAAGTATACGAATATTTGAATATGTTGTTTACACCACATTTTAGAATGCATGTTATGCGATAGGTCTTTATACGACGACAAGGAATACAAAGACGGTATGATTGAAGCAAGTAATTGGACATCTGAAAAGTTATTAACGAATTTATTTGTCACGTCGTCATTTTCAGGAAGTTTGAGCAGACCTGAGATAGTTAGGGAAAAGACTTGAAGCTACCTCTCTAATGATATTTTGCACAAACAACGAAAAATCTTAAATTTCCAAGGTATAAAAATAAATTAGCTACTTTAAAATGAACTTTAATGATTTATTATTATATTTTGTTAAGAAATAAAACTTTTAATGGTTCAAAACATATCATTTATTTATTTAAATTTCGTAATGAAGATGCCATCAATAATTTTTCTCTACTGGATATTCAAGAAATGTTGCAACCACTTGACAAGTCATTGCAAGAATTCGAGGGTATGCATGTTCCGGATTCAGAATCTGCTACCAGTTTTCTCAACATAATTCTTTTCAATGAATTGTGTTACAACAAATTTGAACTTCGTATTAAAGTACCTTGAGCTTTTGAGCAAGTTAAATGATAAACAACTTTGTGTTCATGATGAGATTATGAGTTTTGTTCGTCGCAAGAAGGGTGATGTGTATTTTGTTTACGGTTATGGAGGAACTGAAAAAATATTCTTGTGGAGAACCTTATCTGCAATGTTCAGATCTAAAGGAGAAATTTTTCTGAACTTTGTATCCAATAGCATAGCTTCTCTATTACTACCTGGTGGGAGGACTGCTCACTCACATCTCCACGTGCAACGTCAAATAGGGAAGTCCTCTATCACAACTTTCGATGAAATCTAATATGATAATTTGGGATGAAGCTCCCATGGTTCATAGACATGCATCAAAGATAAAATTCTCAAAGATGTCATGCAATTAAGTGGATCAAGTCATTCTGATCTACCTTTTGGAGGTGAGACAGTTGTTCTTGGAGGAGATTTTAGATGGATTCTTCATTTTATACCAAAGGGCTCAAGACAAGATATCATCCATGTTACTATAAATTTATCTTATCCACGGGATGATTGCTGAGTATTACAACTCATGAAGAACACGAGGATACAAAATGTGGCAATTGATGAAAATCGTGCAAAATTGGAAAAATTCTCTAAGTGGTTGGAGGCTATTGATGATAGGACATTTGGTGAAATAAATGATTGGGGTACTGAGATACGTATACCTGATAACATATTTTTGAAAAAAGGTGAAGATCCAATTTGCACCATCGTCGAAAGCACTTACCCTAATTTTACGAACATCATGGATGACTCAAGGCAAGATATCGTCCATTAAACTACAAATCCATCTTATCTACAGGATGGTTGCAAAGTATTACAACTCACGAAGAACATTAGGATACAAAATGTGGTAGTTTTTCTTTTATAAATGTTTTATATTGTTCCACAATGCATTTTTCTTTTATTATCTTTTATAATTACTATGATCTAAAATTACAATACTATTATTTAAAATAATAAAAAAAAAAAAACAACCCTTGCAATTTGCACAGGTGAAGGAAGGTGATAAAGCCATTGCCACAATTGTTAAAAGCATTTACCCGAATTTTAAGAACATGATAGACGATCCATCGTTTCTGCAGAAAAGAGCAATACTTGCACTTGCATAGGCTGCATTGGACGTAGTTGACTCCATTAATGAACACATGATCAAATTCAATGAATGCGAGTCCAAGACGTATTAAGCTCTCATAGTGCTTGCAATTCTGAAAGCAATATTGACGTGTTGTGGATGTCCACACTTCAGAATTCTCAAATTCGTTGAAGTGTTCTGGTGTTCCTAATCATGAGTTCAACCTTAAAGTCAACACCTCTGTCATGTTATTGAGGAACATAGATAAAAGAATTGCGCAATTGCACAAGGTTGGTCTTAACTAGGCTTGGGTAACATGTTCTTGAAGGAAAGATCATAACTAGAAATAACTATGGATACATAGCCATAATTACAAGGCTTTCCCTAACTCCTTCGGATCCAAAGGCTACCCTTCAAATTTCAAAGAAGGCAGTTTCCAATTATAGGTCTATGCAATGACGATCAACAAGTGTGAAGGACAATCGTTGTCTCGTGTCGAACTTTTTTAAAAAAAAAAATCAGTATTCAGTCATGAAAAATTATACGTAGTTGTTCTGAGGGTAACCAATAGAAAATGGACTAAAAATATTGACTTGCTACAATGAAACTGTTAAACAGAAACAACAAAGAATATTGTCTTTCAAGAAGTATTTTGAAATGTGTAGTTTCGTGATTTGCATATAAATGTAAGAAAGAAATCAATTGAATAAATGCTTTTGTTTCTTCGTATATTTTTTTTTTTTTAACTTGATCAATAATTTATTTTACTTTTTTGTATTTTTTTATTTTATAATATGTATTAAAATTTGTAAATAAAAAATAATGCTCTTTATGGACATCCCGTAAATTTGCACGGGTGATAATTCTAGTTATATTAGTAACGATTTAAATTTACCCATTTTTAGAAGGTACAATGGCCGGGAAAATATGTATGATTTCTTTTATAGAGGGTTCTATTTTATTATATAGTAAGATTAGTATGTGCAAATGGACGGGAAAATGTAGTTTATACTAAAGAGGTTACAACAGCCCGAAATCGCAGGGCCAACCCGAAACCACTATAAATCATGCAGGTTTAGGTTCATCATATTGTCAGCTCGTTTAAAATCGATCGACTAAATCGAGGCCCAATTAGCCCAAAGCCTTATAAGGCTAGGCCGGGCTAGGGCTGGCCCTGTAGACGGAACAAATTCTATATATGTTGTAATTTTGTTATAATGTATATATATCTTTTTTAAAAAGAAAGATATATATATATATATATATGTATGTATGTATGTATGTATGTATGTATGTATGTATGTATATTGTTAGTATGAGTCATTGTTCACTTAAATAATTGGATTAATGCATAGGTATTTAAAAATTTAAATGGGATTAGCATCCATTTGATATTATTTTGATCTATTTATAATATTTTGGACTATGATTTTCATTAATTAATGTTATATTGTTATGCATTTGTTGTAGATGATGATATTTACGTTGATGTTACATGAACTCAACATTATGTGGTAATAATATTTATTTATTGATGATATGTTTTTTCTAATACAACACTTTTTAATGTTTGTAAACACGTAGTTCTTACAACAACTAGGAATTTTCAATTTGTTCGTAATAATGTTGGTGATTTGGAGGCCTTGAAATTTAGATTTTCTAGCCTTTGACATGTTCATATTTTTAGTAATAATGTGTTTCATGATCTTGTGAATCCTAAATGAGCACGAATGCCAAAACCAATTATGTTTTGTAAATTCGATTTTAAATAAAAGAAATAAAAAAATAAAACTTATAGCCCCAAAACCGATAGAATTAGGATTAGATTCATGATATTGTCGACCCGAAAAAAGTAAACCAACTAAACCAAATCCCTATTAGCCCGAAAATGGTAGGCTTGACCCGATTAACATCCATAATTTATACACTTATTATATCTAATCTCGTTTGCCCCAAAATGGTAGCCTCCTTTCTTTATTAAGTGTGTATTAAATATTTGTTTTTTTTAGTATTCCCCTACATTATTATTATTATTATTATTAAAATTAAGCATTCAACTAACAAAATAAGTAAAGTATAGTAAAAATTTCTAAGTTTATTATATGTACTTGCATGAAATTTAGAAGGGAACAAATAATAACTTTTAGTATAAATAATGATACATTTTCATGAATTTGTTTTTTAACTCGTATTACATAGATTTTTAGATTCGAACACCTAATGTAAAGGAGAATTGACGTTTAATTTATATTGTCAATTATCCCCGTATTTTTGAACTGATTGGTAATATTTGTAAAACTTATAAAGTAGTTTAAAAAACAAAAAATTGAAATTGTACCGGTGCACAGAATTGAAAGCCGCAGAACTGACCGAAACGTGGCAGATCCCATTTAAAGTGAAGTATGTCATATGTAACACATTTTAAAAAAATCATAAAGTATCGACCGTCCAACTATTTTAGATGTAAAACTTAGCACGTACTCCGACCGTTTCATATTAATTGACGTTTTAGGATGAAAACAAAGAATTAAGGATTGAATATTTTGACAGATATATTCTTAATTAAAGATTTGACCAAACCAAAATATTTCTGATAGATTAAAAAATATAGATATTTTACGATTGAGTCCAGGAAAAAAATTGGTAGAATTAGTGAAAAATATGTAAAACTCAATTAATTGAAAAAGAAAAAAAAATCCTAAAACGTCAATTAATATGGAACAGAGGGAGTATTTTGTATATTATGTACTACCTCAAATTTTTAGATGTTTTTTTATGTTTGGATAAAAAAATTAAGAGGTATGAAAAGTGGACAAATAAATCTTCAATTAAACTATATAGATATTGTAAGTTAGATAATTAGAATTTTTTTAAGAATAATTATAGGAGTACTATTAGAATAAATGTAGAAAAAAAATTAAAAGAATAACTATTTCAACATCAAAGCTAAAAAGACATATAAAAAATCGGAGGTAATACTATTTTTATGAGTGCCAAATAGGAGTTCTTACGTGTTCCACGACTATGGTAAACATCCGGTAAATATTTGCTCATGTGTAAGTAATGTAGCGTATAAAAAGATGCTCACTGCGTTAGAAACATATACAAAATTATTTGTAACATTATTATATTCCATCTTGTATTATTATGGCTGCGTTTAATTAAGGCCGAAGTACTGTACACTGTGAGAAATAAAGTGAAAAGAGAAGATTAAGTTAAATAAATTGGTGTTTGATTTTATTGGTTTAAGAGTGGGTTGTGGTTAGTTTTAGTGTAAAATGTGATTAAAAAAAGTGATGTGTGTAAATATATTATCAGCAACTCTCAAGAGAACAGGTCCAATTGGCCCAATTCTCAATCGATTGTACCAAGTGATAAGTAAATACAACATATGCTTATCAAACTATACATATATATATATATTAAATAATAATACTAATTAACATGTACTCCCTCCGTCCCCGTCTAACTTGCCTACTTTCATTTTCGATTTGTCCCAACTTAACTTATTAGCCCATAAATGACAAATTTCTTTTACAATCTCCACCCTAAAAAATTTCACCCTCAATTTTCATCTTTAAAAAAGTAAAAAATTACACAATTTTTTTTTTTTAACCTCTGTGCTCGATCAAAATAGATCAATTAAATCGAAACAAAAGTAGTATCAATTATTGAATCTAGTATAACAGAAAATAAAATATCCACATACCACACAGTGAAAAACCCATTTAATCCCAAGACATTGTTTTTTGACTAAGGAATCCGGAAATGAATCCTTTCTATTTTGTTTTGTTAATTTGTTTTAAATTTGAAGAGAGAAAGATACATTATTTAATTTTCTAAGACGTAATTATTTATTTATTTTATTAATATATGTCTTTAGTTAAAGCCCCTCGGTCTCCATCCTCTATATGTAACGAATTCCACTCCTCACTACTCAGTAGTCAGTACTCACTACCATACCCCTTTCACTCTCTCTCTACACAGCTCTCCATATCATAGGCTGAACACTACTCCCGCAACCCAGTAGCTATTAACCAACACTTTTTTTCTTTTTTTCCTCTCCAAACACTCTTTCAGATCCACTGCCCTTCAAAATTCTCAACTTCCTTTTTCAATATGCAGAAACTCAATAAATATGCAACAATAAAGGTCGTTTAGCAGCAAAAAGGACCTTGTTTGAAAGCTAGCTTCTGCTACATATATAAAGTCAAGAGCACTGGACAATGGCGGAAGCAGGTGACGGAAAAGCAATGCCGGAGTCTGAAAAGAAGAAAGAGCAGAGCCTGGCGTTCTACAAACTCTTCTGTTTCGCAGATAAATATGATTACATTCTCATGATTTCGGGCAGCCTTGGAGCCATCATACACGGTTCTTCAATGCCTGTTTTCTTCTTGCTTTTCGGCCAAATGGTAAATGGTTTCGGTCAAAACCAAATGGACTTGAACAAAATGACGCACGAAGTTGCCAAGGTACTACTACACATAATTCACATTAACCCATTCCTTTTTTTGGTTTTGTGTGGTATAGATCTAAATGTCGATTTTCTTTTTAATTTTTTTCTTCTTCTTGTGCAGTATGCTCTGTATTTCGTGTACCTTGGACTGGTAGTCTGCATTTCTTCCTACGCAGGTGGGATTGGTTACCTGGGAAAATTTCTTTCACATCTATTTCTTAGTTATTGTCTATGGCACTGTGTGTGTTTTTCTCAAACTGTTTGGTTTGGTTTGGTTTGGTTTGGTTTAAAGCCAGTTCATTTGGGATCAGTCGCACATGGTCAGTGGACTGGTCCGTCTGTCCTTTTCCTCTTCACCTGTCGATTTCCTAAACATTTCCCTATTGTTTATTATCCCACTGCCCTTCTCTCTCAGTAGTGATACATCGAAATCAGTAATTTAATTAAAGGCCCATTTTTCCTTTGAATTTTTTGGGGGTCGTTGAATTTAATATTTTGTTATATAAAAATAAACAGAGATTGCATGTTGGATGTACTCGGGGGAGAGGCAAGCAGGTGCGCTTCGAAGAAAATATTTGGAGGCAGTGTTGAAACAGGACGTTGGATTCTTTGATACCGATGCAAGAACTGGGGATATTGTTTTCAGTGTCTCCACTGATACTCTGCTTGTCCAAGATGCTATCAGCGAGAAGGTTCTCTCTCTTTCTCTCTCACACATTTCGCGGTGTTAACTTTTAGTATGTTACTTTGACTTGTCCTAACAAAACGGTGTAATGTAATCATATCCATTAATGCTTATGCTGTCCCACCACCTAACCCTCTGGCGCACGTTAGCATGAGTCACCATCATTTTCGCCTGCAACCGAGTATCTTTAGTTTTGAGCTTTACCATTGTGTTTGATTAGACTGTTCACTTCTTGAAACCAAATATCACCAATTCAGTATGTGTGTGTGGTCCTATCCTAGGTGGGGAACTTCATCCATTATCTTTCGACATTTTTGGCGGGATTGGTGGTTGGTTTTGTGTCAGCATGGAAGCTAGCTCTACTCAGTGTGGCTGTAATTCCTGGAATCGCATTTGCTGGAGGTCTCTATGCCTATACTCTTACTGGACTCACCTCCAAGAGCCGCCAATCCTATGCCGGTGCTGGTATCATTGCCGAACAGGTCACCTTCCAACCAAAATCACTACTTTTTCTTCACTTATCATCTCTTTCCATTGTTCCAATATGCTGCAAAATCCTTATGAGGGGGTGGTGCGTGTTCGGTCATTGCAGTCGATTGCCCAAGTCAGGACAGTCTACTCTTACGTTGGAGAGACCAAAGCCCTTGGTGCATATTCCGATTTGATACAGAACACACTGAAGCTTGGATACAAGGCTGGCATGGCTAAAGGGCTCGGATTAGGATGTACTTATGGTATAGCATGCATGTCCTGGGCGCTCGTTTTCTGGTACGCTGGTGTTTTTATTAGAAACGGACAGACAGATGGTGGCAAGGCATTCACGGCAATTTTCTCCGCCATTGTTGGTGGCATGTAAGATTCTATTACGGAATCTTGTTTCTCAATTGTCGATTAACTGAAAACGAAATGAATGGTTACCTTTGGTTGGTGCAGGAGTTTAGGCCAGTCGTTTTCGAATCTTGGGGCATTCAGCAAAGGGAAGGCTGCTGGATACAAGCTGATGGAGATGATAAAGCAAAAGCCTACGATAGTTGAAGATACATCAAAGGGAAAGTGCCTGAGTGAGGTTGTTGGAAATATCGAGTTCAAGAATGTTACTTTCAGCTATCCTTCCAGACCCGATATCTTCATCTTCAGAGATTTTTCAATTTCTTTCCCTGCGGGGAAAACAGTTGCCGTTGTTGGTGGAAGCGGGTCAGGAAAAAGCACCGTTGTTTCTCTGATAGAGAGATTTTATGATCCTAATCATGGTAATCGATACGCTCGATGCTGGCATTTCAAGACTGATACTCTAGATGATTTGAACTAAAATTTACCCATCTTCTATAAAAATGCAGGAGAAATTTTGCTGGACAACGTCGATATAAAGACTCTGCAGCTGAAATGGTTGAGGAATCAAATTGGTCTGGTGAATCAAGAGCCAGCACTCTTTGCCACCACGATACTCGACAACATTCTGTATGGAAAGCCTGAAGCGTCTATGGCAGAAGTGGAGGCTGCTACTTGTGCTGCTAATGCTCATAGCTTTGTCACCTTGCTTCCAAATGGATACAACACTCAGGTTAGACATTAGCTACATTATCTTTGATTGTTTTCGTTATTACATTTTGACTGTTACTAAACAATAGCCCATTTCTCACTGCGATGCTAAATGCAATTGCTCAATCACAATTAAGGTTGGAGAGCGTGGAATTCAACTCTCCGGTGGCCAGAAGCAAAGAATCGCGATTGCAAGAGCTATGCTAAAGGATCCAAAGATACTTCTACTCGACGAAGCCACCAGTGCACTCGATGCAGGTTCAGAAACAATCGTCCAAGAGGCTCTCGACCGTCTTATGATCGGGAGGACTACCATAGTAGTAGCTCATCGTCTCTCGACAATCAGAAACGTCGACTCTATTGCTGTTCTACAGCAAGGACAAGTCGTTGAAACTGGGAGCCATGAAGAATTAATTGCCAAAGCAGGGGCATATGCCTCCCTTATTAGATTCCAAGAAATGGTAGGCAGCCGAGATTTCTCAAACCCATCAACCCGCCGGACACGATCGACGCGGCTAAGCAATTCGTTGTCAACTAAATCACTCAGCCTACGTTCGGGTAGTTTGAGAAACTTGAGCTATTCCTACAGCACCGGTGCTGACGGTCGTATAGAAATGGTCTCGAATGCTGAATCCGATAGGAAGAATCGAGCCCCGGCTGGGTACTTCTGTCGGCTTCTTAAACTGAACGCCCCCGAGTGGCCATACTCGATAATGGGTGCTATAGGATCTGTTCTTTCTGGTTTCATTGGCCCAACCTTTGCTCTGGTGATGAGTAATATGATTGAGGTGTTCTACTATACGAATCCAGCGGTCATGGAACGGAAAACAAAGGAATACGTATTCATTTATATTGGCGTTGGTTTTTATGCTGTCGGTGCTTATTTGATTCAACACTATTTCTTCAGTATAATGGGAGAAAACCTTACCACACGAGTGCGGAGGATGATGCTTGCAGGTATTCATACATGTTAATAATACAATCATTTTACAATGCTATCACTAATCCTTGATGTCTTTTATGCCGATTTAATCAGCAATTTTGAGGAATGAAGTTGGATGGTTTGATGAAGAAGAGAACAACTCAAGCCTCCTTGCAGCGCGATTATCTAGTGATGCTGCAGATGTAAAATCTGCCATTGCGGAGAGGATATCGGTTATATTGCAGAACATGACTTCTCTTCTAACTTCTTTCATAGTTGCCTTCATAGTCGAATGGCGGGTCTCACTGCTCATATTGGCAGCCTTCCCTCTAATTGTCCTCGCAAATTTTGCACAGGTGTGCCTCTTGCAATCATTGAACTATAGGGATAATCTCACAGCACTTTTAGTTCTGAAAGCTTAAGCTTATAGAGAAGGATAATCTTAATATAAATTATATTACGTTGGTAGAGTTCCTTGGATTCCATTTACACTGCACTGACACTGAATAGCTTGTCAGTTTTTTGTCTGATATTTTGTGACCCTGAGATTTGCAGCAACTCTCTCTGAAAGGGTTTTCAGGGGACACAGCAAAGGCACATGCAAAAACCAGCATGATTGCTGGCGAAGGAGTAAGCAACATCAGAACCGTTGCAGCATTTAACGCCCAAGAAAAAATCCTCTCTCTCTTCACCCACGAGCTCCGGGCCCCACAGAGTCGCAGTCTCAGACGCAGCCAATCATCGGGTATGCTCTTCGGCCTCTCTCAGCTGACCCTCTACGCCTCCGAAGCTCTCATCCTGTGGTACGGCGCCCATCTTGTTAGCAAAGGCGTCTCCACCTTCTCCAAGGTCATTAAAGTGTTTGTAGTCCTAGTTGTCACAGCCAATTCGGTCGCTGAAACCGTCAGCCTCGCCCCTGAAATCGTGCGCGGTGGAGAATCCGTCGCCTCCGTGTTCTCGATACTTGATCGAAGGACAAGGATCGATCCCGATGAGCCTGAAGCCGAGCCAGTTGAATCGATTCGCGGTGATATCGAGCTCAGACATGTAGATTTCGCTTATCCATCGCGACCCGATGTAATAATTTTTAAGGACTTCAGCCTACGGATCCGAGCCGGGCAGAGCCAGGCCCTGGTTGGTGCTAGTGGATCAGGAAAGAGTAGTGTAATAGCATTGATAGAAAGATTCTATGATCCTACAGCTGGAAAAGTTATGGTTGATGGGAAAGATATCCGAAGACTAAACCTGAAGTCCCTTCGCCTCAAAATTGGGTTGGTCCAGCAAGAGCCCGTGCTCTTTGCAACAACCATTTTCGACAACATTGCCTACGGAAAAGACAATGTTACCGAAGCCGAAGTAACCGAAGCGGCACGAGCAGCAAACGTGCACGCCTTTGTTTCTGGATTGCCTGAAGGGTACAAGACACAAGTGGGAGAAAGAGGCGTTCAGCTTTCGGGTGGGCAGAAACAACGTATAGCCATAGCGCGGGCGGTTCTGAAGAACCCATCGATACTACTATTGGATGAGGCAACGAGTGCGCTGGATGCGGAGTCAGAATGCGTGCTGCAAGAAGCGCTGGAGAGGCTGATGAGGGGTCGAACGACAGTTGTGGTAGCTCATCGGTTGTCGACAATACGAGGGGTGGATAACATTGGGGTTGTTCAAGAAGGACGGATTGCAGAACAGGGCAGCCATCGGGAGCTGATTAGTCGGCCTGATGGCGCCTATTCCAGGCTCTTGAAATTGCAACAACACCGGATATAATAATCTGTATCTGTTTATTCAGTATTTGCATGATTTATTTTTTCTGGGACTGTAGATATGGGATGTGAAGAGTACTTCAATTTCCACTGTATGTGGAAAGAGTATTAAAAGAAGTCTGAATTCTGATGCATAGCCTGTGTTAATCTGTTTTGGGTGTTTCTCATACACTAGTTTGCTTTCAACTTTTGCAAATCGATTTACCTCAAAGTGTTTACAATTGATTGTGCTCGTTTAAAAACGATTAAGTTTAGAAATTGTTCAAAAATCACTTTAAAGGAAAATTTAATAATGTTTAAAACAAGTGTTTTTGACAAAAAAAATGGTAAGCACAAAAAAAGAAAAGAAAAAGAAAAATCGAATAAAGTTAAAAATCAGTCTGAAGTAAGAGGAAAAACCAAAAGTAATTTTTTAAGTTAAAAGCAGGTTCTACAAACACCCCGAATAAATTTTATTAAGAGAAAAATCCATAATTATTTAATTAAAGTAAGCGTAAATACTGTCTTCGATCTTCTCTGGTGGCACTATAAAACACAATAATGAAAGAGATTTTACATACTCCCTCTCCAGCAGTACTCTATATCCTAACTGTACAATTGAGGGATTGTTGTAATTTGGATCAGAAACACTCACAAGAACACACAAACTACCAAGAATCAAACACACTCAATTGGATGATATGAATTCAAACTAAATGAATTATAAAGAACAAGAAGAATTACGTGGTTCGGATCCAATGTGAATCCTACATCCACGGCATCAAACTCTCTCTCACGTTTTATTGATTTCAAGAAGAACACGTACAAGAGGATCAATACAAGATCAAACCAGAAAAGAAAACTTAGCAAAGCTTTGATACACTTCTTCTCTCTTTTCTATTGAATCTCACCCTCTCTTCCTTCTCTCTATGTCAATTTCTGAGTTATGAGCTGCTTGACACACGGCTTTCCACTTATACCAAGTAACCGCCACTCATTCAACCAATCAAAGCCATAGACAACTGCCATATACTTCCAAAACAGCTTAACAGAACCAGAAACGGTTATATGCAAAACTCGGCCACTAATAACCGTTATCGGACCGAACAGTACTAAACCAATTCGGCCAGAACTGGTTCGAGAATTGAAACGAAACTCGGCCAATAATGAGCCGAACACTGCATGAAACCTTCTTTTATGTTGAACCTGTTTTAGATGACTTGCAATGATCCTTTGATTGAGTTTTAATCATATTAAGCTCATTCTAAATGAAGCTTAATACCTCCAAATGATTGTTTGAGCTTAACCCTTCACAATTCTCCACCTTAAGCTCAAAACCATCATTCCAAACCTGTCACTGACTTTTCTCAGCAACCTCCCTCTGATCTTGCTCTTCATTACACCTTCTCATATTTATAAGATCTAAGCATAATTGAAACTTTGTCGCTGGCAAAGATTTAGTGAAACAGTCTGCAGGATTTACATCAGTGGATATCTTCTTTATATGTATCAACCCTTTGCTCACCAAATCTCTTACATAATGTAATCTGACATCAATATGCTTTGTCTTCTCATGATGACTCTGATGCTTGGCTAAATGTATTGCACTCTGACTGTCACAACAGATAGTCACTTGATGCTGGATCACACCAAATTCTTTCACAATTCCCTTTAACCATACTGCTTCTTTGATTGACTCTGTTAGTGCCACATATTCTGACTCAGTAGTTGACAGAGCTACTACTGACTGGTGATATGCCTTCCAACTGATAGCTGTCCCAAACAAGGTAAAAACATACCCAGTAATAGACTTCCTTGTATCAATATTAGCTGCATAATCAGCATCAACATATCCTGTCAATGCATTTTCCAAGCTGTCTTGCTTCTGAAACTTCAATCCCATGTCAGCTGTACCTCTAACATACCTCAATACCCACTTCATGGCCTCCCAGTGTTGTGCTCCTGGATTCCCCATATATCTGCTTACTATGCTCATGGAATGAGCCAAGTCTGGTCTGCAACAAACCATAGTATACATCACACTGCCCACTGCACTTGCATATGGAACTCTTCTCATATATCCTTCTTCCTGATTTGATTTAGGGCATTGCTCAAGAGACAACCTGATATGCTGTCCCAGAGGTGTAGAAACAATCTTGCTCTGATGCATATTATACCTTTCCAAGACTTTCACTAAGTAATCCTGTTGAGATAGGAATACTTCATTTCTACTCCTGTTCCTTAGAATATTCATTCCAAGGATTTTCCTTGCCTCTCCAAGGTCCTTCATTTCAAATTCAGTCTTCAGTAACTCCTTTACTTCACTTATACCAGCTTGAGTTTCACAAGCAATCAACATGTCATCCACATAAAGAAGTAAAAATATCCTTGATGACTGAGAGTTGGTCTTGAGATATACACAACTATCATACTTGCTTCTCTTGAAACCAATCCTCAACATAAACTCATCAAACCTCATGTACCATTGTCTGGGACTCTGTTTGAGCCCATATAAAGACTTTTTCAGCAGGCAGGCCTTCTTGTCTGGTTCTGGGACATGAACTCCTTCTGGAATTTTCATATAGATTTCTTCTTCAAGCTTTCCATGAAGAAAGGCTGTAGTTACATCCATCTGGTGTAGATAAAGGTTATACTGAGCTACCAAAGCAAGTAGGATTCTTATGGAGCAGTGCTTTACAACAGGAGAGAATATCTCTGTGTAGTCTGTTCCTTCTTTCTGAGTGAACCCTTTTGCAACTAATCTGGCCTTATATCTGAGCTTTGCTGGTTTTGAGGACTCTATCTTCTTCTTAAAGATCCATTTGCAACCCACAAGTTTCTGTGACTTTGGTTTATCTACTACTTTCCAGGTGGAGTTCTTTTCCAAGGATAACAGCTCTTCTTGTATAGCCACTGTCCACTTATCACTTTCAGAGCTCCTCATTGCTTCTTGATATGATTCTGGTTCAGAGCTTTCAACTTCTAGAGCAGTATATAAAGCATAAGACACTATATCAGCTTGCCCATATCTTTGAGGTGCATGTATTTGTCTTCTCTGTCTATCTCTCACTAGCTGGTATGATCTTATTGTATCCACTTCTTCATTCTCTAGAGTGTCAGCTTCTGTATTCACACTAGGCTCCAGTTGTGTGTTTGTGTTATCAAGCTCCACCTCAAGCTGATCTTGATAGGAGTTTGAGCTGTTGATCTCTCTGTTGTTCTCCTTCAGAAGTGGCATCTTTGACTCTTCAAATATGACATCTCTACTGATCAAGCACTTCTGATTCCCTGGTTCAATACACCATAGTTTGAACCCTTTCACTCCTTGAGGGTATCCTAAGAAGATACACTTTAGAGCTCTTGGCTCTAATTTGTCTTGTTTAGTGTGTGCATAGGCTAAGCAACCAAACACCTTCAACTCTGAATAACTAGCTGGTTTCCCACTCCACATTTCTTCAGGGGTTTTAAAGGACAGAGCAGTGGAGGGAGATCTGTTTATTAGGAAGGCAGCAGTAGTGACAGCTTCCCCCCAGAAACCTTTGCTTACTCCAGCACTTATCATCATACACCTTACTCTTTCTTGGAGAGTCCTGTTCATCCTTTCCACCAATCCATTTTGCTGAGGAGTACCTGCAACTGTTTTATGTCTCTTGATACCTTTTCCTCTGCAAAACTCATTAAACTCTTCAGAGACAAACTCTAGACCATTGTCTGTTCTGAGGTGTTTTATTTGTTTCCCTGTTTGATTTTCTACCTCAATAACCCAGTCTTTAAACTTCTGTAGAGTGTCACTTTTGGTTTTCAGAATGTATACCCAGACTTTCCTTGAGTAGTCATCTATGATTGACAGAAAATATCTTCCTCCACTGAGTGTTTGCACCTTGGATGGACCCCAGAGATCTGCATGTATGTAGTCCAGTTTGTCATTTGTTGTGTGCTCTGATTTGTTAAACTTCAGTCTCTTTGCTTTGCCATATACACATGACTCACATAAGTCCATGTGAGTGATTTTATCCCCACACAGTAGGTTCTGTTTACTCAGCTCCTCCAGGCCCTTTTCACTTATGTGAGCTAGTCTTTTGTGCCAAAGAAGAGTGTTATCTCTTTCTTTAGCCATGGTCACTTCTCCCAGGACTGTATTTCCTTGAAGGAAGTATAGTTCATTTCTTTTCACAGCTTTGATCACCTCCAAAGACCCCTTTGACACTGTTAGGACTCCACCTTCAGATTGAAACTTATACCCTAATGAATCCAACATACCAAGGGATATAAGATTCCTCTTAAGTTGAGGTACAAACCTCACATGTTCCAAGATTCTAACAGCTCCATCAAACATCTTGATCATAACTGATCCAATCCCTTTCACCCTGCATTCAACATCATTTCCTAACAGCACAGATCCTCCATCTATATACTTTATAGTTTTGAACCATTCTTTAATAGGACAGATGTGAAAAGAACATCCTGAATCTAGCACCCATTCAGATGATACAGGGTTTGAGGAGATAGCTAATACCTCTGCATAATCTGTATCACCTTTGGCTTCAGTCATGTCTGCAGTGGGTTTGGCTGGTTGATGTTTCTGATGTTGATTCTGAGGTTTCTTGGATTGATTCTTTGCCTTGGTGGGGCAATCTTTTGCCAGATGTCCCACATTATGACATTTAAAACACTTTCTGGTTTCTTTGTCAGTTTCCTGAGATTGAGACCCTTTCTTCTGCTGGTTCTTCTGGTTGGCTTGTTTCTTGTGAAAAGCCTTCTTGATAATCAGTCCTTCAGCTTGCCTTTCACTTTGTTGATTATCAACTCCCTTTTGTAGCTCTTTGGATCTTAGAGCTGCTTCTACTTCCAGCAGGGTCAGTTTGGTTTTACTCCCAAATAGGAGAGCATCCTTCAGATTTTCATATGACTTGGGCAAAGAACTCAATAGGATCAGGGCCTTGTCTTCATCTTCCATATTGACTTCAATGTTTTCCAGATCATCCAGGATTTTCTTGAATTCATCTATCTGGTCTGTAATTGACTTTTCTTCAAACATCTTGTAGGCAAATAGCTTCTGCTTCATGTAAAGTCTGTTTGCTACAGATTTCACCATATAGATCTGATCCAGTTTCTCCCAAACACCTTTTGCAGTAGTTTCTCTGGCTACTTCTCTTAAGGCCTTATCTCCAAGGCTTAAGATAATGGTGCTGTGAGCTCTTTCCAGCACAGATTGCTTCTCTTCAGGTTTCATTGCAATAGGGAGATCATCTTCTCCCTTTAGAGCAACTGCAAGGCCCTGCTGAACCAAAAGTGCCTTCATCTTGACTTTCCATAATCCAAAATCTGAATTCCCGTTGAATTTCTCCACATCAAATCGAGCTGTAGTCATGGTATTTCCCACAGACGGCGCCACTTGTTGTAATTTGGATCAGAAACACTCACAAGAACACACAAACTACCAAGAATCAAACACACTCAATTGGATGATATGAATTCAAACTAAATGAATTATAAAGAACAAGAAGAATTACGTGGTTCGGATCCAATGTGAATCCTACATCCACGGCATCAAACTCTCTCTCACGTTTTATTGATTTCAAGAAGAACACGTACAAGAGGATCAATACAAGATCAAACCAGAAAAGAAAACTTAGCAAAGCTTTGATACACTTCTTCTCTCTTTTCTATTGAATCTCACCCTCTCTTCCTTCTCTCTATGTCAATTTCTGAGTTATGAGCTGCTTGACACACGGCTTTCCACTTATACCAAGTAACCGCCACTCATTCAACCAATCAAAGCCATAGACAACTGCCATATACTTCCAAAACAGCTTAACAGAACCAGAAACGGTTATATGCAAAACTCGGCCACTAATAACCGTTATCGGACCGAACAGTACTAAACCAATTCGGCCAGAACTGGTTCGAGAATTGAAACGAAACTCGGCCAATAATGAGCCGAACACTGCATGAAACCTTCTTTTATGTTGAACCTGTTTTAGATGACTTGCAATGATCCTTTGATTGAGTTTTAATCATATTAAGCTCATTCTAAATGAAGCTTAATACCTCCAAATGATTGTTTGAGCTTAACCCTTCACAGGGATAAACAAAATCCTTCAATATATAGGGAGATCATCCAAAAAAAACGTATTTTACATTATATTTTCGAACTACCCCTAAACTCAATTTTATTTATACTAGTAAAATCTCACGTGCGTTGAACGTAGCACACGTGAATTTGTAAAAGAAGATATATCATAATCTAATTAAATCGAATTGACTAAAAAAACTAAGGTGTATCTTGAAAAAGAAAATAATTAGATAAAATAAACTTAGAATCGGAATGTTATTTTTTTTACCAAAAAAAAAAAAAGAAAAAAAAAAAGAAAACAATTTTGCTTGATTTATAATAGTGTAGCTTAAATGGTCTTATTACGATGTATGCATAAATTATTCTCTTTTTGTTCTTTTGTTCTTAAAGTCCATTGTGTTGTTGCATATCGTATGCATGGATTTTCATAATTATATTTGTTGATACTTTGATTAAATAGGCTAGAAAGGTTCTTGGTGTTCTATGACTAAAGAATTAATTAGATGATTAAATATACTTAGAATAATTTTAAGTACTTTCTTTTGCCATCGCGTTTTGCTTGATCTATTATCACATTATATGTGTAAGCTCATACGCTATGTTTTGTTGGATATTTATTGTTTTTGAAAAGAATCCATCTTAGGTGGATATTATCAATGATTTAAAGTAAAAATAATCAAATGCACATAACCGCAAAAGCATCCAGGCTTTCTAGTTATAGGACTAAACCTTGAAATTTCACCTAATATTTTTTTATGGCAAAGCTAATAAGACACAAAGATACATAATTATGTAATAACTCTTAAGTGATTAATTTTTGTTTACTTCAACTAAGAACCTTCTAAAATTTTTGAATGGTTCTTGGAGACTTGCTTCTATTGTGGATCTTTTCACTTTTATCTAGAGAATAATAGCAAAATTATTTTTATTATTTCTTCTTCCTCTTTTCAAATATGAAAATAATTTTTGAAGTAAACTTTTCATCCAAATGTATATGCTTAAACACCATAATTGTAAATCAATGTATTTTTTTTTGTTTTCTATATTCCTTTATTTTGAAATTAGTTATATTTAATGTTACGTGAAGTTTCTTTAATTTATTTTATCTTTATTTTAAACATACATACATATATATGGACATATACTTATCTTTAGTTTAGATGGATTTAAAATTAAGGCCACTTTCTTTTAAGAAATCATCAACACTAAAGAATTTTTTACTTGATATATGACCATGTTGGTTAAATGATCTTATTTTGGTATATGCATGGATTTTTTTTTTGTTCTCTATGTTCACTGCGTTGTACAATGTACTCATGAATTTCAAGATTATATTTTTGTAAGATTAAATAGGCTAGAAAATTTCTTGATGTTCTGACTTAAGAACTGATTAGATAATTAAATATATTTAAAATACTTTCAATACTATTTTTTTATTTCATCAACACAAAAGAGTTTTTGTGTAAGGTCTTACTTTATGTTTTCTTGGACATCCATTTTTTTTTTTTTTGAAAACTTTCATCTTAGGTGGATTGTTAATGTTCTAGTAAAATTGACCAACTGCACATCACCACAAAGGTTAGTCAGCTTTATAATTAGAGGAATAAATTTTAAATTTTACCTATTAATTTTAGATATCATAGCTAATAAGCAATAAAGATACATATTTATGTAAAATAATTAAGTGGTTAATTTTTTTCTATGAATGGTTCCCGGAGACCTACTTATAGACATACTTATTTCTATTGTGAATCTTTTCACTTTTTCTTTAAAGTAATAACAAAATTATTTTTGTTTCTTCGCCTTCCTTTTCGTTTACAAATTTGAAATTCGTTTTCATCTTGAAGTTAATTATACTTAATGTTACATAAAGCTCCTTTAATTTATTTTATATTTTTCGTAACTATCTTAAGTGTGTGTGTGTGTGTGTGTATATATATATATATATATATAGAGAGAGAGAGAGAGAGAGAGAGAGTTTTTCTAGTTTAGATTGATTTAATATCAGGGATACTATTTCTTTTACTTTTTTTCCCTTCACAAGAAACTCTTTTATAAACTTTTTATTATAAGATATGACATAACTAAGTAATCAAATCAAACCATCTAAAAAATAAGAAAAATAAACATAATTTAACAAATCGAAATATTTGCCATGTTTGCTTATAAATTTTATTAAACACCAATGTTGAATTTAACTATAAAATTACAACTCATTAGTCTATAATTTTTTTCTTCTCCATATTTTAATATATTTACATTCATAGTTAATTAAACACCACATATACATGATATGTCGTTAATACTTAACTTACAAATGATGAAAATATTATCAATTAAATTTTTACATAAGTGCTTATGAGAACCTTTTTAAAATTTTCATCTAAAAAATATGACACATCTAAAACAATAAATTTCAACAAAAAATGCTTAAACTGCATCTATTATATTAACTCACTCTATTAGTTTGAAGATTCATGAATAAACTTATTCTTTATTCTCTCTAAAATTATATAATTCTTACTTGCATCATGATAGGTATGGCCCAGTAACTCCGGGTCGGGTTAACCCGCCCCGGAGCAACCGGGCCCAGAAGAACGAACCCAGCAACTAAGCCGGCCCAGAAGCGCGCACGAGCCTAGCACAGCCCAGTCGCAGCATATTTGGAAAGTGAGATCCCCATGATCTCCTCCCAACATCCATGCAGATTTGGTGGGCGCAATTGTAGGGATTCAGTTAGGGCTTTGAATTGTATAGTATAAATAGTAGAATTGTACTTAGATTTAGGGTTCGCACTTTGTACTCCAAAACTACAACGTGTAAGATTGAAAGGAAGATAGTGAAAAACACCTCGGCAGGTGATTGTTTACGCCCGTGGACGTAGATCTCTGGATCGAACCACGTATATCTTGTGTTCTTTACTTTTTTCTCGCGTTTGGAAGTATGGTTAATCGGACTATACTTCGAATTCCTGGAATAAGCGGATTGCGCCTTATCAATTGGCGCCGTCTGTGGAAACCGATTCGAAAGAAAACCCTAGTATACTTCAGCGTCATCACAACCGCTATGGTGAATACTCGCCGATCTGCTAATCCTACCCGGTCCCGTCGCAATCCTATTGTGGATCAGAATCCCCCACCCCGTCAACAGAATCAAGATCCGCCTACGGAGCACGTTAACATGCAGAATCTCCCTCCTGCCGATGATCCGACGCAAGTTGATCCACCACCTGCCCCTGAGTTGTCGCAGGTGCAACAAGCCTTTCTTCGGGAGCACGCTGCTCTATTCCAAGAATGGAATAATCGGCGCGCCCACTCCGGTGAGCGCGCCAACAATGGCATCGACCAGGGTGTGAGAAATCCGCCCCGCGATTTATCACGCGAATTGGATGAAGATCCACCTCAGCGAGCAAGGCATGATCGTCGTCGACAGCGATCAGCCTCTCCAGCGGACAACCGCAGCTCTAATGGGTCGAGACCCCGTTACGCCCACGAAGGCATGGATCGTCGCAGACCTATAGACGCACCAAAGCGTGCTCGCTTAGACAAATCCCGTGTGCTGGATCCTCTGGAACAAGAACAAGCCCAATTCGCTGCGGAGCTTGACAAGGTGTTGGGTCTCGATGCTGACGGGGAGATCATCACCCCGTTCTCCGAGGAGATTCTTGCTACCCCGCTCCCCGAGGGGTTCAAGCTTCCCCCCGTGTCCGTCTACAATGGCACCGGAAGATCCAAGTAATTTTCTAAACGCCTTCAAGTATGCTATGTTCAACTGCAATTGTACACCTCACCACTTGTGTAAGGTGTTTCCTGAGTATCTCCAAGACGAAGCTAGACTTTGGTTCGATTCTTTACCCCGGGGCAGCGTTACCTCTTTTCGGGATCTCGCCGAGCAGTTTTGGGCGCGTTTTCATACGCGAGCAAAACCCATGGCCACCTTGGCCGATCTCATGAATCTGGAACAGCGAGATGGGGAGACTGTTACCCAATTTCTCGATCGCTTTACCGCAGAGAGCCTTAAAGTTGGCAGCCGGTCTGATGATGTTATCATCAATGCCTTTATGAATGGCCTTCGCCCCGGGCCGTTTTACACCGAGCTTGTCCGAAACCCTCCTACTACGACCCGGGCTCTTTTCAGCATTGTATACAGGTTCGCCAAGGCTGAGGAGCAAACCCGCCACAAGCGCGAAAAACATGCCATCAAACGGCAATCGGATAAAACACAAGCCGGGACCAGTACCCGGCCTAGTGCCTTCACTCGCTTAAGCAGAGGACGTTTGGAACCTCGCGGAGATATCCCTCAGCTCACTCCGCTTACAAAATATAAATTCTTTCTGTTCACAAGAATGATCTGCGACAGTGCCCACGGATGATTGCTCCGGCAGAAAAACGTAACCGTGACAAGTGGTGTACGTACCACCATGATCATGGACATGACACCGAAGCGTGTCGCGAACTTGGAAAAGAAATTGAAGATTGCTTGAAGAGGGGTTTCTACGGTAATATGTAGCTCGGACCGAGGACAGGTCTTAATCAAACCAAAATGGAGGTTCATAGCAAAGCCGCGGAGGCTACAACGACCGAGGTCCACTACAAAACAGGCCTCAGTGGCAGAATAATAGGTCTGGGTACAACAACTATGCTCAGCAAGACCAGGGAAGTCGTCAACAACCCCAGTTGCTGCCGCAACCGCCTCCTCATGGAGGACCTGGAGACAATCCGCCCAACCACGTTATAAATGTGATCTATGGGGCCATTCCAATCGGGACTTCCCGAAGTGCCCTAAAGGCGGAAGCGCGCGGGCCTCCTCCCGAGGAGCCACGCCACAAACGCCTCCACAAATCTGAAACCGTAAGTTTCACTGATGAAGATCCTGTTCCTGAGCTCACCCCACATACTGATGCCATCGTAATCAACATGACCGTGGCTAATGTTACGATAAAATGAGTTTTCGTAGACAACGGAGCCGCAGTTAGCGTCATATTCGCTGATTATTTCCAGAAAATGGGCATCCCTCGTGAACAACTTCGATCGGCCCCCGGGCCGAAACAGACCTTCACTCAGGGTGAGGTTCGACCTGAAGGAATCATCAACCTTCCAGCTTCGCTCGGTACTTATCCAGCAATAATGACCATCTTCGTCGATTTTTATGTGGTCAATTCTCCATCTCCATACAACAGCTCCTAGATGCAGATATCCTGTTTGAAGTACACTATCCTTCCTGACTTTCTAATCCCGTGATGGTGACGAAGTCCAGCGGGGCATGGAGAATGTGTGTTGATTTCTCTGATCTCAATAAGCACTGCCCAAAGGATTGTTATCCTCTGCCCCCCATCGACCAAAAAGCCTAGGCCATCGCTGGGCACAAGGCACTTTGCTTTTTAGATTTATACAAGGGATATCATCAATTCATATGGATCGCTGTGATGCCATCAAAACGGCCTTTATCACTGACTTCGGGTGTTTTGCCTTAAAAAAAATGCCCTTCGGGCTCAAGAATGCAGGAGCCACATACCAACGCCTTATGGACCACATCTTCTGAGATCAAATCGGTCGAAATGTTGAAGTATATGTTGACGATCTTATTATTAAAAGTTCCTCCCCCACCACATGTATACAGGACATTGCCTAGATGCTGAGCGCGTTGCGAAGCTATAATCTACGCCTCAATCCGGCCAAGTGTACCTTTGGCGTTGGCTCAGGTAAATTTCTAGGATACTTGGTCTCGCAGCATGGTCTCCAGGCAAACCTAGCCAAAATAAGAGATGTATTGGATCTTCAGCAGCCGAAGACGGTGAAGGATGTCCAGCGTCTATCCGGTGGTCTCGCGGCCTTGAATCGTTTTTTGTCTAAGGCCGCGGAGCGTCAGCTCCCATTCTTCAAAATTTTACGTCAGGCAAAGACATTTGAGTGGACTCCGCAGTGCACCGAGGCCTTTGAGGCTCTAAAGCAACACATCAAGCGGCTGCCGACTATGTCCGCACCTGTCCCCGGAGAGCCCCTTTATGTATACCTGGCATCTGCCGAGGAAGCAATCAGCGCAGCCCTCGTCCGCGAGGATTGTGGGAGTCAACAACCAGTGTATTTTGTGAGCCGAGCACTTCAAGGGGCAGAGACCCGGTATTCTGTGGTAGAGAAAACAGTGTTGGCCCTCGTTATGGCTGCCCGCCGCCTGCGACTCTATTTCCAAGGACGTGACATCAGGGTTCTAACTAATCACCCTATTCGTCAAATCCTTGTTAAGCCCGATGTGTCAGGACGTCTGGCTAAGTGGGACATCGAACTCGAGGAATATGATATTCAATTTCTACCTCGCCGGGCCATCAAAGGCCAAGTCCTTGCGGATTTTTTGGTAGAAGCATCATTCCCTGACCCCGGTTCGCCTGCATATGACACTACTCCTAATCACTCCAATCCCGAAGCTGAAGCCCGCAAGTGGCAATTGTACGTGGATGGAGCCTCTGCGGCTCGAGGCAGTGGCGCCGGGGTCCTTCTCATTGGTCCCGATGGTGTTGAAATCAAGTATGTCTTGCGATTTAAGTTCAAGGTGACCAACAACGAAGCGGAATATGAGGCAGTTCTTGCTGGGCTTCGGCTCGCCCAATCCTTTGCAGCTTCGCATATCCAGCTTTTTACGGACTCCGAGGTGGTCTCTAGTCAAATTAAAGGCGCTTATGCAGCCAAGGATGATATGTTGAAAAGGTACCTCGCTTTGACACTTAAGCTTTTGTCAACTTTTACTTCGGTTGATATCCAGCAGGTGCCTCTCAAAGAAAATGTTCAAGCTGATGCTCTTAGCAAAATGGCCTCTGCGGTCCCGGCCAACATGTCTTCGGACATAATCGTCGAAGATGCTATCCACCCTTCCATACATGAGGCAACGGTTTCTGTATTAACTGAGAGCAGTCCCAATTGGATGACTCCAATCATCCATTATCTTCGGGATGGTACACTGCCGGATGATAAATTACTCGCTCGACAGATAATTCTTAAGGCACCGAAGTATGCACTCCATGACGGAATCCTGTACTGACAGTCATACTTACAGCCGAGTCTTCACTGCCTTGATCCAGTCCAGGCTGACTATATTCTTCGCGAATTTCACGAGGGGGCCTGTGCCAGCCATATTGGCTCGCGGACGTTGGCCAAGAAAGTCCTTAGGTGGGGATACTATTGGCCCACGTTATTTAATGATGCCCATAATTTAGTGACAAAGTGTGACAAGTGTCAGCGACACTCCCGAGTGAAGCATTTACCACAAACCGAGCTCACTGGCATACAAAGTGCCTGGCCATTTATCCAGTGGGGAATCGACATTGTGGGCCCGTTTCCAGTCACTCCGGGAGGCTTAAAATTTCTTGTGGTTGCAATGGATTACTTCACCAAATGGGTTGAAGCCAAGCCCCTCACTGCTATCATCGGTCAGAACATCTTGAAGTTTGTTTGGCGAAACATCATATGCTGCTTCGGCATCCCGAGCGCCATTATCTCAGACAATGGCAAACAGTTCGCCAATGACCCCTTCCGGTCATGGTGTGAGGAGTTGCACATCAAACAAATTTTCACCTCAGTCGCTCATCCTCAAGCCAATGGTTAGGTCGAAGTCACCAACCGCACCCTGCTTACTGGTTTAAAGAAGCGCTTAGATCAAGCTAAAGGTCTCTAGGCCGAGAATCTTTCGCAGGTTCTCTGGGCCTATCGTACCACGCCGCACACGTCAACCGGAGAAACCCCATACAACCTCACTTATAGCTCCGAGGCTGTCATCCCTGCTGAGGTAGGGGTACCCAGTCCCCGCCTCGTTACCCTCGATCCTGAGGCTAACGACGATGCACTCCGTGCTAACTTGGATGAGCTCGAGCACCGCCGCGATCAATCCTTCATTCAACAAGCTAAATGTAAGCAACGCGCAACTCAGTATCACAACCTCCGGGTTAAGGGTACTCAATTTAAAGTCGGGGACCTAGTACTCCGGTTAAACTCTGCCAGCAAAGCTGCCCCCGAGGGCAAACTGCATGCCGCCTGGGAAGGGCCTTACCGCGTCATTGCCGTGCATTCCTCCAGGTGCTATCAGTTAGCACATCTAGATGGTACGCCGATCCCCCCGAACATGGCATGTTACTAATCTACAACGTTTTTATCTATGATTCCCGATTGTCAAGTATCTTTTCTACTTTTACGTTCTTTGTACGTTACTTCGTTTCCGTACTATAACGTTTTCTTTTATGAGTCTCTTTGTATTTTTCAATTGTTCCGACAATTACTTTGAATAAAGTTTTCACTTCACGTATATTACTGTACTTTCTTCTACGCTGCGGGGACGCCCTAGCCTAGACTCATTATTATCTGTCTCCGGACACACTGATCTCTCGCCTGATCCATCCGGAGAGATCAGCATTTTGTCCCCGGACATATGACACGTCGGTTTCTAACCTAGTGTTCCGCAAGTGTACGGATGTAGGTGTAGTAACGATTATCAAGGTCGATCCCACAAGGAATAGTTTAGGTAGTTTGATACCTCAATACTCTAGGAATGTCCTAACTAGATACTAAGTTGTAAAAGATTGATTATAACCAAAAACTGAGGAATTTAACGAATAACTATGTTACTTATGACTTGGCAAACAAAAAGAACTAACAATCAATGAGAAAGGGTATCCTAGGGCCTCGATTTCAGGATATTACTTCAATGTTGAATATGATTAACCTATAGATTTACCAATTCTAGTGTTTATTAGGCGGCGCGACAATAATCTAACCCTTCTCTCGAAGCGATTAAACCGTTGATTAATTAAGCTAATTACCCTCTCGAGTCAATTAAACCTAATAACTCCCAAACGATTCTAAGCCACGGCCTACACAGTCATAGACAACTGCGCTCTATGTTCTAAGTCTGATAACAATTCCCTCCTCTCGAAGCGGAATTGCTAAACTAAATTACTAAATTTAGGTGATGAAGCTAAATCTAGTTATAAGCACAAACATAGAGATAAACACGTAAAAAACGGAATCAATAAATCAAAACATAAATCAAAACATTATCATAATAATCCCTACTCTCTAACCCTAAGACACGAATAACTTAGCTACTCATGCCTAGCAATAATCCAATACAAAATTCTACGAAAAATATTGTAAAGGATAAAACTAGGAAAGAACGACTAAACCCGGATGAATCCGTCTCGATGATCTTCGTCTTCTTTGTCCTCCAAGACTTCTTCTAGGTAGAATGATGATGTAATTGATGTTCTCTGATGTTTTTTCTCTCTTTCCTAGAGCTTGGGGGTCCTTTTTATAGAGTTGGGGACGAATCTTGGGGAAGATAGGATCAAAATCCTATTAAAATTAGGAAATTCTCGCAGAAAAGCCTTTCTGACACGGCCGTGTTGGCCTTGCGACGCGGCCGCGTCCGCTTTTCCCGGGCAGATTTTTAGGTCTGACTTCCAAGCCATTTTTGAGGGTCTTGCGTTCATTTTTGGGATTTTTCTATTTCAGGAGAAGTTGTAGTCCTTTGAATCAGCTTTCTAATTCTACCAATTGCACCTCAATCGGAGTTGTAAATCTCAAGATATGGCCAAAATACTAGAGGTGTGTCAAGCTGACAGAAAACTTCACTTTCGAGACACATTCTGACGCGGCCGTGTTGGTTGGCAGTGCATTTTTACATGTTCTAGGTCACTTTTGACACGGCCGTGTCCATATTTGACGCGGCCGTGTTGGCCCTTTGACTCCTTTAACTCCCTTTTCATCCGTTTTAACCCTATTTGACTTGTTTCTTCTTCGAACTTCATCAAAATGGAATAAAAATACCTAATTAACTTCAAAATAAGTCGAAACACGTCAAATGACCCAAATATTATTAATATAAATAAATTCCGGTCAAATATGCACGTAAATGATATAAAATATGATCTTAAATCGACCTAAATACATGCATAAGTAACGTGTTATCAAAATCCCCCAAACTTAAACTGTTGTTCGTCCCGAACAACATAACAAAAGACACAAAGAATACAAGTGATTATGCATTTGTTTAGGGCGATTAGACGATGAATTCAGTTTCAGTCTGATTTTTCTTAAAACAACTAAGCAACACAATTCACTTGAGCATATGTGATAACGCGAAAATCAACTAATCTCGAGACTTTGAACTTTCGAATTATTCAACCCTCACCGGGTAAGTGTTTCACTCATCTCTCAAGTGTTTAGGCTAAAATAATTTCCACTCATATTGAGTTACATGCAAAGTCTACCATATGCTTGCCAATCGTCTAAACTAGACCTCGTACTTGATGTGTGTGAAAAAGGATCAAAAAGGTCTTTCTTTTGGTTGTAATGTAGGCTTAAGGTAGGGTGGGATACATTTGAATATAAGTGACTATTCATTGGACTAATCAAGTTACGTCTAACCCGACTACCCCTCAATATAATCACTCAGCCTCACTCTTCAAATCCCAGCAAATCACCCCGCAAAGTGACTTCTTCACCTTCAAAAGTCCGTACAACTTAAGTGCTTTTCATTTCTGTGGGTACCACATCTTTGGGACTACCCGACTGTTCTAATCAAATTCACAATTTAAGCACTTTATTTATAGCCTCTTCTCAAAAGTACTAAACAAACACAAACTTTTTCTTTTCTTTTTCCACATTTTTCTTCTTTTTTTTTTTTTCTTTTTTTTTTTCTTTTTTTTTTTTTTTTTTCCGATTAGAAGAAGCTATTCTTCCTTGTTTTTCACCTATCCTTTTTTTTTTTTTTTTTTTTTGTTTCCTTCATCTTTGGAATATCCACTAGTTTTCTCATTTCTTCCCACAAATTGTTCACCCAAAATTCCTTCCAATTTTCCTCCCTCTAACTTGATTAATCCAATTAGGGCCAAAAGAGATAAATCAAAAGGTTTCGGCTGACATTGTTAGGTTATGAATAAAGAAGGCTATAAGGCTCAAGTGGGCTAACTAGGGACAAAAAGTGAACTTTTGGTACAAAGGGTAATTTTTACGGCTCAAAATAGGTTTAAACAACAACGCCTAAGATCATTTCCTAAATCACAACATATACTTGACACATTCACAGTAAAGACTCAAGGCAAGTTCTAGAGGCTAGTACACATATTCAATCAAATTCACATCGAAAGAAAGTATATTACTCCAAAAATTGGAGTATAATTAGGCTCAAATTCTCACAAGGTTAATTTTGATTGAATATTCTAAGT
Source organism: Ajuga chamaepitys (assembly GCA_958295605.1). Taxonomy (NCBI): domain Eukaryota; kingdom Viridiplantae; phylum Streptophyta; class Magnoliopsida; order Lamiales; family Lamiaceae; genus Ajuga; species Ajuga chamaepitys. The sequence continues at coordinate 19,417,835 of OY282497.1, read as the reverse complement.
TCAAGCTCAATTTCGTCTCAAAACACCTCTCATGCTCTATTATGTGCCATTTTTTTCATCTACTTCTCAAAATCATCTCATCATTAACTATTCATCATCCATCTTTCCCTATTGTTCTCTTTTTATTTTTCACTTGTTACCTTTTTCCGGGTTTTATCCTTCTTATGACTCTAAAAACTAAAATACTAATAAGACTCTAAACTCTAAACTCCTAAAACTCAACATGGAAACAAAGTATAATCAAACTTGGGTTCAGACCCAATAGCACCAATAAAGCAGATAAATGGGCTCACAGACCCGATAACACCAATCGAAGCAATAAAAAAAAGCATAATGGGCTCACGGTCCCACAATTAACAGCAAGACGATCAACAAAAAGGAGAAAAATCAAAACTATAAATATAGCTGGCAAGACGTCCCACGGTCTACCCCCTCCCCCAAACTTGGCTGAAAGCCAATGTTTGGAGGGAAAAACGTGGTACGCCTTGGTGCTAACTTACAAATCGTTGCGACGACGGCGGTGTTTTGAAACCCCTACTAGCTCCGAAATCGTGCCATCACCTCCTACTGAATCTGTTTCGACTGTCTCCGCATCAAGCTGCTTTTTTTTTTTTTTTTTTTTTTTTTTTTTTTTTTTTTAAAGCTGCTGAGGTACTGACGCGGCCGTGTTGAAGGTTTGACACGGCCGTGTCACATTTGAGCCAAATTTGTGTTTCTGGGCCGATTTTGACGCGGCCGTGTTGCTTTACAGTGCTGCTGAGCGTCTAGAGAGCACTTTTGAAACGGCCGTGTTATTTGTGTGACACGGCCGTGTTGCGTTTGAGCCATTTTGACGCGGCCGCGTCCAGCATGTGACACGACTGTGTTGCATCCCAGTTTTCATCATGCTTTTGAGGTGCTTTTTGACACGGCCGTGTCCTGCTTGTGACGCGGCCGTGTTGCATTTTTTTCTTCTGTTAACGTGAGTTTTCCGTCTCTTCGACCCCCGTTTCTTGCAACACTCGTCCATGTGGATTCCTAAAAAAAACATAAAACACTAAAACACAAGTAAAAACATAAAATTAAGGGAATAAAAATAAAAAATAAAACGGTAAACATCAGGTTGACTCCCGACAAGCGCTTTGTTTTACGTTGTCAGCCAGACGTCCTCCTCTTATCAACCATTTTCTAGCCACCCCGAGTCGGATGTTTTCTGAACAATTAAAGAGCTATTTGGGACATGAGGATTTTCTACAGCAGCTTGGGTAGTGTAAACAATGCTACAATTATGCCTACCCCTTAGACCCGACTTATGTATTTTGAGTGTGATGGTTTCGTTTGGAACACGAAAAATCAACTCCCCTTTAGGCACATCTATAAGTACTTGGCTAGTCGCCAAGAAAGGTCGTCCTAAGCAAATTCATCATTCCCTTTCATGTCGACAACTAAGAAATCACTAGGGAATTCAAAATTTAACACTCTCACCACTACATCCTCTGCTACTCCCAACGGCGTTAATGAAGATCCATCTGCCAATTGGATAGTAGTAAAGGACCGTTTAATCTCCCTTAGTCCTAATTGTCTATACTGCTTAAGAGACATCAAATTTATGCTAGATCCCAAATCACACATGACATTTGTAAAATCATGACTACCAATTGAGCAAGAAATAGTAAAACTCCCTGGATCTTTTGCTTTTGTTGCTCTTTTCGGTTTCATGCTTGTGGTTGTGTTCTTTTTGGGACTGCTCGGTTTCTTCTTCGTCGTCTCTTTTCCATCCTTCCTATTCTTGGTTTCTTCTTTATCTTGGATTCTCTCTTTTAATGGTTCCTGTTTTACAACAACAGCGCTAGATTGCTCTAAAAGATCAAGGTTAGCAAAGAATGAATTTTTAAAACAAAAATCAAAAGACTCATCAAGAATAGGAGATGAAATTTTCTTATCTACGATTGTATTGACTTCCTCCTTCTCAATGTTTTTGACTTCCTCGCTTGATTTCTTCGCTTCATGGCCCTTCATGCTCTCTTCATGCTCCTCTAGCTTCACAACATTACAGTGCTCCCTCGGATTAACCACTGTGTCACTCGGATATTGGCCCTACTTGTGTTGAGCCCCTACTATCTTTATCAATTGGCTCATGTTTGATGATAATTCACCAATGCTTGCTTGACTCTGAACCAATGTATTCTCGAGCCTCTTGATGTCTGCCCCTTGCCCAGTGATATGCTTATTTAGCTCGATAAATTTCCCCTCTACTTTCTTCTCCAACTGAGCTAACTTTTCATCATACTTTTCAAATTGTGACTGCGCAATCTCTTCTTGTGATGGCTTCTTACCGTCATGGATCATACCATTTGTAACAGCAAATCCGGGCGACGGATTAAGTGTATTTTGCGAGTTACCAAACGAGAAGTTCTGATGATTCTGATTCTGAGGGTACTGATTGTACCGAGGCTGATTGTTCTGGAAATTGTTGAAGTTTCGTTGATTCACAAAATTTACATCTTCAACTTCTTCCTGACCCTTGACTGTTGTGCTAACGTCAGATTAGTTAGCAAATTTACCTGGCTCGTCAATGCTGTTAACTGTGATGCGAGCTTTTCAATTGGCTCATTATTGACGGGCTCGACTTTTTAGACACTTGCTACCCTCTTTGGCATGTTTCTCTCATTCGACCATTGGTAGCTAGTTCTGGCCATAGCGTCCAGGATTGAGAATGCCATCCTCACTGATTTCTCCATCAAACTTCCACCTGCAGCTGCATCCACCTGATTTCTAGTTGGAGCAAGTAGACCATTGTAGAACTTGCACACTTGCTGCTTCTTGGTAAACCCATGTTGAGGGCAACTCCGGATAAGATCCTGGAATCGCTCCCAAGCCTCTCCGAATGGCTCTTGGTCCAATTGCTTGAACTGGTTGATCTGATTCTGCAGGTCGAGCATCTTGCTTGGTGGAAAATACTTCAACAGAAAAGAAGTACTCAAGTCTTCCCAATCTCTGATATCTTCCAGTGAATTAAACCACTGTAGTGCTCTGTCCTTCAGTGAGAAAGGGAACAGTCTCATCTTGACCTGCTCGTGCGGCACATGATTGATCTTGATTGTGTCGGCCAGTCTGCGAAACTTGATCAGATGTGCATTCGGATCCTCCAAAGCACTTCTCCCATACTGGTTTTGCTGCACTATGTTGATTAGTGAAGGCTTTAGCTCGAAACTGTTGGCATTGAGTGGTGGAGGTTGTACTCCTCCTGCCTGCTGATTTGGATTAGGCTTCAGGCAGTCATTGATGGGAGTATCATCTTCATCTCCTGCAGCTGGTTCTATCTGGATTGGTCCGTGCTGCTGTGGCTGCTGTGGCCCTTGTAAAGGTAGCTGCTGTTGTATAGTAGTGACTCGATCATCCAAGCGTGCCAGAGCTGTCAGTACTCTGTTCAGAGCATCATCCGGATTCAGATGCTGTGGTGGGTTCTCCATCTCAGACGCGAAATTCCTTCTAGTTCGGTGTCAACGAGCTGCCGCTTCAATTTCTGGATCGAAAGGAAGAAGAGTTTCTTTCCCTTTTGATCTGGTGTGCATACGAAGCCTGAAAACACCAAAAATAGAAAATACCGCGTAACACAAAAATTAACCAAAAAATAAAAACGAAATTAAATTAATAATTACGAAAAAATAAAATCTAGTCTAGTTTCCTCCTATTTTTCAAGATAAAAACTAAGCGCTAAATCCTATTCCCCGGCAACGGCGCCAAAAACTTGACACGTCGGTTTCTAACCCAGTGTTCCGCAAGTGTACGGATGTAGGTGTAGTAACGATTATCAAGGTCGATCCCACAAGGAATAGTTTAGGTAGTTTGATACCTCAATACTCTAGGAATGTCCTAACTAGATACTAAGTTGTAAAAGATTGATTATAACCAAAAACTGAGGAATTTAACGAATAACTATGTTACTTATGACTTGGCAAACAAAAAGAACTAACAATCAATGAGAAAGGGTATCCTAGGGCCTCGATTTCAGGATATTACTTCAATGTTGAATATGATTAACCTATAGATTTACCAATTCTAGTGTTTATTAGGGGGCACGACAATAATCTAACCCTTCTCTCAAAGCGATTAAACCGTTGATTAATTAAGCTAATTACCCTCTCGAGTCAATTAAACCTAATAACTCCCAAACGATTCTAAGCCACGGCCTACACAGTCATAGACAACTGCGCTCTATGTTCTAAGTCTGATAACAATTCCCTCCTCTCGAAGCGGAATTGCTAAACTAAATTACTAAATCTAGGTGATCAAGCTAAATCTAGTTATAAGCACAAACATAGAGATAAACACGTAAAGAACGGAATCAATAAATCAAAACATAAATCAAAACATTGTCATAATAATCCCTACACTCTAACCCTAGGACACGAATAGCTTAGCTACTCATGCCTAGCAATAATCCAATACAAAATTCTACGAAAAACATTGTAAAGGATAAAACTAGGAAAGAACGACTAAACCCGGATGAATCCGTCTCGATGATCTTCGTCTTCTTTGTCCTCCAAGACTTCTTCTAGGTAGAATGATGATGTAATTGATGTTCTCTGATGTTTTTCCTCTTTCCTAGAGCTTGGGGGTCCTTTTTATAGAGTTGGGGACGAATCTTGGGGAAGATAGGATCAAAATCCTATTAAAATTAGGAAATTCTCGCAGAAAAGCCTTTCTGACACGGCCGTGTTGGCCTTGCGACGTGGCCGCGTCCGCTTTTCCCGGGCAGATTTTTAGGTATGACTTCCAAGCCATTTTTGAGGGTCTTCCTTTCATTTTTGGGATTTGTCTATTTCAGAAAAATTTGTAGTCCTTTGAATCAGCTTTCTAACACCACCAATTTCACCTCAATCGGAGTTGTAAATCTCAAAATATGGCCAAAATACTAGAGGTGTGTCAAGCTGACAGAAAACTTCACTTTCGGGACACATTCTGACGCTGCCGTGTTGTTTATTGATGCGGCCGTATTGGTTGGCAGTGCATTTTTACATGTTCTAGGCCACTTTTGACACGGCCGTGTCCATATTTGACGCGGCCGTGTTGGCCCTTTGACTCCTTTAACTCCCTTTTCATTTGTTTTAACCCTATTTGACTTGTTTCTTCTTCGAACTTCATCAAAATGGAATAAAAATACCTAATTAACTTCAAAACAAGTCGAAACACGTCAAATGACCCAAATATTATTAATATAAATAAATGCCGGTCAAATATGCACGTAAATGATATAAAATATGATCCTAAATCGACCTAAATACATGCATAAGTAACGTGTTATCAACATATATTCCCTCTTGTCAGCTTAACCGGAGAGGTCATTCACTCTCGCCTGATCCGTCCGGAGAGATCATTAACTCCTGCCCGATCCATTCGGGGAGATTTTCTGCCTTGTTTCTCTACAAGGCCTTATTTACATATTGTACTCCCTAGTACTAATTACTTCATTATTTTCGTAATGACATGTCAAAATAATTTAAAGCAGTTGCCTCATGATCAAACATTAACCACTCTTATTTAACATACTTGTCAAACATATCAAAATATTTTCGCCGTTTTGCTTCCCAAAAAGAGTTCTTTACATATATGCATGCGTTATTACAACAACTAAGCATTATCTTCGGCCTCCGAGCCAATACTCCGCGCTCCGGCATTGGGACCAGTCCCGAGAGCTTCTTCGCGTCCTCCGGGATCTGGAGGTTCCTCAGCTTTGAGTTCCGGTTCTTCCCCTGCTTTGACCTCCTCTACGCCGAGGACTCACCCTCGGCACTGCCCTTGGAACGTCGCTCCTCACTCGGCCACGAGGACTCGGTTGAGGCGCTGGTCTCGGAGTGTTAGCCCATTCCGCGGGATCCCATTCCGCGGGGTCCATTACTTCAATCTCCTCGGCTAGCTTCTCAACCTCCTCCTCCGCAACAGCTTCCGGGGTCTCCTCCCCAACGGTCACCGGGGTCGGCTCTTGGATTATGATCCCTTTGCCTTTTCCCGCCGCTCCCTTTTTACTCCTCCGTGGAGCCTTCAAGGCATCTTGGCCCCGGCTGGAGCTCGCAACATATTCTTCTGCAGTACGGCGCCACCTGCCACGGCCTCTTAAGCCCTCGTACATATTAAGGAGTAATTCCAGTACCTCCCGCTTTCTAACAAGCTCGGAGGAGTCTGTGAAACCGGCCGCCATCAGCGCCGAAATTTCCTCCTGAATCTCGGTTATCCGCTCCTCGACCTCCTCAAAAGTTAGCAGGCCGTACTCCGTCAGTATTCGCTCATATTCCTTTTGGTGGATGATGACGCGGTCTAGTTCGGCGACCGTCGACAAATATTTCAGCTCCTGGTCTCTGGCCTTTTCCACAGCTTTGGCCATTGCCTCTTCGGCCCTTCTCTCCGCTACGGCCACCCTCCTCTCCAACCGAGGAACCACTTGTTTTTTCAGATTATCCTTTTCCCCGTGGAACTAGTCTAAAGACTGCATGAGTTTCTTTATTACGTTATGGAGCTCCTCTGCATTCTCCTGTTTGCAGCACACAATCAGTACTCATATGATATTCTCAAACCAACGACAAATCAGTAACTCAGAGATTTTGACAACAATCGACTTCATATTCAAAAAAGACAAGTGTATACATCGCCTGCAGTCATTACATCAGAAATACAAGTTTTTCCTATCATCTATTATATGTACAGTTCATCGAAATTGCGGGGAACGACTAACCTCCCCCTGTTCGTCTCCTTCAGCTGCCTCCGGCACCTCCACCTCAACCTCGTGCTCTTCCTCCGGCAGTTCTTGGATCACCCCCGCGTCACCTCCCACTGCCTCCGCGGTGATTTCCATGCGCGGAGGTGGATCCTTGTCTCTGGGCTCCGGGATGAGTTCACCTCGGCGAAAGGCCAAGAACTCTTCATCTTGATCCACATCACAGGCAGCGATCTCCTCGGCGCTCAGAATCGTCTTCTTCTCCGCCAGAGCCCTCACTAAGGGCCACTCCGGGACACAACCCAGTGCGTTGTAATACACCTCCTCCACAGTGCCCACGGCGTTGAAATCATATCCGAACTCTGGACGATAGACATCCACGTTCGGATAGATTTCCTTGACATTCTCTAGCAGCACTGACCGTGTTGTCGTGTCTCCGACCGCGACGAAGCTTGTCTGATAGTCGAGAAATGTGCTGGTTTGCAACAGTTTCTCTACAAATGTCTTCAGCACGGCCCCCTGGCCATCCACTACGGCCGCCTCCTTGGCTTTCATCTCCGCCCGCAGTTCCGCCACTTCGCCGCGGAGCACCCCGGCTTCTGCCTCCACCTCGTGCAGCCGCGCCACCTCATTCTCCACCAAGGAAGCTCTCTTCCGAGCCTCGGACAGGTCGTGAGTTAACCTATCATTCCGGGAACGCAGCTCCCTCGCCGCTTCGGCTAGCTCTTCCATGGCCTCTCTCTCACTCCTTCGGCCGAAGTCCATGATCCCCTGAGCCAGACGTAGAAGCTCCTCGGCATCGGGCCTCTCCAGACCCAGCACGCTTGTGCGCCCTTGCCCCTTGAAACAACAAAACCAGTAACACACATTAGAAAAAAAAAAAAAAGATTCACCAGCAGTTTTTCGCTCCAGCAATGGTTACAAATGCTTTACCTCGGGGATCGACTCCGTACGCAGTCTTTTGGCCGCTCCCGGGGGAGTCACAGATGGCTCCTCCCTCCTCTTCGACCTCGGGGTCGCCCCCGCGACAGCCACATCTTCTTCTATCCCTGCTGACGGCCTCGGACTCGGCGACACCCCACTTCTAGGTGCCACTTCAGCTGCAGTTCCCCTCTTCTTTGACGCCTCGGGCACTGCAGGGCTTCCTGAAGTCTCCTTTCTGAAGTGTCCCACTGCAAAAGAAATTCGTGGTTAATCCTGTGCAAGTTGCAATCGGTTACACAATTTTAAAATTCCTACCCTCCTCGGCCGCCCCGGCTGCCGACTCCTGCCCCGGGTGGGATCCCCATCTGCTCCGCCTGAGTAATACGGGCTTAACCCTGCCTCCTCCAGCTCCTCCTCGGTGTAGAGGGTCTTGAACGTACCTACAGTACGGAATTATCTTACAACCTCCGGCTCCGGCTCTGCCACCGGGGCATTATCTAATACCTCCTCCGTCCTCCACCTCGGGAGGACTAGGCCAGTCTTCACATAAATAAATTTCTCCTTCCAACCCTCCACTTTACTCGGGTTTCGCACCTTAAACCCACCTCGGGCCCTGGGGCTAAAGGAGTACCATCCCTTCGATTTCCCGAAGGCCTTCAGTTGGAAGAAAAACCTAAACAAATCTACGTTTGGTTCCACCCCGGCATTCTTCCATACCACTGTAAATCCGACAACTTGCCTCACGGCATTGGGTGCTAATTAACTTAAGGCGATGCCGTAATACCTCATCAACTGTACTACGAAGTCCCAAAGGGGGAATCGAATTCCTATTCTCAAATGGTCTATATACACACTTATGAAGCCCTTTGGCGGGCAACAAGCTTGGTCACTAGGCTCCGGCACTATGTATTCTAAGTTAAACGGGAAGTAAAAGGTTGGAATCAGGGTTTCTATTTGCCCCCGGGTAATCCGCAGTGCCTCCACGGCTACCTCGAAATCCTCTTCCAAACACTCACTGAACCCTACTGCCCGTGTGCCGGATTCCATGCCGTCGGCCCTATATACCATCCTAATCACTCTTCTTTCTGGAATGATAAAGCGCAGGGGAGGTACATCTAACGGGGTTTTTCGGTCCCTACCTTTTTAATTGAAGATGAAGACGATGAGGAAGACATACTTACTTGGTTTCGATTTGAGATGGTTCACAAATGGCACAGATGAATCTCTTTTTTCCTGCTCTCTGTATCTTGCAAGTCGCAAATGTGAATAATGAAGTTTACTGTGCAAGCTTTCTCTATATATACTCAGGCATCAACAGCTCAGATCTGGCCTTTTCAAATTTTGTATCTCAGATTCACGCGTGGATGTCACGCGCGTTACAGTTACCAAGGCGCGTGGGAGACACGCTTCTTGGAATTCTCAAACGCGTCACTTCACATCACTTTTCCTAATGATGGCGCCGCCAATCACATCAACCTCACCCTTCCCTAGGAAGTTTTGGGTCTCACTCCGGTGATACCTTCACCTCGGGCATATTTTAGTTCGGCTTCACCAAACCTTACGACCCCGGGGATGCTCCAGCTCGGCTCCGGTCGACCTTATGACCTCGGGGATACTTCAGTTCGGCTCCGGTCGACCCCATGACCTCGAGGATACTTCAGTTCGGTCACGATTGGTCCTCGTGGAGTCTTTCACCCCGGGGATGCATCATCTCGGCTCCGGGGCGGGTTAACAACCGGGCCCAGAAGAACGAACCCAGCAACTAAGCCGGCCCAGAAGCGCGCATGAGCCTAGCACAGCCCAGTCGCGACATATTTGGAAAGTGAGATCCCCATGATCTCCTCCCAATGTCCATGCAGATTTGGTGGGCGCAATTGTAGGGATTCAGTTAGGGTTTTGAATTGTATAGTATAAATAGTAGAATTGTACTCAGATTTAGGGTTCGCACTTCGTACTCCAAAACTACAACGTGTAAGATTGAAAGGAAGATAGTGAAAAACACCTCGGCAGGTGATTGTTTACGCCCGTGGACGTAGATCTCCGGATCGAACCATGTATATCTTGTGTTCTTTACTTTTTCTCGCGTTTGGAAGTGTGGTTAATCGGACTATACTTCGAATTCCTGGGATAAGCGGATTGTGCCTTATCACATCACTTCGTCAATATTGAAAAGGTCAAAATGTTTACCTTTTCATAATTCTTGGCTTAAAATGATAAAATCACATCAAAGTATATATATTATTTCGGTATAATGCCATCATCCATATCATAAAAAAAAACTTTATTTTCATTAGTAGTGAAATATTACATTCTCATCTATTTAATTAGCAGAAGGCTCCATGATTCAAACATAATTTGAAATACAAAAGTTATTGGTCATGAAAATTACAACACCTGATGTCAACGATTTGGAATATAAAGTCGTAATGAAAGTAATACTCTATAAACTCAATCCAGAACACAACCAAATAAGCTTAAATTAAATAAAATTGCATTCGCTAAAAATTTCATTTATAAAAATTCAACTAAACAAGTAATAAAAACTTAAATAAAAATAGGTTATTTTTTATTTTTTATATATTTTCTTTATGTCTTCTTTAATTTATGGGATTTTATTATAGTAATAGATATAGGTTATTTTTCCACCATTATTGTTTTGAAATTAATTAGTGCAACTTAATTATATGACAATTTACATGTTTTATATTAACTTATAGTTATAGATGTAGGGGTATTTGTGGCCATACAATATTTTTTAAAAACTACTCACATTTTTATAGTTAGGGCGATAAATGTCATATTTTCTCATTTTAGTCATTTAATAATTTTATTTATTTATTTAAATTTGACGTCGAAGAAACATTTGATTAATTCAAGGAATTTGTAATATAAAACTACTTTTATTAAATTTTAATATATAATTCTTTTCGGACACTACATTTATCAAATTTTATTAAAAATAAATAGCTTAAAGTTTTTATAATAAGTAAATTTTTTATTAAGAATTAATTATTCTATTTTTGTAAAATTTAGTGTAAAGTAGGTTGAAGATGAGTACGCAAAATGGTATATGTAGTGAGATAAAGTTGGGTCGGATATAATATACATGATACAAGTCGTGTATACATGCATTTTAGGTCGATTTAGGAGTATATTTAGTATCATTTGCATGTGTACTTGGATGGAGTGGGCTGAAATTCGCTATATTAAACTAGACGGTGTGTTTGTGCTTGTTTTAGTGTTAATTAGGTATTTATATGCTAAAAAGTCTGTTAGAAACGAACAAGAAGATGAGAAGAAACGAAGAAAATACGACGTTGAGCAGAATAGGCCAACTCGATCGAGGCCGAGTTAGGCATGCAAAGAGCTTTTGGGTAGAATACCCCAACTCGGGAGAGGCGAGCTTTGTGACTCAGTCGAGCCGGCGTGGCGTCAAATTTTTATATATGCATTTTGGTTTAATTCGAGCATATCTCAATCCTAATCTTCCCCAACGGAGAGTGCTTTGGAAGCGAGATCGAAGAGCAATGAGTGATGAGAAAGGTGGAGATTGAGGTTTGGGTTCTGATTACTTCTTTTCTTGTAGTTATTTTCCAATCATGTTTGTCTATTAATTGAATTAGTTTTTAACTTTAGTTATGTGTAACTAAACACCATTGTGTTCTAGGGTTAGAAAGTAGGTTACAAACGTATTATGTTTTGATTTTATATCTTTAATCCTAGACTTCATTATCATCGTTTATCTATGTATTTGTTTTATTCCCATGATATATGCGAATTGATCACTTGTCTATTATCTATAAGTTTAGTGATTCGGCTTCAAGAGGAGAGTTTTGTTAATAGACTTATAACACATAGCGTAATTACCAATATTCTTCCTAGAGGAGTGATGTAATTACGTAGACATTGGTTCAGGGGCTTTTGGGAGGCTTTAGTTTTGGTTGGCTTGAGAGGGTGACATTCCGAATTGATAAAAAAATTAGCATCGCCCGAGGGAGGGTTAATTAACATAAGTGCCGTCTAATAAATGATATAATTGGTTTAAACGTCTAGAATTTTAGGTGAATCATACAAAGGAAGTCATAATTGAAATCTAAACTAGAATACGTCTTAATCCATATGAAGTTTCCCTTATTACTTGATTTCTTGCTAGCTAAGTGATTCTTATTTAATTAGTTAATTTATGCACTATAGGTTTTAGAAAATATAACATCCATCCGCTTATTCGAGAATCTAGATAGCGTAGAAGTATTAGAATGAGGGTATTAAGTTAGACATAAGAACAGTCTTTGAGTGATCAACCTTGCTGCCACTAGTTACACTAGCACTGCACATTTGCAGTTTACCAGGTTAGAAAATAGTGCATCAAGTTTTTGGCGCCGTTGTCGGGGACTGATAACTGTGTTAGCTTTTATTCTGATAAATATTTTGATACTAGACTAGACATTAATTTCAACATTTTTTTTTTATTGTTTTTAGTTTTTAAAATTATCTTCGGTTTTACCCTAGGTCTCTTGTTTTGATCGTAGGTAGCGTATGCAAATACGATCTTGTGGGAAGGATAAACTCATCCCTTTTGATCCTGAAATTGAAGCGACTGCTCGTAGAGGTAGAACAAAGAAAGATCCAGACACCAGGGAAGTACCGCCGAACGCAACCATGGAAGACATGATTAGACAATTATTCGGGGTAATGACTAATGGTAGGTTGATGTGAATACATTAAGACAACAAGTTCAGCCACTAGCATTAGCACCTGCCGCACAAGAAGATAATCAGACTACTATTAGGGACTGTCTACGTCCCGTGCCAAATCAGCAGTATGGAGGAGTTGAACCACCACCGATTCAGGTTAATAGCTTTGAACTGAAGGCAACACTAATCACGATAGTACAACAAAATCAAATTGGTGGGGACCCATTGGAAGACCCCATAGGCAGATTCACGAGAATATCTGAGACATTAAAGGTCAATCAAGTTCCACATGAACAAGTGAAACTGCGGTTATTTTCTTTCTCCTTAAAAGTTAGAGCTTTACAATGGTTTAGCTCGCTGGAAGATATGATTACATGGGAAGAGTTAAGCACGCGGTTCTTATTGAAATACTTCCCATCGGGCAAGATGCTCGAACTACAGGCTGAGATAACTCAATTTAGATAGTTAAAGGAGAGCCATTCGGGGAAGCATGGGAGCAGTTCCGGGATATTCTCCGGAATTATCCTCAACATGGGTTCACTCGAGATTAGCAGATCGACAAGTTTTATAAAGGGCTACTGGAGCCCTCGAGAGTACTTGTAGATATAGCAGCAGGCATATCCATTCTAACAAAGAGCACAAAGCTGCATTCACCATACTGGATAAGATGGCGGCCACTAGTTGGCAGAGACCGAATGAGAGCAATTAGCCTATAAAGGTAAACAACATTGCTGAACATAAATGTCTGACCCAGGGGTAAACAAGATGGAAGCTCAAACAACTACTATAGCTAATCAACTAAATCTGCTGACAAGTGTGACACTAGCCCAGCATACCGAGCCAAACGTACAACAACCACCCATACAAGAAGTAGTCGAAGATGCAAACTATGTAAATTAAAGAAGCTTCAACAACTTTCAAGACAATCAACAGAGGTAAAACCAGTACCAACAGCGTGCAAGAAATCAGAAGGACGAAAACCGACTCAAGAAGAGTTAGTGCAGTCATAGCTTGCCAAATATGATGAATGGATTAATAGGTTGGAGAAAAAGCTGGACAGTACTACTGTGGACATTAATGAAGGTATGGTAAGTCTAGGGGTGGATATGAAAGCCATGCAGACTCATATGGGTCAAATAGCACAAGCATTGGGATCACAACATCAGAAGGGGCAATACCCCGGTGACACCATAGTTAACCTAAAGGAACACTGCCAAGCCATTCGTCCGAGGAGTGATACCGAGTATGAAGGACCCAAACTGCCGGTAGATAAAGAGGAAGCTGTAGAGAAAGAGCACTTAGAAGAAGAGAGTGCTATCCAAGAGAAAGAGCAAGAACCGGGGCCAAGTAAGAAGATGGCCACAAAATCGAGGTCCATTATTATTGAAGATGGCTTGAAGTACATACCTGCACTCCCCTTTCCTCAAGCTTTTAGGAGGAAGAAAGTCGACGAACAATTTGCGATTTTTTTGGGGATTTTCAAGAAGATTCAGATCAACATTCCCTTTGTTGATGTATTACAACAGATACCAAACACACAAAGTTCCTAAAGGAGGTGATAGCAAGGAACCGGAAGCTTGAAGATTATGAAACAGTCAACTTGAGAGAAGAATGCAACACTGTGATCCAAAGAAAGTTGCCTCTAAAGCTTAAAGATCTAGGTAGTTTTACTATTACTTGTATGATGGGTAAAGAGGTCTTTAAGAGAGCACTATGTGATTTAGGAGCTAACACTAATCTGATGCCTTTATCTATTTTTGAAAAATTAGGTGGTAGGAGGCGTGTCGTTCGCCTTACCAAATTAATATATATATAAATATATACTTATCGTTGATTTACTACTCTAACTATTAGAATGGTAAATAAGGGTCGATCCCACGGGGAACGGTCAAACAATTTTGCTTTATGTATTAAACTATTATGATTAAACAATATAATATAAATAATCTAGAAAACAATAAAGATTGGGGGGGGGGGGGGGAGGGGGGTAATTGATGTAATCATGACTAATAACTAATTGCAATTAAATAAACCAAATAAAAATTACTCTAAAAGCACTCAACAAGTTAACAATTCAAGTAAACAAAAATAAGAGAATGATTTTTTGTTTTATAAATGATAATATGATTCAACCCTTGATCGAGTATCCCCTTGGTCCGAATAATCTATATAATTGATGTTACTACTCGATTGATTTGGCCTTAGATTAATAACAAGTTCTATTAACCTTATTGTCTTTAAGTATAATTAAATCAAAACAAGCTCTTCAATTAATCCTACTCAGGTTATCAATTCCTAGCTCTCTAAGAATCAACAGCCAAATGCATTAAGAATCAAGACAACGGAGTAGATACGACATAAAACTCACAAGCACGGTTTTAGTGGTCGAACTCTATGTTTTTTTCAATAGAATAAATCCATTATTTGCTACATGGGAATCGGATTCATAACAATTACGGATTACAAACCCAATTCTAGCAACAGACAAACAAATATCCAAATGGGTGATCAAACCACAAATTTAATTCGTAAGTGTGAATTAACAATCCCAAATAACATAAAACATTCCAAAACATAATCCAATCGGTTAATAACCGTAAAAATTACATAAATATCCTGAATCCAAGGTTCAACTGATGATCAATGGCTGAAATTAAAGTGTTAGCTACTCATATAAACTATTACACAGATAAAACAAGTGAAAATCAAAGAAGACATGAAAATAATATAGAATGAACCAAAAGATTGAGTTGATGTTCTTGATCCTCAACCCTCTTCCAATTCCTTGCTTCCAATGGTGAATAGTAGCTGAAGGTATTTATAAAATGGGTGATAGGTTAGGTCAAATTCGAATTGGACCTTACATATATAGAGGAGAAAGTGTTGGGGTTGAAAAATAGGCAACAAAACGAGTTTCAGGATAAGAAACAGGGTACCGGATCGCGGCGGCTAAGCTGAGTCGTGGCCACGAACCATTTATTTTGCTTAAGCTAGGTTTTGGTCGCTCGATTAGTCATGGCCACGAACAACGGTCGCGGCCGCGAACCATGACTTAGATTTTTGGTTGGGTTTCGCTGGATTGGCCGCGGTCGCGACCATATGTCACGGGCACGACTAATCTTTCGAAACTCTTCCCTCCATGTTTCATCCTTGCTTCGTTCTTCGTTCCGGACTTCTTCGATACTTGTTTTTGGTCTTATATTATCTGTATTTTCCTAAAACGAGCTCAAATACATTAAATGGTCCAATAATCCAAATATGAACAATACACGGTCGAATATGCATGCAAATGTCATTAAAACGATACTTAATTCTACCTAAAATGCATCATGAACACGTGTACCAAATCTCCCCAAACTTAAACCTCTGTTCGTCTCGAACAGATTGAAGCAAAGAAAAAGAATAAAAGGACATGTATTAGGGAAGATTTAAGTGGCGGATTCAGTTTCAGACAAAGTTTTTAAAAGCAAGGCAATCATGATGAGATGAGCATATATGATATAACAACTTCAACTACTTTTGAGACTTGAAAACCCTCAACTGAAGATCCTCACTGAGTGAGTGTATCTCTCTCGACTCTCAAGTGTATCAAATAGGTAGTATTTTTTGCACACATTGAAATGCATGCGACGACTACTATATGCTTGTCAATCTTCTAAATTCAAATTTGTACTCGACACGTGTGACAAAGAATAAAAAATGTCTTATTTTTTGTTGTAATGTTGGCTTGAGGTAAGGTGGGATAGATATGGGCAAAAATGACTAATTCTTGGACTAATTGAGTTAGCTACTCTCAATCACCCCTCAAACAACATTCACTCTTTCCTCACTCTCTCACTTCCCTAGAAAATCAATCCCGAAATTGATTTCTTCACCCTACTACAAACTCACAACCTAAATGCTTCTTTTTCAATTCTTCCTTGGATGCGTTTTCTTTTGAATTTTCCAACTTTGAGAACATTGGTCAAGAAGCATTTATGTTACTAGTCTCTCCCAATCAAAAGCAATGAACTAAATATATACATCCGACTTTTTCTTCACTTTCCTGATTTTCAAATTTTTTCGGTTTTTTTTTATTTTTTATGTTTTTTTTTTTTGGTAAACTATTCACAAAATAGGGGAGACTAGTTTTCCCAAGTCTTTGTCTATTATTTCAATTCTCTTTACCCTTCAATATTCCCAATAGTTTTACCCTTTTAATCCCAAATTTTACCCGACTACCTTCCAACCGCCTCCCTCGTACTCAAATAGTCCAATTAGGGTCAAAAGCTAAGTCAAAATGTGTTCGGTTTGTAGAGTAGGGCTATCAAACGAAAAGCTAAAAGCTCAAGGGGCTAACTATGGGCAATTTTCCAATTTTTGGTAAAAAAGTATAATATTTTCAACTTTACAAATAAGCTCAAAATTAAGAATTGCCTAAAATCATTTTCTAAGTCACACAATGTACTAACTTATTCAAAATAGAGAATCGGGAAAGTTCTAGAGGCAAGCAATGAAATACACACCGAAAGAAGGTATAAGTCACTCCATAATTGGGAGTACAATTGAAGCTAAAAAAATCACAAGGTAATTTTTCTTGATCAAAAGTTTTGAGTACAAGCTCAATTTCACCTCACTTGTTTATCATGCTCTACCATTTGCCTTGTCAATTTTTTTGCAAAAATTCGCTTCATTATTAACTATTTGCCAATTATCAATCCCCACCACTATTCATAATCAAGACAAAATCGAGAGCAGCCAATATGTACACCTACCACCCCCTTCCCCAAACTTGGTTGAAAAACCAAAGTTTGTGGGAAAGAAAGGGGTACGAATTGGTGCTCTGCAAAAGGCAATCAATCGATCAATACTATTGATTGATTCTTATTGACTCAAATTAACAATGCAAAAGACTAATCCATACAAAGATACCAAATCCAATCCAAGTCTAATCAATCCCAAAAGGTAATAGAGTAGCATACGAAAATTAAGCCCGCGGACGGCTGATACGTATACCTACCACCCCCTTCCCCAAACTTGGTTGAAAACCAAAGTTTGTGAGAAAGAAAGGGTACAAATTCGTGCTCCAACTCACAATGGCTTTTTGGGCTTCGTCACCATCATTTGGTGCTATCTCTTTAAATTTCATGGCTTGGTTGGTTTCTCGTCATCATAGTCCCTGCACACTAAAAGAAAACAATAAGACAATATCTAAATATATAAGTAAATAATCTAAACTACGAAATTGAACACACGAAAAACAATAAACGTCAGGTTGCCTCCCGACAAGTGCCTTTGTTTAATGTCGTTGGCTCGACGGAAGCTCTATCTTTCTAGCGTTTGTTCCAAGGTGGTTTTCATATTGGGCCGGACAAGTTCATGCACTTTACTTCATGTAGCTTCTTACCTTCCTCTTTACGGTGTCTCAAAGATGTGGAAATATTCAACTTATTCCTGCACCTTATCTCAAATTCTTTCTCAACAGGAGGGTTAATAACACTATGAGGAAAAACAGATGGAAATCTTCAGGAAACTGCTTGGCATAAAAAATATTGAATTGTACGGTTCTTTCATCAAACTCCATCTTGAGTGTGCCTTCACGAACGTCTATCTTAGTTCGGGAGGTGTTTAGAAACGACCTCCCCAATAAGATAGGTGTGGAGATTGATGAATCGCCTTGCATCTCCAAAACATAAAAATCAACCGGAAACACTAAGTTATCAACTTCAACTAGCACATCTTCAATCACTTCATTGGGGTATGAAGTGCTTCGATCGGCTAGTTGAATGACGACTCGTGTTTCCTTGAGTGGCCCCAAATTCAAAGAATAAAAAATTGAGCATGGCATAACGTTAATTGAAGCTCCTAAGTCAAGCATTGCACATTCAATCTTACAGTTACCTATCTTGCATGGGATTGCGAATATTCTGGGATCTTTACACTTCGGAGGGATCTTTTTTTGGAAGATAAGCTGAGACACTCTCTCCCATGATCACTTTTTCATTGCCCTTTAGCTTCCTCTTGTTAGTGCACAAGTCCTTGAGGAACTTAGCATATCTCGGGATTTGCTTCACGACATCAATGAAGGGGATGTTTATCTCCACCTTCCAAAACACTTCTAGCATCTCCTTGTCTTTGTTCTTATCCACTGCTCTTGCGACTCGGCTTGGAAACAAACGCGGTTGAATCGAAATAGGAGGTGAAACTTCAAATTTTGGGCAGCAGGGGTCGCGACCGCGACAAGGGGTCGCGGTCTTGATTGATCAAGCGTAGCTGGAGGGTGTGTTTCGCTGACTTGGTCGTGGCTGCGACAGGGGTTTGCAGGCGCGGCCTTCTCTTCGAAACAACCATCATTCCAATTTCTCCTTTAATTTCCCCCTAAATTCCATCCTCCAAAGGATGCCCGAGTTTGTTAGGCTCTCCAAGCATCACTTCACTTCTGAGGGTGATGTCACTGATGTTTCTGGGGTTAATTTCCGGCTGAGCCAGCAGTTTTCCACTGATTTCACTTTCAAGTCGAGACACTGAGGCTGCAAGTTGGCTAACTTGCGATTCAAGGTTCTTGATGCTCGCTTGAGTGTCCCTCTAAAATTGGGCTGTGTTGGTTGCTAGGCTCTTTACGATGTCTTCTAATGATGGACTGGATGATGATTTAGTCAATTGTTGTTGTTGGTACATCTCTCTCGGTTGAGGTGCTCTATCTTGACCTTGGTCACTTTGTCAGTCACCTTGGTTACCATACCAAAATTTTGGATGATCTCTCCACCCGGGATTGTAACTTTGAGAATAAGGGTCATACCTCCTTACCTCGTTGAAGTTGCCAACGACGTTTGCGTGAGCTTCAATTTCTTATCCAAGATTGGGCATGTGTCGGTATTATGCTCGGTGGTTTTACAAATTCTACACGACGTTTGCGTGAGCTTCAATTTCTTCATCCAAGTTAGTAAGCTGCTCCTATTGTCATCAATGGTAGAATGATGTAGCTCCCTAACCGTCCTTGTTGGCTCACGACACCCAAATTATTGGGTATTTGCAGTCATCTTGGAAATTAATGAACGAGTGGCTGTTGGAGTCTTGTCAACCAATGCTCCTCCACTTGCCAAGTCGATCATGTTCCTGTCGGTCAAGGACATACCTTCACAGAACTACTGTATAAGAAGTTGATCAGTGATCTGATGTTGTGGGCAACTAGCAACTAACTTATTAAACCTTTCCCAATATTCATATAGTGTCTCTCCTTGGCATTGCCGAATATCGATGTTTGCTTCCGAATATTTGTGGCCCGAGAGGTCGGAAAGTACTTCTCAAGGAATTATCTCTCCATTTGTTCCCACGTTGTAATAGAAGCCGGTGGGAGGTAGTATAGCCAATCTTTGGCTAGATCTTTCACAGAAAAGGGGAATGCCCTTAACTTTATTTGCTCCTCCGTCACCTTTGTAGGCTTCATACTTGAACATACAATATGAAACTCCTTGAGATGCTTACGTGGGTCTTCTCCCGGAAGACCGTGGAAAGATAGTAGCAAGTGTATAAGATCCGACTTCAATTTGAAAATCGTGTCCTCTTCAAATTCGGGGAAGGTAATACATAGGGGTTGGTGTGTGACCCCCGTGTTTGCTAGCTCCTTCATGGTCCTCCCGGGTGCCCTTTCATTCTCCATTTCTTCTCTCGGTTCTTCTTCGGGTTCAAAATTTAATCTTTCATATTCTCCACAAAATTGCTCAATTGCTCTTGCTTGCCTCCTCAAAACTCGTTCTCGAAGAACTATATCGGGTTCAAACAATAGCTGCTTGTGCCCTTGAGCACGTGTGAACATCCACTGTATCAAGGCAAAAATAGTTGCAAGTGATTATCAAGGCAACAGACGTAACAAAAAGACTTAACTAGAGTAATAAAAATAGTGCTTAACACTAAAAACAAAATCATTCTAATACCTTTCCCCGGAAACAACACCAAAATTTGGTAGGAGACGTGTCGTTCGCCTTACCAAATTAATATATATATATATATATATATAAATATATACTTATCCTTGATCTACTATTCTAACTAGTAAAGTGGTTAATAAAGGTCGATCCCACGAGGAATGGTCGAACAATTTTGCTTTATGTATTAAACTGTTATGATTAAGCAATATCATATAAATAAGTTAGAAAACAATAAAGATGTTTGGTGGGGGGGGGGGGGAGTGTTGATGTAATCATGACTAATAACTAGTTGCAATTAAACAAACCAAATAACAATTACTCTAAAAGCACTCAGCAAGTTAACAATGCAAGTAAACAAAGATAAGAGAATGATTTTTGGTTTTATAAATGATAAAATGATTCAACTCTTGATCGAGTATCCCCTTGGTCAGGACAATCTATATAATTGATGTTACTACCCCATTGATTTAGCCTTAGAATTCCTACTCCAAGATTAATAACAAGCTCTATTAACCTTGTTCTCTCTTAAGTAGAATTAATCAAAACAAACTCTTCAATTAATCCTACTCAACTCCTAGAACAAGCTCTCTAACAATTAATACCCAAATGCATTAAGAATTAAGACAACGGGGTAGATATGACATAAAACTCACAAGCTTGGTTTTAATGGTTGAACTCTATGTTATCCCCAATAGAATAAATTCATTGTTCGCTACATGGGAATCGGATTCATAACAATTACAAATTACAAACTCAATTCTAGCAACACAGAAACAAATATCCAAATGGGTGATCAAACCACAATTCAATTCATAAGTGTGAATCAACAATCCCAAATAACATAGAACATTCCAAAACATAATCCAATCGGTTAATAACAAAAAAAATTACATAAACCTCTTAAATCCAAGGATCAACTAATGATCAAGGGCTGAAATTAGAGTGCTAGCCACTCATATCAACTATTACAAAGATAAAACAAGTGAAAATCAAAGAAGACATGAAAATAATATAGAATGAACCAAAAGATTGAGTTGATGATCTTGATCTTCAATCGTCTTCCAATTCCTTGCTTCCAATGGTGAATAGTGGCTGAAGGTATGTGTAAAATGGGTGATACATTAGGTCAAATTCGAATTGGACCTTATATATATAGAGGAGAAGGTGTTGGGCTGAAAAATGATCCAAAAACGTGTTTCAGGATAAGAAACAGGGTACCGGATCGCGGCCGCGAACCATTTATTTGCTTAAGCTAGGCTTTGTTTCGCTGGATTGGTCACAGCTGCGAATGACGGTCGCCGCCATGAACCGTGACTTGGATTTTTGGCCGAGTTTCGCTGGATTGGTCGCGGTCGCGACCATATGTCGCGGGCGTGACTAATTGTTTGAAACTCTTCCCTTCTTGTTTCATCCTTGGCTCGTACTTCGTTTTAGACTTCTTCGTGACTTGTTTTTGGTCCTATATTGCCTGTATTGTCCTGAAACAAGCTCAAACACATTAAATGGTCCAATAATCCAAATATGAATAATACACGGTCGAATATGCATGCAAATGTCATTAAAACGACACTTAATTGGACATAAAATGCATGCATGAACACGTGTACCATTAGGAATAGACACAATAAAATTGGCTGATTGATCTTTAACTTAATCTATGGTGACTTTTTGTTTACCAGGTTAATGGGTATATTTTGGAGATGTATTTTTATTAAATTTGTAATTCTTACATTTTAAGTAGTAAAATAAAAAATGCTTTGTATGTATTAAAAATTTAAATACATTTGGGATGTGAATTAGATACTAACAATTATATATATGACAAACACTTTTTTTATAATAATTTTAATGTATAACAAAAAGTAGTTCTAAAATAGTTAAAAATATTTACACATCATTTGTCTTTATTTATAATGATGGGCATATTTTGAGAATTGAGTGTAGAGTTTTAAATCTAGGTAAGATTAGTGCAGATTTTGATTGCCACCGTCTGAGACGCCTCAGAAATTTTGGACAAAACTGTTGCATTTCCACTACGGCGACGTTGTCCGTAGTTGAAGCGATAGTTGGCCGCTTATTTCCCGCCACAGCGATGGCGTTGTAGCTGTATATTGGTTGAAATGTTGAGGTTTTGAGTCACTCGAGAATTGGTGAAAATATGATTGGACACGTGTCAAAGATCATTAATCTAAGCTTGATGAGTTGTGACCTGTTTTTTGGTAGGAATGCTTATAATTGTAATAAGTTTCATATATTAAACAACTGTAGCAGCACAATTATTTCTACAAATGTAATTTAAGTTTTTTAGTTTTGATAAATAAACCCTAATATGCTTTTATCTAATTTTGAACAATTATTTAAGTCAGAACAATCAGTAATTATTTATTTGATAAAATAAATATTTGCTAACATGTTTTTGTATGGTGGAGTAAGATTCTAAACCCTTTTAAGTAAGATATGCTTTTTTTTTATTATTTTTTTATTATTTTTAATATTCTCATTTTTTTATATGCCATACTCATTAAGATTTAATGAGCATGACGTATACATTTTCTTGCAATTTTAACATATTTTTTGTCATGACACTTAATAAAAGTCAAGGATGATCTTTGTCTCATGATGGATTGTTTCTAAAAAAGTCCGTATTCGATCATGGTCAACTATATGTCACAGTTTAACGGGTCACAAATTGCCAAAGATTGAAGATATTGATTTGTGATGATGAAATTAAAAACGGTAACAAAACACCGAATGTTGTGTACAAAGAGGTGTTTAGAAATGTATAGATGTATATATATTTTACATTTTAAAAAAAAATCTTACATCATTAATGCAGTATTTTTTGTAATTAATAATACCTATATTTACATATAGAATGTGTATTAAACCAAAACCTATCTAAATTTTAACAATTATAACCTCCACTTAATTTGTCAATTTTGCCTTCGTGGCTAACAGAGCTACACACTGGAATTCTCCCTCAAATTCCCCTATTTTCTTCGTATTTCCACCCTCCCAAAACCAAAGTGAAAACATATCTCTTAACTATAAACAACACAACGCGATTTCACCAGAAACACATTAAAAAATTCAGAGATTTTATATAGCTATCCATGGAGAATGAGAAACTTCCCTCGTTACGGCGCTTGAAGACGTAACCCTCTATCTGAAAATTGCATTTCTTGGTGCCGAGGTAACCTTTGACATCCAACTGAATATCAACCTTCGTTAGTAGATAATGCCAGTCGTCCGTTTGTACACGATCTCCTCTCCGTACGCTTCTTTTGTTGCCATCTCTAATCCTGACGACACCACCTACAGAAAGGAATGTGAGTCTATTATATGCCAATAAAAAATGCTCAATTTATTCATGTTAATCGAGCAAATCAACCACCTCCGTTGTCCATTTGTAGTTGAGTAGTAGACGTCCGTCATTTTTGTTCAAAATAACTGAAATCGGTCAAACTTGACGTGAAATTAACGGAGAATTACAGAAATGGGGTTTCGGGAGTCTTTGAGGGAGAAAATGAGAAAAAGAATTTGAGGAAGATGAAAAAGGTGGAGTGAGTCAGCATTATTTTTTACTTTTTCCTTGTAATTGTTCAATTCTATATCGTAACTCCGTTCGTCACATAGGCAAAATTTGATAGAAAAACTGATGGAGACTATAATTGTTAAAATTTTGATATGTTGTGATTTGATTAGTAATTATTAGAAAGATCATGCTATATTTGTTGAAATAATGAAATGTTGGGATACATTTGTATGTTTTTCCTTTAGAATAAATGAAATGAAAAGCTGCTGATTCAATGAAACTCTAAATTTATTTATGTGATATTATAGCGCACACGTGCGCGCCACACATACCATATTAGCAAATAACACGTGTCTCATAAACTTTTTAAAATATAATAATAAAAGAGCATAAATATCTAATTTGAAATAAATTTAATTAAGTATTTAAATTTAGATTATTTTATTCTAATAAAAATATTTTATTTACATATACTACAATGTAGCTATTAATTTTTGAATTGTAAAAGTAAACAGGGAATAATAAAGAGAGAGAAGAAAGCAGAAAAGACAGAAAAACGGCGTCAATTGTTTCACAATAGATGTCTCTTATATGGGTATACATGTAGGATTTTATGTATACAAGATATAATCAAACGTCTAAATTGCCCCTCATTAGTTACTTTTGATGAAGGCACACTAATTGTGTTTTTCCTTCAACACTTCCCCTTGTGCCAAATCAAAAGGGTGAATGGTGCATGAATGTTGCCTCGTTAAAAACCTTGCCAAGTAATAAAACCCAGTGGGAAAAATAAACCTTGGTCGAAGGGAAAAAGAGTGCAACGCACCTATGTTGAGACTCCCCCTGAAGTCTGCACCTCTCACCTGATACGTACATCTATCAAATGAGCTCAGAAAGTCTACGCATCCCAATCCTTTTTACACGTTTTTCAAAGATTGTCTTGGGCAGTGATTTTGTAAACAGATCAGCTGCATTTTCTTTAGAGCTGACTTGAGTTACTTGAATCTTGAGCAAAGCTTGTTGTTGGTGGTTGTAGAAGAACTTCGGTGATATATGCTTTGTATTGTCGCCTTTGATGTATCCTAGGTTCATCAGTTCGATGCAAGCAACATTGTCTTCATATATACATGTAGGCTCTTCAGTGGTAGAACTTAAGCCACTACTTCTCCGAATATGTGTGATGATCGACGTTAACCAAATAGACTCACGAACTACTTCATGTAAGGCAATGATCTCTGAATGGTTTGATGAGGTAGCTACAAGGGTTTGCTTAGTTGATCTCCAAGATATCGCCGTATTTCCAATGGTAAATACGTAACCAGTTTGGGAACGCCCTTTATATGGATCAAAAAGATAACCAGCATCAGCAAAACCAACTAATACATTATTTGGTGTATCAGTTTAGGGGGTAGCTTCAACATTTGCTTTAGGGATTACAATTTCATCTGTGTTCCCTTTTCTCTCTTTGTAAGGAAAGAACAAGCCCATGTCAATGGTTCCTTTTAGGTATCGGAATATATTCTTGACACCATTCCAATGACGCTGCGTTGGTCCTGAACTAAATCTAGCTAACAAGTTCACTAAGAAAGCAATATCTGGTCGAGTACATTGAGCTAAGTACAATAATGCGCCTATTGCACTTAAATAGGGAACTTCAGCTCCCAATAGCTCTTCGTCGTCTTCCTTTGGATGAAATTGATCTTTCTTTAAATCTAAATTTCGACCTATCATGGGAGTGCTAATAGGATGCACTTTGTCCATGTTAAATCGCCTGAGCATCTTCTGGACATATGCAGACTGGTGGATAAGTATTCCACAAGCTCGGTGCCCTAGTTCAATGCCCAAAACCGAGTTTTCTCAAGATCCTTCATCTCAAACTAGGATTCCAAATAGTTCATGGTTTCTCTTATTTCATTAAGAGTACCTATTATGTTCATGTCATCAACATAAACTGCTACAATCGCAAATCCGGAACTAGTTTTGTTTATAAATACACAGGGGCACTGTTCATCGTTCTTGTAACCTTTCCCAATCAAGTAGTCACTTAGACGGGTATACCACATCCGTCCGGATTGTTTCAATCCATAAAGTGAGCGTTTAAATCTGATTGCAAATGCACTCCGTGGTTTAGAGTCACTTGACTTGGGCAATGGAAGGCCATCAGGCACTTTCATATATATCTCTGAATCAAGATCCCCATAGAGATATGCAGTAACCACATCCATCAGCTGCATTTCCAGCCCTTCGGAAACTACTAAGCTAACTAAGTAGCGGAACGTTATGACGTCCATTACGGGAGAGTACGTCTCCTCATAGTCAATTCCAGGACGTTGTGAGAAGCCTTGTGCTACAAGGCGAGCTTTATATCTCAGGACCTCATTTTTCTCATTACGCTTTTTGACAAAGACCCATTTATGTCTTACAAGCTTTACACTCGGTGGGGCTAGCACTACCGGACCGAATACCCGTCTCTTTGTTAAAGAATCAAGTTCTGCCTGGATTGCTTCTTTCCATTTAGGCCAATCTGCTCTTTGTTGGCATTCTACAACATAGCGTGGTTCGATATCATCATGCTCTATAATTTCTTGAGCAACAGTATAGGCAATTACATCATCAATTTGTGTGCAATGTCTGTCCATCAACTCGTTTGCACTCTTATAATCCATAGAGATTTCTTTATTCTCTGGAATCATATAAAACATCGGAGCATCCTCCAGTAATGATTCTAGGACATATCTGTAATCAGAGATAATCTCATGAGATGGATTCTCAGTATTGATGATTAATGGATCGTGTTGTGCCACACCTACCCTTTTCTTCCTTGGGTGGGTGTCAATCAAACCAAGGGGCCTCCCTCTTTTCCTTTTGGGAGCCACGCCCCCAACCAGACCTCTACCAGGTGTGATTGCAACACATTTATATGCGGTGTTGTGCCCCTTATTGGGGACTTCTAACCTTGCAGGCACATTTGCAGTTGGTATATGAGGCCTAGTCACTTTTGCGATATCAGCAAATGCATCAGGCATCGAATCTGCTACGTTCTGAAGACCAATTATTCTTTTTTACTTCACTTTCACATTGTGAAGTTCGGGGATCAAAATGAGATAGAGTGGGGACAGACCACGATAATTCCTGTAGTTCCCTTAGAAATTTCTTTTTCTTATCTCCCCTTAACGCCGGGAAGACTATCTCATTAAAGTGACAATCCGCAAATCTAGAGGCTAAGAGGTCGCCTGTCAAAGGTTCTAAATAGCAGATAATTGTTGGAGATTCATATCCAACGTATATATCTAATCGTCTGCATGCAATATTGCATAACCCCATGCAGAGATAGGCATGTTGGTGTGCATAACCAAAGCCCTAGCCACCATTTGTAGTCTTTTGATGGTGGCTTCTGCGAGACCGTTTTGTGTATGCACATGGGGTACTGGATGCTCTACATCGATCCCGATAGACATGCAATAATCATCAAAAGCTTTTGATGTGAACTCTCCAGTATTATCAAGTCTTATGGACTTGATAGGGTTATCATGGTGGTGAGCCCTTAAACGAATAATTTGTGCTAAGAGTTTTGCAAATGCAGAATTTCTTGTGGACAATAAAGCGACATGTGACCAACATATCGAAGCATCAACTAGAACAATAAAATACTTAAATGGTCCGCATTCTGGATGAATAGGTCCACAAATATCTCCTTGTATCCTGTGTAAGAATGGGATATTTTGTTTGGTATCTTTAGCATAAGACGGTCTCGGTGTTACTTTTGCTAAAGAACAGGCTTTGCAAAATGAGTGATGTGCCTTTGAGATTTGTAATGAGGCAGGGTGGGATGTAGATAGTGCATCTGGTGCTTCAGAAAACACAGGTTGCAATGGAGCAACAACATGACCGATATCGTCCATTGTATTGGATTGCGTCCCTTTCTATGTTTCACTCGAAAAAAAAGATGTCCGTGTGAGTTTTTCAAAATACGGATCAGCATATCACGACCGGGATGTCCAAGACGGTTATGCCAAAGCCTGTATAAACTAGTGTCACATAGTTAATCATTGGTGACATCATAGGATTCGAGAATTCGAATAGTAGTGATGTACAACCCACTAGATTGACTCATTAGTTTCTCTAAGATGCGTTTTTTCCACATTCATTAGAGGTAATATATATAAATACAATTCCATTCTCACCGTGAGTTTTCAAATGATAGTTGTTGGCACGAATATCTTTAAAACTTAACAAGGTTCGATTAGCTCTTGGTGCATAAAGAGCTTCTTTGATCTTAATAATTGTGCCGTTAGGCATCAAGAATTTGGCAATACCTCGCCCTTTTATTAATTGGGATGATCCAATCATTGTAGTTACAGTATAAGGAATAAGTTCAATAATAATTATCTATTCCTTAAAATTGTGTGGGTAGTCCCACTATCTGCTAAGCACTCTATTTCTCCACGAGACATTCCTACAAGTAAATGTGATTTGTGTTATTAATTTAGTTGGAAATATATTCTCATTTTCTTTTGAGTATTTTAATTTTAATAGAATGATTTACTTATCATTCGATATTTCCTTTATTCCTCAGATGTATTACTTTACATCGGGATAGTGCTATTTTCGAACCATGTATATTGTTGTACAATAAATTCAATACTTTAGAATAACATTCAAATTTACTGAAAAACCAACGTCAATAAAAGTAAAGTCTCATACCAAAAATCTAACTAAAAGACAAACAGTCTAAGTAACTTGAAGACTAAAAAAAAATTGTCCAAATAAAATGAGGCATAATGCCTTAACAACATTCTTGAAAAAATTAATAAAACAGATCAGTCAAAACTGGGAGTATCCATTGGCTCAGCAAAGTCCTTGTTGCCATTGAAATCTGCAATCCTGAGGTTAACATCTGTGGCTTCATCCTCGCATTCCATGTAGTGGGTCTCTTGTTCTTTAGATTTCCTATACCTCTTATAGTTGGCTGCTACGTAGTTGCGTGCAAGACAGTTGCTATACCAATGGTCGGTGTCTCCACACCTATAGCAAGGTTCATTGCCAACTCGTTCCTTTTTGTTCGAAGGGTTTTTAGGTGCCTTTTGCACCTTGGCTCCACGACCACCGTGGCCACTAGGAGCACCAATACCTACTTGTCGGCCTCCACTGGGAGGGCCACCACGGCCCCAACCACGACCTCTACCATGGCCCCTACCCCATGGTGCATTATTCCCACGTTGGTAAGGATGAGCACGTCCGACCCCCTTTTCTTTGGGGTTCTTTCCACCATTTTCTTGATTAAAGTTTGTCTCGGGAATTTTCTTTGTCCTAGTAGGCCTGACATTGTTGTTCAAAAGAACTTGGTCATGCCTCTCAGCTACTTGCAGCATGTTCATCAGCTTATTAAATGTTGTGATTATTTTATTATCATATTCAAGTCTATATTGGTTTTCCAGTATAAGTGCTGAGGTAGGAAAGGTGGAAAGAGTTTTTTGTATAATGTCATCTTCTGTGATTTTCTTTCCATAGGAAGTAAGACGTACTTTAAGGCGTAACATATCCTTGTTGAAATCATTGACCCTCTTGTAGTCAAGTAAGCGGATTTCATTCCACTGCACTGTTAGTTCTGGAAGCAGAGTGCCATGTATGTTTCCAAAACGTTCCTTTAGGGCATCCCACAGTTCTTTGGGGGTTTTCAATTGAAGGCACTCTCAGTGTAAACTAGGATCGATATGTCGCCTAAGAAACATTAGGGCATTTTCTTTGACCTTGTTGGACGGTTCTTTGTCATTTGGGTCAGTGGATGGTTTGATTGTGGAAAGATAATCCTTCCCTAAGAAGGTAGTTTCCATATCAGAATCCCAACGATGGTACTCAATTCCTTTTGAGTCCAAAATTTCAAATTCAGGTCGAGTTGGTTAAGCCATTTGCTGTAAACAAAAAGGAATATATATTAAGCAAGCGTAGCAATACACAATTTTTTTCAAGAATGTGAGTTGAGTTAGATTTTGAGACAAATTGGTCACATATATGTTTTGCGATGTTTTGTGAAAATACTTTATCACATTAATTTGTACTCATATCCATGAATTTCTTTATCATGGAGGTATTCAATAGCAAATTTATACACAGGTAAAATGTGGCATAATAAAAGAAAATCAAACGAAACAATACAACCTATGATCTACTAGTTGCAAATAGGTGAAGGAAAATAAAAATAATTTTTCATCCCAATGGAATGAACAACTAATCAAGAAACATAAGGATCACAATTACATATGTTTCCCATATTACCATATCCAAGCATAGTCACAATGAAAAAAACTTGCAGTTACAACATAAGTCATACTTTTGATCATCATTGTGATAAACAGAATACATGTTTATTAATATGGGAAAATACGACTAATAATTCTGAAAGCTTGTCATCAATATGTGCGTTTCTAGGTTTCAATAATAGAACAGGATGTATACATAATTATCATATTGCATAAATCTGATGACATCATATATGGAAAACACGCACGATAATCGATTATATAAATCACAGACTATGTATCTAATCTTTAATGAAATTGAATTGATGTCACTGCTATCTTGTCTAAGTAATTGAATTGAATTGCATAGCATATGTATTACATATAATAATATTTTAATTGGACAAAACAGTGTGTCAGATTTATGAATCAAAATCATAAATTAATATACGGAA
Source organism: Ajuga chamaepitys (assembly GCA_958295605.1). Taxonomy (NCBI): domain Eukaryota; kingdom Viridiplantae; phylum Streptophyta; class Magnoliopsida; order Lamiales; family Lamiaceae; genus Ajuga; species Ajuga chamaepitys. The sequence continues at coordinate 19,387,387 of OY282497.1, read as the reverse complement.
TCACACATGGAACCAATACGCCTATCTTAACTAGTGATTCAATATTATTGTTCATTAAGAATTAATATATCGATTGACGAAAGCAGTTTAAAATTCAGGAGGTTTACCTTGTCAAGTGATATCTTTTTTCGTTTTTTTCGTTTTTCACCGTAGAGTAGAATTGTGTTGATTCCTTCTTTTCTTTTTTAACTGTAGAGCAATATCGTGCTGATAACATGTAAAAGTAAACTAGGAAGAATAAAGAGAAAGAGAAGAAAGCAGAAAAAGACAGAAAAACGGGGTCTATTGTTTCACAATAGATGTCTCTTATATAGGTATACATGTAGAGTTTTATGTATACAAGGTATAATGAAACGCCTAAATTGCCCCTCATCAGTTACTTTTGATGAAAACACACTAATTGTGTTTTCCCTTCAATATGAATAATATTTTTTTTCTAATAGTGTTGTATATCTATAGTTATTTACAATATATTAGTTTGATCTAAGTTTAGTTTACTTTTTAAAGATATTATATCTTCTTTTGTTAAATTGAATATTTTAATATTTCTAATTTTCTTAAATAATACTCCCTCCATTCCGGCCTAATTTGTCTACCTTGGCCGGGCATGGAGGTTAAGAAAAAACAGATTTTGTGGAATCTTTGACTTTTTCAAAGGTGGAGATTGAATGTTGAGATTTTGAGGGTGGAGATTGTAAGAGAAATTTGCTATTTATGGGTTGACAAATTAGATTGGGATAAACTGAAAAGGAAAGTAGACAAATTATAGAGGGACGGAGGGAGTATATAGTAAAAATTATTATTTCTTATTTTTGTAATATTTAAATATGCACAATTTTATAATAAAATATTATTTAAGTTTTAATTTTGATTCTAACTAATTAAATTCCATTTAGAATCTTTAATTTTGATTCTAACTATAATTAGATGTAAGTTACATTATTAATGGCGTAGGATCTCAAAATTAATCACTACAAAAAAACTGCCAAATTCCAACGACATAAAAACTGTTGGAATTTTTAAAAATTCCAACGATAATTCCAACGGCAAATGAGCCGTTGGAATTTTGAAAAAAATTCCAACAGTAAAAGTCCGTTGGAAAAAGAATTCCAACGGCAGAAGCCGTTGGAATAGCTGTTGGAAAAAAAATTCCAAAAAGGATCCGTTGGAATTACCATCGGAATCATTTTTCCGTTGGAATTTAATTGTTGGAACAAAAAAATTCCAACAAACACTTTTCAACGGCATAAAAACCGTTGGAATTGCCGTTGGAATTAAAATTCCAATGGTAATTTACGAAAGACCTTTGAAATATGGTAAATTTTTGTTGGAATTTCAATTCCAACGGTTTTTATGCCGTTGGAAAAGTGGCTGTTGGAATTTTTTTGTTCCAACAATTAAATTCCAACGGAAAAATGATTCCAACGGTAATTTCAACGGAGCCTTTTACCGTTGGAATTTTTTTTTCCAACAGCTATTCCAACGACTTCTGCCGTTGGAATTTTTTTCCAACAGCTTATTTGCCGTTGGAATTACCGTTGGAATTTTTCAAAATTCCAACAGTTTTTATACCGTTGGAATTTTTTCCGTTGGAATTTGACAGTTTTCTTGTAGTGAATCTTTTATATTGTTCGTGTATGTATTCTTATTAAAAGTTTCACTTTTTATAAGAATAATTAATAAGTTTTTTCTTAAAATATATATTAGAATCTATTAGTTAGCTTTCAGTTGTATTTCATTTCAATTTAGCTATCATTTTGCTTATATTTCAGTAGCTCAAAGCAATCGAGCTTGACTGTAACTTAGAACAACTTGCATGCATGTGTGTGTTAGAATAATGAAAAAGTTTGTTAGAGATGTAGGTAAGAGAGAGATGGTTTGCTTTGTGTATATACATGATCCTGTGTAAACAATATTTCACTTTCAGAATACAAGTCAATTTTTTTTTTTTTTCAAACTCAAGCATGCTATCAGTTCACGAGCTGAGAAATCGTCGCTCTTAACTGCAAACTTCTTTTCCTTATTCTTCTTTTCTTTCTGCAATTCATCATGGCACAAACACCATTGTCGACGCTTGCAATGATAACAACACGCCTTGATTGTTGGAATTATATTATTTGGAGAGCACAAGTCTAATCAACTATGCGCGCTCACGATTTTGAAGAATTTCTCCTTACGACTGAAGCATTGGAGTTATTGGTGGAGGTGATCGCAGGAACCCAGTTCATTCAGTCTGGATTAGGAAGGGCAAGTTCATTCTAAGTTGGCTTCTTAGTTCCCTATCATACATCGTGCTTAGATATTTCCACAGGTGAAAGCATTCGTTTCAAGTATGGAAGGTATTCGACGCTTTGCTTAGTGCTCAATCAAAGGCTAGGCTATTAAATCCGTGGTTTCAGCTACGAACCTTGAAGAAAGGGGATTTATCTTTAGAAGAAGATGTTCTTAAGATAGAGGATTATAGCAGATATAATTCAAAGTACTGGTCAGGAGTGGGTGATGATGATTTGATGTTATACATTTTGGCTAGTTTAGGGCCTGAGGATACTACTGTATCATATCACTTCATTTACTCATGATGGTTCTACTTGTAATTCATCCAACATGAACCTGAATTTGACTACTAGGAAGTATAGTACAAGTCAGAATCAGAAATATCCTCTTTGGGAAGAATTTGGTAGAATTGTGGCAAAGGATGAATATCTTATGGAAGAGGACCAAGGGTAGTTTGTCAACTTTGTGGAAAGAACAATCACGTGGCAGCTAAATGTTACCTACAATTTGATCAAGTTTTATAGGTCTTGACAATGGAGTTGAAGGATTATCCGGTTACAATTTGCCTCAAGCAAATACTCATACAATCTTGAATATGCAAGCACCAAATCAGACTGGTCATCAAAATCTGTCAGGAGGAAGCAGTCAACTAACCAAGTATTTTGGTTAAACTCCATAGGTCCACAACAATATGGTTCCAACTATCTTCCCACAAAGTCCTGATACAGACTGGTATCTTGGTAGTGGGGCAACACACCACATTACTTCTCAGCTGAACAATCTGACAATGCAAACACCTTATACAGGTAAAGATAAACTAATGGTAGGTAATGGTAATACTATTTCCATTACTCTTATGAGACAAGCTTTCAATAGTTTTCTTGACCTGTTTTTTGTGGATGTAATTGATGAACATCTGCTCATTTGGATAGCTTTATTGGTTAACGAAATGGTTAGCTGGGTGTCGTTTTGTGGCATCATTGCATGTTTCTGTGTTTTTTGTATGTTTTATGGCAATTTTTGTTGAAGCACTTTTGGTTACCTTTGTCTATTAAATTGTTATGGTTATATGTTGGAGTAAAGTTGTGCATCCATATTGCAAATTTGCGGAGGCCATTTAGCCCAGTTATTGTTTCACGTTCTCTACTCATGAGAGTTGTCATTTTGTGCTAAACTGGGCATTATCTGTTTTTTTTTGCAGTTTGATTTTGGCTATAAGATGTTGAGCCGTTTGTTCATGAAAGAAAACTCTGTTTTTGATTAGTTCATGAAAGAAATCTATTATGACTCAATGCATCTAGTTCAATTGCTATCTATAAACTCAGTTCATTATGAGCAATATTCCAATCTTTGTAGCCATTCTGCTCCAAAGTTCATGAAAAAAATCCACAAGTCAAGTCAAACTACTAGGCTGCAAACAAAATAAGAATTTTTATAGCAAAAAGAGCCACTATCACATACATTGCAATCAAAATACAGCCAATTTTTCCAACATTACAAAGCGATATAAAAATAATGGTTATCTAGCACACCACTTCAAATCAAACCCTACAACCTATGCTAAACTAAGCAAGCATGTTTTATCCCTACAATAATAAAAAAAAATTGACCTTCAACCAAGCAGCCACTGCCGCGAACATCAAAACAGTAAACAAGGTCATCTTCTTAAGCGCATGATCAGATTCTTCATCTCAGTTTTCCTCCTTCGGATGCCCAATTTTCTGCTTCAAGGTAGTTTATCCTTATTAAACCAGGTATGATCAACCTCGCCCTTTGACATAATGGAAGGTCTTCCCACAAGAAAAATTACACCCCATGCTATAACAACAGAATTAGAGGAAAACTATCAGAAACAATAAACAATTAAAACAAAGAAAATTGAAGCTAAGCTTACATTATATTACCACTACAAACAAAGGTACATAACATGGTGTGATTTTACTCACATCATACGCCAAACATGATTGAAAATGCCTCCCGCTTTCGTCCAACAGGTCCGAACCACAACCTTATTTCCATAATGGTAGTCCAGAATCGAGATAACCTTCAACGTGCGACATTGTCCACTTCAAGGTGTCCAAGAGAGGAAATTTTGGGTTTTCTGGGACTTATGCTCTCTTTCGCAAATCAGGGTTCTTGTGAATTGGGGAAATTATTTTATGAGAGTTTGCAATTTTATAACCTGCCCAAGAATCTTTTATTTGTCATTCAGTTTGTTCCCCCACCCCAAAAAATCATTAACCCTACTTGGCACAAAATTTCCCTCTCAAACAAACCTTCAGTTCATGTAGGATGGCACGTAAACTTGGCTAGCTAGAATTCACTTAATTGAGTGGCATATGACATTACCTTGCCTTTTAATATTTACTAACCAATTTTGGGCATAAATTGAATACAGGTAAAGTATAAATTGCGCAACCAAAATATGACTGGGAATAAAAGTTCACCCCTATTTAATGGGTAGCTTTTGTAATTTTCTCTTTAGGAAGAGTTAGAAATATAAAAACATCTCTTACCTTTTATAATTAAATAAATAAACACTTAAATTTCTAACCTTAAATTTTAATGCTAATAAGGACAAACAATTACAATTTCTAAATTACTTTGTTATTCTTAAATTTTAGTACTACTAAGGATATATTACAAAAAAAAGGAGGAAACAAAAAGTTCATACTTTTATAATAGGGTTGTTGGTCCCCAAGTGGCAGAGGTTCAGAGAGGGGATGGAGTGAATAAACCTCTAGCATTTAACTATTTTTCTTTTTAAATAGTAGGCAGTAAGATGATGTCGGTTGTAAGAAACTAGTTCTTACAATAGAGCTTAGAACGATAAGTTTTTACAGAACAATTTTCCTACAACAAGTTGTCCTTTGCGAAACTTACAGCTAGCAATGCCTAGAGTTTTATGCATATCGGAATATGTTAAACCAATTTTCAAACCAATGGAGTAAATAATAGTATGTTATAACAACAATATGCAAAAATATGAAAATAAACATACACATGCACCCAACAGTTATAGTAGGTCGAACTTGGAGGTAATCCTTCTACGTCCACTATTTCCTCACTCATATTTTTTTTTCTAATTTGTTCACACAATACAAACTTAGTTACACGATGCTCATCAAGTCCAACTTGGCACCTATAGTAGTTTCTATCCTCGAAAGGCTATACCTCTAACTGTATTGATCTAAACTAGTCTAATTTGAATATCTTATTCAACGAAAACTCCCCATTTAAAAATCACTCAAAGAGAAGGTTTATGAAAGTTTTATTCAACAGGAAGCTGCCACTCAACGTTCATAAATAGTTTGAAATATAGGCGAGCTTATTGGTGAGATAGAATGGCTGCGGGCTTAGATAAGATATACGTCTGAGAATCAGTTGCAACTTAAGAAGTGTGCTTGAGCAGTAGCTAGTTGATGTGTTGCTCGTCTTGCTATTTGCTCTTATTTGCTCAAACTTTTCTAGAGTTCCGAAGATATTAGGATTTAAAGTTTTTTTTTTCTTTTCTCGTATGAAGTGCCACCTATTTTATAACTCGTATCTCTTGGTCTTCAGTCAATCTCTATTGATAGTAGTTCGGTATCATCCTTGATGAAGAGATAAAGAGATTCTCATTTGACATTTAATGCTCTTCATATGGCTTATAGCCATTTTTATCCTTTAGTTGAGAGATTAGGTTAGAGTAGATGCAGCGTCAAGCCAGTCTGCCGAACGAATTTTTCTTTTGTCAGGATATGTGTCTTCATGCTATTGCATAGATAGTATAAGAATACTTCTTCTCTCCACTGACTATACCTTTTAATCTTGAAATCACCGGGACTTTGACTGTAAGTCCATTTCTGCTGACTTGCTTGCTGTATGTTGACAGACCTAATTTCTAATCCTAAAATACTGCAAGGATACAGGTGTAGATATGTATAGGGAAAGTCAAGGTCGATCCACAGAGAAAAGGTTAACATAGTTTGATACCCTAATTGTCTAGGATTATCCTAACTAGATACTAAATTGTGTAAATGGTTTTAATAAACTAAATTGCTTATACTAATAAACTGAATTAACAAACGGAAAAAATTCCAATCAACAAGAATGTATCATAGGATTTCGATTTCTGGAATTACGCTAATGATGATTAATTTCTAACTTATAAAATTTTAAACCAGTTAATTATCTATTAGGCGGCACTTAATTAACCTACCCTTCTCTCGAAGCGACTAAGTCGTAGATTGATTAAGATAATTACTCTCTTGAGTCAATTGATCCTAACAACTCCTAACAACCACTTAACCTTTTGGCTACACGATCATAGACAATGGCGCTATGTATTATCGTCTATTAACAATTTCCTTCCTTCGAAGCGGAATCGTCAAACATGTAAACTAAACCTAATTGACCAGATTAAATTCAATTATAAGGATTAAACCAAACACAAAGATAGATAAAAACAACTGGAGTCTATAAACTAAATAATTAAATCAACATCATTGCAAAACCCTACTCTCTAATCCTAGGACACGAGTAGTTTAGCTACTCATGCCTAGTATCAATTCCCTACAGTTATTCAAAGAATACATCATAAACAAATGAACACTAGAAAAGAAGTAAATAAACCCGATTGTTCGGCTCGTCGATCTTCGTCTTCTCGCTCTTACCACTTCTACTCCAATGCACAAGTGTGAGATTAAGTTAAGAATGATTGATGCTCTCTAATTGTTCTCTCATGTGTTTCCCTTGAAAAACGAGCTTCTCTTGCCTTTTATAGACTTCGGGACGAGTCCTGGGGTCTTTAGGCTTCGAATCCTATTTGGAATAGGAAAGTCTTCAAACCGGCGCTTTTCGACGCGGTCGCGCAGAGTACCTCTGGCGGTCGCGTTGGTTTAAACTTGAAAATCCATCAAAGCGAAGCCTTTTAACGCGGCCGCTTTGCACATCTGACGCGGCCGCATTGCTCTACCAGTATCGAATCACTTTGCACGCAGTTTTCGTCGCGGCCGCGTTGCTTTATGGACACAATGGCGCCGATTCATGTCCGAACCGGTTCCAGGCCGGTTCAGACCGGTCTGGGCTAGTTTTGGCCGGTTTTGACTTTCCTTCGACTTGTTCTTTTGTCCTATAGTCGTAAAGTACGATTTTTAACCCTGAAATGCTTAAAATACCTAAAAAACAAGTCAAACACATTAAATGGTCCAAATAACATAAATCCACATGACTCTTGACTAAATATGCATGTAATTGCTATAAAATACAATCCTAAATTGATCTAAATATATGCATAATTAACGTGTATCAAAACCTCCCAAACTTAAACTGTTGTTAGTCCCGAACAACAAAAGGGCGATTGGATGATGATTTTAGTTTCAGATTGATTTTTCTTAAAACAGCTAGGCAACACAATTCAAGTGAGCCTATGTGATAACGTGAAAATCAACTAAGCTCAAGACTTTGAACTTTCGAATTATTCAATCTTCACCGGTTAATTGTTTCGCTGATCTCTCAAGTGTTTAGGCTAATATAGTTTTCGCTCATATTGAATTACATGCAAAGCCTACCATATGTTTGCCAATTGTCTAAACTAGACCTCATACTCGATGTGTGTGAAAAAGGATAAAAAAGGTCTTTCTTTTTGTTGTAATGTTGGCTTAAGGTAAGGTGGGATATATTTGGATAAAAGTGACTACTTTTGGATTAATCAAATTATTCCTAACCCGATTATCTCTCAATACGATCACTCAACCTCACTCCTCAAATCTCAGTAATTCATCCCAAAAGAAATGACTTCTTCACCTTCAATAAACCTCACAACTTAAGTGCTTTTCAGATTACAATCAACTATAAGGGTACCAAATTTTTGGGACTTCCCGACTGTTCTATTCAGCTCAAATAATTTAAGCACTTTTTGATTTACTAGCCTCTCCTAAAAAATACTAAACAACTTATAAACAACATACTCTTTCTTTTCTTTTTTCCTTTTTCTTTTTTTTTTTTTTTTTGTGTGACTAGGAGAAGCTATTCTTTCTTTATTTTTCACCTATCATTTTTTTTCTTCTTTTGTTTCATTCATCTTTGAAATATCCTTCAGTTTTTCCATGTACTCCCAAACATTTTCACCTAAACTACCTTCCAATTCTCCTTCCTCTTACTTGATTAATCCATTTAGGACCAAAGATTCAAATCAAAAAAGTTTCGGCTGACATTGTTTGGCTATGAAAGAATAAGGCTATAAAGCTCAAGTGGGCTAACTAGGAATAAATCATTAAATTGTGGTATAAAGGCAACTTTTCATGGTTAAAAAAATAGGTTTAAAACAAAAATTGCCTAAGATCATTTCCTAAATCAAAACATATTTGACACATTCCTAGTAAAGACTCAAGGCAAGTTCTAGAGGCTAGTGCACATATTCAATCAAATTCACACCGAAAGAAAGTATATTACTCCAAAAATAGAAGTACAATTGGGCTCAAATTCTCACAAGGTTAATTTTGATTGAATATTCTAGGTTCAAGCTCAATTTCGTCTCAAATCACCTCTCATGCTCTATTACGTGCCATTTTTTCATCTACTTCTCAAAATCATCTCATCATTAACCTTTCATCATCCATCTTTCCCTAATTTTTTTTCTTTTCACTTGTTACCTATTTAACTTCTCGGGTTTATCTCATTCTTACTGACTCTAAAAACAAAAAAAATTAAACTCTAGACTCCTATGACCCAATATGGCAACTAAATAAAAACTGGGTTTATAGACTCAACAACACCAAAAAGACAAATAAATGGGCACACAGACCCAGTTCTCCAATTCAAACAAGCAAAATAAGCAAATGGACACACAGACCCGACAATTAACCCATCATAACTAAACATCAAGAAATATCACATGAAACGACCAAACATGAAAAGCAAAAGAGCAACAATGACCAACTAAAACAACCAAAACAACAACAAAAATCTAAATAGCGGCCAAGACGTCCCATGGTACACCCCCTCCCCCAATCTTGGATGAAAGCCAATGTTTGGAGGAAAAGAGTGGTATGCTTTGGTGCGAACTTACAGATCACTGTGGTGGTGGAGGTGGTTGGAACGCATGTTAGCTCCAAAACTGAGCCAATGCCTCCCACTGGATCCTCTGTTGCTGTCTCCATGCTTGTTCTTCGTTGCTCCTATCAAGGAGCGAGTTCAAAATCGCTCACTATGTATCTCGGTGCTAATCGTTTGAATGGTCCCCCAGATTTTCGTCCGATGTCTATCCATATTGGTGTAAAGAGCTTGCACCGTATCATTGCAAACACGTACATCGTCCTGGAGAGATGTGATGAGACCTTCCATGTTCTCAGTTAACTCGGACGCGGAAGCAACGACTTCTGCTGCCCGTTTCTTCTCGGGTGGTCTCGGGTCTTGGCTGCTGCCTTCGGCTGTGTGCCTGGGTTAGAAGACTTCAAAATCTGGCTGTTGAGACAACTCAAGATGTTCCTCAGTGGAGAGGTAGAGATTGTTTGTCTCATTAATATCCATTACTGTTGTCCCTAACTCGAAAGGAAGACGAAGGTAAGATCTGACCTTCTGGTAAACATATGGGACCGTCCCATTTTCTCCCAGGACCACAACTTGCATACACTCAAGCAAGTCCCATATGAACTGGACCTCACCCTTTACCGATACCAGGCCATCTAAGTCTATGTCATCAAATGATGCTGTTATCGGAGTGATCAAACCTCCAATCATGATGCTATCCTTCTACTTTCGGATGACATTGTCAAACTGCTCCATCAGAATCATGGCAATTGTCGACTTTGTACCCATGCACCATGTTCCAGAGCATTTGTAATTTAGCTTGCCTTATAGCCCCTATTTCTCGTCGTGCGAATAAAGTGTGGGCTTGCATTTTCTGTATGTACCGAATCACGGGATTACGAATCCACGAGGCTTTAGCTGAATTCGACACATATTTTTGCGCTTCCACAAGGGGTGGAGAAGCTGTCAGCAAACTCCAGAATGCTTGTGCATCGAACAACTCCGGTGGATCCTCACTAGAAGCCTTTGGAAAGCCATATATCTGGTCCAGCTGGCTATAAGTCAATGAGCGCGGTTTGCCGATCAGCTGGAAAGTAATGCCATTCGGTCGGTGGGAGTCCAAGGAATTGGCCACTGTGATAACGAACGTACTCAGGAACTCAGAGGGTGATCCTCCTGTAAGTGTGTTACATGAACCTGAGTAACCCTGCCCGAGTCAATAATGCACGGCCATTGTCATGGATGCCCATCGCCCGTGTTAAGTCATCACTACTGAACCTCGTTGGTAAAACCGGGCGGTGATAGAGCTCATCAAACCGGGCTTTGTGCTCGGTCCTCGCCAAAGAGAACCATAGAGAGTCTGGATGTCGTTCGTGTTTGGTGCTGGAGTTTCTTCCACCATCACCTGTTTACCCTTGCTATGACTGGAGCTAGCATGTTTGGGTGCCATTTTAGTGAACTTATATACACAGAACCCAACAAAATACAATCAACAATCGATAAAGTTCAATAAGTCAAAATTATCTTCTAGAAATCAATAAGTTCTAGTTAATCATAAAGGTTTCCCTAGTCCTAGTTGATTCTCACAGTAGTTTTGATCCTATTTAGTGATATTCTAGCAACAACTTAGCCAATTTCCCACTTTGTACCCCCTATTTTGTGCTTAACCTCTAAATTTATCAATTGAACTCATCTTATAGTGAAATTTGAATCATACGAACATAAATCATGTAAACTAAACTCGATCTATCAATGTATCACACATAAGAGCACAACGGGAATAACATAAACCAAGTGAAAAACTAATTCTAATTTACGCCCATAACATGCTCGATAAAAATCCCCAATGAACAAAACATGCTAAGTTCGATATTGTTACTATTCGGCCACTCCGAACACAATCAACAACAGAAATTTAGCTACAATTAACATCAACTCTATCCACAATTCATGTCCCAATCGAATTTCCAACAATTTTGCACTACAAGTGCCAATACTAGTCAACTATGCACAACCATGTTTCCAAACTCGAAAATTAACACACTTCAATGATATGTAAGCATAAACAATAAATTAGAACACATAAAAGCTCGGGTTTTAGCTTCACTTACCGGTGAAGTTTAGTCGAAGATCGAAAATTTGGGCGTGCCCTAGTTCCGTCTAATATGGGTCGAACAATCCAAAATTTGTGGTGCAAGTGATGAAATTGTGTGTGCTTGTGCTTGTGATTGATTGGGTGTGATTTAGTTGGTGTTTTAACACAATTTTTTTTATTTGTGTGAAGTATGTGTGTGTTTCGTGTGGAAAGCTTGAAAGGGGAGAAAAAGAATGAAATAACCTGACTTATCCAGTTTTTAAAATGAATGGGCTTGACGCGGCCACGTGAGATGCATGAAACGGCCGCGTTGATTTGAGCTTGAATGTGAGTCTCCTAGGCACTTTTTGACGCGGCCGCGCGAAGGGTTCGGCACTGTCGCGTTGGTCTCTCAGTGTCGAAGCTCTATCCAGGTTGATTTGGACACGGCTGGGTTAAGTGTGTGAAGCGGACGTGTTGCATGCTCAATCTATTTTCTTCATTTCACATGTTTTGACGCGACCGTGAGAGGTGTTTCTCGCGGTCGCGTTTACTCTGCTTTTTCTCAACTCAGTTTTGTTCATCTTTCGACCCCCGTTTCTTACTATGCTCGTCCATGTTGGTTCTTACAATGTTAAAAACACTAAAAAGATACCAGTAAAATATAAAATAAATAAAAACAATAACAAACATTATGAAAAATAGCAAACATCGGGTTGCCTCCCGACAAGCGCTAAATTTAACGTCTTCAGCCCGACGACCCCGTTTCCTTTATTAACCAAATCCCATCCAACTATCTTCACTTGCCTTAGGATTAGTTAAAATTTTATTTAGTAAGTTTGGACTCTTCTCAGCAGTATAAATGACACAACATTTGTCCATTTCTTTTAGGTTTGTCCTATTATAAATAGGGAGTGTGATTACATCGTTTTGTATACGAAACATCAACTTCCCCTTAGGCATGTCTATGACAGCTTGGCTTGTGGCCAAGAATGGTCGACCTAGAATAAAAGAACATCTATGTTCCCTTACATGTCAACAACTAGAAAGTCACTAGGGAATTCAAGCTTCTCTACTCGAATAAGCACATCCTCTACTACTCCCAATAGTGTTAGAACTGATCTATCCGCCAATTAGATAGTAGTAAAGGATTGCTTTATTTCCCCTATTCCTAATTGTGCATACATTTTAAGAGGCAACAGATTGACAATGGACCCTAAATCACACAACACATTCTTGAACACTTGACTACCAATAGAACAAGAAACGGAAAAACTCCCTGGATCTTTCTTTTTGGTTGATCTTTTTGTGTGAGTGTGTGTGCTCTTTGAGGGCCTTGTGTCCTTCTTTGCCTTTGCCTCTTTTTCAGCGTGTATCATCTTTGAGTCCTTTACTCACAATCAGCTTCCAAGACACTTCTATCTGGGGACTCTTTCATGAACCCCTTATTCTCACTATCTTCCTCGGGTTTGTCTTGCACTATAGAAAACATAATAGAACATTCTAAAGGAATCAGGTTACAGAGACATTATCATGTACATCAAATTCAGATGAATCATTAAAAGAAGAAAGTCGTATTTTTTTTATCTTTGTGGTCACTGCTTTCTTCCTTTTCATGTTCCACTTTCCCTCTTGCTAATCTCTTCCTTTCTGCCCTTTCCTCTTTTGCCAACTTCTTCTTGGCTTCACATTCTTCCAAGTGCTTAGCATGTTCGATGCGGAGTTGCTCATTCCTCTTTTTAACAACTGCTAGAGGAAATGGAATGGGAGCTATGTATGCGGGGACTTCTTTTCTTTCCGATGGTGAAAACTCAGATTCGACCACCTCCTCTTGGTTTCGTTCAATCTCGCCCCTTGAATGGATAGCATTACACTGCTCCCTTGGGTTGATGACAGTATCACTGGGAAATTGCCCCTGCTTATGTTGGGCCCCAACAATCTTTATCAATTGACTTAGGTTGCTTGATATTTCTTTCATGTTCTCTCCCAACTGTTTGATCTCCACTCATTGACTAGTCACTTGCTTGTTTAGATCAATAAATCTTCCATCCATTTTTCTCTCCAGTTGAGCTAATTTCTCATCGTACTTTGCAAACTGTGACTGTACAATCTCCTCTTGTGCCAGCTTTTGGCCCTCATGGATCATGCCATTTGTGACAGCAAACCCTAGTGGTGGATTAAGCGAATTTTTTGTGTTGCCATAAGAAAAATTCTGGTTATTCCGGTTAGGTGGATATTGATTGTGTCTTGGCTGATTGTTCTGGAAGTTGTTGAAGTTCATCTGGCTTACAAAGTTTACATCTTCAATTTCCTCCTGGCCCACTAACTGCTGCAATGTAGTGTCATTATGCTATGCTAACGTCAGACTAGTTAGCAAACTTACTTGATTCGTCAGAGCGGTCAGCTGAGATGTAAGAGTTTCAATTAGCTCATTCTTGACGGGCTCTACTTCTTTGACACTAGCCACTCTTCTTGGTTGATTTCTCTCGTTAGGCCATTGACAGCTGGTTCTGGCCATTGCATCCAAGACTGAGAACGCATCCCTGACATTCTTTTCCAACAGGCTACCTGCTGCTGCTACATCTACCTGGTTCCGTGCTGGAGCAAGCAAACCATTATAAAATTTGCACATTTGTTGCTTCTTTGAGAACCCATGTTGGGGACAACTCCAGATAAGATTCCAGAATCGTTCCCAAGCCTCACCGAACGGATCTTGATCCATCTGCTTGAACTGGTTTATTTTGTTCTACAAATCCAACATGTGGAAAGTATTTCAGAAGGAATCTCGTGCTCAGGTTTTCCCACTCTGTGACATTGTCTAATGAGTTATACCACTGCAGTGCTTTGCCTTTCAGAGAAAATAGGAATAACCTCATCTTCACTTGCTTGTGTGACACACGGTTCATCTTTATAGTCTCAGCCAATCTGCGGAATTTGTTCAGATGTACATTGGGGTCTTCTAATGCGCTTCCACCAAACTGATTATGCTGAACAATTTTTATCAACGTGGGCTTCAATTCAAAACTATTTGCATTCACTAGTGGTGGTTGCAATCCTCTAATTGGTTGATTTGGCATGGGACGAAGAAAATCACTTATAAGTGTGATGTCCTCGTCTATGTCATCGTGCACAATCTGAGCTTGCTCCCCTGTTGTGGTGGTTGTTGCTGCTACAAATTAGTAACTCTATCATCTAAACTGACTATGGCCCCCAATATCCGAGTCAATGCTTCTTCTTGGGTCAGATTCTATGGAGTGTTTTCCATCTCGAATGTGGGATTTCTTCTCGTACGATATCTACGGGCAGTTGCCTCAATCTCAGAATCTAAAGGAACAAGATGTTCTTTTTCTTTTGACCTGGTTTACATGCGAAACCTGAAAATATCACCAAAAAGAAATACCACGTAATACGAAAATTAGCTAAATAAATAAAAATAAAAATTTAAATACGAAAATTGAATTTTCAGAAAAATAAAATCTAGTCTAGTATCCTCCTATTACTCAGGATAAAAACTAAGACGCTAAACATATTCCTCGACAACGGCGCCAAAAACTTGACAGGCCTAATTTCTAACCCTAAAATACCACAAGTGTACGGGTGTAGATGTGTATAGGCAACGTCAAGGTCGATCCACAGAGAACATGTTAACGTAGTTCGATATCTTAGTTGTCTAGGATTATCTTAACTAGATACTAAAATTATGTGAATGATTTTACCAAACTAAATTGCTTATACTAATAAACTGACTTAACAAACGGGGAAATTTCAATCAACAAGAATGTATCCTAGGATTTTGATTTTCAAGAATTACGCAAATGATGATTAATTTCTAACTTATAAATTTTTAAACCAGTTAATTATCTATTAGGCGCCACTTAATTAACCTAACCTTTCTCTCGAAGCGACTAAGTCGTAGATTGATTAAGATAATTACTCTCTCGAGTTAATTGATCCTAACAACTCCTAATAGTCCCTTAACCTTTTGCCTACACGATCATAGACAATTGCACTATGTGTTATCATCTATTAATAATTCCCTTCTCTCGAAGCGGAATCATTAAACATGTAAATTAAACCTAATTGGCCAGATTAAATTCAATTGTAAGGATTAAACCAAACACATAGATAGATAAAAACATCTGGAGTCTATAAACTAATTAGTTAAATCAACATCATTGCAAAACCCTACTTTCTAGTCCTAGGACACGAGTAGTTTAGCTATTCATGCCTAGTATCAATTCCATACAACTATTCAAAGAATACATCATAAAGAAATGAACACTAGAAAAGAAGTAAATAAACTCAATTGTTTGGCTCGTCGATCTTTGTCTTCTCGCTCTTACCGCTTCTACTCCAATGCACAAGTGTGAGATTAAGTTAAGAATGATGCTCTCTAATTGTTCTCTCATGTGTCTTCCATGAAAAACGAGCTTATGCTGCCTTTTATAGACTTCGGGACGAGTCCTGGGGTCTTTAGGCTTAGAATCCTATTTGGAACAGGAAAGTCTTCAAAATAGCGCTTTTCGATTGAGCCGTGCAGAGTACCTCTCGCGGTCGCATTGGTTTAAACTTAAAAATTCATCAAAGTGAAGCCTTTTGACGCGATCACTTTGCACATCTGACGCGGCCGCGTTGCTCTACCAGTATCGAATCACTTTGCACGCAGTTTTCATCGCGGCCATTGGTTTATAGATGCGGTCACGCCGGTTCATGTCCGAACTGGTTCATGATCGGTTCAGACCGGTCTAGGCCGGTTTAAGCTGGTTTTGGCCGGTTTTGACTTTTCTTCGACTTGTTCTTTCGTCCGATAGTCGTAAAGTACGTCTTTTAACCCTGAAATGCATAAAATATCTCAAAAACAAGTCAAACACATTAAATGGTCCAAATAACATAAATCCACATGACTCTTGACTAAATATTCATGTAATTGATATGAAATACAATCCTAAATCGACCTAAATATATGCATTATTAACGTGTATCATATATCCTTGTTGTACGATCTTCATGAAGCTGTAGTACACTTTGCCATACACAAATTCTATGGAAGTTATTCAATGTTGCTTCCTAGAATGTTTGAACCTCATTTCTTATTGCGGACTGCTTTCTGTAGTTTCATGTTGCGACTTCTACCTAAGGAGGACTAGCCCTATCTGCTGGTCTCAAGTGGTAGAGATTTAGAGGAAGGGCAAATTAACATTTAACTCGATTTTTGTTTTTAAAAACTTTGAGCAGTAGTTTGTTTCTTACTGTAAGAAACTTTTTCTTCCCACAAAGCAGTTACAACAAGTTAACTTTAAACAGGCACAAAGCAGACTGGTCTTAGGTTGTTTATTTTAAGCAATACTCACACATAGTTTTATGCAGCGGAATATTATGCAAATCTATTTTCTTGCAAATCAATGTCGTATGTAAGTAGTATACCAGCAACAGTAAGTAAAAGCAATATAAAAGTAGACACAAAGTTTATAGTGGTTCGAAGGTGGGGGTAGTCCTTCTACATCACCTTTTCCCTCATCCAGGGAAAATTTACTAAGTTATACACACAGTACAAACTTAGCTACACTGAAGTCTAAGTCCAGCTTAGCTCATTATAGTAGTTTTTCCCTATCATCGGGAGACTACTTCTCTACTATACACACGTCCCTCGGAACACCTAGTCTACTTTAAATCCCGGATTCAAACAGCATGCCCCATTCAGAAAACCGCTAGTGAGATTGGTTAATAAAATTTTTTCTTCAACTTCTGGTAGCTGCCACTAAACTTGAAAATCAGTTTGAGATATGGGCAAGCTTCCTAGGTTGAGAAGGATTGGACCGAGGTAAAACTGTAGAGCTACCTTGACTTGAATTTGGTTGCAACCTGAATCTTCACTTGAATACCTGTGATGCTTGCTATTTTGCTTTTGTTTACTTTGCACGAAACACTTGAAAGATTATTAGAGTGTTGTATGCGTTGAAGCTTTGAATATAATGCTTGAGTGATTTGATGCAAAGTAATATCAATATTTCGGTGTTTTGGTTGCCTCTAGTTCATCCTCCATCTCCTCCTATTTATAGTATTTGGGATATCTTCCAATTGAAGACTGAGAAAATAATTTTGTTGACATTTAATGCTCCTTGTACGACTTTAGAGCCGTTTGTCCTTTCTGCAGAGTTTTGGTAAGTGTGGTTGCAGCTTGTTGCCAGTGTCTAGTGTTGATTTTGCTTTAAGTCAAGTAACGTGTCCCCACATAATTAGATAGTTTGTACAAGCTTTGAACCTTGTCTCTACTGGCTATATTTTTTAAATAGATCCCCTGACTTTTGATTTTGACCTTGACACTTTAGACATGACTATTGCTTGCTTTCTGGATGTACCTTCTTTGTTGCAAGTAATGTTGTATGCTGGATTTGGCATATGCAACCAAAGTGCACGCTTGCTGTAGTTTCTCTTTTCTTATTACTTCCTTGCTCCATGTAACCTTGATATTCTTGCTGCATGCTTGCTGTGACTTGGCCTATGTAGTACTAACCCTTATTAATTACAAAGAGTATAAAATTCATGGGGACACTGGTTCCTACCTTACAACTAGAGGTTTGCCATCATCAAAACTAAACATAAAATTCCTAACAATTTCCCCCTTTTTGATTATGTCAAAACTCTTAAGTAATAAAATACTTAAAGTCACAAAACAACAACTTGTTAGCCCAAAAATAGTTATTCATCAGAAAATACATATATGCAGTAGGTATGATGCAATATTTCAAGCTGTAATCATTTAGCGAAATGGTAACTGTTTCTTTAGATATTCTATCTACTACAGTTTTCAGTGAATACATGCTAAATAACAACAATCTATCAAGATCACAAAAAGGTGTAAATACTTTTTACCAAGCAGTAGATGACCTTTTTCTCCAGTGACGTTTAAGAAACTGCTGCTTGACAAACTTTTTGCCTCTTCCTCTTGCTATGTCTTCATCTCTCAGATCTTTACTCTTCCTAGATCTATCAGGATCATTCTCAGAGGACCTCCACCTTTCATTGTACATGATATGTTCAAAGTTTCCGTATGTAAGTTGCACTTCTAGTGTTAGAGTTTCCATCATCCACCATTCATTAGAAGGGGAAATCTTGCAGTGATTCCTCTTCGCTCCACTAAGCTTAATCTGGAATAGAAGTCTACCAGTGTGTAAATCCTTCGAGTATGCACTCAACTTATCTCCAGTTGATCCTTCTACATCTCTGTACTTTCCTTCATCCAGTAGGTACTCAATGTATCTGTGAATTTCAGCCATCCTTCACTTATCAGTCTCATCTTCTAAAGGACTTCTCCTTGTTGAGATTTAAAATGCACAAAGTTCCGCTAATTCCTCTTGAGAGTGACTCAAAAGCTAATCTTGGTACTTTGAGAGAATTGATAGGTTTGGAGTGGTATCCTGTCTTCTTTCTCTTGAGATGGCAGGCTGCTTTCTGTGAACAGGCTTATCAGGACCAATGCCTATAGCAAGATAGATCTCATGGAGTTTAGCGTTTTCTTTCTCGAGGATATTCTACACTCTTGGTGCTGACTCCTGCAAGGATTTTTCAAACTCTTGTTGTTCGCGAGATTTCTATTCTCTCATTTTCTCCTTAGTCTCCTGTTCCTGTCTTTGTTGTTCAGCAATAAACCACTCTTGTTGTTCCCTTTACTGTTGTTCAGCGTGCCTTGCCCTTGCATCTTCTTCTCCTTTGTGACATTATCAATATTGGTTCTAGAAAGGCGCCTTAGGAGCCTCTATGAATGAAATTCCTCAGGAGAACTTGGACAATTTCTCCCTTGACTTTCAGTAGAGTCTGAACTACTTTCAGTTGAGGTTGATGGGGAAGGAGCTTCCCTCAGTTGAATTTCTTCTACATCTCTTGCATCAGTCTTTGAAGTTTGTTCATGAGCTAGTTCAGTAGGCGCACCATCAATAGTGGTCTGCCCATGTTCGTGCACATGTTGAGCTGGTTGCTGTTCCCCCTCAATTGGTCCAGTGTCCTAGTCAGTAGCTTGAATAGGCATCTCAATATCTACTCCAACATCTTCCCATTGGCTGAGCCACTGTATCGTCTGCTAATCTTGCATCAGTACAAGTAGCATCGGCTTTCTCCGTAGTCAATCTTTCTTCCATGGCTTGAGTTGATGCTTCATTTGCTAAACTTGCTTTAGTACAAGTAGCATCAGCCTTGTTCTTAGCCCTTGATTTTATCACCAAAGTCTCTGGAGGTCAGTTTAGATATGTTTTCGCACAAAGCCCAGGTGGTGGCCCATTTTTCTTCCTCATCCCATTCAGGCCAATCCAGAATAGCAAGGTACAACCTTACCCTATTTGTACGCCATCTGTTGTACCTTTCCATCTCCTCATCTAAGAGCTCCTCAATGAGCTGATCACCTATAAAAACTTTCCAACATTCCATCAGTGAATCCCCACCATAGATCTTCAGCTATGACGACGTCAATCCTTCCTCTGGCATATTATAGATCTTGGCGCGGGTAGAAGAGGTGATCTCAACAATACTTCCTCACACTTTGCATGTGATGGCAGTTGGTTCACCCTTCTCATCTAGGGCGAATTTTGCAATAATGTAAAACTGCGGTACCATCGTTTCTTGGTATCTTGGTGGGTAAGCACCAAGGAACAAGGTCAGATGATTTGATGTTAGCTTGCGCCATGTCGTCTTTATCAACCGAGATCTTTTATTTTTCTCTGCTATTTGTACCCAAAGATACTCGAGAGAAGCAATACATCCCTCTATAAATTCAGCATTTTTCTTGATTGGAGAGGATTTTCGAGTCACCATTGAAGCTTGTTTGAGAAGAATTTTGAAGATCACAGAAAAATGAATCTTTAGTTTTCTTCTCAAGAAGATATTATCAAAAAGTCTTTTCAAACACTCTAAGTTTATATATATATATATATATATATATATATATATATATATCTTGAAAGTTGTAGATAATTTGAAACGACTTTTGTTTCTCTCAGTGAGAAATTCGTGCAATTTGAACGGTTCAGATTAATCATGGGAAAATGAATTTGAATTAGTGGCTGGGAATAAATGGGTGCATTGGTGAAATACAGACCGTCATACTTGCCTCTGCGAAAAGACAACTGCTGTGGCACAGTAAATGACGTGCATATTAAATGAGGGAAAAGAAAGGAATGTTTTCCCGCTTTAAAAAGTGAAAAGTTTTTAAAGTTCAACTCAATAAATGCTACGAGGAAATATTAGTGTTGTAGCAAGTATGAAAAAAGCTTTAAATATTGTAGACATTAAATAATTATAGTATTTGTGTCACAGTGAGGTTACTGCAGTAAGTTTCAACGAGGACCATATTTCAGCTTACCGTGTTTCTCCTTACAAAAAATTACATTTCTTACTGTAGACATCTTCGTGAATCACCACAAGTTGTCTACTACCATTTTGCTTATATCAATTCTTCCTTTCAGTATGGAACGAATCATCGTGCAACACTTACAATATTCCCCCTCACACTAGTATGGTTACAGAAAACCTTTTGATTGACTATTTTAGGGTTTAGGGTTTAGGGTTTAGTTTAGTCAACACTTACAATATTCCCCCTCACACTAGTATGATTACAGAAAACCTTTTGATTGACTATTTTAAAGTATATTTTCATGATTTTACCAACAATATACTTTCCTACAGGGTTGTCCTATATAAGTAACATCCGTAATTCCGTCTAAAGCATATTGAAACAAGATTCACAGAGAGTTTCAACAAAAATATGTCAACTAACTGTATGTCTGTGGAAATGTTTTCAAGTTTGACATCCTTCTTCTCCACATGATCGTAAATGAATCGGTGTCTTACTTTCTATATGCTTGGTCCGAGAATAAATAACTGGGTTATGTGTGATAGCAATCACACTTGTGTTATTAGACATTATAGGATTTTCTCTTGCGAGTGTCCCATAGTCCTTCAGTTATTGTTGCATCCATAGTATTTTCACATTGCAGTTTCCAGCAACAATGTATTTTGCTTCTGCTGTAGACGTTGCAATAGATTGCTGCTTCTTGCTAAACCATGAAAGTAGTCTATTTCCAAGAAATTGACAAGTTCAACTCAGCTTTGCTTGTTGTAAGATACATAAGTGAGCCAATTAGTCTTCTGTGTTGTGTGATATCAACAACCTTTCCATCTACATCATTGTCAAGTATGGTTGCTGTACTCATAGAAAAGCTTACTTAGGTTGAGTTTTCCTTCCCAAATTTTTTTAGCAGCTCCTTTGTGTACTTAACTTGATTGATGAAGACATCATCATCCAGCTGTCTTACTTGGAGTCCAAGAAAGAAGCTTAACTCTCCCATCATGCTCATCTCGAACTTTCTTTACATCAGCTAGGAGAACTTCTTGCATAGTTCTTTGTTAGTTGACAAAAAATAATGTTACCAACATAAATTTGCAATAAAAATGTACTATTGCCATAAGGGTTTGCCTACATCACCTTTCTGGAATCCGCTTTTGACTAGATACTGAGAGAGAATATCATACCAAGGTCGAGGTGTTTGCTTGAGGTCATACTTTGTATTCTTTAGCTTGTAAACTCTATCACCAGTTGAACCATCAAACTGTGGTGGTTGCTCAACATTGGCTTTTTCAGCTAGAAGGTCATTCAGGAATGCACTTTTCACATCCAAATACAATGAAGTTACCGTGTGCAACAAAGGCTAGAAATATTCTTATTGCTTCAAGTCTGGCTACAAAGGCAAAGGCTTCATCAATATCAATACCTTCCTCCATACAGTAGCCTTTAGCAAGTAACCTTGATTTGTTCCTCTTAATAAGCCCTGACTCATCTAGGTTTTTTTTGAACACCCATTTGGTCCTAACTACACCTTGATGAGTAGGTCTAGGAACCAAATTCTAACCTTCATATATCTGAAACCAATTGAGCTCTTCCTCAATCGTATCAGGTTCTATTTGAGATATGAAGTAGGAGAACACGACTTCGTAAGGTACATATCTTCTTGTCCTTACTCCAGCATTCACTCTCTCTGACCATGGTTGGTGGATGATCTATGGGACATCTCATGTCTGGTTCTAAGCCTTGATTCACAACAACTTGCTAGTTTGCCTGTTGTGCTGTAGGCTCTGGTTCTATAACCTCTACTGTAGGATTTGCAAGTCCTTCAGCTGCTACAGTATCCTCTACAATAGAACTCTTCCCCAGCTAGAGTTGGTTGCTAGATCTCCACATAAGGAACATGTTCCTTATTCATCAAAGACCACATGTGGTGAGTCTTCCACCATAAGTGTTCTCTTATTGAACACTCTAAATGATTTGCCTACAAAGGTGTATCTCATAATACTCCTTCATTTGATTTAGCATTGAAAACATTTAGATGATCCTTCTCGTTGTTTAGCACAAAACATCTACAACTAAAGATATGGATGTATGATATGTTAGGCGTTCTTCTAGCCTACGCTAGTATGGTGTCTTATCCAGATCTTTGTTGATAAGACATCTGTTCTGCGTATAGCATGCTATGTTGGTTGCCTCTGCCCAAAATCGTTTAGGCACTTGTGCTTCAACAATGATGGTCCAAGGAACTCTTTTCAATGTTCTGTTTCCTCTTTCTTCTACACCATTTTGTGTAGGAGTCCTTGCAGCTGAATAATCATGATGAATTCCATTACTACTACAAAACTCTTTGTGACCTTGTTAGTGTATCAATACCTCAATTTGATCTGTTATTGACAATATTGAGGCCTTTCTCATTTTGAATTCTCTTGATAAGGTCTGGACAAGTCATAATCCAAGTGTACGTGAAGAAGTCATCCACTACTACAAGTGAATACTTTATCCTACTAAGACTTACTGGTTTAATAGGTCCAAAGTGGTCCATGTGTAGTAGATCTAGGTGCTTGTGGGATGATCTTATGGGCTTGTCTTTGAAGGACTTCCTTATTAGCTTGCCTTTGAGACATGCATCACACACATTCTCTTTTTTGTATTCTACATCTGGTAACCCTCTTACTAACCCTTTGCGTGCCAACTTGTTGATAGTCTTGAAATTCAGATGACTCATCCTCTTGTGCCATAACTAGCTTTAGCTAAGAAGCATAGGAGCTGTCCTCCAGTAGATTCCCGGTCAGTTAGATACATGTTGTCCTTTCTAGTGCCAGGGAGCTTTATTTGGTTGGACTTTGCAACTCGTATCAAGCATCTCCCTTAAGTGAACTCCATTGAATGTCCCTTATCACATAATTGACTTATGCGCATTAGATTATATTGTAAGGCTTCGATGAAGTAGACATCTGCAATGTTGACTTTGTCTTTAGAGACAGTCCCAACACATTTGATGTTGCCTTTGGCATTGTCCCAAACACCACCTTGGGTCCTTTGTAGTCTTTGAAATCCTTTAGAGACCTCTTGTTGCCTTTCATATGTCTAGCACACCCACTATCGATGTACCATATATCAATATGTTCAGTAGGCAACTTGATCTACAAAAGGATCATGTAGACTTAGGTACCCATTTGCTGAATGGGTACTCGTGAATTAAACTTTCGTAAAACCTATTCCTTCTTGAAAGACTGAGTAGCAAGCTGTTTTTCTGGGCCAGCATGCTTAATAAACACCTAGGAAGGTTTCCCTTTTTTTGGTGTACCAAGAGCAGGTTGCTTCCTGGTTTGGAGTGACCTAGGGTAGTTCCTCTTTGGTTTGTGTGGAAGCATCCAAGCATCAAGCTTAGTCTTTTGCTGGTTACTCTTAGGCTGCCGATGAACGTGAAAAATATCATTTTTCTTGCATATTTCACGTCATGAGAAACGCGAGTGTTTATTACGTTTAAGTGCAAATTCGTGTTTTATTATGTTTTTGGGTCCAATTCTCTTTTTTATATGATTTGATGCGCTCTTGGGTGTTTTTGAGTCATGTTTTGAAGGTTAGGAAAATTGGGGAGATAAAGAAGGTCATCTGCACTCATTTCCTTAGCCCGGCCCACAAACTGAGGCCCAAATAGGCCCAAACTAAGTTGGGGTAACACAAACTGATGTTCGTCAAGTCACAAACAAAAGTCATGAAGGCGTCGATGCGAGAAAATGGGTGAAAATGCCTTAAAATAGTGAAGATGCTCAAGGAGGTCATTTGCACTCGATTTACCATTCGGGCCTATATATCGAGGCCTAAACATAGATGAATTGAAGATTGTAGTTGCAAACAAAATCCCTATGGAAGTTAGGTTGAGAAAGCTAAAGGAAAGGGTTTAAAATGACAACGAAAGAAGATGGCGCGCGACGAAAGGCTGACGCTCGAGCTACGGGTAGAAAATGGGCACAGTCGGATTCAGCCACCAGCAGCTAGTCGGGCATAAATTCTAGACTGTTACAGCCTCTCAGCAGTCGACCCCAGCCACGGGCAGCCGGTCCGGCTATTTGTCTGGTTTCGGGCTGATTTCACCCGTTTCCAGTGCATCTCCTCCGTTTTTATTGTAACTTTTCGTATTAACTTAGATTCAAGTGATTAAAGATGTTGCGTGACCAAAAGATGAAGATCTGCAGTTTTTATGTTTGGTTCGAGAGCTGATTCGGCACCAATTTTTCTTCAAATTCACGATAGGGCCGAGTCAAGCACATTCGGTAGTCAAAGACAACAACTAAGGACTTCAAGCCCTTTTTAATTATGTTTTAAGATGATTTTTCAGTAGAGGGTGTGTGGGGGGAATGTCCCCCATATAATCACTCCCTTACCCAAATTGTTACCAACTTTTCCCATTTTCTAGAATTTGGAATTCTATTTACTCTCTCTCTACAAAACAATATGCATCAAGGATTCAAGGTAAGTATCATTCCTCCTCTTTTCTTGGGATGTGAGGCTAAGAATACCGTGAACCACTCTTGTGTTAGAGGGTAATCTATGTTGTTAGAAACCTGTGTTCTGGTGGTTCCTAAGGATTTAGTAGAGGATGACTCCGACAAAATTTCCACAAAGGTACAAATACTTAAATTAGTGGAAAATTTATCTAGGAAGAGTGGTGGAATAGAGAGGGGCTACGCTTTAGCGTTGGAAAATTTATATGACATGTTTAATAACCTTGAGGAAGAGGAGATTCTAACTCAAGATATCTTGTATGCTAACGCCTTAGAAAGCGGCAATGTCGTTGCACTAAGGAGCGGTAAGCCACTTCGAGAACTTGAGCGTAGAACCCCCAAAAGAATTTCCATGATGAAAGAAAAGAGAAGGTAACCAAGGACCTGATGGAGGAAAGAGATGACCCTTTTACTACGGGAAGTCGACCTTATCCTGTTAATACTCAACCTCGATTACCATTTCCAAAAAGTGAGCGGCCACGTAGAGTTGATTGTCAATTCCAAAATTTTCTTGATGCCTTAAACTAATTAACTTTTGCGTTGTTATTCGCCGAAATGGTTTCCACCATCCCCCACTTTGGGAAATTTTAAAAGATATCATCAATAATAAAAAGGAACGGGGCAAACAGAAAACGTGTACTTAGCCGAAGAAAGTAGTGTTATAATTCAAAACAAAGCCTATGCTAAGCTTAAAGATCCGGGTAGTTTCACCATTGTGTGTTCTATTTACGATGTGCAAATAGATAGAGTTTTGCTTGATTTGGGTGCTAGTGTGAGTTTATTACCCTCTTCTATAATACGGAAACTTAATGACTACGAGCTCAAAGCCAGTTTTGTTTACCTTCAATTGGCTGATGGGTCAGTCAAGAAGTCTATGGGAGTTCTTGAGGATATCCCCATGCGAATCAACGGAGTTGATATTCCGTTTGATTTCATTGTCCTTGACATGGACGAGGATCCCAAGACTCCCATAATTCTTGGTCGACCTTTCATGGCTACTACTGGTGCCATCATTGATGTCAAGGATGGAAGTGTGTCCCTTGAGCTCGGTAATCAAATCTCTTAATTCGATCGTAGAGGTTACATTAATCAACCCTCCCTAAAGAGCAATGTTTCATGGTAGATGTGCTTGATAAAGCGGTTGAGGAAACAGTGATGGAAAACCCCGAAGAGGCATCTTGGAAAAGGATTTAAGAGCACGTGCGTTAGGGTGATGAACCAGAGTTTAGTGAGGAAGAGTTGAAGCTCGATTTCTCCATTTCACCCATGAGGTATGAATCCTTTAACTCTACCCCATTACCTCTCTACCAAACACCATCTTCCACTTGCATTGATGAATATTTGAAATTTATAATTTAAGGGTCACTTTCTTCTTTGAAATATTCAAATTCGCTATTTAAGTCGTTTCACTTTTCAAGTTCAAACGGAAAGGTTCCTATGAGAATCCTCTTTTCAGAAATAAAAAATCCATTTCTTGGGGTGATGAGAAATTGATAAAGCACTTAATGAGGAAGATGAACTTGAGAGTGATTGTGATGAGTGGTTTGATTTGGTTGAGAATTTAGGATAATGTTTGCTTTGATGACTACTTGGAGAATGACTTTTCTTGCAAACATTCTCCTAATGAAATGTTTTCTCTTGATGCTTTGCACGTTGATTTGGTGTAATCCTTCACTTGCACATTAAAAATTAATGACATGTTGCCTTTGGAAAATTTTCAAATTTTGAGCACTCCTTATTCCCGAAATTTTTTGAATAGAAAACTCTCCACCAATGTTGATCTTCAAGTTTGTGGCGAGCCTCCCCCATTTGAGAGGGATAAATTTCAAGAAAATGCATAACCCTCAAAATTGACAATGTGGCTCTGAGGTTTTGAATCGCCTTGCTGTTCCTTCATATTTACCTCAAGATGTGAAGAAAGAATTCTTAAACATTCCCAGCATGATTTTGTTGGGACGAAATTTTTTCCCTTACCAACTAACTCAATTTCTTAAAAAATTATGTTGGTTTAAAAATTCTTCCAAGTTGGAAAGAAATCGTTTCAGTAAAATTTGAAGCCCCATCTAAGGAAAAAGGTGACTGAAAGAGTATAAGCGTTTTGGCTAGATTTATCATATTTCTTTTATCTGAGAAACCTTTTTTTAAGGAGGGCGGAAGCCAAAGGAAAGAATAATGGTGGAAACATGTGGAACGTGATGGAATAGAGATTCAAAGGACCAAGGAAATCGACTCGTTGTAGATTCACTCAATGGGGAGTGGACAAAAGCAAGGACACAAATTCCTACTTTGAATCCTTTGACAAGCAAGGTGATGATAGGGCCAAGCTAGTGACCTTAAAAAAATGCACTTGGGAGGCATCCCAAGGACTTTTTATCATTTCTTAGGAGCTTGTAGGGGTTAAGAATCCCCCTCTCTATGGGTTAGTCCTCTTTTATTCTTACCTTTTATTTTTGTGATTAAATAGGACTAGGATTTGTGATTTGAATAATGGTAACGGTGGAAATGAGAATGGTTGTAAGTCTTCTGTTGATAAAATTATGATGACATTGGGAGCATAACATTCATTTGATGATTGGTGTTTGACATTGATAAAATTGTTTGTATTGGGCATGTTTCTCCAACCTCATTTTTACTTGGGCTTGAGGATTTCGCCCAAGTTTGTGGGGGAGGAAGGAAGGATTGTCGTTTCTTTACGCTTGAAGATGATGCTTTTCGTGATTTATTGAATCGTTCATGACCATGGTTTATGTCATTCCACCATAATGTCTGTTATGTCTTGTTAATTTGATTGAGTAATAATGTTTGGTTGAGTTTGTGTTGATGTTGGCTCTTTTTGTGGTTGATGAGAAAGATTGGAAGTGTCCCACATGTTTTAAAGAAAAAATTGAATTCTCTAAGAAGTTGAGCAGTAAAATCTAGAGGGTTCTTTGTCTAATTCTACACAAAATAAGGTTGATGCGTTTTCTAAGTAGGGAGAAAATTTGGCATAATAAATAGGATTATACGTGTAAAGTAAAATAACTTACCCTGATGTTGTGTTGCTTGTGGACGTCACTTTGATTCCAAAACACACACTACACGACTAAGGGCGTTGAGCTAAACATAGAATAAATTGGGTATAGGTGAAAAAATGAAGGAGATGTAGAGTGGATTAGGTCGCCGAGCAAAGTCATTGTATTTCACTGATTGTAATAAATTCTAGAAATATTGGTACTTTCTAATAAGTAAGATGAGCATATAAAAAATTATGTTGTATGAAACATAGAAAAAGAAGCTCAAAATTAAGAATCGAGTATTGTAATTATTGAAAATATTTTGTAACTCTAAAAAGTGTATTGTAGTCGGAGAAGAACAAAAACTAGAATAACAATTTTATCTTTTTGGACTAAGCCCATGTCTTGATTGATGAGGGCTCTATCAAAGAAGCTTAACTCACCCATCATACTCATTTCAAACTTACTTTGCATTAGTTAGGAAAACTTCTTGCATAGTTCTTTGTCAGTTGACCAAGAACTATAGTCATCAACATAAATTTGGACTAAAATGTACTCTTTCCATCTTGAATCCTACATAAGGTTTTGTCTACCACACCTTTCTGGAATCCACTTTGGACTAGATATTGATAGAGAGTATCATACCAAGCTCGAGGTACTTTATTGAGGCCATACATTGCCTTCTTCAGCTTATAGACTCTATCACCAGTTGACTCATCAAACCATGGTGGTTACTCAACATAGACTTCTTCAACTAGAAGTCCATTCAGGAATTCACTCTTCACGTGCATCTTGTATACAGTGAAGTTACTGTGTGCAGCAACAACCAAAAATATTCTGATTACTTCAACTCTAGCTACAAGGGGCAAAAGTTTCATCAAAATCAATGCCTTCCTCCTGACAGTAGCCTTTAGCAACTAACCTTGCTTTGTTCTTGGTAACAAGCCCTGACTCATCTAGCTTGTTTTTGAACACCCATTTTTTGGTCTCAATTACACTTTGATAAGTATATTTGGGTACCAAATTCCAAATTTCGTTTCTCTCAAACCCATTGAGTTCTTCGTGCATGGCTTATACCCAATTAGGATCATTTAGAGCTTCCTCATGGTACCAAGTTTTGTTTGAGATACAAAGCAAGAAAACATGACTTTGTAAGGTACATATTTTCTTGTCCTTACTCCATCATTTACTCTTCCTATGACCAAGGTTGATGGATGATCTCTAAGCCATCTCTTATCTGGTTCTAAGCCTTGATTCACAAACACTTGGTGATCTGCTGATGTGTTGTAGGATTCGGTTCTGTAACCTCTATTTTAGGATTCGCAGGTCCTTCAACTGCTACAATATCCTCTATAATAGGCTATTCTTAAGCTAGAGTTGGTTGATGGATCTCTATTTAAGGAACTTGTTCCTTATTCTTTTCCAACCTGATCTCTTCTACCCTTGCTTTAATCCCTTTGATTCCTTCTGGGTTAAAGTAGGGTTGATCAAAGACCACATGTGGTGAAAATTCCACCATAAAAGTGTTATTTTTTTTAACACTCTAAATGATTTTCTTTCAGAGCAGTATCCCAAATACACTCCTTCATCTGATTTAGCATCAAAAGTATTTAGATGTTCCTTCCCATTGTTCAGCATAAAAACCAACAACCAGAGATATGGAAGTATGATATATTAGGCGTTCTTCCATTCCATAACTCGTATGGTGTCTTATCCAGATATTTGTTGATAAGACATCTGTTCTGCGTATAGCATGCTGTGTCGGTTGCCTTTGCCCAGAATCTTTTAGGTAGTTGTGCTTCAACATTCATGGTCCTAGCAGCTTCTTTCAATGTTCTTTTTCTTGTCTCGGCTACACAAGTTTGCTGCAGAGTTTTGTAGCTGAATAGTCATGATGAATTTCATTACTACTTCAGAAACTCTTGATAAACCTTTTAGTGAATTAAGTATCCTCGTTATGATCTGATCTTGAAAATATTGAGGCTTTTATCATTCTAAGGTTCTTCTGACTGTCAGATTTCTTACCTAAGAACACAGTCAGAGTGTATCCGGAGAAGTCATCCACCACTGCTAGTGAATATGTCATCCCACTAAGACTTAGTCCAAAGAGGTCCATGTGCAGTAGGTTTAGGAGCTTGCATGTGAGATGATCTTATATGCTTGTCTTTGAGACATGCATTTCTCACACACGCACACTCTCCTTTTTGTATACTACATCTGATAAACCCTTGGCATGTGAGTTTGTCGATAGTCTTAAAATTCAGATGACTTATTCTCTTGTGCCATAGTTAGCTGAGTTCTGGAGTGCTTTTAGTTATGAAGCATGAGGGTGTTCCTCCAGTAGATTCCCAGTCAACTAGATATATGTTACCCTTTCTAGTGCTTGTGAGCTTTATTTGGTTGGACTTTACATCTCTTATCAATGAGTGAAATATGCATGATGTTCCTTCTCACAGAACTGAATCATACTCAGTAGATTATATTGTAAGCCTTCGACGAAGTAGACAATCTGCAATGCTGACTTTGCCTTTAGAGAAAGTCCAATGCCTTTGGTGATGCCTTTGGTATTGTCTCCCAACACCACCCGAGTCCTTTCGCAATCTTTGAAATTCTTTGAAGACCTTTTGTTGCCTGTCATGTGTCTAGCACACCTGCTGGCGATGTACCAGATATCACTATGTCGAGTAGGCAACTTAACCTACAAAGTAATCAAGTAGACATAGGTGCCAATTTCTGAATGGGTCCTCGAAATTAGTCTTTCTTGAAAGCCACTCCTTATTAAAACACTTAGTAGCAACCTAATTTTCTAGGTCAACATGCTTGGTGTACACCTTGGAAGATTTCCCTTTTTTTGTTGTACCTAGAGCAGGTTGCTTCTTGGTATGGAGTGACCTGAGGTAGTTCCTCCTTGCCTTGTGTAGAAGCATCTGAGCGTCGAGCTTAGTCTTCTGCTGGTTACTGTTAGGATGCTGTGGGAAGTTACTCTATCCAGTAGCCAAGGCCTGCTGCAGAGAAATTTTCCCTTTTGGTCCCACAGGATACGCACCTGTTTCAAAATGGTCCCAACCTTGGTACTTTTGACCCCATTGGTTACAAACGATGCACATTTGGTCCCAATAGATTTTTTTCTTGCAAAATCCGTCCCAAAAATTTGCAGAAAGTATCCCACACTGTGTAAGGCAAACATTTTAGGTCATGTGCAACTCACATGCCCTTTAGTGACGTAATAAAATACCGAGAATGCTTATTGATGAAGTATTAAGTCATTTTTTTTCTAAAAAAAGACATGTTATTAAATGTTTTTTAACAGCTAACTTAATTAAACAAGGTTTAAAATTAAGCCCCAATTCGTAACCCTAGAATTGGAGCTCAAACTGAAAATGCCTTGAATCAAAACCATTCTCTACCTGGATTGTGTCAACAACTACACGAAAAGTTTTCTAAATTGGAGTCAGATCAAATGGTGGTGCGACGCAAATGGATGGCGCACTACCCTGCGCCAGATTATGAAAAACGTAAGTACTCTTTGTGCTTGATCTTGTGTATTTTTGCTCCATTGCTTGACCTGATGATTCTTACTGGTTGTTTATGGGCTATTTATACTTTTAATCCCTCATAATGTCTATGGCTGTGTCTTTTTAGTTGTATAATGTGTAGGGTAATTATGGGGTTGGATCATGTGTAGTAATTTAGTGGCAGTTTGTTTTTGCTGATGTGTGGACCAAGCCCATGTGTTGTTTTCTTCCTTTATGTACAGCCTGTCCCCCCATATTTTGTATTTTAGGGCATTGTTTGTGTCCCTTTTTTAATTTATTTGTTTTTGTACCTATTTTTTAATCTGAGTGGGTTTGAAAAGTGCTTATTTAATGTTTGGTAGGTGGGAAAGAGTACTGGTACACATTGAAGTTAAAGCATGGCGGGCTGGTGGTAAAGGATGTAGGTGGTCTAACATGGATTGAAGGAACCTTGTCAGAATTTGATTATGTTGATTCAAGGAACCTTGACATAAGGTATATTGAAGGCTTGGCTGAGCAATTGGGCTACATGGAGAACAAGAAGTTTTATGGTGTCATAGAAGGTCTTGGCTTGAAGAAGGTAGAGAGTGAGTATGATTTGTGGATGGTCATACAGAGCTCTAAAGGAAAGAAGTTCATCCTATTTCTAGAAGGGAACAAAACTCTAGTTCCTAATGAGAACGAAGAACATGTGGGGGAGATCGAGTGGGTTGAACCAGAAGATACAGTTGAGGCCTTGGTGGAAAACATACAGGTTAGCTAGTCCACTAAGGCTACTGCAAAGTCAAAACAGGGGCATAAGCCTAAAAAAATAGTCACAAGACAACAAAGTGTTGAAGATGAGGGCCAGTGTAAGAAGATTGTTATGGTTGAAGTTGAGGATAGTGATGATAGCACTGATGAGGAGTTTGTTGGGAAAGAGGACACTTGTGATGAGTTGCTAGATAACATAATATTTGATGAATATGTTGACTTGGATGCAGAGTAGGCTAGTCCAAAGACTGCCAAACGGATCCATGATTAAGAAAGCACAGAGAGTGATAGAGAAGGTGATGATGAGCATAATAATGAGAGTGACTTTGACTCAGTTGGGACAAATGAAGAAGCTGAAGAGAGGAGAGATGTTATTATTTTTAGAGCATCAACAGCACTGAATCCAGAGTTCAGACTGTAACAATTTTTTTGTAACAAGACATTGTTCTAACAAGCGGTGAATAACTACTCTGTTAAAGCTGGTCATCCCACAAGTTTTACAAAGAATGATGCAAGGAGAATATATGCTAGGTGTGAAACTGAAGGTTTTGATTGGCATATAAATGCGTTCAAGGTAAAAAATGAAGAATCTTTTCAAATAAGGGAGATGGATTTAACACATACTTGTCCAAGACAGCATGTTGTGGACAATGCAAATTCTAGATGGTTGACAGAAAGGTATGAGAAAGCATTCAGGGCTGACCCTAAAAGAAGTGTGAAGGGGTGGAGAAGAGAGGCAACATAACAACTTGGCGTTTATATTTCACCCTTTCAAGCATATTGGGCAAAACAGAAAGCCCATAAACTGATTGAAGGTGATAGCACTGACCAATATGCAAAGTTATGGGATTATGTGGATGCATTGTTGTTGAAGAATCCAGGTTCCACAGTGATACTAGAAGTGGATAATACACCTCAGGGAAACAAGTTTAGGAGAATATATATCTGTGTATATGCATTAAAAGTTGGTTTTAAATCTGGATGTAGACCATGGATAGGGGTGGATGGGTGTCACTTGAGGGGACCAACCCTAGGAGTGTTGTTGATAACTATGTGTATGGAACCTAATAATGATCTATACCCGCTAGCTTATGCAGTGATTGGGGTTGAGAATGGGGTAAATTAGGAGTGGTTTTTAAATCTGATGATGGAGGATTTACTGGGGGACAGGGAAGATGTGTATGCTATATTGTCAGAAAAGAAAAAAGGGTTGATCTCTGCTTTTGATAAGGTAACGCGAGGGGTTGAAAACCGCTTTTGTGTAAGACACTTGCATGGGAATATGAAAAAGTAGGTTACAGGGAAAATGAATTCAAAAGGTTATTGTGGAAAGCAGCAAAAGCTACTACTGTGCAGGCTTTTAATAGGGCGAAGGAACAACTAGGAGAGCTTGATGAGATATGTGTGGCTTGGTTGAAAGATAAGCACCCCTCCCAGTGGTCTAGATCTCGTTTTAATTCTTTTGGTAAATGTGATACACTGGTGAATAATATGTATGAGTAGTGGAATGCTGATTTGCTTGATGCAAGAGAAAAAATAATACTTACTATGCTTGAGTGGATTAGAGAGTATTGCATCGGAAGATTACAAAAAAACAGAGACAGGGCTGAAAGAAGATGGGACGGGCATTTGATTTGTCCTAGGATCAGGAGAATCCTAAATAAGATGATGGAGGATTTTGCAAATTGTATACCTATGAAGTCCAACGAATTCAATTTTGAACATGGATGCAAAAGGCGGCCTAGGCGGTGCTTAGGTGCTAGGCGGCCCTAGCCGCCCCGATTAAGGCCTGAGCGGTTGCTCTAGGAGTTTTTTGGCCTGGGCATTTTTTTATTTTTTTTATTTAAAAAAAAGGCTCAGAACGACGTCCTTTCCATTTAGTTTACTATGTTAATAAATTATTTTTATGTCTTACTGACATTATTGTCTTATTTAATTGTTTTAGACTTAGTAATTGACTTATATTGACCTCTTTTTATTTTGATTTTAAGTTGGCTTCTTATAATAAAGTTTATGTATTTGAATTTGAATTTTTAATACAAATCCTTCATAGCAAAAAATTAGAAACTTTTTTAAAATATTAAACAAATTGATTGTAGTGCTATATCATGATTATCTTCTATATATATATATACATATTTTTATATAAATTTTGAATTAAATAATTATTAAAAAATGCAAAAAATGATAATAATTAAGCTAAACTAAACTAAACTAAACTGAACCTAAACTGAACCTAAACTAAACTAAACTAAACTAAACCCTTAACTAAACTAAACTAAACTAAACTAAACTAAACTAAACTAACTAAACTAGGCGCTAGGCAGCCAGAAATCACTCTGCCTCTGCTTTCTGCCTTCGGCAACCATGATTTTGAAGTGTCAAGTTCTGATGGGCGTAGGTATGCAGTGGATTTGTTTGGTAAGACATGTGATTGAAATGGAATGTCCATGGAATCCCATGTAAGCATGTTGTTAGTTCTATAAATGCAGCTGCAAGAAACCCTGAAGAGTTTGTGCATAGCTGTTACTCTGTGGAAACATACTCCACAGTTTATGCTCATGCTATAGCACCAATGAATGAGGAGGAGCTGTGGAATAAAACTGGATACATTCCACCACTACCTCCAGACTTTGGAAAGAAAAATAAAGGAAGACCAAAAAAGGCAAGGAATTCAATGCTAGTGTTGAGGAGAGCAAGGGGAAGCAAGACATAAAAGAAAGTCTAAAGAAAATGTCAAAACAGAATTTCAGAGTTACGCGTAAGTATTGTGGAGAGGAAGGACATAACAAACTTGGGTGTATGTTGAGAAAGGTGCAAAGGGAAACTGTTGGTAATGCATTCCCTAGTTCAACAAGTAGTTCTGATCCAAATATTGAAGTTCCTCAAAATTCAGTAAGTCCCTGCCACTTTAGATTGGTAAATGTTTTTTCTTTTGAAGAGGATAAGTCTTGATCTTTTTTTTTTTTTAATTTAATTTAATTTTATATTAGCCACACAATGCGGAGCCAAACTATGATGAACCTGTTCAAGAAGAAATGGAGGTGGAAGAAGATATTCCACTTCTCACATAAGAAGAGAAAGCTTTAGTGCAGGAGATTGAAAGGGTGTGGATGGCTTTAAATCCTACAATACTCTG
Source organism: Ajuga chamaepitys (assembly GCA_958295605.1). NCBI lineage: Eukaryota > Viridiplantae > Streptophyta > Magnoliopsida > Lamiales > Lamiaceae > Ajuga > Ajuga chamaepitys. The sequence continues at coordinate 19,351,786 of OY282497.1, read as the reverse complement.
TAATTGTGTATAGAAATTAAATATTCTTTCTTTTTTCCTGACTACAGGCAATAGGACAAGAGGCAATTATGCCAAAGCCAACTACAAGAGCTGGTAGAAAAAAACTTGTAAGCAACTGCTTTGACTTCTTCTAACTTCAATACAAACCACAAAATTCTTATCTTAAGAATTTTTTTCAATAAGCTCCCATGCAGGCCAGGAAAAGAGCATAAATGATTAAAGTTGGGGAGCTCAAGGCCTTGAAGCCGGTGTTTCTAAACAAGCCCCATATTCAGTAGCACCTTCGTTGGAGTGCCCTCCACCACAGAAAAAGGGGTGTGAATATCATAATTCCACCTCCGATGTCATTCCAACCAAACTCATTCTAGGAAACCCAAACACACCAGTGGTGAATGAAAAGGGAAAGGATAAGCTGAAAGTCATGTACAGGGGAGGTAAGAAGTTTGTGACACTTTCCAGTCTTAAATCTGTTGCTGAGCAAGGTTCAAAGGGTAAGGAGAAGGCTTAGTTTATGGAGTCTTGGTATATGTTAATGTGCTAAACCAAATGGATTCTATCATTTCATAGTCATAGATTACATAGGTCAAATTCTATCTTTTGTGAACCTATGTCAGTGGCTATCATGATATATGACCATTTGGTTTTGTTTTGAATTATATAGTTGTGTGCTTATTTATTTCTGGTCATTTTATTATTATCGTGCTTAAGTTGAGTTGGTAAGAGTATTGTTAGTAAGTCACATTAGAATTTAAGATAAAAGGAGTTTGCATTAGTTGTTGATTCATAGACTGAAACATTTTGCATTTGTTCATACAAGGAAAAGGAGCACGTAGGCACATAACATACATTTTTTGTTTAGCTTATTACATTATTATCCTAGCCACAAGTGCCAAAGCTACACCCGAAATGAAAAACAATGTCATCTTAACATCCTCTTTAGCTTAGCAACTTCTGATGCCATCCTCCTAATTTCCTCCCTAACATCACTTACAATACTTTTTGTACTTTGAACCACATTTGTTTCTTCCCTCTCCCGCTATGATAATATATTATGTTCAAACTCAACCAGAATGGGGTTCCTTTGCATAACCCTCTCAACAACATTGCCACCTCTAGCAACATGAGGTTCATTTTATGCCTCGTCTTGCCAAACAAAGAAACTACACCCCCCGACGTTCCAATCGGGACATCCGTAGAATAAACGTCCTACGTTGTGCGGTCTCGATGACACGTAAGTACGAGTGCCCCTTCCACAGTGGCAAAGGACACTAGGTTGTGGGTGGGGATACGACCTCTGCCAATTTGAAGATAATGAGGACATTGTTTTGGTGTTTTTGCTATCTTATCATATATTTAGTTTTCTTACATGTATTGTTGTTGTGTATTTATAGTGAGTGTATGGGGAATAAGAATATACTGTTAGTGGCAGATTTTTTGGCTCCAAAATGGAACTATTTTCCCTCCAAAACGCAGTTCTTCCCTCCATTTTTTATAGTGAATTGGGATGACATATGCCAAAAAAATTGGGACTAAAATTGCTAGTAAATTTAACGGTTTCAGTAACGGTGGGACCAAATGTGCAACATTTGTAACCAATGGGGTTAAAAGTGACAGGGCTGGGACCATTTTGAAACAGGGGCGTGTCCTGTGGGACCAAAAGTGCAAATTTCTCGCTTGCTGCATGTTGTTTCTTCCTAGTGCACAATTGCCTGGTGTGTTTTCAGGATTTGCCTTCCCTGTGTCAGGTGTACAACCTAATTCCTATCTAGGTTTCCTATTGTGAATATTCTCGTTCCTTCTAGGTTTACTTTTACACTGTTTGGATAGTCGTTGTGTCTCAAATGTAATTACTGCTGGAACATCAATAGAAGTACTTGCTACTTGACGGTTAGAAAATGTGACAGAGGATCATATCCCCGTCATGTCAGATAGGTTTCTCTTAACATCCAATATTTCATCCAGATTCCTAGATGACTTATTGAAAGCCAGGATGGTTGACATTAGTTTCTTTTCCTTCCCAGCCTGTAGGGCGAGTGACATCGTCAGCTTACTTTCTCTCCATGATAACAATAGTCAATTGCTTCAGTTGTAAGCTTTCCAACCTCAACTATATGCACTTCATTTTTGCGAAGAAATTTCATGTTCTCAGCCTTCAGCTCTTCATATGATTGATTGACCAGGTCAAAGTCAACCATAATCTGCTTGAATGAAATGAGTAAGCTTTCAGAGTCAACATTCTCGAATCTTGCAGAGGTACTTGGAGAATCTACTTCTGCATGATCGTCAAATCTCTTTTGCCATAGGGAAAACAAGTGCTTCGCTATCAAAATTTGATGAGGCGTTGTCAAAGTATGAATCTTCACATGTTGTAGTTTCCCTTAAAGATAGTTGAACAACTTTGATGGCTTATGCTTCACTCAAGTGAGCATTTAACTAAGCATTTCCTTGCATCCTTCTATCGCATCTTTTCTTGGGAATTTCCTCAGGATACTTGTGCACTTTGGGATATGGACATTCCCTTGCTAAGTGACATGTCTACCTACAGTTCAAACAAAGATTTCCAATTTCCTTGCTTATCCATGTAGTTTCTGTAGGCCTGATGTATTGGGACTTAGATGGGTTGCCTCTTGGATGCTTCTTTATGTAACGTTTCAAGCAAAGATAGTTTATGTAGGCCTGGTGTGAGACGTTTCAAGAGTAAAGCCATCTCTTCAGGTGCTTGTTCCTCCTCAGCAATAACTTGAAGTTGCTGCTTTGGCATGATGGTGGTTACTAGAACTATTTGGAGTTGTTGAGAGGGGCTGCTTTTTACTAGGGCTACTGTAATAGCAACACTATCTTCTTCTTCTTCTTCTCTCTTTTTTTATGAGAAACGTCATATTCAAAGGATTTGAGATGAGAGAAGAGTTCTTTAATGCTCTTCCTATTTAGCTCCTTTGAGCTTCTCATTTGAATTGTCTACATCCTAGTCCGATTTAAGAGCTTGTAACAGCTTGGTGTTCATCTCCTGCTGGGGGTAGTCTTTCCCAACTAACACCAACTCATTCAGGATTGTTGTATGATGAACGTGAAAATTCTCATTTTATTTTTGCATATTTCACGTCCATATATTTGTTTGAATTACAAGTGTTTAACATTCTTACATGAAATTTCGTGCTTTATTATATTCAGGGGTTGATTTTGCCTTTTGATATGATTTGATGCACTTTTGTGTGCTTTTTAGTTGTATTTTGAAGGTTAGGGAAATTTGGGAGTTCAAAAAGGTTGATTGCATCCATTTCCTTACCCCAACTTAAATTTCATCAAGTTACGAACAAAAGTCGTGAAGGAGGCGAGCTAAGAAAATCGGTGGAAAGGCCTCGAAAAGGTGAAGAACTAAAAAAGAGGTCAATCGCACATGTTTTGCCATTCTGGCCCACAGAATGAGGCCCAAACGGGCCTGAATCACATCCTAAAAAATCCTGACTAGAAGTTCATCGAGTCACGAACAAAAGTCATGAAGGAGTCAGGTTGAGAAGATGTTAGGAAGAGGCCTAAAATGGAGAAAAATAAGATGGGAAGGAAAACAGGCACTAAAATGGGTATTTTGGACCAATACCAAACCGGTGCCGGACTACTAGTTGACCGGATATGGTTGTTTTGTTTGTTTCAGCGCTCTCCTCGGTAGTTCTAGCGTAACATCCTCATACAGACTTGGATTCAAGCAATTCATAATGTTGCACGACCACGAGATGGAAATCTACAGCTTTCATGTTCGGGCTAAGAGCTGATTGCGCACCGATTCTTCCCAGATTTGACAAAAATGCCGAGTCATGCACATTCGGGGGTTCCGAGTCATGAACATAACTACTTTTCATTTGTAAAAATTCATCATTCTATTTACACTCTCTCTAGGATTTCTCTCACCCTTCTCTTGAGAATAGAACTAGGGTTCCTCATTTTATTCTTGAGAAACCCATTTAGGGTTCTTGAGTTCTTGAAAAACTTTTAGAGCTTTTGCGAAAATTAATTGGTAGAAGTGTACTACAATCAATACATTGAAGATTCCTTCAAAATTAATTACAAGCCTAAGTTTTCTCTTCTCTTTTACTTATTATTTCTCTTATATTTATTCTCTCTCTCTCTCTCTCTCTCTCTCTCTCTCTCTCTCTCTCACACACACACACACACACACATTGAATGCTTGGTTGTTGTATTTATTGTTGGTTGAGAATGACACTAATGGCTTATGAGTGGTTGTCTTGTGGTTTCTAGGGTTGGAGTAGCCCAACCTTAGGGTTTGATTTCCTGTTGATTATTCTGTTGATTTATGGGTGCTTTGTGATTGGAATTGATATTGTGGCATTGTATGCTTATATCTGAGAAGTAGCTCACCTAGGGTATATTGGTCTCCCTCGAGGGGCCATGGGGGATGACGGGAGAACTCGAATCACAATTATTGATCTAGATTGATGTCCTAGGGCTTCGCTCCTGAAGTAATATTCACTTAGGGTGGGGGTTTTAAGATTAATTAGATTATATTCTTGATTTCTTGCCTTTGACCTAGTAATTTCGTTATCGGTCTTTAGTAATTAGAATTAGGGTGGATTATGTTATAATCGGTTAATTTGGGGAATCCCTCTTGTTTGCCTACTTGAATTTCTAACTTGGAAACATGGGCTTCCATCATAACACTTATGTTAATCAGTAATCACTAGATTTAAATCCTAAGTTTAGGGTGAAACCATACCTTGGAAACCGATTTCTAGTTCTAGAGTTTCTTTTGCTATTTTGTTATTTAATTGATGTTTGCTTCGTAATTAATCAATCATTCAACTTCCAAATTGCCAAATTTAATATTGCGAGAGATCTTTAGTGTGCCCCATGGGATATCCTCCTTGTGGGGTCGACTTTTACTACCTCTGTCTTAACCTGTTCGCATTCGGTCTAAGAAAACCCTTCTCTAACTTAAATATTTTTAGGAGTTTTCGAGATAAGTTCATGGTCCCGTTGTCGGGGAGGATTTCTTCATTGTAGATCCATTGTAGGGTCAACCGTGCGTTAATATTAGGCTAATATATACATACATCTATATATATATATATTTTTCTTTATTTATCGTATTTTCTTGTTTAGCTGTCGCTGCTGTGAATATTTGTGTGTTGTTTTTACTTTTATCTAAATATTCAAAAGAATATTCACTACACCGGGATCACGGCTCCCTACTCCCGGCTCACCGAGCCCGCAAAAACTTGTGCGGGAGTAGAAGTCACCTCGGATATGGTGAATTTAGCCCGGGGAATGACATTTAGTGGGAATGAAGAGGAGAATTCCTATGAGCATCTAGAGGAATTTTTGCAAATTCGTGAATGTGTAAACATCTCCAACGATCTCATTAATGAATACTCGATAAAGCTTTTTCAATTCAAAGTTGAAGGAGCAATGAAACATTGGTTTCATGAAGTGTCATTCGGCCCTTCGTCTCTTTGGGAGGATGTTTCCACTTCTTTCCTAATAAACTCTTCCCTGCTGGGAAAAGTGCAAGGATAAGGCATGGTATTTCAAGTTTTATCCAACGATGTGATGAGCATTGGTTTGAAGGTTGGGAAAGACTCTTGAATCTCTGTATAGCATGCCCGCACCACGGCTTTGATGATGCCTTTATTATTAATGTCTTCTATGCCGGATTGACGCCTAATAAGCATATTTTTCTTGATATAGCTTCGGGAGGATCTTTCTTCAACAAAGAGGTGGATGAAGCTCTTATATGGCTAAAAGACACGGCAGCCAACCAAAACCAATGGGTTAAGGAACATAAGAAGAGGAAAAGGCTAATCCGAGAAGAGAATAAAAAGAAGGAAAAGCTTGAATCTAATGAACGAGATGACTCATTTTTATATAACCCCATGCATCAAGGATTCAAGGTGAGTACCATTTTACTATCTTGCACGGGATGTGAAATTGAGAACACCACAAGACAATCTTATGCTGTAGAATCATCCATGTTTTTAGAGTCCCACACCTCGGTAGTTCCTAGGAATTCGAGTGAGGATGATTTCGGTGAAGTTTTCACTAAAGAGAAAATTCTTCAATTAGTGGGGAACTTAGTTTAGAATAGTGGTGTTAAGGAGAGAGGGTATGCTTTGGCATTGGAGAACTTATGCAATGTGTTTGATAATCTAGAGCAATAGGGAATTCTAACTCAAGAGAACTCTAACACCACCTCCTTAGAAAGTGGCAATGCCATTGCACTAAGGAGCGGTAGATCTCTACGAGAGCTTGAACGTAGAATTCCCGAGCAAGTCTCCAATAATAGAGAAAACAAAAAAGCAATTGAGGTGCCAAAGGAGGAAAGACGTGACCTCCTACTACGGATAGTTAACCTTTCCCTATCGTTACCCAACCTCGATTGCCTTTACCAAAACATGAAAGGGCACATAGAGTTGATCGATAATTTTTAAAACTTTCTCGATGCCAAAAATCAATTAACTCTCACGTTGCCTTTCGCCGAAACATCTGCCACTGTCTCCCACTTTGGAATTTTTTTAAAAGATATCATTAATAATAAAAAGGAGTGGGGGAAAACAGAAAAGGTGTACTTAGCCGAAGAAATTAGTGGCATAATTCAAAGCAAAGCATATGCTAGCATAAAGATCCGGGTAGTTTTACTATGCGTGTTCTATTGACAATGTGCAAACATATAGAGCTTTGCTTGACTTAGGTGCTGTGTTAGCTTGCTGCCTTCTTCTATTATGCGGCAACTTAATGATTACGAGCTTAAAGTCACTTCCATTTTCCTTCAGTTGGCCGATAGGTCAATCAAGAAGCTATGGGTGTTTTTGAGGATGTTCCCATGCGAATTAACGGAATCGATATTCTTGTTGATTTTATTGTCCGTGACATGGACGAGGATCCCAAGACTCCCATAATTCATGCTTGAACTTTCATGGCTACCACCAATGCCATCATCAATGTCAAGGATGGAAGTGTGTCCCTTGAGCTCAGTAATCAAAGGGTCGAATTTCATATCAATGATTTAATAAATCATCCCTCCCTCAAAGAGCATGTTTCATGGTAAATGTGCTTGATGAAACGGTTGGGGAAATACTAATGGTAAATCCCAAAGAAGACTCGAACCTTCAAGAGGCAGAATTTGAATCTTTCACTTCACTCATGAGGTATGACTCTCTAAACTCCATTTCTTGGAATGATGAGAAATTTGACGTAATGTTTGAAGTGGTTGATAAAATTCACAGTGGAGTTAAGGAAACTGAAAATAGTGTTGATGAAGGATTCGATTAGTTAACAATGTGGAGCATGTTTCCTTTAATGACTTCTTGGTAAATGACTTTTCTTGTAATCATTTTACAAATGAAACTTTTTCCCTTGATGCATTAAGCGTTGATTTGGGTGAACCCTGCATTTGTGCTTTAGAAAATGGTGACTTCTTGTTTTGGGAAACATTTCAAATTAAGAGTATTCTTAATGAGTTGAACGTTGATTTAGGTGAACCTTTCACTTATACTTTAGAAAAGGATGATGCCTTGGTTTGGAAAAAAATTCAAAGTGACGGCACTCTTGATGCACATAACATTGATTTGGGTAAATCCTTTACTTGCATTTTGGAAAATGATGACTTCTTATTTTGGGAACAGTTTCAAGTTAAGAACACCCCCCAATTTTCAAACCGTTTTGAATGAAACACTCTCCATCCATGTTAATCTTCAAGTTTGCGGGGAACTAGCCCCGTTTGAGAAGGATAATTTTTTTTCAAGAAAAGGTGGAACCCCTAAACTAGTCAACTTGTCTTCTAGGCATTTGAATTAGATTACCATTTCTTCATATTTACCACAAGATGTCATGAAAGTTTTTTTGACATTTCCAAGCATAGTTTTGTTGGGATGAAAACTTTTTCCTCACCAACTAACTTGACTCTCTTAAAAGATGGCATTGTTTTAAAAATTCTTCCAAATCAGAAAGAAAATCTTCTGGCGAAATTTGAATAGGCAAAAAGGTATCAAGAAAGTTTAAGCATATTGGCGAGATTTATCATATTTCTATTATCTATTCTTAAACAGTTTGTTCTTATTGATAAACCTTTTTGTAAAGAGGGGCGGAAGACAAAGGAAAGACTGACGATGGAGAACATACGGGAAATGGTGAAATAGAAATACAAAGGATCAAGAAAAGCGACTTGTTGGAGATTCGCTCAAGGGAAGTCTATAAGGCACATATGATAACTTTTACTTCGATCCCCTTGACAATGAAGAGGATGATAGGATCAAGCTAGTGACCTTAAAGAAGTGCACTTGGGAGGCGTCCCAAGCAACATTGTTTTCTTAGGAGTTTGTATGGGTTGAGGATCCTCCCCCTATGGGTAAGTCCTCTTTTACGCTTACCTTTTATTGCTTTGACTAGTAGGACTAGGATTTGTGCTTTGAATAAATGGTGAGAATGGAAATAAGAGTAGTTATAAGCCCTTTGGTTAATTAATCATGATGAATTTGGGAGCATGGCATACATATGAGGATTTGTGCTTAATATTGATGTATTTTCTTGATTTGTGCATGTGTCTCCAACCTCCATTGTTACTTGGACTTGAGAATTTCACCCAAGTTTGTTGGGGGGAAGAAAGGATTGTCGTTTCTTTACGCTTGAAGATGATGCTCTTCATGATTGATTGAATCATTCATGACCATGATTTTTATGTCATTCTACCATAGTGTTTCATATGTCTTTAATTGCTTTGATGAGTAATAAAGCTTGGTGATTTTTCCTTTACTAGTAAAATCTCACGTGCGTTGCACGTGGCACGCGTGAATCTGTAAAAGAAAATATATAATAATCTAATTAAATCGAATTGACTAAAAAAACTAAGGTGTATCTTGAAAAAGAAAATAATTAGATAAAATAAACTTAGAATCGGAATGTTATTTTTTTTACCAAAAAAAAAAAGAAAAGAAAAAGAAAACAGTTTTGCTTGATTTATAATAGTGTAGCTTAAATGGTCTTATTATGATGTATGCATAAATTATTCTCTTTTTGTTCTTTTTGTTCTTAAAGTCCATTGTGTTGCATATCGTATGCATGGATTTTTGATTAAATAGGCTAGAAAGGTTCTTGGTGTTCTATGACTAAAGAATTAATTAGATGATTAAATATACTTAGAATATTTTTCAGTACTTTCTTTTGCCATCAATACAAAAGGCGTTTTGCTTGATCTATTATCACATTATATGTGTAAGCTCATACGCTATGTTTTGTTGGATATTTATTGTTTTTTAAAAGAACTAGTATTGTACCCGTGCGATGCACGATTTAAAGAGAATTGAAAATTTTGAGTAGATTTGAGTCATTATTAGATTATAATATTAGTAAGATAATAATTAATATATTGTAAAAATTAAGTGTAACAAATTTAACCTCTTCTGATCAATATAAAAAACAATATAACATAAATAATAATAAAAAAACATGTCATATAACACATCATCAAAGTTATCCTTAATGTATTGGACATCTAGATAATGTGGAAACACATAAAAGATTGAAAAAATTAAATTATTCTTTATGCCCTGTAGTCTTTGGACTACACATTTTTTGGCAAATGTGTAGAGAATCAACGACTTAAATATAAGAAAAATAATCAAGCAAATTTATTTTTCATTTTCTAGAAATAATTTTTAGATTTTTAATAATAGTAATAATTGTTGGTTGGAAAACTATCAAACAAAAAAATTAATTAACAACTCACAGTGGTTAATATACTTCTTATTTTTTACTGGCATTATTGCAAACCAAAGATGTAAATGTATCAACAAATATGCTGAATATATACTAATTGATTTACATCAACATCAATTAGTATACTTAAATTATGCCTAAATATATTGATTTCGGAAAAATTTTGGAAAGTTGCGTGAATGTATTTATAGACTCGGACAACTTATACTGAAAGTGGGAGAGTTAATATTGAATGGGATAATGGTGACTTATTATATTTTAGGTAAATATACGGCGAATTATCTCCAATTAGAACGTACTTCATTTTTGTCAAGATTTATCTACCAAAAATAATTTTTTCCATAAATGGATAGGGATTTGGGCGGGAAAATTTTAATATTTCTATTTTGGGACTTAATTGTTGTTATATATATATATATATATATATATATATATATATTCATCTTAGGTGGATGTTGTCAATGATTTAAACTAAAAATAATCAAATGCACATAACCGCAAAAGCTAGCATGCTTTATAGTTACAGGATTAAAGCTTGAAATTTCACCTAATCATTCTTTATGGCAAAGCTAATAAGCTACAAAGATACATAATTGTGTAATAACTCTTAAGTGATTAATTTTCGTTTACTTCAACTAAGGACCTTCTAAATTTTTTGAATGGTTCTTGGAGACTTGCTTCTATTGTGAATCTTTTCACTTTTATCTAGAGTATAATAGCAAAATTATTTTTATTATTTCTTCTTCCTCTTTTCAAATATGAAAATAATTTTTGAAGTAAATTTTTCATCCAAATGTATATGCTTAAACACCATAATTGTAAATCAAAGTATTTTTTTTCTATATTCCTTTATTTTGAAATTAGTTATATTTAATGTTACGTGAAGCTTCTTTAATTTATTTTATCTTTATTTTAAACATACATACATATATATGTACATATACTTATCTTTAGTTTATATGGATTTAAAATTAAGGCCACTTTCTTTTAAGAAATCATCAACACTAAAATTTTTTTACTTGATGTATGACCATGTTGCTTAAATGATCTTATTTTTGTATATGCATGGATTATTTTTTTTTTCTTCTCTTTTGATTTTTGGTTTTTTATTTAGACTTCTAGTTCTCTATGTTCATTACGTTGTACAATGTACTCATGAATTTCAAGATTAGATAATTAAATATATTTAAAATACTTTCAATACTGTTTTTTTTTTTTCATCAACACAAAAGAGTTTTTGTGTAACGTCTTACTTTATGTTTTTTTGGACATCCATTTTTTTTTTAAACTTTCATCTTAGGTGGATTGTTAATGATTTCTAGTAAAATTGACCAACTGCACATCACCACAAAGGTTAGTCAGCTTTATAATTAGAGGAATAAATTTTAATTTTACCCATTAATTTTAGATATCATAGCTAATAAGTCATAAAGATACATATTTATGTAAAATAATTAAGTGGTTAATTTTTCTATGAATGGTTCCTGGTGGTTCTCGGAGACCTACTTATAGACATACTTATTTCTATTGTCAATCTTTTCACTTTTTCTTTAAAGTAATAACAGAATTATTTTTGTTGCTTCTCCTCCTTTTCCTTTACAAATTTAAAATTCGTTTTCATTTTGAAGTTAATTATACTTAATGTTACATGAAGCTCCTTTAATTTATTTTATATTTTCGTAACTATCTTAAGTGTGTGTGTGTATATATATAGCGAGAGAGGGAGAGAGAGAGAGAGAGTTTTTCTAGTTTAGATTGAGTTAATATCAGGAATACTATTCCTTTTATTTTATTTTCCTTCACAAGAAACTCTTTTATAACCTTTTTATTATAAGATATCACATAACTAAGTAATCAACAAATCATCTAAATAATAAGAAAAATAAACATAATTTAACAAATCGAAATATTTTCCATGCTTATAATTTTTATTAAACACCAATGTTGAATTTAACTATAAAATTACAACTTGTTACTCTATAATATTTTTTCTTCTCCATATTTTAATATATTTACATTCATAGTTAATTAAACACCACATATACATGATATGTCGTTAATACTTAACTTACAAATGATGAAAATATTTTAAATTAAATTTTTACATAAGTGGTTATGAGAACCTTTTTAAATTTTCATCTAAAAGATATGACACATCTAAAACAATAAATTTCAACAAAAAATGCTTAAACTACATCTATTATATTAACTCACTCTATTAGTTTGAAGATTCATGAATAAACTTATTCTTTATTCTCTCTAAAATTATATAATTCTTACTTGCATCACTTCGTCAAAATTGAAAAGGTAAAAATGTTTACCTTTTCATAATTCTTGGCTTAAAATGATAAAATCACATCAAAGTATATATATCATTTCGGTATAACGCCATCATCCATCTCATTAAAAAAAATATTATTTTCTTTAGTAGTGAAATATTACATTCTCATCTATTTAATTAGTAGAAGGCTCCATGATTCAAACATAATTTGAAATACAAAAGTTATTGGTCATGAAAATTACAACACCTGATGTCGACGATTTGGAACATAAAGTCGTAGTGAAAGTAATACTCTATAAACTCAATCCAGAATACAACCAAATAAGCTTAAATAAAATAAAATTGCATTTGCTAAAAATTTCATTTATAAAAATTCAACTAAACAAGTAATAAAAACTTAAATACAAATAGGTTATTATTTTTTTTGGTTTATGACTTCTTTAATTTAGTGGGAGTTTATTATAATGATAGATATATGTTATTTTTCCACCATTATTGTTTTACAATTAATTAGTGCAACTTAATTATATGAAAATTTACATGTTTTATCCTAACTTATAGTTATAGATTAGGGGTATTGTGTCTGGTAGGTATGGCCTAGTATCCTAAAAATTACAACACAAATACCCGGCCCAAGTGGTCTAGGGCTGCAGGCCGGCCCAAGCTATCTAGAGCTGCAAGCCCACGATCCCAAATACAGATTTGGTAATTAAGTTACGATAGCAGCGCAAGGGGGATTGGAAGATTTCGCCCACGATCTCCTCTCAATCACAAAGGCAGGTTTTACGGCCTTAATTGTAGGATTGTAGTTAGGGTTGTGATTTCTGTATAATATAAATAGTAAAATTAGAGAGAGAAGGGGGGTTGGAACTTTGATCAAAGAAAAACCACTTGTAAACTGAACAAAGAAGAGGAGAAGAAAAAGATCCCGGTAGGGACATCATTTTCCCGTGGACGTAGATCTCCGGATCGAACTACGTATACCTTGTGTCTTATTATCTGGTTATCTTTTGATTTGTTGTTTTGCGTGGGTACTCTTTTGATAACGGATTGCGCTTTATCAATTGACGCCGTCTATGGGAAGCCGACGACTGGATTTTAATATTGATATTGTACTTGTTATACCATGGTAACCACTCGCTTGACTCAATCTCGCCAAGGTGATCAAATCAATCAAGATCCACCCGTGGATCAAACCTTGCCACCGAGGCAGTCGATAATGCGGGATACATCTCATCATCAGGGCAACCAAGGCCCGGCTGTGAATCCGGATGACCGATTCTTACTTCTACCTCCACAAGATATACAAAATCCTGGTCCTGCTGCTACACAACCACAGGTTAATATTCAGATGACTCCGGAACTACTCCAGGCCTTCCTACAAGAACATGCTCATGTTCTCCAAGACTGGGCAGCCAACCGCTTAAACCCTGATGGCCCTGCTGGACATACCACCAACCCCGTAGCGCAACCCCCTCGTCGGAACCCGCCCAACCAACAAGATCCAGTACACCATGGGCGACAGGACCGCCGACGAGAACGACCCGGTTCTCCCGAGGACCATGGGAGTTCTAACGGGTCAAGACAGCACAATGACGAACTTGCCGACGTTGATCGTCGCCGTCCACTTAACGTGACTAAGAAAGCTCGTCATGCCAATCCCCATACTCTAGATCTTCATGAGTATGAGCGAGTACAGCGCAATGCTAAACTAGATAGAATTCTAGGCCTTGACGCCAATGGAGACATTATCACCCCATTCTCCCAAGAAATTCTGGCTACGCCCCTTCCTGAAGGGTTCAAGAGACCCGCCATCCCACCTTATGATGGCACTGAAGATCCGGCCAATTTTCTTGGAGCTTTTAGGCATAACATGCTCAGTCGAGATCATACCGCATCTCTTCACTATTGCAAGATCTTCCCCGAGTATCTTCAGGATGAGGCACGAGTTTGGTTTGACTCTCTTCCCCGTAATAGCATATCCTCTTTTAGAGAACTTGCTGAACACTTTTGGGTACGCTTCGAAGCACGTGCAAAGCCTATGGCCACTTTGGCCGACCTGATGAATGTGGAACAAAAAGAAGGAGAAACCATCTCTCAGTTCCTGGAACGTTTTACGACTGAAAGTTTGAAGGTAGGCAATCAGCCAGATAGCATCATTGTCACAGCTTTCATGAACGGGTTACGAGCCGGACCACTGTACACCGAGCTAGTCCGTAATACTCCCGTTACTACCCGAGCTCTCTATCATGTGGTTGGGCGGTTCGCTAAGGCAGATGAGCAAACCCGGCGTAAGAGGGAAAAATCTATTGCTAAGAGACAATCAGATAGAGGACCATCTGGGTCTAATGCCCGTACCAGTGCCTTCAACCGATTGGGCAGAGGGCGACCCGACACTCGCTACGATCTACCTCAACTAACACCTTTGAATCGGTCCCGAACCGAAATACATGCCATCCACAAGGCTGATCTAAAATCTTGCCCTCGCATGACAGCCCCGGCTGACAAACGAAACCGCACCAAGTGGTGCGAATACCACTATGACCACGGGCACGATACTGAAGAATGCCGAGAACTCAGCAAAGAAATCGAAGAGTGCATAAAGCAGGGATATTTTCGCCAGTATATTGCTCAATCAGACAATAGACAACAGCACCGAAGTGGAAACCAGCACCAGAATCGAGCTGGCAATAATAATCGTAGCTTCCAACAAGGTCGGTCACAATGGCCGAATAATCGATCCGGGAATAGCCACTACCCAAAACAAGATCAGGGAAGCAGACACAGTACTCAACAGCAACAACCTCGCTTATTGCCAGCTCCCCCTCCTCAAGAAGAAGGGACCAACCCTTCAGCTCGTGTTGTTAATAGTGTTATTCATATGATCTATGGTACACAGCCAGCAGGAGTGTCCCGCAAAGCTCTTATTGCAGAAGCTCGCAGACCTCCTCCCGAGGAACCCCGTCACAAGCGTTTCCACAATACTGAAACAGTAAGTTTTACCGAGGACGACCCTGTACCCGAGCGCACACCCCACACTGATGCTATAATCATTGATATGACCGTGGCAAATATTATAATCAAACGAGTGTACGTTGATAATGGTGCGGCTGTGAGTGTTATCTTCTCAGATTGTTTCCAAAAAATGGGCATATCTCGGGATCTGCTTCGGCCTGCTCCAGGACCTCTACAGACATTTACACAGGGGGAAGTTCGCGCAGAAGGGATTATTAATCTACCAGCCTCGGTAGGTACTCATCCTGCAATCAAAACAGTTTTTGTTGACTTTTACGTGGTATCATCTACGTCTCCTTATAATATGATTCTTGGACGAGACTGGCTTACTCCTGCCCAAGCCATATGTTCCACGTTTCATCTAACGATGAAGTGCCCCTCACCTTATGGAACCATAGCCATCCGTGGCGATCAGAAGATGGCTAAGCAGTGTATGCTTGTTGCACTCAAACCGCGAACTACACAGACGGTTCAACCCCAGTTTCAAATAGATACCCCCGGACTTGCATCATTACCGATTCAACCTCTTGGCGATGAGGTAGTAGAAGTCCCTCTTGATCCAAACATACCCGAGCGAACTGTTAAGGTCGGTGCTATACATTTACCTCTACTTCACAGTGCCATTGTTCAGATACTGCGAGAATATTCTGAGGTCTTTGCCTGGTCACCTTTGGACATGCCCGGTGTCTCACCGGACTTGATTACTCACAAATTGAACATTGACCCAACAGTCAAACCGGTACAGCAGAAGCGCAGACAATTTGTTGCCGACAGAAAAGCTGCTATTCGCACAGAATTTGAAGCATTGGTGAAGGCAGATATCCTTTTCGAAGTCCATTATCCGACCTGGTTGGTGAATCCTGTTTTAGTCCTGAAGGTTGATAATACGTGGAGAATGTGTGTGGATTTTAGTGATTTGAATAAATATTGCCCGAAGGACTGCTATCCACTACCTTCTATCGACCAAAAGGCTGAAGCCATTACCGGACATCCCGCACTCTGTTTCTTGGACCTATATAAGGGATACCACCAAATTCACATGGATAAGAAGGATGCTATCAAGACAGCATTTATAACGGACTTCGGCATCTTTGCGTACAAAAAGATGCCCTTCGGGCTTAAGAATGCCGGAGCCACCTATCAACGGTTGATGGACCATGTCTTTCAGGACCAAGTTGGTCGAAATGTAGAGGTCTATGTCGATGACCTAGTCATCAAAAGTCTAACTTTCGATGCATGTGTTCGGGATATTGCTGAAACACTGGATGTACTTCGACGCCATAATCTCCGCTTAAATCCAGCAAAATGCACCTTCGGGTCGGTTCAAGCAAATTTTTAGGATACATGGTCTCCCCTCAGGGACTACAAGCTAACCCCTCCAAAATTCGGGATATCCTCGATCTCAAGACACCCTAGAAGGAAAAAGATGTTCAGCGCCTTACCGGACGATTGGCTGCATTAAACAGGTTCCTATCTAAAGCGGCTGAACGGCAACTTCCTTTATTTAAGATTTTAAGGCAGGCTAAGAAATTTCAGTGGACTCCCCAATGTGAAGAGGCTTTGACAGCCTTAAAACAGCACATCTGCCAACTTCCCATTATTTCCGCCCCGATTACTGGAGAACCCCTGTACATATATCTGTCCACCTCTGATGAAGCCATCAGTGCAGCTCTTGTCCGCGATGACCACGGGACTCAGAAGGTTGTGTATTTTGCTAGCCGGGCCTTGCAAGGAGCAGAAACCCGATACTCAGTCATCGAAAAGACCATATTGGCACTGGTTATGGCGGCCCGCCGCCTCCGTCCCTATTTTCAAGGACATGTTATAAACGTCCTCACAAACCAACCAATCCGTCAAATCCTGAGTAAGCCAGATCATTCAGGTCGACTCGTTAAATGGGCAATAGAGCTGGGAGAGCATGACATTCAATTTCTTCCCCGTCGCGCTATTAAAGGCCAAGCCCTGGCTGATTTTCTAGCCGAAGCTACCTTTGAGGGCCCGGACTCCAACTCGCATCCTGAAAACATTTCCCCTACTGACCTCAGTGTCGAAACCGATCGATGGCATGTCCATGTGGATGGTGCATCCGCTACACGGGGAAGTGGTGTCGGGGTCATCATCAATGGGCCCGACAATGTCGAAGTCAAGTATGTTTTACGCTCCAACTTCAAAGTCACAAATAATGAAGCTGAATATGAGGCGATTCTTGCGGGTCTTCGCCTTGCAAAGACTTTAGGAGCTTCACACATTCGAGTATACACCGACTCCGAGGTGGTTTCTAGTCAAATCAATGGCTCATATACAACAAAGGAGGAAACCATGAAACGGTATTTGGCTTTAGCTAAAAGTCTCCTGCACACATTTGCCTCTGCCGACATTCACAAGATTCCACGAGAAGAGAACACAAAAGCTGACACTCTCAGCAAACTGGCCTCCGCGGTCCCCTCAAGCATACCTTCTGATGTACTTGTAGAAGAGATGTCTCATCAGTCAATCTATGAACAGCCTGTCTTGGTAATCACTGACTCCAAAACTACTTGGATGACACCCATTGTCCAATACCTACAGGACGGAACCCTACCCGATGACAAGTTACAAGCTCGCCAGGTAATCTTGAAAGCACCAAAATACACTTTACATGACGGGGTCTTGTACAGACAATCTTACCTCCAGCCCAGTCTTCGGTGTCTCGGCCCGGTTCAGGCTCATTACATCCTCAAGGAATTACACGAAGGCTCATGCGCAAGCCATATTGGTTCCCGGACTCTTGCTAAAAAGGCACTCCGGTGGGGGTATTATTGGCCTACTCTTTTTAATGATGCACATGACCTAGTGGCAAAATGCGAGAATTGTCAGCGGCACTCACGGATTAAACACTTACCTCAAACTGAGCTGACAGGTATACAGAGTGCATGGCCTTTTATTCAATGGGGCACAGACATCGTGGGCCCTTTCCCTTTAGCTCCAGGTGGTTTTAGATTCTTAGTGGTCGCTGTGGATTACTTTAACAAGTGGGTCGAGGCCGAACCACTTACTACCATCACTGGAAGGAAAATTCTTAATTTTGTTTGGAAGAACATTGTTTGCCGATTCGGTATCCCTAGCACCATTGTTTCTGACAATGGGAAACAGTTCGCGAATGACCCTTTCCGCTCTTGGTGCGAGGAGTTACACATTAAATAGGCATTCACTTCGGTGGCTCATCCCCAGGCTTATGGCCAAGTCGAGGTGACAAACCGAACACTTGTTGAAGGCATCAAAAAACACCTAGGCGAATCTAAAGGACTTTGGGCTGATGTCCTCCCTCAGGTATTATGGGCTTATCGCACTACGCCACATTCTTCTACAGGCGAAACTCCTTTTAGCCTAACCTACGGCTCCGAAGCCGTCATCCCGGCGGAAATCGGAGTAGCCAGTCCTAGGGTGTTGAATTTCAACCCAGAACAGAACGAGGATGCTCTCCGTACCAACCTTGACGAAGTAGAATATCGCCGAGAACAAGCTCTTATCCGACAAGCCAAATATAAACAGCAAACAGCGAAGTATTACAATGCTCGAGTTCGGTGCACACAGTTTAAGGTCGGTGATCTTGTGCTCCGGCGCAACTCTGCCAGTAAGGCCAATCCTGAGGGCAAGCTCCATGCAGCATGGGAAGGACCCTATCGTGTGGTTACTGTCTATCCCCTCGGGAGTTATCAGCTTGCACGCGTCGATGGCACCCCAGTGCCTCGGACTTGGCATGTGACTAACCTTCGAAAGTTTTTTCTCTAAACACTGTTAGTTTTACTTCAGTCTTCTATCTCTTGCATAATTTATTTTTATTCTGACATGATTCTGACAAGTTTTGCTCAGTAAACAATACTATTCTCGTCTATCTATTATTTGTTTATGATACCGCGGGGACGCCCCGATATCCTTATATTACATGTTTCCGAACATTTGTTTTCGATCCGTCGTATATAAAACATGTCTCCGGACTCCATTACTCACTTCCTTGACTCAGTCAAGTTACATGATCAAACCTCAGGGTTTTGTTCAAATTCCATCCCACTCGATCAAAGAGTACAAGGTGTTATTAATCTGTCTCCGGACTTCAGCTCATTTCCTTTACACGTCCTTGGTAATCTATTTAAGTGTTTTTATTTTTCAAACATAATAAGATAAAAAATAAAAAATAAAAAAAAATAAAAAAAACAAACAAACAAACAAACAACGTTTTTTTTTCAACCCTGTAATATGTATATATTACAACAGACTAATTATTTTGTCACTACATTATTTTGATTGGTTACTAGCTACTCTATTCCCTACTGACGTTGTTCGGAGTCCTCTCCGAACCAAAACGCGAAACCTCATCGCCTTGTCTCTGATCGATTACTCCTAGTCCTCCGGGAAGTCTCTTGCGCGTTCCGACGACGCTCTACTTCGCCTCGGTCAAGGACCCCGGTCCCATGCCTATAACCTGTCCCTTGAGGACCCCGGTCTGTTGCAGGATGTCCGGATCTTCTACTTGGGCCCGACATATTGATCCATTCCGCATGACCCCATTCTAGTGGTGCCAAGGGATCCATCTCCTCGGGGGTTTAAGTTATGTATTCCTCGGTCTTATGATGAGGAGGCTCTGGTGTTTTCCGAAACACTGGGTTTGCTCTCCGTCTCCTCCCCGGAGTGTTTGCCCATTCTACAGCATCCCACTCTTCAACAGGCATCTCATCAATTTCCTTGGCCAAAGCTATAACTGTTGATCCACTGGCCTCCGGCTCAACCACACGTGTTTCTCTCGGTTCTTGGGGCACACCCGACATCACCTCGGGCATGTTATTGGTTTTCCCTGCACCCACAGTTTGGTCCTCAGACAACATCTTCTCTCGAGTACCAGTCTTTGTTTTCTTGCCCCGATGCTTCTTCCCGCGGCTGTGTTCCTGTTCCTCTTGCTCTGCAATGTTTAAAGCTTCGTTCCTGGCCTCAACTTTCTTTTGCAGCTCTACCAGAAATCCTAACACCAATCGGTTCCTTATGACTTCAGGATTATTGGCATCATCTTGCTCGCTCCGCTGCTGGACGTCTCCCCGGATTTCTGCTCTCCGGGCACGAATCTCTTGAATTGATAGTCGCCCGCCATCAATAAGCAAGTGCTCACACTCTTGTTGGTTTATGCGGAGCTGCTCCAACTCCATATCTTTCAGCACGCACTCTGCTTTATACTGCCGCATCTGTTGTGCAGATTCTTTCCACGAGCTCTCTGCTTCTACGCACCTCTTTTCTACTGATACTAATTTCTTCGATAACCGCGGGACTTCTTGCAACATCCAAATATCCCTGTCTTTCTGTAACCAGACTATTGATGATTGAAGCTGCTTTATTACCTCATACGGGTTTTCAATGTTTTCCTGGCAAAGGAGACACCTCGGTATTTAGACCGTACAGATACATGTACATTGTTACGAATAAGAATATGGCAACATTTGATATCCATAAAAATGATTCAACATCGTTTATTTCTCTGGAAATACAAAGTTGTTCATTACAAAGCAAGAAAATACAACGTAATTCTTTTTTTACAGATCATCTACTCTACATTCTGCTCATGAGTCGGAAGGTCACTGACCTCTCCGGGGGTAGGGGTGGTCCTTCTTACACCCGAGACCTCTGCAACGTCACTGGCTACCTCTATCGCCTTGCTAGAGCCTTCAACTACGTCGGTAGGCATTACAGCTCCTTTACGGGGAATGGGAGCTCGGTTCCTTAACTCCCGCACATAAAAACCGTTGCGAAAACCCAAGAAGTCCTTATCTTGGTCTTCATTACACCGTTTGATAACTTCGGGAGTTAAGAGTGTGTTCTTCTTAGCTAAGGCCTCGATCAGTGGCCACCTCGGAGCTTTCATCAACACCTCGAAATATGCCCCATCTTCATTCCCCACTGCATCATAGTTATACCCGAAGTCTTCATCATAAACATTGACCTCCGGGCATTTATCATATATGGCTTCCAACAGCTCGATTTTTGTAGCTGTGTCACCTGCAGCCACGAATGTGCTCAGAAACTTCAAGAACGTCTCTGTTTGCATCAATTTTTCGGTAAAGGCTTCTAGCACAGCTCCCTGGCCCATGATCGCCTTGTTCAGCTCTTCCGGCGCCGCAGTTAAGTCACCCCGAATCACGACAACCTCGACAGCCTGTTCGCGTAGCCTCGCTGTTTCTCTCTCAGCAAGTACTGCCCTGTCTCGGGCTACTCTGGCACTCTTCTGGGCCTCCGCGAATCCGGCCCGTAATTTGGTGAACTCGGCCTCCAGCTCGGCTATTCTGTCTCAGGAAGATTCTTTCTCCAACCTTCCCACCAGCCCGCGGATTGGCTCCAGCAGTTGTTCCAGCTCGGCCCCAGCCGCAGTTATTTCCGCTCTTTGTCCCTGCATTGTCTCACTATTATGATGGGCTTTTGCGATACGTAATAACACACTATTCACGAAGATACCTCGTGAGCCGGGGTCATGTGCGCCTTCTTAGGAGGCGGTGGTGTTGTTGGAGATGTGATCCTCCTCTTGGCGCTCGGAGTCAACCCCGAGAGTGGAATGTTGTCCTCGTGCTCATCCCCGTGACCACCTCCCGCTGCCCTTTTTTGTAGCTCCGGGGTTTTAGATCTATCATCTCGTCCACCGGAGCTGACCTCTGTACTCTTCTTTGCGGCACTCTTGAACTTACCCACTGCACACGACATGTCATATGTTCAGAGAATTTACAACTTTATATTACACAATTTATATAGAAATAAACGTCCTACCCCTCTAATTCTGCCCCGGCTCTCGACCTCTCTCTCTCAGATACGCTTGGCGTCTTGTCAGAATCAGTCTTGGTTGGGGTATCTTTCTCTTGGGAACCCGAAGTCCCAGCAGCCCATCTGGAATAATACGGGCTCAACCCAGCTCCGTCCAGGACTTCTTCTGAAAATTTGGACCCCAGAACACCGGCTCTTTTCAATACGTCAACACCTCTAGGTTCCCCCCGCAGGGGCGCTATCTACTACCTCTAACATTTGCCACTTCGGCAGAACTGTCGCTTGCCTAACATAAATAAATTTGCTCCTCCATCCTTCAATCTTACTCGGATTCTTTACTTTGAATCTCTTACCTGGTCTAGGGTTTAGGTAATACCAACCTTTATTTCTCCCCATTGTTTTCAGCTGAAAGAAATGCCTAAACAAACTAACACTAGGCACTACTTCCCCCTTACTACACTCCACTAAAAATCCTACCACCTGCCTTATAGCATTGGGCCCTAACTGCCCCAAAGCTAGTCCATAGTACTCCAACAATTTTACTAAAAAGTCCCACAGAGGAAACCTCAATCCTACGGCCAGCTGATCTATGTATACGGAAATGAATCCTTTGGGAGGGCAACAGGCTTTGTCCTTATCTTCGGGAATAATAAATTCCAGGTCAAAGGGTAAGAAAAAATTTGGGATCCATCGCCTAATCTGAGTCTCGGTTACAGTGGGTCTTACCCCAGCCACTTCGAACCCTTCTACTTCCTCCTCACAGTGGGGAAAACTTACTGCCTCCACTCTGATTTCACTAAGATCACCCCGATGAATTTGCCTACTTTCGCTATTCAAGGGGAAGATGACCCGTATAGGAGGTGCTCTAAAAGGTTCCCCCTCTTTGCCTACCTCCTCCACCCTAGATGAAGACGAAGATGAGATAGACATACTTACTTGTTTTCTTTGGTTGGTTGATGTGGTGTTTTATCTTCACAAGTTGGCACAATGGTGGATTTCTCTAATGCGTGATTTAGTTAACTACAAGAGAAGAAGGTGAAGGGTTTTGATTTCCCTCCTTTTCTTATACATTCAGCAACGGTGCAGATTCGATGGTTTAAAATCAACGGTCCTGATCTTCACGTGCCATACACGCGCCTCGAAACCCACAATATGCGCCGTTTCACACGCGCTTACTCGAATACTGTGTAAATCTGTCAGTCACGCACCTCAGTTTTGTTCACCAATCGTGTTGAAGAAGCTTCTTAACGCCGGTTGAGGGACCTCGGGGTTTACCTTTTCTCAACTCCGGTTGAGGGACCTCGGGGTTTACCTTTTCTTAACTCCGGTTGAGGGACCTCGGGGTTTACCTTTTCTCAACTCCGGTTGAGGGACCTCGGGGTTTACTCTTCTCGACTCCGGTTGCGAGACCTCGGGATTATCACTTCTTCTCAATTCCAGCTCAGAGACGCTGGTGTTTTTGCCTTCTTTCTCTGGGAATCTGGTCTTCTATTTCACATCACTTCTGGTCTACTTTATCTACTCTACAAGCCGAATCCTTCTGCTTCGGCTTCTTTAGGGGAGGGGCATCTGGTAGGTATGGCCCAGTATCCTAAAAATTACAACACAAATACCCGGCCCAAGTGGTCTAGGGCTGCAGGCCGGCCCAAGCTATCTAGAGTTGCAGGCCCACGATCCCAAATACAGATTTGGTAATTAAGTTATGATAGCAGCGCAAGGGGGATTGGAAGATTTCGCCCACGATCTCCTCTCAATCACAAAGGCAGGTTTTACGGCCTTAATTGTAGGATTGTAGTTAGGGTTGTGATTTCTGTATAATATAAATAGTAAAATTAGAGAGAGAAGGGGGGTTGGAACTTTGATCAAAGAAAAACCACTTGTAAACTGAACAAAGAAGAGGAGAAGAAAAAGATCCCGGTAGGGACATCATTTTCCCGTGGACGTAGATCTCCGGATCGAACCACGTATACCTTGTGTCTTATTATCTGGTTATCTTTTGATTTGTTGTTTTGCGTGGGTACTCTTTTGATAACGGATTGCGCTTTATCAGTGTCCATACATTATTTTGTAAGAAACACTCACAATTTTATAGTTAGGGGGATGTTGGCACTTTGTGTGGTTGATGAGAAATATTGGAAGTGTGCCACATGTGTTCTAAAGAAAAAAATGAATTCACTAAGAAGTTGAGTAATAAAAACAAGAGGGTTCCTTCCCTAATTTGACATGAGGATAGGTGCGATTTCTAGGTAGAAATTTTGGCATAATAGTAGGATAAGAAGTGTAAAAATAACGTACCACCACGTTGTGTTGCTTGTGGGAATTAGTTTGATTAAAAAACACAAACTACATGACTAAGAGCATTGAGCAAAACACATAATGAATTGGCTATAGGTGAAAAAATGAAGGACATGTAGAAGGAGTCATAAGGTGGATTCGGTCACCGGGCGAAATTATTGCATTTTACTTATTGTAATAAATTCTAGTAACATTTGTGTACACTAATTATTAAGATCAACATAAAAAAATACGTTTTATGAAACGTAGTAAAAAAAGTTCAAAAGAAATCGAGTGTTGTAATTGTTAAAAATCTTGTGTAACTCGAAAAGAGTATTATAGTTGGAAAGGAAACAAACTAGAATAATAATTTTATCTTTTTGGACTAGGCCTGATGGAAAAAGGAGAAATTGGAAGATAAGAGTAAAAATCCATTACCTTTAGAAAGAAAAGAGTCGCATTTCCTACACTGGGTGAGTGTGTGGCATCTTACTAAAAAAGTTCCGAGTCAAGTCGCCTATAGTCAAGAATTTCGAAAAATAGTTATCCATCCAATGTCACACACATATGCACATTTTGGGGTTGAACTAAAGAGTCCTTAGTGTATGGCCTAGGGTGAAGTGAAATGAAAATACCACTTATTTTCCTAAGCCTTATGCCTTTCTATCTCCTTACTTGTTATCAAATTCCTTCAAACAAACTGATTTAAGCAAGTGTCGTGAATCAAAAAGTTAAAAATGCTCAACCAAAAGGAGAACTTCAAGGTTTTGTGGGCTTCCAGTGGCTCTCCTATCTCATTTTACTATGTGCTTAATTGTGTAATTTTCTTGGGGACGAGCAAGGATTAAGTTTGTGGGGAGGATGAACGTGAAAATTCTCGTTTTTCTTGCATATTTCACGCCCATATATTTGTGTAAATTGTGAGTGTTTATCATGTTTACGTGCAATTTTGCGTTTATGCATTCTCCGATTGATTTTTCTTTTTGATATGATTTGATTTACTTTTGGGTGTTTTTTAGTTATATTTTGAAGGTTAGGAAAATCTGGGTGTTAAAAAAGGTTTATTGCACCCATTTCCTCGCTGGGCTCACATACCAAGTCCTAAATGAGCCCCACTTGAGCTAGATCAATCCCTACTTGAGGTTTGTCAAGTCACGAATAAAAGTGGTGAAGGAGTCGAGCCAAGAAAATGGGTGGAAAGGCCTCGAAATGGTGAATACCGAAAGAAGAGCTCAATCGTACGTGTTTACCCATTCCAACTCGCATAATGAAGCCCAGATGGGCCCGAATCAGATCCTAAAAATCTAGACTAAAAGTTCATCGAGTTGCGAATAAAAGTCGTGAAGGGATCGGATCAAGAAGACGAGACAAAGTGGCCCAAAATGGCAACAAAAGAAGATGGGACAAAAATGGGCACGAAAAGAGGGATTTTAGACCGACACCGGACCGGTAGTAGACCGGTTCGAGTTGTTTCGTCTGTTTCAACGCGTCTCCTCCATATTTCAATCATATCTTTCTCATATAGAATCTGATTTGAGCGATTCAAGATGTTACGTAACCGCGAGAGGAAGATCTAAAACTTTTAAGTTCACGCTGAGAGTTGATTCTGCATCGATGTTCCCAGAATTGACGAGAATTCCGAGTCATGCACATTCGAGGGTTCCAACTCAATAATTAAGGGTCCCAAGCTATTTAATTATATTTTTACTATCCTAACCTTACTTTCTAGTGGAATTTTAGGAGAAGTCCCCCACATTAACACCCCCTCACCCATTTGGAACATAACTAGTTTTCATTTGTAAAAATTCAACATTCTATTTACTTTCTCTCTAGGATTTCTTTCTCTCTTTTCTGTAGAATAGAACTAGGATTCCTCATTTTGTTCTTGAGAACCCCATTTAGGGTTCTTGAGTTCTTGAAGAACTTTTGGGGCTTTTGCCAAAATTAATTGGTAGAAGTTGACTACAATCAAGACACAGAAGATTCCTTCCACATTAATTACAAGACTAAGTTTTCTCTTCTCTCTCTCTCTCTCACACACACACACATTGAATGCTTGGTTGTTGTATTTATTGTTGGTTGAGAATGACACTAATGGCTTGTCAGTAGTTGCCTAGTGGTTTCTAGGGTTGGGAGTAGCCCAGCCCTAGGGTTTGATTTCTTGTTGATTATTTA
The DNA here is from genome assembly GCA_958295605.1 of Ajuga chamaepitys. Taxonomy (NCBI): domain Eukaryota; kingdom Viridiplantae; phylum Streptophyta; class Magnoliopsida; order Lamiales; family Lamiaceae; genus Ajuga; species Ajuga chamaepitys. The sequence continues at coordinate 19,325,544 of OY282497.1, read as the reverse complement.
GTTGATTTATCGGTGTTTTGTGATTGGAATCGATGTTGTGGAATTGTGTGACTTATATCTTAGGAGTAACTAACCTAGGGTATATTTGTTCTACTTGAGGGCCGATGGGTGACAACGGGAGAACCCGATCACAATTATCGATCTAGATGGATGTCCTAGAGCTTCGCTCCCTACGAAATATTCACTTGGGGTGGGGATATATGGATTAATTAGATTGTATTCTTGATTTTTTTGCTTGTGGCCTAGTAATTATGTTTTCGGTCTTTAGTAATTGGAATTAGGGTGAATTATGGTATAATCGGTTAATTTGGGGAATCCCTCTTATTTGCCCACTTGGATTTTTAACTTGGAACATGGGCTTGCATCACAACCCTTGAGTTAATTGGTTAACACTAGATTTAAATCCTAGGATTAGGGTGAAACCATACCTTGGAAACCCATTTCTAGTTCTAGAGTGTCTTTTCTATTTTGTTATTTAATTGATGTTTGCTTAGTAATTAATCAATCTTTCAACTTCCAAATTGCCTAATTTAATATTGTGAGAGACATTTAGTGTGCTCCACAGGACATCCTCCTTGTGAGATCGATTTTTACTACCTCAGTCTTAACCCGTTCTCTTGTGGGCTAAGAAAATCCTCCTCTAACTTAACACTTTTTAGGGGTTTTCGAGACTAGTTCACTGTGTATCTCCTTCTAGATCATTCAGAGACTCTCTAGGTTTTGCCTTGAAGAGCTCGAAGTTTAGAGTTGAAGTAGCTACTCTATTCTCACGAAGAAGATTTGAGCCTACACAAATTTCCTTCAGTAAGCCCCAAATGTGCTTGATAGTTTTGCATGCCTTGACCTTACTCAAGGTACCCTTGTCCATTGTGGCAAAGGAGGAGGTGCAGGTTGATTATCTACTTGCACATCAGTGTTTATCTTCATGATTTCTAGTGGACCTTCAGTGGTGACTGTCCACATCTCATCATGCATGGATGCCGAGTGTGCTTATATCCTAATAGACCAGTCCTCTTGCTCCTCAAACGAAAACATGGGAGCTTTGGTTGAACAAGTTTCCATTGTTGTGGTTTTAATACTATAAAACACTTTTGATTTTGGAAACGTGCTCTTTGGCTAGAAACCAGTTAGATCTGATTTAGCTACCAAAGACGATTGGTTTGTGAAATGAACCGCTTTGATACCAGGGCTTGGTCCCAAGTGGTAGAGATTTATGGGGGTGAATAAACCTGTAACTCGATTTTCTTTCTAAATACTTTGAGCAGTAGTATGCTGCTTACTGCAAGAAACTTGTACTTACAGCAAAGTTGTTACGTTAGATGACTTAAGGCGGTAGGAACGAAGCAGACTGGTCATAGGTTACTTATAGAAAGCAATGCTTAGGCAGAGTTTTATGCACTGGAATATTATGCAGATTCATTTTCTTACAAATCTATAAAGTTTATAGTGGTTATAAGGTGGGGGTAATCCTTCTAAGTCCGCTCTTTCCTCACACAGGAAAAAATCACTAAATTGTTCACAAAGTACAAACTTAGCTATGCTGAAGTCTAAGTCCAACGTAGCTCCTTACACTAGTTCTTGCCTATCCTCAGAAGGCTACTCCTCTACTATACACACGTTCCTCAGAATACCTAGTCTAATTTGAATCCTAGATTCAATGAAGACTCCTCGTTCAAAAAATCACTCGTGAGATTGGTTAATGAAAGTTTTTTTTCAACTTCTGGTAGCTGCCACTAAACTGGATGCAGCTTGAATCTTCACTTGAATACCCTCACTGCTTGCTAATTTCTCTAGTTACTTTACACAAAGCACTTGAAAGATTATCAGTGTTGTATGCGTTGAAGCTTTGAATAGAATGCTTGAGTGCTTCGGTGCGAAGTAATTTTCAGTTGTTTAATATTTCGGCAGTTTTTGCTTCATCCTCCATCTCCTTCTATTTATAGTTATGTGGGATATCTTCCAGTTGAAGAGTGATAAAATATTCTCATTAACATTTAATACTCCTTTTACAACATTAGAGTTGTTTGCCTTTCTGCAGAGTTTTGGTAAGAGTGATCGATGCTTGATGTTAGTGTCCAGTGTTGTTTTTTCTTTATGTTAGGTAACATGTCTCCACATAATTGGATAGTCAGTACAAGGTTTGAACTTTGTCTCTACTAGCTATATTTTTGAAATCGATCCTCTGACTTTTAACTTTGACCTTGACACTTTGGACGTGACTGTTGCTTTCTTGCTGGGTGTACCTTCCTTGATGCAAACAATGTTGTATGCTGGAGGCATAACCAACCAAACTGCACGCTCAATGCAAATTTTCTTTCTTTATTGCTTTCTTGGACTTCCTTGCTACATGTAACTGTGATGTTCTTATTGTGACTTAGCCTAAGTAGTACAATCCCTTATCTATTACAATGAGTACATAATTCATGGGGGCACTATTACGATTCGAGATTTCATCATCATAAAAGATAAACACAAATTTCCTAACAAAGGTATATTACCACATTAGAATCCAAGTGGAAAAATAAGAGGGATTAACAAATCACTGATTACACAACAATTTACCATAATCCCAACTATTAAAGTCGGGTAATGGAATTACTAAACCAAGGCAAGAAAATTAATTATGCAATCCAATTAATCATTAAATCCCCATCCCAAGTCAATATTGCCTAAGGACCGAGGCTTTAGGACATCCATCGAGATCGACATATGTAATTTGGGTTTTCCCATCGAGGAGAACCAATGTACCGTAGGTTATCTATACCTACGATATAACCCATACCATCCCATAATGTCAATTTCAATCATCAATCTAACCCACATCAACACATATTATACACAAATTCACAATCTTAGGCTTGGGCTACTCCCAGACCTCGAAAAACAAGGAAACTACTCACAAATCATCAAAATATAAACAAGCATAAAAATTATCAAGCAAGAAAGCATAAAAATAAAAAATAAAGAGAAGGGAGAAGAGAATGCTTAATAGGTTGAAGAATCCTTGTACAACTTTGATAATCTTGACAAGTGTCATAAGCTCGTGAATAATCTCCGAGTTCTTTATTAAAGATGGCTTACTCCTTGAAGACGAGGAAGAACCCTAACCCTAGTTGTTATTCTCGAGAGAAGGGATTCTAGGGAGAAAGTAATTAGAAATATGTAAATCTTGCAAATGAATTGTGTGTGAAAACAAGGAGGAGAAGGGATACTAATATATGACACATTTTCCAACTCTTCTCCCCAAATAATCTACAGGAATTAGACCACTAGTAAGGGTATAAAAGTAAAATTACAAAAGGGAGTGTTTGGCCCTTTAAAATGTTGAGTCAAACATTTCAATCGTGCTTAATTTGTCTTTCTCGGTATTTCTGGGCATATTCCATCCGGAATCATACTTTGACTCCAACTAGAAAGTTCTAGATCTTCATCTTGGCTTTACTGGCAACTTGAATCACCTAGATAAATGGTCGAACAAGGGAAATAAGGGTAAAATACTAGACCATTGAGGGCCAGTACCGACGCCGGCTGTTGCATGCTGGAATTTGCTCCGGACCAGTACTAGGCCAGTATCAAAGATGTAGGGGCCAGTGCTGGAGCTGGTAGTCCCTGAGTTTATCCCGGCGCTCGATCGCCGGGCGTTCCTGACTCCTGTTGTGTGCACCGTCTTCGTGCATTGTCGTTTCAAGGCTCTTTCACTCGTTATCTCGGCCCGACTTCTTCACAATTTTTATTCATGACTTGAAGATTATCGATTCAAGTAGACCCAGTTCGGGCCTATTTGGGCTTTGATTTGTGGGTCGGGGTGAGGAAATAAGTGCAAATGATCTTCTTGATCTCCCAGATTTTCCTAACCTTCAAAACACAACTAAAAATACCTAAAAGTGCATCAAATCATATCAAAAAGGAAATTCAACCAAAAAATGCAATAAAATGAGAATTTGCACTTAAACGCATGAAACACTAGCATTTCAAAAATGAATGTGAACGTAAATAATACGAGAAAAACAAGTATTTTCACGTTCATCACTTTACTTTTCCTCCCCAACGTGGAATTTCCTTCCATATACTTGCGATACACTCCTTAGGATTTGCATTAGCTTTTAAAGTCATTGGAAATGTATTTGCACTTCATAGAGAGGAATATCTTCATCATATAATGTGATCCCCTTTGTTCTCTGGGGGATTTTCTCTACTTTCTCTTCCTTCTGCACTTTTCTCTTCTCATGTTGGCTTTCACTCGTTATCATGTTACACTGTTTTTAGGTTTTTTAATGTAACTTGGGAATTCCTCTTGCTGAGGGTGTTTCCTATCTTCCTTGTCAGTTGGTCAAGGATTGTTTCTAAAGTCTTCACTTGGGCCCCCATGCTACCCACACTTGTGTTCAGCTGCACTATTTGGCCGTCCAATTTATTCACACGGGCCTTAGTCTTCCTATTTTGTGTTCATGCCTCGTTCACCAACGAGGTGATCAATTCTTCCAAACTTAGCTTCTTTGGTTCTTCAATTACCCATTGTTAACAGTAAATCCTAGTGGTGGTTGCAATGCGTTGTTTGGGTTAGCATATGACAGATTTGGATGATTTCTCATCGACAGATTGTACCTACTACCCATTTGATTCCGCTTGATGTTCGGGTTGAAATTTTTATTTATCATATTGTTCATGTAACAGGCTATTTCATAACCATTCTCCATGCACTGCATCCCTTGGTTAATCATTACCTTCTGATGAGGCTTCGTTAGTAGACTAACTTGCTCAGCTAGTTTCCCGATCTTCACATTAAGCCGCAACTATTTTCTTTTTTGAGATCTCATCTACTCTCCTCAACATCGATCTTTTCACTAGCTATTAAAAGTTTTTTGCATTCATCTCCTATAGTATAGCGATGGCATTATTCGTTGGTTTGGCCAATAATGCACGTACAAATGAGGTGTCTATGATCGTCTTGGTGTGTCCAAAAAGTTTGTTATAAAAGTAGTAGACTTGCTGATCTTCAAAGAAACTATGTTGTAGAAACATACAGAGGAGTTCTCTAAATCTTTCCCTTGCCTCGTAGAGAGGGTCTCCACCTTGTTGGTGAAACCGTGTGATTTTTCTCTTTAGTTTCAGTGTGTTGCTTGGTGGAAAATGTTTGAATAAGAATTTCTAGCACAAGTCTGACCGACTGTTGATGTTCTGAGTAGTAAGCCAAGTCATCGTCTTTTCTCTTAGTGAGAACGGGAAAATACGTATGTGGATATCATCATTGAAAGACCTGTTTATCTTGATTATGTTGCAATCTCTAGAAAATGGTCTAGATGGAGTTTAGGATCCTCTGCAGCTCCCCTACAAACTGGTTTTGCTGAACCATGGATATCAAGTCTGGCTTAAGTTCGAATGTGTTGGTCTGAACAGCTGGCCTGGTAATTCCTCCAAAATTTATATTGACCACTAGCCTGAACAAGTCACTAATAGGTGGTTGGACTTGCTTCTTAGCTCTACGTCATGCTCAACCCGTCTGTCATGGTTATCCTCCAGCAAAAATAATTTCTGTTGAGTGCGACTAGAATTCCTTTTTCGACAAGTGGCTTCTATCTCTAAGTCTATATGTAGGATTTTTCCTAACTTAGACCTTATTTTCATGCATTGCAAAAAAGAGCAAACAACGTTAAACCTAAAACAACATAAAGCGAGCACACAATTAATGTTACAAAAAATTTAAAGAAAAACAATATATATATATATATATATATATATATATTCTTTTTTTCAAGAATTTAGAAAAACTAAAAACTGAATTTAAAGCAAATAAATGCCTAGACTACTTATGACTAACAACTCATAATAGCTAATCTAAAAACTGCTCCCCAGCAACGACGCTAAAAACTTGATCACTCTATTTTCTACCAGCTATACTGCAAGTGTACAGTGTAGTAGCAGCTAGTGGAAAGCAAGATTGTATCCCATGAGGACTAGTATAAATGACTTAACTAAATTACTACAGGTGTGTTAATACTAAAATATCTAAACGGATCCAATAACATATTGATTTATTTTGTTACCCTACTTAGTAATGTTTAGATCTCTAACAATAATAAGAGAATAAGAACTAATAAATCATGTCAAATAAACTATAAGAACATAACAAATAATTATTCTGAAATAATAAAGACTAGCTTATGATGTTCGATTTCAGAATCAACCACATATGCAAACACATATATATCCATAATTTACAAGTTTCTATTGTTACGAGGATTCACAATCATGTATCATAAACCTTATTCCAAAGCGCCTAAAGTGTGGATTATAGACAACTTACCAACCTCCTGAAAAAAGTGTCTATAACTCCTTCAAGTGCATGGGGAAATACCTCCACAATATACCCTTAGCCTTCTTGGTTCTCATACATGTTATGTTATGTGTGGTTCGGCCATCAATACCCTCACCTTCTGGTATCTTAGGTATGTGATTCGTGAGTGCTAGACTAGGTGATCAAGCTAACCTAACAACAATCATATCTTAACACACCAAATAACAATAGAATCATGCCAAATCATGGACAATATATAAACATTCACATTGTAATTGAAACCTACTTTCTAAATCCTAAGCTAAAAATGAACTACTCTGTAGAAGTATAGCAAAAAAGCAAATTTCATAAGTAAAAGCATGTTCATAACAAAATGTAAATAAAAGGGAGAACACTACAATCACTGATCGAAGACGGTGGAAGAATCTTCTTCTCCTTCACTGGCTCGCTAACCCTCTTAACCACAAAAATTACAAAACCTCCCTAACTATGATAAAACTGATAAAGTATTAATGAAAATCTGATCAAGACTAACTGTTTGACAAATACTAAGTCTAGTTACAGGAGTACACAACAATAGGTTAAAGTGGGGATCAAATGGAATAAAAACCCATAACACTCATTCAAATGTTAATTTAGATGATATTTTGCACGACCGAGTTGGCTAAACACGCAGTCGATGAAATGCTCTTCATCTTGATATAGATCTCGCATTTGTAAGTTGCACGACCGAGTAAGCATTATGCTCGGTTGCGCAAATGCTTCAGTTTTTAGCTCGTCTTTTGAACTTCTTGAACTCCATCTTGGGCCTATCAAGGTCTTTTGTTCCTTCCAAGCCTTCCTTTTATTCATTTTGTCTTGCGATTTCACCATTAAATCCAAATAAGTGTTATTTTGTACTAACAACACTGCAAAACCTCCAAACAAGCAAAATCTGCCAATACGAAAATTTAATCTAATTATCAATGGATTTGATAGAGTGGAAGAGAATGTTTGACACTCTTTTGCAAAGATGAAACTGCACTACATCCGCGTTTACAGTTCTACAACAACTGTCTCTCAAGATATAACCATTCATTTCTTGTGATTGCATTTCAATCTCTCTTTTTTAGATTGAATGGATGAGTAAGAATGTACGCATATCTAGAATCACTTTGAGCATAATGTAATTACTAGTATAAACTTTAAGTATATTATTAAATATAGCATATAAAACATAATATCAACATACATAATAATTAGTTAAATTTTAAGAAATATAAATTAAAATATTATTTTAAGTGTAAATTAATTTAATGGGGATAAACCGGCCCTGCCCCGTTCCTAGTTGATCCTCAATTGACCCAACTTGACCATTCCCCGGTCCTTCACAGGGGTGGGACGAGAATGCTGAATGCCCCGACCATCCTAGTATCGCTCCTACTTTTCACATACATCTTTTCATCTAATAGACACTTTTCCATTCACATCCAAAATTCCAACATGTCCAATTTAAGAAAAAATATGTAAAACTTACAGATTCTAAGTAACCCGACTTAAATGGACTTGAGCTTTTCACTCAACTAAAAGAATCATGTCTATTTCACATCCCAAACAACTTTTAGTGATTAAAACTTATTTTCTAAAAAAAGTAACATATTCTAATAAATTCATAAAAACCATTGCTTTATTGTGTGATATCAATATAAGGGTTATAAATAACTGGCATCTGTATGATAAAAAAACGATACCATCACAATATTTAAGAGAAATGTGGGTCCCTAGTGAGATTAGGGTTCTTGTAACCTCATCGGAGGTTGGCCACCCCTCATGATTTTAGGGTTTGCAAGTGCATTTTCGTAGTGGTTTTGGATGGAATCAACCGACAGGGTATGAGGAAGCTCTGGTGCAAAATCCATACCCCAACCCAAAACACATTTATGAGGAATCACATTTACTAAACACCTCTGTCCAAACAATTTCTCTTTAACTCTGGTCTACACTTAATACTTGCAGCCCCGACCCTTGTCCTTATGTTTCTACTTATTTTCTGCTCTTTTATTGATGATGTAGTTTGTACTCTGCTTTTCTTGTCTGGTACAGATGTTTCAAACCTAGGGCTTGGATAGTTTCAGTTTGCTTTAATTCTTTCTTATTCATGTTTTTTGGCAAGCGGAACTGATAGCATCGTTTAGTTGTTGTGATATTCTTGGTTTTTCAACAGGTACTTAACATATTACATGGCCCATATTGAAAAAAAAATAAAATCACAATAAAGGGCGAAAACAGGAGGGGACCAATTAGAATGGAGGGGCAAAAAATTGGGGAATGTATGGGAAGAGTGCTCACAAACAAACCTTTTAACAAGTATGGGCTACTGGAAGCTATGAAAAAAGCATGGTAACTGAAATAGAGAATGGTAGCTAGAGAAGTCACTCCAGAATTGTTCTCGTTTCAGTTTCGGCATGTCGATGATATGGATCATGTATATCCCAGATTTCGAGGGACAACTAACCTAGATTTTTCTGCAATTTGCCCCGCTCTGGGTACAACTTTATGACCTCCCGATGATGGCACGATTCGAACAAGGCTTGCGAAAATTAGAGGGGAGATTGGAAATGTTTGCAAATGTTTGTTCGTGTTATTGGAAAATTTATGGCTCAACAGGGTAAAGAACATTGGCAAGAAGTGAAGAGGATTTTTCAATATTTTAGAGATATGTTGGATATTTGTCTCATTTATGGAGGTTATACAAACTGTTTAATTTCTAGCTATTGTGATTCTGATTATGCGGGAGATTATGACAGTAAGAGGTTGGTGACCAGCTATTTCTTTACTCTTTGAGGTTCTGTTATTAGTTGCAAGGCATCTTGCCACCTACAGTTGTTTTGTCTACCGCTGAAGCATAATACATGGTTTTGACATAAGCTACCAAAGAGGAAATTTGGTTGAGAGGTCTGGTTAGTAATCCTAATCCACATCATGATTCTGCAACTATGTTTGTGAAAGTCTCAGTGCAATATGTTTAGCAAGGATCAAGTTCATCACAAGATAACGAATCACATTGATGTCAAGTATCATTTTCTAAGAAATTAGAAGAGGATTAAGGTAAAGAAAGTTGGGACTACCCAACTAACATGTTCACCAAGCCGGTTTTGAGTAACAAATTCCAACATTATTTGGACTTTTTAAATTTACAAGCTGTTAGGTGCCCTATTTTGGGGGCAAATCTGGGTACGAGAAGTTGTTCGTAAATCTGAACATTTTTTATATTCATTTTATATACTATTGTCACTCTGATTAATAATATAAAAATCCTCTCATCTACTCGTGCACGCAACTAACACATTGTAAGTGAACCACGTAAATTTCGTGTTTTACTTGTCGGTTTTTGTTATCTTTCTTGTATCCATTATAAAATACATTGTTGGAAATTGGCTTTGAAGATTAGTGTTGACCAATCTTTGAGCAATTTCAACTTTGGGTTCCATTTGCTGAAAATGAAATTAAGTTGCAAGTTCACGATCTACGTTTCGAGTAGATGAGTTTAGTGTATTTATGATCTGGTGAATGAGAAATTAATGCATAAAGGTTGCAACTTAAACATGGAAAATTAGAAGAGTTAAAGGAAAAATGTAGGAATTTGTCCCACATAGGAAATTAAGTTGGAGCAACTTGGAACTCCTTATTAAGAGGAGCACTTGATAATGAGTTATCAAGTGTGCTTCCTTATGGTTGACCGCATTCGAGCCTGAGGCCGGGCGCGCACGTCACACATTTTGCATTGAGTCGATTTAGAGACGCCCTTCACACGTACACCTCGTCGCGAGGAGCTTCAAAGTTTTAGCAAGTTAGTCCGAACGGGTGGCTCGGCGGGCTCGCGACAGTTTGTGTCGGGTGCGTTGACATGGCACACCAGCGAGGCAGAACGGGGTGCACCGTGTTGGACCAACCCGTCAGGGACCGAGTCAGATCGTATCGCGCACGGGACCGACGGGGCGCGGGTTCGGCTATAGGCACGAGCCACTCGCGAATAGGTGTGACCAGGTGTGAACCGGTGTGCACCAATGGTCAAAAGATGTCTTTCCAAAAGGTACCACAACTTTTCGAAAACTATAAATAGATCTCCAAATTATACATTTCAATTTACTTCAAGATTTTCTCTGTATTTTCATTCTAGTTCTCTATTCCTCCACAGTTCCAATATAAAAAAATTTCGAATATCGAGTAATTTGTCAAAAGTTTTGGATTTACTGTGTTGCGGTCCCAAAGTTAAAAGTTATTTTATCTTGAGAACAATTGTTGAAGACCGAGAGCACTAAAGTTTGAGACAATATCTTTTAATGAATAACGATTCAAATTCGTGTCTCGTCTTTACTAACCAAAATCCAACAATAATCTAAGAATTGTACCTCATCACGTAGAAAACTAGAATTTATGTTGTGCGACTACCTTCGAGTTGACCCAAGTGCCTCGACAAACCAAATGTGAGGAAAATTATTGCTTACATAAAAAATAAAAAATAAAAATAAAAAAAAAAAGGAAAAAGAAATAGGCTCCTGAGATGTGCATGTGAGCAGGGGGGTCGACACTCGACAATAGCATTGCTTAATTAATATTGTTGCCTGCTTGTATAATTAAATCTCCAAAATAATACTGCACTTACCACGTGTCGAGTGGTGGGTGGTTGGAACAACCATGTGACATAATTTAAGAAAACAAAATTTGCAACTCAGTCGTGGCTCTGTCTCTAAAAATGGGGGAAAAGGTATTAGTTGAGTTGATTTTCAGCCCAATTTCCCATTTATGCAATTAACACAATCTTAGAATTTAGAATTAGGAGTGCATACAGATCGTTAACTGATGGAAATAAATTGGAATCCAGTTTGGTTCCCATTTTAGGTGCAAATTGCTACAGTAGATACTTGTTTATTAATATTAATTTTTCTTTCAATATTTGTTTTCATACATTATGTTCTGACTTGAGAATTGAAAGGTATTCGTAAAAAAGTAGGTTTCGGATACACTCAACACACAATAAATTTATTGTATATTTTTTAATTTAATTTTAGAATTAGATATATATTAAGAGTTGCGTTTGGTTTACAAAAAATGCTAGTGGCCTGGCGATTGGAAACCTGGTGCGTATGTTGAGGTCTCACGTTCGGGCTTCACCCAACTTTTGATTTTTTTTCTTTTTAATTCAGTAAACTAATATATATATATATATATATATATATACAGTGACGGACCCAGAAATTTAGGTGAGGGGGGCCCATTTATAAACGGATTCAGGAGTTCGTCTCACGAATTTTTTTTTATCTATGCTCGTGTGGCAATTTTTATCAAATATGAGACAGATTTTGAGTAGGATGGAAATTAAATAATTCTATATATTTAGGCCCTAAACTTAAAATATTGGATAAATTATATTGAAAAATAATATCTTAGAAAATTAAAGGAGCACTATCGTTGTGCGCCCCCTAAAAATAAGCAACTGTATAATAAAGCTAAAAAATGCTAATAATTTAGATAAGATTAATAAATTGATTTAATCACGAAAAGTAAAAAAACTATATCAAGATATAATATTTCGACATTCATTATATTTTCTAATATATTTATCTCTATTGCTTATACATAATAATACAGTCATCTACTTTAAGTTAAACAATAAAATGATTTATTTTGTTTAGTTAAGTTATATTAAAATCAATTAGAATACGCATATATTATAACACATTATGACGGAGTCCAAGAGAAACACACATATATAATAGCACATTATGACTGGGGCCAGGGGGGCCCAGTACCCTCCTTGGCCCCAACGTCAGTCCGTCACTGTATATATATGTATATATATATACACATATAATGGCAATAAGAGATGTTGGCCTAGGTGGTAAAGGCACATGATGTTGCCCTTTAGGGCGCGGGTTTGAAACCTGCTCTCGCCTCTTGTTCTTCTCACATTTTTTCTATATATGTGCGTGTATTATTGTTATTGTTATTATTATTATTATTATTATTATTATTATTATTATTATTATTATTATTATTATTATTATTATTATTATTATTATTATTATTATATTGCGCCATGTTTTGTATAACATAACGTCGTGGCTTGGTGGATAAACATTTGCTTGTGCATATAGTGACTTGAGTTCGAGCCTTATAAATCATTTTTTATACTTTTTTAAACAACTTAATATATTATTAAAAAAATTATATATTATTCAAAAAAGATGTGTATGCTTGTAACTATAATATATACTATTACACAACATAACATATAATATTACGCAATATAACATACACTTTAAACTACATAATATATTATTAAAACATTCTACATGTAATTATAATATATACTATTACGCAATACAATATGAGAGCAGGGTTCAAACTCCAACCTCCACACGCCTCAAAGCTTCAAGGCGCAAAGCCAAACCACTGCACCACATGTTGCTGTTGCGTATTTATCCAAACTCGGCCTTTATATATATCTTTAATTTCAAATTAAATAGGGGAGTGTACAATAAGCCTATTGTGTATTGAGTGCAACACAAGTTTTTGTCATTCGTCAAACATGATGCTCACACTTAATCCAAGTGATACTTCAAAAAATATATTGCATCAAATTGCTAGATGTGATATTTTTTAATCTTAATATATAATAAAATGGAACTCTTTATAAAAGGAAACTATACTATTTTTCGCCCATTTCACCTTCTAAATATAGTAAGTTTAAATCACAATTAACATAATAAGAGATTTGTATATATATGATAAATATTTGTATATATACGGTAAAAAAAATTCAAACTTAGTTCCAAATTTAAACTTTATTGACAATTTGATATGTAAAAAAACTGTAAATGACCACTTTTCATTGATTCATTTTATAAATTAAAAAGCAGCTAATTTCTAGTTCTTTTTCCCCTTTAATGTAAAATATAGCAAATTCATATTTTCATGGCATATTTTAAAATAAATTATACTAGAAAAATTAAACTGTTTGTCGATTATTTATGTTAGATTTTTTTTTATGTAATATGAGTTGAATTATTTGATTGAGTTTGAGATACAAATAAAAATTAAATAAATATTAAGAATATTTTTATAAATACTTATTAACTAATATTTTTAAAATATTAGATAATTTTTTTCATATTTTTAAAAATTCAATTTAATTTTATATTATACTATCAGAAAAGAATACGAGAAAAAAAATGAAATATCTATTTTGTAGTTAGATGTACATATACAAGTTATTACAATGTAGGCTTTTTAAATTTAGATTAAACTAGACATTTATTTAGTATTACTGTTCAAATTTAGATTAAACTAGCAATATATATGTTTACACGATAAATTTCTTTGTATGAGCATTAATAAGTAAATATAAATCGAATTGTTATGCTAATAGGAAATGAGATTATATATCATATTTAATTCAATGGTTGAGAAGAATGAAATCGTGTACTTGATAAGTAAGATTTATAAACATTACAACAAGTGAAAATAATAATTGATTTACGAATTTTATTGAATTAAAAAAGTATATGATAAAATCTACATTCTCAGCTTATTGTGAGGAGGAAACAAACAAAGTGGGAAAAATATCTGTATGTTTAAACATATCAAGATCACAAAAATACCGACTAAATTGTTGAAGCTCGTCAAAATCTACTAACTGAATCATATCATCTAACATGGATAATAGCGTATCAAGGATTTTAAAATTGAGGGTACAAAAAATTATTTTAATATATATGTATATACATATTTAATATTAAATTTCTAAATGGAAATAGTAGTAAACTTTTTAAATTGCCTGCCTCGATTTTAGGTTTTATTTACAGCAAGAGATATTATAAATGATGAAAAAGAAAAGGAAAATATTTTCAACGCACAAATCTATAATATAGATAGAAGAAATGGATAATGTAATATGAAATAATAAGATGCCAGTAAACATTTTGCAAGACTTGAAAGGAATATAAATGCTAGTTTCAAGAATCGAAACGTGGTTGAATGGAAGAAAGTAGGTTTTCAACCATTGGCACGAATTTGTAATTGAGTTTCTTGATACCTACTACTATTATTTATTTTGATTTAGGGGTGCAGCCTTACCCCCAATTCTGAACGTGGATGTTCTGCTTGCATAATATATTACTAGATAATTACTAGAGAAATTAGAGTGACTCGATAACTAAAAAAACACGAAGAATCCACAGAAGAACGAAGTTAAGACGTGAAAGACGCACATGATATGAAGAGCCACAAAAATATGGTTGCAAACCAAGACAAGGGCGTCTCACAAGGCAAACCTACTGAGATGAACAAATGCAAAGAAAAAAAAAAACAGATAGATAATAAATAGGGCACAAGAAATCACTTCTCCATCCTCTTATGAAGGGAGAATAGAAGAGAAGAGGAAAAGATTTAGAATTTTAATTGGAGTTTGAGAGAAAGGAAAAGTTCAAAATTTGCCTTTTCCACTTTCTTTTCATTTTTGTTCTTTTATTTAATTTTTACACTTGTCGTCTTTCATTTTTATTTTTTATAGTACATTTTCTTATTGAGGTGGAGTTTGTGGAAATTGAAAGAATAAATAAACAAATACGGATAGAAAAGAAAAGAAACGAAAAGTTAATAGGTAGAGATAATAAATTCATAAGTGTAAGGAGCAAAATATATATAAAACATTAAATTTAAGATAGGGTAAAATGTGATTACTTGCATTTATTTGTTATGTCTTGCGATATACAGTATCCGTCTTTCAATTGTCCAACGTTTAAATATTTGAAGCAAGTTATTAATACCATTTTGGCGGTCATTTCAGATGTGCAACAAAATATTTTGGCATTGAAGCATTTTAGTATTTTACTTTAAATAATAAGAGCTTCTACAATGCTTCGGTGTACCAGTACTTCAATAATAAGAGCTTTTACAATGTCTCGTCTCGTTGTAAAAGTTGGAATTATCATAATAAACTACACATAACCGAAAGAAATTATCCATAACCGAGGCGAGGATTACACACAAGGGCGCCAAAAGGCAAACGATGATGCGAAAGGCGCATAAGACGCACTCAATAAAAAATAATTGTAGAAAGACACGAAATACTGAAATAGATAGAAGCTAGTAGCAGTGATTTTTTTAGCAGAGTATTTCATCTTAAATTGACTACTTCCATTCTGTGTTAGGAAAATTTCTTGGTCTTATCATAGCCAATTTCAACTTTAATTTAAATCCCAATTTGTAATTACGTTCTAGTAAGGAAAAATGTAAAAGTGCTCAGTTTGTAGCAATTTTGTTTAATTTCTGATCATTTTTCAACGGAAACACACAAAAATGCACATGGAATGTCATGTACACAGATTTTCAGCCAACAACGCTTATTCGGTAGCACAAATATACTTCAATTCGGATAAATTAATGAGTAAATTTTGCAAATTAAAAATTAATGGACAACTTTTACCAACAACAATTTAAAAAGATATGAAAAAAAAATTACCAAATTAAAAAAGTAATTAAATAATATAAATATAAATATAATATATAAAACATTAGTTTTAAAATTTAAAAATTAATAATAAAAATAAAAAGATCACACCAAAATTTTAATAAGTTTTTTAAGTGAATCTAGAAATTCTATTGAAAATCTAAAAATTTGTACAACTAGAGTAAATCATTAAAAATGAGGAATGGAAAAATCCGTTTAACTTAATCATGGTGAGGACGGCAACGAGGTTGGGACATGAATCTCGTCCCCACTTAGTAAGAGGAGAAACCTCATTTCGTTCCCAATTCAAATTTAATTGGAGAATTCTCGACCCAATAATATTAATTTTCAAAGGAATGATTTACCATAGAAATTCTGGCACCCCTAAATTTTCATGGAATCAAGCGTAGGAGAGGCATCCATTTGGCTATGTTTTGTTTTATGAACTTTTCTGCTCATATGAAGGACAGAGATCATCTAATTCAAATAATTTTGTTAATTATCATTTAACTATCTAATAATATTTGACCAGTTTTTAAAATAGTTTGACAATACATTATCAATTCTATTATACTTTATTCCTGATAATGCGCAGTCCGGTAACCAAGAATTATAACGATAATCGACGTAAACAATATGGAAAAACACAGGATTTACGTGGTTCGATCCGGAGATCTACGTCCACGGGCAGAAAATCACTCTTGCCGAGGTGTTTCTTTCACTAGAATGTTGAGTTTACAGATAGTAATTCAGTATACAGAGTGCGAACCCTAATTCAAAGTTCTTTTCTCATATTTATAGAGTCTCCTAATAAACCCTAACTAACTCCCTATTATCGTGCCTATTTTCCGCTGCATGGCGGTTGGGAACGGATCGTGGGCCTTGATTCGCGGAACAAAACACTCGTTGGGCCGACGCGTGTTCTTGGACCTGCTGGGCCTATGCGTGCTGGGCCGGTCAGTGGGCTCAGATATTAACCCGACCCGAAGTGATCGGGCCATCCCTATCAGATGCCCCTCCCCCCCCCCCAGTCGGAGCGAGGAAGGAGCTTCGGTTGTCACCGGGGTGGAACCATAAGCAAGAGGGGCTGTGAGTCGCGGTCGCGCCGAAGTGTTTGTGGATGACTTAGTCTATCCGCGTCCCAGGGACTCCGCGGCGCAGTCTGCGGAAGCGGAAGCGGAACCGAACTAGGCCGAAGTGCACGGGTCAGATAGCGAGATACCGAGTCTCCCAAAAGCAAGAAACATGTCGGAAGTACATAATGACCCGGCCGAGGTGAAGGGAGCACCGGAGTGTAGTAGTCTGGCCGAGGTGAAGGGAGCACCGGAGTGTGGCAGGATGGCCGATGTGAAAGGATCACCGGAGTGTAATTTAAATCTGCCTGGCGAAGAGTGAGGTTGATGTGATTGGCGGCGCCATCATGAGAGAGAGGGAAGTGAAGGGACACGCTCTGCTATTTCCCATAAACCGGACTGAGCCCGTATTATTCAGGCGATGCGGTTGCCGAGGAGGGTAGGAGTTCTCATATCTTGTTGTAAAACTGTTGCCTTGTACAGGACTAACTTCAAATTGGGGATGCAGTGGGACGCTTCGGAAAAGAGCCAATCGGAAGCCCCGCAGTGGCTGTGGCAGCCAAGAATAAGGGAAAAACTGCTGAGGTGTCTCCCCAGGGGAAGACGTCACCCAGTGGGTGGAGAAGGCCTACTACACAGTTTTAACGCATCTGCCGGAGTGGCCTCTGTTGAAGTCCGTGACATCCAAGGGCCCGCGGGGGGGAGAGAGCCGGAGCTCAAGGCCGAGGAATGACAGAATTTCGTAGGACCCGGAGGAGGTCCGGGAATAAATCTCAACGCCGGAGCGCCGAATACTGGCTCGGAGGCCGTAGATAATTGTAAAGAAAAATCTCCCCGAACGGATCGGGTTAATAGGTGTTCGGGAACACTATATGGACGGTGCCAATTAAAATCTCCCCGGACGGATCGGGCGGGAGTGAAACCTCCCCGGACGGATCAGGCGGGAGTAAAATCTCCCCGGACGGATCAGGCGGGAGAGTGATATGAGTCCGGGGACGAAACATGAATCTCCCCGGACTGATCGGGGGAGAGATTTAATTGTCCGGAGACGAAACGTGAATCTCCCCGGACGGATCGGGGGAGAGATTTAATTGTCCGGAGACGAAACGTGAATCTCCCCGGACGGACCGGGAGAGAGATCCAATTGTCCGGAGACGAATAATAACAGTACTACTACATTAGGGCGTTCCCGTAACGTAAAAGAGAATACAGTAAGATGCACAAACAAAGAGTACTTATTCAATGATGCGTGCCGAAGCAACCTAAACAATCCGAAGAGGAATCACAACGAAAAAGAACTGTACAATAAATGTAAAGATAAGAACAGTACTTGTTATTCGATGTTCATAGGCCCACGGTCATGATAACCTCCACGGCTTTGGGATGAACCCCCATTCTGGCTTGACCGAGGCTGGTCATCGGTCCGAGCAATGTACTGCTACAAGAAACCGTTCTTTAGACAATCCTCGATTTCCTTGCTGAGTTCTCGGCACTCCTCTGTCTCATGTCCATGATCATGGTGGTACGCGCACCACTTCTTGCGGTTTCGCTTCTCAGCCGGAGCAGTCATCCGCGGACACGACCGTAAATCGTTCTTGTGAATAGAAAGGATTTCGGCTCGTGACTTCGTCAACGGAGTCAATTGTGGAATATCGCCTCGGGATTCTGAACGCCCCGGGGTCAGGCGGGAAAATGCACTAGGGCGCGTACTAGACCCGGTTTGTGCTTTGTCGAACTGCCGCTTGCTAGCGTGTTTCTCACGCTTCTGGCGAGTCTGCTCCTCGGCCTTAGCAAATTTGCACACTGTTTTGAACAGTGCTCTAGTTGTGACCGGTGTGTTCCGAGCCAACTCGCTGTAAAGTACCCCGGGACGGAGTCCATTCATGAATGCGTTGATGACTACGTCTTCGGGGCAATTTCCCACCTTGAGGCTTACTGCTGTAAAACGGTCAAGAAATTGGGTAACGGTTTCACCGTCCCTCTGTTCCATATTCATGAGGTCGGCCAAGGTGGCCATGGGCTTCGCTCGTGCTTCGAACCGCGCCCAAAAGTGTTCGGCGAGTTCTCTGAAAGAGGATACGCTGTTGCGTGGGAGAGAATTGGCAGGATCTCCGGTGCCGTCATAAGGGATGTAGTGTACTCGGGGAAAATCTTATAGTAATGAAGGGATGTAGTGTTATCGCGGCTAAGCATGTTGTGCCGGAAAGCTCCAAGAAAATTGGCAGGATCTCCGGTGCCGTCATAAGGTGGTATGGCTGGCCGTTTGAACCCTTCGGGAAGGGAGGTGGCCATGATTTCCTGGGAGAACGGTGTGATGATATCTCCATTGGCATCAAGACCCAGAATTCTGTCCAGTTCAACATTGCGTTGAACTTGCTCATACTCTTGAAGATCTAGAGCATGAGGATTGGCATAGCGAACTCTCTTAGCCGCATTAAGTGGACGGCGGCGATCCACATCAGTAGGTTCCTCATTGCGAGGTCGTGATTCATTAGAACTCCCATGGTCCTCGGAAGAACCAGGTCGTTCCCGTCGTCGATCCTGACGCCCGCGGTGCCTCGGGTCCTGTTGGTCACGCGAACGGGGTGGAGGCACCACGGGATTAGCATTATGGCCGGCAGGCCCCGCGGCAGGCTCCGCGGGATGTAGGCGATTAACTGCCCAATCTTGAAGAACATGTGCATGCTCTTGTAAGAAAGCCTGGAGCAGTTCTGGGGTAATTTGAATGTTAACCGGGGGTTGAGCAGCAGCAAGATTAGGGTTTTGCAGGTCTTGAGGGAGTGGAGGGTTTTGATTGCCCTGATGATTAGACGTACTCCCTGCCAGCAATTGCCTCGGCGGCAAAACTTGATCCACGGGCGGATCCTGGTTAGATTGATCACCATGGCGAGATTGATTCAAACGTGTTGTCACCATGATTCTTGAATGCGATGTAAACGTCAAAAATTGTTGGTTAAAGCGTTCCCACAGACGGCGCCAATTGATAATGCGCAGTCCGGTAACCAAGAATTATAACGATAATCGACGTAAACAATATGGAAAAACACAGGATTTACGTGGTTCGATCCGGAGATCTACGTCCACGGGCAGAAAATCACTCTTGCCGAGGTGTTTCTTTCACTAGAATGTTGAGTTTACAGATAGTAATTCAGTATACAGAGTGCGAACCCTAATTCAAAGTTCTTTTCTCATATTTATAGAGTCTCCTAATAAACCCTAACTAACTCCCTATTATCGTGCCTATTTTCCGCTGCATGGCGGTTGGGAACGGATCGTGGGCCTTGATTCGCGGAACAAAACACTCGTTGGGCCGACGCGTGTTCTTGGACCTGCTGGGCCTATGCGTGCTGGGCCGGTCAGTGGGCTCAGGTATTAACCCGACCCGAAGTGATCGGACCATCCCTATCAATTCCAAAATAAGCATTATATCTAAATTGTATACAATTAAAATTTTTATGTTTAAATTTTTGACGCTCCACTATGTTCATAAATAGGAGTGTGAACGGATCGGTTATCTGACCGAATCAAATCGAAACTGAAACCGTATTTTTGGTTCAGTTTCGATTTTTTTATTTGGTTAACCGGTTGGAACCGAAAACCGAATGCAAATTTTTAAAAAAATTCTTTCACTTTTATAGTTTGTGACTTGCGAGAGAGTTGCGACTTTTTCCTCTTTTTCTCTTCTATATTTTGTGAATTTGGTTTTTAGACTTCTATTATTTTGTTATTTTCTTTCTTATTTATGTGTTATAGATTTACAATGTTTGTTATATCTTATATGTTTGAGTTTGTTCTCTATAAGTTTTCTTTCGTCTTATTTTGAATTATGAATATTTTGTTTTTTGCTTATCAAAGTGTATGCATGTTTTTATGTTTGTAGATGTTGAATTTGTCCAGTTATTTTGTTATGTACTTTGCTTAATGGCTTAAATGTATGTCGTAAACTTCAAATTTTACTTTATTATGAAGTTTACATCAAATAAAAGTTGTACTTTGGATTCTAAATTAATAATTAAAAAAAAAAAAAAAAAAAGGTTAACCGAAATCGGAACCCAAAAAAACTGAAAATTTTCAGTTTTAACTGAATAGAACCGTTGTTCGATTCGATTTTCGGTTCTCTAAAGTAGCCAACCGAAATTTCGATTAATCGAACTTTGGGTTCAATTTAGCTGAATGCACGACACTATTCATAAACAAACATTCTTCTAGTAAAATAGCAAATTGCAGTGGTACACGATTATTAATGGTTGATAAGTGAGCGAGCAATAATCTTCACATGGTTTGCTTATTGGGCATTCATTTCCAGGCCCACTTCTTTAGTACAATATCAACAAATTTGACTTATTAATCAAGTAGAGATTTGAGATGCTTATTTTTCCACTCCAATTGAAGAACCCCGAATTTGGTTCCTTCATGTTAATCGATAATCTAATCTTTTATTCTATTCGTATAACTATATACAATATAATGGTATTACATATATATATCATAGAAACTGATGTATACTAGAATATAATGATAATATGTCTCATTTTTTCTTTTCTTGGTAGTGGAACACTTATTATGCTACGATATCATATTCAGTTTAAATAATGAGATATTTATCACCAAAAAATTGATATGATGTTCATAGTATGGAGATATTCTCTGATATCATAGCTATTTCAACTTCAGTAGTGTCAGATAATTGACCATGCCTTACATATTGGTTAGGATCCAACGCGACACCCTGATAATTGGATCATAGTCTAGATAAAAAGTAAAACTCAAAATGTACATGGGTAAATTGAGTGTAAAAAAACAAAGAAACAGAAAGAGTATATGAATTAAAATTTAAGAAAAGATGTGTGTAGGCAATATGTGGAAGACGGAGAGAATGTAAAAGCAACTGAAATCTAGAAGTTGATGTCCAACCGCTTCGGATCCCCTGTTACCCTTTTCCTGTTACATCTAGTGTTACACTCCTAAATGACTGCCACGTCGTAATCTCCCAAAAGCAAGTCATAATCTCTCAAAAAGCACTTATTCATGCAGCGCAGCTTCTTGAACGCAGACTCCCGCGACACAAAGGAAACAGATTAACCATATCGCGGGATTAGCGGAAATCTTCCAAAACTGAATCTCGACACCGCAGCAACACGATTAGAGATGAAGATATTCATGGCGCCCTTCCATTTCGTACAGAAATTTACAGAACGACGACAGTGGATCGCAAGATTACTCAATATTTTTCAATTTCGCTTCAGCAGTCCCCTCGTATTCAAATTCGTACAAGAATCACGAAATCTTTCTTCTCGTAGGTAAATTAATCTCTTTCAGTCTTACAAAGTAGGATTATTATGAACTACTCTTCAATTTTTAATGATGCCCGCAAAGTGTTTGATAAAAGTCCTCAGCCAGAAAATAAGCTATAATGTCCACGAACGAATTTGCGTTTCTACACTTCTCGTGGCTGCTGTGTTTTGTATGAATTATATTTACATGCTTGAAGAATTACTTTTGTTTATGCCTAATTCTTTTGTTTATGCATATTCCGTTTGATTTATGAATCTTATTAGAATAAGAGAATGAAAGTGATAATTTAGGAAACTGATGGAAAATAATATATATGCTGCTGTTCTATTTAGACTAGTTGTACACATTATTCAATTTTGGCTAATAGGGATGGTGATGAAGCCTACTGAATTGGGAAGATAAGAGGGTTTAGATTTTCATATGCTTGTTTATTAAAGGCGGATTCTTATCGTCTATTCACTAATAAGTTGCTGCTTAAACTACATTGATGAGTCTTACGGAATTACTGAACTACTTATTTGGGTGTGTAATGTGGTTTTGGTGTTCTCCTTGTTGGATGTCTTTCAAGATGAACTTAAACCTTCATTTTGGTAAATAACATATCATTTTGCCAATCTTCACTTATACTTTCTTATGGTTTTGTTTATGAATGTTTATTTAAGTTCTTATTATATTTGTTTTACATTCTTCTTTACCAGAATGGACAATGATATTTGTCTTGATAATATTCCAAGGCGGCAATTGAATTTTGATGAAGCAGAAAATGAGAAAGATGCGGTTGAAAATGTTGCAATTAGTTGCTCCTCAACTATTCCTCACGATAAACTTCCAAAAATTGGCATGGAATTTGAAAGTGAAGATTTAGCCTACAAATTTTACAATGAATATGCCAGGATAGCAGGATTCGGAATTAGAAGAAGTAGTGTACATAAAGATCGTAATGGAAGAATTCTCGATAGAGTATTTTGCTGTGACCGCCAAGGGTATAGAGAAAAAGATAAAAGAGATGCCTTATTTAAGTCTCACCGTGCAGAAACAAGAACAGGTTGTGGTGCTGAGATGAAGATTAGTGGCAGAGGACATGGTAAATATAGAGTTGTCAAATTTGAAGCCAATCCCGGTGGTCATGAGCTTGCAACTCCAAAAAAAGTTCACATGCTAAAATCTCATCGGAATATAACTGCTATCCAAGCCTCCCAAGCTGATGATTTAGAAAATTCAGGGATAGCACCTAGAGCAGGCTTTACATTAATGTCAAAGCAAGTGGGTGGACGTGCTAATGTTGGATTTACGATGGTGGATTACAAAAATTATTTGCGTTCAAAGAGAACTGTGGAGATGCTAGTAGGTGATACTGGAGGGGTACTGGAATATTTACAACAAAAGCAAATAGATGATCCAAATTTCTTTTATGCCATACAGGTTGATGAAGATGATTTGATAGCTAATATCATTTGGGTTGACGCTCAAATGAAGTCTGATTATGTTTACTTTGGGGATGTCGTCAGTTTTGACACGACATATAGGAAAAATAAAGAGGGTAGGCCATTTGCTTTGTTTGTCGGTGTTAATCATCACAAACAAACAGTTGTATTTGGGGCAGCATTGTTGTATGATGAAACAACAGAATCTTTTGCTTGGTTGTTTGATGCGTTTTCTAAAGCTATGTCGGGGAAGCAACCCAAAACCATTTTGACAGATCAAGATGCAGCAATGGCAAAAGCTTTGGTAGACAAATGGCCTAAGACTTATCATCGGTTGTGTATATGGCATATATTTCAAAATGCAGCCACCCATTTGAGTCATGTTTTCTCATCATTTCCAAGTTTTTCAACGGATTTCAGTTCTTGTATCTATGACTATGAAGAGGAAGAAGAGTTTATAGATGCATGGCATCAGATGTTGGAAAAATATGGACTTCAAACTAATGAGTGGTTGGGTAGGTTGTTCAAGATAAGAGATAAATGGGCACTCGTTTATGGGAAGCAGTCATTTTGTGGAGATATGACAACGACTCAACGTAGTGAGAGCATGAACAGTGTTCTTAAGAGATATGTGAGCTACAAAAACAACCTATTACAATTTTTCCACCACTTCGACAGACTGCTAGAAGATCGTCGATATGCAGAGTTGAAATCAGAGTATAATGTATGTCATACAATACCGGTAATTCCTTTCTCTGTTCAAATATTGAAGCATGCAGCTAAGATTTATGTTCACATATACTTAAAGTGTTTTCTTGGAGAAATATCGTGGAAATTCCTGAGCTCTACATTATGAAAAGATGGACGAAAAAAGCAAAACAGAATGATGTTCACACCCTAGGAACTAGTGGAGGATCTTCTGATGCTGCCAATGCAGATGATGAAAAGAAACTGATTGGTATCCGCTACAAAGAGTTATGTAACTTAAGCCATCAGTTATCGACCCGAGCTGCTCTTACTTCAAAATCATTTGATATTGTAAGAAATGGTCTTTTAAGGTTGATTGAAGAAGTTGATGCAAATTTAGAGGATATAACTTCTATAACACCGCCTTGTGTATTCAAAAGTGGTGTGGAGAAAGTTATTTCATCAGAAGTAGTTAGCAAACAAACTTCTGTATCAAAAGTATGTGGCACAACTGGTGATATCATTGTCAGAGGATGGAAACCCAAGGAAAAAAAAACTGTAAGATCTGGAAAGAGATTAAAAAGTGGACTGGAGAAGAATAAGCGGGGGAAGAAGCAAAGCAATCCAATCAGACACGTTGAAAACAATGACAAGGTTTACTGCTTTAATGATATAAATATATTTTCTTTATGTTTATATGATATGTTTCATTGTTACCTCTGACATTTTTCATTTGTATTATTATAAAATATAAGATTAATAGGTGTCGTACATTGACGACGGAATAAATAGTTCAAGAATTGATGCTTCTTTTGAATATAATTCCTCCCACCCCTCGCAATTATCACAGGTATGTGTGATGCACATTTTTCACTAGTCAGATAATAGATTTATATATGTAGATTGAGTATGTGATTTATTTATTTCATATGTAATTTGTACGGCCATGGCTCAGGACGGAATAAATAGTTCAAGAATTGATGCTTCTTTTGAATATAATTCCTCCCATCCCTCGCAATTATCACAGGTATGTGTGCTGCACATTTTTCACTAGTCAGATAATAGATTTATATATGTAGATCGAGTATATGATTTATTTATTTCATATGTAATTTGTACATTATCACAGGTATGTGTGCTGCACATTTTTCACTAGTCAGATAATAGATTTATATATGTAGATCGAGTATATGATTTATTTATTTCATATGTAATTTGTACGGCCATGGCTCAGGAGCATCCAGTTGGTAGAACTAATTTTGGAATGCATTTTCCTGCTCAAGGTTCTCTGCCATATACACAGCCATTCCATTTTCCTCCGGTAAATTGTTGTATAAGTATTCTTTTGTTATTTGAAGAAATGTGGAAGTATTATTATGAATGAGATTTTGTGGAATTTTTTCATTGTAGGTCTTCAACAAAGCCATTCAAGGGTCCTAAAAAAGCCAAAGTGCTGGTGCGCGTAGCGCACTATTGCTTGCAAATACGCTTGAATTTGAACAGGGTCTTTCCTCAATAAAAATTTCATGGATAATGTCCGTGCATGCAGAAACACAAGGAAGAACACATTGGACAGATTTGCTAAGCTGAGCAAAATCAAGATAGGAAGCAATAAATAGTTACTATCAACATGAACAATTTTTTACAATCCGTAATAAACAATTGCAAAATTACCAACATTAATGAACAGATTTAGAACTTCTGTCTGTAGAATTAGTTAACTCTCCCTCCACGTTTGCTAAGGCATTGTTCAAATAGAACAAAATGAAGTAAGGGGCAGCTTGGTTTAAGATCAGAAATGATAATGGTAATAGGTATGATTGAGGGGTCAATCACACTATTGAATGATGTAGGTTCAAGATTAGAAATGGTAATTTTAATGAGTATGATTGAGGGGTCAATCACACTATTGAATGATGAAGAAATTTATAATCAAATGAGGATAATAATTAACTAACTTTGATTCTCATTCATGTGTACAAAGCATAAGAAGAAGGCATAATGTCTAAAGCCTGAGACAATGAATTAGCTGCATAGGTCAAAGGTAAATAAGGGAAAACTTACAATTCAAAAATGTGTAAACCCTGCAAATGATAACAGAAAATATTTATGAACAATATTGTATCCTCAGCGGAGCATGGCAAACATATTGAAAACTATAGTGCATATAGAAGGATTTGTGTCACATGAACTAAGACATTAAAAGAGCCTATAGGCTATAAATTTAGATCGTTGAAGACAACCTAGACATAATTAATTGGTGATACGAGGAATCGAACCCCGTGCCTCTCGCACACAATGCGAGCGCTCTTCCATTTGAGCTACATCACCTAATTATCAATTTATCATAATGATTAATTTGAGAAATTTCTAATACGGTGCCTTGCTCGAAGTGACAAACCTAAAAATGGCATTCACAATTCTAGTAAATCAAACATGTACTAATCCAAGCAAATTGAGGTCGATGGTGGTTGTGTTTCTGCCATTGTGGTTATCCAA
Organism: Ajuga chamaepitys; assembly: GCA_958295605.1. Lineage (NCBI taxonomy): Eukaryota > Viridiplantae > Streptophyta > Magnoliopsida > Lamiales > Lamiaceae > Ajuga > Ajuga chamaepitys. Next base: position 19,298,778 of record OY282497.1, on the reverse strand, counting down.
GTATGGGTCATAGGAATTCAATGCATTTTGTTCTTAGGATTGCTCAATCTACTTCATATATGTCATGTCCTCTTTAATTTTCATGTTCTATCTTTCAAATTGAGATGGGGCATCCTATTTTCATTTTACTACATACTCATTTAACTTTGAGTGCAGGAAGTTATTCTCAATTTCAGCTAACACACTAGTTTATCTTTCGTACACTTTCCAGTATGAGCAAATGGTGCTTACAGAACTACTCAAGAAAGGCCATGTAGAGGCAGAGAGAAAGATCGGCAAAGGCATCAAAGCTTTCCAAGTTCGCTTTCACCCTCAATTCAAAAGCCGCTGCTTCTTCATCATAAGGGAGGATGAAACAGTTGAGGACTTTAGCTTCAGGAAGTGTGTTGACCACATACGACCATTGCCTGAAAACATGCAAGTCAAACACGAAGTCAACAAGGCATTGCGTGGGAAGGGAGGCGGGCGTGGGCGTGGGCGTGGTAATATAGTATAGTAAATATAAGGATCTTCAAGAAGTGCAAAGAATACAGGCAGTTTTATAGCAAATAAATGATATCCAAAACCAAAACTACAACGATAAAATGATTATTGTGAGTATTTAGTTAATGTCTCTCCACAATCACTAATCAGTAGTTATCTTTAAGTACAAAAGAATTAGGCATAAACAAAAGTAATTCTTCAAGCATGTAAATATAATTCATACAAAACACAGCAGCCACGAGAAGTGTAGAAACGCAAATTCGTTCGTGGACATTATAGCTTATTTTCTGGCTGAGGACTTTTATCAAACACTTTGCGGGCATCATTAAAAATTGAAGAGTAGTTCATAATAATCCTACTTTGTAAGACTGAAAGAGATTAATTTACCTACGAGAAGAAAGATTTCGTGATTCTTGTACGAATTTGAATACGAGGGGACTGCTGAAGCGAAATTGAAAAATATTGAGTAATCTTGCGATCCACTGTCGTCGTTCTGTAAATTTCTGTACGAAATGGAAGGGCGCCATGAATATCTTCATCTCTAATCGTGTTGCTGCGGTGTCGAGATTCAGTTTTGGAAGATTTCCGCTAATCCCGCGATATGGTTAATCTGTTTCCTTTGTGTCGCGGGAGTCTGCGTTCAAGAAGCTGCGCTGCGTGAATAAGTGCTTTTTGAGAGATTATGACTTGCTTTGGGAGATTACGACGTGGCAGTCATTTAGGAGTGTAACACTAGATGTAACAGGAAAAGGGTAACAGGGGATCCGAAGCGATGTCCAACAGCCTTATCCTCAATGGTCCCTCTCATTAATTATCATCTTTCTTCTCTTTAAAACTGGATCGATCTTCTTGCATGTGCTGCACCACTACTACTACTAATTAAACATTTGTAATATGTCTGGGAGAAGGTCCAGAATAAGTGATGACCAGATCGTTGAACTTGTCTCCAAATTGCATCAACTCCTCCCACAGATTCATCGCAATAAGGTATATATTCATATCACACCATCTCCAACGATATATATAACAAATAATCCGAACTACTTCTTTTAGTTGCATATCATTACATCATCCCGCCCATACCTTATAACCTAATTAATACTATTATTAATTCAGACACTTCACTCTGTTGTACATTTCTTATGATATTGCCGTATTCTATACCAATACCAATCCCAATTTTTCACAAGCTGCACCACTTAATTATTCATTATGCAATTACTATGTTATAGTACGTGCATTGGATATCAAATTAAGATGGTAAACATTATGTTGTATTTCATAGTCCATCACTACAGCAAAAAGAGATTTTTCGGTGACATTTTCTTAACCACAATTATGATCACTAATAATAAGTTATTTGTGACCACTTGTTATTACAAATTTTTGTACAATTATTTGAGACAAATTTAAAACTACTTTTAGACAACTAATTGTAACAAAAAAACATGTTTGAGGCGCATTTGAGACCATGTTGTTCATCACAAATATATTATTTGCATTCGCGACAATGTGTTTTTTATAATAATAAAGTTGTGACAAATACTCATAGTAAGTGACAAATTATTTGAGACCATTTTTTTGTTGAATGAAAAGGCATTTTTTAGTGCATCTGAAAATTAAACATATATATAGTTTCGGAAACATGGTGTGATCGAGGAATTTTTGATGTAGTTGAATGATAAATTTATATCTGAGTCATCCATGCATCTAAAGTATCGGTGATTGAGGAATGGTATAACATTCAAAATCTGGATTGAGGTTGCGATCATGCATGCAACATTTATTTTTTAAAGAATAATATTAATTAGATTTGGTGATAAGTTGTTATGGGCAGGCATCAGCAAACAAAGTGCTTCGAGAAACTTGCAACTATATTAGAAAGTTACAGAAAGAGATGGATGATTTGAGTGCAAGCCTATCCCACCTGCTGTCTACTGTAGATGCTGACAGCCCCCAGGCTGCAATAATTAGGACATTAATCTACCTACCTAATTACTTTTTAAATGTATGCTAGAGATACATTATCATTATTTAGGATGGTTTACATTGACACCAACAACTACCAGATTCATTACATAGAGTAATTGCCAAATACATTCATAACTGTCTCCCGCTATCCTCGTATGCGCCTTCACTATTATAATCTACTAGTTTCACACTCGTTAATTGAGATGTCACAACTATATCTACAAACCCCGATTCACTATAATCGTAACAATGAATGCAAAAAATATAGTATGGATATAAAATGGTCATGTCAAGATTTATCTAACTATTGTGCTGATAATTCGATTAAATGTCAAAATATACACATTGGATGTTGTAATTGGAAAGAAATCATAGTTCGTGACAAAGAGTTATCTTTAGGGATGACAATTTCGCCCTGACACGAGGGATATGGGTCGCCCCGTCCTGTGATCCGTGGCGGGGCGAGCATGGGTCATGCCCTTGCCCCGTCATGCCCCGCCCTGCCCCGCAGTATATGTACATATATATATATATGGTGTTATTCACATAAATGAATCAATTTAATATATACTCCCTCCGTTTCATAAAGAATGTCATTTTAACTATTTTTAGAGAAATTAAGGATAGGTATTTAATTGGTATGTTTTGTGAAATAAGGAAATAATAAACTAAATTAAGTAGGTTGTTTTAAGTTAATATTGGAAGAATTGTAGTTTTTATGGTAAAGTGACATTTATTGTGAAATTTTTTAAAGTGCCTAAAATGACATTCTTTATGAAATGGAGGGAGTAGTATTTAATAATCACACAATATTTTATAATAATAATAATAATATGTATCAAATAATACCAAATAACAGAAAACATACAACGTAAAAATTATTAATTAAGTTTAGACACATAATAAATATCACAAAATAGAATTATAAATGTATTTTAAGCATTTACTATTTTTTTATAGTTTACGATGACTCTTTGAAATAATATTTCTATAGAATGTATTAAGCCAACTTTTATCTTTAAATTATAGTAACTAAATTTTATTTATTTTTCAAAAATAATGGGTCGACCTATCCCGGCCTGTGACTCGCAGCGGGTCACCCCGCCCCGCCCCGTTCGAAGGATGGGACGGGCATGGTATTCAAGTACCCGCCCCGACCTGCCACGTTTCCATCCCTAGACTTATCTTCACTAATATAAAAGTAGGCAAAAACTTGGGTGCATGTGATGCACAATAGTGCTTAATGTACAACCAGATTCAAAATAGCGCGCAGGTCACGCGTGACCCGCATGAATTTTTTTTTTTTTTTTTTTTTTTTTTTTTTTTTGTGTGTGTTCATACAGTAGACTTATTGTATTCTTCCAGTAGATTTATTATGTTCTTGTAGTATAGTAATTTTGTGTTTAGAGTAGACTTATTGTGTTCTTTAGTAGACTTATCGTGTTCTTGCAGTATAGTTATTTTGTGTTCGGAGTAGATTTATTGTGTTCTTACAGTAGGCTTATTGTGTTCTTGCAGTAGAATTTTTTAAAAAACAGAAGGCGCAACCCGCGCGCTGGCCCAGTTCGCGAACGCAAATTTTTTATAAATTATATTTCAGCGATTTTTTGAAGTCCATGTGTTAAATTGTAATGTTGTACAATAAGTCTATTGTACATCACATGCACACAAGTGTTACTCATAAAAGTATCTTAAATTTCAACAAATTTTCGTTTAATTTATTTTGCCCCTTTAAAATATAATATTAAAGGCTCATTACGGTATATTTCATAGTTTTTCTTTTGAGTGCCTATTTTTTCATAATTAGGGAACTTTTACCTTAAGATTAAGTTAACGAAAAATTGGTATAAATGTCCTGTATGTTTTCACTATTTAAAAACTAGAACAGTAAGTATATTACTTTTTACAAATGCCTTCTAACTTACAAAAAATTGATGAAAATGTCCTATGACCGGCTATTACAGGTATACTAGCCGGTCAGAGGTGATGTGGCATTTTTATTTCTGATGTGGCTTAAATATTTCCTTCTTATTGCTGACTTTGTTAAATAACAAGCCACCCCACTCCCAACCTAAAACTTCATCTTCTTCAACAACTCATAACCCCAGCCTGAAACCACCCAACCCACCCCAACCCCCATACCCCTCAAACCTGACCCGCCCCCAACTTCATCTTCTTCCCATCCCCAGCCTAATCCCTCCCCCTCTTTGCAACAATTTCTTTTTCCTAAAAAATAAGAAGATCTAAAAATATTTAAAAAAAACAGATCTAAATAACAAGTTGAACAAACTCATCAATGGTGGAATTCAGACCCTCCCGATCTTTCTTCTTTACCAAAAGCTTTACCTCTTGGACCACATGGATCCCCCAACCCGACCTCAAATCCGGCGAGTACATGTGCCTAATCGAAGACTCAATAAACCGCTTCGTGTCCTCGTCTATGGATGGTCTGGGCGCCATTGAAGCATACGGAGTCATATATCCATATAGCTTTCTCATCAGATTCAAGTAATAATCTGCAGCTTCCTCCCCATCTTCCTCCCAATCCGTTGCGTACTGGAATTTAGCAATGTTTCCAGCTCTGTGCGGGAAAAGTTTCGTCGACGGTGAAATCTCCGCCATTCTACCGTCGTAAGGGTTGAATGTCAGCGACGGCGTTCACAGTCTCACCATTTTTTTAATATGAACTCTAGTTCTTGTTTGGGGATTGAGGAATACTACTCAATTGAGTTAGAACTTGAGGAATACTACTCAGAAACGCGTTCACCGGAGTTTCGGTCGGAGTTCACAGATGGACTGAGGGTGTGGGATGGGGGGTGGCGGGTTTGGGTTTGGGGAAGATGAATATATATATATATATATACATATATATATATATATGCGCGCGCGCGCGTATTAATTTAGGATATAATTTTATAAATAATACAGGTCAGATAAAAGATGAATAAAAAACGAGCCACATCACCTTTATCACTCCACGTCAGCCTGTCACCGGATGATTTACAGCTTATAGCCGGTGACGGGGCATTTTCATCAATTTTTTGTAAGTTAGAAGGCATTTGTAAAAAGTGGTATACTTATTATCCTAATTTTTAAATAGTGGTATATTGGACATTTATACCAATTTTCCCTTAAGTTAATTTATGTTTAATTTATTTTGCCCCTTTAAAATATAATATTAAAAGCTCATTATTGTATATTTCATAGTTTTTCTTTTGAGTGCCTATTTTTTCATAATTAGGGAACTATTACCTTAAGATTAAGCTAATTTATGTTTGGTTTATTTTGCTCCTTTTTTAATATAATATTAAAGTGTTATTGATGTATATTTCAGAGTATTTTTTGAGTGTTTATTTTATTCTTACTTAAGGAACTATTGCATATTAATTAAATTAAATTAAACTAACTCAAAATGCTTTAAGTTTCATCTAATTTTTGTTTGGCCTGTTACGCTCATTTTTAAATATAACATCAAAGGATTATTTCTGCATGTATTTTCTGAAGTGTCTATGTTATCACTAATTAATGAATTATTACACAATTAATTAATATGGTAATTTGGCTTAAATTAACTGATATAAAATTATTTCAAATTTCCTGATCTTTGTTTGGGCTATTTCTCTCCTTTTAAATATGACATCAAAGGGTTATTCATGTATATCTTCCTGAAGTGTCTGTTTTACCCCTAATTAATGAATTATTACATTATTAATTAATACGGTAATGTGACGCTAAACAAGATTCCCTTTCTATATTGATTTATTGTCTCATCTAATATCATTTAAGTTTCATCTCCTATATTTTTTTCTTGGGCAATTTAATCTTCAAGTTTTTTTTTGGACAAAGTTTAGGTATGAATTTTTATTATATGATTGACATAACTTTTATTATGATAAAACTTTGGTTGAATCATATTTTCAAGATATGTAAGCATTTTTTATCCATATTTGTCGACTAATTTATGATATTAACTTTTAATTTAATCATATATAAAAAAGAAGGAAGCTTACGAGAGTAAGAGGTGGCTCAAGTATAATTACTCTTTCACTCCAACTTATAATTTATTACCTTAGAAGATTTTAGTTTTATTCGAGATTTTTTTTTTTTTTGAATTAATTCTTTTCTTGTGTGGCTAGATTTACACATAATAATCTTTTCAATTATTTTAGATTAATTCATCCAGTAATATGCTTTTAAAAAAGAAAACAAAATTGAAAAATTATGAAGCTCTATCAAAATACTTTTAAATAGGAATAAATTGACGTATATATTTTGAATTAATCTTCAAAATACACGTTATTTCTTTAATAACAATTGAACATATATTTTATATCGGAGAAAGTTTTCAAAGCAAAGGTAGGGGCATAGGGGGAGGGGATGACCAATTTTTTAACAAGACTTATTAATTCAATGGTTTTTAAAATTTTATTATTTGTAGTGATGATAAATTACTTACAAGCAACATTATAAATTCTGTATAGAGTAATTACACTTTACAATTCAAGTTATATATGGTTGTATAAATTAATTGTCGAACTCTGAGTGTTAAAATCGTGTCTTCTAAAGTATATGATTCGACATTTGACTATCTCTAAATGAGAAAGTGTAAATATTGTAAATTTCAATTAAGGCACAAGTGCCACAAAAAAACATACACTTACATTGCGTTGTGCAAATGAAATTGGGATGCGGGTGGGGTAACTATTATCAAAATATTGAATTTTAATATTGTTTAATTTAAGGGTGATTCTATGGTACCAATGAGGTACCAATATTAATGGAGACACTTTTGATAATTTACAGTCATGTAGTTGTGAATTGCAATAAATAAGTCTGACATTTAAATATAAATATCTTATTAATAGCAAAGTCTTCTCACCTCCAGTGTCTGCAAATCTTCTAACCCTTTTTGCTTTCTTCTGCAAAATCTTTTTTTATTATTTGTTTTTTTTTTTCATTTCGATTGAGATATTTACGATCTAGAATTACAAGGATCAGTTCAAGAACTCAGGAGAGGAAATAGAAAAATGTAAACACTCTCGTCAAATCCTAGTTCCATAATATTCTCAGTTATAAGTTTAGGAAGTTTATACAGTACTTAAACCCATATACAAAATTTTCTTACCAGAATATGTGCAATTCCCCTAAAAAATGCTATAAATAAACAAACAAACAGAAAAAAATAGATCCGTGAAGTGGACGAACCTTGGCTGAATAAACGTTTTTTGGAGTAAGGGAATGACATTGTTTTCTAGCGGCTTGTTGATTAACTGGTAGGTTTTTTTTTTAAAAAAAAAAATTACAAATTTACCAAGTGGAAATGGAAATGATCTGAATCCTTTCTGCATCTTCTTGTTTGAAACTTTTCCACCATTTTTATTCATTTTCCAATTCGAAATATTTCGCGAGTAAAGAGCACCATATGTCTTCAGGTGTTGCAACATTAATACATTTAGTTGAGCGCATTTAATTAGATACCCTCAAAAGAAGCAGTACATTAACCCGGGGGCGGTTGATTCCAGTGTTGTTTGAGGAGGAATTCGTGGTGACGGACATCGTGAAGTTTTTCGAAGTGGAATTCAAAATCGGAGAAAGAAGAAGCTTCGTGAGGAAAGGAATGGAGAGAACAGAAGGAAAATAGAGGTTGAAGAGGGAGATGATAAATTGAGGAGGAGTAACTACAACTCCTGCAAAAAGGGGATGCATTTAATGATTTAATTGTTTGTGAAAAGTAACTTAGGTAGTGTCATATGTAGACTGTTGATAATTTTTTACTACCAAAACTAACCTTATGCGTTTTTTTTTTTTAAATTTGAGAGTAAATCAATGGTCAAGATTAAAGGAATTTGGATCCAAAGGCTGAGAATTGCCAATGGTATTGATACCAATGTGGTACTAAAGTTGGACTCTAATGTATTAGAAAGTACTAGATGTCCACCCGTGCTTAGTAGTAGTAGTAGTAGTAGTAGCCAACTTACTAATAATAATAATAATAATAATCAACTTATATATTATTTGAGAATATAAAAGCGTCAGTTGATATTTTTTTGTCCAGTAATTTTTTTTTCTCCTTCCATGTGAGATTTTTTTACATGTAATATTTTGCATTATTACAAATTGAAACTACCCGTTAGATTTTTATAATTTTTTTACTATTCAAATTTTTATATTTTTACTTTAATACATTTCATTATCACAAATAGAAATTACCAATTATATTTTCATAAATTTTTTTAATTCAGTTATTTGAATGCATGATCTGATTATGCTGAATATTTTAAGTAAAATTATAAATACACACTTGAAATTCGATTCATTTCCCTTCTTGTTATTTCAATGTGCGTTACACATATTGTAATAATTACATATTCATATAATGATAAAACAATGTCAAATATTTTGAATAATTATTGTTTGAAAGCCAGTACATATATTAAATAATATAATATTAGTATAAGAAGTCACACATATATTACTTACTTGAGTATATAAGTGGTAAACTATATTATCATGTCATGTTCAAATAAAAATAATCGACTTATTATTTTTGTAGTTAACATAATTTTTCTTTTCACAAAATAGAAGAAAATAATAAGCAAACTAATTCAATCAACAAATCACTTTAGCAAAAATATCTAAACTTTTTTTCTATTGTAAAGTGTAAACCTAAATTTTTTTGTATTTTTTATGAATTTTTTTCAATTTAATATTTTAAATCATCCAAAAATTATTAAGATAAAAAAGGTAAAACTAAAGTAAATAATTTTAATCTTCAAAAAAATTCAATCGATAAAAAAATTCATTTTTGAAATTCTATCACATTTTAATTTTATATAAAAATGTTTAGAAATCAAAATATATCATTTTTTTAGAAAATCAAAATACATCATTACTATTCTAAGAAGGTATTTTACACTTAAAAATTAATATTTTAATTATAATATATGCATTATAGATGTCAAATCGATGATCGTCAAAAAAGAAATAAGTTGATATATTTCTTATGAAAAGTCAAGTTGAGATGAAAAAGTTAAACGACTTTTTAAATTTCGAAAGCAAAAGATAAAAAAAGAAAAGAAAAAAGAAAAAGAAAAAAAATGATTGGTGGAGAACCCAAAAAAAAGGTGGATGCTCTTCTTTTTTAAAGGTTCTCTACGTATTTAAGAATATTTTTTTAAAATTAAAATAAAATAAAAACTCGACGAAAAATTGTGGAAGCGACATGTGTTTTTTCCTATTTTCATGCAACCTTCTTTTAGTAGAATAGGTTGATTTCTAGAATTATAGTCGAACATAAATTAAAATTCTTATACGAATTATTAAGATTCAAATTTATAATGTTTATTTGTTTTATACTTATTCTATTATTTAGTTATAAGTACTTTTATTCTTTATTCTTTAAAATAAATAATAAATCACATCTCAAATTTAACCAAGAAAATAAAATCATTTCTAATTTTGTATGTTAGAGTTTATCTAGCATGTAATTTTAAATGTAGTCTCATATCTTTTAAAAGGTGTCCAATTTGAGGACAAATGTGATCGACTATCACTAATTTTGCTGCAAATAGACACGTGGTGTGCATTGACCAATTAATTTAGAATTTTCGGCGGAGCAAACATAGCAATTGATTGGCTGCCTGGGCAGTCCATGTCATTAAATATTTTGGGACAATAAAAATATAACATAATTTACATAGATAAAAAAAAATGATTTGATCGATTTTATTTCTTTCGTTTCGTTTTGATTTTGTAATCTTTCGTTCTTCTTCCTGAGTACAACATACACATCTTGAGAAGTCCAGTGGTGCCACAGTCTGACCCCCAAAAACTTTGTTAGCATTGACAAACGTTCGTTCAAATCTTGAAATTCGTAGTCGGCGTTCCAATGAGAAAGGATAGTACTTGTGCTCTTTCTTATTCTCGATATTCTCAACTGATTTCAGATCTGCATCAATTCAAAATTTTTCCTATTTTAGATTATAGAAACGTTCCTGGGATTGACTTGTAGAAACATGGGATGAGGCCAGGGTGGGTTCCTAGTTTTCTTTTTTGTTACAGATTTCTTTAAATTCTTAAGGTAATTATATATTTAATTTAAATGGATTTAGTTTTTCATTTTTTTTATATAGGAGGTTTATGATTATGTGTCATTCACACATACCACATTTCCACGTCCGGTCAAAAGCCTCCACGTCTGCTCCACATGTGAAATTCTAGCATATTTAGCTTCTGTTAGCAAAAATTGTTCTTATATTGGACAATTTTAACCAACATATAAGACTAATTTGAAATTTTATGAATTGCATGAGTAATTTAAAGATTTTCCTAATTAACTGAACAAGGGATTACTATAATTTTACAAAATACAATAATTAATGGACTTGAAATGACATTACCAATATATATTATGACAGTCCATCTCAAATGTTAATCAAGTGCAGAATGTAGAGGCAAAAGTAAAAGGGAAAAGATATGTTTATATGAGCTCCTAAAGAGCCTTAAACTTTAATACTTGTTTGTATCCGATAGAAAAATTGGTGCAAGGGCTCAACAAATGAAATATAAAAAAAATACAACCAACGGTCAAAAGAATAAAACAGGAAACTTCAAACGCTTTAAAATTCACTATTTCGTCCTAGAAAGCACAAGCTACAAGATACCTAAGAAGCGCTTGCAATATTCCTCCAACAATACACTGGACACATATCAACCTCAAATCTTATTAGTGTACCATAACCTCAAAAAACTGATGGATAACAAAGTTAAAATATATACAACAGCATCAGAATATTACAAGATAGACACTTGATAGTTCGTCAATAAGACATTCATGACTTTCATGAAACCATGTACCATGAGAATATCATCTTGCAAATTGCATTCCCCTGTCATGCCCCTTTCAGTTAGTCAGCTGTCCAACTCTGCTCAACAATTTCACGCACCTTCCTGTTGTATTCACGCTTGTTTTCACTAAACAACCTTGCTGCTTCAGAGTTTGCTGGTGAATTTGGGTTTGGATCACAGAGGAGCGACTGTATGTTGAGAACCGACAAATTAAAGCGAAACATCAATCATCGCCAAAGTAGTCCGTTGAAAAAAATATTACAGAAGACCTCAGACGAGGGCTATGATGCATTGAAGCTTAACTTTGTCCATAATTTCCAATTATTTAGAATTACATGGGATCTAATGTAAATAACTTAAAAAACTAGACCAATACGAACTTCTAAATTAACACAGGAACTGTCCTAAGCTAATTTTGCAGATCTTCTGATTACATGATTATATAATAACTGAACATATAATAACCCACTTGAATAGTGCAAATAAATAATAAAGTCATGCTTCAGACCAGGGTTGTGCTCGGAGCATGGTGATTATCGAAACCTTCAGTGAATAATATATGAACCAAAAAAAATTCGTTGACCATTGACATTTTCTAAACCAAATTGAACCAATTATTTTTTCAGGTATGGATTTGAAAATTTCTCAATTTCTCAAACCAAAATCTGTACAGAACCATACCGATTCATACCGAACCATACCAAACCTAATAAAAATACAAAATTCCACATTTAAAAAAAAAATATATCTCTATATGAATAATTTGAATGTGAATTAAAATTAAATTATTCTATAGTTAGTTAAGTTTAACATAAATAATTCTTTTAAAATCTCCTAATCTAAGAAAAAAGAAAAAAGAACCCTTCCCCCCAAGTGACTCGAACTCAGAACCAATTATCTAGGTAGTGGATGCTCTTAATACTTGAGCTATCCAACTTCGTCAAGTTTAACATAAATAATGAAAGGAACCTTATATTTAATTATTATACAACTTTCAAAACACAAGTTAGTGAATTGAGAACAAATTTGACGTAATAAAATAATTTATTTTGGTTAGATATCTATATATTTTGTTTAAAATAAATGTGTTATTCAAAAGATAGAAAATCTCCAGTTATCCAAACTATACCAAACCGAGTTAAACATTTCCGTTAGATCCGAGATTCTGAACTGTCCTAAAGAAAAAAAAAATAACCGTACCGTACCGTCCTTATTTTTTGGATTGGTTTTGGATATTAATTTTAAAGTCACCAAAGTTTTGTATGGATCTAGAGTTTTTCAACTCTTCGATCGTTCATCATACCGTGCACACCCTATTTCAGACACAAGAGCATCAACAAATCAAGCATCTTTCTCTGACTTGGTACGATACATACATAGACAAATAGTATACCTTTTAACATATTTATACATCTTCTGCAAACAACTTGAAGCCTCTTTCAAGAAATTTGCCAAATTCTTTCAAACTTATTCCTAGTTTGTTCATTTCATAGAACACAATATAAACTTTTGCTGGTCATTAAATAAGTAAAAAGAAACAATAATCAGCACTTATAGCCCTACAATACCTGGATGGATGTAAGTATAGCAGCTACGTCATATATTGGACTCCATTGATTTTGCAAAATATCCAGGCAAATGCTCCCGTCTGCATAAACTGAACAGCCAAAATTGCATCAGAAAAGCGTCAACATACCTGTGCCAACCACACTGGAATTGGAAGCATGTATATGACTAGTTCATTGGACAAAGGGAAACAATTAGTTAATTCCAAAACAGTTACTTCAACACAAAATAGGGACCGGTAACCGAATATAGAATGAACAAAGAACAGAGAGTAGCAAAGACTTTATTGAATATCGATAGTTACTGATTGCTCTATTTTGTAATGGCAGATTCTGCTACTTCTTTTATGCAAGTCCTGGAATTAAAAAGAGTTCGCCAACAATCTATACAAAACGTAATAGCAATGATTCACATCACATATACAAAATGTCAGAATTAACTTACTGTTGGGATGGAACATCCTAGATATAAAACGCACAGTCGGGGGCTTGTTTGGGTAATCTTCACTGAACTGAAGTGTCAACTTAAACGTGCCTAGGAGCAAATAGAAACAACATCAATGATACACTATAAGAAACACACAAAAAATATGAAAAACAAAACACAAATGAGCGACTGAAACATTGTAGTGGTACACCTTGTGAGACAACATCATCTTAAATTATGTTTTAGTCGAAGAAAATGAAAAGGTGTGAACTGCAAGAAACATATGTGTGTAGATACACATCTATTATCTCTCTCTTTTAATCTTCAATTAAATGCAAAATCTTGAAAAAAGTTATCCAGGCTGAATAAGGGCAACAAGAAGTCAATGAAAAACCAAACATTTTTTAAAGAATCTTCTCACCTCCGTCCCAAGGAGTATCGTCTGGGCTGCAAATAAAAAAAGAGAAATTATAAAAAATTGGCATCCATAATACATAATAATACATTCGTATAACACCAACAACAATAATGATTAGATCAGCAAAGCTACCCGAATATAACGGCATTCCAGAGCATAATGTTGTTATCATATGGCGCGCCGCTGATGCCAGCTGGAGGGTCCTGCTGCAGCCGCTTGAAATCCCTCATCAATCGCTTCCTTGCCGGCGTTGACATCTTTACTGCCTACAATCAACACAAAAAAAATATCGAGATCCATCAACTCTAAACACAATTGCAGACATACACAAGTCAAAGACAACAAATTTGGGTTTCTCACGAGGGAACTTTACCTGAAATTTAGAACATCATGAGATCTTCCCCCCTCTATTATATTTGCAGATATGTAACATATGATATAACCTGCATTTTTGTCCACCTATAAGGAAATTGATTTGCGTAGATGGAAAAATTAGAGGGATTTTGGGTTGGCGTCATATGTAAGCGGTGTTTGCCTGGCAACCGCGATGACGTGTACCTCATGTTTCTAATCATATACTCCCTACTTCCCACTTAAATTTACATGCTTTCCTTTTCGATTCCTCCCATTTAATTTTGCATATTTTTAAAAATTAAATTTATTTCACAATCTCCACCCTCAATTTATACCTTTGAAAAAAAATCAAAGATTTCCCAAAATCTGATTTTTCTTTAACATTCGTGTCCGATCAATCGTGCAAAATTAACTGGGACGAAACTTGCATAGGAAATTCCACGATACAATGTTCGTATTAATACAATTACTTTTTAACTTGTTATTGTAAATTGCTAGTATCACGTGCGATGCACGATTTGTAAATATAAATGAATAAATAATTAATTTATTATATATATATATAATTTAAATATAATAAAATATTACAATCAATATAAAATATGAAAAATTACATGTTAATAAAAACAGAGGGCAATGAAAAGTACTAATAAATAAAAATATATAAGAGTACGTTATAAAATATTTTATTTTTTTTTAATGTATGAAAATCTCTAGCATCCTTGGATCATGGTCATGTTGATGATTGATTGAGTCAGAATCTCAACATATTTGATGAGTCTAAATTGTATAAATTGGAGATTAATAAGATAGCTGATTTTATGAGAAGATTTGCCAATATATTGATTGAAAAAAAAATGAACATGATCATCAACGCCAAATACAGAGGCACTACCATCACAATCAACAATGCACCAATCAAGCTATGGATTTGGAACACGGTAATTCCTTATCAGTCTGCCACTTATTTTTTCTTATATATAATATAATTTCTCATCTATGGTTATTTGGATAGACGCACGTCTTAGAAGTTAGTAAATTTGAAAAATCTTGCACAAAAGATTTTGTGGCATGTTTGCCAATTTCTGAATTATCAGACATGTCTTGAATCTACGGATGCTTAGATATATCGATTGCAGATTGATTTCTTTTCTTTTAGTTTTACTGATATCTTTTTCAATTGTAAAGAAGCTTTGTTAAATTGGCTGATTTAAAGGCTTGATTAATGTTAATTAGAATTAAATCACTCGGTTGATTCATATGCAAAGATTTTGTATGTCAAATAGGATTTGAATGTTTTTTTCGACGTTTGTGTGCTCAGTTTACAATCTTTGACAAATAGAGCTAATTTTGGGGTAAATTTATTTTCAGCTAATACATGACAAGTTATTGCCAATAACTTATATTGGGATCAAATCTTATATACCACAAATTATGGTTTTCATAATTGGTAATGAGTTTTGGGTGGGAAAACTCTAAAATTGCTATTTTCAGAGGGTTTTGTTTTTATATTAAGTATGATAGTAATAGGTCATATTTAATTTTTTAATTTAGCCAAGTAGGTCTAATTCTGGATCAATTTCATAATTCAAACACTTCCATAATTTTCTATTAGAAGAAGTTACATCACACACCTTTAACCAAATGGAGACCAAATGTTTTCTTTTAATCTTTTTTTTTTCTTTTCTTTTTTTTTTTTAACGGAACCAAGCGTGAATGTGGACTTCAAAAGCTTTTCTTTTGTTTTGTTTTTCCTTTTTCTTTTCTTATTTCTTTTTATGAATCCAAAACCAAATATAAGTATTATTTTCATGGTAAATACTCCGTCATTTTACAAAAAAAAAAAGTCATTTTAGAACTTTTGGTAAAACTTAAAAATTTAGAGATTGACAAAAACACCCTCGCACAAGCTCTATTTATTATCTTTATTTCCATTTTTAGGTAGAGAGAATAGGCGATGAAAGATGATTAATTTGCAAATAGAGATAATAAATAATTTCGATAATAATAATATTATGAGACTTGTACATAAATTTGTTTGAATTTATTTCAGGGGAATATTGGAAGAAATATGGTTATTTTACTAGAATTACTTTTTTTTGGCAAAAAATATTAAAATGACTTGTTTTTTGTGAATGGGGAGAATAATTGTTAGAGTTTGTTTACTTCTTTATATATCCTAGTACACATGAAATTTATTAATTACTTTTAAAAATTGATTAATTACTTTTAAAAACTTAAATTCACCCTATGATGGGACTGCAACATTTTTTTACCTATGTGAACAATCACAAATGATTCAATTAATTACAAGTATTCAAACCAACACATATCTAAATAAAACATAATATGTTAAAAAATTATTAATATAAAATAATAAATAAAATATATTGATTAATTTTATTATATTATTTCCTTATTCACATAAGCTCATATATTTTTTTTAATTAAGAAGATAAATCGATTAATTATATATTCTACAATATAGGTTCACAATAAATCATCTTATCCATCAACTGTAAAATCTTACAAAAATACTCAAATTATTTTAAATAATTACTACCCCCTTTATATATATATTTTATTCAGAATATACAATTATTTATTGAAGGATCCCATTCAATGCACATTTCGTAAACATTGAATGAGCATACCAGAGTTGAAAGATTATTTATATGGCTGAAAATATAATAAAAGATGGAAATCATTATGTAATAAGAGAGAGAAAACTATATATAGCTTTTTGTCAAGAGAATACAAATATTAATAACTACATAGACCAATTTTAAGTATTAGTAAGTTATGAAATATATTATTAGTCTTTTATTCATTAAATGGCGCGGAAGGTATTTAGCATGCCAAACTTTGCACTTAAATGGAAGAGAAAATTATACTATTGTTATATCTAGACATTTTCATAATTTCTCATATATATATATATATATATATATATATATATATATATAACTACTTTACTTAACTAAGAACTTAGGGAAGAATTTGATCAAAATTTTCAAATTTTCATTTCCAAGCATAAGCGAGTGAAGTTTGTATTAGTTTTTTAATTCCTTTATTAGTTCTTTTACTCACTAAATGAGGCGAAAGTTTATCAGCATGCTATTTTTGCAGTTACATAGGCAAGAAGAAATAACAACAATAACAACAACAACAACAACAACAACAACAACCACCACATTACTATTTAAGTTTTCCTATTTTTCATATATTGATAGATGTATTAAATATAAATCATTTTTGCAATATTTTGATTTAATATCTCTAATTAGTTTAACTTCTTCAAATAAATTATAGCCATTTATGCATTTCTCAACATTCAGGTGCATAATTTTTACATTTAAAATAAAAATTGATAATAAATATTCAATATTTTATAGATAATTTATATATTATAAAAAGTCACTTTTTGTATGGATATATCATGAAGGATTATTTATAAGAAATTCCAAGTGTAATGTAAAATATTGGTATTAAATTAAGTATCTTTAAAAAAATAATTAATATGAGTATTATGTGCAAAAAATGGGCTAGAAATTAACTAAATACATGTTCGTAAAGTTATTAATTGTAAAAAAATCGATAAAAAATAGTTGTCAGATTTGAATCTATTTTTAGCGGGAAATTATATTTCTTTTTATTTTGGCATACATCATACCTCTATTTTCTTAATTAATATTTTATCATATGTATGTATACATATATTTTTATATGTAAATTATAAATTATTTTAGTTAAGACCCTAATTAATCTAAAGTTTTTCAATGTAAATGAATAAGAGTTAAAGCAAGAGGAATGAAAACTAAAAGGAAATGTGAAGTGTTAGTTATAAATTTAGCAAGTTACCATATTTGATGGCCAAGATTAAAAAGACATAATCTAATAGTTATACTCATAGATTGTATCAATGTAATGCTTGTATTGTAGAAAGACCCTATATTTATTTATTTATTATTTATTTCTCGAAGAATCATTTATTTATGGAAATTGAAACCTGCCCATGGGCAGAACTCTTTTTTTTTTAAAAAAAATTCGATCATCTTCTAATTAAAATTACAAACATAATTGATAACTACCACAAGACGAGATTTAAATGTTAACTATCATTTTGAAGCATTCTAAAAATGACTTCTTTTTTAAGCCTTTTTTTAACCTGTAGTCGAGTGTTAATGTCAAAAATTTAATTACAATCTTCACAAATAATTTTTCATACTAATTATAATATATTTATAAAAAAAATATTTTTTCTTAAAAAATAAAAAAATCTGCCTTGGCATAATTTGTCTGGGCATAATCTGCCCAGACAACATTATCCTATGGAAATTAGCTAGCATGTTTATCTATTATTACTTAGGTTATGTTTGGATGGGTTTGGAACAAACCAAACAAGGTTGGCTCAAACTCAAATCCATGTTTGTTTGGCCGGCTTCCTCAATCTCTCCAATCTCCTATATTTTAATTAATCAATCACAATTCTCAATACTACTTTAATCATTAAACATATCATCATAAAAAGCTCTTGCACACATCATACCACATTTTATAATTAATTAATCAACACTACAACCACTTTCACAACCAACCAAACAATCAACGAATCACAAAGCTCAATACTACTTTAGTCATTAAATCAATTATCAATAACAACCTTTGATAGAAATCGCATCACCTGTTTCAACTATATAATATATCCTACACTACAACCACCCAAACAAACACTACAATCTCACTTCCCCAGCCACTTTCTCTGCCACTTTTCTCAGCCAATAGTGTCCCAACCCCCCTAGCCCCAACCAAACATACTCTTAAGGTTTTATACAGTCTGATTACTTTTTAAGTATTATTTCATAATATTTTATACATATTAGGGTTAATTACAAAAAAAAAAAAAAAAATTACGACATTTGGTCTAATTTCCAATTGCAACATGACTTTTAAAAATTATCAATGTTCATCACCAACTTTAATTTTTTTCTCAATTACAACATCGACTAAAAAATTTGACATCTGATTGTGTCGCCATCACCACTGTTAAATGCGTCTGGACAAGACCTTCATCTACCCTTGACCAATTCACATTCGTCATTATCACTAATGTTAATTGCGAGTCAAAGAATTGACATAATAACTTCAATCATCGACTAAAAGCAATGAAAATGACGGATTATAAAATTAGTCAAGGGTAAATGAAGGTCTTGTCCAGGGGCATTTGACAGTGGTGATGACGATAAAATTAGATGTCAAAAAATTTAGTCGATGTTGTGATTGAAAAAAAATTAAAGTTGGTGACCAACATTGATAAGTTTTAAAAAGTCATCTTGCAATTGAAAATTGGATCAAATATCGTGATTTTT
The DNA here is from genome assembly GCA_958295605.1 of Ajuga chamaepitys. Lineage (NCBI taxonomy): Eukaryota > Viridiplantae > Streptophyta > Magnoliopsida > Lamiales > Lamiaceae > Ajuga > Ajuga chamaepitys. Next base: position 19,279,344 of record OY282497.1, on the reverse strand, counting down.
TTTTAATTAACCCTAAATTTTATTACACTATATTACAAAATAAATACAAGGTTTTTAACTCATACAATCAAAATTTTTATGGATAGATTTTTCATGCACCTCTCTAACCATAAACAAACATACCCTAGTGATTTTGGAGCATTACTGATGTAGGACTGGGATATTTACTAGCAATAGAGATTCCTCTCAAAAGAAATCCAATGAAGAAAGAGATTAACAACTGGAGTTTAACAGAGATCATTAGGTACTTCAACCTACTGCAAACTAATAAGTATTATGATAACGTTCAAGGAGGATCAAAAGAGTGGTTGGAAGCCTTCATAAGACAGTTGCATGCTGCTTCCGAAACAAATTGATATCAAAGGAAGGAAGATGAACAAAAAAAAAATCTCTCATTCTGAAGAGTGGTGGTTGATGGAGTAGACAACACCTGAAGCTCAACACGGATATAGACACTTTGAACAAGTCATTTACAATTGGTGCTAGAGGTATACTGATAAAGATCCTGACCCAAAGAGAAGAAAAGGTGAGTAGGATGAAGAAAGGAGAAAGAGATGCATAACTCAACATCAGAAGTCCAAGCAGCAGCATTACTATTCTCAGAGAAGGAGGAAGTAGCCTATTGCAAGAGAAAAATCATCATTGTCTTTGTTTCCTTAATTGACGTATGATGTATTTCTTTTTTCCCTATGCATAACTGGTGTAACTGTAATAGCTAGACTCATCTAGTGAAACAATTGATATCTTACTGCTAAAATGATTACAACTTGTAATCTTACATCATATGTTATTTTATTGCCTTTTGATGAACAAATGTCATGACTAACATTTTGTTGTTATGCAACTTTAAGTTTTGTTTTTCTTAGAGTTTTAACATTATCAAAAAGGGAGAAATTCTTAGGAAATTTATGTTTAATCTCAATGATGAAAACTTGCATCTTGTAAGTAGTAACTATTGCCCCCCAAACATTCTGTTATTGTAATGGATAGGGTTAGTTTTACTTAAGCAAAGTCATAACATGAAGATACAACAAAGACATTAGCAATAAACTACATGGAAAATATGTTGTAGGATGAAAGGTCCATATGTTGTAAGGACACTACAATGATAGCTTGTTCGTTAAACGCGTATAGCAAAGTATGCTAGCAACATGGTCCACTTCATGTAGCAACCACAATCGTATAATATACTATGCAACAAGTAGTCAGCCGAAGGGGTAGTTCGGTATGATATATCAATTTTTTTACCTCATATCATATACCATATTGAACTTGTCTCGAAAAGTGCTCTAAACCATCACGATTAGAATACCTTTCTTAAACTGCAATCGTATGGCTTGTGCCAGAGGTAATATAAAAGATTGTCAAACTTCAAAAAGGATACTCTCGTCTAACGCACTTAAGGTCAACCAATTAACTAAGTTAGGCTAATTGGAAAGAGTAGGAGATTTATTAACTACTAGTTAAGCCTCAATTAAAGATTAAAAGTACTCTAGGGCTCTGTTTACTTATGGCTAGAGGAGGTTGGAGTATTATAGGCTGGGAGAAATAAAGTGGAAATAGAAGATTGGGTTGAATAAATGGGTATTCGGTTTTGTTGGTTGGGGATTGGGTTGGGGTTTGTTTTTAGTATAAAAGGTGATAAAAATGTGATGTGATGTGTCCAAACATTTTGTCAGCAACCCCAAATGAAACACAGCTCGGCTGGCTCACAATCCTCAATGGATTGAGCCAAGTTATAAGTAAATATACCCTAGAACTAGAAATAAGTTTCCAAGTTATATATTTCACCTTAAACCTAGGATTATGATCTAGAAATTATTATTAACTTATGGGTCATGATGGAAGTTCATGATAGTGATAATCGTCCTAGAGGCTTGGTACTCTTTACCAAATTAAAAGTTCGAGCGGGCAAACAAGAGGGATCATAAGTTAACCGGTTACGAATTAACTCACCTTAAATCCTATTATTAATGACCGACAACGTAATAAGAGAGACAAGGTAAGTGAATTAATTAGGCGATCAAGTTAACCTGTTAATCCCCACCCCAAGTGAATTTTTCTTAAGGAGTGAGACTTAAGACATTCTACGAGATTGACATTAATAATTTGAGTTCTCTCGTCATCCCCAATGGCTCATCGGAGAGAACCATTAAATTCTCGGTTATCTGCGCCTAAGGTATAATCCATACATTACTATAATGTCAATTCAACCACAAAGTCTCCAATAGTTAGTCAAGCAATTAGCAAGAAATCATACCCTATCCCAACCCTAGAAATCATAAATTACTACTAATAAGACATTAATATCATACCAAACATCATTTAGTACAAATATCTAAGAATTTAAAACAAGAGGGAAGAGGAAGCAATAAATGCAATAAAAGAAAATAAACTAGAAGAGAAGGAATGCTTAGACTTGTAATAAATTAGGAGGAATCCTTCAATTTCTTTTTGTAGACGACTTCCACCACTTGTGGTAGAAAGCCCCAAATTCTTCTCAAGTGTCAATAAACATAGGAAGAATTTTTGTACAAAATATGAAGAATCCTAGTTCTACTCCAAAGAGAAAAGTGAGGAGAATTTCTAGAGAGAGTAATTAGAAGTGGACAATTTTTACAAATGAAAAGTGATTGTCAAATTGGAAGTGAAAGTTTCTAATATGAGAGACATATTCCCATCCCTCACCCTTTAATTTCTGCAGAAAAAATGACCCTCAGTAAGGGTATAAGAGTCGAATTACAACTTAAGCTTGATTGGTCTTCGTAAATGTAGATTCGGATCCCTTGAAAGCCTCGATTCATCCTTCTCAATAATTCTGAGCAATTTCATTAGGATTCAGCTTCTTACTTCAACTAGAAAGTTAAAGATCTCCATCTCAGCTTCATATGACAACTTGAATCACCTTGATCGGAGATTAGATGAAGAAGGTATGGCGAAAAACAAATGCATAACGACCGAGCTGGACCGCAACCGCGTAGAACCGAACAACATTATACCGCCAGCGGAATAAAATCCTTGCAATTCCTACTACTGCCAGTACCGTGGTCGGTAACATGGCCTGCACCGCTCATAGAACTGCACGGATATGCCCGGCGTTCGATCGTCGGGCATTCTCGTGTCCCATCGTGTGTGCTATCTTTGTGCATCACTGTTTTGAGGCTTTTTACTCATTTTCTCAACCCAATTTTTTTTTGCGAATTTCACTCACAACTCGATCTTCAATTTGGGCCTAACTCGAGCACTATGGGGCCCGTTTGGGCCTCACTTTATGGGCCGGAGTGAGGAAATGGGTGCAATCGACCTTCTTGATCTTCTGGATTTTCCTAACCTTCAAAACATGACTGAAAAACACCCAAAAGTGTATCTAATCGTATCTAAAAGGGAATCAAACCCAAAAATGAAATAAAACACAAATTTTCACTTAAACGTAGTAAACTCTTGCATTTCATAGTCAAATATGAACGTAGACAATTCAAGAAAAACGAGTATTTTGATGTTCATCACGTACCAAAATCTTCAGTATACAAAAAATCCATACTAATACCATTTAGAAAATATATATGGGCAAACACCAAGTTCTTCAGCGCAACAACAAATAAAGTCCTAATTCGATAAGAAATTTGAAAATCTTCAGGCCAACAACATAGAAAATCCCCAAGTCTTAATTCAATAAGAAATCCGAAGACTGGAGGAGTTATGTAAGTACATCATAAAATACACATAGAAACAAGAGGTTTTAGACCATCTCCAATCCAACACAATAACTCTATTTTTTGGGGGATTTTAGAGTTTATCCCCCCCAACCACACTCTAAAACATCCCTCTATATTTGGGGGATGAACAGTGTCCCCCAATAAATAGGGGGACACTGTTCATTCACACAAAAACTGTATTTATACATTATATGCTTAAAATACCCCTAAATTCAGTTTTAACTACATAAATATTATATTTGTATTATTATTTGTATTTAATAATTTATCTAATTCAATTAAATTTAATTACAAAAAAAATTAGATTAATTTTTTTTATTAATCTTACATATTTAAAAATAATGAAACAATAATAAGATAAATTACTAGTTACATCAAATTGCAAGATAATTAACACAATGGAAACTTCATTACAACAATATGAAAGAAAATAATGTTGGAAATACTAATTGCATAAATTGAAAAAATTATTAAATTTTTCAAACTAAAATAAATAGTGTTGTTTTTTTTATAATATGTAAAACATAAATAATTATATATAAATAAAATTAGAAGTAAGTAATCTTATTGTGTAAATTTTAGTGAAGTAGAGTTGGGTTGGAGATGGTTTACAGAAAACTGTAAATTTAGTGGGATAGAGTTGGGTAGGAGATGGTTACATAAAACTGTAAATTTAGTGGAATAGAGTTGGGTTGGAGATAGTGTACACAAAAACTGTATTTTAGTGCAAAATCCACACTATTAATAGAGGGTGGGTTGGAGATGCTCTTAAATCACCAAATAAGAGTTCCGGTGTATCAAATCTAGATAAAAGAAAAAACTAGGAAGGGTCTGCAACTGGTGAACCAAAAGACGACTGCATCCCCGAATAGCAAGGTAGAAGGTCACCCTTGTTTCCACCCTTTATGCATGTGGCCCATCACATTGTCTTCCTTAGGCGCTCTGTCGTGCCTCGCAGCCCTATCTCCTGCCACGACTGGCCCTATTTGCCGCCCTTTGGCAGCTTAGATGTCCTGTCGTGCCTTGCTTCCCCTAGTTGTTGCAACGGTTGCCTTTTTTCACCACCCTTTCTAGATGTACCATGGTGGATATAATGTTGGGGAAATAAAAGACGAAAAGCCGAAGAGATTGATATGGGGAGCAGTGAGAAAAATTGGATATGTGCCCTACTCTATCACTATTTAGACCTAAAGAATAGGCTTAAGTACAATTGGGCTATTAAATGGACACATGGATAAGTATTTATTTTTTGGTAGAATAGCCCAAAAGCATAAAAAGATTACTTAAATACAATATACATATGGTATCTTGATATGGTATAATACCGAAGTAACAAAATTTTCAATTTACATACCAATATTGTACCAAAGAAAATCGGTATAGTACCATACCTTACCGAAAATCTTAGTATGCCACAACTTTTGGTATTTTAAGTATATTTCGGTACGATAAGTGCGATATACCAAAATTTACATATTTTTTCTCACCCGTGTTAGCAGAAGGGATAAATAGTAAACAAGTCGAAATATTGCCAGTGGAGGCAAGAGGTAATCTTGCATTGACTATGCAATAGAGTGAAGACACGTATCCTTACAAAAGCAATTGTAGATTTACTCTGACCTACTCTCCCACCAAAAAGACAACAATGGATCCACGTTGTAGATGTCAATTCAATTTCTTCAAGTGAGCATGTCTTGTAGTGGAGGTCGAGTAGGATCAGGAACCGGGTTTGGCTTGGAAAGAACCGGACCGGAGAGCCGGGTTTATATCAGATCAGATTTGGAAGTTATTGAAGAACTGGGTTGGTGACAGTTATAACAGAAATAAGCAACGGTTTTGGACTGTTGCATGTTAAACCGTTGTTAAAGACGCGTTTCAGTTTGAATAGCAGTTGAAACTGAATTTGATTCCAGCTTCCAGAACTTCTTGATTCGAGCTTAGCTCTTTATATACATTTGTTCTACTTGTAAAGGCGAGTTGACACACGTAGCTTTCCCTCGGTAAACACTAATCAATCATTAGAATTTGAAAGCTAGGGTTCTTGAGCTCAATTCGGATTGTGAATTGGGGTTTCTAGTTTTCTGGGTTGTTTCTTGTAATTGATTATTTAGTTGAGTGAATTGAGGTGTATAGAGCCTCCGTGGATGTAGATCACCTTGATCGAACCACGTAAAAGCTTGATGTTCTTCATTTTATTTCTGATTTTGCGTTCGGTTTGGAGTGTGTGTTGCAAGTGTTCTCAAACCTAACATGTGGTGCCGTCTATGGGAAACATACACACAAACGCAAAGAAGAAGAAGAATGGTTGGAGTAAAGATGGATGTGGAGAAGTTCTCAGGAAAGAATGACTTCTCACTCTAGAAGATCAAGATGAATGCAATACTGATTCAGAATGGCCTAGACTCTGCACTTCTTCCTGTTGATCAATGGCCTGATGCTGAGAAATCCAAGTTTCCAGAATTGGATAAAAAGGCTCTGAGTTTGATATTTTTATGTGTGGGTGATAAACCTTTGAGGGAGGTTTCGAGGTGCAAGAATGCAGTGGAGGCATGGGGAAAACTGGAGGAACTTTATCAATCAAAGTCTATATCCAACAAACTATTTCTGAAACAGAAATTAATGTCCTTCAAAATCTCTGATGATAAAGTCATTTCTGATCAGCTTGATGAGTTTGTCAAGATGATTGAAGAGCTGGAAGATCTGGGGGTGAACTTGGAGGATGATGATAAGGCTCTGATGGTGTTAAATGTTCTTCCAAAATCCATGGAAAGCTTTAAAGATGCACTGATGTTTGGAAGAGATGGAAAAATCAGTTATGAATCCATCTTGTCAGCATTGAAGACCAAGTGCTTTCGGAATCAGGGAGAAAAGGGCTCTACACAAGCTGGAGAAGGCACAGGATCAGTTCAAATTAAAATGTATGATGGAGTCATCAGAACTATTTCTTAAGTGAGGTATGTCCCTGGATTGAAAAGAAATCTATTATCCCTTGGTTCTCTTGTGGCAAATGGCTGTCAGTTCAATTCCCTAGATGGTCACCTTCACATCACTAAACACAATAAGTTGGTAATCAATGGAAGGCAACACAATGGCCTGTTTATCTTGATTGGATCACCTGTGATAGGATGTGCTGAATCTGTGATAAGCAGAGAAGATGTTATGAAGTGGCATAGAAGACTGGGTCATATTGGAGAGAAAGGGTTGAAGGAGTTATCCAAGAAGGGTATCATTGGTGAAATGGGAAATAGAACACTGCATTTCTGTGACAAGTGTGCCCTGGGGAAGGCAAAGAAGCTGCCTTATGCAAAAAGGATACATTTCACTAAAGAACCCCTGGATTATGTACACTCTGATATTTGGGGGCCTTCAAGAACAGAAACACATGGAGGGGGAAGGTATTTCATGTCTATCATTGATGATTATAGTAGAAAAACTTGGATATATGTCTTGAGAAACAAAAGTGATGCATTCCTCAAGTTTAAAACATGGCTGAATCAGGTGGAGAACCTAAGAGGGAAGAAACTGAAACATCTTAGGACTGATAATGGCTTGGAATATCTATCCACTGAATTCACAGGATTTTGTGAAGAGAAGGGTATCACAAGGCACAGAACTGTCCCTTTAAACCCCCAACAGAATGGAGTGGCTGAAAGATTTAACAGAACTGTGCTGGAAAGAGTTAGATGCATGTTGATTGATGCTGGATTACCTAAATCCTTCTGGGGGGAGACAATAAATACTGCATGCTATTTGATCAACAGGTCACCATCATCAACTCGAGGATTTAAAACTCCAGAAGAAGTGTGGAGTGGAAAGACACCAAACTACCATGACTTAAGAGTGTTTAGGTGTTTAGCCTATGCTCACATTAGGCAAGACAAACTTGATGCAAGAGCACAGAGATGTTTATTTCTGGGATATCCTGAAGGCATAAAAGGCTACAGGTTATGGTGCTTGGAACAGGGAAACCAGAAGCTCCTAATAAGTAGAGATGTAAAGTTCAATGAAGATGTGATGGGATACAACTCTACTGGAAGTCAAGAGGAAGCTGATGGAGCTGTGGAACCTGAAAGAATTTCTGTTCAGGTGGAGCCTAATAAGGAGCAGATACCTCCAGAAGAGAATACTCAAGCTCAGCAAGAAGATGACAGTTCATCAGAATAGGAAGAAGGTCAAACTGAGATGTCAAATCTCAGAACCTATAGCATAGGAAGAGATAGGCCATGAAGACAAATCCAAAGACCTGATTTCTATGGATTAGCTGGCAGTGTATATTATGCACTGAGTGTAGCAGAAAACTTGGAGTTTCAAGAGCCTAGTAGTTTCAAGGAAGCAGTAAGTTGCAGTGAGAGTGAAAACTGGATAGGGGCCATGATGGAGGAAATGGAATCCTTAGAGAGAAACCAAACCTGGAAGCTTGTAGACAAACCAAAAGGGCAGAAGCTAGTTAGCTCAAAATGGATTTTCAAGAAAAAGGTGGAGGCTGGAAAAGCTGATAAGATCAGGTACAAGGCAAGGTTGGTTGCCAGGGGCTTCACTCAAAGGGAAGGCATTGATTACAATGAAGTATTTTCTCCAGTAGTGAAGCATTGCTCTATCAGGTTACTTATATCTAAGATTACTCAAGAAGACTTGGAACTACAACAGTTAGATGTAAATACAGCATTCCTGCATGGAGATCTGGTTGAAAAGATATACATGAAGCAACCTGAGGGCTTTGTGATTCCAGGAAATGAAGAAAAGGTATGTTTTCTCAGGAAGTCACTCTATGGGTTGAAACAAAGTCCTAGGCAGTGGAATAAGAAGTTCAATGAGTTCATGATGAGTGCAGGATTCATAAGAAGCTTATATGACAGCTGTGTATACTTTAACAGAGGTTCAAGAGCTGACCAAGTGTTTCTATTGTTATATGTGGATGACATGCTCATAGCCAGTAAGAGCAGTGATAAGATACAACAACTAAAAGGAAAGTTGAATGCGGAATTTGACATGAAGGATCTAGGGGAAGCCAGGAAGATTCTGGGAATGGACATCATTAGAAGAAGAGAGACTGGAACATTATGGCTTTCACAGAAGCAGTATCTGCAGAAGGTTGTGGAGAGATTCCACATGCATGAGTACAGACCAGTAAGTATTCCAGTTAATCTACAGACAAAGTTATCCAAGGATCATTGCCCTAAGACTGCAGCTGAGGAGATTCACATGAAGAATGTTCCATATGCCAGTGGTGTTGGCAGTTTAATGTATGGAATGATATGTAGCAGGCCAGACTTGGCCTATAGTGTGTCTCTAGTGAGCAGGTATATGTCAAATCCTGGGGAATCACATTGGGAAGCCTTGAAGTAGGTTTTAAGATATCTAAAGGGGTCTATCAGTATGGGGTTAAAATTCCAGAAACAAGAAGCAAATACTATACCATTGATTGGATATGTTGATGCAGACTTTGCTGGGAATTTGGATACTAGAAAATCCATTACAGGGTATGTCTTTACTTTGTATGGTACAGCTGTGAGTTGGAAAAGTGTGTAACAGTCAGTGGTTGCATTGTCAACAACAGAAGCAGAGTTCATTGCATTAACTGAGGTAATCAAAGAAGCTTTATGGCTCAAAGGAATTCTCAAGGACTTGGGAATAAGACAAGGCTGTGTTACTATTCAGTGTGACAATCAGAGAGCTCTTCATTTGGTGAAGCATCAAGCTTTTCATGAGAGGTCTAAGCATATTGATGTTAGACTTCATTTTTCAAGGGATATCATTGAAGCTGGATCTGTTGAAGTAAAGAAAGTGCATACTTTGGACAATGCGGCAAATTTCTTGACTAAGGCAGTTCCTAGGAGTAAGATGGTACATTGCTCAAGCCTGATAAGGCTTGAACAGTGTGATTAAACCTGGAGATAAGAAGACAGTAAGAGGTAATGAAGTACACTTGAATTCATTGAGGTGGAGATTTGTAGATGTCAATTCAATTTCTTCAAGTGAGCATGTCTTGTAGTGGAGGTCGAGTAGGATCAGGAACCGGGTTTGGCTTGGAAAGAACCGGACCGGAGAGCCGGGTTTATATCAAATCAGATTTGGAAGTTATTGAAGAACCGGGTTGGTGACGGTTATAACATAAATAAGCAACGGTTTTGGACTGTTGCATGTAAAACCATTGTTAAAGACGCGTTTCAGTTTGAATAGCAGTTGAAACTGAATTTGATTCCAGCTTCCAGAACTTCTTGATTCGAGCTTAGCTCTTTATATACATTTGTTCTACTTGTAAAGGCGAGTTGACACACGTAGCTTTCCCTCGGTAAACACTAATCAATCATTAGAATTTGAAAGCTAGGGTTCTTGAGCTCAATTCGGATTGTGAATTGGGGTTTCTAGTTTTCTGGGTTGTTTCTTGTAATTGATTGTTTAGTTGAGTGAATTGAGGTGTATAGAGCCTCCGTGGATGTAGATCACCTTGATCGAACCACGTAAAAGCTTGATGTTCTTCATTTTATTTCTGATTTTGCGTTCGGTTTGGAGTGTCCATTTTTCATTCATTTCTGGGTTGAATCTTGTTGTGTGTGTGTTGCAAGTGTTCTCAAACATAACACACGTGATACTAGAGCATTAGATGTTAATGCAAATCTCTTTATCATGAACAAAAAGAAACTCCACTGCCATAAATAGACAAGGTTGGAGACCAAGAAGAGTTACGATGTTACACAACGCAAACTAATTTATGCTCGCATTAAACTAAAGAAATCAAGAAAGCATAAATTTTCACTTCTCATGAGCTTACACTTCTGAACTGCAAGATTCTCAAGCATTTACAAATAAACTTAAGAGAAGCTAACTCAATCTCATTACTTCCTCCATGTAGTAATACCCATCTTAGATTTATTCAAGAACATTCATAGGTTACTTCAACTTGAAGAAAACTTTTATACCTTACTCTTCGAGTGGTATATTAGGGGGCCTTTTGTTGAATTAGGGATTCATACTGGACTAGTTTAGTTTCGAGGAACTGGTATAGCTAGAGATGTAACCTTACGAGGATCGGTGAAAATTAGTTGTAGATGTCGAGTTGAGACTCGAGCATAGTGTAACTAAGCTTGTACTGTGTGATCACCTTAGTGAATTTTTCTTGTGTGGGGGAAGAGTGGATGTAGAAGGATTACCCTCACCTTCGAACCACTATAATCTTTGTGCGTTTATTTTTTCTATCTTTCTATTTATAACTGCTAATGTAACATACTATATATACATATATATATATATATATATATATGTATATATATCTGCATTGATTTTAAAAATGTTATACTTTCCATTGTACATAAAACTCATGAGGTATTGCTAGCTATAAGCTTTGAAAAGAACTGTTTGTTGTACCAGAGTGTTTTGTAGGAACTTGCAGCTATAACCTCTGCTATAAGAACCAATTTCTTACAACCGACAACAAACTATTGCCAACTATTTTACAGAAACTTTGAAATAGCCTATACGTTTATTCACCCCTCTAAACCTCTGCCACTTGGAACTAACAACTCCTAAGGTGGACCATCAACTCCACTTGTAGTCATGCTCAACTTCATATCATGAGCTTGAGTTGTCAACTCGTCAAAGGATTTTGGTTGAATTACTTGAAGGATATAATAGAGACTCCACTGCATCCCTTGGATTCACATCTCAATGGCAGAGGTTTTAGATAATTCCTGCTTGCAGCTTAGTCTTAAAATTCACCAACAATTGATGTAGTCCACGCCATACTCTTTTTTCAGTTTTCTATGAAGTGGGCCACATGAGGCTTCGGGTCACCTTTTCCATCAAAGAGTTGAAACTTAGATAGTCGGAGGGCATCTTCAAGCTTTTAATCTTTAAATTATATGACTTGGTATACGTTGGAGATGACTTTGAGCTTCTCTCGAACTTGTCATTGTTAGTTCCTAAGATAAGCTGCTTCACTTGACTTTCAGGAATGAATCAAGCGATTTATGAATTAAAAACATATTTAGTTTATAAATAAATTACTTTATAATATATGATTGTGTATGCATAGTACAAATAATATTGAATAATATAAATTAATTAGTCGTATAAAAATAGTTAAATTAATGAACTTATTATCTTAGAAATTAATTTTATATATTTTCTATTACATTCAAACACATTATCAAATCTGACATAATTAATAACACATATAAACATTTGTATTTTATTATCTAATTTCTCATTTTAATGTATGGAACATGGGTGCTAAATAAAAAATTGTTAAAAGAGAATTGGTTGACATATTATCCATAAAATCATATTGGAAACCGAAAAACTTCTACGCTCCCTTTATAGAATTTATGGTTGAGTTACTCCAATTGTTTGTAATTTAAAAAAAAATAAAGAATGTTGTTTCAAAAGTACAATAACTCACCAAATTAAACACTAAATTTAGTCCCTAGGTCGGTAGGGGTTTGTGCTTGTAGAGGCTATGGTCTTGTGTTCACCGACGTGTCTCTGTGATTTCCATGAATCTTCTCGTTTGTTACGTGTCAAATGGTAGAGTTGGCTCTTGATTTTTGTTTTCTTTCCTTGATCCAATTTCCATACGTTAGTTTCATTATTCTAGACCTACAATTTTGGTTTTTTGTTTGCAAAAGTGAATGAACGACGTACGCCTAACTCGGTATCTTGGTTAATATATAGTTATTGTTATCTCTTGGTTGCACTTTGTGTTTTCTTGCAGATCAGTTACTGTGAATCTCGATGGCAACATACCTGATCAATAGGGTCATGAGGGAAAGGAGCCGCCAATTAGGGTTGATAAGAAGGAGGGCGATACGGTGGCTGGTCAATCCCTTTGTTTGGTTGGACAGGTATGGGCGAATAAACCTTTTAACGACTATGGGCTGCTAGAGAAGATGAAGAAGGTGGGAAGCCTTCGAAGGGGATGATGGCTACTGATGTTGAAAAAAATCTAGTCTCGTTTCAACTTAATAATGGACTTGATATGGATAATGTTTTGGAATTGGAACCATGGAACTTCGGTAAGAATTTGTGGGTCCTTAAGGAACTGGGTATTGACGAAATTTCGTCTGAGGTGGTGTTGAATCAAATGCTATTCTAGGTCCGTCTACATGATCTACCACTACAAGCAAGAATTAAATCTATTGTAAAAACAATTGGAGGTCGAATCAGATAGTTTGTTGTGATTGATAAAAGTTCTCTGGTGGGATTCGCTAATAGTTTACGTATGAAAGTGATCTTGGACCTTTGGAAGCCCCTGCGAAAAGGTACCAATATATATTGCGCTTAAACAAAATAATATTTGGATATCGATAAAGTATGAGAGGCTAACCAATTTTTATTTTATCTGTGGTTGTCTGGGGCATATACAGAGAGAGTGTCATGTAGTGGATTATGGCAAGGAGTATTTAGGGCTCGAAAAAAAAAATATGCCCTACAATGAGCTGATAAAGGCATCACCAATGAAGCATCTCAAAGTAACAGTTCAGGAGGAACATAAATCTGAATATGTTCAAGTGACGAAGAAGTTCTTTGCTTCTTTTAAGGAGCAGCAGAAACAGTCCTGTCTCAATGATGAAGCGGATGCAACCACCAAGGAATTTGATGGACAAGTGATTCAAGATCTCTCTGAAACCCTTAACCAACTACAATGCCATAAGAATATGATCTATGATAATAAACCCACACCACAAAATACCCAAACCATGCAAACCCAGCCCATATCCATGCAAACTAAGCTAAATAAGCCAGATGATACGTCTAATGAACAGTCCTATGATCCTATAACATGTCACCCGCAAAATCCCATGCATATTACGAATAACCCACTTACCAAGCATACAAACACTACAACAAAAATTGTTAATCACTACGCCCAAAAGACAACGGTTTTACACAATAACCGTAGTCTTTTAGCGCTCAACCGTGGTCATTGTACAAACCGTAGTGATTTATATTTTTTTTTCGCTAAAAGACTACGGTTTTGCAAAACCGTTGTCGTTTAACCGTAGTCGAATACCTATTTTTCACTAAAAGACTACGGTCGAAAAACCGTTGTGGTTCAATCATAGTTGAATACCTATTTTTCGCTAAAAGACTACGGTTTTGCAAAACCGTTGTCGTTTAACCGTAGTCGAATACTTATTTTCCGCTTAAAGACAACGGTCAGTACGTCCGTTGTTAAAAGGGGGTTGTCAATATATTTTTTAATGGATAATTAAAAAGAATTATTTTGTGTGATCAACGACAGATTACGGTAACCGTTGTTAATCGAGCATTGTCATTATCCTTTTTTAATTTCCTTTACCTTTTTAAATACGTTTGTACAAAACTCAAATACTTTTTAATGTTTTACAGTTAAAAAATATTTATTATTAATTTTTTTAAATATTCTTTCCTCGATGTCTTTTATTGGCCTATCTAGTATTTCGAATTAATTAGTTGTACAATTTTTTCTATGTAAATAATATAATTTTTTGTTTTATATTTATTACAAGCTATATATTTAATTTATGCATATATTAATGTATTAGAAAATATTAAAACTTTCAAATAAATATTGGATCCTTTTAATAATATTTTTAAAATTTATGTGAAAGATGTTTGGCCCAACAAAACTGCACAATATGAAATGTGTTCGGCCGAAATAGGAGCTGAATATTGTAAAAGGTGTTCAACCTAAATCAGTTGAACACCGAAAATGTAAATGATAAAAAAATTATGTTTTTCTTTTATTTTAATATCTGCAAATGAAAATGAAAGAAAATTTATAATTATTTCACTACAAGAAAATGTACTTTTAGTGACAAAATGTTAGTGAGAGTAAGTATGAGCCCAACAATACTTTAGTGAGCGTAAAAGGCTCCCCTCGTTAAAAACTGGTGTATTGGTAAGGAAAATCCTAAATTCATTTTGAAATAGTTTCTTTGAAATAGTTTTTTACCATCACTAATTGTGTGAAAAAATGGCGAAATTATTTTCCACCAGAAGTTACCAAAAGTTAAAATTTGTTAAGAGGAAAAATATATGAATACAATTAAGAGATTTATTTCATTTCTCAACAAGGAGAATTTCTTCTTTCTTTCATTAGACATCCTGTTCTTCACCGTCTCTCCTTAGGCCATCTCTGTCGAAATTCCATGGCTACTCAGTCCCTCTCCGTCAGACGCCTTTGCCCTCCGCCTCACTGCCAATCTTGTAGTTAACAGGTAAGGAGAGCTTCAGTTTTTATCTTTACTATTTGTATAAATTAAACCTTAGGTATTGTATCTCTCGAACCCTAGTTTGAACCACTGCCTCATCGGCGCGGCTGACCCGATGTCGGAGGCAGATGTACAGGCGGTGGAGAGGATTGAGAAATTATTACTTGAATTCTAGAAATTAAATAAGGAACTTCAGTCTTTCTCTCACTCTCTTGCTATCGTTCTCACTCTCCCTATCCCTCTCCATCTCCCATAGGGCCAAATCGATCTCGGTATTAATCGGTGGCCACCGATCGACAGTGGATGGTTCTCGAATCGCTCTTCTGAATCGAGGTTTTCTACTGAGTCACTACGCCGAATCGGACGTCGCTGCTAACAAGCCCCATCTCGTCCCTTTTAAACTCTCACAAGCCAGGTACTTCATCATCTGAGACTCATTTCTTAGTGTTGAATCTGGGCTCTCGATATTGAATTTTGACGTGGTGCTTGAAGGCCTGTGTGCCTCTTTCGATTCTGTACTTGCTCGATTCATCTCTGATTTTGACTCTAAAATTTTTCGATTTCGATTCTGCGCTACTTCTGAAATTATTGAGGTCCTGTGAACCATACTTCTGCTGCTATTTGCTGATTATTACTACCGTGCTTTTGAAGGCCTGTGAATTTGATGTTAATTCAGAATATTGAAAGCCTGAACAGTGGATATTGTCGAAATATTGATGTTGTTTTGTTTGTATTGAGATTTTTTATATGGTTTTATTCTATTGTATTTATTTTATAAATTATTTCCTTGTTACTCCTGAGAAACTTGACTTTCGCTTATCAAAACTTTGTGTTTATGCAGGGTATAATTTGCTTTCAGAGGAATTAGAAAAATTGTTGCTTTGGCTCTTGGGAAAGCTAGTTGCAAGGTAGGATTTACTCAAAATTATATTTTAGTTCTTTGCCTAATAGCTTTTGTGTTTGTAGTTATAACCTGCTCCTATTGTAATCTTCAAGTAATGTCATCTTCCACTAGCTAGTTATTTTTGTCCTTTTGGAGTTTAAGTTAATTTTTCATGCTTGCATAAGTTATAACCTGCCCCTATTGTAATCTTAAAGGAAAGTCATCTTCCACTAACCAGTTATTTGTGTCCTTTTGGAAATGTAAGCTGATTTCTCATCTTGCATAACTTCAATTTTTTTGTCCCCTTTCTCCCTATCTTTCCAATTTATAGATATAAATATGTTTCTCTTTGCAATAGGGTGTTTGATTCTTTCCTTTTGTTACATATCATTGTCCAGGCATAGATGAGAAATTAATCTTTGAAGAATAAGCAAATTTCATCTTAAGATTGTCCTTTGTTTCCTTTGTTGTCTTCATAGAAGATTTTACAAAACAAAAGTGTAGCACATAAGTTGTTGTATTAGAATAAATACTATTGTATTAGTTTCATAGTTCCATAACACTTTTCTAATTCTTGCTCTCATCTAACACATTACTAGTTGTTTTAGATCATGTTCTCTATATTATTTACATAAACATGAATTTAGCTAGTTTGCATTGCTAAAGTTTTTTCTACTAATCAGAAATTACGTTTTGGTTAATCATACCAATCCCTCTACAGTAGATATAAGCTTGATTTGATGACTTTTAGCTAATAGAAAGTCAATAATAATTATGTTCAATGCTTGCAGTGTTAAGTATTTAGTGTTTTATTCTTCTTTTATTATGAGATTAGCTAATATCACTGATCTTCTCCGTCGAATACTTCTGCTGAAGCCACTCAAAACCATTCATACACATTGAGTTTCCCAGATACCGATTTCCCTTGCTTGCTCCGCATTTGTTGTTCCCTAATCGAGGCCCAAAGCTTCCTGATAGCATCCAGCTTCGTAAATCTTGAAATATCTTCGGATGTGTGCTTCGCCATTATGTCAACGGTTGTTTGGCACCTGAAAAAAGAATAAGATAATGAAAAAGCTGCATTTAAAATCTTTATTTTTAAAGTTGCAGAATAGTGAGAAATCTAACCATGGAGCTTTGTATCTCTTTGCAGTGGTCTCTAAGTATAAAACTAATGCTTCTCTCTGTAATGTGAGGAATCTCCTCCTCTCTTCTTGATCTGCAGCTTTACTGTTTCATAGTGACTTTTTTTTCGTTCATGTTTTCTTCCTTCTTAGATAGCAGGGCATCCAATCCAAATGGATCGGGCTCTTCATCTGTGCAATCTTCGGTAGTACCAGGAGAGAGTTCCGAGGTTTGCCCCTACATCAGCATTTAGCTCCTTGGTTTCTTCGAGGGCTACATCTTCTTCCACGTCATCATCTTTAGTTGCCACTGGAAGTGCGGATATGGCTTCCTTTATTCTCCCCTTTGCATTTGAAAACTGAAAAATATTTCAAGGTAAACAACGTATAATGTACTCAGCCCCATCAAGGTAGAAAAACACACGCACACACACTAGCGAGCCTATGACCTGAGAATTTGGAGATTTCATGTATCTCCCCTAAATCTGTTAATTAAGATCCATAAATTTTGGACTTCATTTCCAATTTCAGAATGAGTGATTAGATAATTTTTCAAAATTAAGAGATTTGGTAATACCATCACTTTATTATGCATTTAATTGATAATCATAATACTATTATGACAGTCTGTATTTTGGGTTTCAGGAGAGCAATGAGGTTGGCCAGACAGAAGCATATCAAACTCTCAGCATAATTCTAAATTTTTGAAGTAATGATAATTCATAATTTTGCTTTTGACACTCTTTATGCAGAAACATTCTAGTTTCAGCTCTTCACGATTTGATGTGGTGATGGATCTTTTGGCTGGAACAAAATCTACAGCTAATATCACATTGATGCAAAGGCTGAGGTATCAGTACTTTCTAGAAGCCTAGATCCTGAGTTGACTGATGTAAGTTACCTACTTTGATATATCAGTGTTGTCATTATGCTTGCTTTAATGTTTTCTTATTGCTAACTGGAAAATTTGATGAATTTTTAATAGTTTCCATGTTTCATCTTAGCTGGCGCTACATGTTGAGTTGTCTCACTTGTTGATTATTTTCAATAATTTCTCTAGGTACATACAGCTTGTAATTATCACATTTCTTATTTCTAATTCCTATAATTTTTACAATCAGATAACATCCATAAAGGCTCTTGCATCTGTGTTGAGGTGGTGTGCACAGTTTAGAACGGACGGTTTGATCAACTCTTCCCAAAACTTCCTCTGGCACGTCTGCTGGAAGGTCATTACAAGTCCCGCACCTAGATCAGAGGTTGCTAGATTATAGATAAGTTGTCAAACATAAATGCTCTTAATGAATATCATTCCCTCTTAAAGTATCACCCATTGAGCTGGTGGTTTGTCATTGAGCTGGTGGTTTGTTGTCTGCATCATTGTAAAGCAGGTTGAAGCTGAAACACGCTTAGCTGTGTAATACTTTTTTTTTTTTTTTTTTTTTTTTTTGTAGTTTATTCTTATTTTTTAACACTTGTACAATTATAATTATGTTGAAATTGAGAACAAATTTGGAGAATTTTTCTTTATTGTCCATTTTTTTTTTTTATATATGTTAATTACTAATTTTAAATTATTAACTATGTATATATCAATCATTAAATATTAAAAAATACAGATCATAAAATAAATACAATTATGTAAAGACAACGGTTTTTTATGAATAACAACAGTTATCAACTGTTATCTTTATTTTTAATAACTACGCTTCAAACCGTAGTAAAAGAAAACCACCAACCGTGGTCATACATACCGTGGTAGTATATATTGAGTCTACCACTACGGTTGTCAACCTTAGTCGTTAGTATAAATTACTATGGTTGAAACCGTAGTCAAAGAAAATTCTCAACCGTGGTCATACATACCGTAGTGGTAGATATTAAATTTACAACTACGGTTGTGAACCGTAGTCGTTAGAATATATCACTACGGTTTAAACTGTAGTCAAAGTAAGTTTCTAACCGTTGTCAAATGTCGTGCGGATGCGCCGCTAGAACGACTACGGATTCCAACCGTGGTCTTTAGTCTTAACCACTACGGTTCTATAACCGTAGTTATTTATAGAGGGTCTACGACTACGGTATGTACTACTACGGTCGTTGTATGCCTTTAACTAAGGTTTTTGACCGTAGTGTTAAACGTTTTTTGTTGTAGTGAAACCAAAAAACTGAGCTTCCATCTCATGCTACCTTGGCTGTGCCGAATCCTACGTCTAACACATCACCATCAAATATACCACAGAGACCTAGAAAACCCTCAACCCATAACTTAAACACTACCATAGTTAGCCATAACCCACAAATAACCCTATCCTCACATGATTAGCCTCATAACCCCATGAAGAATGCACCCACTGTTGGGTAGTCAAATAAGCTATCACCCCATGATCCTCACAATGCTAAAAACCTGCCTTCACACTCCAATATTTCCAAGATAAAAAGCCATCAAAACCAGACCTAGCCCATAATCCATGCACTATGCAAGAAAATAAGCCATCGTTGAGCGGAATGGATAAAAGCTTATATAACCCAAATCCATCCGTGATTCCATTACAGACCCATGCTACTGGTTATGAATCCCCCCGGGACTCACACATTTATACCTACATGTATACTCGAACAAATGGTACATGCGGTCAAGAGCAGTAAAGGGTCATAGGTACATAAAATAAAGATTGTGCTACGAAAGGTAAGGATTGAGAGACAAGAGCATTGAACGACTATACCAAAAAATACACTGAATCCCACTGGAATCAAAACGGGATATGTAGGTATTGTGATAGGTGAGTTCGAGATAATCAGCAAGAGAATTTAACACACTTCAGAGGTGGCGTCAAATAGCTCAACAACAGTGACCGAAATTCGGCACCGTCGATCAAAATGGGTGTGTTAAGATGGAACTCTTGCGAGCTTGGGAACCAAGCGATAGTTCGGGCATTACAAAAGTTCCTACGAGAAGAAAACTCGTCTATTGTGTTTCTGATGGAGATGAAATCCACTCAGATGCTGATAGAAAGGTTGAATTCTTGGGTGCTCGATTTCAATGGATGCCTTATAGTTGATTGCATAGCCCAAGTTAGAGCGCGTAGTGGGGGACTCAGTATCCTACGGACAAACAATATACAGTTACAGATTACTACTTCAAGCCAGAATCATATTTCAATGGAAATTGTATCGGAGAGAGGTCGAATATATACCCTAACTGGTAATTTTCTCCTAGATGGGTCGATGCCATTATTCCGAGCAGCGGTAGAAGATTGCGACTTCCACGATCTTGGATTCCATCAAGGCCATCAGTACTAATATAATACGAGATTAAACCAATTCGCAAGAAGAAGAATAAACTACAAAAGCTTCTCCGAAAAGGTTCATGTTTAAGAACCTTTGGCTCCAACATATAGATCGCGAAGAAGTGGTACATAATAGTTAGAATAACGCATTTGAGGGACTTGAGGAAAAGATACAAAAATGTGGGGAATCCCTAGCTTCATGGGATAAACTGACTTTTGGAAATGTTAGGATGAAAATGGCGGAGTTATTAGCAAAACTTGTTGAGTTACAAAAAACTACTCAGCTTGAACAACTGGTTTTAGAGTGTCGAGGATTTGAAGCTGAAATTGTTGATTTGATGAAAAAAGGAAGAAATAATATGGTTTCAACGATCTAGAGCACTATGGATAAAGGAGGGGGATAGAAATACTTCCTTCTTTCATCAAAAGTCTTCACAAAAGGAGAAAATGGAACAATCTTGAGAAAATTATGGATGAAGTGGGCAAATGGTATGAGGAGGAGAAACATATATCGCGGGTGTTTACAGATTACTTTAGGATTCGTTTAGGTTCGTCCCGCCATCAGGGGTCAATAGTTTACTTGAGGTTGTAGAGACTAGCGTCACCCCGGAGATGAATGAGAAGCTATTAATGTCATGTACTTAGGATGAAGTGCATTCTGCTCTGAAACATATACATCCTTCAAAAGCACCTGGGCCAGATGGTATATCTCCTGCTTTTACCAAATTTTTTGGCATACTACTCGTAATGATGTTGTCCAGTTTATTCTTGGTATTTTGAATAATGGCATTGATCTGTCATTTCTTAACTTACTCATATTGTTCTTATTCCTAAGGTCAAGTCTCCAGTTTCACCTAAAGAATTTAGACCCATTAGCCTTTGCAATATGGTTTTTCATAGACTTACAAAGACCATAACTAATAGGATAAAAATGATGTTACCTAGTGTTATTTCGAATTCTCAAAGTGTTTTTTTATGGGGTAGATTGATAAGTAACAACTCTATGGTTGCTATTGAAACTTTCCACTCAATGAAGAAGGAGAAAACAAGTTAGGTGGGACATTTGGCTCTTAAAATCAATATGAGCAAAGCATACGATAGGATAGAGTGAAAATTTCTGCATGATATTCTTGTTAAGCTTGGATTTGATAGTACTTTTGTTGCACTTATTTTGCGATGTGTTACGACTGTTTCATACTTGATTTTGATTAGTGGTACTCCTACTGATATATTTATGCCGGAGAGAGGCTCCGTCAAGGATCCTCTTTCCCCATACTTATTCATGTGTTGTGCAGAAGGGTTCTCAGCTTTGTTGAGGTAAGCAAAGGTGGGTCGGAGTTTACATGGGTTTAGGGTACTCAGAGGCGCACCACAGATTTCTCACTTATTATTCGTTGATGATAGTATTTTATTTTTTCGGCAACTAAGACACAGGTTGATAAGGTGGCGGAAATACTGAATATGTACGAGGTGGCATGGGACCATAAAATAAATTTAAAAAAATTGGAGATGACTGCTGGGGGTAATATGGAGAGTAGTACGAGATTGGCGTTATGTGAATAGGTTATGGGTAAGGCATGTAGAGAAGCACGAGAAGTACTTAGGCCTATCAACCTTGGTGGAATGAAAAAAGGAGGTATTTAGAACTTTATTAGAACGGGTAGTAGATTTAAGGGGTAGAAAGAAAAAACACTTCCATAAACGGATAGGGAGGTGCTTATAAAGGCGGTAGTTCAATCTATACCTACTTATCTCTCATATTTTTTACTACCTATATGGATATGTCGGGCAATGGAGCAGGCAATGACACAATATTTTTGGAATATGGTGATGGTGAGCATAAATATCATGGAGTGTTTTATCCCGGTCGAAATTGGGTGAATTTAGCCATGTTAGCTAAGCAGGTGTGGAGATTAAAAATTGATTATACTTCTTTGGCATTCCAAGTCTTCAAGACGAAGTATTTTCCACGAGGGAGTTACATGATGCAAAGCTTAGATTTCAACCTAGTTTTGTGTGTGGAGTTTAGTGGCGGCAAAGGAGTTGGTTGAGTTTAGAACGAGGTGGAGGATAGGCAATGGAGAAGGTATTTTAGGGAGAGGCAGTAGGTTGATAGTGTTAGATTTTTTATAATCCATGGATATACAAAGCACAAGAGGGAAACTATTGATCAATTTGTATGTATTGAGTGTGTTATAAAATAGAACATAAGGGACCCTTTATATAGTGCCAAAATCCAAAAAGAGGACAAAATGACCTCCACTAAAGTGACCTCCACTAACCTCCACTAATATAACCTCCACTAAATTACATAAATTCTAACATTTAATTTAACATCCTCCCTCAAACTCGCGATGGTGTCGTGATAAACATCGAAAGTTTGTCAAGAAAGAACCGGTGTCGTGGGAGGGTGTGTGCCTTCGTAAAGAAGTCTGCATCGAAAATGTGACAAAGGGCAAGGAGATGGTGCCTTGCTCAAGATGGTACCGAGTAATGTGACAGTCAATTTCGATATGCTTGGTACGCTCATGAAAGACAGTGTTGTGCGCAATGTGAATAGCACTCTTGTTATCACAATACATCGGTGTTGGCCCATCAAGAAAAACACCCATATCAGCCAATAACCATCGTAACCATACAATCTCGCAAGTGGTAGAGGCCATGGCACGATATTCTGCCTCGGTGGAAGAATGAGAGACAACATCTTGTTTCTTACTTTTCCATGAGATGAGTGAATCCCCTAGAAAAATACAGTAGCCAGTAGTGGACTTCCGGTCAGTTTTGTCACTGGCCCAATCTGCATCTGAAAAGGAACGAAGCTCCAAGGTTGATGTAGAGGGTAACAAGAGACTCTGATATAGTGTTCCCCGAAGATAACGAAGAATACGCATGACTGCAGCCCAGTGAACAGAAGTAGGAGCACAAACAAACTGACTGACAATATGAACAGCATATGCAATATCAGGACGCGTAATGGTAAGATAAACCAGACTACCCATAATAGATCGGTATAAAGTAGGATCAGGGAGAGGTTCTCCATCAGTAGGAGTGTAGCGAACATTGACTTCAAGAGGAGAGTCAGCCATACGGGTATCTGTGAGACGAGCCTGCTCAAGAATATCTTTGATGTATTTAGACTGAGAAAGAAGATATCCCTTTTTAGAATAAGCTACCTCAATACCCAAGAAATGGCGAAGATGACCTAAATCTTTCATCTCAAACTTTATCTTTAAGACCTGTAATGCCTTCAGCATCATCACTTGTAATAATCATATCATCAACATATAACAAGAGCAGAATATGTCCTGCAGGGGAGGATTTGACAAATAAAGCAGAGTCATTGGTACTTTGAGTAAAACCAAGTGACAATACAACAGTGGAGAATAGGCATGTCAAAATCGATCCGCCCCGCCCCGATCCGCTCCGATCCGAGGTCCTTGGGGCGGGGCAAAATCCGCCCCGATGAAGAACGGGGCACGCCCCGCCCCGCCCCGTCCACGGGGCGGGTCAGATGCGGGTCATGACCCCTGACCCGCCCCGCCCCGCCCCGCTCCCTCTCTTATATATATAATTTATTTTAATTTTAAATATATATTATGTAATATTATATAGATATATATACACACACACACATATAAATATTAAATATGTGTATATATGTATTTATAATATCAAATTTTATATATGATATGTTATATATATGCCATCCTAATACATTAAATTATGATTAGAATAAATTTAAATAATCAAATTCCATTTTCTAATAATTAATTTTACAAAATATAAAAAATGTTAAAACAAAACTAACGTAAACCTAAAAATTAAAACCCTATTAATTTCAATTATAAAAAAAAACAAGGTTTTTAATTAAAAAAAAATAGTTTTTTTTAAAA
The DNA here is from genome assembly GCA_958295605.1 of Ajuga chamaepitys. Taxonomy (NCBI): domain Eukaryota; kingdom Viridiplantae; phylum Streptophyta; class Magnoliopsida; order Lamiales; family Lamiaceae; genus Ajuga; species Ajuga chamaepitys. Next base: position 19,255,246 of record OY282497.1, on the reverse strand, counting down.
GAAAAAAGAAAAAAGAAAAAAAAAAAAAAGATAAAGGCGAGTCGGGGCGGGGCGGGGCAGACCCGCCCCGTGCGGGGCAGATCATGGGGCAGATATTTTTGCCCCGTGACGGGGCGCGGGGCGGGCCAGGGCAGGTAAAAAAATCCAAAAATCCGCCCCGCCCCGCCCCGTTGACATGCCTAGTGGAGAACTTATCAAACCAAGCTCTGGGCGCTTGTTTTAAACCATAGAGAGCCTTCTTGAGCTTGCACACTTGCCCCGGATGATGAGGAACACCCGGTGGCGGGGCCATGTAGACTTCCTCCTTAAGATCTTCATTCAAGAATGCATTTTTAACATCCATCTGTAGAAGAGGCCACTGTCGAACAGAGGCAACATCAAGAAGAACTCGGACAGTGGTCATCTTAGCAACAGGTGCAAAAGTCTCCTCATGATCCATGCCATACTCTTAAGTAAAACCCCTAGCGACCAACCGAGCTTTGTATCGCTCAATAGAACAATCAAACAGAGTTTTAATCTTGTACACCCATCGTGAACCAATAACCTTCTGACCCGGAGGTGGAAAAACTAATTCCCAAGTACCAGTTTTGTTCAAAGCAGACAATTCCTCATTCATAGCTTCTTGCCAGAGGGGATCACGGGCTGCCTCAGAGTAGGAGGTAGGCTCACAAACAGAATTAATGTTGACAAGAAAAGCAACGAAAGATGGAGAATAACAGGAATAATCAAAATCAGAAACCTGGGTGGATTTGCGAGCACGTCTAGGGTAGCGAGGTGGGTTTGGATCTGCAATCTCAAGAGGTTCTTGAGCAGTCGTAGGAGGGGAAGTGGTATCTATGTTAGTGGACCTGCAGGAGACGTTAGGAGAAGCAGAAGATGCAGGTGGAGGATCAGATCCACAATCAGTAGTAAAAGGATCAATATGAAAAAGATCAGATTTTGTCATATCATGGGGGGTGGGTGGAATAGAGAAGAAGGGAACATGCTCAATAAAGGAAACATTTCGAGACACATACAATTTTCCAGAACTAGGGTCATAACAACGATAACCTTTCTGCCCAATCCCATAACCAAGAAAGACACATATAGCAACACGAGAAGATAACTTATTGTGTTCAACATGTGGACGAAGAACAAAACAAGTGCAACCAAAAACCCTTAAATGGGAATATAGAGGGGTTTGACCAAACAACCGAGCATATGGTGAGATCCCAGAGTTATGAGAAGTAGGAATTCTATTGATAAGATAAACAGAAGTAAGAACAGCCTCTCCCCAAAATTCGCTAGGGACACTAGCTGACAAAAGCATGGATCTAGCAGTCTCGATAATATGCCTATGTTTTCGTTCGGCTACTCCATTTTGTTGTGGGGTATCAGTACAAGAAGATTGATCTATAGTACCATCAGCTTTGAAAATATCAGAAAGGTCACCACTAGTATATTCTCCCCCCAAGTCAACTCGAAAGCATTTAATAGTGGCAGAGTGTTGGGTTTTCACATAAGCTTGAAATTCAGTATAAGTATGAACAAGATCAGAACGACGCTTAAGTATGTAAACCCAACAATAACGAGTGTAATCATCAATAAAGGAAACATAATATCTAGAGCCGCCCTTTGTGGGAATAGGTGCTGGCCCCCAAATATCAGAATGAACCAAGTCAAAAGGTGCAGAAGATGTAAATGTACTTAGATCAAAAGGCAAAGCAGAAAATTTTCCAAGTTTACATCCACTACAATCAGAAATATCATCAGAAGGTAAGTTTCCTAGAACACCAGACTTGCACATAAAGCGTAAACGAGAACCCGATACATGACCAAGTCTAGAGTGCCATAAATAAAATTTAGAAGAAGAAGATGTCAAATGAAAGGCAGACAAATTTACAGGCATAGTTGCTACATGGATAGGAAGATGTAGCTCATCCAAAATATAGAGACCTTTCCCTTTTCTACGCCCTGTCCCAATCACTCTCTTGGATTTTAGATCCTGCACATAACAAGAATTTGGAAGAAAACCAACAAAATATCCAGAATCACATATTTGACCAATAGAAGCAAGATTCATACGTAACTTAGGAATACAATAAACATCAGGTAAGGAAATGGTGGAGGTATGAACAGTTCCGATGCCTGTTAATGGCATAGGAGTGCCATCAGCAGTCACAACAGTGGTGTGTGGGGTATTACAAGACATAGATATGAAGGTAGAAGAGTTAGGAGACATGTGATTTCCTGCTCCAGAATCTAATATCCAAGAAGATGAGGTGATACTTGAGCCAAGAAATGGTGGTGAAGAACATGGAACAGACAGAGCATGTGCATTAGACTGAGTCGAATTCTGGTACTGTTTGAAGGCGAGGAACTGCTGAAATTGATCAGATACAGAATCTGCACTCACAGTAGAGCCAAGATGATCCGTAGAACGCACCAAGGCAGCTGGAGTCGATGTGGACTGCCCCCCAAAGTACTGCTTCTGCTGCCCACCATGGTATGGTTGTGTGGATTTTTGTCCTTGCGGTCTCAAGTGTGGAGGTTTTCGACCTTGCCCCGATTGTTGGGTCTTCCAACCGGAACCTTTTCACAGCTCGGGACATTGATTCTTCCAGTGGCCTGATTGCTTGCAATAATTACAATTTCCAACAACTGATTGTGCGAATTTGTGGAAGCAACAAGAACAGGTGCAGATGAGGAAACTGCCAAAACTGTACTAGAGGCAATATGTACCCCCTTCAGAGTCTTCAAACAAGTTTCTTCGGCCATGAGTTCATTGACCACATCTTCAACAGATGGCAAGGGCTTTTGGTGCAAAATCCCCGGTCGACAATTATCAAATTCTGGACGAAGACCCATCAAAAGTTGAACAAGTCAGTCTTCATCCCTACACTTCACATAAGCAGTACATGCTTGCAATTCAACAGATTCTGTCAAGGCTAACTGATCCCAAAGAGCTGTCATAGCACAAAAATAATCCTATATCCCCAAATCATTTTGAACTAATGCCCGAATTTTCGACTGCAGTTGATATTTAATAGAAAAATTATTCTGCACAAACAATCTTGACAAATAATCCCAAACCTCTTTTGCAGTTTTAAATTTAGCTAGTTGGACCCCAATTCTTTGTTCAACATAGTTATTAACCCAAGTAATAATTTTCGAATTATTTGTCTCCCAAATACGAAATAGTTCATCATATTTCTCATCATCAGATTTAGGACATACTGCCTTTCCAGAAACATAATCCCACAATCCTTTTCCCTTCAAGAAATTTATCATAACATAACTCCAATACCCAAAAAATTTCCCATCAAGACGAACCCCAATAGACTGCAATAAATCATCACCCCCCGCCATCACAAACAACCAAACAGAGAAAACAAAATAATTTCAAGCGAAACGGAAGCAATAAAACCTGGTTAAGACGCTGCCCCTTGCGACTCCCAGCCAACTTACTGCAAAGTTGGATCCGCGACCGCGTCCAAAATTTTAACAAGCTCTGGTACCATGTTAGATTTTATATAATCCATGGATATACAAAGCACAAGAGGGAAACTATTGATCAATTTGTATGTATTGAGTGTGTTATAAAATAGAACACAAGGGACCCTTTATATAGGGCCAAAATCCAAAAAAGGACAAAATGACCTCCACTAAAGTGATCTCCACTAAAGTGACCTCCACTAACCTCCACTAATATAACCTCCACTAAATTACATAAATGCTAACATTTAATTTAACAGATAGGAAGCAAACAGTTGTACAGCCGCATGTTGTGAATGATTATTTATCATTGACAGCTACTATGAGCTGCCTTATTCATGCAGAAACGCGGTCATGGAGGGTAGTCCTGGTGCAGCAGCGCTTTGGTGAAGTTGATGTCAATAGTATATTGTCCATTCTGTTGAGTTACCGTCTTCCAGCTAATAGGAGAATATGGTGCCCATCGGATAATGGTCGATTTACGGCAGGGGCGGAGGGAAGGGGGGGCCAGCAGGGGTTGTTGTCCCCCCAAGATTTAAAAAAAAAAAAATTTAGTAGTTTAGCCCAGAAAAAATTTATACAGCAGCCCCCCCAAAATTTATACATATGTTTGACTTTTGTTGTGATCCTTTATATTTTAAGGAGAACAACTCAAACGTTTGTGGGTCCCACCAAAATAAAGAAATTGATTTTAAATAAAAGATAAAAATGATAACAGTGGTGGAGGCTTGGAGCACGTCCAACCACACCAAATAGACAATAATTATTTTAAAATAATAGTGGGTCCCACTTAATCTTTAAATAAAGGAAAGTCAATTTTTTACACTTAAAAAGCTTTTCTTCTTCTGCAATTCACCCCTGTTCTCTAAATTAACCCTCTCCGATGGCGCCATACTGTAAAAACTTCAAAATTTAACTTCTTTTGTTTTCTTCTCCTTTATTTGTTTATTGATAACCGGTAAGTATTCTATTGTTCTAACTTTATTGTATTTGCAGTAGTAAATCATTCAATAAATAATATTTAATTAATTTTCTTTTTCAGATTAGGGGAAACATAAGATTGTCCTCTCTATAACAAAAGCTTTTTGGGTTTCACCATATTTTGATCCTCCTTTGATTCAGGTAATTATTAATTAGTTTAATACATTTTTTCTTACTTTTTCTTGTAATTTTGTTAGTCACCCACCCATATTTTGTGATTGTTGTTTGTTAATGGAATTTCATATTTGTTGTTGACTAATTGTTAACTATATTGTTGCGGGAATTTCATATTTGTGGTTGACTAATTGTTCACTATATTGTTGTGTTGTTTAATTTTTTATATTTATTGTCTCTTTAACTCATTTAATTAGTTTGTTTTGTTAAACTTGGGGATTAAATTTAAAGTTTACTAACTCTTAGTATGTACTAACTCTTACATTCAGGTCCTCTGATTAATAATGAAAAATAAAAAAATTAGTTTTTTTTTTTCCAAAGAATGACTTTCAGCCTACTACTTCTTATGAATCTCCACCAACGCCTATGGGTATTGCAAGTAACACTGATTCTTCAACCCACCATGATGAAGAACCTCCTGCAAAAGTTCCTCGATTGGATGTTCAACCAGAACCAGTTGATGCTTTGTCCATAGAACGTGATCCCGGGAAGCGTTCACAAATATGGAATTATAATGGGGAGGAACAAGATGAGATTCGTAGAGCATATATAAGAGTCGGGCCATATCAACATGAGATGAGTAAATATCCTTTAAATGAAAAGGGTCGTCGTTTTCAATTTTCTTGGTTTAAGTTATTCCCGGAATGGTTGGAATATTCTCCAACTAAAGATGCTATATTCTGTTTGCCATGTTTTTTATTTGCTAAACCGAGTGGACGGGTTGGTTCTGGAGCATTTACAATTGAGGGGTTTCGATCTTGGAAAAAGGTTAATGGAGAAAAGTGTGCTCTCTTGTCCCATGTTGGAAAGGATCCTAATTCGGCACATAAGAAAGCTATTATGAGTTGTCGTGATTTGATGAATCAAGCGCAACATATCCAGAAGGTTATTGAGAAGCAAACTTATCAACAAGTGTTCAATAATAGGCTGATGTTAAAAACTTCAATTGATGCTATTAGATGGCTCACATTCCAAGCTTGTGCCTTTCGAGGGCACAATGAGCGTTTAAATTCGAAAAATCCAGGTAACTTTAAACAGATGATAAAGATTTTAGCTTCTTACAATGAAGAGGTTTCATCCGTCGTGCTAGATAATGCTGCTCATAATGCCTCCTATACATCACCTGGAATTCAGAAAGAAATACTACAAATTTTTGCAATGAAAGTTAGAGATTATATCCGAACAGAAATTGGAGATGCAAAATTCTGCATTATTGTTGATGAGGCTAGAGATGAGTCTAAAAGAGAGCAAATGGCCATTGTTTTAAGATTTGTTGATAAGTTGGGCCATGTGAGAGAAAGATTTTTTGATCTTGTCCATGTTGCTGATACTAAATCATTGACTCTGAAGAAGGAGATTTTCAATGTTCTTCAACAACATAATCTCAATGTGCGGGATATTCGTGGTCAAGGATATGATGGAGCCAGTAATATGCGTGGAGAATGGTCCGGGTTACAAGCACTTGTCTCTAATGAGTGCCTACATGCCTACTACATACATTGCTTTGCTCACCGGCTTCAATTAGCACTAGTGGCAGCTTCAAAAGAGGTTATCCTTGTTCATCAATTTTTTGGTAAGTTAGCTACAATTATCAATGTAGTTGATTCTTCTTGTAAACGACATGACCAATTGCATGATGCACAAGCTGCAGAAATCAGAAGACTAATCTCTCTTGATGAATTAGATACGGGTAAAGGAATAAACCAAATTGGAACCTTAAAAAGAGCTGGTGAAACTAGGTGGAGCTCTCATTTGAGTTCTCTTCGGAGTTTGAAAAATATGTTTAAAGCTACATGTTTTATTTTAAAAAAGGTTATATCTGATGGAAATACTTATGCTCAGCGAGCCGATGCTGATGCAGCTTATGATGCCATGACATCATATGAATTCATATTCATTTTGCACATTATGATAGACATTTTGGAAATCACTTATGATCTTTGTCAAGCTTTACAATGCAAGTCTCAGGATATTGTAAATGCTTTGCATCTTGTTTCAACAACAGACATTGCTCCAAAAGTTGAGAGAAGATGGATGGGGATACTTTACTTGAAAAGGTGAAGTCATTTTGTGAGAAAAACGAAGTGGTTATTCCCAATTTGAGTGATCCTTACACTGCAGGCAGAGGACGACCTCGTCACCAAAAGGATCCAGTTACAGAACATCACATTCGATTTGATGTTTTTATGGCAGTTGTTGATTCTCAGTTGCAAGAATTGAACGACAGGTTTAGAGTTGATATGATGGAATTGCTCATGCTTTGTTCAGCTTTGGATCCTCGAGATGGTTACAAATATTTCAACATTGAAGAGATTTGCAAGCTTACGTCGATGTTTTATCCAAAAGATTTTTCTGAACAGGAGAAACTACATTTAAGATCTCGATTACAACATTTTGAGCTTGATATTCATCGATATCCCACTCTTCAGAATCTGTCAACAATTTCAGAACTTTCTCAAGTGTTAACAAAGACAAGAAAGTCACAAATCTACCATCTTATTGATAGATTAATTCGGCTTGTTCTGACTCTTCCTGTTTCCACTGCTACTGGTGAACGTGCGTTTTCTGCTATGAAACTTGTCAAGACTAGACTTCGGAATAAGATGGAAGATGACTTTCTAGGGAGTTATTTGATCACATATATTGAGAAAGAAATTTCTGAAAAATTCGATAATGAGTCTATTATTGATGAGTTTGCAAATATGAAAGAGAGAAGATTGCAGTTTCAATTTCCAAAGCAAACTATTTATAAGTCTTTTATTTGTTAGTTATTATTTTATATTATCAATTAATATTGATGATGAAATTTTGTTTTGATTCCTAATTTCTCCCTTCATGCAGAAGCTGCAAAGGAGATCAACACGGAATCAAATTTACCATTGTTTGCAATTCTTAAGCACATCAACTATCTTGTAGCTTGAAACTTTTCAACAATTGATGTCTTTAAGTTCAAATATTCAGGTTAGATGGTATTACCTTATTTCTTATCTTTTTGTTTATTTTGCAGTTATATATTATAATATATGTGTGTGTATGTATATTATATTATAACGTTTAACGTATATTATATTATAACACAGTTAAGAGTATATTTTTGAAATAGATGTATAATCATGGAAAACATATAGCTACAATTCAAATATGTTCAGACTTATCATATATGTTTCCGCCCCCCCAATCATAAAATTCTAGATCCGCCACTGCGGAGCTAGTCAAGGAAGACCTTTAACGTTATGTGAATCGATAGGCCCCTCCATTTTTCGTATATTCCTAGATCAGGTTACACAGTGACACACAATTTAGCACGTGATGATACTGACATTGAGTCCGCATTAATTTGGATTGAAGAGGTGCCATCTTCTATTGTTCTCTTTGTTGAAAAAGATGTAAGCCTTATACTCCAATATTATGAATGAATGATGATATTACCTTAAAAAAATAGTACAATAAACCAATACAATGGTGATAACATAATAATTTGTGGCGTATATGAATATAAACAAGACACATCAAGATTCACAATTGGGCAGTGTTCTAAAAATCGCTAGGCGCTAGTCGATTGATTTACTGGGGCCTAACGCCTAGAGCGTCTAGGCGGCACCATCTTAAACGAATAATTTAACTATTTGATAAATAAATAATACATACAAAAAATATTAAAAATAATAAAATAAACACCACCAACTTCAAATTTAAAAAGAGTTAATAGTGGGTGGAGGGAAAATTACTAAATTAGGGGTGTGAAAAGAAATTAAAATTTCAAAAGGGCTCACCAAAAGTTAAACACACTGACCAGATAAAATAAGTAAAAATATAAAAAAGAAATAAAAAAATTATAAAATTATGAAAAAATAGGGGAAAAAAAATTGTGCAATTAGACGGGTTAGGCGGCGCCTAGGCGGATTAGGCGCCGCCTAATCGGTTAGGCGGCGCCGAACTCGGTGACCACCTAAAATGACCGTTTTTTAAAAATTCGGATCGGCTTAGACGCTAGGCGACCGCCTAGGCCGATTTTTAGAACAATGCAATTGGGTAAAATCGTTTTAGTCTATATTTCGCTTTATTATCATAACATATAATATGGATAGGAGTGAGTCTTGTGTGGCGCTCTCACGGTGTAATGAGTGCGACGGAACACACTATTACAGGAAAAGTGATCCTTTTGTTAAAAAAATTAATACTTTAAAAAATTATACTTTTATAAATAAATGTGATATTTTCGATACAAAATGTAATACTTTTTTTGTCATACTTTTTATAGATAAAAGTGATACTTTTACTATAAAAATGATACTTTTTCCGTCACATTATCATCCCACTGTGTAACATTTTCAGACAAGTTTCTGTCTACAAATAATTTGCTATTTTATCCCATGAGATCACCTGTTACACTTTGGTGTTACAACTTGTGTTTCACTTATTTACTAACCGACACGTGTATGGTATGATGTCACAAATTAACATGTGTCACCTAGTGAATTGAGTGTAACAGGAGATGAAACACTTACTGTAACATGAAATCGAATTGCTACTTTATGTGTGACCGACGACAATAATGTTCACATTAAAATATTGTAAAAACTAATAAAATCATTAGTTGCGCCTAAGCCATTTTTAAATAGATTTCTTAGATGGGCAAACCGGATCTTTCTATTCGCAAGGTCGTAGTTTTCAGTCATGATAGATGAAAAGGAGAGGAAAAGGGAGCAGTTTCCCGAGGCTTATTGTATTTGAGCCATTTGCTAATGTATATAAGGAGTCAATATTTATGCTTAACCATTGTATATTATGTCATTAGCCATTATACTAAGTTAAACTGTTATGCCAATCAAGCGATGATGAAAAACGATACATACGGTCTCCTAATGCTATATCTGAGTATTATCCACACACACATATAAATATATATATTACTATCAAACAAGATCCTTTATTCCAAATTGTATTCTATCCTCTATTCCAACTCAATCAATACATGTCATTTACTTGTTTCTAATGTTAGCATGATATCATTTTGTTCACGTGGATTAATATTAAACAAGTAATATTAATATTACAATTGAGCATCTCCACAAGATGAATCCGAAGTCCGATAATTTTAAGGGTCACAATCCTTGCCTTGATATAGAATCTTACTGGAAACTTAACCCTAATGTTTGAAAATAACGTTGCACTAACTTTAAGTTCCGATTTTACCCCAAAAAAATTCTATTCCGACTACAAGCAAACCTTACTTTCAGATTTGTTGAAATTTAATTGGAGATCGAACCTAACCAAATTGTACTTTATAGTGATATATTACTGTTCTACGAGAACAGTTAAACGGTCTTTTAGAACAAGATTTCTTCATTAAAATATGTTGACCAAATGCTCATAAACATCACTGTGAATGATATTTAAACTAAATGAACAGTGTAGCAGCTAACAATCACCAAATACTAAATACCAACAACCAAACCATCATACTAAATATTATTCTCAAGGAAACCATTACATACTATAAATATACACTTGCAGAGTTTTATTATCCATCAAATAAACTTACAGGCATACATTTTATCAATGTCAATAGAATAATTTCCCCTCCAACTATTAGATAAATCACACGGCTTATTCATGAAAATCGAACATAACGCACAGCAAAAACTTTCTGCAGTTCAAATCAATCACCAGTCCAAAATGAAAAATTTACAGAAGAAAGCATGGAGAAGGGAGCCAATAACAATTGCACGTAAGAAACAAGGTTTCTTACTATCAGCTTAAAATATAAATACAACGCTGTCGTGAACTCTGGACTTCTGGTTCTGTGCAACACATTCCGATATCCACATCAAATTCCTGATCTCCTGTTCTTTCAACCTCATATACGCAAAAAATACAGCATAATGGAACTGCATAGCAAAAGGATTTCAGAATCTATTATTCATCTGAACATTTATCACAAAAGAGCACTTTAAGAAGCTGAGAACATAAAAGCAAAAAGATTTTGTACAGTAATCATGGATCATGATATATTTCTAGTACAAAATCCCAACAACTTCAAGGAAGAAGTTTTGAAAAAAGAACCTGCTGCTCAAATGCTAAGCAAAGTCGTTTCACTTCCTCCTCGTAAAAAGCCTTGTCAAGTATCTGGCTCTCCCCATATGATAACTTTGCAAATATGGCTTGATATGGAGGATATTTTTCCATTGCAGCACGTACCTAGAAAGGTTGTCACAGTTAAAATAAAGAAAGAAATGTTGGTGTTCCCCCTCCCCCAAGGAAGAAGAAAAGAAGACACGACCTACTACAGACCATATGCATAACACTCTGAACTATAATTATCCATCAACTGTAACCCAACTTATATGACAATAGTGTCTCTTTTGTACGTATTGGTCCAGTATGTGACAATTACAGATAAATCATATTAAGAAATTTTTCAAAAGGATACTAGTATGCCCTGTAGACAAAATTCATCACTAATACACATAAGCAGGTAAGGCAGAAAGCATCCCAAGATACTAAAACACCCAACCTCCCCTGTTCCTATCCCTGCAAGAAATACAACCTAATGAAGATATCACGAATAGTAAATAATTAAATACTAATAAACTGTAACTAAACATTGCCCTCTTTTCAAACCAACTTTCCTGTTCAACTTATATTATTTGATCCAAGACTTTCGTCCTATTTGGCATATGTCACCACTAATGCAGCCCTTTGATTATCATATAACGAATATCTTTGAAAGAGTATGCTAACAGTTCAGAGGCCCTGGACCCCATGGAAGAGAACATCGCCTGCTGTGTGCTTTCGTTCATAACCATGTCCTGCCCCTTCAAATCAACCCAGGAGGGGCGAGGCAGTGCCTTATCAGGTTCTGAAAACCTAGTTGCATGGCAGTCAATGTAGCAGGAATTCTATATAAAATAAATGAAGAGACTATTAAGTACCTGATCTATATCCTCACAGACAGCAAGCTCCTCATGACCATAAGGATATCTATTAAAACATTATACTGTGAGTGACAGGAAAGAGAAGGTCCAGAAAAGAATGTATCCTGACTCTGAGAAATGGTAAAAGAAAAACCCTTACAGTAACCCAAAATTAGAATACAACTTCCTACGATCCTCTCGAGTAAGCTCAGTGCCAATACTGGACATAACAGATATAGATTGGGTCAGAAAAAAAGGACTGATTAGTATACATGAGAACATTTTCATGTGTTTAAACAGTTATAAACCTGTTTATTGTAATATTAACTGCTCTTCTATCGGCCTCAAAGGCTAGGAGATCAGACATAATCTCTGCAGTGGCACCTCCAAGTTTCTACAAGTAAATTCTTATGTTGAGTAAATTTCCATAACCAAGACCATTGTACTGCCAATACACAAAGAAAGCAAACTTTCTGAGCGTAATGTGATATTCATCAAACCTCGCAAAATCTGTAGAAGTCCTCAAGGTATGCCTTGTAGAGGGTGTTCCTCATAATTTCAATGTTCATGTCATCCAAGTCCTGCAAAAACGCCCATATAAGAGAGCTTGCACACCATGTACTGCACGCCTTCTTGTCTCAGTGTATGCCAACAAAATAAATCCCTACTTTATGCCAAGGTAACATCAATATTTGTATCTTCTGACCACATATAGTAACATACTCTTTTCACGTTTGCACAAACTATAGTAATTCATTAGAGTATACTGGTTAATAACCTGCTAAAAAGTCACCTAATAGTCATAAGCAAAACAAAGCCAATGTTGCACACGATCATTGAAACTGTCTTTCTTCACCTTCTGCACATGTTAGATTATTAATAAAGAACAACTAGCCCATATTATATTTGTATATTAAGTTAATACTTTCAACCTACAACATTGAGTGGTAAAATATTAATCATTCAAATACTGACAGATCATGACACCAACTAGTTACATAAATAACATAACATAGCATATACATAGCTGTTAAAGGCGCGGGTCAGGCGCGCGGCGCACGAGATTTGCACCTCTGTGGATGAAAGGCGGGCGCAGTCCAAGAGGGGCGCGCCTCCCTGTGCCTTCTGCACCTCATGGGTTGTTGAAGAGGCGCCCCTCTTGGTCACACTGCCTATTTTATTTTTAAAACGTTTTTTAAGTTACATTTGACACTTATTTTATTTTGTTGTTGTTCATCAGCATTTCTTTAAGGGTATAGAAACTAGGGTTTCAAAAGAAATTAAAAAAAATAGAAGTATACAACACAAACAATAAAAATAAGAAGGGGAGCCTGTGACTTCCCCACGCTGCTGCCCAGCCGCTATCGACCACTGCTGCCCGCCACCGATCACTTGCGTGTTTTGATATGTAAATTTTAACCTATTATGTTGTTTCTTGTTGCATGTGTGTGCAATTATTTACTCGTTTAATGTTTATTTTAGCCTAATAATGAGTGGAATTCATAGTACTTAGCTATTGGTACTCGTTTTTCGATTTTGAACACCTGTGTTCATAAGGCGTGTGCCTTGGGCTCCAGAGGGCCCCTTGCGCCCTAGACAGCTATGATAACATAACATAACAATCCAATTGCATAAGCCACGGCACCTCACCCCCCCCCCCCCCAAAAAAAAAAAAATAAAGAAGAAAAACAGAGAAAAAGCAACAGAAAAAGGGGAAAAAATAAAAGCAAAGAAAAAGTGGAGCAATACGAACCTCTGAAGTGATGCACTCAGAGAAGTATGGAGCCAAGGGCGTGTCAACAAGGACCAGTCTGTAAAGCTCCCTCATATTTTGAGCAACTGCTAGAGTTGCAATGCTGTGCAAATAAATGGTTAATTTATAATACACTATCGAGAAGCTAAATTGTTTGATCAAGGTACGTTACCTGTCAAACATCCCTAAAGGATGGCATTTCTCCAACAATTCCTGAACATCTCTCTCATGCAATGTTCCAGTTACAATCAGCACAACGTTGTCAATCATATGGCCATATCTAATCAATGAATACTTATTCCAGTCAAGATTGAAATGTCTGAATCTAGTACAAATGCAGAGATCAACTAGCTGAAAAGAACCTTTAAGAAAGTTTACAAACTGTGCTCACCGTACAAGCGCTAGGCGTCAACAAATTCACAAGGAAAATTCTCATGTGACAATCAGAATTTTATCTAGTCCACTATGTATACAGAAATTCTTCCTATGAAATTCTAAACTGAATAATTTAATAAGAAATATACAGCAGAAAGTATAAATCAGATCATACTAGCTTTGAGTATGTCATAAATCAGAACTCCAAATATTATTACATGTGTGCATGGTGACAACAGCATTATCAGATGGTCTCATTTTTCTCCTAACTTCAAAAATATTATTTATTTATTTATTTATTAATTTATTATATTTTGATAATAGCTCTCTATAAATAGGCATCTCAGTTTACAGACTTCAATTGTCGAATGGTCATCTTCATTTGATGATAAAAAAATTGAGTGCTTAAAAGAATTCCAGCATAGAACACTTGTATGCTACGATGTAGGTGAATAAACTTGGTTTCCTCTACATGATTGAAATGAATATCAATGCCACTGTCAATGCACAACGAGTTAGACTTCACAGTAGCTCTACGAGATATGAAACTAAAAAATTCGAGCAAGAATATTGATGTACACATTGAGTAGAAAATAGAAATACACATTAAATGTAAGGGAAAGATCTTCATACGTGATATACTCTAAGAAGGTCGATAGAGGCTCCGTCGCTTGGGTTAACATGTGCTTGTACTCATCCACCAACTTAAGGGTGCATTTCTCAACAATTGTTGTGGTGTGCAATGGAGAGGGCTCTGCATGAATATTAAAACAAGAAAATCATTACACTGTTGGCTTCTGAAGATGTCATCAAGCAGCAAACTCACGAAGTGTCTTACAGCAATTAAACTAAGATATGCGTATGACATAGTCTTCTTCTTTTAATTTTTATTTTTCACGATAATATGCCTTCAACAACTAATAAAATAACAACTAGCAACTTTGTAATTCAACTATATACTTATAATCAACATGGGGGATTTCTCACAGAAACTAACCAACTTTGTTAGATACACTTTTCTGCAATTATGTGTGCAAATTGAAAAATCAAAATTCAGAAAACAGAATAGGAGCTGATGATGACAAACAAATCCAAATCAATCACAATGGATGGACAAAACATAATAGTTACTTATGCTCAAAATCTTCACCCTAGTTGAATTGATTTGAGGCTATGAATTCAAAATTCTTGGTTCCAAATTTATGAAAAAGTCTATATAGCGTTGACAACTCAGGATCTAACTTGACAGTGCAACAAAGAGAAACTGAAGCCAATCGACTTGATAACTCCAAAACTAACAGTTGAATTCTCCATTTCGTCAATAGCATCGAGTTCTCTAATGGAAAATACCAAGTCCAGATAGAGCTCCAAATTAGACTAACCAGCGGAAATGAATATTGCGATCTAGTTTACAGTTTATTCAGAAAACCAAAACGAAATTAATCAGAATAACCTAATCATCCCGAAATCGTGCCCACCTATTCACTACTAAATCAATCGAATAAAAACACCCAAATATCAACATCATAGAAGTAAAATACAAGCATAGACTAACCGTTTTGGAGGTAGGGCCCGTACTCGGTGGCGGAGAGGTGCATTTTGATGTCGTCGAGAGTTTCGCACTGGCAGAGATTGTTATAATCGGCTGCGGTAAGGAGTCCCGAGCGGTGCCCACGCACAATAGCCTCCAGATAACCGCCATGGATATTGAAGGTCAGCGCTTCGAATCCGTACATGTTGATGCTGAAGATCTGAAGCGAAATGGAGAAGATGAAGTGGAAGGTATGGCCCCGTCGAGAAAACGCTACAACGAGGTGTTAGAGAGAGAGAAGGGTTCGACACAATCGCGCTGGGGTTGAGGGATTAAGATTGATTGCGTATGTGAGGTGGAAACGAGGGAGATTAATCGAGTGTCAGATCTTCAGGTCATGTTTTCACGTTGATGGAGATGGCCTGACACTTGATGAAACTCGATCTGGTTTAACAATTTTTGTTTAGTTTTTTTCGTACATCTGTTTCGTTTATTATTAAAAAATAAAAGAATCTCGTTTTGATTCTTAAAGAAAATCTTGTGTAAATTATTTACTTCTGTAATTCTACATTTTCTGCCTAAAATTTTGACTATAATAGTATAATTAGCCGATTATTGTTATTTTGGTACATTCATAGAGACAATTATTTTGTTAAATACACATAATTTTTTGCTAAATTATTTTTATGCATAATATATTAAGTTAATCACCTCATCACGATTTTCAATTTGGTATTATAATATTTGAGATTATTATTCTGAGGTGAACATGTGGCACTGGTGTCCCAAATGGGATATACGTTTTGCAGGTTATAGTTGAATATTACTAGTATTTTTTATTATTTCCATTTCAAAAGTATTATGATTATCCCCTAATCCGGCATTAAACGTAATTAGACGTTTTATGTTTTTTGGGCCAAACTATGTTATGGTTTCTTTTGGCATTCAAATTTTGTAGTGATTTATATAATTAATTTTGGTGATATATAATCTGTTCTTAAAAAAATTCGAATTCAAAAAAAATGAAAATTAATTTAATGTCGTTTAAAAAAATATAATTAAAATTGCTGCCTATGAGTGAAATTAATTTTCTCCCTAAATATTAAGAGTTTGTGGAAGTAATGTTATGTACGAATTTTTTCAGGGACAAGAGTAAAACCCAACCAAAAAAAAAAAAAAAAAAAAACGATTTGAATGATTTTAAATTTTCATGTATTTGTATTAATTAAAAAAAAATCATTAATAATTTACTTTTATATGTGACAAAAGATTATTGTTCTATCGCCTATTACTTGGCTCGATGTTTGTCCTACATATGGAGAATTGCGAAACAAATACTACGCTGATATTAGCCAACATGCGTCGATTGTGTGTCACAACAGAGAGAGAGAGAAAGAGATCACTGGACTTGAAAGCTTAAACATGTTATAGTATAGATGATTGTGTTTAGTGTTAGAAAATAGAGTTAACAACAACAACTAGACATGATAAACCATAATCGAATTGTGCTTTAGCTCATGAAAAAAAGAAACGTATGATAACAAATTGTATATATATATTCATACTATGTTGACACCTATAGCTAGAGCTATTGAAATGATCGGGTCGGACCAGTCCATTCCTGTAATGCCTCGTACAATACTTAGTTATTATCATATTTAATTATTTATATTTAGCTTATGAGAATATACACATTTTTATTAATTATGCCTATTATTATTCCAGTTATGACTAAAAGTACATTTTATGTTATTAGACTTTTAAATTTATAATTTGAACATGAGCCCAATGCATTATTAAGGCCCATATCTATTATCTTTTCCTAGTCTAACTTAAAATCATAGGAATATAATCTATAAATATGGGATTCATATCACAAATCACAACCCAAACATCTTAACATTTTCGTCCAAAACAGAGTAGGGGGCCTTTGGAAAGCCGACACCGCCATCCGAACCTCTTTTTCCTCTTTCACCCTATTTTCAGGTATTTTTTTTTTTTAAATTCAAAATCCCTATTTAAACATATCTAATTTTTATGAAATTTTAGTATGTTATTCCATAATATGTTGTTAAGTTTTAGTTAATATTTCAGCCTTATCTAAGTCGTATTTTATTTATATTAATTTTATATCTCCACTGATTTAGATTTTTAATACTATGTTTTTCCATCTAAAAAATTCGTAATATATATTTATAGGCCTTCAATTCTTATGCTTTTTGGATCTTTTGTTTCCCAGTATGTTATTGATATCATGTACAAATTATTTCAAAATAATCCACAAAGTATGTTTTCAAGTATGAATATCGTTTCACGGTTGCGCAGAATGTGAAAACATCTCATTTTGATTTATAAAATTCAAAATATATATTTAAAGTAGTTCAAAAATTCTAATTTTTTTTATATATATTTCATGTACATGTCCTCCATCTTATTGTATAAAAAAAAAATCCATCTATTATTTTTTGAATTTTTAAAGGTTTCTGCATCGCTTAGCAGAATCTTCTGTTATAACAATTTCGATTTCAAAAATTGAAATTCCATATATATGTTTTTTTAAAAACTATGAAATTTTAATATGATCTTTGTACTCCATTCTCTTAGCTACAGTTTAAGTTTCAAAATTTTATTTTTACTCTTTTAGGATAAAAATTACTTATTCGTTGTTGCACAATGAATCAATACTTGCAAAAGTTTTTCATCTCTTCCAAAATCATTCTTAAAATTTCGTAAAGCATCAACCGAACCCTATATTTTACCAATTTACCATATCTAATCCCATATATATTAGACATAAGGTAGGATAATTTATGTCTAAATAAAGAGACGAGCAAGAAAAAGGCTATTGACAATAGGAACATGCATTCACATCCGAAGTTTATTCTACTTTTCAGGTGGGGTTTCTTACTTATTAATTATATGTGTTTGATTTATTTATATGATATAATTGTTTTATTACGAAACGCAAGATCTAAATTGCATTATATATTTTATCAAATGCAAGACCTAAGTTGCATTATTATAAGTTTGATTGATTAATCTCATAAGTTGGTTTGATCTGGGGCAACCTGTGCACACATATGTTAAGTTGGTGTGATCCGAGACAACCTGTGTACACATATGTTATGATAAATTGTAAGTTGACTGTTATTCATGTTTATCTTTCAATTATATATTCTTAATATAGACTTGTAAGAGGCTGGTGGTAGCTTACCACTCATAATTAATATTTTCAGATTAAATTGAGGAGCAGTCGAGGAGGCGAGGGAGCGGTATGATGAAGTTGTTATATTACATGTTTTTTAAAGTAAATGTTTAGGATATAATTGCATTAAATTACTTTCCGCTGCTAAATACTCCCTCTGTTTCAAAATAAGTGTTGCTTTAAACACTTGGAAAATTTTCAAAATAAGTGTCGTTTTAGAAAAAAAAAATAAAAAAAATTCATAGTTCTTCCAACATTATCCCTAAATAACCTACTTAATTTAGTTGATTATTTTCTTGTTCCACAAAATTTATCTTAATTAAATAGATTATGTATGGATATATTTGTCCTTTTTACTAACTCTTAATGTTTCCAAGAAAGGCTAAAACGACACTTATTTTGAAACGAAGGGAGTATAAAAATTAATGTTCTTGAATTCACATTACATGTTTTGATTAAAAAAATGTATTGTTAATTTTATATTTATTATATAATTTATGCACAAATAGTTTTTAACGGCCCAATTCGTTAATTATTTCTGTATTATAATAGAAGAATTTTTCATTGATATGATTATTTGGCTTATTAAATGTTAAAATAGTTTACGAAAATTGGGTCGTTAAAAGTCTAGTTGGGCTAGCCGACAATATTGTCCCGGTCCAGCCCATCCTTGGGTTGCTAAAATGCTAGCTCAACCCATCTTCGGGCCATCAGGTTATCGGGCCAATTTCGGCCAAAGCATTTTATGCTGTTTTTCCTAAAAAAGTTTGTTCAATATCTAATTCCATAAAAACACAAATTAAAACTATTAAATCAAACTTATGATAAAATATACTTATATAATAAAGAAATAAGATGAGTATCACGAGTTATATATATACTAGTATAATACCCGTGCGATGCACGGTCATAAAATGTCTTAAATACATGTATGCATATATAAATTCGTAAGATATGTCGTAAATATACATGTATACATACATAAATTGCATAACGGTTCATGTAACATAGTTCATTAAATACATAAATATATAACTCTTACTATATAATAAAAGAGAACCATTTATAAAAAATAAAAACCAAATATATTTTTCCGCTCAATTCACTTTCCAAAAATATTAGGGTTAAATCATAACTAACATAATAAGAGATTTGTATATATATGTTAAAATCTTCCAAAAATTAGTTCCAAATTTAAATTTTGTAGGCAATTGACAATTTGCTTAATAAAAAAAATTATAAGTGACAACTTTTGATTGATTCATTATATAATTAAAATAAAATAAATGAAATATAAAATGATATCTAGTTCTTTTTCCTTGTTAGTGCAAAATATAACAAATTAATCTTTTTCATGACCTTTAATTTGACATATACACAACATATTTTAAAATAAGTTATACTAAATATATACAATTGTTTGTCGATTATTTAGGTTAGATTTGTTTATGTAATATGAGTTGAATTGTTTGATTGGGTCATAGAAACAAATAAAAATTAAATAAATATTAAGAATATTTTTTATAAATACTTATTTACTAATGTTTTTAAAGTATTAGTTAATTTTTTTTATAATCTTTATTTTTATTTTATGAACAAATCCATATATACCTTTCCTCCAATATGAAATAGTAAAAACTAACTTTTTTTTAGTTTCCAGATTTATAGATAATATTTGATTTTTTTATAAAGAACAAAAAATAAATAATAGAGGAACACATGTGCCCACATTAGGGATGGAAAGAATTTAGAGATCTGTTTTATCTTTTGTAGCTCTCTCTCTCTCTTTCAAATGTTTTAATTTTCTAACATGCTAAAGGCACTAATAATTTTTTTGTATCCATTTATTTTATTTGTTATAGATTAAAAGCAAACCTCTTTAATTAGCATTTAATTTGATACCGATATTGAATATTTTGATATGATATAATAATTATAAATTAAAAAATTGTTTGTTGATTGATTATTGTGCTTAGATTTGAATATTTATTGTGAGTTGAACTATTTACATTGAATATGAGTTTCAAATAAAAGTATATACTAAACACAAACTTCAGTCTCTTCCTGTTTTGGTCCTACAAATTGCAACATAAACATGCTTGTGACCAAACGCAGGTTACTTGAGGAATAGATCAAACTGTGTCTGACCTTTGTCCAGTAGTCTCCAGAATATGACTAACCTTTCAAGCAAAACTTTGTAACATTCGATCCCTCTTATCTCCCTTGCTCTGGAATTATTTTTTCTTTGTCTGATTTCTCATTTTCTCTTAGATCATTGGAAAAGCGCACTCCCCAAATACCCCTCTCCCTCTCTGGAAATGGGTCTGCACTTTCTTTCTGCAAATACTTCGTTACTCCATCTCTCTCCAGAAATGCAGAAAATATTTCAGCACTTTCATTTTCATGCTCCAACTTACCATAATCCGAAAGTTATATAGTTGTTACCTTTCTGTAATTATATCTTCAAATCTGATAATTGATAATACAAATTCTGCTTTATTTATATTGAAATTTCATATTTTAATGATTGAGATAATATATGGAATGTGCATTTAATAATTTGATTGATTACGTTTTTTAATGATATACTTGATTACACAAATTGTTGAGTGGAGATCATTGTTATATTTATATTATCATATTTTCCATCTTTTAATGAGTAGGATGTTTTACTAAACGCAATAAAGGGAGAATCTTGCCATTTTTTGTGAGTTAACTGCGGAATTAATGCACAAATTTTGCAATCGGCAAATATTAACATTAATAGGTAAGAAACACGTTTTTTTTTTTTTAAATTGAGGTTTCTCAAGGTATTAGGCATGGATTTCCAGAAGAGGTAAGTGATTTAGGCGGGAAAAAACTTAGGTTTCTAATTTTGGACCTTTTTGTTTTTATATTATGTAAGATTGATTAAATCAAATAAATTAAATGATAATGCATATACAAATTGGCAAATATTAATACAAATGCAATTATTAAAAAAATATCAACTACCAAGTATAAACTTTGGGACATCTGCTTGAGGAATCCTCGTCTTGAGACACGTCTCGCACTTAAACACACATACCTCGAACAATTGATAAGCAACATAAAAGAAGACAATAAAATCCGACTCCGCAATACCGTTACCAAACACAAAATTTGTCCAACCATATGTGAAAAAATAGTGACTCTAAATCTTTTAAATTTTCACACTGAACGTTGTACAGTGGAGGTTACGTACACATACCTCATCTAGTAGACCAGATGGAAACTGTCCAATAAAATCAGCAAGTATAGACTGAAATTAAAAAAAAAAAAAAAAATTGATCATAAAAGATTAAATTGATGTTACCACAATTTAAGATGAAACCAAATATTGTAATCTCATAGTATTCTAAATAAGTTCATAAATTCATTACTAATTTTAAGGAGTAATTTATACGATGTTACTGAATCCATTCAATACAAATGTATATATTTTGCATGACTAAAAGTTAAAGTTGAAGTTTAACTTTTTTCTTAGACTGTTGTCATACATACGAAAAATGCACAAACCATATTAACCGGAAACATATCTGTAATGTGTGATAAAGTACTTTTGTTGCTGAATAATTAGTAAAGTGGTACAATCTTTGTTTTTAATGGTAATTTAATTAAAAAATCAACCCAATACCTTAATCTTAACATAATATAAGGAGCTTCATATACAAATTAGAATTTTGATGGTGGATAATCCATCCATTTCTCGCATTAGTTTTATTGCATTAATTAAGCGATTCAACTGTGGATTGATTTGTGGATGTTTATCTGTGTGAACTACTGACAATATTATCTAATGCAATAAACTGCTAATGCTCGGCAATAGGTAAATCTATTGGAATGTTGATACTGACTTAGCTAATGCTATATGTCTTCGTAATATCTACATAAGCTAATAGCATATCTGTTAATAAATCGTTACCAAACACGCTTAAATGGAATTAATCGAAACACAAATTTACACATAAGTTGTAGGGGTCTCGAAACTTGTACACGCTTAAACACGTCTTTTTAGACCGTAGTCCAGACATCACACTATTAGAGTGTTTATTGTTGGTTTCCATTCGGGAAGAACTCAGAAGAGAGATTTACTGACACTCAGAACTACACAGATTGAAATACAATGGGTATTGAAAAATTTCAATTGGTTATGATATGTATATATATTGATCATAATTCCTCAATATATAAATACCATCCTGAAGAAAACTCAACTTGGCTTCATTACCGAGCCCAATACATCAAGACTTATCAATCACAATCATTGTAAATTAGAATATGATTTCCTGCCTTGGCAATAATAACAATTATAATTATTATGCACATATTTATAATTGTTATGTACCGAGATTTGTGTAAATTATCATCATCCTTAAATGTAATGCAGCTATAATTGGACCATAAAAAAGGAAGTTGCTTTGGATATTACAACTTATTACCATGTAGGCAATTCGGGATTCTTAATAATGTTTAAATGTTTTACCATATATAAGGTATGACCAAATAATGCAGCCAATTATACCATATTTAAGGTTTAAGCAATTAATAACATTGAAGATTTCCAGAATTAGTATTGTTGTTTTGGGCGGGAAATTATTGATATTACTATTCTTGACGAATTTTGTTATATTATATAGTATAGATATATATATATATATATATATATATATATATATATATATATTATAGACAAGATATGAAGATATGACTG
Organism: Ajuga chamaepitys; assembly: GCA_958295605.1. NCBI lineage: Eukaryota > Viridiplantae > Streptophyta > Magnoliopsida > Lamiales > Lamiaceae > Ajuga > Ajuga chamaepitys. The sequence goes on along the minus strand of OY282497.1, from coordinate 19,232,104 downwards.
CGGAAGACGATTTGCTAATGGAACGCAAGACTTTTTTCTATCTAATTTATGTATGGAGGGAAGGGAACAAAGACCAGCAGATACGAGATGCGACAGCTTATGGGTTGTGGTTGAGTGGAAGTGGAACAACAGTATTGCAACTGCTAGGTTTTGAAATTTACTTATTTTATTTATTTATGTATATTAAAATTTTAAAAAATATGGAGGGACTTTTCTCTCTAAAAATTAATTGGAGCGAAAATATTTTTTCATCTAAAATAAGTTATGTAATTAATAAATAGTGTTCATGTGGATGTTGAGCCTTCTATTTAAAAAACCAAAAAAGTAATAGAAAAAATAAAGTCGGCTCAGTTTCGGGCCAAATCAAGGTGAGCCCATTTGGCTCGTCGTGCTGCTCGGGTCGGGCCAAGTGGGCCCAATATTTTTCGGGCCAGTATAAAAAAAATCAAGCCAACCCATTGTATTTTTTGGGTTGGATGGGCAGGCCCATCGGGTCGAGTTCATTTTGACAGCTCTACATATAGCATTGCTAGCTATTTTAGTGTCAATCAAGTGTCAATTAAATCATCTGGCAGGAAAGTGAAATTAAAAAATACTGTAAAAGCATGCATAAGGAAAGAATAAAATTGTGCTATAAAATTATTTTCTTCCAGTAGAATAAGTGATCGTCATCTTTTGCATTCTTGCTTCCAACTGAGTTATCTGCTCCGTTTCATCTTTCAACAATGGAGAATTGGACTTGTAATGGCCTGGTTCTTTGCATATACAGCAACGACGAGTTTTCCCCTTACTGCATTTGTTATCAGGCTGAGATCTCTTAGTCCTGACTATATCCGGATCCTTGATTATGTTTTTGCCATCCACATGCAGACATCAACGTTTGAAGTCATTCTCTATCAGTCATCATGTTCTCTTGTATGTACCAGCAACCTAGATATTGTCTTTTATTTAAAAAATTGTCACATCATCAACACAAATGAAATTGAGCTTATGCTTAGGGCATTTGATCAAAACAAGCCTTGTGAGATTTTTTAGCCTAAATTGTACTCCCATTTTTGGAGTAATATATACATATTCTTTCGGTGTGAATTGATTGGTTAGGTGTATTTTTCTTTAGAACTTGCCTTGAGTCTCTATTATAAATGTGCTAAGTATATGTTGTGACTTAGAAAATGATCTTAGGCATTTTTGTTTTTAGCCTATTTTGAGCCTTTAAAGGTTATCATTTTAAAAAAAAAAAAAATCAAAAGTTGTCCCTTGTTAGCCTATGTGAGCTTTATAGCCTTATTATTTCTTAGTCCTACATTACAAGCTAAATACCTTTTGATTTAAGCCTTTGGCCTTATTTGGAGTAATTGAGTAAGAGAGGGGAGGATTGGAAGGTATTTAGGTAAAATCTTGGGAATGAAGTGGAAAATTAGGGAATATTTGAAGAATGAGGGGAATGAGAATTGATAGGCGAAAAGTCGAGAAAAATACCCTCTCCTAGTGCTTAGTTTGTTGTATACATGTGTTTTAATTGTTCCTGTATAGGAGAGGTTAGGAATTCGAAAGCGCTTAATTGCTTAAATCACTTAGAAAAATCGGGTAGTCCCAAAACTGTGGTTCTCGAATAATAGCACGGAAAAATATTTAGTTGTAAGTACTTTGTAGGGTGAAGAAGTCATTTCTTTTGGATGATTTGCTGAAAATTGAAGAGTGAGGATTGAGTGAATAATGTTGAGGGGTAGCTGGGTTAGAAATAACTTGATTAGTCCAATAATTAGTCACTTATATCCAAAATTTTCGCACCTTACCTTAAGCCTACTTTACAACCAAAAGTAAAAGACCATTTTGATTCTTTGTCACACATGTCAAATACTAGGTCTATTTAAGATGATTGGCAAGTCTATGATAGACGGTGCATATAGTATAATTTGAGCGAAAACATGTCCTTAATGAAACACTTGAAAGATGAGTGAAACACTTATCCGATGAGGATCAAATAATTCGAAAGTCCCAAGTCCCAAAAGTAGGTTATTATACTTAGTCACAAATGCTCAATGTACTATGTTGCCTAGTTTTTTTTTGAAAAATCTACCTGAAACAAGATTCATCATCTAATCGCCCTAAACACATGCCCAATCGCATGTATTCTTGCTTCTTTATATTTTTTTGTTGTTCGGGACGAACCACATTTTAAGCTTGGGGGATTTTGATACACATTATTTATGCATATGTTTAGGTCGATTTAGGTATATTTTTATGACATTTACATGTATACTAGGACAAGAATTGTTTATATTTGTTATGTTGGGTCATTTGACATGTTTTGACTTGTTTTGGAGTTAATTAGTTGATTTTATTCCATTAAGACGAAATTCGGAGAAGAAACAAGTCAAATAGGGGTAAAAACGGATGGAAAGGAGTTAAAAGAGCAAAAGGGTCAACCACGGATGCGTCTATGGTCATGGTCGCATAAAAAATGGCCTAGAACATGAAAAACACGCTGGCCAACCATTGTGATCGCGACGATATAGGTCGCGGTCGCAACGAAAAGCTTTCCGAAATGAAGTTTCTTGTAAGCTTGTCACATCTCTAATGTTTTGGTCATATCTTGAGATCTACAACTTTGATTGAGGTGCAATTGGTGGCGTTAGAAAGCTGATTCAAAGGACTACAAATTTTCTTGAAAGAGGCAAAACCCAAAAATGACCGAAAGACCCAAAAAACTAGCTTGGAAGTCAGACCTAAAAACTCGCCAGACACTCTACTCGTGGTCGTGACAAACTCTTAGCAGCCGCGATAAAATCAGCTATTTTAAGGTGTTTTTGGTTTAGACTTGTCGCGGTCGTGACAGAGCTTGCATGCGGCTGCGACAAAAGTCTAGTTTTACAAAGATTTCCTAATTTTATTAGGATTTTGACCCTATCTTCCCAAGATTCGTCCCCAACTCTATAAAAAGGACCTTAAGCTCGAATTTTATCGAAGAAGATCATGCACTTTCATATTATAAACACTCGGGAATGCTTGGAAAGCAAAGATCGAAGATCGAGGAGCTAATGACGAAGATCGAAGAGCCAAAGATTTTAGGTTTAGTTACTCTTTTTCCAATATTTGTTTCTATATGATGTTTGCTTACAAATATTATATTGATTTGAATTTAGTTATGAGTAGCTAAATATTTTGTGTTCTAGGGTTAGAATGTAGGTTACTTATGACGATGTTTTGATTTAATTCTTTAATTATAGACTCTAGTTGATTGTTCATCTATGTGTTTCTTTACTTCTGATGATTAAACTTGAATTGATCACTTAAGTAAATCTACATGTTTAGTAGTGTTGCGTCGGGAGGAGGGAATTGTTAATAGACGATTAACACATAACGCGGTTGCCTATGATCGTGTAGGCTTTGGTCTAGAGTCTTTTGGGAGTCTTTAGATTTAGTCACCTTAGAAAGGTGATTAAGTTTAGTAGATCAATAACCTAATCGCTTCGGGAGGAGGGTTTGGTATACTAAAGTGTCGTCTAATAAAAAATATAACTAGTTTAAAAGTCTAGAATTTTAGGTTTATCATGCATCAGTGTCGTAACTGAAATCTATGCCCTGGTATACGTTTCTCTCCATCTAAGTTTTCCTTTAGTATTCAACCCCTTGTTTTTCTAAGTTATTAATTAGTTATTCATTAATTTCATGCAAATTAGGTTTAGAATTAATACAAACCTTCATTAATTTAGAGTCTAGTTAGAAGAGTCTTAGATTAATTGGAGTATCGAACTGCGTATTATAGTCAGTCTCTATGGGATCGACCTTGACTATCGCTACCTACACGTATACTTGCTGTAAATTAGAATTAGGAAAACCTGTGCCAAGTTTTTGGCGCCGTGGCCGGGGACTGACAATTGCGTCTTAGTTTCTATTTTGGTAAATAGGACAACACTAAACTACACATTAATTTTCAGCACTTTAATTTCTATTTTAGTTTTAGTTATTTATCCTTTTACATAAAGTTTTCTTTGTCTTTGTTTCAGGTAGTGCATTCAAACTAGAGCGAAAAGGAAAGCACATCTAGTTCCCTTTGATCTGAAAATTGAAGCAATTGCTAGAAAAAAACAAAGTAAAGAAGAAGTTGACATACGAGATGACTGAACTACCACAAGACTTGACTCCAAATCTGGTGATTCAGAGCCTAGTCGAGATGATGACAACTTTGGATAGCATAATGACTGTTATACAAAACCAGCTTCCACAGCAGCAGTAGCCGCATCAGCGGCAATAGCTGCCAGCTCAGGATGATCTTGACAAAGACATGACACCCATAAGTGATTGCCTTCGACCTTTACCCAATCAGACCATCGGAGGAGTCCAACCACCACCGCTGACTGCTAATAGCTTCGAACGGAAGCCAACCCTGATTAACATAGTACAACAGAAAGCAGTTTGGTGGAGGAGCACAAGACGATCCGAATGTTCACCTGGATAAATTTCGCAGACTATCTTAGACGATAAAGATTAATCATGTTCCGTATAAGCAGGTCATATGGAGGTTGTTTATATTATCATTAAAGGAAAAGGCACTCCAGTGGTTCAAATCATTGGAGGATGTTACTGAGTGGAAAGGTTTGAGCACGAGATTTTTATTAAAATATTTCCCATCAAGTAAGATGTTAGAGCTACTGAATAAGATCAACCAGTTCAAGCAGCAAGATGGAGAACTGTTTGGCGAGGCTTGGGAGCTATTCCGGGATCTTCTCTGAAGTTGCCCTCAACATGGGTTTTCGAAGAAGCAATAGGTTTATAAATTCTATAACGGGGTACTTGCACCCGCAAGAGACCAAGTAGATGCAACAACGGGGGGTAGTTTGATGGAAAAGAGTGTACGTGACATATTTTCTATTTTGGATTCAATGGCCAGGACGAGTTATCAATGGCCAAACAAGAGAAATCAGCCTAGAAAAGTGGCAAGCATTATCGGTTCTGAGCTAAACAAGACGATTACTTCTCAACTGGCAGCTTTGACAAATCAAGTGAGCTTGTTAACTAATTTGACACTAGCCCAATATGAAGGAGTTGATGAAGTCAATTTTGTAAATCAAAGAAACTTCAACAACTTCCAAGGCAATCAACAGCGATACAATCAGTATTCACAAGGTAATTGGAACCATCCAAACTTCTCTCATGCCAATCCCATATTTCACTTCAACCATCACCGGTATTTGTCGTCACCAATGACATGATTCATGATAGAGAAAACCTAACTCAAGAGGAGTTAATACAGTCACATCTCGCTAAATATAACGACAAATTAGCTCATTTAGAGAGAATGATGGAGGGCAAAATCATTGAGTTGAACAAACAGGTGACTAGTCAAGGGGCGGATATCAAGGAGGTTGCAGTCAATGTGAGTCAATTGATACAACTCATAGGATCACAACATAAGCAGGGGCAATTTCCCAGTGACACTATGGTCAATCCAAGGGAAAAGTGCAATGCTGTCTATTCAACAGATGAAACTAAACATGAGAGCCAAAATCCACTGGCATCCTAAGATGGGATTGAGAAAAACCAAGAAGAGGAAATCATCTTTGATTTTGCATCGCCAAAAAGGATCATAATCGAGGATGGCTCCAAATACATACCTCCTATTCCATTTCCTATAGCACTCTATAGAAAGAGGAATGAGCAAATTCGCATCGAACATGCTAAGCATTTGGAGGAACGTGAAGCAAAGAAAAAGTTAGCAAAAGAGGAACGTGCGACAAAGAAAAGAATAGCAAAAGAGAAAGTCAAAGAGCAAAATGAGGAAGTCAGTGCTATCAAAAATAAGAAAATTTTACCTTCTTTTGTCGATGACTCATCTGAATTGTGCTTACATGATACAATCACTGCTAACCATGTTTCTTTAGAATGCACTAGTATATTATCTATATATGATGCAGTAAAACCAAAGGGGAAAATTAAAGAGAAAGGGGGTAATGAAGAAGGCTCCGGATCAACTTGTTGAGAAAGCTGATTGTGCACAAGAGGAAATGAAGAAGAGTGGGACGAGCCCCAAACACATCACGAATGCAATTACACACCCAAAAAGAGCAAAAAAAAGTGAAATATCCAGGAAGTTTTTCTATCTCTTGCTCTATTGGTAATCATACGTTCCAAAATGTGTTGTGTGATATAAGGTCGTGTATCAATTTAATGCCTCTCAAATTGTATGGGCAATTAGGACCGTGGATAGTAAAACAATCCTTTACTACTATTCAATTGGCAGATGGATCACTACTAATACCATTGGGAGTAGTAGAGGACGTGCTAGTACGAGTTGTAAATTTCGAATTCCCTAGTGACTTTCTAGTTGTTGACATGCAAGGGAATGTTGATGTCCCTTTCATCTTAAGTCGACCGTTCTTGGCAACGAGTCAAGCTGTAATAGATATGCCCAAGGGAAAATAGACTTTTCGCATTCCGAACGATATGATCACATTCCCAATATATAATAGGTTGATTCTAAGAGGAAAAGATAAATGTTGTGTCATGTATAATGTTGTGGAAAACCCAAAATCGCTAAAGAGGGTCTTAATTAATCAGAATGCACGTAAAACTGGTTGGTTGGATTTTGGGTAGTAAAGAAACCAAGAAGGTCGTCTGGCTGAAGACGTAAAACCTAGCGCTTGTCGAGAGGTAACCCGATGTTTACTGTTACATTTTTCTTTAAATTCTGTTTGTTTTAAGTTTTATGCTTTTATGTTTGTTTTTAGTGTTTTTATCATTTTAGAAACTAGCATGGCATGCAATAAATGAAGCAATGGAACATGGTCGTGATAGCAAGAAACGGGGGTAGAGAGGACGACAAACACACATGGAGACGACAACATGACATCCGGTGGGGCGCGATAACCCTACATTGAAAAAAACATAGCTTCAAACCACTGCCTGAGCCATAGTCTATAAGTTAGACGTACCACTCTTTTCCTACAAACATTGGTTTTCGACAAAGTTTGGGGAAGGGGGTGTATAGTGGGACGTCTTGGCTGCTATTTGCGCTATATATCTTTTATTTTGTTGTTTTTGTGCTTTGTTCTTACTTGAAGTTGTTGGGTATGTGTGCCCATCGCTAGTTAAATTTGTTTTCATGTTAACCATAAGTTTTATTTATTTATTATTTTATGTTTTTACTTTGTTTTGTTGGAGCCTAGGAAAAACCCGAGTCATTGGTTGTTTTGAAAAGGAAAAAATAGGGAATGATAGATGATGATGTGACGATTTTTGAGTTAAAAATTTTACAAAATTGGAATGTAGTCGAGCATGATAGGTGATTTGAGATGAAATTGAGCTTATGCTTAGAACGTTTGATCAAAACAAACCATGTGAGATTTTTGAGCCTATATTGTACTCCCACTTTTGGAGTAATATATACATATTCTTTCGATGTAAATTAATTGGTTATGTGTATTTGTCTCTAGAACTTTTCTTGAGTCTCTATTATGAATGTTTCAAGTATATGTTGTGACTTAGAGAATGATCTTAGGCATATTTGTTTTTAGCCTATTTTGAGCCTTTAAAAGTTATCATTTTTACAAAATTCTAAAACTTGTCCCTAGTTAGCCCATTTGAGTTTTATAGCCTTATTATTTCTTAGCCCTACATTACAAACAAAATACCTTTCGATTAAGCCTTTAGCCTTATTTAGACTAATTGAGTAAGAGGGAGGAGGATTGGAAGGTAGTTTGGGTAAAATCTTTGTAATGAAGTGAAAAATTAGGGGATATTTGAAGAATGAAGGAATGAGGATTAATAGGCGAACAGTTGAGAAAAATAACCTCTCCTTGTGTGTTTATTGCTAAAAAAAAAAGAAGAGAAAAAATAAAAAAAATCAGAAAAGAAAATAAAGAGTTCGTTGTATATATGTGTTTTAATTGTTCTTGTATAGGAGAGGTTAGGAATTGAAAAGTGCTTAATTTCTTAAGTTACTTAGAAAAATCGGGTATTTCAAAAGATGTGATACTCGAATAATAGTACGAAAAAGCACTTAGTTGTAAGTACTTTTGTGGGGTGAAGAAGTCATTTCGTTTGGGATGATTTGCTGAAAATCAAAGAGTGAGGATCGAGTGAATAATTTTGAGGGGTAGTCGGGTAAGGAATAACTTAATTGGTCTAATAATTAGACACTTATATCCAAATTTATCCCACCTTACCTTAAGCCTACATTACAACAAAAAATAAAAGACCTTTTTTATTCTTTGTCACACATGTCAAGTATGAGGTCTAATTTAGACAATTGAAAAGCCTATGGTAGACAGTGCATATAGTCCAATTTGAGTGAAAACACGTCCTTAATTAAACAATTGAGAGATGAGTGAAACACTTATCCCGTGATGATGAAATAGTTCGAAAGTCTCAAGCCTCGAAAGTAGTTGATTGTACTTAGTCACAAATGCTCAATGTACTATGTTGCCTAGTTTTTTTTGAAAAGTATATCTAAAACTAGATTCATCATCAAATTGCCCTAAACATATGTCTAATCACATGAATTCTTGCTTTTTTGTTTTGTTTTGTTTTTTAACAACAATTTAAGTTTGGGAGATTTTGATACATGTAATTTATGCATATATTTAGGTAGATTTATGTATATATTTTATGACATTTACAAGCATATTATGGTAAGAATTATTTATATCTGTTATATTGGATCATTTGATGTGTTTTGACTTGTTTTGGAGTTAATTAGGTGATTTTATTCCATTTGGACGAAGTTCGGAGAAAAAACAAGTCAAATAGGGTAAGAAACGAACAAAATATGGAGTTAAAAGAGCAAAAGGGTTGACGACGGGAGCGTCTATGATCGCAACCACGTCAAAAGTAGCATAGAACATGAAAAACACGCTGCCCAACCATCACGGCCATGACGAAAGGCTTCCCGAAAGTGAAGTTTTCTGTCAGCTTGACACACCTCTAATATTTTGGCATATCTTGAGATTTACAACTCCGATTAAGGGGGAATTAGTGGCGTTGGAAAGCTGATTCAAAGCATTACAACTTTGTCTAAAAGAGATAAAACTAAAAAATGACCAGAAGACCCTAAAAAACGACTTGGAAGTTAGACCTGAAAACTCGCCAGGGCACTCTACTCGCGATCGCGACAAATAGTCTCGGCCGTGAAAAAATTGGTTGTTTTAAGGTATTTTTAGGTAAAACTTGGTCATGATAGAGCTTGCGTATGGCCGCGACAGAAATCCAGTTTACAAAGATTTCCAAATTTTATTAGGTTTTTTACCTATCTTCCCAAGATTCGTCCCCAACTCTATAAAAAGGACCTCAAGCTTGAGTTTTTTTGGGAGAAGATCATACACTTTCATATTCTAAACACTTGGGAATGCTTGGAAAGCAAAGATCAAAGGTCAAGGAGCTAACGACAAAGATCGAAGAGCCGAAGATTTCGGGTTTATTTACTTTTTTCCTGTATTTGTTTCTTTATGATGTTTGTTTACAAATAATATATGGATTTTTGAATTTAGTTATGCATAGCTAAATATTTTGTGTTCTAGGTTTAGAAAGTAGGTCACCTGTGATGATTTTTTTGATTTAATTCTTTAATTATAGACTCCAGTTGATTGTTCATCTATGTGTTTTTTTGCTTATGATGATTAAACTTGAATTGATCACTTAAGTTAAATCTATATTTTTAGTAGTTTTGCTACGGGATGCGGGAATTGTTAATATACGATTAACATATAGCGCGATTGTCTATGATCATGTAGGCTTTGGTCTAGTGTCTTTTGGGAGTCTTTAGATTTAGTCGACTTGGAAGAGTGATTAAGTCTAGTAGATTAAAAACCTAATCGCTTCGGGAGGAGGTTTAGGTTTACTAAAGTGCCGTCTAATAAACATCATAACTGGTTTAAAAGTCTAGAATTTTAGGTTAATCATGCATCAGAGTCGTAATTGAAATCTATGCCCTAGAATACATTTCTCTCCATCTAAGTTATCCTTCAGTATTCAACCCCTTGTTTTTCTAAGTTATTCGTTAGTTATTCATTAATTTCATGTAAATTAGGTTTAGAATTAATGCCAACCTTTATTAATTTAGAGTCTAGTTAGGAGAGTCTAAGATTTAACGAAGTATCGAACCACGTATTACAGTCAGTCTCTGTGGGGTCGACCTTGACTACCGCTACCTACACCTACACGTACACCGTATACTTACGATAAATTAAGGTTAGGAAAACCTCTGTCATACATTGATGCGACCACGACAAACGGTAGACCGACTCACATTGTGTCACGAACAAGTGATGCTAGTGACAAAGATAACTACACCTGCACGAACGAAGTCACTGGCCGTGAGGATGATGATGAAGTAGAATAAATAAACTTAGTTCAGCGTGCGGTGGACATGCGTTGGACTGATTATGGTAACTGGATAAGAAACGCAAACGCCGATGTACTGATGCAACACCAAACACCAATCATTGTACACAGATCGTACCTTTTATTCCTTCCTCTGCTAGAGATAACACCAGGTGGATTGTCCCAGGGGTATAATTTCACAGCGATGACGGTTGCCCGCGGATAATTGAGGTGGTTTGGTCATCTGATTCCAAAGTTAATTTGGGTAAAACATATAACTCTAAAGGGGACCTTATATGTATGGCCGGACTGTACCACATTGCGAAGAAGGCAGAATTCTGAACAAAGAGATCTAGCCAGACCAGGCATTACATTGTGTACAAGTCTGCGACCTGCAAGTTCCAACTAAATGCTAACGGTGTAAATTGTTCCTGGTGGGTTATCTCTTTCTGAGAGCATACGTGTGACTTGAATCACACAAGCACAACCAAGCGGCGCATTCCTGCTAGGACCATTACGACGCTTTATGCACCTTAACTGATGGAAGGTAGAACATTGAATGTGAAAGATATGAAGTGGCACTACAACATAAATGGCTTTATGTAACACTTCGTTTGTAACACTTTTAAAATTTTGACTTTTATGTAATACTTTTGTAACACTTAGGAATATGTAACACTTTCATGTAACACTTTTGTAACATCTGCGAATATGTAACACTTTCATGTAACACTTTTAGAATATGTAACGCTTTGAACGTAACACTTTTAAATTGTAACACATTTAGGTAACACTTTCAAATAAGTAACACTTTTTACGCAACATTTTTGAATAAGTAACACTTTTATGTAACACTTATAAATAAGTAACACTTGTAAATAATAAAATTATTTATTTTATTTTAAACTATTTAAATATTTGTGGATTATTTTTCTTATGTGACTTTAATTTTTATTTGTCTAATGTGTTACATTTTAATTATCACAACAGAATATCTGTAACATAAGTGGTGAAAGCGATCAACTCAGACCTACAAAAATAACAATTCATTAGAGCACCTAAAGATTTACTTATTCGTTATCAAAAATAAATTAAATTTTATTTGTGACTTATTTGTGTGTATGTATATAGATATACACACATTATATTTTTACTAAACAATTACAAAATAGACTTGTAGCTTTAGCCTTTAAGAATTTGAATACATTCTTTTAAGTGTGTAGACTTGGGACATTTGGTCATGTCTCTTCATATTTGTAAGTTTATTTTTTTATTTAAAATCTATGAAACACAACAATTAAGGTGTCTTAATACATAAAATTATGGTAATTAAAATTAATGATAATGTCTTAAGATTTATATACAATAACTAGATGTATAAAATTAATGTGATATAAAATAAGTTATATATATATATATATATATAAATATATATATGAGTGGATGAAAATGAAAAAAAAAATAGTGGAAATATTGTGTCAAATTGATATGAATAACGTAAATAAAATTAAGTTAGATTGTAGTTTGATGAAAACTTAATTTTGAGTGTATTTTATTGATGGTATAATAAAATCTTGTGTATATATTTTTTTTCTTAAAATAATAACTAAAAAAGTTATTGTAGCCTAGTGGTTAAGACTTTGCGCTTAAGCTCCTGCAATCTAGCAACCTGGGTTCGAAATCCAACAATGACAAATTTTTAATTTTTTCTTTCAATTAAAAGTGTTACATAAAGGGGGTTATATGTAAAATTTTTAGTGTTACCATAAAGTGTTACAATTTAAAATCTAATGTAACACTTATTAAAAGTGTTACTAAAGATCATCAAAAGTGTTACATTAGACTTTAGGTAGCACCGGCAAATGTAACACCAATAAAGTGTTACCTAAAGTCTATAGTAACATATTTTAGTATATATGTAACACTTTTTGGGTGTTACATTAGCCTATTTATGTTGTAGTGTGGGACATGAAACTTGACCACAACTTCGACATCGATTACCAAGTAGTTCTTTGTGTCAACATCTAGCGTATGAAATGGTGCATGGGGCATACGAAGAATAATTCCAAAGGATACCTGGGTACCTCTCAATGCTGGAAACGATGAATTCAGGGTTCGTAACAATCCATACCGAAGATAGTGAGCGGCGTTTCAAAAGCTGTTTCTTCACTCTCAAACAGTGCGTTGACAGATTTCTTCGTCATAATCGACCCGTGGTGGTAATTGATGGTATACACCTCAAAGGAAGGCACATAAAGATTTTATTTGTTGCGGTTTCCAAAGACGGAAATGAGTAGGTTTGTTTTATCGCATTTGGTATTGGACACGTTGAAAACAATACGACGTGGACTAGTTTCTTGACCAACCTAAAGGAATGCATAGGGATTCCAGAAGGCCTTATAATTGTGTCGGACAAGCACAAGATCATAGAGAGCTGCCTCAAGGAATTTTTTCCAGGTGTTCCTCATGGCCTCTGTTATTATCACCTATGGGTGAGTGTGGCAAAGCATGACAAACATTTGGCCTGGATTTTCTACAACACGACTTATACATACAATAGGGAAGAATTTGAGGAATGCATGCGCCAGATACGTGTGAGTTCAGAAGCGGGAGCTTTTCACACATTAACGAAGGCAAAGTTTGAAAGGTGGGCACGCGTTCATTGTCCGGTTAGAAAATTTAGTTTCATGACCTCGAATGCGGAAGAGACTTGGAATCACTGAGTTGTATGGGCTAGACGGCTGCCTATTGCATCACTTTTGGAGTGCAAACGTAGCATTATTGAAGAATGGTTTAGTGAACGGAGACAACACTATAAAGCTCGTGAGAACGAATTGACGGAGCTTATGTCTCGAAAATTGGCAGAATGTGTTAACAATGGCAGGTCAACAATTGTGCAAAATTTAACGGACACAAAATTTAGAGTTGACGATTCCCCAGATATCTACATCGTCGACCTTGAAGGGCGTTCCTGCGTGCCAAGAGTTCCAAATGGACGTGGCTCCGTGCGCACATGATTGTGCCTGCATCGTCTACACAGTATATTTGCTTTCAAAAGCCTTTTCACGTAGTAGTGACACATGGTGATGTATTTTTTAAGTTAGTTCATTTCTCGACAGGAAAACACGGAGGAATATCACGAACTATGTAGCAGATTATTGTAAGACATCGACGCTGCTGAAATAGTATGCAGGAGAGGTTATACCAGTTCCGAATCTAGAAGATTGGGCCATGGATGAAACGACGAGGACGAAGAAAGTTAAACCGCCCGACTGGCCTAAACAAGTCGGGAGGCCCAAAATTATGTGTGTGCCACACCCATCTGAGAAAATGAGTAAAACGAGTATGAGCGACAGATCAAGGTGAACATGTATCATATGTGAGGAGCACGGACACAACATTCAAAATTGTGCCACAGTCGTGCCAATAAATGGTGGGAGTCAAAGTGCCTGCTGAACAGGCAACAATGCAGTCACAGAACAAAAGAAAAAGCATCGCTGTAGTATATGTCTTGTGAAAGGACACAGGGCGGACAAGTGTCCGGAGCCTGAAGAGCAAGTGGAAGTAGATGTATTAGAGAGTGCTGGGAATACGGTTGGGGTGGAATGAGAGGTATAGACGACTCGACGCCCGACAGTGCTAATGTATGACGACGTACGGATAGCGAAGAGGCGTCGCAGGATTGTCAGGGTAATACAACGTCCCCTCTAAAAGGTACATGCCTATGGGGAAAGCAAGGGAGCAGTGTATTCGACCTCAATGAAGAACAAATGGTCACGCAACCTCGATCGCGATAAACCACGAGTCACTTAACAAGCAGGAGACTAGGTTTGAAGGTTTGGAGGACTCTGTGATTTCACTATGATAAATAATTGGAGTGAGTTGCTTTGGGATGACACAACTCTTTCATTATGCTAGTTTTATTTTTCTTACTTGATACATTTTTTCCTAAACAATGCCAAAAAATTTAAAATAATGTGATCGGAATGTATTAGGGGGGTATACCACTACCCTTACAAGATAACTATGTTGCATTGTGCCATATTTTTCAAGGCTAAATAACTGGACGGAGACACTGAACTTGCTATTGTAGTGAGCATTGTGGTGAGTAATAATTAGATGTGTTCAATTAGTATAGCATAAAATATGACTTGCACGAAAAATAGGGTCTGGTATTTTGTGAAGTTCGTCTACTACGTGCATTTCTATGATAATTATTCAAACCATGAAGTTAATTCCAGTACACCGGTTTTAGTTTGTAATGTACTAGCCATCTCATCGATTATCTAGACGAATCATGTATTTTGGGCTTTCCCCTCACATGTACCGTGCCATACCCCACATTGTGTTTTTCAGTTATAGGGAAAACTAAGTTTGTTGAGTAGTGTTATAGGGCCCGGAACAAGAGCCAATAGATATACAAAAGAAAAGGAAAACACTCTACCCTATATATAACATGCCCAAACAGCTTTGGGTTGTGCTCGTGCAAATATGCCACCACAGCCTTCCGAGCGTTAGAGGCCACTGTGCGAGTACTTCTACTCTCTCGGTTGGACGAGCCAAATGAGCCGAGCATTTGTTGACTCGTTGGCCGTGACTTGTGGTAAGCGAAGGTGCGTCCTCAAGGACTGTGAAGCAGAAGCATTATAGTACGACCAGTATGGCATGACCGTGGATACCGGGCAGTGTTGGCCATTGACTAAGCTATATGAGGAGGCGGATAGGTTCAAGAGGAGGTATAATGTTTTCAAATGGTAAAGTGTTACCTTGGAGTTCGTTACCACCCAAAATCAAACTTACTCATAGCAACATAAGGGACATGGGAGCGTATATGCGAGGTACAAATAGAAAATAAAGCAGACAGATCTATAAACATGTGGACTCGAATCTTTCAAATAGTACTAACAAATATCCGCTGCATAGATTGATCTCTTTGCAGCCGCCTACTATCATGAAGCCGAGCGGGATTGGAAGAAGCTCGAGGAAATATTTGGCCTCGTTAGCCCTCCTACATCACCTGAAACATCTGACGCCGGTGATTATAATATAGAACCTGAAATGAATGACGACATGGAACCTGACTAGCCGAAATAAAAACAGCAACCACGTTCGGAAAATCTTACCGGAAAACTTCGATGCTACCATAAGTGAACCAAGAAGATACCTGAAACCACTCTACATTACCTAAGTGCTTATTTTCTTCTTGCCTTGACTCCAACAGCCCCTCCCCCCTCCCCCCAATTTTTTTGTTTGGTGTAGTTTCTTATTGTAGAATCGTATGACCTATGTATGAGTATAGTAATTGGGTGTGTAAGGCATTTTAATTTCGTTTACTTTGTCAAGAGAAATATTATAATTAGTTCCATCTTCTAAACAACATTTTGTTTATTCTTTATCCTTTTTTATGGTTGGTGAAAGCATTTCAATCATGTGGTAAACAAGAAAAGTAATGAGTATGCACAAATCCAACGTAACTCCAAATTTGAGTTAGGGTGTTGCTCCATAGTCCTAGAAATACAATAAGAAACAAGAATTCGAAGTACCAAAGAAACAAAAATTAGAAACGCTAAAGGTGGTGCATGTATGGACATGGCGTAAGGGTGGAGAGTTAGTCATATGGAGTAACTATAGGGTATCAGAAAGTGCTAAACAACGAGTAAAATATTTTATACTGAGGTCTGGCTTTGTTTCGTGCCATCTAGTTTAGTGTTGCTGAGTCATAACGCCAACAATAGATTGTGTCCGCAATAGCTAGGTGGTGGAAAGAAAACTCTCTTCACTATGATAAGATTCTCACTACATTATTGTGGAAGAGCCAAAATTCATCCCCTAAACTGTAAAGAAGCATATTTAAAAAAAAAAAAAAAAAAAAAAAAAAAAGCTTAGTATTTATGATGACATGGAATTGGAGGATGCAAATAAAGTTTTTTTACACGGAGGGGTGGACAGAGTACATGGATAGTGTGTTGATTGTGACAATCGAGGAAACGTGCATCAAGAGGAATTACACAATTGATATGTGCTGGGGGAGGCAATTGAAAAAAGGACGCGACGCTGTGATAAGATTTGTTGACCGCAGATGGCCGTTACACAAGATAACAGATGAGACCGAAAAACCAAGAGAGTGATACGACATATATATTCAAGTGGTTTATAATCCATGACGGCGTTGTGCATGACTGCCTTAATAACAAGGTACATGCAAGCGAAGATGTCTGGAAGGAATTTACATGAGGTGAGAAAATACAATCACCATGATTCTTGAACTAGATAATATATTAGTATAATATTAATTTATTTATGTCATCCCACTACACACCCGATTCCACCTGCCTTTGGGGGAAGACTTAAATTGTTAGATATCATTCACTCAAAAAATATGTGCGTGGACGTAGGTGAATTTGTTTGCTGCTGCTTATAAGCATAGTGGGGATCCTACATGGCTAAACCTACAAAACACATTCAGAAAGATTGAGAGGCATTGGTCTCTTACGCCGTCTCCGAAAAGAGATGTGGACTAGGGGAGTAGCGTAGGAAATAAGAAAAAATGATCGCTAGATGGCGTTTAGGGTTTCAGGTTCAATTTTTTCTATTTATTTAGGGCGCATTGTAACCGATTGTTGTTGTGTACAAGGTAATTTCAATTTATTTAAGTTCTATCATATTTTAAATACGTTAATGGTCATCTGTATGATAAAGATAAACCATTTAGTATGTGGTTACTTTATGCATCGACTAACATACTAAGCATGTCTCTTTCCAATTTAATTAAAACCCTAAACAACTATGGTACAACAAAACACATCGATAGGGTGAGAGTACAAATGCGGGTGTGGGGATGGGGGGAGATATATGATAATAAACACTACAGAGACAACCACAGAAGAAAACCCTAAATGAAGGAGCGAATCACAAACAACCGACTAGGATGGGGAGGTGGGATGGGAACACAATGGAGGACTAAGATACTTTCGAAAGGGCATAAGGTGGGACGCATCATATGACTGGAGAACTTGGGGAGCTGGAACGGCTTGAAACAACTCGGGAGTCATCCGAAACCTATCAGCTCTGCGATCATATGATACCCCTGGGGTATTCAAAATAACATTCCAGCCACGGTGCCTCTCCTCGAACCACTTCACTCGATCGCTCACGTATGAAAACCATGTTTGTACCCAAAACATTCTCTCAAGCAGCAGCGCGCGAATGACAGCATCCCAGAATTGTGCCCCCATGCACCAGGAATCTAGTTCCCCTACACCCTCTAACCTTGAAACAATATTATGAGGTAGTCATCCATTCTTTTAGTCCAATCGAACTTGACCTACCACTCCCAATTTTCCAGTCATAAGGGAGGAGAGTCGGGATTGGGATAATCGGTCATGTTGTCAGGCAGGAGGTTCGAAAGAGGTTTAGGAATGATGAAGCGAGAGATCAGTTATCTATGTTTGTGCTAATATGTTATCCGCCTCGCGAGGATGTGAGCATATTAATCCCTAAGGGGGAGGGGGTGTGCCAAGTCAAGTAAAAGGTTACATCCCATCCAAGTACACAGTGTTTAATGTATAATACTGAAACCTACTATCAATGTTCATCCTGTGGGAATACATTGTTCGTGCCATGGTATGATCGGACATATCGTGCACGCAAAATATTACATGACATGTTTTCACGTTTCATAAAGCATGAATCCTGTTTTTTTGTCCATTATATGCCTCAACAACGATCCTACATGTAAATCTCCCGTGTTCGTGCTCTAGTCAGATTTAAAAGGCAAAAGGCACGACAAAGCATATAGGACGTAATGTCACTGTTCACATGTGGGCATGCAGTTTCTGCCCGAAACCTAAGAAAGCTGGACCAGTCAATCGCCCAATCCATAAAATGTTGCATTGGAGATGTGCACCTAGATATCTACCCTACAGCCGGTAGAAATTAAAGCTGTGAAGAAATCCTAATAATAAAGAAGACCCCAAATTACAAAATGGCACCAGTCACAAAATAAAGACTCATGCAATTACTCCAAAACATGAAGTGAAGGGTTAGCCCGCCATACCCCCCTGTCCACTCCATCGTAGAAGTAATAAATGATTGAATCTAGCGGGAGCACTCGGCCACAGGTGTTGTGCCGATGTGGACTCTTCCCGCCAGTGCAACCTCGTGGAAGGATGATAGTATAGGACGCCGATTCTATGGGTGTCTCAATTACCAGGTATTTTCATTGCACATTTTCACGATTCAAGATTACTGTTTCAATTACATATTCTGTCGGACAGACATTGGTCACTAACAAACTGCTTTCACTACCTAAGACCAATGCCGCCTGAATTCTTTTTAGGTGGATTGATCCATCTTTGTTTGCACGAGGGAGGCGAATCATCCGGGGGCTATTGAGGAGGCTAGATGAAAAAAGGGCGGAAATTGAGAGGCTAAATGTGCAAAACAGGCATTTGGAACGGATATTCGCGGAGAGCATAGCCTAGTTGCGATCGTCAGCCGGTGGTGGTTGTTATATAAGCGACACTATTCCAGTAGAGACATTGGAATGCACCGTCATTGAGTTAGAGTCTCAGAATGTTGAGCTAATGAACCGGCTGCAAGCATTGGAGAACAAGAGACGCAATCTAGGCATGAAAATAATTAGCAAATCCCTTAATCTGGAGATGGCTAAGCAAATTTGGGGTAGCCCAAACATACATGTTGACCTGAAAGTACTGTGCTTGACCAGAGCTCCATAAGGGTGCTAGTGGGTAGTATAGGTAAATATTCATTTCTGTTGAAGCTCTTTGTAGTTTATTAAACCATGTTCGAAATTAATGGTAGTATGGTTTGTACCTCTGTATTATGTAGTCGTAGCTAAATGACGCTTAAGACACTGTTTGTAATTTCTTGCATATTTTGCGTTCGGTACCATATTTCGTAATGTCGTGCCTAGTATGTCTGGCACGACTAAACACCTCTTCAGGCCCTACATGTGTTGTGTGGCAATAATAGTGACCTAAAATTACTATAAGCCATAAAAGTAAACAGTAATCAACTGTAATCTTTCAAAATTCACCAGGATAACTACATCCAAAAATAACATGTAAATTTTGTGCCATTAATAAAATGATCGTGTACACTTCGTGCCGTTATAAATTCAATTGCGACACACTTCGTGCCATTATAAAATTGATCATGTAAACTTCGTTCCATTATTGATGCAATATACACACACTTTCGTGCCATTATAAAACGCTCGTATGAGCTTTGTGCATTATTAATACTCAGCGCTTACTGTAACTACATAGAGTTTTCAATCTCCTTGTAAATAGAGGGAAGCAAGCATACAGTACAATATTAAAAATATTATTTAGCGTTGAAAACATATACTGAAATTCGTAACCAAAATTAGTAGAATATAAGACTAGGTCGGAGAAACAAAAAGGAAGGTGAAATTCAAAAGCGAAATTAGATTTAAACTTTCAAATTGCACGAGTTAAATATATATATGGGAGAGAGAAACCTGTAAAAGTAGATGGGGACAGCCGATTGTGACGTTTACCTGACAACAACAACGTCTTCAGGGGTGGGTTGGGTGGGTAGAAAAAGGGTAGGGGAGTGATGCTGCGCGTGAATAGGGTGAAAAGGCGCGTCAGTTTAACATGGTTAGTTGCTACTGTGACAAATGTGTTACATATAGAATGTTTTTAGAAACTAGGCAAAAACTATGTAAAGTTAGGGAAGGGTGCTACATCCTACCATTTTCACCTATATACTATTCTGCACTTTTCTTTTTTCCCATGTCAAGTCTCAGTGTCAACTGATGCCAGCCAAAACCCATCTTTGATAACAACGGTCAACAAAAAAAGAAAAAGGAACCAAGGAAGGAGGAGAAGTAGACATGAATCACCACTTGGATTAGTGAACACTGACGGACTTGTATCCCAGACAGAAGTAGGTCGAACTTGCCTCACGGCCATCCAGGAAGTGTTGGAAGGATTTTATATAAGTAGACCATTTCATATTCATTACTATGGTAATTCCTCCTTCCCTAGCTTGATTGTTTCAAATTAAAAAAAAAAAGTAGTAAGACTTGCATTTGATGTTTGTGAATATGAGGGGGGAAAAGTATCTGTATTTGGATAATTACATATACAAACAGCAAGTAAAACTTTATGGGGGTAAAATAAAAATTCAAATTGGAACTAAGAGTATGTTTGGTTGAGAACGGGGTGTCCCAACCTAAACAATGTTTGTTGTAATCCATAGATTGGGAGGGTTTGGGGCAGTTCCCAATAAAAACTTTTTCCTCATTCTCTCTCTACTACTCTTTCTCTTTCCCATTCTATTGTCTCATTTTTTTTTCTCTTTCTACAATAACTCTAGCACCGCCACAATTTCGGGCAGATGTCACTTCTTCTGCGCAACTCGGCCAGCAGCAAGCTATGACCAGTTCGAATTGCATGATTCCAATGACAATTAGAAAAGTGAAGAGTAAAACTTTTTAAATTAGCCAAAGGGGGGAAAAAGCAAAAACCAGAAAAATATATAAATAAATTCGAGCAGAATTCAAAAATGTACCTATCTCAGAATAACTTTGCCCTAATTTCCTAGTTTAACCAATTTCAAAAGGGGGAAAAGTGTAGAATAAAACTGAAATTTGAAAGGCAAACAATTTCCTCGAAACTGAAGTTAGTCAAGTGAAATTAGGATTGAAAAACAAAAGTTTTTTTACAAGAATGAAAAATGTAGAAGGATTGAAGAAAGTAGGTTCCACTTAGAGAGAGAGAGAGGCCGGGGAGAAGAAAAAAATGGAAGAAAAGAATGAGAAAATGTGGTTCTTTTTATATTAAAAATATATAATATATTTATTTTCCTTTTTTTCTTTGAAAATCACAAAATTGCCATCCAATCTAAACTTCAACAAATTATAGCCAGTCAGCTTTCTAAATTTTGTCAATAATTTTTTTAAATAACTTTTTAAATAAAAGAATCATTAGTAATTATAAATTTAAAATTATAAATGTACTTTTTTATAAATAAAAAATATTTTTAATTATTAAATCAATCATTAATTAATAATTTCTTACACACATCACACCACCTCTTACAATAAAATAATATATTCAACACTACATCACTTTCCCAACTACTCAAACAAACATAAGATTTTTACTTCCCAGCCCACCTACTCCAACCACTATCCCCGGCCAACAGTGTCTCAGCCACCCCCTACCCCAACCATACACCACCTAAGTTTCTAAGGAGTGAAATTCGTGTGTTAATAAACAACTGGCTATTTGAAAGAAGTCAAGAGTGTTTAATACTAGACTAGCTTTTCCAATCACCGATGTATCAAGAGTAGAAAAAAGAAATAAATACTCTAGAGTTGAATCTGACTTATTCAACCCTGCTATTTTTTTAATTTTCTCAAGCTTGCAGGACAAGTTGGTGGAAAAATGGCAAATTTGAAAATTTTGCCAACTATCCTACTTTTATATATATATAGCAAAATACCTTATATGTTTCCATCTACCATCTTCAAACTAGTATAACTTTTATCAAGTATAGAAACTAAAAGTATATATGTAAACGATAAATCACACACAAAGATATATAATTTAAAAAATATCGTTGTTGTCAAGAACTTAACCTTGTAGTTCGATGACATCCTCGTGGTTTGTAATTAAGAGGTCATAGATTCTAGACTCCTTACCGCCCCTAATTTCCCAATGTTCTAAAAAGAAAAAATACTTTTTGTATAAGAAAACTAAAGTAAAAAAGTTGTAAAATAAATTCTAAAATGGAAAGTAACCTTTAGAAAATTTATGTTTAGAGCCCCATTTTGAGCATGTGATTCCTAGCTAGAGATGGAGTTAGTTCAGTGCTAGGAAGGAACACACATCAATCAACGAGCAACAAGCAATCGGACTCTACAACTATCAGCTTGAAAGTTAATATGATTGTAAGCAAGCGAAGCTACAACAAAACCACAAAATGCCTACAGAAGGTCCACTACAAGATCAAGAACCTGATACAACACATAAAATAGCAACTCAACCCTGGATTCGAAGTATTAAAGCAAGTTCACTTCATGTAACATCCCAACACCAAAAGCAGCAGACTTTTTGCCTTTTTAATTAATTTTCTAGAAAGACTAATTTAAAGTTTATTTTATTTTTATAAATATTTCAAGTCAAGTTATTTATTTATTCAAATTTTGAGACTAATGAAATTTCGAGAAACAAAGTGTTTTCATATAATTTTACAGGATGAGCTATCAAGGGGACCGAACTCACTCGCATACTCATCTGGTATATGAGAGAAGGTAACATAGACAAGAGATATTAAAAGAAATTTTAATTTCGTTTCATATACGAATAGAGTTTACTTTAGGAACTACTAAATAGAACTTTAACAAATTTTATAGCCAATCATTTATATAAATTTACGTTAATCTTTATAACATAAAATGTAATCAAAATATCTTTAAAACTATCATCCATTTTTTTAGTATAATTTTTGAAACACACGGAGTATGAGATTGAACTAATTATTAATCACCCTACTGGATAGATCATTTGAAATTTATTCAATTATAATAATGGTATCTTAGTAAATTAGTATTATAGTACTAATTAATTATTTAGAATTAGGACATCTTATCTTATCTTATTACTTTAAATGCGTCAGTTCATCCATTTGCTTATACATGCATATTAACTTAAATATTAGTAAATAATTTATTATCCTTTAGAACATGCTTAAGCATTAAGGATTCAATTGTGAAAGAAAACATGTGGTTGGCCATGCAAATCAATCAAATATACATACTCCCATGGGCTTCTCAAATAGTTTCAAGTTGTGCAAATAAAAGAGGTACAAGCTCCTGACTCTCTCTTTATTTTCCAAGTTGATTTTAAGAAAATAAGGTAAATGGTGTGATTCTTACCTTTTAGATTATATAATATATATGCTTAAAGGCTTAATTTATTGCATTATTTGATTGGTAGGGGGTGATTCTCTTTAGTCTTAGGTTTCTAGCTATTCTTTGTTGGTAGAATACATGATTTTATATGGTTCACGTCAATTTATCGATTTTACTACGTGATGCAAAGTCGGTACACGTATGTTAGTTAAGCCTATTTTGTACCTTTAGATATTTTTATGAATTTATGTGGTTATAGGTGTAATATAAATAGAGATTAAATATTATCTAAATGTTTGAACTTTACTTGAGTATGTCATTTGTTGAAATTCATGTTCTACATGCTACTTTAAAAACTTATATATTAAAGCTTTTTAAGAACTGTTATACTATGTCAAAATATATGATGTTAGCAGTTTATGGTTAAATTTTGAAGATATTTCGTTGTGTTAATGATTTTTAATAAATTTTACAAGATAAGCTGATTTTAGTTCTAAAATTTGTCAATTATGATCTTAGAAAATGATTTTAATAAAATTATTCCCATTGGATCTTTTAAAAATATTGTACTATGATAAACTATAGGATGTTGGAAGTCTACAGTTAAATTTTGAGATATTTTTATGAAATATATGATTTATATTAATTTTTACGAGACATGCTAGTCATAAGGCCTTAAACATAGTCGATCTTTATTTTCCGTCCAAGTTTTAACAAATTATTTTAGTATATTAAAATACATATAGTCGTGTATAATTATACAAACTTTTATAATTTTTAGATATGAATTATGTGAATTTATTTGTGTATAAGTGTATATTTGTTATAAATCACTATTTTTCCAAACTCTGGAAATAATATTTTACTAAAGAATGGAGTCATCCTATATAAATGTAACTTTTGTGAATATAAGTATAATAACAAGTTAACTTATTTATACAGTATACTACTATGTTATTATTATTTACATGTATAACGTCTTATGTGCTTAATACTACTATGTTAATATGTTTTAAATGTGTAAGTATAAGTATGCTTGTGCACTAGCTAAGATTGTGATAGATATATTAGGTTATGACAAATAGAAGAATAACAAAGAAAGTTGTAAGACTAAAAATTTCAAATGTGCGGGTGCAGTTTGAGTTGGATCGAATAACCTTGGAGCTTCTTCAAAGCAATTCAATCAAAGAACTTCCAATCAGTCAAAGAAGACTACATGAAAAGTTGGTAACTATGAGGCTTTTATGCTATCGAGTTTGTATTGTGATATGTGTGTTCACCATCAGCCTATGATTAACGTAACTCACTACAAGAAATTTGAGTTTTCGTGACGATAAAATTCATCATATAAAAATCATATTTCATCAATGTAAGTATTTAATGACGAAATTTTAGCGTCACAATGATCGTCATGGTATGTCCGTGGTATTAGGTATATGTGACAATATTCGAATTCGTCACCACAAGTATGACTTTTGATGACGTTAAATGACATTGTCATCATATATTATAATTTATAGTGACGCTGAATTCGTCACTTTTAGCATCCAAATTTTATCATCTTATATTGTATTTCGTCATTGAAAGTAAACATATAATATGACGAAAGTTATTTTTGTCATCAAAAGGTCAAATTTTGGTGACGAAAATCAATGTATTACCCAACTCATCAAACATTGATGGCACTTTCATCGTCACAATTATATTCATTATTTTGTCATGTTTATAATAAATCGTCATAAAAAAGTTACTTTATAGTTACAAAATACCTATCGTCAATTTATCAATAACTATAATGACAATGCATTGCGTTAGCAAAGACTAAAAAATAATGACAATTTCACCATCACTAAATAAGTACAAGTGGTGACGACGTGTCTTGTCACAATAAAATTGCATAGAGAGACGAAAATTATATTTGTCACTAAAGACTTGAATATTCCGACGATATATTTTGTCATTGTAAAGTTATATCTAGTAACAAAAAATTATTGTCACTAAATGAGTACAGTGGGGACAACTTGAATTTGTCACCATACAATTGTATATGTAATGAAAATATAAATCGTCACTAAAGACTTAGATATAGTGACAATATATTTTATCATTATAGAGTAACATCTAGCGACAAAATACTTTTTTCATCATGGTACGTGGCTAGGTTAGTTTATTCCTAGTTCAAGGGGATGTTTGAACCCTACAACTTGATTGTTTTGGATTAACTCAGTTGTATTTTCTTTAATATTTGTGACAAAACAGTGTAAATTGTCACCAATTAACATTTGTGACGAAATAATTTTGTTGTATGTACTTTAAAGAAAATGTGATGAATTGATACTCATTATCACTAAATATGACATATGTGATGGAAGAATGTCGACACTTAAGTTTTCAAAAGATTAATGATAAAATATATATTGTAACGAATTAAATTATGAGGAAATATTGTGCATCGTCACAAAAGTTAATTAAATAAGACGAAGTAATTTCGTCACTTATTCATTCAACTAATTAATGAAGAAATAATAGCTCGTCATATAAAATTAGTATTAGTGACGATACAAATCATCGTAAGTCAATAATTTTTTTTGTCTTCAAATAAAGTGGTGACAAATTCATTCACATCATCACTAAATATAAGTATTGATGACGTAATATTGTTGTCATTAATTTCTTTAAGCAATTAATGACAATATATAACATTGTCATGAAAACAAACATTGGTGACACTGAATGTCGTCACCAATTATTGTGAAGTCGTTATAAAAAAGTTTTCCTCCAAAATTTTGGTACAAAATTGTACCTCTAAAAATTATTGCGATGCATTTATGGCCATCGTCATTAT
The DNA here is from genome assembly GCA_958295605.1 of Ajuga chamaepitys. Lineage (NCBI taxonomy): Eukaryota > Viridiplantae > Streptophyta > Magnoliopsida > Lamiales > Lamiaceae > Ajuga > Ajuga chamaepitys. Next base: position 19,206,029 of record OY282497.1, on the reverse strand, counting down.
ATATTCAAATTAGTGACGAAATAAATGATTAATAATAATAAAAGTAAAAATTGTCACAATGATTAATATTTTTGCGACGAAAATTAAATTCGTCGCTACTAAGCAACAAAAAGTGACAAAATTAATTTTCTGGGTCAAGAAAAAATTCGTCATAAAATGTGTGATTTCTTGTAGTGACTCTTTAGTCGTAAGATGGACTCTCGAGTAAGGCTTTTGAGTTGTAATATTGGCTCCTAAGTCAGAGGCTTATGAGTAGTAAGATTGACTCTTAAGTGATCTTCAGATCAACAATATGACTTTTAAGTCGTAAGAATATCTCCTAAGTCAACAATATGGCTTATGAGTCGTAATATTGACTCCTAAGACAAGAATGTATCAGTTATGGTGCTTATTCATTTAGTATATCTGCTTACAAAGTTTCCCTCTGTGTTCACATAACTCATGATGCTATGCTTAAAGTATTTTCAAGTCTAAATGGATGGCAAGGGGATCTAGCTAGCAGTGGAAGGTTTCCAATGAAAAGAATAAAGAATAAAGCAAATGCATTTAACGTTAAGTATCAAAATAGAAGTCTTTAATTACATTGATTAATTAAAGTTCCAAGTGTTTTAAAGTAGTATGAAATTTTATTAAAAGTTATTATTTTGAAGTTTTAAGTCTCAAGTAGAAACATGCTCAAATTATATTAGTTAAGTTGAAGTTATAAGTATAATATCTTTTAAATATTTATAAGTTAGAAATCTCTACTACTTATGATATTCTAAAAATATATCAGAGATTTTAAACTCAAAGATGTGAGTTTATACGAGTTAGTTTTTATATGAAGAGTAGATTACTTATTGAGAAATTTTCTAACCCATATTTTTTTTAAAAGGTCTTTCATTGATAAATATATGTCTTGAAAATAGAAGTATGTTTTAGTGACAACGCTTTACTTGCTTGTGGGGCTGGGGTGTTACACTTTAGTTAGAAGACGACCAACACCCAACAACCATACATGTGTATTGGATACGCAAGATCCTGTCAATCTTCAATGGATATAATCTTTATTTATGAATAAGAGGACTTGAAGACTGAGAGGAAACTCATGACCAACTGACCTGAAATTCTACAAGTTTTATTATCAAGAGAAAATAGCTTACTCATTCTCGAGAATCCTCATAGAAGAAATACACTTACGACGCAAAATTTAGCGTTTAGCGATTGCCTTCCCATTGAAGGAAATCATTACCTAACTTACTCCAAGTGAGGTATAGGTGTGTCTTGGTTGAATTTGAGGATTCAACAAGACTTAGAGTTATGAAAGAGAACGGTACGTAGTTTAAGTAGCCTTCTGAGGATGAGTTAAGCTAGAGTTGTAAGCAACAACTTGCAACATGTGTGCTTGAGTCCCATATATGTAACTAAATGCAAAACAAATTTTGGGAATTTCTCTCATCGAAGAGAATAAAGTGGACGTTGAATGATTACTCGATCACCTTGAACCACTATAGTTTTTTTTGAGTGATTTACATAGTGTATACATATCCTACACACACCAAAAACTAAAATCTCATATATTGCTTTGTGTTGAGACTGCTATAATTGTTTGTTTGAAGAACTATAAAACTCAACGTGTTGTAAGTTTCAATCGACAACTAGGTGTAAGCTCATTGTTTAACGGGAAATATTACAACTTGTTGTAATAAAAAATCTTACTGCCACAACAAAGAAACCAAATTATTTATAAAAAAATACAAGTAGAAATATTAGTGGTTTATTCACCCCCACCGATCTCTAAACATCTACCACTTGAAACTAACAAGCCAAATACCTTTAACCCCACTAGTTTTTGAGACTAATGGTTAAAGATTGATGTTCATCCCGAACTTGTGATTTTGTAATTGTTTTAGGTATTTTTTCTACCATTTTTTGCAACAAACACTATGTGGTTTTTATTTCTTTGAAAATTTCATAAATATATATATTTTTTACGTAAGTTGTTTACATTATTTTGTATTAATGGTTTTTTATATTTTATGATTAAACAGTTATGCACTTCTTGTTATATACCATATTATATTCATAAAATGTGCAGTACAAACACATTACTAGTTAACCCTCACAAATTGGAGTATTGAGTAAATATTGTTATCCTATATCTTACAATGCCCTTAGATGTATCATTATGTACAGCTTCATCAAATCTATGTACAACTATATGAGTGAGCGAGAGAGGGGGGAGATGAAAACTAGTGACTATTCATACATACAGATATCAATAAACCCAAAATTTAGAATCATGAGAAAGTAGAAGCCATAATTATTGTACGTATATGCCCAATCATATATGATTGCAAAACCACTAATTCTCATATCTATTGGAAAATATCACTAAATGAATTGTCATACTCATCACAGCCGTAATTTCTCAATATTTAGACTCTCTGTTTCTAAAGGACTCAATTTCTATTCAACCAAATTTTAAATACTAAAGATTAGATGAGCAAGCCTACCTCTGGTAAGCATAAAATAAGATTTTACATGTCTCGATTAATACTACAACGAAAGATTTTGTTTGGTGATATTTCGATGAGGAAAAATTGGTAATGGTTGTTATGGTCCACTACAAGAAATTTTCAAATAGACAACATATTTTATCTGTTGTCTAGTTATAAATAAGTTTATTACTAATAGTGGTGTTGTTAAAACTACCTTTTGACAATAATTTAAAACTGTTGTCTGTTCAACAACAAACAACAGTTTCTGCAACAGTACAAAATCGTTGTCTATTCAATTATAGATAACAGCCGTTGTCTTTTTTAGCAAATAAAACAAAAACAAAAAAAATATGTTGCCTTTCAATGAAAGACAATGGTTTTATTATTGAATATGTTTAAATGCATATTTTTATATGAAATACCTAATATTCAAATCATCATAAAATACTTATGGAACATCAAATACAAACAATTGTCAATAAATTCATCAACATTATATTAATTACTATAATACAATCCGAATCCTTCAAGCTAAATAAGTCCTAGAATGAAATAAAAAACCAACTCTTATTTACTCAAACAATTCCTATATCTATTGCAAAACCAAATCTTTCCGTTGGATCAGAGTTGCTACCAGCCGAAAGTGCAAAGTACAGAAGAGGCTCTGCACGTTCAATAACTAATGCGTACAAGTATTCAATGTCTCCCAACTTCTGACTATCTCAGTATATATAGTTCACTTCAACCATCGAGTTGTAGGGTCCACTAAAATCCTTCAGTTCTTCAACGTGAAAAGGACTATAAACAGTTGTAGGGTCTATCTGAACAACTACTTACCTGTTCCAATAAGTAACTACCCCAAGTCACTTGTCTATGAGTAGTAGTCAGATCCTGAGTGAAACCTGCTGATAAGATGTAGCTTTTAAAAGCTGGAATAGACTATAAACAGCTGCTACAGTATCAATCCACGCTAGAACACTAAAAAAAAAAAAATAAGAAAACCTTTGAAGGAATATAATCATGGATCAGCAAGAAGTGGGACATAAAAGGGATAAATCCAAAGCATCCAAATCGTATAAGGTTGTTCATATCAATCCAAGAAATATGAACATAGAACTGTCTTGATTTATGTTATTCGAACGTCAAATACAATATATTGCGACATTCAGAAGGAACGACAAGAAAAAGGTGTATATATTTGGCATATACTGATACGCACTAAAACTGCAAAGGGAACTAAAAATTGACTCAAATTTACAGTGAGAAATTCGGAACCGACCAACTCCATTCTGACCCGATTTTAATTTATCCCAAACTATATTAATCATATACTTTATTTATATATCATGTCAATTTAAAATCTTTTGCTGCATTGCAGAAGTTCTCTTATGTTGCATGTTCATTAATGAAAAAAAGTTGTACATATTCATGTCTTCCATGTAGCAAATTTATATGCGCAATACATATTCATCATCTTTCATTTGATCAATTTTAGAATCTAATATAACTCGAAGTAGCATCAATCAATTGCGATAAGTCAATTAAACAGAGGTTACAACATGCCTTACCTCAACTCTGTAATTCATTGGGAGAGCTTTAGAAAAGGAAAAACCACCACTCTGATCAGTCAGATGAATCGTCGTTCTCTCTTCTTTACTTTTGCCATCCAGTCTCACAAGCAAAACAAAGACGAATGCTTACATTTATCTGTGCCGTCTACTGATCCACGAACACCGACTTGTGCCTAAATTATATCATGGAAATCATGATAACAAAAATTTGAGAAGTTCTTACATTATGCACATAGTTTTCAAGGTAAACTTTTCTTAAAAGGTGGGTAACATCCATAATCAATATAAGATGACAATATCCAGGAGATGATAGACAGACTAAACGTAGTGAAAATTGATAATAAAATTAATAGTGGTTTGAATGGGGATACGACATTAACCCGTTTGTAGGGCCCGCTGTCCAAGGAACTGGATTCTGATGGTAATAACCCATCGAAGGAGGAGCCTGAAACACCGGGTAATTTATGCTTTGAGGAAGCTGCACACACTGAGGTTGAGCGGTCGAGCTGAGATTTGCTCTCCCAGTCTCGAAATATGGAGCTGCTTCCAAAATGAAACTGCTCACTGGTTTTGTTCTTGTCGGGACAGGTCCATGGCTCTTAGACTTGTCCTCCACAACTCCATGAGATGCAGTACCTGAATTTTGGGTAGAATCCTCCGAATCTGATGTTGATGTCGATTCCAAGTTTTGTGGGTTTGAGAATGTATTGCTGTCACCCTCACTTAGACAAGAGGAGCAGTTATCGGAGTTAGACAAGCTGTTCATTGATGGATCTGATGTTCCAGGTGGAGATCCTGTCTCAGAAAATAACTCTCCACTCTCTGCTACTGCTCCAATGGAATAATTTTTGGGCTTTTTCGTTGTATGCAACCGATCGTCTTTGTCTTTGCGATTCTCGACTTCAAACCGTGCTGAATCTGTTGCTTCATCTGAACTAGTGGAACAACATTCAGGGGGGTGATCAGATTTAGAAGCTTCAACTTTAGGTGTGGATCTAAAGGTAAAATTAGAATCTGAGTTGCTTCGAATGCACTTCTTTTGTGAATCCAATGGCTCCCAAACTTTCTTAGTATTCAGAGAGTTGCCAGAAACAATCCTGCTTTTAGGTCGCCCGTTAATGTCACGTTGGCCATGCAGTTGAGTATACTTTTTGCCATGATAGTACGGTTTTAAAATATCAGGTGGAGACTCCAACTCATTGCCGTATAGAGGATCTCGTCCTGCTGGCCTTGATCTATACTCGGGATGATGGTCGCAGCTGCAAGAATGGGAATGGGATGCATATTTATCGCCTATTCTACCATTGTTACACTGGAACTTTTCGTTCGACTTGCTGCCATTTCTGATATTAGTCCTCAAATGATTATTGTAGCCGTTAAAGATTCTTGTCGACTCAAAACCATTAGCATGAAATCTTGAATCATATTTGCTAAAAACAACCCCATTCTCTGACAATTCTATATCTTTTCTCTTATCAGACCATTTCGAGGTTAAATTCCTTTATGGATCGTTTCGGAACTTCCTACGAGTATACTTGATGTGATTTTACTGAAAAGAGGAGTTCCAATCTCTAGTGTTGCCGAATTCCCCAGATGGAATATCTTCAGAGGGATCCTCCATATTTGAATAAGTGTACTCGGTTGAAAGATGATCATCCTGGATATCAGGGGACAGTGGACTGGATGGAGTATCTTCACCTCTTTCATTGAGAGAGTCTCGACTGCTGGCGACATTCGCCCCCTCATCAGCAGGGGCAGTTGCCTCCTCCTTTAGAACATTAGCAACCACACGATCTAAATTTGGTGGAGCACCAGTCTTTTCACGGTTTTCTCTCTCTTAACCTGTCCTTCCTCCGTAGCTGCTTTTCCCGTTCTTTTATTCTCATGCGCTCCTTGCGCTCTTCTTCTTCGTGCTTTTCCTCTCTTCTTCTTCTTTTCAAGAAGTTTCATCTGTTGAACCAAAATTGAACTGGAATCAGAAGTGTCCTACTTAAAAGTAAAAATCTAAGCAGGCAGAACTTCACAAGTATCACAGGTTACACACCTGCTTTTCTAACGTAATAATTTCCTTGCATGCAACATGTACACGTTCTTCTAGCAACTTCAAAGCAAGACACACAAAGATGTTGTGTGCATTTTTTCGAGCTGTTCCTTCTCTAAAAGCTTTCTCAACCTACAGTAAAGTCGATGCCAAATTAGGATGACCTACTGCAAAATATCCAAACACCAATGCAGACATTAACGAGCACATCAGAATGCCCCTCCAGCAGGAGGGTATCCCTTTATTTATACTTCTCAGTAGAGAAATCAAAACAAAGTAATGGAACAAATCAAGTTTTACAATAGAATGTAGATGCTTACTATTGTAATCTATCAATTGGTAATACAAAATTCCTGCACAAGGATTATGCGTACTACTGATAATTCTCGGAAACTCATATCTACTACATACTTGCTTGAATAATGTTCCAAAATATTAAAAGTCAGAAAAAGATTTAAATTAGTAATATTAAAAATATAAAGAGAGAGTCACATACCTGTTCCTTAAAAATGACAGTCGCGACATCTAGGAGGAATTCTCGAGCAAGCTCAGGACTCTTTGCATGTTTCTGAGGACGAGAACATTCACCATCAAGCTCATTCCCATCCTTGTCCACATAATCATCATCCTGAAATGCAAAGTGGTGGAATTAGTTTGAAAACATACAAAATGAAATAGAGGACTGCCTAGAAGGAAGTAGATATGCCAACTGAAAAGTGAAAAACGAAAACAAAAAATGACTAGTTAACTACCTCTTCTTCCTTAGCCTCCTTTGGATGTTCAAAGAACCGTGTGATACTTTCCCCTCTTTTGATAGTCACAAATCCATCGGCAACCACGAGCCTACAATGAACACATTGTTGACCTCGCAAGGCACGAGCTTTCACACACAATTCATTGCAGCATCCCGAATGCATCTGAAAACATCTGGTGCCAATCAGCCTGAACAGTATCATGAGAAACCTTAAAATTAAGAAGAAAAATGCGATAACATTATCAGAATGATTTAGTACTGAACTGGGACAACACATTCTGAAGACCACATTTCCTAAAAATGAGAGCAAACTCAATAGCAACATAGTCCAAGGCTCCCAAAATAATAGACCTCATATTAGAAGGTTGTGTCTGCGACACAAAACCAACTTGTTAATCGAGTTTCCCTCCGCATGCGCTTTAGTTCCTTCAGCTCCTTAAACTCACGTATAACATTTGTTCTGTAATCTCTGCAAAACCTTTTGCTGTCAAACCTGCATACAAGAGATTCATATGTTTCAAGCCATTAAAAAATAATAAAGGTATAAATTGAAACCCCTGGCCTAATCCTAGATTAAGGGGTAAGCAAGAACTACTCTCAATTGAGTTATTTAATAAAAACACACACATATATTCTTACACATTATTAGAAGTAGCAATTTAGCGCATCTAAAGTAGTTTTGAGAACTCATGTGGCTCGATAAGGTTTTAATTTCAACAGTGTTACAGCTGAATATTTTTATAGTGCCAAGTGTTCGATAACAGAATTTAATAAATTTTGTTAACTAAATGAGCAGTTAATTCCTTTCGTCTAAGTGATAGCACATCCTTTGTCAACAGGGTTGAACTACGCTTATATTTGTTTGAAAGCTGAAACTGCCTCTACCATTTTGGTGGGGTTCAAAATAATGAAGAAACAAAGAAAGAATCCAGGACCCCATACCGATACATGAGCCTCTCAATGAAATCCTCTTCTTTCATCCTTAGAAGTGATTGCCGAGTCTTGTCTCCAAGTGCGGACCAGAAGTCCACCAAAGTCTCCACAGACAATCTTGCAGTATGAAGAGCACACGTTTCTCTTGTCCCATGCCCTCTACCATATCCTGCAATTCCTTGGCTTATCCATCCCCGTCCACCTCCACCACATGCATCAGGATAGAGTAATGCACGTTCCCTTTCTCTTGCACATGCACTATAAAACACCTGATTCAAACAAAGCATGTAAACTAAAAGTGCCCCCTCAAGGACACTGAAGTCACAGAATCAGCAGCATCGAAAGGAGATTTACATTTTGAAGCCCCTTTAAAGACTTTGAATAAAGATAGCAGTCCAAAAGGGTAAGTTTCCCATCCCTGGCAACAGTTAATCCACCCCACGGATGGACCGATGGATCTTGAGGATCATCTTGGCACCCATTGGCCATACACAAGTCTCCGTCATTTTAATTATCTGAGGTTATCATACTACTATGGTCCCCTGCTGCATCTTGCTGTAGAGACTTTCCATACATAACTATCTGCAGAAAACCTTCAAGTAACAAACCATTTCACCTAAAACAATACACGTTCTTACGAGCATGCTCAAAGAGTGTTTGCTTATCTATCCTAAGAAGATTTTGTCGAGCTTGTGGCGTCAGCTCCAACCAAAATTGCAATAACACCAAAAATAGTAATCCACAAATTTCTGCCAGCACTTAGTTTACTGTGTAATGTAACATGGCATCAACTCAATTATGACAATAAAAAACAACTTGGGAGTACACTAAAAGATACTTGATCAAAAAAATTGTAACAAAATTTTGAGAAGTACATTATGCACATAGTTTTCAAGGTAAACTTTTCTTAAAAGGTGGGTAACATCCAGAATCAATATAAGATGACAATATCCATGATATGATAGACAGAATAAACGGGTAACATAAATTGTATAGGTAAACGCATGCATGCTTTAGTTTATCGGTGCCCTGGATGGTCAACTACTACAAAAAGTGAAGTATATCATACCTTTGCTCCGTATCTTTCTTTAAGTCCATATTGCCACCAGTGTGATCATAATGATGATGAGTGTTCAGTATATAATTCGGATTCCAGTTTTTCTTGTTTAATGCATCTATTACAGGAACTGCTTCGGAAGGATCAACTACTCCAACAGTCCCGGTATCCACATCATGCAACAGATATGCATAATTATCGCAAAGACAAGGTACCTGTGAGAAACAATAAACAAAATTTACCAATCATATAAGCTTGTTCCAAACAATTGAATGTAAATGTCATATTTTACATGTCGATTCTCTCTCTCACTGTCGATTATTTCAACAATTAAAATTAACAAAACCGTCCTGAAAAATGAACATAACTATGAATAATTTAGAGCAATTCGAGGGAATTTGAGAAAAAAGAGTGTAGAAGAGACCCTAGTGCGGGGGAAGGAAGCCATGGCCTTGGGCGCAGTTCTACAGAGCATCATCTGCATCTGCATCTGCATCTGGCATAGTCGGTTTATGAGTGGTAGGAGAGAGAAAAGACGCGGAGTTGACACAGACACAGAGACCACCTACAATTATTACACACACTACTTTGTTAAACGTTCTACTCCATATTTTGAGCCTGCTGTTCTCAGTGGGCTTATGTAATGTATAAGAGTAGCTCCGCGTACTAAGGCGGATATCGGAGGAGCTCCACTGATAATGTAGGAGTTTGGAGGAGATCGGAGAGGTGCGGCGATGGTTCTCTTTACCTAGCTGGCTAGAAATAATGAAATGAGAAATCAATTAGAGAAGTCAATCATATATGCACAACATCTAATTCACTATTCGAACCATATGCACAATTTCAGTCTAAAAGACTATTCGATCTAGCGCTAACAGCAAGCACAATTAAAGACTAATTGAACATCTTATGAACCTAAGCAAATCATATAATAAATTAGCGTCAAATCATAAATTGGCATGAAAGAAGATTATGATGAGAAGGAAGACAATCAGTAAACTAACCATAGTAGATTATCAAGAAAAACAAAGAGAGTGATTTCAATTCATATACCTATAATGCGTAGCAAAAATCCAAATTCTTCTCATAAGGAGTATGATTCCGGATTTTTCATCCTCTTTTGAAAACAAAGGCATCACAACAGAATCTCATTAGATATCCGATCTAGCCCTAACAACAAGCACAATTAAATACTAATTGAATAATTGAAAACAAAGGCATCACAACACGAGCTTGGCCTTCAACACAACAGCTTATTAGATAGAAGAAGCTTCCACGAAAACTTTTCAAAGGAAATTGAAATAACTAATCAATTAGACACTTGAACCTTAGGATAATGGCGATGGTGGAGAACTAAAAATCCTTCATTCCTTTTGTGTGGAGAACCGAAATTCTACTAAAATTCTTCTGAATTTTTTTGAGATTGTGATTTGAGAGAGAAGAGAGAGAACGAAAGAAAGGGTGCGTTTTTATTTGATGATTACAAATTAATTAGAATTAACGAGCTAAGCTCAGCCACTTTGGCAGCACAGGCTCTTGGAATCGGGCCCGAATACCAAGGCCTAAAATAGGGAGGCAGGCTAAACTTAGGCCCAAAATAGAGCAGCCTACTTCTACTAATAATTTGTAATATAATTCAAGTCTTCAACTAATATAAAAAACTCTTTCATGACCCAAATTAATACTTGACCGATAAATTTTTTTTTTCTTATATCAATTTTTCCTTTTGTTACTATCCTCTTGCAATTTGGCAAATAAACTATGTTTTTTGTTTTTAGCTAAATTTTAATTTGCAACATACAAGATAATGAAAAATTTGATATAAGAAACAAAATCTAGTGTAAAATATAAGCTCTCATTCAATTTTTTGTAAAAAATATCCAGTATAAAATATGATTCTCATTTTCTCATTGAGGAATAAGAAATACTTTTTTATTACTATTTTATACTGTTTTGGAAAATATTATTTTAGATCTTTAATTTTTTCATGTTTAGTCATGCCTAAAATTAGTTGGTCCGGCCTAACTTATTCCCCTATAATATATTAAGATTATCGGGCCGGCACGATAATTCCAATGAATAGTTTATTAAAATAGAATGCAATATATAAAATTAAATGCAATCATAAAATAAAATCATAATTACTATTTTATTTTAAATATATTATTAATTATTAAAATTACAATGAAGAGTTTATTAAAATATCTAGAACATAATTTTAATTAATTTTGAATAACACAACATAATTTTACAAAATAATAAAAATATTGTAAATTAAAATGTCTTTTTTGCAACAGTTTCCAGAAAATGTTGACAATAGTGTTGTCTATTGGAGCAGTGTATTGCCAATAGACAACAGATTTGGGCAACTGCTGTTAAAAGTGTTGTCTATCTGTGGAAAAAAATGCTAATAGATGACGGATGTTGAAAACCATTGTAAAAATGATGTCTATTTTTGTCTCTTGTCGCTAATAGACAACAAATAGCGGTAAACTGTTATTAATTCATGAATACACAACACTGCTGGAAAAAACTGTTGTCTTTTAACTGTTGTCTATTTATGAAATTGTTGTAGTGGTCCCACAAATGGGTTCAGTTTTTTATCAGCACAATTGCGGAGTTAATTATCCTGGCTTTAACCATATGACGTAAGCCCAAGTTGAGGTCTGAGACTAGGTTGGCTCATTTGTATACCCTCATTATAATGTTGTATTAAGAATTTGCCTCTTCTTTGAGCATTTGTACGTAATTCGGTATATGTGATTCATTTTAACTATTCTACTATACTATATTTGAGCTTCATTTGGTTTAATCTACCGTTGTGGTGGTGTATACATCTAGCTATTACCATTATATATATTTGTAAGATCCGAAAGTAAGTTTGATAAAGAAATATAATGTTATTTTCTTGATTTGGCACCTTGCAACTCTTATGTATTTACACCTCTCTTGAGGAAGCACTCAAGATTTGACTTATTAACCAACTTAGTTTTGAATAAAATCAAGTAAACATTTTAATAAAATTACTTTCTCGATGAGGTTATGACTATCCTTTTCGTAATATTCAGCGTGATTTCTATTTGTTTCTCATAAATATCCCCCTAACTATAAAAGTGTGAGTGTTTCTTAAAAAATAATGTATGGACACAAATGCCCCTACATTTATAACTATAAGTTAAAATAAAACATGTAATTGTCATATAATTAAGTTGCACTAATTAATTTCAAAATAATAATGGTGGAAAAATAACCTATATCTATCACTATAATAAACTCCCACTAAATTAAAGAAGACATAAAAAAAAAAAAAAAAATAACCTATTTATATTTAAGTTTTTATTACTTGTTTAGTTGAATTTTTACAAATGAAATATTTAGCGAATGCAATTTTATTTAATTTAAGCTTATTTGGTTGTGTTCTGGATTGAGTTTATAGAGTGTTACTTTCATTACATATTCCAAATTGTCGACATCAGGTGTTGTAATTTTTATGACCAATAACTTTTGTGTTTCAAATTATGTTTGAATCATGGAGCCTTCTACTAATTAAATAGATGAGAATGTAATATTTCACTACTAAAGAAAATAATATTTTTTTATGATATGGATGATGGCGTTATACCGAAATAATATATATACTTTGATGTGATTTTATCATTTTACGCCAAGAATTATGAAAAGGTAAACATTTGACCTTTTCAATTTTGACGAAGTGATGCAAGTAAGAATTATATAATTTTAGAGAGAATAAAGAATAAGTTTATTCATGAATCTTCAAACTAATAGAGTGAGTTAATATAATAGATGTAGTTTAAGCATTTTTTGTTGAAATTTATTGTTTTAGATGTGTCATATCTTTTAGATGAAAATTTTAAAAAGGTTCTCTTAAGCACTTATATAAAAATTTAATTGATAATATTTTCATCATTTGTAAGTTAAGTATTAACGACATATCATGTATATGTGGTGTTTAATTAACTATGAAAAATATAGTAAAATATGAAGAAGAAAAAAATTATAGACTAATGAGTTGTAATTTTATAGTTAAATTCAACTTTGGTGTTTAATAAAATTTATAAGCAAACATGGCAAATATTTCGATTTGTTAAATTATATTTATTTTTCTTATTTTTTAGATGGTTTGATTTGATTACTTAGTTATGTCATATCTTATAACAAAATTTTTATAAAAGAGTTTCTTGTGAAGGGAAAAAAAGTAAAAGAAATAGTATCCCTGATATTAAATCAATCTAAACTAGAAAAACTCTCTCTCTCTCTCCCTCTCTCTCTCTCTATATATATATATATATATACACACACACTTAAGATAGTTACGAAAAATATAAAATAAATTAAAGGAGCTTCATGTAACATTAAGTATAAGTAACTTCAAAATGAAAACGAATTTCAAATTTGTAAAGGAAAAGGAAGGAGAAGCAACAAAAATAATTCTGTTATTACTTTAAAGAAAAAGTGAAAAGATTCTCGGTAGAAATAAGTATGTCTATAAGTAGGTCTCCGGGAACCAACAGGAACCATTCATAGAAAAATTAACCACTTAATTATTTTACATAAATATGTATCTTTATGGCTTATTAGCTATGATATCTAAAATTAATGGGTAAAATTTAAAATTTATTCCTCTAATTATAAAGCTGACTAACCTTTGTGGTGATGTGCAGTCGGTCAATTTTTTACTAGAAATCATTAACAATCCACCTAAGATGAAAGTTTTCCCCCAAAAAAAGAAAAAAATAGATGTCCAAGAAAACATAAAGTAAGACCTTACACAAAAACTCTTTTGTGTTGATGAAGAAAAAAAAAAAAAGTATTGAAAGTATTCTAAATATATTTAATTATCTTATCAGCTCTTAAGTTAGAACATCAAGAAATTTTCTAGCCTATTTAATCTTAAAAAAATATAATCTTGAAATTCATTAGTACATTGTACAACGCAATGAACATAGAGAACTAGAAGTCTAAATAAAAAACAAAAATCAAAAGAGAACAAAAAAATAATCCATGCATATATAAAAATAAGATCATTTAATCAATATGGTCATATATCAAGTAAAAAATTCTTTAGTGTTGATGATTTCTTAAAAGAAAGTGACCTTAATTTTAAAGCCATCTAAACTAAAGATAAGTATATGCCCATATATATGCATGTATGTTTAAAATAAAGATAAAATAAATTAAAGAAACTTCACGTAACATTAAATATAACTAATTCAAAATAAAGGAATATAGAAAACAAAAAATACTTTGATTTACAATTATGGTGTTTAAGCATATAGATTTGGATGAAAAGTTTACTTCAAAAAATATTTTCATATTTGAAAAGAGGAAGAAGAAATAATAAAAATAATTTTGCTATTATACTCTAGATAAAAGTAAAAAGATCCACGATAGAAGTAAGTCTCCAAGAACCATTCAAAATTTTTGGAAGGTCCTTAGTTGAAGTAAACAAAAATTAATCACTTAAGAGTTATTACATAATTATGTATCTTTATGTCTTATTAGCTTTGCCATAAAAAAATATTAAATTTCAAGCTTGAGTCCTGTAACTATAAAGCCTGCTTGCTTTTGCGGTTACGTTCGTTTGATTATTTTTACTTTAAATCATTGACAACATCCACCTAAGATGGATTCTTTTCAAAAATAATAAATATCCAACAAAACATAGCGTATGAGCTTACACATATAATGTGATAATAGATAGAGCAAAACGTGATGGCAAAAGAAAGTACTGAAAAATATTCTAAGTATATTTAATCATCTAATTAATTCTTTAGTCATAGAACAACAAGAACCTTTCTAGCCTATTTAATCAAAGTATCAACAAATATAATTATGAAAATTCATGCATGCTATATGCAACACAATGGACTTTAAGAACAAAAAGAATAAAAAGAGAATAATTTATGCATACATCATAATAAGACCATTTAAGCTACACTATTATAAATCAAGCAAAGCTGTTTTCTTTTTCTTTTCTTTTTTTTTTTTTGGTAAAAAAAAATAACATTCTGATTCTAAGTTTATTTTATCTAATTATTTTCTTTTTCAAGATACACCTTAGTTGTTTTAGTCAATTCGATTTAATTAGATTATTATATATATATTTTTTTACAGATTCACGTGTGCCACGTGCAATGCACGTGAGATTTTACTAATCTATAGAAAAATATAGGTCAATTAATTCACGAGTCTCATATTGAAACATAACACATTTTAGCACTCATCGGATAGTTTCAACACTCACAATGAAATTGGTGAAAGTTGAAGATACACTCACAATGAAATTGGTGAAAGTTGAAGATCTCCATTGCTCAAGTGCAGCTAAATCATTGCCTCAAATTGTAGCTTTCTCATCATCATAACATTCCGAGAAATATCAAGATAGGAAAACTTCAACTTATGTCTTATCAAATTCTTTTAAAGATTGAAAGAGAAGAATCATGATTTCCGTAAAGAATACTCACCAAGAAAGACTGACTGTTATTATTTTCATTAAAGATATTGGAGGAGGCCATGAAATAAAATAATTTCATATTAGAAACATAATATATATCACTGTACAAAGTAACAGAAAATTCAGGTAAATTACCTTGTTTACGTCTCTTCTTCTAAGTCACCTTCCACGAGAGTTTATCCACAAATGAATATTTCACAACTATAATATATCCCATCTTACAGTTATTCGTGCTCAATTTCTTCATTTCCTGAACTCTAACCCTTTTATCTCGTATTCTACATTTCACAACTATAATATATATTGAACACCATAGTGTTATAAAATTAAAATTAAAATTGGTTAATTGTGTTGTGTTCATGTCATAATATCATGTTGTGTGTTTTTTAATTTTGTCATAGACATATAGATACATAATCTCTCTCCCACCCACGGTGGCCACATTTAATTTTCAAGTGCCTACACTAATGTGTAAAGATCTCATCCATAAATTTTGGATGAGGTATTTTATTTGTTATTACAATATTTTGACACATTGTTGTTGGATATAATAAATTGTACCACAATAGGTAGGGGGTGGGATTGCATAATAGTTTTAGCTTAACATGGAAATTCATATTTTCGACATGTGTTACATGTCGTGTATTATTGTGCTTATATCATGTCATTTTGTCTATGCGGATTATGAATTATGTTCTGTTGGAGTTTGCACCTCTCAATTAAAACCCACAATTAAAATACTGATAAAATAAAATATCACATTCTCACTCAAACTAAAACAAAAATAACTAGAGATCCTAAAAAAATATAACAAAAGAACTCATGCAAATCACACCCAAAAATTGATTGAGATAACAAATGAATTGACATGATATACATTCTCTTTCGGGAAAAAAAAAACTATAGATTCACTATGTGAATTGCTTAATTAGCATGAGCCCAACAACTCCTCGTGTACAAATCCAGTAATCAAAAATAATTTTTATGGAATTTCTATAGCAACTCCATTGATAAGATTCGACACTTGAGTATGCCAAGATGGTGTTGTTTTTTCTAACATGGTAACCCTACCTTGCAACTCAGGGCACCTGCAAATTTAGTCATCTCTCCTACAAATGCGGATGGTGCAGCCATAATCTTGTCATAAACTTCTGGATGCTTATTGATCCATGTTTGATCCCCTGATGTGACAAAGTATGCTCCTCCTAGGAATTGGTCTCCTTGTGATATCCATGTCCATTTCTTCCATTCTGATTCTAAAGCCTTCTCCCTTTTAGTAACCTACATTTTTCATGCCATGAATGTATCAGCAAATGAGAACTTTCTCTAAGATAAATTTCGACGTGTTGAGAAATATTTTTGAATGAAACAAAATCTTCAATTGACAAGTTGTGCATTATCTCATGTTGCACTCATAGATGACTGTCTTTTATAAAGATTTGTTGATTCTTTACTTGGAAAAGAACATATAAAAAGAAAAAAATCATCATTTGAATGCATCAGTAAATTTGTACATGTTGCCATCATCCGTGAATGTAATATGAGATGCTGCACAATTTAACAATAAAGGATCTTTCTTGGAAGAGCAAACCAACTACTCGATTCGAGCTCGCTACTTACAATACTCATATGAGTTTGTCAGAATCAAGATACCAATAAGCATAAAAGTCCTTTTAGGTCAATTAAAATTTAAAGCTCGACTTGAGCTCGAAAATAATAAGTAAAAAATTAAGTAATCTTATTTACTTGTTGAACACAACTCTTGTTTATCTTAAAGAAACTTTTCCCTTAGAGTGTTTAGAGTGTAATAAAAGGTTATTTTAGAGTGTTTTATGATTACAACTTAAAAATCTAAAAAAATAGTTTTTAAGCTAAATGTAAAGCTCATTCAAGCATAATTATATGGTTGAGGATACAAACTCAAATACATTTTTAAAAATCTGTAATAATTCAACGAATTAGTTACCAAAAAAATCACAACGATCCAATTTTCAGTTGAAGCATAACTTTTAAAACTTATTGATTTTGGAATTTCTTTCAATTACACCATCAAATATACTCGACATCTAACTGCATTGCCACCACCTTTATTAGATGCACCTTGATGAGACCATCCTATAACAATCTCCTATTTTTCCGCTCATCGTAAAAGTTATAGTGAATCACAACTTTAAGTTATGATTGTCACGCCTTATATTCTTGATTCCGTGGAAGTAGCTATGACAAATTGTACAATTGAGTGGCAATATAAGAAGGCTTCATCAAGGCACATCTAATAATATTAGTAACGATATAGTAGATGTAAAAAAATATGGTGGATGTTGTATTGGATTTTATAGTTGGTGACAAAAATAGATAAGTCTTAAAAGTCACAATGCAACTAAAAATTAGAGGAAAGGTCATGATGTTTTTTCCCAATTAACCCTAATTCAAATAGTTGGAAAACATATGTTACTCGTGATATGACTCATTTATAGCTCTATTGAGATAGATGGGTTCTCAGAAAATTCCCAAATACTAAGAATAAAAATCAATGTTTCCTAATCGAGACGCTCCATACCCCAACATGATTTCTAGCTCATGTAGAATTTATTGTATGTATGTATGTATGTATGTATATATATATATATATATATATATATATATATATCCAAGATTAAGACACATAAGGTTCATCGGTACACTTAATACACAATCACTTCATGGTACTATATGTATGTACATTTAGTACATATTAAAGAAGAGTGTTCATTATTTGTGTATTCTTTCTGGGTTAAGAATGCAAGTATTTATAGGCGCATTTTCACTAAACTTGTTGGACTACCCAACAGATCACATACAACATCAACTATTCTAATCACAAATGATCGATTTGAGTTTGAGCATCACTATATATATGATCAACAACAAATGTAAATAAATTATACCTGCTTGGCGAAAGGGTTGTTAGCAAAATATCTATTGCCCTGGCTGATAATAGTTGGGTGGCTGCTGCCTCCAATCGCATACATTATCCAGTGTGTATAGTCATTGTTAACAACATGGATGTAACCAAATCTGCACCTTGGCATTCTCTGCACTAATCGTTTCCCAAAATGGTTGAATGCAACTGTAATTTGCATTTTTTCGTCCCCTATGAAACTATCAGTAGCACCAAAAAGCAGTGTCTGCATTGAACATTTCACATGAAATTACGGTGTGATTAGAGATGAATTCAAACATTTAAAACACACACATACATATAAATTCATCATATAGTAATCACATATCGCATAATCATAATAATTAATACCCCTGTGATTCCTATCTAGGATAAAATGATAACGTAGGTTTGGTATTCTCAGCTAACAATTTATAATGATACCAAGTTGATTTAAGCATCAGAGATTTTATGCAAAAGTGATTAACCATGAACGAAAAATTTATATTTATATTTACATGTATAGAAACACAAAATTGTATGGTCGATCGATCATTACCTTGTTGTGATCAGTGAAATGATTATTGGAGAGGGTTATCCCTGTAGACCCTTGAATAGCATCAATGAGCCCATCACTACACCTTGTCATAGAAACATGATCAATCCAAATATTTTGTGACCCAAAAATTGATATCCCATCGCCATCACTCATAGTCCGGAACCCAAAATGATCAACGGAATCCCTAATCATACCACCATCCTTCTTGACAATATCATGGATCTTTAATCCATGAATGATCACATTCTTCACAAACTGAATTGTTATCCCAGCCCCATAGGCGATCTCAACCTTAGCTCCACGTGCATCAATGGTCTTGTCACTTTGCATGATCAGTTCCTGTTTGAGCGTGATAACCATGTTCCGATCAAATATGATCCATAATGGCTCATTTTGGATCACAGCATGTCGTAGGGTCCCCACTTTAGGTTTTACCATGTCTTCATCTGACGGGTCAGTCACCACATAGAACCTACCATTCTTTCCTCCAGTTGTCTTGTAGCCAAATCCCAAGACGCAGTCGGCCAGCCTATATCGATTGTTAGCCCAATTTGGCTGGCATCTCCAGCAACGGTCAATGGGGTTGGTCGCCATGCATGGTCCTGCATACCCCTTCATTAGTTGCCTCCTTGTGCTATTTGAGTCAAGATTGATTGGATTTATCTCATTGATTGTCCTACAAAATAACCGTTTGTTGCATGCATAAGTCAAAAGTTACTTGTCAAGTTACCCATTAAAAGTCATAAAGTGACCTATACTCTTTACAGATAATTACAATACCTACCCTTGAGGTTTAACTTAATTGAGAAAAAAAAAATCCAGTCTACTTCGTTAGACCGTACAAATATGACACTTGGCATTTTCTACCATAGTTTGTAGGAGTTTTTTTAAGAATGATACAAACTATAATATGGTGATCAATTTTCTGAGGGGGAGTGTTTACAATAGAAACTTTAAGAAAAAATGGATTAACCTCAAGGGTAATTATTGAATTTGTTTAATCATTATTTCAAACTAATTAGTATTTCATCTTCTATCTCACATTCACAAAAGTATATAAAAGTTTATTACATACTTGGTAAAAAAATATTGAAGATGATCATAATGAGATATAAGAAAATCAATTTTATTGAATGTAATAAATGTAATACCTTCTAATATTTATGATCCTTTGTTTTAGGTTTGATCTTGCATCTTATATCGCAGCTTACAACAAAGATAAGTTATATATTTAAAGAATAATATATGTATACGAAATGCAATTAAATATTACATAAATGATTAATATCAATAGGTCGTACGAAGTTAATTACCTATTGACATTGACATTCAAGTGATTGACTATATTTTCCGGGTTCGGCTCAAAGGATTCAAGTGTCCGGTTCCAGGCCTCTTCGGCTCGCCTCAACCATACCGTGTCCCATTCTCCAATATTAGCATTAAGGACTGGAAAAATCCTTGCAAAATTTGCAAGAAACAAGACCAACAAATTCATATTGAACCCTTGCATCTTGCTTTATTTATACCCCTTGCTTATATGCTTGAATTTAACTTTGATCGTCTTCCTAGTTACGGTTGACCGAATATTTTCTCTGGTCGAACCCTATTATTTCTAGGGTTCAGACCCTCAACCAAATCAAAACAGACCAAAGTACAATGATTATATGGCAAGGATCCTTTGGTAGTAATAAACAGAGACTTTGTTATGGAAACATTAATTAGTTTCCGTTTATTGCTTGCAAAGGTATAACTAAAGGAACTTACACAAAATGAGAAACAAAGATTGGAGAAACATTCATTCATGTTTATGTGTCCTTAGGTTGTAATTTGAATTTCTCTCTCTCTCTCTTTTTTTTTTTTTTTTTTTTTTTGTTTTTTTTTTTTGTTTTTTTTTTTTTGTGTGTGTGGTTGAAATGTGGTGAAGTAGTTGTGTAGAAATTTTTGTCATTATTAGTTATGGGAATTGATGGTCATAAAGTTTGTGTTACATAATTTGCATGTCCTAGATTATCTCTTGGATTAGAATTGACATTGACCAAGTAATATGTTGTATTCAATATCCATATATAGATAGTACATTTTTTAGGACATACATAGATAGTATGTTTATTTATGTGCCTGTGTGTATATAAAGTCATAGACACACACTGAAGAAAACATATATTGACTAAAATTAGCAATAATAATAATGTTATCACCAAATATAATTATATTAAGATACCACATACATACATATATAAATATATGTATTGTGTATCATTATCATGTATATATAAATATATATATATATTCATGTTTAGTTTTATGTTATTGGACAATTTGATGTTGTTTGACTTGTTTTGAAGCTATTTGGGTGAATCTAGACCAAAAAGTGGAACTCGACTAAGGATGGACGTAGTAAACGAGTCTCACAAGTCCAAAACAAAGAAAAATTAAGCTAAAGCCTAAGGAAGCTGAGCTCGGCTGAGACAAAGGGTCAGAGAAAAGCCAATTTTAGTTGGAGAACAGGCTCAGCCGAGAATGAAATTCTCGGCCGAAAATGATGTATAGTCACAATAGGATTTGCTCGAAAATTGCCTTTTCAAGCCCAAATCAAGCCTAATTCATCCCCATCTATAAAAGGAAGATTCCAAGTCCAAAAATACAACATTTACTTTGATTTTGGAGCGTGAACTTGGGGATTTTTGGCGAGCACGAAGAATCAAGATTCGGCATCTCGGGTTTTTCTACTTTATGTTTTTCATTATTAGTTTGTTCTTAGTCATTGCTATGATTGACTAAGTTCTTCAATTTCCGTCTTTGACTAAGTTGAACCCTAGGAAGATGTTTTTGTAACTATTCCGGTGATTGTTTGATTTAATTACGTTCTGAAATTATTTATGTTATTCGATTTTCTTCATATCTTTTATATGTTTGCTATTTGGATTGATCACCGGGGTATTAGGCATATAATTATGGCTAGTCATAAATTCATAATCCGTAATTGTTATGCGTTTATGTCCAAGAGTAGCATAGTGAAATATTCGCTAGGATAACATAAGTCGCGGTCACTTGTACCGAGCTTGCGAGTACAACACCGTACCTACTCCGTTGCCTTAGTGCTCTATGCATTTGCTTAATGATGTTCTAGTGATCGTATCCTAGGACTACTTAATCGGATAGAATTAATTGCTAAGCGAACCTGTGATTAATTATACTTAAGGGGTAACAAGGATTAACTAACGTACTTGTGAATTATTGAGGTAGGGGTTTCAGAACTAGTTTGTCAAGCAATTGCATTAGTTACAAGAATCATTCGGACTAGGGGATACCGAGTTAAAGGCGGGAATACTTTTATCATAAGTAAATCTATCATTAGTTGTTAGTTTCATTGTTAGCTGCATTAGTTAATTAATTCTCATCAAATTCCCCCCCATACTTTATATATATATATATATATATATATATATATACATATATATACTATTCTATTATTATTAGTATAATTTGGATTAATATATAAGATATAATTGGTTTCACTGTTCTCTGTGGGATCGACCCTAACTTACTCTATCTACTATTAGAAAAGGAAGTTATTAAATAATAACTAATTTGACGTACCACGACAGCGCGGTTACATAATCTTCAGAACACTGGAGACTAATCATTTACACATACACCAAGACACCAAGAACAGGTGGTGGTAGAGTTTTACAAAATTGCTGAGGTTATCATATCTGAAAACGATGAACCTACTGCCATCAAGTGCATAGAGGAGGATAAAGAAGTGGAGATAACCCACATCCAACTCGCCAAAATCTATGAGATGTTGGAGGAAGGGCTTTCCATGGAGGAGGTAAAGGCAAACAACGAAGAATTTCTGCTAGAATGCTGCAGGATATTCCTAGGCAACCAGAGCATTGAAAATGTGCACAAATCTTGTGCCAAGACCACTTTCATCCCTGAGTTGCATGATATATTAAAGTGCAGATCAATAGAGAGTTATGATAAGTGTACCATTCCTAGATTCCGGTTGATGATGATCATCTTGAAGGAAGAGATGGTGAATGGGTCACAATATCTCTTAAATCGGCTCGGGAAGGAGATCACAAAGCTGAAGGGACACATCTCATATGTGATCGTGCTCAGCTATATCAGATACAGTATAAGAGTTTTGATTGTAAACATGTCGATTCAAGCATTCAGAAGTGGATAGATGGCACAAGCGAGCCTGTGAAAAAATCACAGCGAGCAAAATTAATTTGTTGATGATGCTGATAGAGAAAAATTAAGGTTATGTTTGTGTTCAATTTGGGCACGTTGTTTAGTTTGTTCATCGTTTTTTTAATTCAGTTCATGATGTCAGCTAACAAGCATGTGCACGGCACATGACCTAAAACGTTCGCGCACATGACCTAAAATGTTTATAAAGTTGAACCTATATATTTGGGACCAAAGTTGCTATGATTGGGACTAAATGCACTAGCAACTTTGGTATGTGGGACCACTTGTGTGTGTTTTGAGTCTTTTGGAGTTAAAAGTGCAATGTTTGTGATAAAAATAAAACAGAGCAGTGTCTTGTGGAATCAAAGTGCAATTTTCTCATTACGGTTACAATTTTTTATAATTGCTAAATGGTGTATGAATTTATTTGTTTTATATTAGTAATGTAAGGATATTGATAATGAATTATGAAATTCAGATAATCACACACAATACCAACAAGACTATACGTACACTCATAGATATAAAAAAAAACATTATCATTAATTTGAAACCTATAATAGGATTATATTAAGAAATAATAAAATCGGTCATCCGTATTCAGCCCGACGTGATTTAATCTAGGCAAAACTGATACAAGTATCCTATCGAGAATAGAGAACAAACTAAACTCCAAAAAAGAGAATGATGAATGAGCCAAATGTGGTGGTTTATCAGCATGGTTCTCCCACCTTGCAACCAAGTGCGCCGGCAAATTTTGTTATTTCAGCTACTTGAGTTGCGGGAGCAGCCATTATTTGATCATAAAGCTCAGGATGTTTCTTGGTCCAATCCTTATCTCCAGATGCAATAAAATATGCCCCTCTCATGAAAAGATCTCCCTCAGATACCCATGTCCATTTCATCCATTCTGATTCTGGAGTCTTTTCCCTTTTCGTCACCTTCATTTTAATATACACCAAACATAAAGTAAATTAAAAACCAGTAAGTAATATCATTAATTAATCAAAAAATAATTAAGTGAATTATATACCTGCTTAGCAAAGGGGTGATCGGCAATGTATCTATTGCCCTGACTAATAATAGTTGGGTGGCTGCTACCTCCAATGGCGTACATTTTCCAATGTGTGTAATCATTGTTAACAACATGGACATAACCATATCTGCACCTAGGCATTCTCTGGACCAATCTTTTCCCAAAATGGTTGAACGCCACTGTCACCTGCATTTTCTCATCCAGTGTCTGCCCATCTGTTGCACCAAAAAGCATCACCTCATCATGATCAGTGAAGTGACCGTTTGAGATTGTGATACCCGTAGAGCCTTCGATCACATCAATGATACCATCAGAGCATTTGGTCATCGAGACATGGTCAATCCACACATTTTGAGCCCCAAATATCGAAATTCCATCTCCATCACTCCTTGTCCTGAACCCGAAATGATCAACTGAGTCCCTAATCATCCCACCCTCCTTTGGGACAATATCGTGAATCCTCAACCCGTGGATGATCACATTACTCACAAACTGGATCGTTATTCCAGCACCGTAGGCGATCTCAACCCTATATCCGCGTGCATCAATGGTCTTGTCACCTTGCATGATCAATTCTTGTTGGAGCGTGATGAGCATGTTACGATCAAATATGATCCACAATGGCTCCTTTTGGATCACAGCGTGGCGTAGGGTTCCAGGCCTTGGGTTCAACAGGTCATCGTCCGATGGGTCACTCACCACGTAGAATTTGCCATTCTTACCACCCTTGGTCTTGTAGCCAAACCCCAAACCACAATCAGCAAGCCTGAACCTATTCTGGGCCCAATTAGGGGTACATCTCCAGCAGCGATCAATCGGGTTGGTCACCGTGCATGGACCCGCGTACCCGTGCATCAGTTGCCTCCTCGTGCTATTCGCCGTCTTCAGATCAACTTCCACCTCCTTCAAACTCCTGTAATTCATTTTTAAAACTCGATCAAAATGCAGTTTATAATCTGAAATACAAACATGCATGCATATAATTACGTACCTTTTGGCTTTCAAATTCAAGTGACTCACTATCTTCTCCGGGTTTGGTTCGTAGGTCTCCAGAGTGCGGTTCCAGGCCTCCTCAGCCCGCCTTCGCCATACTTCATCCCATTCTCCAATATTAGCATTAAGAGAAGGAAAGATTGAAGCGAAAGCAAAAAACAAGATCAACAAATTCATCTTTATTCCTTCCATCTTGAATGCCTCGGTCTTGATCGGGTCGAACCTTTAGCTCTCTGGGTTCGGACCCGTACTTTATTAGACCGAGCACACTCAAACGTCGTTATTAATGCAATGCACTCTTGGATGTAAAAAACAGAAGTGGTGTTGCGGATGAGTAACGAAGGTCCTATTTATATGAGTTTTAGAAGCTGAGAGCCACTCAATTGTTGTAGGTTGTTAAGAGTGTGTGTTCCGGAGAATTCCATGGCTCCGTCTTTGGCGATTGCTATTATTGTTGCAACAAAAGGAGTAGTCAACATTGATCAAGGAATTTATTGGTTGTGATATTTTCTTTAACATAACTCGTCTTCTTTTATTTTCATCAAGCTTACATCACATAACTTTCCCATCAGAAGCAATTTAATTAATTTAGATTTTCTATTACACTTTGTGCAACATTTTTTATTATAATAATATTAATGCATAAAATAGTCTGTAACTGGTTGTAGCCCATAAATGAAAAGGAAAACGGTGATGTGATAGGTTCCTTGATGATGTGGATCCATTTTTTACCTGCTTTTAACAAGAAAATAATACTTAGGAAAAAAGGAAAGTCCATGTCAATAATATTTAGGAGGGAAAATTCATACATTTTCTTACAATCTTTACTCTCTCTTAGAGCCCAATGTATAAAGTGGAGGATTAGCTCCCATTTTTCTTATTTTGTGCAGCAGCTGAGATCGGAACAAAATTCTTGATTCAGATGAAAAATTACACGGTTCTCTTTCTTCTTGTCTTCTTGAGCAGCCTCAGTGACTTTAAAGGTTTCCATATCTCGCTGCTTGTCATCTTGGTCTTCAGTGCTAGTTGCAGATTCTTCCTGCATTGGCGTACCTCGACCTGAAATATCGAGGCTATTTGGAACATCCTTTGGTGATCCCTCATTAGCGTCAGATTGCTTTTCACTCACAGAGTCCGGGCTATTTGGCTGCGGTTCATTACTTTCGGGTAGTTTGTCGGAAGAACTGTAGCTTTGTTCTCTGTAACCCACAATCTCTCTCTCCACTTCCATGGCAACTTGTCGAGAAACTTCCAAAGGATCTATATGTCCACAGAGTTCAACATTAGACTTGTTACGAGCCCGATTAGGTTCTCTACCCATGCCATTTTTAGCAAACTTATTATCATTTGCCAGACTGTCAGCACATACACGGTCATGCATGAAGCATTTCCCATCAGACTCGCATGCATTTGCTTGAATCGATACAAAATGAACCTTCATCACTCGAGCTTTTATTCCCAGCCACATTATTTTTTTGTGAACTTGATCTATTACGGATTTTGTGCATCTCCAGAATCAGGACTTGCAGGAGAAGTTCTGTCTTCAGATATGTTAAATTCTTCAATAGGTTCTGATTTGTCCGATGAACTTGCGATTTTTGGGCTGTCCTTTAAGTTACTGGCTTACTCCAACTCACGAAATTCCATATTTTTTTTTTACAAACGATAGACTTCATTCACTAACTAACTGGTCAAAATGGTCGATTCGAACTACCGAAGTAATCCAAATAGAACCAGGGAATCCCAGACGACAATCCCAAAAGGGTGTTGGGGTTCAAAATCCTCCAAAATAGGAGAATCGACACTCCAAGAGAGGAAACAAAACATTCCCACACACGAGAACAACTTCAGTCAAGTTCAAAGATAAAGACTATGATACAATAGACAAATCTATCTAGCAAAACTAATGTAAAGCAACCTAGCGCGAAACACTATTTTTTTTCTTGAATCGATCTAATCAGAAAACATGAGCAAAGGTATCTAACTAAACTAAAAAACAGCAAGAGCAAAAAGAAATCAGTACAGAAAAGTTGCAGAATCTAAAATAGGGTCCTTCCCCTTCCACATCTTGAAGGCCACCGCTTTTCAGCTCCTCCATTCCTCCTCCACCGCCGACCCCAACACCCACTAAATCAGCAAATCGACTTTGAAACACTGGCCACCATACCTCCCGTGAACTACGGTAGACTGTCATGGAAGATAAGGCAACACAGATCCATCTTCACAGCCCCCCTACAGGTCCAAAGACCTTCGCGAGCTCCATCAGTGAAAGAGACTAAAGGAGAAACGGGCTATGTAGGCGGCTTCGAGTTGTCGTCGCCGGGAAATGGAGGGTTAGGGTGGGGGAGGAGTGGGCGGTGGCCCAAGGATAAGGGAGAGCTAGGGAAGGGAACTTTTAGGGTTTGGAGTGTTTTTTCTAGAGAGAGGGGAGACTCTCTCTCTCTAAAATTAAACATGTTATGAAATTCCATATGAACATCATGAAAATGGGACCTGGTCCTCCACTTTATGGCTGAAGATCCCCTATTCCACATTGGTGTTATATCTCCTATTACACTACTTAGATTTATGTGGCATTTAAATCTTATGGATCCCAATATCATTGGGTTACATATCTCATAAAAGATTTATTTGTTAAATAAAATATTATTAGTTATATTTCCTATAGGGGATGGAGATCTTATCTGAATAGGAGATAGATCTCTCCCACAAATATCTCTCATACACAATATTAATATGTGCATATCCAGCAGAAAATCATACACGTATACACACGTACGCCACTCTACGCAATAACGATATAATTTCTCCTTTTCTCTCTACTTCTCGTTCTTGGAGTATCACCGTATTCCTCCAAGAGTCTATGGTGTGTGCAATCGATGGATGCTCTGCTAGTATTCACTAAATCGGATTGTTCAAGATCCGGTGTTGGTGAATCGATCAACTTCTTTCGCTGCTAAAAGAAAGGTATATATCAATTTGTATATACGTGTTTATGTGTAGATATGTCTGCTATTTTTTAACAATGCCACATTAAAATTTAGCATATAAGGTATAACACCATAACATAATCTTCTGAAAATAGTGTGAGATATTCTCAGAATAGATCTATTTATTTCAAAAATTAGTTCCAAAGTTCATGGCCCAAAATTTATGTAGCCATCAAAGATCAAAATTAATGTTTTTCTGAAAACCTCTAAGATAAAATATTAAAAAAAAAAAAATCTGCAACTGCCTGAAACGAACCGATTGACCCAAATTTAACCCAAAATCAATAATATATCATAAAATGTGATAAATTTAAGTTTCAAATAATTTTTAATATATAATGCGAATTGATCCAAAATCGAACTTGGTCGAATGGATTAGACGAGCCCCCAACAAACCCGATACAAATTTACTGAGAGAAACCGCAACCAACCCGACACAAACCGATTAATTCTAATCGACCTAAAATCAATAATTTATCTAATAATGCGATAATATATATATATATATATATATATATATATATATATATATATCCCGAAATGATTCAAAATTGAGCACGAACTCGACCCGATGATTCAAATTGCAACCCTGCATCTTTTATTTTCTTTTACTCTATTTTTTTTTTCTCTTAAAATCATTCCTGATAGCCACAAAAATTTCTTAGGACATTGGAATTTCAGGCGATGATTTTCCTAAATGTCATTAGATATACTATCGTCTAGTCCATCCGGCCGAGTTCGATTTTGGATCCGTTCGGGTTATATATTAAAAATTATTTGAAACATATAATTATCACATTTTAGATATATTATTGATTTCGGGTTAAATTTGGGTCAATCGGCTCATTTCAGCTGGTTGCGAAAATTATTTTCTTTAATATTTTATCTTAGAGATTTTCAGAGAAACATTAATTTTGATTTTTTATGGCTACATTAATTCTAGCGCGTGAACTTTGGAACCAATTTTTGAAATAAATGATTTATTTTGAGAATATCTCACATTATTTTTAGAAGATTATGTTATGGTGTTATACCTTGTGGAATAGGGATCCGCAACCCCACTTTATACATAGGGCTTGAAGAGAGAGTAGATATTTAAGGGAAATGTGTTATTTTTCCCTCCTAAATATTAATGACATCCATTTTTTTACCTAACTATTGTTTTCTGGTTAAAAGCAGGTCAAAAACGGATCCACATCATCAAGGAATCTGTCACGTCACTGTTTACCTGATGATTTACAGGCTGCAACCAGTTGCAGGCTATTTTAAATATTTTTTTTGTAATGTAGAATGCACTTTTAATATACCAAAACATAGAAGACATGTAACTAATTAGTGGAAATATACGGGGCACTTAAACTAATTTTTTTTCTTTTTTTAGTACAAATCCTAGTAGGGGGGGGGGGGGTCAGTTAAATTCGATTCCTGACTACAAACCTTGGTTATAAGGTGCTATATATAATCATTAATGATGTATTATCCATATCATACTATGCACATGTTGTACATTTTTATTATTGTAGTAGAATATAGATGATCCTGATTACATAAGAAGAGTCGATAGTTGGATTTATAATTTCAAATTTGATATTTGATGTATTTTATTTTGGTAAATGTTGGGAGTATATATTATGCCATAAATCATAAAATCTTTATTGAAAATTTATAATGGGATTTTTTACATTTAAATAAACATCAGATTATAAACTGGATGTCTAATCACCAAATCAGATGATATAAATCAATTACCTCACATTAAAAAACATCCATCTTCAATATAAATCTAGTTGCTCTCCTCCTCCCTCATCTTCTTCATGGAAAGACGAGGGAAAATTTCGCCTTTGATTTTCTTTTTGTTTTTCTCATCGTCTTTCCTTAATAAGTGGGAGTATTAGCCCCCAAAATAATGGGAGATCTGTTATTTGTGATGACCATTTTTGAAGATTTAGCCGTCCTTGAGTATTTCTACTTTGATTTGCTCATTTCTCACTACAAGAAATCTGCTAAACAACAATTGTGAGAAACCGTTGTTGTTTATGAAAAGTGAGCGTTGTCGTACATGACGTTGTGGTAGATCCCAACTTACCACAATACTTTTTCACAGTTGTCGAACATATATACCACAACGCTTTTACAACGCATATAAATCGTTGCATTTTATGTTTACCACAACAGCCATTACAATGGACCTGAACTGTTTTCTTTGACATTATAACAACGCACATTAACTGTTGTACTTTGGATCTACAACAACGGTTTTTAACAGCATATATTAACCATTGTTGTTTTTACCTTTACAACAACGGTAATAACAACGTTTTTTACCATTGTCGTTTTAACCTTAGCAACAACAGTAACAACGGTTTTTTACCATTATTGTTTTTTAACTTTTATAACAACAATTTGTGGTACCTATTATTAGCCATTGTTTTCCTATTATATTTTTTTTGATATTTTCAAATAATAAACAATTCAAGACAATATGTCAAATGAAATGACAAAAAACTAAATAAGACAACTATTTTGATAATCAAATCATCAAATGCAGCTAAGATAAAAAAATTTAACTAGCGACGAAATCTTGAATAGCATCAAGCTTGATTATCGTCTCTTTATCCAATTCTACAAAAAGTTATCCTCAACTAATTATCATAATTATCCTGAATCAGTTGTTTCTTCTCACGAGAACATTAATAAAATGACGTGCCTTCACATCCTTCTCTGCTTCCTATAGCATTAAGATTATTTATCAGAGATAATGCAAAACTAGCAGCCATTTAGGTGTTTTGATACTCTTCGGTCTGAGTTTTAGCTGGTTGTGTTTGAATGGGTGTTTGCAACTCTGACTCTTAGCCAGGACAACTAATGTAGACCTGGGAAAAAAACAAACAACTAATTTGAAGTAGCAAAATTAAGTTATCTACTCAATGAATCCATTGAAAAATGATGACTTCAAACCTTAGAAAAGAAGATTTTATGTTTGGTTGGCTTGGATGGGGAACTAATGGAGCCTTGAGAGTAGTTGTTCCATTCAATGCATTTTCAAGTTGTGCAGCAGGGTAGCTGAAAGATTAAAGGAAATATGAGTCACTAGGCCCCAAGGCGCCGCCCCACTAGTGCCTACTGATTTTTACAATATTGGTATTACTATGTGATGATGAGTATTCTTCTCAACCTAGAAGATTGACGTTGCGTTTGTTTTTAATTTCACAAAGATCTTTATATTGTTATTTGAAATTCCCAAAGACACATGTTGGACTCTGTTTCCGAAAGGGTGCAACTTATTTCAGAATCAAGATCTACTACCATTATGCTTCTTCTCATACAAGTGAAAAATCCATCATATCAAAGAGGATCACACAAAATCATATAGGTGCGCACAAAACACACCTGAAGTAGAACTCCATAAGAATGTGGCATAGTTGTAAGAGCACACTTTGTGAAACCGGCTCAAGCTTCAAATATTTCCATATCTGCATACACACATTACATAAAGTATTATGCTTATAACACTACAATAATTTCCTAAATAGACAACAGTTAAAAGACAATAGCTTTATCTAGCAGTGTTGTGTATTCATGAATTAACAATAGTTTTACCGCAATCTATTGTCTATTAGCGACAAGACGCTAATAGACAATAATTTTACAATGGTTTTCAGCATCTGTCGTCTATTAGCGCATTTTTCCACTATTAAACAACACTTTTAACGACGGTTGCCTAAACTTGTTGTCTATGGGCAATACATTGCTCCAATAGACAACAATATTGTCAACATTTTTTAGAAACTGTTGTAAAAAAGGCATTTAATTTAAAATACTTTTATTATGTACAAAAGTATGATGTGTTATTTAAAATTCATTAAAATTATGTTCTAGATATTTTAATAAACTCTTCAATGTAATTTTGATAATTAATAATATTTTTGAAATAAAATAATAATTATGATTTTATTTTATATATTACATTTTATTTTAATAAACTCTTCATTGGAATTATTGGGCCGGCCCCTGATCGTAATTAATTTTAATAGTTTACTTGAATTTCAATTATTTTTCTTCTTTAAAATAAGAAAAATAAAAGGAATTCCCTCTGTTTTCACTGTAACATTGATCTTCTCTCTCTCCTCTTTCTCCTCTTTCTCTCTCTTCAAATCCTCATCATCATCTCGTTTATGCACTCCGCAACTATGAATTCACAAAATCCCCCGAACTGGCTGAACCTTCAACCGGTGAGTCGAAATAATGTAGAAACGTGATTTTCGCTGAATCGAGACCGCGAAAATGGTGCATCACAAAGTCGATGAATCGGAACAATCTAGAGTGTTATTTCCGTTCAACCAAGTTCGCAAAAACGGTACTCACACAAATCTATGTTGCATAGACCATTGGAGGCCACATGAAGATGCAAAACTCAGAGAACTCATTAAGGAACGCGGTTTGCATAACTAGAATTGAATCGCGCGCGAAGAAGGAAGATAAAGTCCGATCTGAAATCCTTCTTCACCATCGATCTCTCAACCATTTTTCTTGTTTTTTTTTTTTTTGGAAAAATGCAAATGCAAAATTGACTAATGCCTGATGAGTCCCTCTGATTATAATTATTTTGAAATTTTGGCATTTTTATGTAACTATTACATTATGCTTTCAAATGATTTTTTGGAATCTCCAAGTGAGTTCTATTATATATCATAAATTAACATGTGACATATATGAAAAGCAGTGGAACAGATTCGTGTAAGGAGTATGGTAGAGATCTGGACTGGATTGGGTCTTTGTATCTGAAAAATATGTGTGAGTTTCTCTCAGCCATGATAGAGGTGGTGTATCTCTGTTTTTTATTATACTTGCATTCATGTAAGCAGTCCACGTCTGATCGAGAAATCCCTTTTCATCATGAAATGGCTCAAGTTTCTCTCATTTCATTCACTTCTCTCTTTCATTATTTTTGTGACTTATTTTGTTAATTACCATAGAATTTTGATGTCTTTGTAATGTAGATCAGATGTTTGATCAAATGCCTCTTGTTTATTCTAAGCTTCACTGTATTTCTTTTCTGCAAATTCAAAACAAATGCATAATTCTCTTTGTTCTTTAGATATATCTAATACGATTTTTTTGGTGTACAAAATATAGATAGAACTAAAGATTAATAATTAATAAGAGAATCTGGACAATCATATATTAGAAATATAAATATACAGATTATAAAAGCATTTGAGAGCTTAAGTTATTCAAACTGCATAGATTTTTCTTTGGATTATTTCTTGCTACTAATTCATATACTATATTTTCGATTTTGCTTCTTTCTTGAGTCTAATTTACTGATTATGCAATAATGATTAATAATTTGAGGTGCTATGAATGCATAAACTGATGATTCATGAGTTGATTTAATATCAATATAGTTCATTGATTATGGTGTGAATTGTGATTCATACTGAAATAACTAATTGTTAGTAATTGCATTTCCTAACTCTTTACACAGTTACTAAACCATTTGAAAGATCTTAAATTTGTAGGCTAAACCATTTCAATTTTTTCTGTTTGTATTTGATTTTTACTTTTTGTGTTTGAAATTGTAGGCTTCTTGAAATTTCTTGGAAATCTTCAGCTTTCGAATGGAAAACTAAGGTCTGGCTCTATTTTTTGTCAAAAGGAGAAGTGTCTGTATTTGTATAGTCTTCACTTTAATCTAGTTGGACGATAATAATATTTTTCTTAAATAGAAGCTTTATTTAAAATGAAAGGAAGCATAACTAGCTTGCATTTTGTAGCGCATTGGTCTCTTTAGTCGGGGTTTCCATGTGGTTTGAGTAATGCATATAGATAAAGCGCAATCCGATTACCAAATAAACTCCGAACAAAAATCTGCTGGAACGTAAATCAATGCAAGAAACTTAAAGAACGCAGGATGTACGTGGTTCGATCCGGAGATCTACGTCCACAGGCTAAGAATATCACCTGCCGAGGTGTTTCTTCACTATACTCTTTGAGTTTACACGTAATAGTTTCAGAATACAAAATGCGAACCCTATTTCTGAGTACAATTCTCCTACTTATACTACTCAACTCAAATCCTAACTAACTCCCTACAATTGCGCCTATCATCCCTACATGGAAGTTCGAAGAAGATCGTGGGGATCCTCTTTCCCAAATACGCCGTGATTGGGCTTCTCAAGGTTCATGCACGTTTCTGGGCCGGTTGCTAAGCTCGCTTTCCTGGGCT
The DNA here is from genome assembly GCA_958295605.1 of Ajuga chamaepitys. Lineage (NCBI taxonomy): Eukaryota > Viridiplantae > Streptophyta > Magnoliopsida > Lamiales > Lamiaceae > Ajuga > Ajuga chamaepitys. The sequence continues at coordinate 19,171,788 of OY282497.1, read as the reverse complement.
CAGCAGCATCTGGCCGGGTTGATCCGGCCCGGAGTGTTGATCCGACCCGGAGTTGCTGGGCCATACCTATCAGATGCCCCCCCACCAGCCGGAGCGAGGAAGGAGCTGCCGTTATAAGTAGGGTGAGGTGTAACAGTTACTGAGTCTGAGCGAGGCAACGAAGCGACGAGCAAGATGGGATGTTCTCGATGTCGAGACGAAGTAACCCGAAGGTTCGAGAGCTAGCCGGAGCTGAGATAGTCCACACCAGGGGTGATGGGATCCGCGAGGACCAAATCGGACCGACCTGAATGTGCCCGAGGTAAAGGAGCTGTCGTGATTCATAGTGAAGCACCCCGGGGGGAGGAAGTTGACTGGAGCAGAACTGGAGTACCCCGAGGGCAATAGAGGAGCAGAAGCGAATTATAGTCTGTCCGAGGTGACGGAGACACCGGAGTGAGTCTCAAAACTTCTTGGCCAAGAATGAGGTTGATGTGATTGGCGGCGCCATCATGAGAGAGAGGGATGTGAAGTGACGCGTTTGGAGGTTTCCAAGGAACTTGTTCCCCACGCGCCTTGGAAACAGCAACGCGCGTGAACATCACGCGCGAATCTGAGACACGAAATTTAAAAAGGCCAGATCTAAGCCGTTGATTCCAGAGTATATATATATATAGAAACAGGTGCACAGTAACCATCATCTGCCTCATTTGCGAGTGCAATTTGCAGAGAGCGGGAAAAAATGAGACTCATCTGTGCCCTTTTGAATCATCTCAAACTAAGATCAAGTAAGTATGTCTTCTTCATCGTCTTCTTCTTCACTTAAGGAAGTAGGTACTGATAAAGCCCCGCTGAATGTACCACCCATACGCTTTATTATCCCAGAAAGATTAGTAAATAGGATGGTGTATAGGGCCGACTTGAGGGAGTCCGGTACCCGGGCAGTGGGATTTGGGGAATGTCTGGAGGAGGAATTTGAAGTGTCGGTGGTAGCACTGCGGATGACACGAGTGCAGATAGAAACCCTGATCCCCTCGTTTTACTTTCCGTGTAACTTAGAGTACATAGTTCCGGAGCTCGGCGACAGGGCTTGTTGCCCGCCGAAGGGCTTCATTAGCGTATATATAGATCATCTGAAGATAGGGTTGAGATTTCCCCTCTGGGACATTGTTATACAGCTGCTGAGGTATTATAACATCGCTTTGAGCCAATTAGCACCCAACGTCGTGAGGCAAGTAGTCGGGTTCACCGTGGTATGTAAGAATGCCGGGATGGAACCAGATGTAGAATTGTTTCGGTATTTCTTCCAACTAAAGGCCTTCAGGAAAGCAAAAGGCTGGTACTCCTTCAGCCCCCGGGCCCGAGGCGGTTTCAAAGTATAGAACCCGAGCAAGGTGGAGGGGTGGAAGGAGAAATTTATCTATGTGAAGACAGACGTGGCCCTCCCGAGGTGGAGGAGGGAGGAGGTGTTAGATAATGCCCCGGTGGTGGAACCAGAGGCCGAGGTGGTGGGCCCATTCCGTGCGCTGGGGACGTTCAAGACCCTTTGCACCGAGGCGGAGCTGGAGGAGGCAGGATTGAGCCCATATTACTCGGGCAATGCGGAGGGGGTGTCCGTCCGGGGGCAGGAGTCAGGAGCCGGGATTGCCGAGGAGGGTAGGAACTCTTATATCTGTGTACTATTGGTGTCTTGTGCAGGTCTAACTCCAATTTCTGTATGCAGTGGGACGCTTAGGAAAGGAACCAGCTGGAAGCCCCGCGGTACCGGCGGCATCAAAGATGAAGGGGAAAGTGACTGAAGTATCCCCCAGAGGGGGGTTGTCGCCCAGTCCAAGGCCATTAACGGGATCGGAGGAACGAGTGGTGGCAGCGGGGTCAACCCCCGGTACTAAAAGGAGGTCGGAACCATCCGTAACACCTCCGAGGACGGCGAAAAGACTCCGCACGGAGCAGAGCACCGAGGTAAAGCGTACATAACCATCTCCGAGGTGTAACCTTTGCTCAAATTTATCATATGTTACTAGTATTGACCCCGGTGTTGTGTTGTGAAGGGGCAAGGGCCCATAAGTTTGCTGGGACTGGAAGGGGCGGACGCCGAGGAGCTGCTGCACTTGGCGTAGGGGATTATGGAGCTCGGCCGGAGGAGCGAGAGGGAGGCCAAAGAGGAATTGGCCGAGGTGGCAAGGGAGCTACGCGCGCGCAACAATAGATTAACACATGATCTGTCCGAGGCGCGCAAGAGGGCCGCCCTGGTGGAGAAGGAGATCGCGCGGCTGCGCGAAGTGGAGGCGGAGGCCGAAGCTCTCCGTGGGGAAATGGCCGAACTGCGAGCAGAGATAAAGGCCCGAGAAGCGTCGGTGGTGGACGGTCAAGAGGCAATGTTGAAAGCATTTGCCGAGAAATTGTTCCAGACGAGCACCTTTCTCGACTTTCAGACCAACTTTGTCGCTGTCGGGGATGCGGCAACCCGATCGGTGCTGCTGGAGAAAATTAAGGAAGTCTATCCGAACGTGGACGTCTATCGTCCAGAGTTCGGGTATGACTTCAACGCCGTGGGAGGGGTAGATGAGGCATACTACCAAGCCCTGGCGCGTGTCCCGGACTGGCCCCTCGTGAAGGCACTGGCAGAGAAGAAGAAAGATCTTAAGTGCCGAGGAGATCTCAAACTGCGAGGTGGACCAAGACCAAGAGTTCTTGGCATTTCGCCGGGGTGAGTTTGTCCCCGAACCCCGAAACAAAGAACCACCCCCACGCATGGAGATCGCCGCGGAGGCCGCGGGAAATGAGGCAGGGATGGTTGGAGAAAGGCAGGAGGTGGAGCACGAGGTGGATGAGGAGGACGATGTGGTGCCTGAGGCCATTGAAGGAACCGAAGAGGGGGAAGTCAGTCGTTCCCTGCAATTTTGATGCCCTATCATAATATAGTAGATGATAGGAATAACTGTAATTCCGTTGTAAAAAACTGTTGACAATGTATGCTTGTTTTGTTGAATATAAGTTGAGTTGTTCATATGATTGAATATTTGTCCGGCGAGGCGTTGATATTTATATGTTGCACTGATTTTGTTATCCAATCAGGAGGATACCGCAGAGCTGCATAATACAATAAAGAAACTCATGCAGTCCTTAGACTGGTTCCGTGGGGAGAAGGATAACTTGCAAAAGCAAGTGGTACCGCGGTTGGAGAGACGGGTGACCGTAGCGGAAAGGAGGGCCAAAGAGGCCGAGGAGGCAAGAGCTAGGGCCGCGGAGAGGGCTAGAGATCAGGAACTGAAGTACTTGTCGAAGGTGGCCGAACTGGACCGCGTCATTATCCATCAAAGGGAGTACGACCGGATACTTACAGAATACGGCCTGCTGACTTTTGAGGAAGTTGAGGAGCGGATCACCGAGATTCAATGTGAAATTTCGTCACTGATGACGACTGGTCAGGCAGAGTCCTCGGAGCTTATAAGAAAATGGGAGGTGCTGGAGTTACTCCTAAATATGTACGAAGGACTGAAAGGACGCAACAGGTGGCGGTGCACCGCCGAAGAGTACATCGCGAGCTCCAGCCGAGGCCAAGGGACTGCGAAAGCTCCTCGGAAGTGTAAAAAGAAACCGGCGGGAAAAAGCAAAGGGATAGTAATCCAAGAGCCGGCCTCGGTAACCGCAGTCGAGGAAGTCCCCGTAGTTGTCGCGGAAGAGGAGGTCGAGAAGCTGGCTGAGGAGATCGAGGTGATGGACCCCGCGGAGTGGGATCCCGTGGAATGGGCCAAGACGTCGAGCCCAGTGCCTCAGCCGAGTCCTCGGGGCAGGGCGAGAGGCGAAGCCCCAAGACAAGTGCCAAGGGTGAGTCCTCGACGCAGAGGGAGTCGTAGTAGGGAAAGAGCCGGGGCTCAAAGCCGAGAAGCTCCGGGATCCCGGAGGACACGGAGAAGTTCCCGAGACGGGTCTCAATGCCGGAACGCCGAGTATTGGCTCGGAGGCCGAAAATAGGTTTTACATTTGTAGCGTTGTATGTAGTATGTAAAGAAATTTTTGTGGGTGATAAAAACGTTAGAAACAGTTTGGCATGTAATGAGGTGTATTTTTAAAAGAAAAATAACAAACTTTAACCAGAATGCATGTGTGATTACTTTAACAGGTACTCGGGAGCACCATATGTACATAATGCCTACTAGAAAAACAAGGCAAAGAATCTCCCCGGACGGATCGGGCGGGAGTTAAGGGCCTCTCCGGTTAAACGGGCGAGAGGGAATATAAGTCCGGGGACCAAATGTTAATCTCCCCGGACAGATCGGGCGAGAGATCAAACTGTCCGGAGATGGATAATAATAGTAAGTCTAGGCTAGGGAGTCCCCGTAGCGTAGAAGAAAGTACAGTAAGATTCGTAAAGTAAAAACTTTATTCAAAGTAATTGTCGGAACAATTAAAAAATACAAAGAGAACTCACAACGAAAAATTAATGTACAAGGAATGTAAAGGTAGAAACGATACTTGTCTCTTGGTGCTCATAGATAGAAACGCCTTAGGTTGGCAACATGCCAGGTTCGGGGAATCGGAGTTCCATCAAGATGCGCTAACTGGTAGCACCCGGAGTCATGCGCGGCAATGACGCGATAAGGACCTTCCCAGGCAGCATGCAATTTACCCTCGGGGGCAGCCTTGCTGGCTGAGTTGAGCCGGAGTACCAAGTCTCCAACATTAAACTGAGTACCCCGAACCCGGAGGTGGTGATACTGAGCTGCGCGTTGCTTACACTTGGCTTGCTGGATGAAAGATTGTTCACGACGAAATTCGAGCTCATCTAACTTAGCACGGATGGCTTCGTTATTATCCTCGGGATCCAAAGTCATGAGGCGGGGACTAGGCACGCCGATTTTCGCAGGAATAACAGCCTCGGAACCGTAAGTGAGGCTGTAGGAGGTTTCTCCAGTTGAGGCGTGCGGTGTGGTGCGGTAGGCCTAAAGAACCTGCGGAAGATTCTCGGCCCAAAAACCCTTAGCTTGATCTAAGCGTTTCTTTAGACCCGTAAGGAGTGTGCGATTAGTGAATTCGACTTGACCATTGGCTTGAGGATGAGCTACCGAGGTGAAAATTTGCTTAATGTGGAGCTCCTCGCATCATGACCGGAAGGGTTCATTGGCGAACTGCTTGCCATTGTCTGAAATAATGGTGCTCGGGATGCCGAAGTGACATATAATATTACGCCAGACAAACTTCAAGATGTTCTGACCAGTGATGGCAGTGAGAGGTTCGGCTTCTACCCATTTCGTGAAGTAATCAACAGCGACCACAAGAAATTTGAGTCCCCCTGGAGCGACTGGAAACGGGCCCACAATATCAATTCCGCATTGGATAAATGGCCAGGCGCTTTGTATTCCAGTGAGCTCGGTTTGCGGCAGATGCTTTACGCGAGAGTTTCGCTGACACTTGTCGCACTAGGTCACCAAATCATGAGCATCGTTAAACAATGTCGGCCAGTAGTACCCCCACCGAAGAATTTTCTTGGCCAACGTCCGTGAACCGATATGGCTGGCGCAGGCCCCCTCGTGAAACTCCCGGAGAACCTGATCAGCCTGGGCGGGAGCAAGGCACCGAAGACTCGGTTGTAAGTACGATTGGCGGTACAAAATTTCGTCGTGGAGTGTGTACTTAGGTCCCTTAAGAACTATCCGCCGAGCTTGCAATTTGTCAGTCGGCAAAGTACCATCCCGGAGATAATCGGGGTCATCCAATTGGGACCGCTTTCAATCAAGATGGAGACCGTGGCCTCATGAATTACCGGATGAAGGGCATCGTCGACTACGATGTCCGGAGACACATTGGTAAGGACCGCGGAGGCCATTTTGCTGAGAGCATCAACTTGAATATTCTGTTTACGAGGTACCTGCTGGATATCAACCGAAGCAAAAGTTGACAAAAGTTTGAGCGTCAATGCGAGGTACCTTCTCAGCGTTTCATCCTTAGCAGTGTAGGTGCCTTTGATCTGATTAGAGACAACCTCGGAGTCCGTGAAGAGCTCGAGATGGGAGACTGCTAAGGATTGAGCGAGCCGGAGCCCGGCGAGGACTGCCTCATATTCCGCTTCATCATTAGTTACCTTAAATTTAAATCGGAGGACGTATTTGATTTCAACGCCCTCGGGGCCAATGAGAAGCACCCCAGCACCACTTCCTCGAACCGCGGAAGCGCCATCCACATATATGTTGCCACTTACGGGGTGGAGCTTCAAGGGCAGCAGGGTGAGGACTAGCATTATTTGCGGAAGACTCGGGATTATCCACTGGTACCTCGGCCAAAAAATCTGCTAGGGCTTGACCCTTGATGGATCGATGTGGGAGAAATTGAATATCATACTCTCCTAGCTCGATAGCCCACTTAGCGAGGCGCCCTGACACATCGGGCTTGACAAGAATTTGACGAATGGGATGATTAGTAAGAACCCTGATTTCTCGTCCTTGGAAATAAGGCCGCAAATGTCGGGCCGCCATGATGAGAGCTACTACTGTTTTCTCCATCACAGAGTACCGAGTTTCTGTCCCTTGGAGTGCTCGGCTCGCAAAATACATCGGGTGTTGTATGCCATTGGCCTCGCGTACAAGAGCTGCACTGATGGCTTCTTCGGCGGAGGCTAAATATATATAAAGAGGCTCTCCGGGGAGAGGAACGGACAGAGTGGGCAATTGCTTAATATGGTGCTTTAGAGCCTCAAAAGCTTCGGTGCACTGCGGGGTCCACTCAAATAGCTTAGCCTGCCGCAGAATTTTGAAGAATGGAAGTTGACGCTCCGCGGACTTAGACAGGAAACGATTTAAGGCCGCCAGACCTCCAGTAAGGCGCTGAACCTCTTTTACCGTCTTCGGCGGTTGCAGATCCAATACATCTCGAATCTTGGCCGGATTGGCCTGGAGGCCGTGTTGCGAAACCATATAGCCGAGAAATTTACCGGAACCAACGCCGAAGGTGCATTTTGCCGGATTGAGACGCAAATTATAACGCCGCAAGGTACTCAACGTTTCAGCAATATCTTGCACACATGAAGATTGAGAAGTACTTTTTATAACTAAATCATCAACATATACCTCAACATTACGAATAATTTGACCTCGGAAGACGTGGTCCATAAGGCGCTGGTACGTGGCTCCCGCATTTTTTAGCCCGAAAGGCATTTTCTTGAAGGCAAAGCATCCGAAGTCAGTGATAAATGTCGTTTTAAGTGCGTCCCAACGGTCCATGTGGATTTGGTGGTATCCCTTGTATAGGTCCAAGAAGCAAAGTGCCTCGTGCCCAGTAATGGCTTCGGCTTTTTGGTCGATAGAGGGCAAAGGATAACAATCCTTTGGACAGTGCTTATTAAGATCAGAAAAATCTACACACATTCTCCATGCCCCGTTGGACTTCGTTACCATCACCGGATTAGATAACCAAGAAGGATAATGAACTTCAAACAGGACGTCTGCATCTAGAAGCTGTTGTACTTCAATTCGGATGGCTGCGTTCCGCTCCGGAGTGAATTTCCTCCGCTTTTGTTGTATAGGTTTCACATTGGGGTCGATATTCAACTTGTGAGTTATAACATCCGGAGAGACCCCGAGCATGTCCAAGGGAGACCATGCGAAGACTTCAGAGTATTCCCGCAAGGTCTGAATAATGGCATTATGTAACCACGGCACATCCACAGCGCCGACGGTTACAGTTTGCTCAGGCTTGGCTGGATCAAGCGGCACCTGAACAGTGGTGTCCCCCAGTGGTGTAGACGAATTAGGTATGAGAGCCGAGGTTGTTACCTGAAACTGTGGCTTAGGGGGAACCTTTGCTGCCTTTTTTAGCGCGACGTACATGCACTCCTTAGAAAGTCGCTGATTGCCGCGGATAGCCACCTCGCCATGTGATGTAGGGAAAATCAGCGCGAGGTGGTATGTGGAGCATACGGCTCTTGCCGGACTAAGCCAGTCCCGACCCAAAATCATGTTGTATGAGGACGGAGAATTAACCACATAGAAATCCACAAAGATGGTTTTTATCGCCGGATAAGTTCCAAGAGATGCGGGAAGATTAATAACTCCTTCAGGCTGGACTTCACCCGGGTGAAGGTCTGTAGCGGCCCGGGGGCCGGTCGGAGCTGCTCACGAGGAATCCCCATTTTTTGAAAATAGTCGGTGAATATGACACTAACTGCGGCTCCATTGTCGACGAAAACCCGCTTTATCGTAACATTAGCTACGGCCATGTCAATGACGATGGCGTCGGTATGAGGGGTGAGCTCGGGAACAGGATCTCTGTCAGTAAAACTGACGGTTTCAGATTGGTGGAGGCGTTTGTGACGCGGCTCCTCGGGAGGACGCCGGCGTCCCTCCGCCTTCAAGGCACTTCGGGAAGCCCCGGTGGGGATGGCTCCGTAAATCACGTTTATGACATGAGTAGGCAGATTGTCTCCAGGTCCTCCCTGAGGAGGCGGTGGCGGCAAAAAGTGGGGTTGTTGACGATTTCCGTGGTCCTGCCGTGCATAGTTGTTTTACCCCGGCCTGTTATTCTGCCATTGCGGCCTGTTTTGACGTGAGCCACGATCATTATAGCTTTCGCGGTTTTGTTGTGAACCACCATTCTGGCTTGACCGAGGCCTGTCGTCGGTCCGAGCAACGTACTGCCGCAAGAAACCTTTCTTTAGACAATCTTCGATTTCTTTGCCGATCTCCCGACACTCCTCTGTTTCATGTCCATGATCATGGTGGTACGCGCACCATTTTTCGCGGTTGCGCTTTTCTGCCGGAGCAGTCATCCGCGGACACGGCCGCAGATCATTCTTGTGAACAGAAAGAATCTTGGCCCGTGATTTTGTAAGCGGGGTGAGTTGTGGAATATCTCCGCGAGATTCTGGACGTCCCCGGTTTAGACGAGAGAAGGCACTAGGTCGAGTACTGGGCCCGACCGGTGCTCTATCGGACTGTCGTTTGCTAGCATGCTTCTCACGCTTACGGCGAGTTTGCTCCTCGGCCTTAGCATATCTACAATGTTAAACAAAGCCCTGGTTGTGACTGGAGGATTCCGGACCAGCTCGGTGTAGAGCAGCCCAGGACGAAGGTCATTCATGAAGGCTTGATGATAACATCATCTGACCGGCTCCCCACTTTAAGACTCTCCGCTGTAAAGCGATCAAGAAATTGGATAACGGTTTCTCCATCCCGCTGTTCCATATTCATGAGGTCGGCCAAAGTGGCCATTGGCTTTGCCCGCGTATGAAAATGCGCCCTAAACTGTTCGGCAAGATCACGAAAAGAAGTAACGCTACCCTGTGGTAGAGAATCGAACCAAAGTCTAGCCTCGTCCTGGAGATACTCAGGAAACACCTTGCACAGGTGGTGAGGAGTGCAGTTGCGGTTGAACATAGCGTACTTAAAGGCGTTCAAGAAATTACTCGGATCCCCAGTGCCGTTGTATACAGCCACTAGGGGGAGTTTGAAACCATCAGGGAGCGGGACCGCAAGAATCTCGTTAGAGAATGGGGTGATGATCTCCCCGTTGGCATCAAGACCCAAAACCTTGTGAAGCTCCGCGGCAAATTGGGCTTGCTCTTGTTCCATGGGATCCAGCACACGGGATTGGTCAAGGCGAGGACGCTTCGGGACATCAGCAGGTCGTCGGCGATGTGCGCCTTCGTGGACGTCTCGGGGCCTCGACCCATTAGAGCTGCGGTTATCCACCGGAGAAACTGTCCTCCGTCGCCGACGCTCAAGCCTTGCTCGATGAGGGGGATCCTCGTCCAAGTCACGTGATAAGTCACGGGGTGGATTTCTCACATGTTCAGCGCCATTGTTGGCACGCTCACCGGAGTGGGCGCGCCGGTTGTTCCATTCTTGGAATAAAGCAGCGTGTTCCCGAAGGAAGGCCTGCTGCACCTGCGACAGCTCGGGAGCTGGCGGGGGATCAACTTGCGCCAGACCATCAGCAGCTGGATGATTTGGCATGTTAGCATGCGCTGCGGGTGGATCTTGGTTCTATTGACGGGGGGCGGAACCTGGTCCACAGGAGGATCACGATGGGACCGATTTGGATGAGCGGACCTACGAGTATTCACCATAGCGATTGCGATGAAAAACTAGGGTTTTCTTGCCAAACGTTTCCCACAGACGGCGCCAATTGATAAAGCGCAATCCGGTTACCAAATAAACTCCGAACGAAAATCTACTGGAACGTAAATCAATGCAAGAAACTTAAAGAACGCAGGATGTACGTGGTTCGATCCGGAGATCTACGTCCACAGGCTAAGAATATCACCTGCCGAGGTGTTTCTTCACTATACTCTTTGAGTTTACACGTAATAGTTTCAGAATACAAAATGCGAACCCTAATTCTGAGTACAATTCTCCTACTTATACTACTCAACTCAAATCCTAACTAACTCCCTACAATTGCGCCTATCACATATCAAATGGTTACTTGTTTCCCCAAAGTCGTAGATATTGATTTTTTTATTTTTACATATTTATTTATTTATTTATTCAAAAGGAAAGGTTTGTCCCATCTGAAACTATTCATATGCTTTCTGTTGATTTAAAAACCTTTATTGGTGATGATCTATGAAAATTTAAGTACTTCTATGTCCAATGTTGGGGGTGTTTGGGGGGGGGGGGGTGTTTACTCCAACCAGCAATCCAGCGCCCCTTGGCAGTTTTTTTTTCTTTACCTTTGTGCGGCTGAATCTCGTAAAGTATAACTTGTATGTAGTAATATTAGTAATTATTGTAATTTTTAGTCATTTCCTGAGGTGTTTTGGTGGTAATGTATGAGTTTTCATGTTTCGAGATTGTTGTGATCAAGTGATGTAACTCGATTCTATAGTTCCTCCAGTTTATGAAAATGTTAATTGATCTCAAATTTGAATGCAATATAATAGTGAGTACTTAATTTTGCTGAGGAAATAGTATGGGCCTTGGAGAAAGCCCTTGATCAAGCTCCAAAAAGGTTAGAATTTCTCTTACCCTTTCATTGTTCTACTGCACCCAAAGCTTCCATGGTCGAATAAATACCCTCATTTACCAAACTATTATAAGCAACTATAAGCCGGAAGTCCACCATATGCTTTCTTTGCAAATCTTCAATTATTTTTTCTCAATTAATAATTGCAAATATTATGTCCAATTGGCAATATGCTTGAGAAAATGTTTCCACCAGGGGATGTGGTTCTTGCGTTTGCCACTTCACCCTCTTTTATAGTAATTTTCAGCATAAAAATCCAAGTACAAATCTATGCTTTCAAGATTAGAAAGCTTAGCCCACTTTGACATTTACATTTACACATATCAAATTTCTCGACTTTGATGGGTTGCTAAATGTTTCAAGTTTCAACTTTAACATTGTTGCTGGATCTCTTGTTTTGGCATTTCTAGGTAGGTTCAAGGATAAAATGGATTAAGTAACTGCAACAACCTCTTTGAGCTGCTAACAGTAAAAATGTAGATAAAATCTTACTCACAATTTTCTCGCTCTCAATGTATATATGCAATTCTCAAATAAGTGAGTTCCTATTATTCATACATATAAAGTTTTATTACTCTAGCTTCTAGTTTTTGCATCTTCCCTTTATTTTTATTTTTTCATTTTCTCCTCAAACAATCTAACTCTTATACTTCGTCTCTCTCTCTAGAGAAACATAATTTCTTTCTTGTTCTCTTGCTTTAATGATTTAGCTGTAGAACTAAAAGTTGATTATTTTAGATGATAACATAAAGCATTGTCTTGAAAGACAGAAAAATCGGAACCCACTTGTCAATTTCAAGATACTGAGGATCAAAGCAGAAAATAATGGTGGTGAAGGAGTAAGAAAATTAGCAAGCTCGAATGTCTTATGTGATTTATTATTCGTTGAGTTAAATATATGATAAAGTTGTTTTGTTGCCTGACCTGTTCATGAAGACAAGTTCTCTCTTTCATTTGTTCAAAGTCCTTAACTGTGAGATTATCACATGATTAGTGTTGTTTTCTTTTTGCCTTGTTTAAATTGTGTGCGCTCAGCATTTTCATTATTTCATGCATTTACAGAAAATGGACTCAGAGACATGAATTATTTAGCGATTCAGGTGATAAAGTGGACAGAGCACAAAAATGAAGAAAAGGAAAAGTAAGTCATTTGACATTGTTATACTTCTCAACTTTTCCTTTCTGTCAAGATGTACAGCAGAGTGCAGGAACGGCTTCTTGCAGAGATGAGGAAACTGGAAGATACCGTAGATCTATTGTAAGAAGACCTTATTGCAGGCGATGATGAATATCCCAGGAAAGATGTGTATGCAATCAAAAAATATATCACAAAAATGATACATAACTATAATCTTATGCTTCCTTGTTGATCAGTTGTGTGTTCATTGAGATACCTCGAGGTTTCCAACACGTCCCTCGTCTTCTTCAGGGTGTAGAGATTCCAGAAAAGGTATGATCAATCGAATTTCCTTTCTATTTCCCAATTGTCAGTTGTTTAGAAATAATAGTCAAAGTACAAAAGAGAGAGCAAATCTAAATCATTATAAAAATCTCAGTTCATTGCCTTCAAATGAATATTTTCATTTGGAATTTTTGTGTCACATTTATAATTATTTGGATTTGATTCCTCACATTACCACTTTTTGCTTAGTGTTCTGTTGATTATTCGATTCGTTTATTGATTTTTGATGGAATTTAATTGCAATAATTTATTTTTCTTTAGAGGCTTTCCAATTGAATTTATCATTCTTTATTAATAAACTTGGATTTTAAACTAGATAAATATTTTGAAAAACAGGAATGTCGATTGGTTTGCTGACGGAGGAAGTTGTTAAACACATAGATCATAATCCTGGGACATTAAGACGTAGACAAAGCTTTAGTTTGCATATAGATATGGGAGTTTTTTCAGTAAATAAGAGTTGGTTTTGTGTTCTATTACAGACTTATTTAATTGAATTTTTGGGGATTGTATTACAATAATTTAATGTTGATGAACATATTGATATATGTTTTGTATTTGCTGCATATTAATATTGATATATGTTTCGTATTTGTTGCATATTGATATTGATATATGTTTTAAACAACAACATTCAATAATAAAACGTTATCTTTCATGGAAAGGCAATGGTTTTTTTCTTTGCTAAAAAAGACAACAGTTTTTATCAGTAATCTTTACTTATAAAGACAACGGTTTTACAAGAAGGTCAACAATTTTTCGCTATTGTCTATAATTGAATAGACAAACGATTTTTTACTGTGGTGAGCACCGTTGTTAATTGCTAAACAGACAACAATTTTAAATTATTGTCAAAAGGTAGTTTATAACAACACCACTATTAATAACAGACTTATTTATAACTAGACAACAGATAAAATATGTTGTCTATTTGCAAAATTCTTGTAGTGGCTAGTACGTGAAGAGGGTAAATCAAGCACCCTATGGTCAAAAGACAAGATTACAGAATATGGAGAGATCCTGATTACCCGCTTGCTTCAAGACAGAAAAAATCTCCATCATAAATTCCACCAGAAAATATTTACTAGAAAAGTCAGACATGGAAAAGGGATTTTGTCACTACCATGATCTATTCCATGGATTCTGTCTAAAAGGGATTTTGTCTCTACCATGATCTATTCCATAGATGGAAATTAATGCTTTAGCCAGAGTCATCACAAGATTAGATTTATTCAACCCCTGGACTGGAATCCTTAGGAAGAAAGAAGAATTATGAATTTACAAACTCATATAGCTTGATATTCCGAAATAGCTTCAAGGAAAAAACATAAAAAATAAAAAGAAATTGAAGGAAGCACATGGTAGATTTCATGTGTGCTTTACTAAAACTATTTAAACTGAATAAATTATTAATTAATGGGTTAAAGACAAGGGAATGAAAATGAGAAGTAAAGAATGGATTTCAAGTAACTTCCCTTTCATATGATGTTCTTGCAATTGGTGATCGGCTAATTAATATACCAGATGAAACATACCACTTAACCAATATATCTATTAGGAGATTACAACCAGCAAAATGATACCTTTTTAGCCCTGATGTTGTTAAGGCTTCTCTCAAGATAGTGGTCGATTTCTTGAAGCTCCTATGTGAAACAAGCCCCAAGATTATGCCCTAGAAGCCTCTGATACAACAAGATCGATCACGCAGAGTCAGAATACGAAAAGGGAAACACATATATAAGCTCATAGTGCAAGACGACAGAAGATAATTTGTGGGAATTCTCTAGCAGCTAACATAAGTTAATGAATTGCAAATTCATAATGTTAATGCACTATATCCTTTTGTTGCAATTGATCATGAACTAAAAATTAATTGAAGAGGCAGTTCCTAAAGAGACAACCATAGTTCTAAAATAAAAATCACCTCAGGGATTATACTGAAAATTTGACTGCATGTCTTCTCTAAGATGCATAATAACACAAGAAACATGCTACCACAGTTAATAGAACAACTTCATATCAGGAGAAGTACAAGACTTGAGGAATATAATCTTCTAAGCTGGTGCAACGGGGTGTCTTTAGGTAAAAAGCAACCAATTATTTTTCCATAAACTTCATAGGTGGAGAAATGTATGAGGCGTTTGCCATTTTTAGAAAAATATTTAAACTGACAAAAATAACTCCAAAACTCATAGAAAAAAGTAAACAATAAGGACTCATAAACCTGACCAACTTAACGTATAATTTGAGCAACATGTCAAGAAAGCAAGCAACACAGAGCATCAATAAAATTATTTTAAATCGTGTCAAGTGGACAATTATAATCTGCTGGAGTGCATATAGAGGCAAGATTTATGGTCTGAGACAAGAAGATTTAAAGGTTCGATCCATGTCAAGAAGTCATAATAATGCATTAAGTAAAGGGAAAATTGGTAAAAATGTCCCGTAAGTTTTCCCTAATTAAGAAAATATCCATTAAGTTTGACACTTTTTAAAAATTCCTTCTAACTTACAAAAAATTGATAAAAATGCCTCGTGACCGGCTACTACAGGTTACCCATCAGGTCATCCATGAGTTGGCTGTTTTTCGCTTATGTGGCACTTAATTTTTTGACTTTTTTTTGCATTTTTCCTGCTAAGTACGTATAAGAGGATGAAGATGTAGGTGAGGGAGAGAGTGATATTTGTGAGGGTGAGGATGAGCTTAGGAGTCTTCCTGGGTCCAAGGATGTGGCCGAAGAGGGTTGACCCCACTCCTATAGACCAGATTTTAGGAGATCTCCTAACTAGATTTTGAGAATGGTGGTGAGCACTAAGAAAGAGTTTAGGGATATGATTGACATTAATGCTATATTAGAGAAGAGAACAATTAGGTATCCGAAGAGTGATAGGATCTATGTTGTCTATGATGACCCAGAATACAACTTTAGGGTCAATTCACATAGGAGGGAGGGTGAGTCATGTTTTGTGGTAACAAGTTGTGTGCCAGTCCATAATTTTGTAGACATATTCTTTGTATAAAAATATGAAGTCTAGGTGGCTTAGTGAGAGGGACGGCTCTACATTTGCCTCTAACAAGAAGAGGAGTATTAAGGCATCCAGAGAGGATCTTATTAAAGAGGTGAGGTGTGATATAATACCATGACAGGTTTATCTGTGCAAATAGAGGTCTATTAGGCAACTTAAGGGGAGGTGGATTACCAATACTTATTTTTGTGGGATTACGTTGTTGAGATAAGAAGAAGTAACCCTAGATCAAATGTTGTGTTAAATGTACATCAGACGAGTGAGGGCAATAAATTTTCAAGATTCTATGTCTGTTTAGGTGCTCTTAGAGAGGGTCTTTTGGTGGGATGTAGATCCGTCTTTGGCTTAGATGGTACGTTCCTCAAAAGCCCCCAGGGTAGGATAGTGCTTACTGTTGTAGGAGTAGATCCCAAAAGCAATTCTTTCCCATTTTTATATGTCGTAGTTAGTCAAGAAAATGGGGATAATTGGACATGATTTGTTAAGTTGTTGAAACAAAATTTAATGATAGAAAATGGGTACAAGTGGACAATCATTTCCAACAAACAGACGGAATTAATAAAGGCTATGGAGGATGTGTTTCCTGGTGCGGCCCACAGGTTTTGTGTGAGGCATATGCACAATAATTTTTAAAGTGCAAGGTTTAGGGGGCATGCCTATAAGGTTGTTGTCTAAAGAGCAACAAAAGTAAAAAATGTGTGTGCATTTAATAGGAGGATGGAGGAGATTAGAAAGATAGACCAAGGTGCTTTTGATTAGTTTAGTGATAATTTACTAGAGCAATGGAGCATATCATAGTTCAATCCCTACCCGAGATATGATTAGTGTAGAACAACATGTGCGAGAGCTTCAACTCAAATAATTTCACTGCAAGAGAAGCTTCCAATATTGTCGATGCTCGAGAGTATTATGTCTACACTAATGAAAAAGAGATAGCTTAATGTTTAATCTATACAATTTTGACCTTAGATGTTATTTTCTGTATATTTTGCTTTGGTAAAATCTGCTGACTAAGGAGGTCAAATCTGCCTTTGTGTTTCAAATCTATCCAGAATTTCTGCAAAACATCTGTGCAATACTGTTGCTATAAGTGTACAAAAAAAGTCCATAATTTCTGCAGAAAAATTGGGCAATGGTCGCTGCTGTAATTTTGTAACAAATCTATCCAGAATTTTGGTGAAAAAAGGGTGAAAAACTGTTGCGGGTTGTGTTTCAAATCTTCTCAGAATTTGAAATAAAAAATTGTGCATTATTTTTGTTGTGACTCTAACAAATTTCTCTAGAGTTTTGGTCAAAATATGGTGCAAAAGTGCTGCAGTTTAAGTTTCAAATCTGTCCATAATTTGAAATAAAAAAACTCTGCATTACTGCTACTGTAACTGTAACTAATATGTCCAGAATTTTGGTTAAAAATTGTGCAGAAATGCTACAGTTTGTGTTCCAAATCTATCAAGAATTTGAAACAAAAAATTGTGCATTACTGCTATTGTAACTGTCTGTCCAAAATTTTGGTCAAAAAATTATGCAAAATTTTTGCGGTTTGTGTAAAAAATATGTCCGGAATTTGAAAGCAAAAATTGTAGAATGCTGTTGATGTAACTGTATAAAAATGTCCATGATTTCGTAGAAAAATTGTGCAATGGCTACTGGTAAGTTTGTAGCAAATCTGCACATATTACTTGTTGTCCACTGGTAATAATATCCTTATTTGTTCATTGATGGCATAGGTGTTCTCTGTCCACGGATCAAGAGGATCCTAAATTTTAATATTTCTAAAGTGGCAGATTGTCTTCCCATCAAAGCTGATAAAACACATTTTCAAATCTCTTGTTTTGACGGGACACAGTATGGGGTTGATTTGGACAATGGAACGTGTGGCCGCAGAAAGTGGGAACTCACTGGGATACCACACAAGCATGCTCTATGTGAGATAAATGTCCTTAAAAAGTCACTAGAAAATTTGTTCATAGATGCTACAAGCTTGAGACGTACTGTGTTGCTTATGGTCCAACTGTAATGCCAATTAATGGGAGACAGGACTGGGAAAAATTTGAAGCAATCCCTCCTCTAACCCTAAAGGCTGTTAGAAGAGTGGGCAGGCAAGGAGAAGAGAGCCGGACGAGCCTCAACAAAACCATGTGCCAAGAAAGAGAGAGAGACCAACCAATAGAGATGAACACCACAAAAAGCGAAACCAATCAACGTTTAAATGTGGCATTTGTGGTGTGCCTTGTCATAATAGGAGGGTTTTGCCCTTCGTAAGTATTCCGTTTTTATTAAGTTTTCATGAAATTTTTAGTATTTAGTTCACATTTTCTAATTAGTAATTAACATGACGAAGAGGGGCAAAATGAGGTAGAGAGGTTAAGGGTTCAATATATCCTCCAAGAATGCGGGCTTGAAGATATAGCTGAAGGAGTGTTGGACAAGATCTTTAACGATGTGACTGATGGAAACTCGCATGGGGTAAACAACCGTGCTATTCTCTAGATTAATAGTATATAGTATCAAATATGCCCATAATGAAATTCCTTGTGTTATAGGTTAAGGCTAATGAAGGCCACACACAAGATCCAATGAGTCAATTAACTCAGTTGAATGAAGAATTGGTCGATGTGGTATGTTGTTTGTTTAACTACTTGTGACTTTCCTTGTATATTATTTCATATTTATTGCTATTTCAAAATTTTCAGTTAGGGCAGGAAGAAAATGTTGAACAAGTGGAGATTTTAGAGAAGAGAATATCCAAAAGATTATCTAATTTGCATGTTAAAGAAAAGGTAAAAATTGTGCAATGCACTTTAACCTTTTCAATTTTCTCATTTTTTGAATAATTCTCGAGTGTAATGGATGAATTTACAATTATAGGAGAAGAGTACAATGCAAACAAAAGCACCATCTTCTCAGAAGAACACCATGGATGTATGCACTGATGAAGTCCAAGAAAGGGATCATAATCTAAAAACTGAAAGATATGGACAACAGCACATGCACCTAAGGCTCTAAAGGAAGTGGCCAAGACATTGATATAGAGGGTGATGGTCCGGGTGAATGCAGGGTTCAGTAGTACTTGAAGATATAGTGATGTTTTCGTTAACACCGGAATGTTTTTTGTAAAGATTAAGCTAGCCACTTACATTGCATTTTCAATTGTGAACTATGGCTACTTTGCTCATTTGCTCAAATTGTTGATTGTGCTAGGTCATATCTAGTAAACCTTTTGTAAGGATTGCTTATTTGACACTCTATTTTTTAAATTATTCTACAATTATTTTGGTCTTTTTGTGCAGTTATTGAAGCATTTTATCCTTTGGGCAGTTCTCGATTTTGTATAGGATTTTTTGTGCATTTTCTTTGTCCAGCTCTTTTTGTACAAAATTTTGTATGCAAATACTATTTTTTGCATTGATTTTTGTGCACTTGTTCATGGAGAATACAAATCCACAACATGACCTCAAGTCAAAATTTTCAACAATACAAACAAAACACATTAACAAATCAAAAAATTATTTAATGGACAACATAACTGAGTCTTTGAAAAAAAAAAAAACAATAATTAAAGGGGTTTTTTAGAAGAATAGCACACGCATCACCCTAAATTAACCAACATCACATAAATATTTTATTTCACTAGAATGAACAAGGTTGCAAGAGCTAACATCCAAGACATAATCATCCACAACTTCATCTTCTTGTTGTTACTCTCCAATAAATCCTGCATACAATCAATCTTCTAGGAAATTTAGACATTTGTGCTTGAAGCATTGGCACAATCGAATTGGAATTAGTAAATGAAGGAGGATCAATCCATTCGAAGAACTCACAACCACCTCTCCAAAAAAACAAAAACCCAAGACATATTAAGGACTAATTTTGAGATGAATGAAAGGATACAAAAGTTTGATAGAGCTAGAAAACTTACGTTCCAATATGGACATCCATAAAATCTTCTTCCCACGCTACCTTCTCTTTTTTTATGTTTGAAGAACAATATTTAATTGATAAGTCACGCATCACTGGATCAGTTACAGCTAATAGTTGGTGACGGGGTATTTTTACCAATTTTCTGTAAGTTACCAGGCATTTCCAATAATTCGAAACATAGAGGACATTTTCCTAAATACTGGAAACATATAGGGCATTTTTCCCTTTTTCCCCTAAAAAAGTCTCGAAATAGTATCTTTGTTTTACTCAGTCCTAATTTAGCCTATATTTGTAAAAAAAGAAAATTTACTTTTGACCATTTCATTAAGCTTTATAGTCCCAAACCTCAAATTTGCTTTGGAAATATATTTCTCATTCCAAAACCCACTTTTACCCCTCTGCCTCCCATTTACTTACACATTATAAAGGCCCACATTAAACTTTTTTTATATAAATTTTATATTTTAACTATCCTTATGTTATTGTTATTAGATATTGTTGTTGTTGTTGTTGTTGTTGTTGTTGTTGTTGTTGTTGTTGTTGTTGTTGTTATGATTAATGTTTAACATAATTTCTAGGATATAACATTTATAATATAGGAACTGGATTTCAAGGCCACAAGGCTTAGAACTTTTTTCAAACCCAATACGTACTCAAGTTTAAGGAGGGGATTCCTTCTAAGTTTGTACATAAATTATTTGTGGTTATTAAATGTTGTGCTTAATTATTATGGTTTTGCTTTCGAATGTGGCACTTGGTTTATGAATTTGCCAGGGACCTAAAGGGTCAACGATCGAATTAAGGATCCTCGGCTCGTCCTCCAAGCACACGATAGTCCTCCAAGCACACGATATGTTGTACAACACATGATATTGTAAATGGTCAGTCCTACGATAAGTTTACTTTTAACTTGATGGTGCATTTAAGCCTAAGAAACTTGCCAGTCTTAAGGTGGTTTTAATTAACGCGTTGGTCCAATCATATGATTTTATATGCTTTTATTTTGTAATACTCCCTCCATTCCATATTAATTGACGTTTTAGGATGTTCTTCTCTTTTCCTATTAATTGACGTTTTACATATTTTTCATCAATTCTACCAGTTTTCTCCCTGGACTCGATCCTAAAAAATCTCTAATTTTCAATCTATCAGAGATATTTTTATTTGATCAAATATTTACCCCAAAAAATATTCCCGGTCATTCTGGCGCCTTCTTCCCTCTCCCTCCTCATTCCACGCTTTATTCCCCTCTCCCCCCTTCATTCCACAATTTAAATTGAATAAAAAAGTTTCCCTCATTTTTTTCGATCATTTTCGCGCTTTCTTCCCCTCTCCCTCCTTCTTCCACAATTAGCAACCTCGACTTCTGCCATAGCCGCTCCAGGCTTTCCATGCAGAATGTTGTCGAGTATCGTGGTGGCAAAGAGTGCTGGCTCTTGATTCACCAGACCAATTTGATTCGTCAACCAATTTAAGCAGATCCTATTCGAAAATAATTGTTGAAGACAGAAGTTAATAATAAATATGATGATCTTGAGAGAGAAGTAGGAAAATAATTATTTAAAAATGCGAGATTTTAGGATTCATATGAGAGATAAATAATTAAGTGAGAGTATATCTGTCAAAAAATTTCATTCCTAATTCTTACCTTTCATCGTAGAACATCAATTAATATGGAACGGAGGAAGTATTTTTCATGAT
Organism: Ajuga chamaepitys; assembly: GCA_958295605.1. Classification (NCBI taxonomy): domain Eukaryota; kingdom Viridiplantae; phylum Streptophyta; class Magnoliopsida; order Lamiales; family Lamiaceae; genus Ajuga; species Ajuga chamaepitys. The sequence continues at coordinate 19,150,733 of OY282497.1, read as the reverse complement.
ATTTAATTTTGACAAGCTAGACCTCACGAGCTAGATATAGCTCACCCCTATATTTTACCCCCTTTCAGGATTATGGACCTACAAGTGGAGGTGGGGATAGATAGTAGTGGCATTCTAATAAGGAGTTCCATATTTACACTTAACCACATGAAAATATTTTTAGTTATTTAATAATTTATTTTATGTTCCACGAATTTTGAACAATTGTTGATTTGCTATTAGTTGTTTAAATAATATTATTTTTAATGATTTTTGGTAATTAATGTGTTACTATTTGATCATCTTCAATTATTGTGTTTAGTAAAATTTTCTAGGAAAGAAATCTATTGTTTCTATTAACTATAAGTTATGCTTGTTTTAAATTAAAAATTTAGTCTTGAAGTGTTCCCATTTAATTTTAAGTTTGTACAATAGGCTTATCAAGTAAAAGAAAAAATGTTCCTCTTTATCTTTGAGTTTTATATAACATGCTTACATGAGTCATGGATTATGGATTATTATATTTAACTTCAGCATAATTTAAAAATAAGTTAGTTTCCAAATAATTTATGATTCAAAAAAATCATAAGAAAAATTGGGTTGTTACAGATAAGACAATTGTACCCCTTTGTATGATTAAGTATAAATAACCCCTCCCTTCATTTTTGAGATATATCTCTCACTATTACATTGATTTCCTATGGCTATTTTCATCTCTAAAAAACAATTCAACTGACTTGAGCGTCGGAGTCTCTTCATCGGAGACCCCTCAATCTTCTTTTTGCAAGACATAATCAGAACGAATCTATAACACCGATTTTTCTAAAATACTTGTACACGCTTATTTGTAGGGAAAAAAAATCTAATTTTAGCCACAATTCGTAAATAAAAGAAAATAGATTTATCTTTTAACTAAGTGGAAGCATAAATAACTAGCACAGAAAAGTTAGAAATAGTATTTTTTATACTTCCATCCACAACCTCGTATCATCACCAAGCTCCAAGTAACCTGTAGAAACTGAAATGCAAATGGGTGAGCAAGCCACAAGCTCAACGGGGACAAGTTTTGCTGACCCTAAATACAATAGATGCAATAAATAACGAATCCATGCAATAAACTGTAAATAGGTGTTGGCCTACATAGAAAACCTTTTGCGTGTGGACTAGCATAACATAACATAACATATCACTTCACACAGCAATACGGCAAAGCACAACATAGTATGTAACATGTTGCCTATAGCCTATGGGGTGTTACTCTTAGACATTAACATAACATTTAAAGCATTTAAAGCAAACAAACAACTCATAGTATAGAACCCCACCATGGAACAAGCAGAAGTTGTACTGCATAAGCTATAAGATGTAGTATGATGAAAAATGGGCTTGGAAAAAATAAATTAGCTATAAAAATTATTTTGGCCTATTAAAATGTATAATAATTAAATTCTTATAAGTAGAAGATAAATAAATAAATAAATAAATAAATAAATAAATAAATAAATAAATAAGATAGTACTATTTATACGGGTATTACATACTACGCTCCTTAGAAAAATTGTGTCCTCAAAATTTAGCAACTAACATTGGTTAAGCGAGAACAATCTTTCATTTCTTCCTAAAGCTTGTCCTTTTTTTTCCGGTTCTTTTAGTTTGGAGACTAGGCATTTAAAAGCATCATGTCCTGATTGTTTGCACCTATAGCACTTACCTTGTCCTTGTAGTCATTCTACACAAGGATTAAGCACATACTACATACATAATGGCTCTCCAGTTTGAGCACTTGAACTGTTGTTCCCCTCGGTTTTTGTTTTCTTATTCCCATTATCATTTTCATGTTGATTTTGATCTTACCTCCCATTTCTGCTTTCTTAATCCTTTAGCTTGTTTTCTACTCTTAAAGTCCACATCTTGACTAGCAGCAATCTTATGTGCCCGAGTTAGCGTCTCGTCATACGTTAGGTCATCATGTCCAACTAGAGTTTTGCATATATTCGATCGTAAACCCCTTTGAAATCTATCCGCCTTCTTCCAATCAGTGTCAACTAGGTGAACTGTAAATAGACATAACTAGTTAAATTTTCTTACATACTCCATCACGGTCATCCTTCCTTGGCTCTAACACAGAAACTTGTTTTCCTTTTGATCGCACTAGGACTGGAGTAGTATTTATCCTTCACTAACCCTTTGAAACCATCCAAAGTTAGAGATGCACGTTCTTCAGTTGTCTATCCCATCCAGTGACCATCCCACTAATGGCCTATGAAATATCAGAATTCGTATGCGTTTGTGATGTTCTTATGAAGTAAGAACATAAAATAAACAGTAACAGAAACACAAGTTAAAAATTTCGAGGAAGAGCTCCTCTTCCTCTCAGACCTTTTTCAATAAAAATGATATTATCCATACGTATAGATTAAAAACTTACAGACTCTCTCCTAAGATGCCAATCCTATACACACTCCACCTAACTATTTTCATGGCCACCTGATCTCCCAAATGGACTTAATGCATGGAATCCCTTTGTCTGCACGACATGCTCTCCCGAACTCGTCTAACAAGATTTTCCCAAACTTACCTAAATTAACTATTATAGATTGAAGTTCTTACAGAGAAAGAACTACAAGATATAATCTAACTTCTCTACTTAGAGTATACATAATATAATCTTTTATGTTAGCCTATGTCTGAGACTCTGAATGAATATATAACAAGGCTTGGAGAGACCATTGGGCACATGTTGACTTGAATGGGATTTCCTTCCTTCTTCACATGCTTGTAATCTTCACCGATATGGTAAGTTAATGTGAATCCCTTCATTCTTGGGATTTGTTGGGCTTTAAATGGAAGAAGTTTGGTTAGTAAATCTACATGTGATTTCTTCCTATGTCAAACTTGTCATTCCCAAAAGATACAAAATCTCCAAGAAATATTGTCAATTAATATTTTCAATTAAATACCAAAAAAAAAATAAAGAAAAAAGATAAAATCTTGTTTAACAATCTCCCCCATTCTCGATCTAGAATCCAAGGGGTCCTTGGCATCCTAACGCAAACACACTCAAAATGATCGTGACACTGTTGAATTGTGCCTTGAATCAGCGTGTCATTTACTTTTCTCATTTATGTTATCTTTCTTGCATCCATTATAACAAATTGGTATCAGAGTCCGGTGAGGGGTTTTTTTCGCAATCTACTGAGAAAGATCTCTAGGATAAATGTGAAAGTCGACAAATTCATGGGGAGGAACAGTTTCAATCTGTGGCAAATCAAGATCTGAGCCTTGTTGAAAAAACAAGGGTTGTGGGCATTGCTGTTTTCGAAGGATAAGAAGGGCAAGGCGGTGCCTCTTGGAGAGGCTAAGATGGCCAGTCTGGAGGAGAAGGCGCACTCAACGATCATGCTGTGTCTCGCAGATGATATCATTACCGAGGTCGCAGAGGAAGAAACTACGGGAGGTTTGTGGTTGAAACTGGGGAGTATGTATATGATGAAGTCGCTTATGAATAAGTTGTTGTTGAAGCAACGTATGTTCAGTTTGCGTGTGGACGAAGGTCAGTCGCTTTGTGAATATCTGGATCAATTGAACACAATTTTGTTGGAATTGCGTAATATTGAGGTTAAAGTAGAAGATGAGGACGTTGCTTTAATTCTGTTAGTTTCCCTACCTCTGTCATATGACAATTTTGTATATTCTTTCATTATTGAGAAAGACATTGTGTCTCTGGAGGAAGTTAGATCAGTTTTTCATACTTTAGAGTTGCGCCATAAGGCAACATATACAAGTTCAAATAATCAGGCGGTTGGGCTAGTAGCCAGTAGGAGTGGGAACAAGGGGTTTGGGAATTCGGGGAAGAAGAAATTCATGAAGAAGTCTGGATCAAAAGGTCCTAAACCGACTGATACCTGTAACTACTGCAGAGAGACAGGGCATTGGAAGAATGACTGTCCGAAGAAGAAGCGGAAATAGGAAAATAAAGCAGACATTGTTGCTACTGCTGAAGGGGAGAACACTAGCTTCGAAGATGATTTAGCCCTAGTCGCTTCTGGAAAAACACGTCATGCTGATGTGTGGGTTCTTGACTCTGGGGCATCCTACCATACATGTTTGTGTAGAGAGTAGTTCACGACTTACGAGCAGATGGATGGTGGTAATACTTCTATGGCCAACAGTTCGGTTTACAAGGCGGTTGGAATAGGCTCAACTAATCTGAGAACGCATGATGGTAAATTTTTCATGCTGAATGATGTTAGGCATGTTCCACTAATGATGAAGAATCTGATATCACTGAGTCTATTAGATAGCAAGGATTTCAGTTTTAGAGGTGAATGTGGAGTTTTGTATGTATGCAAGGGTTCAGACATGGTTCTGAAAGGTGTGAAGCAAGGAACTCTGTATTTCTTGCAGGGGTCAAATGTATATGTTTCTGCTGCTATTGCATCATCCGAGGTTCCCAAAGGTGATTCGACTAAATTGTGGCATATGAGACTTGGTCATATGGGTGAAAGGGGGATGATGATTCTTTTGAAGGGAGATATTCTTGGTGGCCACATGGTCACTACCCTTGAGTTATGTGAACATTGTGTTCTTAGGAAGTTACATCCCAATAATTTTCCCAAGGTAGTTCATAGAACGAAAGGCACGCTTGATTATATCCACGTTGATTGTTGGGGTCCTTCCCGTGTTGACTCTCTAGGAGGCCATAGATACTTCATGTCTATGATTGACGACTGCTCAAGGATGACTTGGCTGATTATGATGAAACATAAGTGTGAAGCTTTCAAGAGTTTCAAGCAGTGGTAGACGTTGGTGGAGAATCAAACTAGGAGGAAGGTCAAAAGGTTGTGAACTGATAATGGTCTGGAGTTCTGTTCTTCATAATTTGATGAGTTTTACAAGAATGAGGGGATTCTAAGACATCAAACAGAGAGGCATACACCACAGCAAAATGGTATAGCAAAACGAATGAACCAGATACTTCTGGAGAGAGCTCGATCCATGTTCTCTAATGCTGGATTAGCTCGAAGATTTTTTGCTAAAGTGGTCAACACAACTTGTTACCTGCTAAAATGTGGACCTCACACAAGTATCAACCTCAAAACACCTTATGAGGTGTGGTCCGGTAAGTGTGTTGATTACTCTAATTTGAGAGTTTTTGGGTGTACCATTTATTATCATGTAGTGAGGGTAGACTGGAGCCAAGAGCGAGGAAAGAAGTGTTTGTAGGCTATGGGGATGGTGTTAAGGGGTATAGAATCTGGTCTCCATCTAAAAATGAGGTTATATCAGCAGGAATGTTATTTTTTATGAGAATTTTATGTTTAACCCCATGATGAAGTCTATTGTTGTGTCAGGAAACGATAGTGTTGACAAACAGGTGGAGCAGAGTGAGTCACAAAAAGGTGATGAAGAAGAACATCCACATTCTGACATCGAGCAAAATGATGCGTTACCACTAGAATCTAAACCGACTGAGGCTAGACCATATAGTATAACTCTTAATCGAGCTAAAAAGGTTGGAGTTGAAGCTCCTAAGAGATATGGGTTTGAGGACATGGTGGGATATGCATTGCAGTTTGCTGAAGAGGTGGACTCTTATGAGCCGTCCACCTACATAGAAGATGTTACATGTACTAAGTCTACACAATGGTTTGCTCCCATGGGAGATGAGATGGAGGCGTTTCACAAGAATATGACTTGGGATTTAGTCAGAAGGCCTCCGGAGAGATAGATTTTTACTTGTAAATGGGTGTTTAAGAAGAAGGAAGGAATATCACCGGCTGAGGGTATCAGGTATAAGGTTAGAGTCATTGCTAGAGGGTTCACGTAGAGAGATGGAGTAGACTACGATGAGATATTCTCACCTGTTTTCAGACATACTTCCATTAGGGTGCTATTACAAATGGATGCCCATCAAGATCTTGAGCTTGAACAACTCGATGTAAAGACAACTTTCCTATATGGAGAGTCAGATAAGGAGATATACATGACTCAGCCAGATGGTTTCTAAGTTTCGGGAAAAGAATATTATGTTTGCAAGTTGTGAAGTCCATTTATGGGCTAAAGCAGTCTCCAAGGTAATGGTACAAGAGATTTGATAGCCACATGACACATCTTGGCTACAACAGGAGTTCGTATGATAGTTGTGTGTATCACAGCAAGCTGGAAGATATCTTACATCTATCTGGTAATGTATGTAGATGATATGTTGATAGTTGCTAAAGTCAAGTCGGATATTCAGAAGTTGAAGAGTCGTCTTAGTGATGAGTTTGAGATGAAAGATTTGGGTGCTGCTCAGAAGATATTGGGCATGGAAATTCACAAAGATAGGAATCAGAAGAAGTGTTTCCTTTCCCAAAAGAAATACATTCAAAAGATATTTTCAAGGTTTGGTATGTCTACATCTAAACCCATTGATACTCCAAGTGTTGCTAATATTCATTATTCTGTTGCTTTTTCACCTAAGTCAACTGAGGAGAAGGTGCACATGACTATAGTTCCATATGCTAGTACCGTGGGGAGTTTGATGTATGATATGTTCTGCACTAGACCTGATCTTGCACATGCTGTCAGTGTGGTTAGTAGATGTATGGTTCGACTGGGAAAGGAGCAGTGGCAAGTAGTGAAGAGAATTCTTCGGTACCTTAGAGGTACGTCGAATGTTGGTCATATTTACAGAGGTGATACAAGTTGCTATCTTTCAGGGTATTGTGACTCTGATTATGCGAGAGATGTGGATAGTAGGAGGTCCATGACTGGTTATATTTTCACTCTTGGTGGTTCTGTGGTTAGTTGGAAGGCTACTTTGCAGCTTACGGTTAGTTTGTCTACTACAGAGGCAGAGTATTTGGTTAGTTTGTCCGTATTTTTATCTTTTTAAGTTAAACCGTCATACAAGAATCCACATTTCACTTAGAGACGATAGAGATTTTCATCTGAAGTCTACCCACTACTTTGTGAATTCAAAATGAGCATTCATTTCATTTTTCACTTAGAGCTATCAAAATTTCTTTTGAAAACTACCCTACTACTTCATGACATGAAATGCTCGTGCATCATTTTTCACTTAGAGTTATTGGAATTTTGATCCAAAAGCTACTCCACTACTTCATGATGCAACTACATATCACTTTTCACTTAGAACAATCAATTTTTTTCCCGAAAGTTACCCTAGTACTTTATGATATATGATGTACAAAGATAAAACTTAAGAGCAATTTACATGAAATCAAGAACAAATAAATGTCCTTATATCACCAAAGAAAAGCGAACATCACATCTCTTCAGGAAGTTATTCCATTTTTGTACCTAGTGTGATGCATGTCGGTAGCTTTCACTCATTTAGTCATTCTCTCTGCATGAGACTCTTATTCCACTTTGGATGCTTACTCACTGCATCATTTCCTGAAGGTAGCTCTTTCTGACAATGATGATAAACATTGTGTCACAAAATTTAGGAAGATAGCTTTTAAGTCAAGACAATTAGAAATGGTCAACATGAACTAGTTATAATGTAACCATTGAGGTGCAATTAATGAAAATGAAAGTTATGCCTAAAAAATGAAGAAACGAAACCTATATTTGACTCAAAGAAAAAAAAATTATATGATATGCATGTAAGAACAACAAATTTTTTATTGTTTTTTACACTACATAATAAACAAATGTACAAATAATGCAAGTCCCTTAGGATTAGAGTTGTCACAATGAACTCGGCCTGATGGGCCAGCCTACCCAACCTAAAAATAGATTGGGCCGGCCTGACTTTATATTGGCCCGGAAAAAATTGTGCCCACCTGGCCCGACCCGAGCAGCCTAATGGGCCAAATTGGCTTAACCCAATTTGGCCCAAAACTGGCCCAACCTTATTTCTATCCAATTAAGGGATGCTTGACAGCTTATATAAAACTATTTTAATTACAGTTCATAATACTCATCTTATTTCTTGATTATATAAGTATATTTTATTATAACCATCCATTCTTCCACAAATCTACAATTAAAGATAAATCGAATATCTTCATGAGAATGATGGACATAATTTCTTGAATAATTATTTTCTGGTTTAGGATGCCAAATTTTAGTTTTACTTTAGGAATTCAAATGATGTTCAAGATCATGTTCCAATATGTAGCAGTTAGCAATCAATCTTACTCATGTAAGAACATACTTACCTCTTATGTAAAAAAAAGTGATCCATTTTTACTTTTGCAACCTACATTTTTTTATTTTTTCCGATAACAACTTGTACTAATTATTTTTTATTTATTTTCGATTTTCAACCTTCGGTGATATTTCCGGCTGTATAGGTCATGTGATTTGCATATTTTTCTCTTTAGACCAATAAGATGGTGACACGTGGAGACTAATAAAATATAAAAATAAATATTAATAAATATTTTAAAATTTCAGAAATTTCATCAATAAATTCATAAAATTAAAACAATCATAAATTATTCTAGAAATTATAAAAATTTATTTAAAATTAAAAAAAATTATAATCCAAAAAATAAAATAAAAAAATCTAATAATTAATTTAAAATTCTAAAAATTTATTAAAAAATCAAAAACTTAATTTAAAAATTTAGAAAATAAAAAAATTATTCCAGAAATCAATTTAAAAATTCTAAAAATTAATTATAAATTGTAGAAATTAGTATAAAATATAAGGGAATTTCGAAAATATTATAAAAAAATTCAGAAAAATAGAAAAACGGAGAAAATTTTAAAATTTCTTTATTTCAGGAATAAAATATTAGATTTTTATCTTACATTTTTATAAACTAAAAATAAAAATCTCAAACCCACAACCACCACCGTCACCAACCGTGGCAACCTAGATTTTTAGCTTGATTCTAATTTCAATACGAATCCAAGGTGGGACAGACTTCAGTTAGGGCTTGCAATTTCAAAATGTTATCCTAAATATGGCAATTCCTGTTTCGACGAACTCAAATTAGGGCAACGGAACAATGGCGGTGAATTGATGGAGGACGCTGAAGCAGAGAAGATGAACGACACATTTAGTCTATGAGATGCGGAGGGGTATGAGGTTGCAGGGGCATACGAGGGGTGGCCGACGATGGCCGGAATGATGGTCTAAGAGTGACCAAATATGCGCAACAGAAGCGGCCGAAGTGTGCGACCTGCTGCAGCAGTAGTTGCAAAAACGAAAGAAGACATGGGCGTCGGGGATGGAATGACCAGTGGTGGGGTGGCGGCAGTGTTGCGATGGCATGGTGGTGGGCGGCGGTTTATACATTTACTTTTTACAAATTTTTATTGAATTTCTCAATCTTCAGCGAAAGATATTTTCACATTTAAATTTCTTTTGGATTTTCAATGAAGTTTTATAAGTTTTAAACTAATTCTCAGGATAATGTTCTTATATTCTGGTATAAATAGATTTAAGAAGTGCATTTTATGAATTTAATTTTCGGGATTATAAATAAATTTTCTGAATTTTAATTTAGAATTTATAACATAATTTTATTTTATTTTTTATTTTTTGGATTTATAAATGAAATTTTTGAATTTTTTTTATTTTTTAATTTATGATTTAAATTAATTTTTAAATGATTTTTATTAATTTTAAATAATTTTTTTGAATTTTCAAATTAAATTTAAAATAATTTCTTTAATTTCTGAATGCATAGATGAATTTTCTGAACTTTGATTGAATTTTTTAAATTTTAAATTAATTACAGATTTTTTTTCGATTATAATTAATTTTTTTAATTTTAAATAAATTTTTAGAATTTCATAAATAATTTCAGAAATATTTTTTAATTTTCTGGATTTATTAATGAAATTTCTGAAATTCCTAAAGTATTTATTAATATCTTTTTTACATTTTATTAGTCAACATGTGTCGCCATCTTATTGGTCCAAAAAGAAACATGTGCAAATCACGTGGCCTACACGGCCGAAAATATTGGCGGAGATTGAAATTTGAAAAAAAAAACACAATTAGTACAAGTTGTTGTCATCGGAAAAAATAAAAAGTTTAGGTTGCAAAAGTGAAAAAGGCTCATAGTACAGGTTGCTTTTGGTAAATAACTCTAAGAAAAGTCATTTATCTTGAGTAAACGTGACATACAGCCCTTGATCACTGAGTTGGATGATGTTTAACATATTAACCTTTAAATCTTTTAGGAGGAGGACATTTATTAGTGCGGGATATCCACTAGCATGCAATGTACATATTCCAATGACTTTGATAATCTATCATCCTCAAAAGTAACAGAAATGGTATCCAAAGGGAAAAAAATAATTAAATTAGACCTATCACCAGTCATATGATGAGAGCCACCGCTGTCGAAATACTATGTCCCTCTGAAGCTCGACCTAGATGCAAGAACATAAGCGAAATATTTATCCCCTTCTTTTCTAGTCCAACCTTAGGTTGTTTATGATTCTCAAGATCGATTTTGTTTTGGGAACTTTTGAAGGAATTTCACCATATCTCAATAGAATCCCACCCTAGTTTAATTTTTCGTACATTTCCAATATAACGATCATATTGCCACCTACAACATTTTGGACGAATGTAAACTCTAATACCGCAATAGGGACAAATTAGAACAAATTCAGTTATTCTCTTAAGGCTTAACTTCTTTTTTCATTCATTTGAAAGTTATTTTAGCATGATATGTTCCAACAACATGATTATGTTTAGCATTACTAGACACAGTTCAAAAACGAATACAATAAGTAGCAGTTTTAGGGTGCACAAACATGAAATTTAACTTGTGAGTCTCACCATTTTTCTCAGTGAACTATAAACCAATATCATCATTCTTACCATGAGTTTGACGTAAGGCCAAGATCTCATCTGTTTTGGCTTTATTTGAAGGAGATGGACTGAGTTTTCCCACTATGTCATTTGTTTCTCTAGAACTTGATTCTTCACACATAGATCTTTCATGACTCTGGAAAGTTCATTCTTGAGCATATGAACTTCCTGCTCCTTTTGAAAAATAACTTGTTGCAAATCAAGAAATTTTTGTGTCAAAGAATTAATTGAACAATCATTGTAAGAAATTACCAGTTGAGCTAGCTTTAATTCGTTTTCCAAGAATGATGTTCGAACTACGGACTGAAGAAGCATTGCAATGGACTGAAATTTAGACAACTAATTTCTGAGATTCAAAACTTTAGCATCCAATTCTTCAGTCTCCTTCGTATCACTTTCCACGATTTGTCCATCTCTTTCGTACCGCTTAATCTTTGCTTCAAGAGTTCAAATAATTTTGACAGCTTTGTCTGCCCTTGATGATACTTCTTAATACATGTCCATGAGATCATCTGTTGTGGGACATGTATTGCAAATGGATTTATCAGAATTTGACTTGTAAGCTTCATGTAGTAATAAGTCATGTCCTTCTGATCTTCCACCATCTGTCGTCAAACAGACAAGATCACTAGGAGATGAATGAACTTCAAGGTGCTGAGTTATATCATTAGTCTGGTAATCTCTCTAAGAACCTTTGTCACTCCATGTGGTTTTGTACACCTTGTTCTTCCTCAAAATGCGGACATTCAAATTAATAATGTCCTAGGCCCTTACATTCTCGACTCAGTTCATTCTTATTATTCCCTGCAGGTTTTAAGAAAGAACTTTTGTTATCAGATTGTGCATTGAAAAGGTCGATGTTTTTCCAAAAAAAGGTACTTCTAAGATTGTTGAGCTTTTCCATCATTTGGTTATAGCTCCTAGAAAAGACATGAAATTGTCTCAGCAAAAACTCCAGCATCCATCACTTAGCCTTCATCTTCAGATTGTTGAGACACTCCAACATTAAGAGCAATCCACTTGGCTTTGATTGTATCATATCCATTTTTTATCTCTAACGTTCGCAATTCACCCATGAGAACATCTAATGACATCTCCTCAACTTGCATGAAGGATTCAAGCACGGTGGTTTTCTCACGAAATCTCTTTGGAAGTGTTCTCATGGTCTTCTTTATATGTCTAGCTTCTAAGATTGTCTCACCAAGAATATAACACTCATTAACAGTATCACAGAAATAAGTATAATAGGCATCGATATTTTCATGATCATGCATGCGAACATTGTCAAATGCTATAAGATGGAATACAAAGCAGCGAAGTTTGCCACTTCTTCTTTTCGATCATTAGCACCGAATATTTCTTTAGACTTTGGGACGACCTCTTTCTTTTCATTGTGCATTTCATGGCATTTCCAACAATTCTCAATAGTATCCCAACATCTTCTTAATCATAATATACCATCATCATGGACATCCAGTAGGAATAGTTTGCTCCATCAGGGAATGGAGCACATGACAAGCTAGGATCAAATGTCATCATAGTTCCCTAGATCTACCTCTTAAACAAATTAGAACATGCTCTTGTGCCCATTGAAATATCAGAATTCATGCACGTGTGAGATGTTCTTATGAAGTAAGAACATAAATGGAAATATAGTATCCACATGTACAGATTGGACTTACAAACTTATGGAATTCCTCCTAAGATTCCAATCTTATACCCACTCCCCCCTAACTACTTGTCTGGCCACCTGATCTCCCAGATGGACTTGATGCACGGAATCCCTCCATTTACACAACGTGCTCTCCCAAACTCGTCTGACAAGATTCTCCTGAACAACAAGATATAATCTGACTTCGCTACTCAGATTATACATAATATAATCTTATACATTAGCCTACATCTAAGACTCCGAATAAATATTTAACAAGGCTTGGAGAGACCATTGGGAACATGTTGAACACTTGAATTGAATATCATTCCTTCCTTGCATGCTTGCAATCTTCATCAATATTGTAAGTTAATGTGAATCCCTTGATTCTTGGGATTTGTTTGGCTTTAAATGGCAGAGATTTGATCAATAAATCTCCATGTGATTTATTCCTATGTCAAACCTACCATTCAAAAAGATACAAAATATCCAAGAAATATTGTTATTAATGTTTTCGACTAAATACCCAAAATAAAGGAAACGAGATAAAATCTTGTTTAACAGTCTACATCCTCAACGAGTTGGTATTCAATGAAAATAACCTTCTAATCATCGGTATATCCTAGCAACACAAATCTGCATTCGAGTGATCTTAACCAATCCTCAACAAATGCGGGGTCATCTCTTCCATTGAACTGCAATGGAGCATAACTGCAGAATAGCTTCACCATCAGAGCTTGATTATTCGCTTGGTATAGAGCGTTTTAAAATGCATTCATAAAGTCATTGAACATGTTCAGTTCGGCACCCCCAGCAGCAACTTGAGCTTGTTGTGGGACATCAGGAACATGTCTTTGGTCACCACCATCTTAGGCTTGGTTTCAGGCTTGTTGGCCATGACCCCGACCTCGAACTTGGTTTGAGCCATTAATCTATAAGCAAACGCAGTTTTCCTTCATTTTTTTTTACAATAAAATAATTTAGAATATAGTCTATAGGCAAACTTATTGTTTATAGAAAAATTGCATACACGGTAATAATGACCGAGGTTAGCATTAGTTTATATGGATGCACATTTGACAAGAATTGCAAATATTGAACAGTAGTCATTGCATATCTTTTGAATAGTAACATAGTATCTTTTGATGGAATTTGTGAGGCATGGAGGAGGTGGCTGATCGTAGTGATGAACGTAAAAATTATCATTTTTCTTGTACTTTTCACGTTCATATTTCTGGAGAATTAAGTGTAATTGTTGTGTTTATGTGTGATTTCATGTTTTATTGTATTTTCGAGTTGATTTTCCTTTTTAATATGATTTGATGCACTTTTGGGTGTTTTTTAGTCTTATTTTGAAGGTTTGGAAACTCGGAAGAATTATGAAGATCGCTCGCATCCATTTTCATACTCCGACCCACATATCAAGGCCCAAATGGGCCCAAAATGGGTCAGGGTTAGGCCCAAACTGAAGATCATCAAATCACGAGTAAAATTTGTGAAGGAGTTGGGCCGAGAAAATGGATGAAAAGGCCTCAAATTGGAGAAAGAAAAAAGAAGAGGTTGATCGCACATATGCCACGTTCCAGCCTGCAAATTGAGACCCAAACGAATCCGAATTGAGGCAAAAAATAGCTCAAATTGAAGTTCATTGAGTCTCGAACAAAATCCGTGAAAGGTTCGGGTCGAGAAAACGAGAGGAAGGGCTCCGAAACAGCGATGGAAGACGGAGGTGCATGGTTGGAAAGCTGAACCAGACCAACATCCTGACCACCTGCCGGACCGGCTGCTAGACTGACTGCCAGTCCAGAATTGACCCAAGGACCACCTGCAAGACCACTTGCTAGCCGGCTGCCGGACCGACAGCGGTCCCGATAGTTCTCGCGCGCGTGTCCTGTTTCGTGCAGTTTCTATTTTTTGGCCATAACTTCTTCGCCTGAGCTCCGATTTAAGTGATTCAAGCAGTCATGTGTAGCCAAGATGAAGACCTATAACTTTTATGTTTGGACCATGAGCCAATTCCAAGCCAATTTTTTCCAGAATTTGTGTAAAAGTCGAGTCGAGTGCACGAAAGGGGGTTCGACCAACAACTTATAATCTCTTGTGTTCTAAATAGCATTTGATTATTTTACCCTTACTTTTGAGGGACTTTTCAGAAGATTTCTTACCCTTGTATGTGTGGGGAGTGGGTGTCTATAAATACCCTCTCCCCCTTTTATTCCAAACACTTAGTCACTTTTATTTTTACACTCTAGAATTATCTCTACTTGCATTCTCAGATTTTCAATGAGGGTTTCTTCTCTCTTAAAGAGGAGAACTACGGATCTTGGTGAAGTTGTAAGGATTGCTCCAAGGGGGTGACAACCTTGATGATTTAGCGAAGATTTCCCGATTATTATCATCAAGAAGCTTTTCTTATCCTTATCTCTCTTTATTTTCTTTTATTTGAATTCCTTGCTTGATGATGATATTTATTGGGTTATTATTGATGATTCGTGAGTAGTTCTTCTGGTTTCCCGAAGTAAGGGAGTATCTCGGCTTCGGGGTTGATGTCCACGTTATTTTGATGGTTGATTTAATTTGGGATTGGTGACCTAGGGTTTGGATATTATTGATTTGTATGATTTTCATATGAAATTAGGCTTTATTATAGGTTTGACTCGGTGGCTTGAGCTCTCGATAATTTAGCCTTCTTTTGTATGATTGTGCATTTAAGAAATGACTATTTGGACCCTAGGATAGGGTTTGCCACCCTCTCGAGGGAATCTAATTTGATCTTAAATGAGCTTAGGATTAGATTTTGTGCCTGAGATTGATAAGAAAATAAATTTAATCCGTGAACTCAAATCAATTAAAACTCGATTATAGGACGGAGACCTATGGAGGAGAAGACCTATAAAAAAAGGGAATAGAGCCTAGGAAGCCTTGGTTGGGATAAACGATGATATTGTAAGTTGTGCGGGTAAAGAGATCTCACCCCTACATTGGTCTATAATGTAGAAGAAGCTGCACTAGGTTATTTTAGTTTACTCAATTGGTAATTCGGGGACCGGGTTGATTTTGTTAGGTATTCTTTATAGAACCCTGTTTATTCTCCAACTCTAGA
This sequence comes from Ajuga chamaepitys, assembly GCA_958295605.1. NCBI lineage: Eukaryota > Viridiplantae > Streptophyta > Magnoliopsida > Lamiales > Lamiaceae > Ajuga > Ajuga chamaepitys. The sequence goes on along the minus strand of OY282497.1, from coordinate 19,135,205 downwards.
GGGATATGGCACCTAAACCATATCCCCGGATTTCTATCTATTGGGACTCTTGTTAGGTAGGAATTCAACCATTTGGTCCCTTTTTACCTTGACTTGATTGTGTTGGACATTGGCCCTTCAAAATTGGGTGAAATCGAGTTTCAGGAAGCATTTTTCATCATTTATCTATTTCTATCTTTTTAATCTAGTTTTAGTACAAAATCAACTCTCAATTCCAATTAGCTAAACTTAAGAAAACTATGGCTTAGGTAGCTCACACGGATGTCCTCCTTGTGGTTTGACTTATTACTACCTTTGTCTGATCTTGTACGCTTGCGAGAGAGAAGGACTATTCGAAAACGAACGTTTTTGGATGGTTTTTCCGGACAAGTTCACATAGTTAGTAGACTGACTCTTATTCAAAATTTGACTCAATTACAAGAAATAATTTGACCATTTTGAATGGAAACAAGAACTACAACAAGCGGCAGGATCAAACCTAATACCTTATTGTAATATCCCGATCTTTTAAAAATACTTCCAGAGACTTATTTGTAGGGGAAAAAAATCTAATTTTCGTCACAATTTTTAAATAAAAGAAAATAATTTTACCTTTTAACGAAGTGGGAACGCAAATAAATAGGAGAATTTCTAATTTTAGTCACAAGAATGTTAGAAACAATATTTTTTATACAAAGGGATATATAAATAGATAGATCATAAAGAACAAACTTCAACTTGATTCACCACACTACACTTTTAATGTAAAATAAATAAATAAAAACTATATTTCTTAACTAATACCAAAGAACCAAGGAAATATCCCAAAATTCAAGTATTTGAAAACTCTACGTTTCCTAATAAAATTCTTGAAATATAAAAAAAATACTAAAATATAAGTAGACTGAATAGCTCGACTTTACTTACATCCACCACCTCGTACTATCATCAAGTTCCAAGTAACCTGTGAAGACTGAAATGTAAATGAGTGACCAAGTCACAAGCTCAATGGGGATAAGTTTTGCCGACCCTAAATACAATAGATGAATAATTAATGAATCCATGCACCACACTGTAAATAGATGTTGGTCAACATAGAAAACCTTTTGCATGTAGACTATCATAGCATAACATAGCACATCACACATCATAGCACAACATAGTATATTACATGTTACCTATAACCTGTGGAATGTTTCTCTTAGACATTAACATAACATTTAAAGTGGACTAACAACTCATAGTATAGAAATCCCCACCTTAGAATAATGTTACTATGGCCGTGACATATGTGGTTGATCCGTGACATATGTGGCAGAACCGTGGCATATGCGACAAATCTATGACACATGTGGTTAATTTGTGGCAATAGTGACACAACAATAAGAAAAGATAAATTATACAAATTCGTGAACAAGTGTGTATCGTGCCAAAGGATGATTCGTGGCAAATGTGTATCATGTCAAATGACGATTTGTGGTAATTGTGTGTCGTCGAACGAATTGACGACAAATGTGTGTTGCGACACGATTCATGATAAGTATGTATCGTGTCAAATGAGATTCGTGTCTATTGTGTGTCGTGGAACGAATTCGTGACAAGTGTGTGCCATGACACGATTCGTAACAAGTGTTTGACGTGAGGTGGGATTCTGAAAATAAAGAAGAGTAATTGAAAAAAAAAAAAAAAAAACAACATAAAAATGAAGAAAATAAATACCAAAAAAAATTGGCTTTGGAAGGAGGTAGAGGGGGTGGGGGGTTCGGGGGTGGCTGGGAAACTGGGGGACATGGGGAAAGGGGGATGGAGTTGTAATTTGGGGATGAGGGGATTGGTGAGAAAATTTGTATTGGAGAAGGATTTACTTTGTTGGTTATCCAAAAAGGCTAAGGAAATGCTAAAATTATACTCCCTCTATTCCATTTTAATTGACGTTTTAGGATGTTTTCTTCTTTTCCTATTAATTGACGTTTTACATATTTTTTACTAATTCTCTCAGTTTTCTTCCTGCACTCAATCCTTAAAAATCTCTACTTTTAAATCTATCAGAGATATTTTTATTTGATCAAATCTTTATCCCCTAAAATATTCCCGCTCATTATAGCACCTTCTCCCCTCTCCCTCCTTATTCCACGCTTTCTTCCCCTCTTCCTCCTTCATTCTACAATTTAAATTGAATCCTTCTTCCCTCTCCCTCCTTATTTCACGCTTTCTTCCCCTCTTCCTCCTTCATTCTATAATTTAAATTGAATAAAAGAGGTCAGCGCTTTTTTCCCTCTTCCCTCCTTCATTCCACAACTTAAATTGAATTAAAACAAAAATCCCTCTTTTTTCTTAAAGTATTTTGACCGCCCCATGTCGTCTTCTCCGATGCAAGATTCCGGCTCAGTTTTGCAATCTACACTTATAGTCTCTGCCATAGACGTATCAGAGATATTTCTTTTACAAAATGTTGTCGAGTATTGGTGCTGCCTATTGATTCACCAGAACAATTTGATTTCTTAACCCATTTAATCAAATTTATTGGAAAATAATTGTTGGAGATGGAAATCCATAAAAAATACGATGATCCAGAGAAAGAAGATGGAATCTTGAGAGAGAAGACGGAAAATAAATATTTAAAGATGCTAAATTTTAGGATTTAAATGAGAGAGATAAATAATTAGGTGAGGGTATATCTGTCAAAAAAATTCATTCTTAATTCTTCCCTTTCATTCTAAAACGTCAATTAAAATGGAACGGAGGGAGTACTAATTTTATAAGGTGGTTTGAATTATATATACTAAAACTTGTATAAATGACTATTTTAAATTTTCTCCTAAACCGTTTTAGGTAAAATATTAAAGGGCCCTCAACTGATTATATTAACATTTCTTTATTTTTTTTAAAAAGGCTTCCTTTCCTTCATTAATTGACATAAATCGGAACTAAGAAAATATCATAGTTTTGGGATCAAACTTACAATCTATTTCAATAAGACACATTGAATTGAAGGGTTTTGTGATGTCTTACTTTTAACGTTCTATACTTTGTCTTTGTGATTTAGATCTTGCGAGTGGTATAAAAGGCCACCAAATTTAATTTTTTGAATTCTGCTGAAATTTATTACTCCGTTGTTATCAAGATTCTCTCTATATTTTTCAAGATAAAAAATTGAACATAAATTCGAAAATTAGAGCATTCTTTTTATCAGTTGATGCTAGTAGAAAAATACATGTGTATGAAAGCATAACATAACCGAGAGATCATATTCAGCAATGGAAGAAAGGCTTATTGGATTGGTTTTGTTGGATGTAGAAGGTCCAGGTTGGTCAACATTATAATGATTGTACAATAAATTTATCCATATTAGATCCCACTTGATTTCTCAACCAATGCTTTAAACTCCAGCTATAAATTATAGATTACTGCTTTAGAAGAATTCATTCACTCTGTCTCCTGGCCAAAAAGAGGGCAGACACAAGTTACTGTTGTTGCTTTGTAAGTTGCTGCTATTGCACTGATCTTGGTCACAAGTTGCTATTGTTAGCTTCTTTTCTTCCTCTAGTTGCTTTTCAAAAAGCCCAACTCAACATTTGTGGGCTGGATTAGATAATGTGAGGAAATTATGATGGGTAATTCTATACACAACCAAGTAATCTCTCCCCATAACCACTGCATGTTAAAATTCCTTTTTTACCCATAAAATTATAAACTTATGTTTATGATAAGATGCAAAATTTCATGTATAAAGATAATGTTCTCTTCTTCTTTTAATGCCTAATTATGTTTAATCCTCGAGATTTATCTAATAATTGTGTTTTCTAAGGTAAATGGATGAATTGGAGCATCTTGGATGTGAATTTGGTTGATTTGCACGAATTCAAGATTGATCGAAGAATTAAAGCTACCAGAAGACTTTTTTGCATACGGCGTGGGCACGCCTTAACAAGCAGACCGGTGAAAGGCATATCGAAATAAAGCGTGGACATGCCTTAACTAAAAAGTCTAGATGCGAGGGTTTTATAAAAAGTGGCGACCCATTCTTCATTTAAAACACGTTTTAAGTCGTTAATACGTATTTGGAGGGTCTTCGAGATAGTTTTTGGATAAGGATGAAGGGGGAGAGACATATTTAAGATAGAGATAATGAGATTCTCCTGGTCATTCAGAATTAACATAGACAACATACTTCTTTGCAAATCTCCTTGGAAGGCTAAATTTCATATTCCGACTAGAAGATTGTCAAAGCTTTGGTTATTCCAGAATTGCGAGATCTAATTAGTTTTATTTATTCTTTTATTTCTTCACTATCTTTATATCATCTGTGCTTCATGCAATTATTGATTTGATGGAATGAATGATGTGACCAATTGTTCTATTGTCAAAACAATATATTACCAATTAGAATGTTAAATTCGTAATTATTTAACTGTTCTAATTTTTGTGGTAAATAACATAGTTGATTACAAATATGATTTTCAATCTATGTTATGAAGATATACGATCTAGTCTAAATGAACTTACATGTGTGTTTGTTGGCTAGAATTGGTGGTCTCTCTCATATTAATGTTGTTGATAAATTAAATTCTACAATCGTATCTAGAATTATTTATTGGCAAGAGAAGTAATCAGAAATTGTATCCTGATTATCGAACCAGTAAGGCGAGATAGGGAGTTAGGTCGTATCAAAATTTAGTGTTGAAATAAGAGGATTATCATTGCATCGATGATGAATTGTGTGAATTTAATCTAAAATTAATATTTTGGTTGGATTTTATTAAATTAATTTACCCTTTAATAGATTCCTTTGTTATTCGTGTTATTTACTCTTTTTGAAATTAAAACCTCTAACCCCCTCAATTGTTATTTGTTTGTCTTTAGTTTCCAAAAGAATATTTCTAGTTACCATTCCCTATGGATTCTACCTTGTTCATCATTATCGCAAATTTAGAACAAGTATTTAAAATTTTGTTGGTTTCGACAACCATCAGTTTCCATCCTCCACATAGCCACTGCATATTAATGTTTTGATCCTTCATCCATTTTTTTTTTCTTTTCACAGCCAAGCTGACTCCCAAATTCCAAACCCCTCACAAGTCACATCGCCCCTTTAGTAAGAATACTATTTGCTCTCAACATTTGTGCACAGTCTTTACATACCTCATTCTGAACCAATTTATATTTATCATTTGTTTCTATCTTGGAAGTATAAAGGATGATCTTTCCCGTTTTCTTTCATAAAAATAATCAAAACAAAAACTAATGGATAAATTCCAAAGCCAAGAGCAACTTCAATCCTAGTTGCACATGGTAAAAAACTGCAGAAAAATTATCAAATCGAGCAATTGATTCGGAGCAAGAAGAATTGGAAGAGAAATATAAAGTGGGGAGGAAAATTTGTATTTCAGCCTTGATGTACGGTAAGATAAAATATTATTGAAATTGACGGTGGAGAGGAGGTAGTCTATGGCAGAAGGGAGAATGGAAAGAAATGTTTTTTTCCCGCCAAAGAGAAAGTTTATTGGGTAAATATGGCGACATTAACGATTTTCAGTAGTTTTATTCTAGGCCAGACGTAGCTGTTGGTGGGGAAATGTAGAGCACAAAGCAGCTGCAAAAAGAAAGAGAAGTTGAGGCCGCAAGTGATGAGGATAAAATAGAGAACTTACATATAGCAGGGTTGTAAAGGGAACTTTATTGGCTGTAAATAGAATCACCCAAATATGATTAGCAATTAGAATATAAGTTAAAATTACGTTTTCAAGAATTATTCTTAATAGGTAAACTACTTTTGACTATTTTATAAATCTAATGGGTTGGACATCTTTTAAAATTCAAAATGTACATTTAAGAGCTCAAATTTTAGTTATAAATAAGATATGCCAAATTAAGACCAAAATAATATAAAACATAACAAAATAAGTTGATATTATTATCAAAATAACCAAAATGTACTAATTGAAGGGATTAAAATATGTTAAATGATGCACTTACCAGTCTTCGTGGTAATGCCCTGCATTAAATGCAAATATGGCATCTGGCAATCCTGACTGCCTGATAAAATAATGAATCACATAGTAGGCTGTTACAATTGTGTCTATTGATTCGAAAACGCTGCATGTTGTGGGCAAGAATAGTTGTTTTTAGTGCATTGCTCCACCACGTTCCACATATGATAATGCCGGTGGTTAAATAGTTCTTGTGGGCTTTGTGGCGCTATGCCACTTTGAATTCTGGTAGATTGTAGCAAGTTAGTTGGTAAGGGGCCATAAATGCACTATAATTTACGTATCAAGCATCAGCAAAGTAATAACAACCAGGCAAATAGTATGAATAAGATGACCGTACTCAGTCTAATTCATAACAAATGTTTTTGAAGTAGAGTTTCAACAATTAAGAAGCATTACCATCTGATTGCCAAGGTAAAGAAACATCCTTGTCAATAGCATCCATTAAGACCCGCGTATGTTCGGCACTGCCCTCCCACCCTTCATAGTTGTACTTGAACATCATGTTGAAGTCGACTATGCCAAGTTGAATTTGAGTAGCTCAATCTTCAGCTGATGTGCCTACCCTTCCGCGCGCTGTTACCTCACCGGTGTTGGGGCCATTAACCCTCCCTAAACTCGAACCGATTGTAGGAAGTGCCTGAAGAGCCATCTCCAGTGCCGACACTGTCGATGGACATCCCCATACCGGAAGATAGTGATTCTTCCCTTAGCTCAATATTCATGGCCCAACAATTTGTGGCATGTCGAAATTGGGGCATCCATTATGGATAAACCCTCATAATCTTTACTTTGCTAAAAAATTTAGTAATGAAATTATTTTAGAATGATAAGTATCCTAATGGATTATGATTTTTGGGAGTTATGTGGAGGAATAAATTGAGGTAGGTTCTGTTACTGCACAGATAGATTGTAGGTAGTTGAGGAGAGTGTTAATTGTCTCAACATCAGGCGTCCAAGTGATGCTAGAGTTGTTCTTGTACTTCATCATCAGCTTCCAACACTGCTTATAGTTCTTGAGCTTGGTCGTAATGTTGAGGGTATATTGGATGCCATCCAACATGAATCGAAGGTTCAAACGGTCTCTATCCTATCCAAGACGGTCCGTGGAAAACTGTTGGGACCCATAGACAATAACCAAGAAATAAGACAGAAAAACAAGCACAACCCACCACACAAGAATTTAACGTGGAAACTTCAAAATCGGACAAAAACTACGGCCCACAAGAGAAAATACTATCATGTGAAACCTTGCATTCACACATACTCTCTCTCCCCTAAGCCCAATCCTACCACATTATTACAAATCTTTATGGCCCACACCTTTTTCCGGACTCTCCATACCGGAGAATACAAGAAAGGAATTTAAGAAGAATTAAATACAAGATTGAAGTGCATTTGATTGGTGCAATTGAAACCAAAACTAATGGATATCTTAAATAGCCATAAGAAGCCCCCAACCTTAATCTCAAAACCAATGTGGAACAACCATCTCTTAAATACTCATAAGAGGTCCCAACATTCATCCCTCAAAGCAATGTGGATATCAACCTTCTTTCATTTTTGGCACCAAAATGCAACAAACTCCACCTTGAAAAATATAAAAGAAGATCCATTGCCTTCGCCGACAATCACTATTCTTAATTTAGAGAATGATCCACCATTGTCTACATCGAAAATCATCTTTCTCAAAATAGAGAACGATCCTACTCCACCATATGTGTACATCACTTAGAATCATCCATTCTAAGAATTTCACAGGCACATGTCGAAAACCCTTGCTGAAATTTATGGTGCTACTCCTAACTCTAGGCTCCCATGGAAGTCCTTCAGCCATCGACATAACATCCATCACACACCCTACATCCATCCCAAGACAATGCCCCCCGTGTGCAATTATGTGGACCAGCTAACACCGTGTCACATCATTTTTCATGATAACTCCACCATGCCATAAGAATACACATTCTCTCCCAAGAGAAAATATTCTTCAATCATGATTATAGCACTACTAGAACCCAACATACTTTTCAATCACTTGTGTAACCCTGATTATATCAACATCTTTGACTTGCATTTCCACAAACCACAATGACCATTCCATCAAATTTCTCCATGTCAAACTCACATTAACATACACCTACTTTATACACCCCTAATCTATGAAGAACCATCTCTATACCTTTTATGATGTGGAGGCTCAACCTAAACTGGAACCCCAAAGCATACTCAAATTTAGAGACTACCCACCTAGGCTCAAATACCACTTGTTGGGACCCAAAGACCCACATTCATCCATAACGACAAGTAAAAAATAAAAGAAACATAAAATGAAAAATAAACACAACCCACCACACAAGAATTTAACGTGAAAACACCAAAAATCGGAGAAAAACTACGACCCATAAGAGAAAAAATTATCATGTGAAACCTTACATTCACACATACTCTCTCTCTCTCTCTCTCTCTCTCTCTCTCTCTCTCTCTCTCTCTCTCTGCCTCAATCCTACCACGCTATTACGAAATCTTTATGACCCACACCCTCCTCCCAACTCTCCAGACTAGAGAATATAAGAAACGAATCTAAGAAGAATCAAATATAAGATTCAAGTGCATTTGCTTGGTGCAATTGAAATCAAAACTAATGGGTCTCTTAAATAGCCATAAGAAGCCCCAAACCTTAATTTCAAAAGCAATATGGGACAACCATTTCTTAAATACGCATAAGAGATCCCAATATTCATCCCTCAAAGCAATGTGGGATATCAAACTTCTTTGATTTTTTACAACAAAACCCAACAAACGAGCCAAACATGTGTAGTTTTACCACTCAATATGGCAGATGAATATTAGTTCTTTCTCGGTCGCCTGTGTACAAACAGCTCGGTCTTGAGTCGGAGCCGCCCTTACTATTCTCATACCACCGTCTGCTCTGGGTTATGTCATCCAAAGGGTTCATTATAGTGAAATATCTTTTAGATCAATTATGCGGTAAAGTAACAATGGTATGCATTAATCGAATTATGCACCATGTCTCAATTTTAGAAATCTTAAACTCCTAAATTGTTTAAGCAGTAGGTAAATGTAGAAGTAACAAGTGGCTATTGTGATTTTTCCATAGCATCATTATCCAGCTGTAACGTGTTCTTTTTATGATACAATAATCTTCTAGAACTAATTCTCAATACCTCTTTTATTTATAGGTATTCAATTCCATTTTTAGACTAAAAGGCCCACTAGGTTAAATTCCATATTCAATTTTTTTTCTTTTTTAATCGTGATTGCATCTCTTAAATAGAATAAATTTTAAAATATCAATTTCATCAGCATAAATTTTACAGGTCCCATTCACATATGATGTGTTATTCTTCTCCAGTTATAATTAAAAGTGATTTTTTAATTTGAAAAAAAAAAAGCTTGATTATTCTTTTTTGGCGAAAGTCAATTATTTTCGCTTTGTACTTATTTAGGATAACTTAAATTCATTTTTAGGCTATTCTAAATAACCCGTTGCTTCGAATTAAATAAATGGGGCTTGCATTATTCTACTTAAAATTACTTTTTATACACCAATTTTTTATCCTACAGAAGATTACAAAGTAGTGAACTGTGAACTGGAAATGAATAGATTATAAAGGTCCAACTACCATTAATACAACAATCTAAACATACATATATATGGATATATATTTATACATATATTAATGCTATAAATAGCCAACATACAATTTAAAAACCAGTTAAAAACTAAACTGAACACTAAATCATTTTACAACCTTAGAATCACAATAGAAGCCAGTTCGATCCACAAGCCATCCACATCTAACACATTTGCCCTACATTAACATCTACAATCTCCTAGTCAAGTAAGATAAACAATAGAGGAATCCGTTTGTTCATTTTCTTAGAAAAATATTGTACAACTCGTAGACTTGTTTGGTGATTAATTTTCTAAACAAGAGTTGAGTGAGCCATGCATTGTTGTAATACAACACACTAAAAAATCATATTAACAAACCCTATACCAACAACTGTACAAAAAAAAAAATACAAAAATCACATTAAACAGCACACGTATATTCAAGCAAGAAACACAACACAAAAAAAAAAAAAAATCATTTTTTTGAAGTGGGATTGTTTTTGGATGTGATGTTATTTATGAAACGTTCCCCCTCTCCAATGCTTAAGTATTAATTTTTTTAGAAACAACAACACAGGTAAACAAGAAATGCGCATCAAGGGTTAATGATTTACGCCTCCACTCAATAGGTGGAGGCACCCCAATCTTGATGGAAGTCCCTGGTTCTAACTTTTCTATTATTAAACATAACAAATATTACGCCAGAAAACAAGCAAATATATTATGCGCAAGGCACAATTGAAAAAGTAGGGCGTCATCAGCTGGCTTGTCTAAGAAAATACTCCAAAATAATAGGATTAGAATGATCTTCTGAATCACAATCGTACAATTTGTGGTATTGGTAGTATAAAGAATTATCGTCTCCACAAGGAGAATAGTCTCATCTAGCACACTTAGGTTAATTGTTCAATTAAGTTAGGCAAATTAATTAAGTAGATGTGATTAACTAAGCACTAAGAAAACATCCAAGCAAGTAAAAAAATAATTAAAGGACTCAAGAACTAGGAAAAATGTTTCCAAAGTATAAGTTTCAACTCAATCCAAGAATTGTAATCTAGCAATTACAAGGTGATGATTGGGTTGTGAAGGAAGGTCATGTGACTAGATTAGAAATCCAAGGAGTCCCAAAAGAGGGATCAATATGTCAATCAATTAACAATAAAATACACCTCCCAAGGACCTCGGAATGGAACCAATTAAGACCAAGCAAGTGACATTCTAAGCATTAAATTAACCAATTAAGACCAAGCAAGTGACATTCTAAGCATTAAATTAACGTATCAAATCCTCACCCCATGAGAATTGCTTAAGGAGCGAGGCCTTAAGGCATTCAACAAGTTCAACAAATATGATTCAGGCACTACTTGTCGCAAGTGGTGGAGGTTTGGAGGGGGGTTGAATAAACCTCTAACTATATCGATTTTTCTTTTCAAAATACTTTGAACAAAGAGTTGTTGCCTGTTGCAGGAAACTAGTTATTGCAACAATGCTAAAACAATAAGTATACTGTTCTTTTGGTTCTTACAACAAGTAATGCTCGGGTAGAGTTTTGTGCAATGAAATATGCAAATGTGTTTCCAAAGGCTATGCAGTAACTAATATATAGTATGCCATAATAGTAATAAAAACAATATGGAAATACACAACAACTTGTAGTGATTTGAAGGTGGGGGTAATCCTTTTACGTCCACTCTTCCCTCACACAAGGAAAATTCACTAAGTTGTTCACACAGTACAATCTTAGCTACAAAGATATCCAAGTCCAACTTAGCACCTTACACTAGTTTTTGTCTATCCTCGGAAGGCTACTCTTCTATTATAAACGTTCCACAAAGACAATCCTAGTCTACTTGAATCCCTGATTCAAACGAATACTCCTTATTAAAAAATACTCGTAAGAGAAGGTTTAATGAAGGCTTTTCTTCAACGACTGGAAGATGCCACTAAACTTGAATACAAGTTTGAGATGTGGGCAATATTTCTTTATCAGAATGATTAGAACTGAGACAAATCTTTCTGAGAGTTAGTTGGGTTTGACTTGAGATAGTTATTGCAGCTTTGAATCTTCACTTGTACAGAATGTTGTTGCAAGATGCTTTTACTCTTTGTTACTAGACACACACTTTAGAAAATGATCCCGAAAGATGGGTGCTTAGAAGCTGACTTGATTGTTCAAAGGTGACAGTGCTCGGTAATTTCAGTAGTTCAGTTTTGAGTAGTCTTTGCTCGTCCTCCATCTTCTACTATTTATTGCATTTCGGGTTCCTTCTTGTTGAGGAGTGAGAAGTTTCCCGTTGAAAATTTAATGCTCTCCATATGGCTCTCTAGCCATTGTTGTCTTTTAGCAGAAAGTAGGTCAGAGTTGGTGCAGCTTTATGTTATCATTGCAGAGTTGCTTCTCCTTTAGCTAGAACACGTGTCTTCCTGCGATTGAATAGTCAGTATAAAAATTACTTTTTATCTCCACCGGCTATATTTTTTAATCTTCGAACCTCTGAATTTGACTCAACTTAACCTCTCCTGACATGGTTGCTACAAGATCATGGCTCTTCCTTACAACGTACATTATTGTATGATATACAAGTGTAAGCTCCTTGATACATGCTCTGTATAACCTCTGTTCTTAATTCTTACTGTGGACTCCTCGTTGTATGCGTCCTTGATGATCTTGTTGTATCTTTATGTAACAATGATTCAATAGAGGAAATATAAAGAAGTATCCTGCATATTAGGAATATCATTATGAAAATAAAAGAATTTTGATATTGTGAAAGACATTGAGGGGATAGATGTGGTTCTAAACTTAATGGGTATTTATCAAAGAAGAGGGATTATAAAATTAATGTATGTTTCTCTAATATGATGTTTACATGAAGAAAGGAAAATCGAAACTCAAATTTTATGTTGGTAAAAATAAATTATTATTATTATTATTATTATTATTATTATTATTATTATTATTATTATTATTATTATTATTATTATTATTATTATTATTATTATTATTATTATTATTACTATTACTATTACTATTACTATTACTATTACTATTACTATTACTATTACTATTACTATTACTATTATTATTATTATTATGATGATGATGATGATGATGATGATGATGATGATGATGATGATGATGATGATGATGATGATGATGATGATGATGATGATGATGATGATGATGAAACTAAAACTAAACTAAACTAAACTAAACCTAAACCTAAACCCTATGATGATGATGATGATGATGATGATGATGATGATGATGATGATGATTGCAAGAAATGTAATCTTACAAAACTTAGTAAAATAAAATCTCATCTTTACACTTTGTGCTATTCTGCGGAAAAAAATATCCAGAGATAAAAGGGTTTAGGAAAGAATACTATTTCACAATAACCATTAAAAATCTAATGGATAAATTTTTACATTTCAAAATTTATGAAAGAATAAACTTTGATAATTCAGAAATACATAGGAGTAAAAATATGGGAAATGAGATGGGTCAATGGAATAAGTATTTATCTCAAAACAAATTTATATCAGGGCTAGTCAAATATTCCAAAACAAAAACTGCCAAAAAAAAAAGGAAGAGGGCTAAAATTAGGGATTTGAAATAAGGTTATTAAAGTAGAACATGTGGCTAATCATTCAGCCAGCTTAGCATTTTAAAAGCATCAGAAAAACAGCTGCTAAGAAACTGAGAAGAAGAAGTTGTGAAATACAACTTGTGCAAGCGGTTTTTAGAATAGTTCTTCGACAACGGTTTATTGCAGTTAATTTGACCATGGTTTATGGCAGTTAATTCTGTCAAAATCGTTGTCGTTTCACTAAAATCGTTGTTGTTTTGCTGGTTACAAATTGCATTTTAAGTTGTTGCAGTTGGTGGATTATGATGAGGGTTTTCATATTTTTCTCAATCCCCGATTATTGTATAGTGTTGTAAGGATATAAATGTGTATCTTGCCTAACAATACTAATTAGTTAGCCAACCATAGAGAGAAGCAAAGAGGGAAAAGAAACAAGAGTGAAGAGATAAGAAGTTGATCATTTTGTATGCGCTTTGAGCTCTTGATTTCAATTCTTGTAATCTTTAATTAAGGTGATAGTGAAGAATAATCAACCCCCATGGATGTAGGTTTATACCGAACCACGTAAATCTTTATCTTGCAAGATTTAATTTCTGTATCATTCTTCTAAACACACACTTGCACACAACCTGTTTGTGGATTGGTTGTGTGTGGTTCTTGGTGATCTTGAGTCTTATTTGACAACGAAGGTTCTTACAACAGAGCTTACAATGGTGGGTTCCTACAAAGCGTCAACTTACAGTAAGGTGTCCCTTTCGAGACTTACTGCTAGCAATGCCTTATGAGTTTTACGCACAATAGAATAAGTACGAAAATTTTTAAATTAATGTGAATATAAATAATATGTCACAACAACACTTTAGCAAAAATAAAGATAAGGAAAATAAATACACAAGATTTATAGTTGTTCGAAGGTGGAGTAACCCTTCTACATCCACTCTTCCCCTCACACAGGAAAAATTCACTGAGTCGCTCATATGTACAATCTTAGTTACAAGATGCTCAAGACTCAACTTAGCACCTACAACTAATTTTCACTTGTCCTGGGAAGGCTAAATCTCTAGTGTACCGGTTCCTCAGTACTATACTAGTCTAGTTTGAATACCTGATTCATCAAAAGACTCCTCGTTTTACTACTCGAAGAGTTGGGTATAACAAAATTTCTTCAACTTGAAGCTGACACTAAACATTGTTGAACGACTTCAGAGATAGGTAGTTTTAGTAAGAAAAACTGAGATTGAGAGAGAGCTTCTCAAGAGTTTGCTTTGTAGATGCTTGAGAATCTTGTAGCTTGTGAGAAGTTATGGTTGTTTATTCGTTTGGTTCGTTTGTGCTCTACTTGCTTTTCAGCTTCCTCTACTTATAGTAGTAGGGTTTCTCTTTGTTGAAAGGTAAAAAAGATTCACGTTGACTTTCAAGGCTCCTGCACGACAAAGATATGTTAATGTCCTTTAGCTGGGAGAGTGGGTTAGAGTACATGTGACAGTGTCAGTCTGTAGACTTGCTTTTGCTTTGTCAGGGTACATGTCTTCACGATATTGTATAGTCAGTACAAGAATGCTTCTTGTCTCTACTGGCTAATTTTGAAATTTGAAACCCCTGACATGTTGATTGCTTTATTCCTTCTGCTAACTACTTGCTACTTAGTCTATTGTACGGTCTGAAATGTTGTATGCAGTAGATCGTGCTATCGGCAGACTTTGTTGTACGTGTTTCTCTCACGCGGACTACTGTTGTAGTCTTCTTACAGCGACTAAGTTTAACTTCCTACAACAGACTTTCCTTATTGAATGTTCCTGATGATTATGTTGTATCTTTAAGCTGTGACTTTTGCATAGAAACTAGCCCTATCTATTACAATAGATTAAGAAGTATTTAGGGGCTCTAGTTTACACTATAATTTGGTTTCACATCATCCACATTGTACATATATTTTCTAACAAAATCACCTAAGTCCGTCTAAGCCATTAACGACTAAGAGCCAATGATGTGGACCAAATTTATCCTGAACAATTATGTTATTTGTCTTTGGAGGTTGATCAATAGTTTCTTAGTTCTTGATCACAAGCTTAAAAAAAAGAAAAAAAAAATAGGTCATTACTAGATGTGTGTTTTTATTATCTACTTGTTAAGAGACTACTCATACATTCATAAATAATCATTTGATAAGAATAAAAAGGGATTCTTTTTCTTTCTTTTAAATTGATCTTCCCCAAAATTGCTCAATTGCCCAGCTACTTGTGTTATGGTTTCAATATTCTTCCTTTATTACCCTTTGGCAAATCCGATGTGCTCGTAATGCTTTCAAATTTTTGGATCAAAATCCAACTTCTTAAATCCAACATATATTAGTCGATAAACTTAGGCTTGTTGATGCAAATGTGTTTTTGGAGAGGCGTTTGGCATTTGACTGAAATTTAAAGTTTCTCGTGTTGAAAAAACAAAGGAAAAATCTCATTTTGGTGTGTTGGTTACCCCCCAAATGATAAACTTTTCAAATTAAATATTGATGGGGCTACAAAAGGGAATTCTAGCTTGGTCAGGGCTAATGGTTTAATTCGTGATGCAAAGCGTGGAATCAGGATTTTATAAATTCATTAGCATTAGGGACACTATTGCAGCTAAGCTTAGTATAATTGTCGAAGATTTTAACATTGCCTTCGTTTGATATTGAAAACAATATGCCTTGAGGTGGATGTTTTATCAATTTTATTGATGCTTATAAAAGATGGAAGATGAAGTTGGAAGCACTAAAGCCTGTACACGGACTTCAAGAGGTTCAAAGTTAATTTTGAGATGAGTCTTTTAGATTCACTGGAAAGGAAACAAGACAACAAATTTTCGTTGCGAACCAAGCAGTTCTTGAACACCGAAGTCTTTCTTTACAACTATAGATCAATGTAAAGATAAGATAGTTGCCTCTCAACCGGAGCAATTATTCTTCAAAAATAATAGTTGAACACTTTTCTATTTCTGAAGTACAATCCATGAACTTCTCAAATCAATAAAAAGTAAGTAATACAACACTTATTAAACCATGCACACAATGTTCTTAACACATCCACGCGTTTCATCTGTAGCTTATTCTGAAGTACAATCCATGAACTTCTCAAATCAATTGAAAATTTTAATGGAATCCAACTCCTGATAAAACATGTACCGGGTGTTTTTAACATACCCACGTGCTTCATATGTAGCTTATCTTCTTATGTAACATATCCACACACTTTGATTTTTGAGTTGGAATGTATATAATAAATAAGATAGGGTGACACTGTGTACTATTATTAACGAGTGTATTAGGTTTGAAGTATTTGATGTTTCGAATTTTTCTTACATGTCATTTGGCTTTTGCAATTGATAAGATTAATAGTTTAGTTGAGTGTAGTATGGTGAACCCCTTGGCGGTGACAAATTGTCACACCTCTTTGGCCAAGACAAATTATCTAGCTAGTTAATGGATAAATACATTTTTTAATTGGACCCCTTGTCTAACATAGGTTCTAAACACAAACACCAAACACAAGATAAATTAGGATAATAATACTATCCCAACTAATCTTAAAAACCAAACTAGCTGTTCAAAGTTCATATGTAGCATATCCACTTATGTAGTTAAAATCACCAAGTGAGCCAATGCACCGACTGCTGCGTTTTGACAACCGTCAACTTTAAAAAACTATTCTACTAAGCACATAAAATATTACGTACATGTTTACAGTTAAATATATCTACCGAATATTTTTAGATCCAAACTCATTAACACACATAATTTTGAATTCATCCAGCAAGCCAGTACATATCTTATAAACTTTGATTGAGCTAAATGGCTTGAGTAAAATGCAGATAACACATTCCAGCAAGGTTCAAATTTATTCATTTAGCTTATCATTGAAAAATAGTTTGGTAACTGTGACATTCTTACATGAAGTCAATAACCCTCCAAGAGGCAAAAAACCTTGGAAAACCCTCGAACGAATAGAGAAATCGTGCTTGCAAAAAACTTCAGGCTCAAAGCCAATACAAAATACAGTTCAACAAATTTTAATATGCTGAAAGAAGAGATCTAAGTAAATCAAGTTCAAAAGAACCACCTAATTATTTCTACAAGCATCAAGACAAGCAACCAAAACATGGCTCGACGTTCAATTCATAACAAGCAGGAAGTGTGAACTCATGGCTTAAGGGCCAAAGCCAGCCCAAATTTGGGGCTCTTGTCGACAGACTTAGTGTCTACTTCACTGGTGATAGTGATGAGAGATTTCGGACGCCATTCGTGTTGGACCAAAGTGCTTAGCTTGCCCAAATTATTCGCTCGTGCTTTCACAGTAGTCAATGGGTCCAACAAGTGATGAGTCCCAATGGTGATGGTGTTCTCATTACTTGAGAAGATGTGGGTCACCTCTGCACCGATGGCTGTGTTTGTTAATGGGGTCACAATGTGGTAGTACGATGCACTCAAATTGTTGCCCTTGTCATTCCTAAATGAGTAAAATACATTAATATTTCTTTAAGTAATTTTACAAGTGTTAAAGACAGGAAGTGTAACTATTCATGCTCGGATAGGAATAATCTCAGGAAACATTTAGATTGAAGGATTTGAAATACATGGTGGCAAATCCAAACTCATGGATTTGTTTAGATTTCTAAGTATTTCAAAATCCACTACTTCCATTTTGAACCAATTTCTAATTGATATCATAGTTGTTAAAGGCACGCCTTGGGGGCGCACGAGATTTGGGAGTATGTGCCTTAGTGTATAAGAGGCGGGAGGCAGTTCAAGAGGTGCGTCTTTTGGTCACACTGTCTATATTCTTTTAAAAAAAAAATTAAGTTCAAATTTAACACTTCTTTTAATTTATAGTTATTCTAACACTTCTGTAGGTGTTTAGAAACTACGGTTTTAAAGGAAAATTTAAAAAATAGAACACAAATAGTAAAAACCAAAAAAGTCGGTCTGTGACTGCGTAGCCGCCGCCCAACCACTGCCGCTAACCACTGAGTCTGTGAATTTTCAGCTATTTACGCTGCTTCTTTTGTGTGTTTCTGCAATTATTTACTTGTTTAATGTTTATTTTAGCTTAATAATGAGTAAAATCCATTTATTTAGCTATGAGTCTGAATTTCCAACTATTTACGCTGCTTTTTTTTTTTGTGTGTTTGTGCAATTATTTACTTGTTTAATGTTTATTTTAGCCTATTTATGGGTAAAATCCATTTATTTAGCTATTGGTACTCGTTTTTTTAATTTTTTGCACCTGTGTCTAAAAGGCGCGGTCCTCGGGTGCCAGATGAACCCTTGCGTCTCGCGCCCTAGATAGTTATGAGTGATATATGAGGATTTCGAGTCCACTGAGTGGATATCCAATCCCTACATCTCAAATCTTTGCATCCAAACACAATCATAACAAAACTAGGATACACAAGTAACCAAGCAGTGAAACCACTTACAATGTCAACGCAGCTATAAGATCAGAATTTGTGAAGCTCGCTCCAAAGTTACATTTGGTCAATGCTCCTTCCTTCGTGTCAAAAGACAAATCACCCCCAATGCAAGTTTATTGTTTCCAAGTACACCAGAGAAGTTGACAATGGGGTTAGCAGTTAGCCCAATGCTCGAGCTTATCCCCACATAGTCATGCAAATATTGAAGTTCCAACTACAATAGACAATGAGAACAAAGAATAAGACAAATGCCCATATTGTTAAATTGTAAAAAACTTCAAAATTTAGCTTACCTTTCCAAATCTTTGATCAGGAACTCTGAAGCTCAATATAGTCTTCTATCCAGGAGCTGGCTCATCAACTGTTACAGTGGTAAAGAGCTGGAATCGGCCCACAAGTCAGTAAAATATTTTAGTTTAGGCATAAATCCACTTTAAATATTGTTTAACCAATCTCCAATGTGTTTATTGAAGGCCATAAATATGAAAGCATTGAACCTAGTTCATCCTGGTAACAAGCGAAGGAAGTTTTAAAAAATGAAACTATCACAAAGCACAAAACTAGGAGAGCAAATGAGAATGCATACATTAGAGCTTGTGTCCACTTTAATATCAGTTGTGACATTTTTGTTCTTCAACTGAGTGTTAACATTAGCCAAAAATAGATCACATTTCTTCGTTCCTATTGAAGTGAGAGTCTGCACAATACAAGAAATCAAGATACACCATCAGGAACCCACAAATATTATGTACTCATATGTGAGAGCGGAAAGAACATAAAAGAGAGAGAAGTCGCAACCGAACACTCCTCCATCAAGACGCACATATAAGTTTTAATCCTAAACGAAACACAACAAAATCCCACATGCATATTGAAGTAGCAAGCTCCAGGAGTTGTGTAGTTACTAAGTACAGACAACTTAAGAAAATACGTATCAGATTAACAAAAGAATTGGATTGCCCAATATGTTTTTCTGGTGGAGCAACTCCATTTAAGTGTACATGAAGAAAATGATAGCAAATAATACTTCATTGTGCTTACCTTTAGGGCCAGACAAAACTAATACACCTGGGTTACATTATGCAGTACTATGATCAATGAGATGATATTAGATAAAATAAATAAACATCTCATAGGATATGGCTAGGTGTTATGATAAGCAGGGTAGATTAGATCTTGTAATCAATGGCCATCTAATACAATCATTTACAAGGAACAAAAAGTAAAATAAATGTTTCTCTTTCAATACCAGAAATTAGTATTACTATTAGTCGATCACCGTCACAAATATCAGGGCCCAACATCTATGCTAACGTATCAGAAGTTCGATTTCAAAATAGCATGCAAAGCATCACATATTACTACACAAACCCAATTAAATAGAAAAAATAAGATAGGACGGAAAAAAGTTACCAAGATTTCACTAACAAATGGAACTTGTTTCTATATTAATTACATTAGCAAACTCAAGTCATATATGATGAACAAATTAATAAAGTAGCTATATCTATTGCAGGTTTGTACAATGTCATTATCAATCCAAAACACTCTCTTTCAGAAACCTAGACAGATAACATGCTTGTGTTAAGCATATACCAATATATTGCTTTGAATAGAGAAAATTCTGATAATACACAAGGCAGAATAATCCAAACTTATCATTCGCCACAAAAAAAAATCTTGATATACCATAACGATAAGCACAATCTGAAACATAAGTAGAAGTGTAAAACTAGCACATAACATTCAATAATTCTAAGATTCTCCACAACATAACTTAAAACAGCTAGTAAGGTAGCGAATTACAAAAATCTAATTTAATCAAAGAGAAGATATAGTAAAAAAAAAAAAAAAAAAAAAAAAATTGTATTGCGTATACCTAGACAAATAGTTTATCAACTAATTGGGGATAAACACTAATCAACTCCAAAATATGAATAATAACATTAAAATCAGATCCGTAAAATAAGTACCACAAAAGAAAATGAAAATTACTTACAACTCCAGTGGGTGAGTCGGTCGTGAGTGTAAACTTTTGGTCACTGTTGTAATCCTTGTACAAAAGATCTAATACACCAAAAAAAAAAAACACAAGAAGAAGAATTAAATAAACAGAATATCTTACCCAAATCAAAACGGAAATGAATAAGCAAAATAATAAATCCACTTCTAATAGAAAAAAGAACAATTGAAAATTAAACCTCGAGTTTTCTTGCCAATATCAGAGTATAGACCTGGACCTTTGCCCATTATTTCTTAACCTACACTTGAGAAATAAAAAAAAATTCACAAAGAAACTTTGAGAGAAGAAAATGAGGTTGTGCAAAGGAGCAAATACGATATATTGTGTGGCAAAGGCTATTATACCTTTCTTTTTCTCTTTTTTTTTTTTTTCTATTTTTCTTTAGGGGTGTGGGCAGCTTGCAATCGCGGCCGTCAAGATGAAATGGGGAATATAATAATTGTGACGGGTATTTTGGGGCTTTAGTACACGTGGCGGCCGGATGCTTCTAGCTGCTATGCTGACGCCTACACTTAGGGATGACAATATAGTTTGAGTCATGTTATATGCAGGGTTGGTCTGTAATGGACAATGACATAGGATTTTCAAATTGCGGATACGGTATGTATTGACTGAAGATGCCTGGAGTTTGATTTATTTTCTAAAAAATTGAAGGTATATGTATAAATAATGATAATTTAGGAATATGAATTTGTATTTTCCTTAAAAAGGGTATTTTATTTTATTTTTAAATTGGTGGTACAGATGTACCCCTTGCACCAAACTAGTTCTTCCACTATTGTTGGGAATGACCAATATCATGGAGGTTGGAAGGAATGACTAATCCCATGAATGTGAGTAGCGGTCCCTTTAGAAATGATGATTCCGAATATAAAATCATGCTAATCATAAGAATTGAAATGAACACGAGAATAACCATTCATTTGTCACATAATTCCTCTATGCCAATCATATCGTTGTGATTCTATTGCTTTTAGATTTTCCTTTTCTTATTTCCGTTTTGATTGTCCTATTTGAAATGTTATTCACCATAATAACTATAACTATCAATTAACATTGATGAAATATAAAATGCAGGGTCGGACTTACGTTTAGACAAAAGAATAGGACGACTCAGACCTATAATTTATAGAAGTATTTAGCGGCCCAATTTTTTAAAGAAAATATTATATACATGGATACTTCGGAAGTGCAACAATTACATTAATACAACTAGCTCTACATCTGTTAGATCTCCTACTGTTAAATCTTGATCATTGATTTCTTTTTCATCCTTTTTACAAACTGGCCCTATTTTCAGCTATAAAAAGTTACTTATTATTACGTCGTCTACATCTTAGATATGGATCCTCTCCAGTTAGGATTCTGTAAATTTGATATATTTCTCATAATATGCACCATTTATTAAATCTACAGGTTATATTATGCCACACCACCGCTGTAAGGGATAAAAGGTTAATTTTCAAAATAATCCATCTTCCTCCAATTGTTACCTCAGTTTTCCTTTCTACATCGCCAACCTCCTTCGCACAAATCCATACGACATTTATGTTGTCCGAGTATACCGAGTTCTTTTATCAAAACTCGTCATAATTTTTTTAATTCCTACACTGATTAAGATTCCCTCTCATACCCTCTCCTTTATATACACCGAGTTCTTTTTAGCCGTCTGCTGCCAATATAGAAAACATAGGTGCGTTTAATTCACAAGTCTTTTCCTTATCTCTGCATTCAATTTTTAGTTCCTGAATCTATATTTTCTTATCAGTCCGACTTATTGTATATGTGTTTGATCTATAAAAAAAGGTTTCGGGTGTGTGTGACGAAGTTGTATCAGAAAAAAAATAAATTTTCAAAATGTTGAGTGTGTGTGGTTATTATAGTGGGCATGGGCGTGATGTGATTTGTAGCGGCCCAACTCACCTCCCAGTTATCTATTTTCTTTTCTTTCCTTGCATATCCTTAACTTGTCACTACTTAACTCGTACTATTCTATTTCTCACTTAACTTTTCTTTTCTTTTCTTTTCTCTCATTCTTACTTATCTTAACCCTCATCAAAGTTACATAGCAGAAGAGAAACTCGTAGCCCAAGTTGTCCTGAATAGAAACTAACATGAAAGAAAATTGTACAACATGATAAAAGTGGTCTTTAATAAAGAACTTTAGCTAATACGCATGCCCACTTGACATCGTTGTACTGCCTTACCATACATACATCGCATACTGCCTTATCTCAGTCAGCAGCTTTATCTTATCCTTACTTGTTTCCCTTGTGGCCGCTCATTTTAACAAACATCAAAGTAAAGTAGGAAACTAAATAATAATGTTACGTGTAAGCGATAGACTCCGTCACTAAAAACATAATTTAATACTTAAACATATACAAATGCCCGCCTGACAACCTTGCGGCCCTTACAACGCGCTCATATTTACAAACATAAAAGTAATTAAAGTAGGAAACGAAATAACAACTTTACCCACTTCTGTAGTGTAAGATGTGCCTCTGACTGTGTAGGAACTATCCATGTCGTATCCCGCCTCACTGTGAACCTATTATTATTCAAATGTTATTCTGTGTAACATCCCCACTCCCTAGTAGCTTAATCTACAATAATTAAGAAAGAGACAAAATAGACTTTATAGGCATGTGCGGCTTTTTTTTTTTTTTTTCTGAAAAAAACAAACATATTATAAACTATTCACTCTCAAAAGACATCACAAACTCCATTACATACTTTAGAGACTCAATATAAACTACCCTGATTATGAGCCCGACAGGTCGTCATCCATGTACACAGTTCTCAGAATCGAAAAAAACTCCAACCTCCAGCGTAGTACTCCTTAGACAGGTTCACCTACAATGCGAGAACCACATGAGCTAAAGCTCAGTAAGCAGAAATCATGCATGAATAGTGCACAACCACGATCAACCAATGAAATGCGATATTTTTCATGAAACCATTTCTTGAAATCCTTTTCTGAAGAAAAGTTCTTTTGGTGGGAATTGACTCCCGTCACTGGTACAAACCTCACCAAATTCACTCGTTGGCCATACTCGTGACTACCAAAGGCACCTCCTTCTCCCTTTTAGTCCACCCGAGCCATCAATGATGGTTGGTACAACCAAGAGGGCTTTCTTTCCGAGACCACTAGGGGTTTGCCTCCTGCCTGCCCCTGCAATCCTCCGGAAAGTCTACCCCTTCCCATACCCATCATCATAAAGGTAAACTTGCATGGGATTCTCTTCCATGTTACGCCTGTCACGGAAGTCTCACCTAAGACACCATATATACATAATATATATACTCTCGATGTGTCAGTGGTGATCAACCCCAAAACATTTTCAATTTTCAACACTATAATGTTTTGACATTTTTCATGTACACATGCAAATCCTTGCAGATGCTAATGCTCATGATTGACATGCTCATAAGTAAAAACAATCACTTAACTAACGGAATAAACACTTTATACAGATATAAACAGATTCATGTATTACAATCATTTATCACAAATAATAAACACACATACTATGTCCAATCATTGTAGTTACAGATGAATTTTTACTTACCTCTTTGTCCAAAAATAGGTATTAGTAATCCTATCTCTTTCTCGTACCCTAATAGAGATCATCTATGATGATAAGCAAGATATTACCAAGTTCTTAACAATTTAATTAAGCTAAATTAGCTTCAAGCGTGGGAATTATCCTAATTTCGGCCACACCATCAATATTCAGTTAGTTTGTTATTGATAATAAAATAAATCCACATGACTAGATTGACCATTACTTTATTAGATTTGCAGGCCTATAACTATCATTTTATGTATTCCCAAAATTGGAGACCAATTGGTAGATAATTAAGCTAGTTCTCTATTTTCCAGAAACAACTATTAATTTAATCAAAGAAAATACCATGTTTAACAAATGAGTTAAACTAGATTTATTTTAGAATTTATACTCACTCATGACAGCAATACTAGGTTTCGTAATTACTAATAAACTTCAATTAACTTTACTATACATTTAGATCACCAATATCCTATTAAAGTTGAAATTCACTGTTTTTAGGCCTTAAGACTAGCATGTCTTGTAAAACTTATTAAAAATCATATATGTCATGAAAACCTCTCACAATTTGACTATAGACTCCTAACTTCATGTTTTGTATCATAGTAAAATAGTTCTCCAAAGGTTAAAATGAGTAATTTTATAAAGGAAAAATTGCACCAAATATCCTTTAACTTTACCTATTTGCATAAAATGTCCTCCAACTTTTACATTTGCATAAAATGTCCTCTAACTTACAAAAAGTTGCCCGCTTTATCCTCCAACCTGTCATAGCAGGTAACACAACAGGTCAACAACCTAGGTGGCATTTATTTCACATGTGGCAGCATATTTTTGTTTTTTTTTTTTAATATTTTCACTAATTGGTTGACATTTATTAAAAACAATAAAACAGGAGGAAAAATAAGACGAGGGTCTGTAAGTCTAATTATCCTTCATCGCCCTTTACTTCCTTATCCTCATCGTCATCCGCCTCGCGGCTACCAGCTGCAGCTGAGTCCCTGAATTGACGATGACAAAGAGAAAAATTGAATGTTTTATCTTCCACGTCTGCAGATTCTTGTTTTTCCTCTTATTTTGTTGTTTTTAATAAATGCCACATGGCAACAATTAGGTAAATCATTAAAAAACGAAAAATAGGCTGCCGCATGTGAAAAAAAACACCACCTAGACTGTTAACCGGTTGCGTGACCGGCTATAACAGGTTGAAAGGATAAAGCGGGCAACTTCTTGTAAGTTAGAGGGCATTTTATGCAAGTGTAAAAGTTAAAGGACATTGTGTGCAAATAGGTAAAGTTACAGGATATTTGGTGCAATTTTCCCTTTTATAAAAATAATTTTCTGGAACCAAAATTAACTATTTTCTACATAAAATTTAGTTTGTCTATAAAATTCAACTAAAAATCATAAACTCAATTAAATGTCTTCAAATTTTAACCATAAACTCGTAACATCATATAATTTAATATAGTAAACCAGGTTTTCAAAGGAGAAAGTAGTCATTTTATAAAAATTATTTTCTTGGATCAAAATCAACAATTTTATACCTAAATTCAACTTGTCTTGTAAAAATCACTAAAAATCATAGACTTTACTAAATGTCCTAAACTTTTACAAGTAGACTCCTAACATCAGGTGGTTTTATATAGTCTAACAATTTTTTATATGAGTAGGTCTTGAGTTCACCCAACACACAATAAGCTTATTATGCACTCCCCAAATCAATATTGGAATTACATATATATTAAGGACTGCGTTTGGATACCATAAAATTACTTGTGGCTTGGCGGTGGAAGTCTGACCTGTGCATGCTGAGGTCTCGAGACCTCAGGCAGCGCTCAAATTTTATTTTTTTTTTCTTTTGATTCAAACTAATAATATATATATATATATATATATATATATATACATTATGCCGCATTTTATTTTACAATATGAGGTGGTGATCTGGTGGATAAACACTTGCTTGCACTTGTTGTGGTTTGGGTTCGAGTTCTATTAAGCATTTTTTATATTAATATATTGTTTAAAAAATTATAGATTAGTAAAAATTAATGTATATACCTGTAACATAACATATACTATTACAAAACATAACATATACAATTACGCAATATAACATATACTATTACACAATATAACATACACTATTAAACAAAATAAAAAAGGTAAAAACATATAACTATAACATATATCATAACGCAATATAATGTATATTATTAAACAACACAAAAAGAGGTAAAAACGCCGCGAGAGCCGAACCCGCACCTCAAAGCTTCTAGACACGAAGCAACCATTGCACCACATGGTGCTATTGCAAATTTATCCTAACGCGGTCCTTATATATATCCTTAATTCCAGATTAAATAGGAGAGTGCACAATAAGCCTACTGTGTGATGGGTGCACACAAATTTATTCATTTTTATAAATACCAAGAGATAATTTAATATAAATTCCCAAAGTTGCTTGCCGAGCATGTACTCCGACAATTGACACATGTAAATAATTCAACATTTTAGATAATATAGCGTTTACTTTTATAATAATCATGACTAATCAATGATTAACCCATTAAGAGGCCAAACATATTTTATTGACATGTGTATCTCGATTTTGTATCACATAGAAAAATCGCTAAATTGAAGATCAATCATAGAAAACTTCATAAGCCATTTATACTACCAACAAGCAATCTCCACCAAAACCTATTAATTAGTTCATGCAATATTGTGAAAAGTTAACCATTAAAATTTAATAAATAAAGTTTGATTCATGTCTCTGATACTTGAGAAAACATGAACAAGAATTTCCTTTTTAACGTTTCATATCCATTAATGAAGTATATACTAGTAATTAAATTTTTTAAACCTTAGCTTAGAAAAGGATCCCTACTGATCCAAACAATATAATTTATATACAAATCTCACCACTTTATTTGCATAATAAAATAATCGGTAACACCTTTCGTAAACGTATGTACATACCTATTCCTCCATTTTCCTTGTTGATTAGCTCTTCTCGCCTTATTTTCCTTTGATTCCTTTTTTTTTTTTTTTCTTCTGTGTTGTATATTATCTTAATTCTTTTTTACCTATGAGTTGAGGTAATGTATTTAACCCCATCTACATGAGTCGCCGACTTAATTAGTTTGGCGGTGGTAAAAGCAATAATGTTATTTATTGTTATCCATCGCCATCAAATTCTTTCTTTTATTATTTATTATTAGTAGTAATAGTAACAGTAACAATAATATTACTACTTCGTTAATAACACCCTTTACACTTTTAACATATCTATGTATTACATAATGGGTTTCATAATTTAAACTTGTCATGTGCAGCCTTACGTTATTTATATATTTTTTTTCAATATTTTAGGTTAATGGTTTCCATCGAATATGCAAACACTTCAAAATTCAATCGTAAAATACAGGGCAAATAAAATATAAATTAGAATATAAATGAAAATGCAAATAGCACGTGAAAGGATAACATGCGTGACCCAAAAATTATATTTGTTTGATTAGTGAGAGGCTCGGATATTACATTCTATCTCTTTATCTAATTGTACGTTATTTACCATTTTCCAGATACGATCTAAATAACCTAATTCCATTATGCATTATTTATTACTTAGCCATTTAACATATGATTTATTTCTTTTGATCTCATCAGATCCTTTTATCATCATCTCATTTTATCACGTAATTGATCATAATCATCAACATTATCATACTTGTACATTTAACTTATCATTATTATTCTATTATTAGTAACATTATCACTTATCTTAAATACATTTATAAATATTTGCTATTTTCTAACTTATTTCATTTATTCCTACATCATTATTGGTATATCAATACTTAGTTCACTTTATCATATATTGCCCATACCAATTTTCTAAGTCATAAGTTGCACTGGTTCACATATCATCACCATGCATTATCACATTCTAACACTACAACAAAAAGGGTGATAGGCAATGGATTTAATCCATTGTCTTTCTCAGAAATGAGTGTTGTTGAATCCAGTGTTGTCTTTCAACCCACTGATAAAAGACCATTGTTTTTTTGACAAACGACAATAGTCGTGCAACGTATCAAAACCATTGTCTTTTTCCTTAACAACAACATTTTTATCCGTTGCATTTCAGAAATAATGCATGTTGTAGTATGCTATGTGGTCGTACACTCTGCTAAAAGACAATAGTTTTTAACTGTTGTCTTCTCAAGTAACAATAATGGTTATACAACAGTTTCCTAACCGTCATCTTCCATATATTAACCAATGTTTTTTATAATGTTTATTTTTATATTTTTTTCTTTATTTATATATACATATATTTAGCCTAATCCGTGAAATTAAACATCATAGATAACAGAAAAAGGCGATAAATATGAAAAATTCTAAACTGATTCAATTGTCACTTCTCAACAAACACCTTCATCTAATTAAAACTACAGAAAAGAGTCGGCCAATGTTGAAATGTGTTCCTAATTCTGAACATTCTGTTGTAATAATGAAAAGAAAAACAAACAAATTTACTTCAAGGTTGAGGCCCCTGATACACGTTAATTATGCATGTATTTAGGTCGATTTAATATTGTATTTGATAGCATTTACATGCATATTCGGTCGAGAGTTGCGTAGATTTATTATATTTGGACCATTTAACGTGTTTGACTTGTTTTTAAGGTATTTTGAGCATTTCAAGGTCAAAAGTCATATTGTACGACTACCGGACGAAGGAAAGGAAAAACTGGCCTGAATTAGTCCAAACCGGTTTAGAACCGGTTTGGAAGTGAACTGAAGCGACCGCGACACAAGAAGGTGCGTGATTGCGACAAAATGTGGCCAGAAAATGAAATAGCTGCTGGTGGAGCAACGTGACCGCCTCACTCATGGAACGCGGCTGCGATGAAAAAGCCTGTTTTAAGCTTGTATCGAGTTACATGCAATGCGACCGCGAGAGGTAAGTGGATCGGCCGCGACAAAAGGCCGCGTTTTGAAGAAATTTCTATTTCAAGTAGGAATCGAAGTCTAGAGACCCCAGTAGAATGTGTGAGAGCGAGAAGACGAAAATCGACGAGCCGACTATCGAGTTTAGTTATTCTTTGTTTATTTTCAAGTTCTTGACAATGTTTTCCTTGAATTCTTATTTTGAGTTGTTTGTAGACATGAGTAGTTAAACTACTCGTGTCCTAGGATTAGAAAGTAGGATTTTACAACGATGTTGATTTAATTTCCGCTTCGAGAGAAGTTTTAGGTTAACTAAGTGCTGCCTAATAGATAATATAACTAGTTTAAAAGTTTATAAATTAGAGATTAATCATCATTAGTGTAATTCCTGAAATCGATATCTTAGGTTACATTCTGGTTGATTGGAATCAGTTTTATTAATTAATTCAGTTTATGAGTACATGCAATTTAGTTTAATAAAATCATTCACCGATTTTAGTGTCTAGTTAGGATAATCCTTGATAATTAAGGTATCGAACTACGTTAAATTATTATCTATGAACCGACCTTGACTTCTGTTATTTACATCTACACCCATATACTTACGATATTTTAGGGATAGAAATAGGCCTGTCAGCCCCCATCTAGCTTTGCAACCTCTCGCAAGTATCTATCAGGATTCGTACTTAAGTTGATACATGTCATTAACTCATTAGACCCACCAAAAACTACAATTATGTACCTGCCCAAGAAAATAATATATGATAGAATCAAATAAACTTCAAAGTGGGCAAAAAGCTATGCTAATCATTTATCTCAAAGCATTAATAGTTACGGGTAACTTATAGTTTGTCAAATAGCTACAACTGAAAAACATACCGAGGGTGCATGAAAGAACCACATTGTTGCATAAACAATAAACAAAACTACCCTCATGTTACATACTAGATTAAAATAACATAATCTCTAGATACTAGCCTCATTGTGCACTCATGAACATAGTCCAAAAAGTTTTAAGGAGATGTCTCTTTGATTGACCTACATAAATAAACACTAGTTGATCACCACATTTGAAAAGTAGGAAAATGCGGATAATTTAAGGCCACATCCCACACTCTTGTATCGTAATCATATTATGTTGCTTAATTTACTTCAAATGTGACGTGAGTGATGTACCTAAGTCTAATGTCCCCGTATCACTTATTTAAGGCAGTTACTTTTAAAATATGTTGTGATATTCAATTCACTGTTCTTCAAGAAATAGCTTCAAAAACCTTAATACGTTTACCTTTGAATACCCCCTGCTTGATTTAAATATTGCTACATTATATTTTTTAATAAAAGGAAAACATTGCATTGTAGCTCCAAGAAATCATTTTTGGGTTTGTCAAATGCTAGCAACGACACATGGAAGCTGAAATAGAAAGAAAAACTAAAAACTTGCAAAGTATAGTAACCTAAAACAATTATTTATCATACATAATTTTCTAATCCTTAGCATCACTAGAAACTAGAAAGAAAGTCCGAAAGTTACTAGACAACCCTATTTCCAGTTTAGAAGAACATGTAGCACAAATGTATGTAGAATCATAACTCTATGAGGAACAATTACCAACAACTATAGAGATTGTAAGCATAAGCAAGCCCGAAACTTGATATCAACTCAATTACTTTCTCATATATCACACAATAAATTATTTCCAATATACATGAGCCCAAATTATCCATAACATCAAAGAAGTCAGTAAACTGAAGAAAATATTTATGTTATCCGAAGACCGTGATATGTCTGTTGTTCAGCCACCCATGTAGCTTCCGCAACTTTTCTCTCGAAGTCTTTCAAGGAAGTGTAAGCAATCTAAAGATATAAACATAAGAGCTCAAATTTGATAGGATTAAGCAAAAAAGAGTTCAAATGTTGTATAACCAGATCACTCCAGTCCAACCCAATCTGATTTTCCGGATTCCAAATAAATCACTTGTTACGTACATCTGCCGATCGTAAAGTTGCAACTTGTAAGAATGGTCCAATGTTGTTACATATAGGTTGGTTACCAGACTATACATATGAATATTCTACCATGATGCCCTCAAATTAAAGCTCAAATCTACGACCATCTACAACCACTTTTCTGTAGGACCCAACAAATAGTTAGTAGCATAATGCCTGGTTACAGAAAGAATCGATATCTTAGTGACACGAAACTATTATACTCACAATTGATATAGTAGCCACCTTAGATTTCCGACGATCTGTCGGTATATGTCTTGATTAAGATCCTCTTTTTCCACTCGTTTTTATCCTCTTTTTGTATCTTGCAGCTTTTTATTTATTTTCAGTAAGGCACCTATTCAATAAGATAAAGTAATTCACATCACACGAGATGAGTCAATGCAAACTAATAATCAAGAAGCACAAAGTGCATACTACGAATTTAAGGAAGAATTTCTTGATTTCTATACTTCAGCTGCATAGATCGGTGCTTTTGTGTCCATGCTTCCACGCTCATGCGATTCGCAGCCGTGTTGATACTATAGCCATAAATCTATGAATTGAGGTAACCAAGTGTGGCCACAAAGCATTTTGAAAAACTCAACGAGACTCTGTACACGGTCTCAACATAAAGGACAGTATGAGATAAACCTTTGCTAACGTACATGCAATAAACTTGTCAACCACAGCATTGAAATAATACTGTCCTTGTAGCCTGAATAGTAATAGAGAAACAATGTAATGTTTGAGTTTTTAGATTATAGATTGGAAAGTCCTTTTTCATGATTTCATTGGAGATCCTAACTCCAACCTAAGTCACCGTGTCCGGGGATCTGCTTGTGATCAATCATGAAGAAGATTTAGGAAGCTACAATTCTTTCTTTTATAATAATGTTGCGCTTGGAGTAGAGTTTATTAAGTCAATCTATTAGGAAGATCAAATTATGCAAAATTACAAATATGACATCACAATAGAATGTGACATCATAATGGAATGATAAGTTACAAAGAAGTTGCTACTATTGAAAAATGTCATTTGCTGATATTATGCCTAACCAAGCATCCTACACACCAGAATAGACAAAGACGGCAAAACCTTCCATGAAGCTGAATTTCTACTAGAAAAAATATATCTAGGTAGAACTACCCATAACTAAATCAAGGAATGCAGTGTGACATACACTAATCATGGCTTGGGATATCCCAATTCACGATTCTCACTCATCAGATGAATTCAATACCATATTCACTCAAATTTAAAAAAAAAAAAAAAAAAAAAAAAAAAAGCAACCCAAAGATAATTAATCTAGATTAGTGTTTGTTACCATTAGATTTCTGCCCTAGATTCTACAATATAAAAAGTATTAAACGAAATGGAAATCGTGTAATGGAGATTATCCTATTAACAATGATCTCACCTCGTGTAAAAACCCTGCGGCGAGAACAGTAACGGTGCTAGATGTGAGAATTTTTCTTTTATTGATCGAGAGGAGAGGAAGGAGATGAGCGTTTCGAGTCTCACAAAAGTACAACGTACATAATTTGCTCCTCAAAATCCCTTCTCTTCTTAGTTCTTATTCTTATCCTTTCTAAATTCTAATAACTTAGACAATTTTTATTAATATTGATTAATGTTTGTAATTCTATTAATTCTAATGCAATGTACTGTATATGAGGAAGTGATTAATCTGTTTACCTTATCTTCGGAAAATAGATATATAATTACTACATGTTTTACTAAAACTTTCTTTAATTTACTTACTCTCCATGTTATGTCAGAATTTATTGTGTTTCATTTTTAAAAGCCAGTAATGCTTAGAGTATTTAACATTAAATTTAGTTTTTAAATTATTTTATTTTTACTAGTAATGATATGATTTTATTTTTATATATTTATATTTATATTCCTGGAAAAAAAAATTGTCATATATATTATAATCATCCACCAGATTACACGACCAGCATTACCCAAATCTTACGAGCATCATATAGGGAGGATGTGGAAGAGGCAACTCGTATCTATTAATGAGGGAGGAAATACGCCCTCAACTCATAATTGAATATGTTTGAAAACATACAATCTTTTACTTTTTGTTAATGATATGACGAAGTTATAATCCTCTAGAAGCCATCAATTTACACTTATATAATTTATTTTATTTTTTATTTAACTTATTTAATCATATACATAGCTAATTCACACGATAATTCTTTTTAATTTTTTCCTTGAACTAGAAAACGAGACATTGCCTTCTGGAATATAACCCTCATTTTGACAAAAGTTTTTTTAAAAACAAGACTCTTATTATTGATGGAGGAATTACTATTTTTTAGTATTATCTAATTTAGTTAAGTTATGATTAGTCTAATAATTGTAACATTAGACTAATTAATATCAGAAGGTGGGTGTGGGAGTCTCTAAAGGTGAGTGGATGATCTAGGAGGATCGATATAGTCCCTTGGAAGTCAGAAACTAGAGATGGCAATTCCGGTGGCCCAACCTAGTAGGGCCTAGCCCATCAGGCCAGCACCATATGTCGGGTGAGACAGGCTGGCCTGAAATTTCATCGAGCAAAAAATTATCGAGTCCGAAAAAGCCTATCCTCCTTAAATAGACTAAGAATTTTGGGACAGCCCACGGGCCGATGGGATTTTAGCCTATGCGGTCAGGCTTATTGGGCCCAATGGTACTTTGAGGCTACATTTATATGGCCCAGCTAGGGTTGTAAACGGGTTGAATATGGTACAATTATACCTTCCCCATACCCTACTCTAATTGATTCTAGAGTTCAGATAATACCTGTCCGGTAATCGGGTTGCCTGCGAGTAATCAGGTAACCCGATTAGTATATAAAAACAAATAAATAATATATACTATGTATAAATATAATATATATATATATATTTAATATTTAATATGATATAATAAATCATATACATCATATATAATAGGAAAATGTAATATTTTATAATATTTTCTATGTCAAATAACATGTTATAAACAAAATATATTAGATACATTACAAACTATAAAATACATAACGTTATATTAAAAGATATATTTATATAATCCAGTAGGGTAATTGAGTAATATGCGATACATGTACCCTACCCTACTCGATCACTAAATCCGGTTCGGATAACACCCGACCCTATTTCTCGATTATCCGTCGCGTAGAGTTACCCACGGGTAAAATTGACATCCTTAGGCCCAACTCATCTAAAATGTAAGGGAGGCCTAGCCAGTCCGGTCGCGTCGGTTTTGTCAGCTTTACCAGAGACTAGATTTTTTACTAGTAATTTTAAGGTAGCTTCTCAAATGAGTTTATGAAGTAAAATTGTACTTAAATAAATGGATCACAATCACTCTAAAAAAATGGATTACAACAAATCACCATTCTTCACCATACAATGTTATTATCGATAATATTGTTTCTTGAGTAAAAGATAATAATCGTTAGAATATTTTCCCATTTAAATTCACGTACTTGATTTACTTTAATAATAATCTAATAAATATTTGGAAATTATAAGGATTTTACTAATGTAATATTCATTGATTTTATTTTCTAATCTTTATAATTTTCATCTTTTCCGTTATAACTTGTCTTAAAATAATTATAGCAATTTAAAATATTTGATATTGTTCAAAATTATTTATTATTGCTTGTATCTATTAAATTTTAGTGTTTATAAATGGGAGAGTTCAATTGCAATATCTACAACAGTCAATAGCAGATGTCTATTATCGAGAAACAAAGTTAATAGACAATGCTTGGGTCACTGTTGCCAGAATTGTTGTACTCCCTCCGTCCCGGCTTAACCTGCCTAGGTTGGCCGGGCACGGGGATTAAGAAAAAGAAGATTTTGTGGAATTTTTTACTTTTTTAAAGGTGGAGATTGAGAGTGAAGATTTTGAGGGTGGAGATTGTGAGATAAATTTGCTATTTATGGGGTAGGCAGGTTAAGGTGGGACAAACTAAAATGGCAAGTAGGCAGGTTAAGCTGGGACGGAGGTAGTATATGATAATTTTTTGGGTTTAATGACAACTCATTCAAAATCCATTGCAAAAAGTGTTATATTTTAGCGCATAGTTTAAGCGAAAAGACAACACACGTGAAATTGTTGTAAGTAGCGTCGTATATTAGCAAGAATTTGCACTCATACACAGCGGTAAGGCAAAACCATTGTGTATCCTAACAAAGCCGTTGTCTTTCAAGATGCAGATTAACAACACTTAAAAGACAACACTCTTATGTAATTTCTTTTAAGTGTTGTTAATCTTCATAATTCGAAACCTAATTTAATCAGAACTTAGAACCTATTCGTATAGCTGACTCACACCTTTCATTCAAGACTCTTTACTAATACTTATGCCTACCCATCACTAATTCAACTACTAACTCCTAATTTTCCCTACTTCACTTATTTCCTTTTTTATTTCAATATTATTATCTAATTCCATTTAATTTCACTATAAAATTCCTAGTCATTCTTTTATTTTCTAATTTATTCTTTTTATGCATAATCATGTTCCAATTTGGTTTGCTCTAACCTGTCCTGGTTTGGTCCGATTCAGCCCTATTGGACCTGAAACCTTGTTTCGGGTCAATATGGGTTCACCCAATTGGCCCATTAATTCCTAAGTCCACTTAATTATTTCGTAAGCCCAATCTTATATTTTCCTAAGCCCATTTATATTATTTTGGGTCCAAATGATCTATTTGGCCCATTAATTCACTCATTGGGCCAAAGCCCAGTTTGTTTTATTATCCTAGCTCAATTTATTCTAACCCAATTCTTTACCTATTTTAATTATTCAAGTCCATTTCATTATTACTTCGAGGTCCAACTTTCATATTTATTCTAGCCCACTTAAATTATCTTATTGTCTAATCATCTTTCTTCCTAAATTTTATCCTCACCAAAACATACCTCCGAAACAATCATCATAAAGTTGCCAAATTAACATCAACTAATTTACATACAAAATCATCACATTTCATTTAACATCATTCAACTAAGTACAAAAACACACTTATAACATAATTATTATTTTTTGTTCCAAACTTCATTTAACCGTAACTTGTGTTCTTTTTAACAAAATATTTTCTTCTTATCAATTAAATCACTAAATCAAAATTTTATCATTATACTCCAAAAATAATTTTTGCCGAAACTTATTCAATATTTTCAATATTTAATTAATGGGCTGCCTGGTGAGCCCACTTGAATATACTCGGATATTACACTAAACAACCTGTCTAGGATATCCGGATAAGTACAATTGGAGAATAAGGAAGGGATGACTCTCAAAAAGAGAAAGGATTTCCTTATTCGCTTGATTGAGTGATTTACTCAATCAAGGAATGGAGAGTCAAACTTACTCTCTGGTAATTAGAGAATGAAGAATGACTTTTCATTCTTCAATTCCAGTATTTTACAAGAACACTCTCAACAATTATTCTCTCAGGAAGAGGCAACTAGGGTTGTGGAAGAGAAGACAAAGTTCATCGTAACTTTGTCTCGATTCGTAGTATCATGGCACGTGAATTATAACCGGGTTACGTATAAAGCACGCTTCAACATGTAAGTCGTCTATTCGATCATGAGTTATTGGATTTGTGTATTTGATATGGATAAATCCAACATTGGTACCAGAGCCATGGTTCTGATCCCGAGCGCATGGATAGTGTGTTATTCTATACTGAAGTGCGTACGGATTAGAGCACACCCTGTACAACTCGAAATTGTTTTTTGGGAATTAAGGGCCAAAATTTTTTACTTATGTTCTTTGAATTATGTGTGGGTTACCTGCAAAGTTTCATGATTTTTGGCCTTACGAATTATTTTATAAAATTAAAACAAGATCAAATTTTTATGTTTTTTTATTTGTAATTCCTGTCTGTACTGTTAATGAAAATTTTCGAATTTTGGCATGCTGATAGTACATAATATTTGGGTTCCATAGCCACTGGCCTTATATTTTTCTGAATCCGTAAGAATATTTTACGACCGCAATCTGAGAATTATTATGTGTAATTTTAGATTTTTTGTATTATTTTATGGATTCTGAATTATATCTCTACTCTCCTTGATAATGTGTGTTTATCCATTTTCATATTTTCGTTGGGTAAAACGTAAAATTGAACATACTGTCGGAATCGGGAGGGTTGACTTGGGGGGAGGGGGAGGGGGTAGGGGGAACTTGGTCACCGGAATCGGCCCCGGTGACGGCGCGTGTGCCACACTTGCCGTTAGGCGAGAGTGAGTGTTGATGGATGGGCTGATAACCAGTCAGCCGCTGAGTCAGCAAATGTGGTCCAATGGACAGGCGCCATGTGTGACACGTCAGCGATGAGGTGGATGTCGCCACGTCATCGGTCAACGACAGTCGGTCACCGGTCAACCGCCGGTCCGCAGCCGAACCGGCACGGGTCCATCACCGGACCGGAGCTGCACCGGTTGCCGGTCTGCCTCCAGTCCAAGGCCAGACCCATTTCGCCGCCGCCGGCGCGTGACGGCACATGGCGGTGTTTGGTGGCTAGTGTCAGCTTCTGGCGGCGTGTAAAGACACATCTGATGTGTTTTAAAGTCCGCGATAGCGTGTGGTGGGTAGTCGGTCAATGTAGAGTCATGTTTTAAAGCTTGGGAGGGGCATAAGTGTGTATAGAAGAACTTGCCAAGTGACTTTAACTTAATTTGTTTCATCTTTTAGGCTAATAAGCCACAAAAGTTAACCTAAAACAAATTTTTTGACAAGTCTAAGTGGTTCTTTATTGTTAATAAGGACCTTAAGACAATGGGAGGTTATTGAACAAGTTTTTGAACCTTTTTTTTAATACACTTGTGAATGCTTAAATATATGCATTGAAACCAGATTTCTTATCAGCGAGTAGTTGGTTAAGTGTTCATGTATTTTATCTTTAAAAAGAACTTGTTTTAACCATGTAATCCCATTTTCTATAGGGCTAGAACAAGAAGAACCTTGACTAGAGAGGAAATTAAGAGATCCAATTGGCAAGTTGGTAGAGTTCATGTACTATGAGATGAACCCTAGGCATACACTCCCTGAGCACTACTTGGAGATGCTCAAGATGTGGGCACACATACGTCTCCTATCAGCTTGGAAACAGATTAACATTCCCAACTCGGAATTAATTTCCGAAGGCTACTGTTCTTCCTCTTTTTCTGGTGACTATAAGGAGGGTTGGGCTAAAGTTCATGATAGGCTTAATAAGATAAATCAAACTGCAAATATAGGTTACCATGTGTTGATTGATGGTCTTTATGTGGTCAAAGAAATGGGTTGAGGATTGGAAAATTAACATAGGAAAGTCTGCTCAGCTAGGAATGGGTCCCATTTTGAGATCTAATAACCTCAGACTCAGTGGGAGGCTGTCAGGGAACGGTCATACTCTGAAGAGTCGAGTTGCTGATCCTCTAGCCCATGTCATACATCATGTTGCATCCCAGAGAGACCTTTTTGTTGAGATAGAGAAATATGAGAAGATCTATAGGCTGCCACTTGATTAGATTAAGTTTAATTGATATGGGACTTTGAGAGGGCATGATTCTTAAATGTTGGACTTGTTTTGTTGGATATTTCTTTTTCCATGAACATACTTCCTCTGTAATTTCTGAACATCGTTTTGATGAATGCTTTCCTTCTGATGATTCAATTATTTTGTAGTGATGTGATAATTGCTGCATGATCCGAGTTTTTTGTATTTCACTTATCTTATGTCTTAACTCGGAAAGATTTTTACGTTCATGAACTGAGTTCATCATGTGGAAGACATTGAGTTTAGCTGATGATTGATAGCTCTAAGCTATTTTTAGAAGCCAAATCTATGTTGGATCATGATGAATGTCAGTTGGATAAATGTGAAAATCTCAGTACATATTTCACTTGACTAATGTTCATATATGCATTCTAGACCATGGCAACAAGGTCGATAATAGCTGATCTGAATAAGGGTGATAAGCTTAATGGCGATAATTATGACACTTGGCGTCATAAAATTTAGTATGTTCTGGACGAACAAGATGCGTTGGACGCGATCAATCATGTTATGGCAAACCTCGGAACTGGTACTGGTCCTCAAGGAAGGAGGGACCAGGAAGCCTATTTAGCGTGGAAAAATAAAAATTCCACGGCTCGAGGCACCCTGGTTAGCTCGATCATTGACGACATGATACACGAGTGTGAGTAACACCCGACTGCTAGAGATATCTGGGCGCATCTCAAGGAAAAGTACGGTGGGACCTCAGTCACTTGTCCAACACAACTTACTATCAAGTTTGATACTTATAAGAAAAATCAGATTATTCTATCAGACAACATATCCGTGTGATGTCAAACATAATCAGAGAGTTGAAAGTTGTTGGTCATGTCCTTTCCAATGAGCAACAGATCCAGGCTTTAATTCGGTCTCTTCCTAATAAATGGGAGCACTTGAAGGTTAACCTGACACATAACGAGAGCATCAAGACATTTGAAGATATTGCTCGTCATGTGGAACTTGAGAATGAGCGGCTAAGAGCTGCCAGATCTAGTTCAAGTGCTCTAATTGCTAAATCCAGTTCCCAAAAGGCCTGGGGCTTTAAACGCCAGAGGAACTGGAAGAAAGGCAACAAAGGGAAAAAGACCGAAGGGAAAGGGGGGAATGCTAGTGATGCTTCTAAGGCTGATGCTAAGAAAAACAAGAAAAGAAATGCAAATAGAAATAAGAAAGGTAAGAGCAAGATGAAGTGCTTTAACTGTGACACTTTTGGTCATTTTGCACGCGAGTGCCCTGAGCCCAGGCGGGACAAGGTTAATCTTTCTTACTCATCTGTAAGCATTGTAAACGTCTCTAGTGCAGTTTTACTCACCGAATCTTATCCTTTGTGGATTATAAACTCAGGGGCAACGAACCATGTGACTAGAGATCGTGGAGCATTTGTAGATTACCATCGAGTTCCAGCGGGAACGGGATGGATTTATGTGGGAAATAACTCTCAAGTTGAAGTCAAGGGAATAGGGACTTGCAAGCTTGAGTTGGCCAATGGGCGGACTCTTATCCTACATGATGTCCTCTATGCTCCAGAGATTTGACGAAATCTAGTTTCTGTTTCTGTTCTTCTTAGCTACAATTATACTTTGGTATTTGAGAAAAACAAAGTTTTTATTAATTTTGATGGAAATTTTTGTGCCACTAGACATCTCATGAATGGTTTTATTGTTATGGATTGTGACCGAACAACGTTTATTTACTATGACAATGGTTTTTGTTATAATATTTGTTCTTCTAGATATGCAATTGTTGATGATAATGTTTGGCATGCTAGGTTAGGTCACATAGGGCAGGACAGGATGAATAGACTGGTGAAAGAAGGGCTGTTGGGTTCACTTTCTAAAGTCTCTTTGTCCACCTGTGAACACTGTCTTCCCGGTAAAATGACTAAGAAACCATTTGGTAAAGCTGTTAGAGCTCAATTTCCATTACAACTAGTACATTTTGATATATGTGGTCCTATGAGTGTAAGGGCGAAGCATGGAGCTTACTACTTCATTACTTTCATAGATGATTACTCACGCTTTGTTCATCTCTATTTGATTTCACACAAGTCTGATGCATTAGATTGCTTTAAACACTACTTAAATGAAGTAGAAAATCAAAAGGAGAGAACAACGAAAGCACTAAGAACTAACCGAGGTCGTGAGTACTTATCTGATCAGTTCAAGGAACTGTGTAGTGAAAAAGGCATTATTCGACAACTTACTACGCCTTATACACCACAACAAAATGGTGTAGCTGAGAGAAGGAATATAATGTTATTTGAAATGGTGAGATCCATGCTAGCACAAGCAAGTTTACTGGTCTCCTTTTGAGGGGAGGCGTTGTTAACTGCCACTTATGTGCTAAATTGCATGCCCTCAAAATCAGTTTGTTCAACTCCTTATGAACTCTGGAATGGTAGAAAACCAGACCTAAGTAACCTCGGGGCATGGGGGTCAACGGCTTACATACTTGACAATCAAAGTCAGTATGGTAAACTCGGACCTAGAGGCAAGAAATGTATCTTGATAAGATACAGTGAGCAGTCCAAAGGTTATGTGTTCATAGGAGAGCGTCAAGATGATCACATGACTGAAATTGAGTCAAGAAATGCAGCATTCTTAGAGGATGAATTTCCTAGTAAAGGCAGTATTAGGAATACATAACCTTTATTCGAAGTTAAAGATCTCTCAGAAGATCACAATGATCGGAGTCGAGTGGATCACAACCCCTTCGATCCAAATGGGAGCGATGTCACCAGGGATGTGGATCTGAATGGGAGTGATTCCATTCTCATTCCTAATGTCTCACAACTTCGAAAACCAACTAGGACACATATCCCTAAACGTCACTTCGGCGTAGAAGGACATGCATTAGTCGAAACTTCAAGGGACAATGAGGAGTTAGGAACTCTATCATTTGCATTTCTGACTTCTTTAATGGACGAAGGAGAACCCAAGTCTATACAAGAGGCTTTGTCCTGTCCAGCAAAAGACTAATGGAAAAATGCAATGGAAGAAGAGCTTGAGTCAATGAGGTTAGACAAGGTCTAGGAACTTGTAGATCTCCCAGTAGAACGTAAGGATATTGGGAACAAATGGGTTATCAAAATTAAGAAAAAGGCTGATGGGTCTATAGAGAGTTATAAGGCTCACTTAGTAGCAAAAGGTTACACTCAACAAGAAGGTCTTGATTATGAGGAAACTTTTTCTCCTATAGTGAGATTTGCCTCGATTCGCCTGCTTCTAGCAATAGTAGCAAATATGGATTTAGAATTGCATCAGATGGACGTTAAAACAACTTTCCTTGAATT
Source organism: Ajuga chamaepitys (assembly GCA_958295605.1). Taxonomy (NCBI): domain Eukaryota; kingdom Viridiplantae; phylum Streptophyta; class Magnoliopsida; order Lamiales; family Lamiaceae; genus Ajuga; species Ajuga chamaepitys. The sequence goes on along the minus strand of OY282497.1, from coordinate 19,093,150 downwards.
CAAATAGTTATAAATTAATGTTAATGAATTCGTACGAATTACATACCATCGGAGAATAAGGAAGTCCAAATGGGTAGGCACACACATTGAATTGTCCATCCAAATACAAGTTTCCACTACCAATCTATTATGAAAACAGAAAAATATGAGATATGGCATTCTTAAATAAATATTCATTAAGACAATAAAAGGAAAGTTGCATTTACCCCTTCAGTTCGATATGGCCAATTTGATAGTGCTTGATTGCTCAAATTTTGAGAATAAAGTTGTGGAGATGGTCCAAAGAATTAGTTGGATATTGAGGTGGGGTGACAAGATTAGTTTCTTGTAAATTTGGAGCATGATCTACTTGTTATGAGCTATATCTCTTTCTTTGGATACCTTTTGTACCTAAAATGTAGAAAATAATGTAGAAATCATTAACTCAATAAATATTTATAAAAATATTAAAATGTTTCAAACAATTTACTACTTACTTGATCGGCCACTTTTTTCTTTCCCTTGTTACTATCCCAATGGCGCACCATTTGAGCATTTGTTGTTCCTCTTGATTTAGCACAAACAGGATTACACACAAATGGTTTTCGAGCTTGATTGTTACCTTCATTAACAACCAACTGGCCGGAAGTAGAAGCATCAAGTAGGTCCAGATTCATAAATAAATCATTAACTTGGAGATTGGCAGTATCAATTGCATTTACATCGCAGAGTAAGGTTATAATTTGACCTCATTATTTGGTTTACGAAAACCATTTCAGACTCATGGTTCCTACCCCTGTTTTGTCTAACCTCTTCAACAATTATGTTGCTACAATTCTTCGTCCATCGACCTTTTATGTACGACTGAGGCAAAACATCTACATTCATACAACCAAATACTTTCAATGCATGCTTACATAATATGCCTAGAGTTTCAAAATTGATGGCACGAACATTTTATCGCAGAAATATGTTTATCAAACATCATATGTCTTATCCTTAAGCTGTGACCATGAGATTTGACTTTGAATTCAACGAAACCGTCATCATATGCCAAAGGTGGCTCAACAATTATAGCAGCTAGAGACCTAACCAAATCTTTCTCAAACATGTAGTATATTTTGTGTGTATAAACATCAGCAGCTTGTTTCAACAATGGATGATGTTCAACTTTTATTGTAGGTTTCCCTTTCACACAAAAACCATCTTCGTTGTTTTCATTTGCACGCCAATTATTCTGAACTTTCTCAAATTTGAGAAAAAATTCATACAACGAAGTAGTCTTGCTACACTCCCTCTTCAAAGTCGAATTTGTGCTCTCACTTCTAGAGGTCGACAATAAATCGACACTAAACTTCTGATTGCTATAAGCAGCAGGCCATTTATGCTGAAGTTTGTATAAGTTATTCAACCATGTGTGATCACTATGACTGTAAGTATCAATCATGTATCTCCAGGTAAGTTCAAACTCTTCTTCGAATTCACAATTGTACATGCATTCATTCCATAATTTTTTAAATGCAGAATTTTCATTTAAACTACCGAAGTGTGAGGGAGCATTTTAGTTGATATGCCACTGAGACAAACAATTATGGGAAATTGGAAGTATTTTCTCAAATGCATTCATCATTGCTTGTCACTGATCAGTAATCGCTACTTCAAGTTGCTTGCCATTCATAGAATCAAGAAAGGTTTTAAACAACCATTCGAAAGAAGATCCGGTTTCATCTGACATGAATGCCATTCCGAACATCACATTCTGCGGATGGTGATTTATCCAAGTAAAAGAAGCACAAATCAAGTTGTATTTATTTGTTTTGTAAGTTGTATCAACTGACAGAACATCACTAAAATACTCATAATCAACGTAACACTTGTAATCTCTAAAAATAGAAGTTCATCACTCTATCATCATCATCCACTTGCACATTCCAATAAAAAAAACTCTCCTTATTTGACTTACTCAAGAAATATTGAATCAAAGAAGAAGCATCACCATTTTCAACGTTTATGTGTCTCTTCAAGCGATCAAGATGATTATATGCATCTTTACAAATAAATCCTAAATTTTCTGCTCCTTGTGCTTCATTTTCCATGTAAGAGACAACACTACTTATAGTTATTCCAGCCTTCACCATAGCTTCTAAAGTTGAGCTTTTAGCATGAAAAATATTTCTTGATGATCTTGACAAATGTGACTGATTAATATTAAGCATTTGGTGATTATGATCTGTCACAAACTTACTAACCTTCCATTCTCCTCCTTTTTCTCTTTTAACCTTCAACATTGCTTTGCAATTAGTTCTTGTGTTCTTTTTCAAGTGATTTGGTACTTTTTCACTAGAACATTTTTCATCCTTCTCACCTTCACAAGAACATAAAAACTCTTTCATTTAGAGTTTTGTTGTACGAGGAAAATAGCATTGATCTCCTTTTCTAACACTAAACCCTTTATCATGAGCATAACTATAATACAACAAATATGCATGATCCTAGTCTATCACAACCTGTCCGACCGCTAATTTGCTCTCCAATTGATCTATGATGAAGTTATTAAAAATGTACCTCATCATTTGGAAGCCTTGATGAGCTTGGAAGTTCATATTCCTCACCAAGTGAAATTTAAATATCATTATCTCCCATTGTACAAAAGTCTGAGAAAAAAAAAAGAGCTTAAAATCAGGAGCCAAAAAAAAAAGGATAAAAAAAAACAAAGAAAGGATAAAAAATGTACCTCATGAAGAATTTTTCTTTACTCCGTTACTGTATTAGCATGAACTTGAGCCTCAGCGTGTTGGAAGATTTTTTGGGTGTTGTCATAGAGAATTAGAAGACGAAAAATAATAAATAAATTTTTTTGGGAGTTGTTGACTTAGTTAACCAGACTTTATTTTTTTGGTTGAGAGTTTTACTTTTTTATTATTTACTCTTTGTTATGTTTGCAGGCAAGCACAATTTAAAAAATTCAAAAGTGACCCACGTGGCTGAAGGAGGGGAAATGAGGGCATTACGTGTACCCCCGGGAAAGAAATTCTTGAATATGTGTTTGTATCATTGTATGTATATGCTATTTATGTATATATATGTATAGTCGTATACATCTATGTGGGTGAGTATATATATATATATGTATGTATATATATTCAACTGGTTATTTATATTATATAATATCTAATGGTAATATTGAAGGTAATGGTATGTGCACTTGCTATGCAATAATGTATGTGTGCTTATATAATATGTATATGCGAGTTTGTATGTGTGTGCAGTATTGTGCATGGCATCAATTATTAGTTTTCAAGAATTTATCAGTGTGTCATCAGTTTCACAATTGTGTCTCAATTTCCAGTCAATTCAAAAAAACTCATATTCTTTTTGGATCAGTTTTCGGAAACCAAATTTCTTCTTCTTCTTCTTCTTCTTCTTCTTCTTCTTCTTATTATTATTATTATTATTATTATTATCATCATCATCATCATCATCATCATCATCATCATCATCATCATTATTGTTATTATTATTATTATCATCATTATTATTCTATTTTTTTTAATTATTACATACTGTTTTAAATCGTACTTTTGAGGATTTTTTTAATTATATTGTAAGTTGTAGGACTTCATAATATTTGGTTCTAAAAATAAATGTTAAAAAATAAGATGTTAATCTGTTTAAATTATGAGAAAAACAGACTTTGATATTTAGTTCCTTTATTATGGAAAATTTTCTAATTAATTTATTATATTTTCAATATGATTGTTTTTTTTTAAAGAATGTATTATTTTCTGTTAACGCAAACAGGCGCTAGTTTAGTATTATTAGTGTTTTAAGAAGTAAAAATATTCCAAAAGGTCAATAGATGTCATGGTGGTCTAGTGGCTAGGTGTTAGAAAAAGCTCAACCTCTCACAAGACAACACACAACATAATTCAAACGAATAACAAACAAGAAATTGGCCAACAACAACCGAACCAAGAACAGAAATGAAAAATGATGAACACAGGGATTTTACGTTGTTCGATCAAGGTGATCTACATCCACGCAGGTTCTATACACCTCAATTCACTCCACTAATCAACCAATTACAAGAATTATCCAGAAATCCAGAAAACCCCAAATCACACCCTGATTTGAGCAGAAAACCCTAGAGATCTAATTCTCTTGATTGAGTAATGTTTACAGAGGGAAAGTTACGTCTACTAGCTCACAACTACAAGTGTTTATAATGTATATAAAGTGTTGAAGCTCGAATCTGGAAGTTGAGGATGTTGTAACCACTTTGACTCAAGCTATTCAAAACTGCTGCAGCGAAGCTTCTACAACGGTTTCTTATGCAACAAAATAAAACCGTTGTAATCAGATGTTATAACTACCACAAGCCCGGTTCTCCTTCTAACCTCTTTTCTGATTCTGTCTAAAACCCAGTTCTCTGATCCGGTTCCTTGCACTTCGAACCCGGTTCTGGAATCCTCAAAACCTCTACTTCATACCATAAGCACTTGATGATATTGAACTAATATCTACAAATCTCCACATCAATGAATTCAAGTGTATGTCACTACCTAAATCCTGCTTTGTTCTTTACCTTTCAATCACATCGTTCAAGCCTAATCAGGCTTGAGCAATGAACTACCTTGCTTCCAGGCACTACTTTAGTTAAGAAATTAGCAGCATTGTCACTTGTGTGAACTTTCTTAACCTCTACTGACCCTGCATCAATCACATCCCTTGCAAAATGCAACCTAACATCTATATGCTTGGATCTTTCATGGAAAGCTTGATGTTTTACCAGATGTAGTGCACTCTGATATCACAATATATAGTTACACACTCCTGCTTTATCCCCAGATCCTTCAGAATTCCTTTCAACCACACAGCTTCCTTAGTTGCTTCTGTCAAAGCCATGTACTCAGCTTCTGTAGTTGATAAGGCTACTACAGATTGCTGAACACTTCTCCAGCTCACTGCAGTACCATATAAAGTGAACACATATCCTGTGATTGACCTCCTGGTGTCAACATTACCAACAAAATCAGCATCTGCAAACCCTTCTAATGGAATAGACATGTTTGCCAGTTTCTGAAACTTCAACCCCAAATTGACTGTCCCTTTTAGATACCTCAACACCTGCTTCAAAGCCTCCCAGTGAGCTTTCCCTGGATTTGACATATACCTACTAACCAGAGACACACAATATGCTAAGTCTGGTCTGCTGCATATCATACCATACATTAAACTTCCAACCCCACTTGCATAAGGTACATTTCTCATGTATCTCACTTCTTCTGCTGTCTTAGGACTCTGTTCCTTTGATAATTGGAGTTGTTGGCTTACTGGAATACTCAATGTTTTAGCCTCATGCATCTGAAACCTCTCCACCACTTTCTGAAGATAATGCTTCTGAGACAACCATAGACTTCCAGCAGCTCTATCTCTCATTATACTCATTCCCAAAATCTTCTTTGCATCTCCTAGATCTTTCATGTCAAACTCAGAACTCAACTTCTTCTTTAGCAGATGTATTTTATGTTTACTCTTGCTTGCAATAAGCATGTCATCCACATACAGCAACAGGTATACAGGATCAATACTTGTACTCTTATCAAAGTATACACAACTATCATACAGACTTCTAACAAAACCAGCTTTTAACATAAACTCATTGAACTTCTTGTTCCACTGCCTTGGACTTTGTTTCAATCCATACAATGATTTCTTGAGAAAACATACCTTTTCTTCATTTCCAGGAACCACAAACCCCTCAGGCTGCTTCATATATATGTTTTCAACTAAGTCTCCATGTAAGAATGCTGTTTTTACATCTAGCTGCTGTAATTCCATATCTTCTTGTGTTACTTTTGACAAAAGTAGTCTGATTGAGCAATGTTTCACCACAGGAGAGAAAACCTCATTGAAATCAATACCCTCTCTCTGAGTAAAACCCCTTGCCACCAATCTTGCTTTATACCTTATCCTATCTGAGTCTCCAGCTTCAACTTTCTTCTTGTATATCCATTTGGAACTTACCAGCTTCTGACCTTTTGGTTTATCCACCAGTTTCCAAGTACCATTCCTTTCCAGAGATTCCATTTCTTCCATCATTGCACTAACCCAGTATTCACTCTCATCACCATTGACAGCTTCGTTGAAATTTTGTGGTTCATGATGTTCTATGTCTTCAGCAATACTGAGTGCATAATGTACACTTCCAGCCTGTCCATAGAAGTCTGGTCTCTGAATTTGCCTCCTTGATCTGTCTCTGGCAATGCTGTAATCTCTCAAGTTTGTATTCCTGGGTGGCACATCCTCTTCTTCTGAAAAACTGTCACTTGAGTGTTCAGTCAAGTTCTCACCTCTTTGTGGCCCATGATCCATCTGAGTCTCCACCTGAACTGATAACCTTTCTGATTCAGTATTGCCATCATGTTCTTCTTGATTTCTAGTGAAGTGATATCCCATAATTGATTCATTGAACTTCACATCTTTGCTTATCATTAGTTTCTGATTTCCAGGTTCCAAGCACCACAACCTGTAACCTTTTATTCCTTCTGGATATCCCAGAAACACACACCTGTATGCTCTAGGATCAAGTTTGTCTGATTTCATGTGAGCATATGCCAAGCATCCAAACACCTTTAGACCTGAATAATTTGGAACTCTTCCACTCCATACTTCTTCTGGTGTTTTGAACCCTAGAGATGATGAAGGTGATTTGTTTATTAGGTAACATGCTGTATTGATTGTTTCTCCCCAGAACACCTTTGGCAGTCCAGCATCAATTAACATACACCTTACTCTCTCAAGAACAATTCTGTTGAATCTTTCTGCCATTCCATTCTGTTGAGGATTCATAGGAACTATTCTATGTCTAGTAATCCCTTTTTCATTACCATAAGTTGTAAACTCAGTAGATAGATACTCTAAGCCATTGTCAGTTCTCAAATGCTTGAGTTTCTTCCCCTTTAATGTTTCCATCTGAAGTAACCATGTCTTGAATTTAGTGAAGGCATCACTCTTGTTTCTTAAGACACACACCCACACTATCCTGCTGAAATCATCAATAACAGACATGAAGTACCTTCCTCCTTCCTGAGTTTCAGTTCTGTATGGTCCCCAGATATCAGAATGAACATAATCTAGAGGTTTTTGGGTAATGTGAATTCCCTTGGCATAAGGCAATTTCTGTGATTTGCCTAATGCACATTTGTCACAGAATTCATGTGTCTTGTTTCCAACCTCTCCTATTATGCCTCTTTTGGATAGTTCTTTCAACCCCTTTTCCCCAATGTGTCCAAACCTTTTATACCACAGTGTTAGTTCATCTTTGCCCAGAATGTTTCCCACATTTCCAACCACTGGTTTTCCCACCAAAATAAACAAGCCATTATGTTGTCTTCCTTTGATTACCAGTTTATTTTCTTTGGTTATGTGTAACTGACCATCAACGGACTTAAATTCACACCCAGTAGCAATAAGAGATCCTAGGGAGATCAGGTTTCTTTTAAGTCCAGGCACATACCTTACATTAGTGATTTTCCTTGTAACTCCATCAAACATATTGATGCTTACTAATCCAGTGCCTTGAACTCTGCAGGATTGGTCATTTCCTAGCAGTACACACCCTCCATCTTCTTTCCTGAGATTTTGAAATCATTCTTCATGGGAAACATATGGAAAGAGCAACCAGTATCCAATACCCACTCCATCTCCATTTTTGACTCAGTAACATTCAAGACCTCTGGTGTGTCCTCTTCATGCTCAACTGTAACAGCTTCAGCACCCTGGCCTTCCTTCTTCTTCATCTTTTATGGGCAATCCTTCTTTAGATGCCCAATTTGTTTGCACTTGAAGAATTTTCTGTTCTCTACCCATTCTCCAGATTTCTTTGGAGCATTGTTGCCACTTTTGGGATTCCTTGAGGTTTGGCCCTTCTTCTTTTGGTAGTTTCTTTTGAACTTAACATTTAGTCCTTCACCAGATTGAGTTGCCTTCTTGTCTCCTTGATTCTGTAAACATTTGGTCTTCAGAGCAGTAATGATTGAGTCATAACTCAGTTTATCCTGCCTCCCAAACATCAAAGTATCTTTGAATCCTTCCATAGATCTTGGTAGGGCATTTAACACCATCAAGGCTCTGTCATCATCCTCCATTGTTACCCCAAGATCTTCCAGCTCATCAAGAAGTTTTGTAAACTCATCTAGTTGATCAGAAATGTCTTTTTCCTCCACCATTTTAAAAGCCAGCAATCTCTGCTTGAGGAACAGCTTATTTGATACTGACTTGGACTGATAGAGGTCCTCCAGTTTGGTCCAGGCCTCAATTGCATTATTGCACCTCGAAACATCCCTCAAAGGCTTATCACCAAGACACAAGATGATTAAACTCAAAGCCTTTTGGTCTATTTCTGTATATTTGGGCTTCTCAGTCTCCACCCAGTCATCTTCACGTTTGAGAGCACTCACCAATCCATTTTGCACCAAGATGGATTTCATCTTGATCTTCCATAGGTAGAAATCATTCTTCCCTGAGAATTTATCCAAATCCATCTTCATTCCTGACATCTTTATCTTCTGTTTGCGTGAGAATGTTTCCCACAGACGGCGCCACTTGTTAGAATTAGTTCAATCTCTCACAAGACAACACACAATAGAATTCAAACGAATAACAAACAAGAAATCGGCCAACAACAACTGAACCAAGAACAGAAATGAAAAATGATGAACACAGGGATTTTACGTGGTTCGATCAAGGTGATCTACATCCACGGAGGTTATATACACCTCAATTTACTCCACTAATCAACCAATTACAAGAATTATCCAGAAATCCAGAAAACCCCAGATCACACCCTGATTTGAGCAGAAAACCCTAGAGATCTAATTCTCTTGATTGAGTAATGTTTACAGAGGGAAAATTATGTCTACTAGCTCGCAACTACAAGTGTTTACAATGTATAAAAGTGTTGAAGCTCGAATCTAGAAGTTGAGGAAGTTGTAACCACTTTGACTCAAGCTATTCAAAACTGCTGCAGCGAAGCTTCTACAACGGTTTCTTATGCAACAGAATAAAACCGTTGTAATCAGCGGTTATAACTGCCACAAGCCCGGTTCTCCTTCTAACCTCTTTTCTGTTTCTGGCTAAAACCCGGTTCTCTGATCCGGTTCCTTGCACTTCGAACCCGGTTCTGGAATCCTTAAAACCTCTACTTCATACCATAAGCACTTGATGATATTGAACTAATATCTACACTAGGAGTATGGTGTATTACGTGCTTGCATAGGTTAGAATGTCACCGTCCACCTTAGTTGCAATTTAAGTTTTTAACAGTCGATACCAATTTATCGCGAGAAATACATATTATTTCTCATGAAATTAACGTGTGTGTGCAACATGATTTGTGGTAAGTGTGTATCATGGCAAGTGTGTATCGTGTTACATGATGATTTGTAGTGATTGTGTGTCGTGAAAATATTTGTGGTAAGTGTGTATCGTGGCAATATTTCCACGACAATAAGAAAGGCTAAAATTACACAGAGTCGTGGTAAATGCGTATCTTGTCAAATGTATGTGATAGGTTTGTGTCATGGCAAAATCTGTAGTTATATTGCCACGATAGTAAGAAAGACTTAAATTATACAGAGTCGTGGCAATTACGTATCTTGAAAAATGTATTACAATTCGTGATAAGTGGGTGTCGTGGCCATAGTGACAAAAGATACGCAATTGCCACGACTCTGTATAATTTAAGTCTTTCTTACTATCGTGGAAATATTGCCACGACACACAATCACTACAAATCATCATGTCACACGATACACACTTACCACAAATCATATCACACACACACTTGTTGCAAACTATGCCACGACGCACTTGCCACAAATCGTCATTTGACACGATACACACATGCAATGAATTTGTGTAATTCTACCATTTCTTACTGTCGTGTCACTATTGTCGCAGATTCGCCACATGTGTCACGACACCCACTTACCACGAATTGTAATACATTTGACAAGATATGCATTTTCCACGACTTTGTATAATTGTATACATTCATATATGCCGCGGCAACATTGCCACGAATTGTGCCACGATACACATCAACCACATATATTTAACAAGATACGCATTTACCACGACTCCGAATAATCTTTTCATTTCTTACTGTCGTGTCAATATTGCCACGAATTGTGCCACGACACACTCTTACCACATACATTAACAAGATGCACACTTGACACGAATCTCTATGATTTTAGCATTTCTTATTGTCGTGACACTATTTCCACATCGTGGCACAAGTGTCACGATTCGTGGTAATAGTATCATGGCAGTAAGAAAGACTAAAATTATATAAATTCATTACAAGTGCATATCGTGGCAAATTTGTGATGATTCGTGGTACATGTGGCATAATTCTTGGAACTAAGAAAAGTATATAGATTTGTGAAATTTTGTATCGTGACAAATATGTCGTGCGTGGGGCTGTTAGAAAACATATTTATTTATATTTTTGGCTTGGGGTGTGTGGATGCGGGGGTATGAGGATGGGTGTTGGTAGTGGAAGAATTAAAAAACTAAAATTTTATTTGTTGGCTTGAGAGGGTGGGGTAGGCCGGGGTTAGGGGTGTTTAGGGGGTCGGTGGTGGAAATATTAAAAGAAATATTTTTTTACTTTGGTTGGGTGGATGGTGAAGGGTGGGGGTAGAAGATTCTGGGGTGGCGATTGATAGTTTAAATATTAAAAAAAGAAAACAAAATAGTATTTGGCTTAAGGGTGAGCGTTAAAAAAAAATGGCTTCCGGGTAGGTAGGGACGAGTATGGATAGGGGCCAAGGGGTGGGATCGGTTAGGATAGGAGCATGTGGGGTAGTGTGGGATAGTAATAATAAGAAATATATATATATATATATATATATATATATATATATATAATATATTTTAAGTATAAGAGATGTAATAAGATAATTAGTTGGAGAGTAAATTGGTAAAATTTATTTATTAGTACTTAGTATGAAGGTTGTACTATAGAAAAACCCGTTTATATATTATATATTCAGTGTATTTTTTTTATATAATATATATGAATATATTTACTATAAATTTATATAAATATTATATATAGTATTCAAAAGCTTGAATTGGAAAAGTTAAAAAATATATATATATTTAAATATTTTAACGATAAAAAAATTAAAAAATTGAATTTTGGGTTTAGAATCGGATATGTTCGAATGTTTTTTATGAATTAAATTTGAATAGCCTTTAAAATTCTGATTAAAATTTATGTTTGAATTGGGATATCTTTAATATTTGCGAATTTCATATTCAATTTCGTAAGACTTAATTCAAATCATTTTATTAATTTGCAATCCTAGCTACACCCCCTACGAAAACACCTAAAATTAATAGATGTAGACTGTAGTTGCTTTCGCTAGGTTCAAACTAGAGGTGGGGAAAACTATCAAAATGTCGAAATACTACTGTAATAAATAAATTTGCACAAATATAATTTAGTGATGAAATTGAAAATTTATGTGATACAGTTTCTATTTTAAAGCCTCTGATTTTCTCTTCGAGCTGACTTCGAGATTTGATGGAAGACCTGATATCTTGATCTTCTTGGCGAAGAACGCCTTTGTATCTGTCTTGACACCGATCTTTAATGGATGAGAATTTTACATCTTAGATTTCTTCTCAACTTCTTGACTTGTGGTATATTTGTTTTGTGTTCCTGGAATGAATAAGATGACCATTTATATAGGTGTAGGATGAGATCTCTTGACATAGAATGACATGGTTTGATTGGTCATATATGATGCGATGACACCTCTCTTTCTTCAATAGGAAGATATGATTTGATTTGATTTGATTTTGTTACCAAAGTATTGGTAATTCTCCTTCATATTGGCAAGGTTTTGTCTTGATTTGCAAGATATAGAGATTTGGACACTTGGCATATCCGATTGACTATTTAATTTGACACAAATTTTATGTGTCTACAAATTCCCCATTGAGAGTTGTTCACCGACAACATGTCTTGGAGTGAATTAGTCTCAAAAAAAATTTCGGAGCTTTTTTAAAATACATGAATAATTTATACTCATATCAAGGAAACTTCATTTGGGTTTGATAGATAGTCTATACTCATATCAAAGAGTTCTTCATTTGATATTAATTCGGGATTTGTAGATAGTTTATACTCGTATCAAGGAGTTCTTGAATTTGTAGATAGTTTATACTCATATCAAGGAGTTCTTCAATTTGGACTTGATTTGTAGACCTTTTAAACTCGTTTCAAAGAGACTTTATTTGGATTTGATTTGAAGACCTTTTAACCTCGTGTCAAGAAGCCTTGATTTTAATTTGATTTGTAGGCATTTTAAACTCGTGTCAAGGAGTTGCATTGAGGGACTTCAAATAGTTTTTACTTGTATCTAGAAGAATTATAGACAGTTTAAGCTCGTATCAAGGAGCATCATTTAATTAAATTTTCTTCACTTGGAGTTTCAGCAGAACCTTTGCCCCCACATGTTTTTGGTTTGGAATGACATCTTCATGGCTCGTCAAACGCCATCAATGATGGAAAATGAAGACTTCTTCATTAGCACTTCAAACTTAGCTTCAAAGAAAAGAGATGCGAGATAGAGATGATCCCACTGGGTGTGCCAAATTTATAAAAAAACAAATTTGCACAAATTTAATTTGTTGATGAATTTGAAAATTTGTGTGCTACAATCTCTATTTTAAAGCATCTGATTCTTCTCTTCGAGTTGACTTTGAGATTTGATGGAAAACTGAATATCTCGATCTTCTGGGCGAAAAACGCTTTTGTATCCGCCTTGACGGTCTTGAATGGTTGAGAATTTTACATCTTGAATTTCTTCTCAACTTCTTGACTTATGGTATTTTTTTTTTTTTTTTGGTTTTTTTGTTTTTTTTTTTTTGTTTTTGTTTTTGTTTTTTTTTTTTTTTTGTATCCTGGAATGAATAAGATGACCATTTATATAGGTGTATGATGAGATCTATTGCCTTAGAATGACACCATTTGATTGGTCATTAATGATTCGATGGCACCCCCCTTCCTTCAATAGGAGTATATGATTTGATTTTATTTTATTACCAAAGTATTGGTAATTCTCTTTCATATTAGCAAGGTTTGTCTTGATTGAGAAATAGAGATTTGGACACTTGACAATATCCGATTGACTATTTAATTTGACACAAATTTTATATGTCTACAACCGCACATATTATACCGAAAAATTATCAAAAATATGGTAACGACATGAGAATTCAAATATTTTAATATTTCGGTATATATCGGTATACTAAAAAATTCCGTATATTTGATAGTCCGACATTTCGGTATATATCGTCATACAAAAAAAAAATTGATATTTGGCAATTTGGTGTTTGGATATACCAAATTTCAAATGATATACCGGAAAATAATTTCGGTATACCAAAATCAATGGTAAGTAATCATATATACTGATACCGATATAAAATTTGGTATACTGAAATTTTGGTACAAAATTTGGTAATCATATAAACCTAAATTCCAAATTACTCCCTTCATTCCAATTATTTAGGTTGATTGGATTTTGCACGTAAATTAAGAAAATGATTGAAAAAGTAAATTACTCCTAAAGTCTATATAAATGAGTTTAGTTTTTAGATTTTTTATGTGTAATAATTAATGGAGTACCTTATGTTGGAAATTAGTAATAATTAAAGTGTGAATAAGACACTTTAATGATATAATTAAGTGGTCGGAAGTTTAATTTTGTAGGAATTAAACTTCACACGATTAATCTATGGAGAAAGTAGATGATCGTAGGGTTTTAATTTACTCAAAACCGATAAGTGGTGAGTGAGAAATTAATACATAAAGTTTACCACTTGATTATGTATTAAATGTAGGATTAATAACTAAGAGTAGTTATTATCCCACATTGGTTTAAATACTCTTTAAGTTAGTATATATATATATGAAAGCTCATCATTAAGGTGTATCAATTATACATGTGAGGGAATCCAAAGGAAGCCCACACGCGCGCTCGCTCGCTCGCCTCGGCACGGCACGGCACGGCCACGCCTCGCCTCGCCTCGCCTTGGCCTCGGGCCATGGGGAATGCCTCGGCCGAGGCCCAAGTAACTTTTTGGAAGCCCAAAATCAATTGGGCTGACGGATGAGCTTCAGGAGCCCAAAATGTGGATGGGTTTGAATTTAAATTCAAACCTGTAACATCCAGCATTATGGGCTGTTAAGGAGGATTTAATTGGGCCGTTAAGTGACAGAATTAATTCTGTTCCCCAGCTGCACCTATAAATACCTGCTCCCTGCATGCAAACAAACACTAATTTTTTTCCACCAGAATCTTCATATCATTCTCTGCATTTTGCTCCAGTTCAGAACTCGAACATCTAAGTTCGCCGGAGCCTTTTCTGTTAGTGGTGCTACTACAGAAAAAGATTTTGGGGTCTATTACTTCGTTCCATGAGCACTAGCCGGAAAGTAATTTGTCCTAAGGATAGTGGTCTTCCACGTCTCAGTTTTTGCTTTCGTTTTTTTATCTGTTAGCTTTTGTTTTTCCAGAACATTGTAATAACAATCTTAGGACAAATTAATTTTTCGATTTCTGGAAAAAAATTCGACCAATCAGAATGTTCCTCCTGTTCCAGCAAGAGTTATCCCTACTCCACCGGCTAACTCAGTTGAAAAGCCGGAAAAGTTCTCCGGTGAAAATTTCAAGAGATGGCAGCAAAAGATGTTGTTCTACATCACTACTTTAGGATTTGCTTCGTTTCTGAAGGAAGATCCTCCTGCTGCTCCTGCAGAAACAGATACTGATCAATAAAGGCGAGTTGCCTTTGATTCATGGTCACATGGTGACTACCTCTGCAGAAACTATGAGATGAATGGACTTGCTGATCCATTATACAACGTGTATCAAGATATCAAGTCTACCAAAGAGTTGTGGGATGCTTTGGAAAAGAAGTACAAGACAGATGATGACGGCACAAAGAAATTTGTGGTGGCTCGGTTTTTAGACTTCAAAATGGTTGACAACCGTTCGGTTGTGGAACAAGCCCAAGAGTTTCAGCTCATAGTTCATGAAGCTTCGGCTGAAGATATGAAACTTCCGGTGCCATTTGTAGTGGCAAGTTTGATAGAAAAACTACCTCAGAGTTGGAGTGACTTCAAGAACTATTTGAAGCATAAGCGAAAGGAAATGACGGTAGAAGACTATATCCTTAAGCTGAGGATTGAAGAGGACAACCGGAAGAATGAATCCAGGTTTAGGGCTCATGTTGATGCAAGGGCCAACCTTATGGAGAGGGGTTCCTCGAGTGATAACAAGAGGAAACGCCCAAATGACAACAACAATCAGGGAAACCGTGCGCCAAATAACAATGGTAAAGGTAAGCAACCTGCTAACGTGACTAGATTTGCAGGTAATTGTTACAACTGTGGCAAGCCTAACCACATGGCTAAAAACTGTAATCTGCCGAAGTAGAAGAAGAAGAAAGTGACAGCTAATGTTGTTGAGGAGAATGAGTTGGACCTCACTGCTGTAATCTTTGAGGCCAACATTTTGGACAATCCAAGAGAATGGTTTGTTGATACAGGAGCCTCTTGTCACGTTTGTTCTGACAGAGAGGTCTTCTCAAGTTATAAGGCTTCTTTCGGGAGGAAGCTTCATATGGGAAACCAAGCCTCTTCTGAGGTGGCCGGAGTGGGTAACGTAGTTCTGAATTTAACTTCTGGAAAAGAGCTCACTCTAAAGGATGTGCTGCATGTCCCAGACATCCGGAAAAATTTGGTTTCTGGTTCTTTGCTGGTAAAGCATGGGTTTCGTCTAGTTTTTGAAGCTGACAAGTTCATACTAAGCAAGCAAGGAGTATTCATAGGGAAGGGCTTTGTAGTGAATGGATTGTTCAAAATGAATGTAACGGCCAAGCGCCAAATGAATAATGTAACTTCTGCTATGAATGAAAAAGCATCAACTTCTTCTTACTTGCTTGAGTGTTCCTCTTTATGGTATTCTAGATTAAGACATGTTAATCTCAATGCTATAAAACGCTTAGTAAATTTAGATTTGCTAAAACTGAATGAAATTAAATCACATGGAAAATGTGAGGTATGTGTTGAAGCTAAGATGGCTAAATTACTTTTTCATTCAGTAGAAAGGAGCACAATACCTCTAGAATTAATACACACTGATGTGTGTGACTTGAAATTTGTGCAGACTAGAGGTGGTAAAAAGTTTTTCATAACTTTTATAGATGATTGCACAAGATATTGCTATATTTATCTTCTAAGAAGTAAAGATGAAGCAATAGAGGCGTTTAAACACTACAAAGCCGAAGCTGAAAATCAACTAAGCACTCGGATAAACATAATCCGAAGTGATAGAGGTGGTGAATATGTGGCTCCGTTTGAAGAGTTATGTGCTCAAAATGGCATAATTCATCAAACTACAGCTCCGTATTCTCCACAATCTAACGGCGTTGCAGAACGCAAAAATCGTACTCTTAAGGAGATGATGAACGCTTTGTTGATTAGCTCAGGATTACCCCAGAACATGTGGGGGGAAGCTGTTCTTATAGCTAATTATATATTGAATAAAATTCCACTAAAAAGAGTTGACAAAACTCCTTACGAAATGTGGAAAGGGCGTAAGCCATCTTACAAATATCTCAAAGTGTGGGGGTGTTTAGCTAAGGTTGAGGTGCCGTTACCTAAACAAGTGAGAATTAGCCCTAAAACGGTTGATTGTATATTTGTTGGGTATGCACTCAACAGCAGTGCGTATAGATTTCAGATTCATAAATCTGAAATACCAGATATGACTGTTGGAACAGTCATGGAATCAAGGAACGCAGTATTCTTTGAAAATATCTTTCCTTGTAGAGAAAGATTGATAGAAAGTGAAAATCAAGGAATTACTTTGGAAAAAGGAAGTAGTTCAAATCTAAAAAGAACTGTTGAAGCTACAAGTAGTTCTCGGACCTTAGAAGAAGAGGAAACGAGGCGTAGCAAAAGAGCAAAGACTACAAAGTCATTCGGTCCTGATTTTATCAAATATATGTTAGATGATGAACCGAGATCAATAAAAGAAGCTCTGTCTAGTCCAGATGCACCATACTGGAAAGAAGCAATCAACAGTGAAATTGAATCCATCATGCAAAACCACACGTGGGAGTTAATTGACCTTCCGTCAGGGTGTAAACCTTTAGGATGCAAGTGGATCCTAAAGAAAAAGTACAAAGTAGATGGTTCAATAGATAAATACAAAGTTCGTTTGGTAGCTAAAGGCTTCAAACAGAAAGAAGGTGATGACTTCTTTGATACTTACTCCCCTGTGACCAGGATCACATCCATTCGAGTGCTTCTCTCGATTGCTGCAATACACAATCTTGAGATTCATCAAATGGATGTGAAGACTGCGTTTTTAAATGGAGAGTTAGAAGAAGAGATCTATATGCATCAACCCGAAGGGTTTGTGGTACCGGGACAAGAAAATAAGGTATGTAGACTAGTAAAGTCATTATATGGTCTAAAACAAGCCAAAACAATGACATTTGAAATTTGACACTACAATGTTGTCAAATGGTTTCAGAAACAACGAATGTGACAAATGTGTGTACATAAAAGGTACATCAGAAGCATATGTCATAGTTTGTCTATACGTAGACGATATGTTAATCATGGGAAGTAGTCATGAGATAATCATGGATACTAAAAAGATGTTGAAAAGAAATTTCGACATGAAGGATATGGGTTTGGCTGATGTGATTCTCGGAATCAAAATAGTTAGGACATCAGAGGGAATTGTTCTGACACAATCTCACTATGTAGAGAAAGTACTCAGAAAATTCAATGCCTGTGATGGACCACCTGCCAAGACTCCATTAGAATTAAATGTTCATCTTAGGAAGAACATGGGTGAACCTGTAACTCAAGTTGAATATGCAAAAGTGATAGGCAGTCTAATGTACATAACAAATTGTACTAGACCGGATCTTGCATGTTCGGTTGATAAAATGAGCAGGTTTACAAGCAATCCAAGCCAAGAGCATTGGAAAGCATTGACAAGGATTTTGAGATACTTAAAGTATACTCTTAATCATGGGCTTCATTACACGAGATATCCTCCAGTTATTGAAGGATACAGTGATGCGAATTGGATTTCGGACACTAAAGACTCATTTTCCACTAGTGGATACGTATTCACTATTGGAGGTGGAGCAGTGTCATGGAAATCTACGAAACAAACGTGTATAGCCAGATCCACCATGGAATCAGAGTTCATAGCTTTGGATAAAGCTGGTGAGGAAGCAGAATGGCTTCGAAACTTTTTAGAAGACATTCTATGTTGGAGTAAACCTGTACCGGCCATAATGGTTCATTGTCACTGTCAAGCCGCTATAGGAAGAGCGTTGAACAATATGTATAACGGTAAGTCTAGGCATATACGCCGTAGGCACAACACCGTAAGACAGTTAATCTCTAGTGGAGTTATCACAATAGACTATATAAAGTCTAAAGATAACTTAGCGGATCCGTTGACCAAAGGTTTAAACCGAGATCAGTTGTTAAAATTGCGAGAGGGAATGTGAGTAAAACCCACCAACTAAAGAATAATCAAAATGGATACCCAACCATGATGAGTGGAGATCCCACAAACTTGGTTCAATGGGACAACTAAGTTTTGAAAGTTCAGAGGAGGCACTTGGAAGAATATGTCTTCAAAATCCATCCCTAGAACGCAAGATAAGTGCGTAAAACCTGTAAACGGTGGTAGAGGATAAGTCTTATGACTTTTAATGACTTCGAAACACCTCAAGGAGGTAGAATAGTACAAGATATTCGATAAAGAAGTCACCTATGTAAGTGTGAAGTAAAGGGCCGCTTCAAATGAAACACTTATGAATCCAAAGAGGGTCCATGGCCGAAACGGACCAAAACGTGAGAACAAGGATGTTCTGGTCAATATTGTGTATTCATTGTTGACTGGGTACACACTAAGGAGGATTGGTTCAAAGATTAAGAAATCTACCAAACCACCGGTGTATCCGACAAATGAAATACTATGGAAGGTTCAAAGTCAAAAACTACTTTTCCTTAGGCAGTACTGATCACTAAGAGTCTAGACTGGAGATTGCATTCATGCATGCATTAATTTTCACTCATGTGGGGGATTGTTGGAAATTAGTAATAATTAAAGTGTGGATAAGACTATTTAATGACATAATTAAGTGGTCGGAAGTTTAATTGTGTAGGAATTAAACTTCACACGATTAATCTATGGAGAAAGTAGATGATCGTAGGGTTTTAATTTACTCAAAACCGATAAGTGGTGAGTGAGAAATTAATACATAAAGTTTACCACTTGATTATGTATTAAATGTAGGATTAATAACTAAGAGTAGTTATTATCCCACATTGGTTTAAATACTCTTTAAGTTAGTATATATATATATGAAATCTCATCATTAAGGTGTATCAATTATACATGTGAGGGAATCCAAAGGAAGCCCACACGCGCGCTCGCTTGCTCGGCACGGCACGGCACGGCCATGCCACGCCTCGGGCCAGGCCTTGGGCCTTGGGTCTTGGGGAATGCCTCGGCCGAGGCCCAAGTAACTTTTTGGAAGCCCAAAATCAATTGGGCTGACGGATGAGCTTCAGGAGCCCAAAATGTGGATGGGTTTGAATTTAAATTCAAACCTGTAACATCCAGCATTATGGGCTGTTAAGGAGGATTTAATTGGGCCGTTACTAAGCCCGTAATAACTTTTTGGAAGCCCAAAATCAATTGGGCTAACCGATGAGCTACAGGAGCCCAAAATGTGGATGGGTTTGAATTTAAATTCAAACCTGTAACATCCAGCATTATGGACTGTTAAGGAGGATTTAATTTGGCCGTTACTAAGCCCGTAACAGCCAACAACTAAGTGACAGAATTAATTCTATTCCCCAGCTGCACCTATAAATACCTGCTCCCTGCATGCAAACAAACACTAATTTTTTTCCACCTGAATCTTCATATCATTCTCTGCATTTTGCTCCAGTTCAGAACTCGAACATCTAAGTTCGCCGGAGCCTTTTCTGTTAGTGGTGCTACTACAGAAAAGGACGTAAACCGTTATATCTTTGGGGTCTATTACTTCGTTCCGTGAGCACTAGCCGGGAAGTAATTTGTCCTAAGGACAGTGGTCTTCCACGTCTTGGTTTTTGCTTTCGTTTGTTTCTGTTAGCTTTTGTTTTTCCAGAACATTGTAATAACACCTTATTTATCCCAAGAATTAATAATATTTCATAATGAATATGTAGTTTTCAAGAAGTTATTTGGAGAAAAAGTTAAATAATTTATTTTTTTAAGACTAATATAAATTAATGACTTAAATAAATTTTAATATATATAATAATTGAATTATATATTTGAGACCTCCAAAAAGAATTACAAGCACATAATTGGGACGGGGGTTTTGATTAGTCGAATCAAAGTCCCTTTCATTTGACGCCTCGGCAACGATTACTTTTCCACCGGAGAATATACGCAAAGCCAAACCCATGGGCACCATCGTATCTAGCCTTCTTGGTGGTGGAGAAGCGGCGGCAGCGGCTGAATCAAACGCCTGCGATTCATCTGGACCGTCGCGCGTCATGGCCTTCCACTCGTCTCAGCGCTGGCAGCTCCACTTCAATTCCTCCAAACAATTAAATAAACTGGTCTCTCTCTTCACCTTACTCTCCTTCTCAATCGGATTATTCAATTTCATCCAGTTCTAAGTTCTATGTCAATACTTGTTTTTTACAATCATTGATAAAGTCTAATCGGTTTTTTTGGGCCAAAATTTGAAGGTTGTGCAATCCATCCGTTGTGGCTGAACGCAATGATAAGGATTCCTGATCTGATTTATCTTTTATGTTTGTGCCTGTTTGAATAGATGGTGGTGGATTTTTCGGCTACATGGTGCGGGCCGTGCAGGTTCATGGAGCCGGCCTTCAATGAAATGTCCGCTAAGTACACCAACGTTGACTTCGTCAAAATTGATGTGGATGAACTCTCGGTGCGTTTATCTTCCTTTCAGTTTCAATTTCAATTCATCATCTGTGTTAATTGTGATTTAAAATCCTCTCGGTTTGTGTGTTATCTTCTTAGTTTAAATTTATTAATTGTTCAATGTGGATTTTTGGTTGGAGTGTGCAGGACGTGTCGCGGGAGTTTGGAGTTCAGGCGATGCCGACTTTCGTGTTGTTCAAGCAAGGGAAGGAAGTGGAGAGGGTTGTTGGAGCCAAGAAAGATGAACTTGAGCAGAAAATCCTCAAGCACAGGGAAGCTCCTAAATTTGCTGCATAATTTTACTTTAAAAAATATATAATCTCTGTAATTTGGATCAAGATGAAAAATAACTGCAGACTGCTTTTCTTTAATTAATTGAAGTTGTGGTGTTGTGATGCTTGGTCATGATAAATGACTTGAATTCTGAAAATCTTATTACGTCCTTTTAAAGAACGGTGGTTCATAACAATAGCCAACTGAAATTCTTTAATAATTGAATTTATTTCGGGTGTTCTTAAAGTGTTTCCGTTTTTAGAGGGAAGAATGGTAGGCATGTTTGTGGACATCTGTATAAACCCAAATACCAGTGAGTCAGTGACCAAACTATGTATGTCGGATGCTCAGACTGTTGTTGAAACAGCGAATTATTGTTTGCTTGATTATGTGAGTTAGAGAAAGTTACTCAACCTGATCCGCAGGGATGAGATGCTCTAATACACGCAAGTTGTTCGTGTGTTGAAGGATTTGGAACAAATTACTAGAAGTTCTTGTAATTTGCTATACTATGAATAATTTTAATTTATATAAAATTCATAATTCCTTTTTCTGGAACTCTGCTTTCAAGTTTCAGTTATTTTAGTGAAATCCCCTTGATATATTAGTGTCAACTTAGGTTGGTGGAAGGTGGATTCGGTTGGCTGCAGGTTCCAGGAACCTCTGGTGGCAACCCCTGGTTTGGTGAGCTTGGTTAGCCCACCATTATTTATTATTTATTTTTAATACATAGGAAAAAAAAATTAAGTCCTGTTAGATGTAGTCGAGAGTCTTGACCTTATTAAGTTGCATACTTTGAAAAATTATAAACTTTCATAAAGTTGGAAATTGCAAGACATTGTAGAGATGTATAAAAAATGGATCAGGTAGTGTACGAATATGCTTCCTCCATATCCTACCCTATTTGATTCGGATACAGATTTAGGTAATACCCGCTTGTTAATTGGATAACTCGCGGGTAATCAGGTTACCCGGTTGATATATAAAAAATATATAATTAGTATGTAATATGTATATATATCATATATAGCGTGATATAATAAATCACATATAACATACATAATATGTAAATGTAACAATATATGTTATTTTATAAATTAAATCATATATTATAAACACAATACAATAGATATAATGCTAATTATATAATATATAACATATTTATGTAATCGGATACACGGGTAGGGTAAACGGGTAATATGCTAAACCCCTATCCTACCGTACCCGATTGAAAAAATATTGGGTCGAGCGATACCCAACCCGTTTACCCGTCGGGTAGGGTTACCCAAAATTGACATCCCTACTCAAAACCCTAGCCACGTGTTTGCTTCTTATAAGTCACCAAAGGAATGCAACATTCTTCATTTATTGTTTCATTGGAGTTGTGGGATCCAATATCCTGTTTTGCACAATCCTTTGCATGGACCACATGCAAGGTATTTCCAGCTATAATATTAGCATTCTTTACATGCTCCCTCAATTCAAGGCTGGATTTTAGATGATCATCATGTTCCTTTTTTTACTAAAGAATTGGCCACTCAACGGTTTGGTCATGCCATTTGCAATTTGATCAATTGAGGGGATATGATGCACACTGATTTTGTTTTCCTTGGCTTTATCTCGGATAAATGCAAATCTAATTCAAAATGCTTCGTTCTTGAATGGAAGACTAGATTAGATGAGAGCGATATAGCGCTCGAGTTATCAACCCAAATTGGTGTAGCAACAGGATTCGGACAGCAGATTTATGATCCAAAGAACTTCATATGCAGCATTTGTGAAACTCCTATATTCTGCTTCGGTTGAAGATTTAGACACAATAGATTTTTTTTTTTTTAACTCCAGGAAACCAGACACTTTCTCAAGAAAAATAGTACCCTGAAACAGATTTTCTATCGTCAAGATCCGTAGCCCAATCTGAATCACAGTAAGCTGTGAGCAACAACTTGTCTGAGGCCCTCAGATGCAAACCATAGTCCAAAGTTCCATTGAGATATCTCAAAAATCACTTAATTGTTTTCCATTGTGTGTCCAACGGTGCATGCATGTACTGACTAGCCTTATTAACGCTGAAAGCAATATCAGGCCTTGTTAGTGTAGTGTATTGCCAGGCTCCAACTATCGTTCTATACTTCCTTCCATTCACAATAGGATTCCCCTCAACTTTGAACAATCTAGGTTTAGTTACCATAGGGGGTAGAAAGTCCTTTTACATCAATCATATTGACTTTCTCAAGTATTCCTTGAATATAATTCTTCTGTGAGAGATGAAGGCCTTTATTGGTATAAGACTTCCATGCCTAGGAAGTAACTCAAATTCCCGAGATCTTTCAAGGAAAAATGTTTCCTCAAACAATCAATGATCCGCCGAATCTCCCAGTGTTGTCTCCAATGACAATGATGTCATCTACATAGGCAAGAACAAAAATAATGGAGCCTGCCTTATGCCTAAAAAACAGAGAAGAATCTGCTTTGATTGTGAAAAGCTAATATCAGCAAGAGTGTTCCCAAACTCATACTCCATGATCTAGAGGCTTGTTTCAATCTGTATATTGACCTCTCAAGTTTACAGACAAGATTCTTACCTTTCTCAAACCTAGGTGGTTGCATCAATATCTCCATTAAGGAAAGCATTGTCGACATCTAGTTGCCTGATGTTCCAACGCTATGAAATGGCAATGGAGAGAACACATCTGATTGTAGCAGGTGTCAAAATAGTCAAATCCAGGAAATTGACTATATCCTTTTACTACTAACCTGGCTTTATGCCTAGCAACTGTTCCATCTAGATGTTTTTTTAGTTTGTAAACTCACTTACATCCTATTGTCTCTCTTCCAGCAGGAAGTGAAGTGAGGTTCTATGATTTGTTTCTCATTAGTGCATCATATTCATCCTCCTTTGCCTTTTTCCCAGTGGATGCTTTTCAAAGCTTGAAGATAACTTTTAGGCTCATCATCTTGTTCCTGGGGCTCAGTCCAATATGCTTTTGGTTTAAAAATCCCAGCCTTGGATCTTGTAACCATATGGTGCCCCCTTGGATTGAGCGCAGAACCTGCATCACCAAAAGTTTGATCAAGTGCAATATTGGAAATTTTTCTCAGAATCAGGTCTTCCCTCATGTGGTAAGACTATAGCAACATCATCATGGGGAGAATTGTGCGGTGATGGTGAAGGAGAAGAGGAGGATGAGGTGGAGGAAGATGGAGGTGTATCTAGGGAAAGCGTTGGAACAGAAATAGAATATGGAAGAGAATTACTAGGTACTGGTGAAAAAGTTGATTCAGTAGTGGAAAAGATAGGTGAATCGTGTTTGGGACACTTGTATGAAAAAAGGGATTCATTGAACACAACATGCCTTGTGACAACGATTTATCCTCGTTTAGGCAAAAGAATCTTATAGCCATTATGTTGGAAAGAGTATCCAAGAATACACCAACTTCACTGTCTCAACGAGAGAAAGGCTTGACATCCAAAAATCTTGAAATCAGAATATAATGGTTTGGAACCTGTGAGTTGCTCAAAGGGGATTTTGTACTTAAGAGCTTTTGATGGCAGTCTATTTATCAGATGCACTGTAGTTAGGAAAGCATTATCCTAATGAAGAGTGGGACACGTGAGTGAGCTAGAAAGGATAATCCAATCTCAACTATATGTCTATGCTTCCTTTCAGCTAGGCAATTCTGTTGTGGTGTATAAGGACAGAGAGCTTATGGACAATGTCAGATTTCTGAAAAAGGTCAAGTAGTGGTTTATATTATCTCACCATCACTTTGGACTTGTTTTATCTTCTTGTTATACTGAGTTTCAACCAGATTTTTTAAGTGAGAGAAGGCATTGACAATATCAAATTTATGTTTGAGGAGATACAAGCATGTGAATCGAGTAGATTGATCAATGAAGCTCACATAATAGCTAAAACCTTGAAAAGATTTGATGGGGGATGGTCCCCATAAAGGTAATTTATGCATTTTAGACAAAGGACAAGTGGAGCAAAAAAATTCTTCTTCATTAGATTCAAATGGGATGTTACATAGCTAAAGAACCTTTTTACTACATCAAAAGAAAAGTATCATAATCTAAATGCCATGAACTTAAAACATTTTCATTCTTCAACTCTGCAGCACAAGGTGCAAGAGGCTTCTTGGAATTGAAAGGCTGAGTAGATGGGTATGATGTGTTATGTTTCTGCTTGGTGAGGACAAATGAGTAGATACTGTGTTTAGCACTCCCCTTGAGCAGTATTTCCCATGTTGACTGATCCTTCACCAAACAAAATTAAGGACGAAATTTAAAGAAAATTGAATTATCCTTTGCAAACTAAGACACACTAAGGAGATTTTTTTGTAATTTGAGGAACATGCAACTGATTTTTAGGAGAAAAGTATGTGAAGGATTAGAGAATGATGATTTTACTATGGAGGTACCAAAATGAGAAATAGACAGGACCTGGTCCATTTCCAACTTGTACTTTATCATTCCCTTGGTATTTTGAAGCCATGCCAAGGTTGTTGAAATCATAGTGAGATGCCACGGATGCCACATTTGCTATAGGATTTCTTTCTACATTGCCATATCTTTTGCCTTGATGTTGTGTGTACAAGGATGGTCAAGATTGTACTTGTAGAAGCACTGTGTTGTGTTATGATCGTCGCGGTTGCAGTAGGTACACCATTTCTTATAGTTGGCGTACCTTCCTCCTCTTCCTCTTGCATTGGTTCTTCCGGCATTTCTCCTAGCAGGTGCTCTTCCACCCTTGTTAAGTGATCATTTTCCTCTCCAAGATTGTGAGCTTCCTCCCTTGCCTTGCATTGCATTTGCAGCCAGTAAAGATCCATCAGGATTGATTTGCAGCCCTTCTAGACTCTCAACCCTGCTCCCAAAACTGAGGAGCGGTGAGTATACTTCCCTTAGTGTGCATTCTCCAATCTCAGCAAAAACAGAAACCATGATTGGTTTGTAGTCAGCACCCAATCAGCTCAAAATGTAAAGAATGTGAACTGTGTCCGAGACTTGTTGCCCAACAGCAGTCCAGGCATCACAACATGCCTTGATCTTGTTCAAATACTCGCTCATTTCCATATTTCCCTTTTTTATGTTTTGCAGCTGTAAACTATACTGTATGATTTTGCAATGGATTAGTTGGTGAAGCTGAGATGTCAAAGCTTCCTATATCTCCTTTGAAGTTTCCAATCCAACCGTTGTGACCAAGAGTTCTTCGGATAAGGAAGAGAGTAACTAGGACACCAACGACTGATCTTGCCTATTCCAAGCATCATGTTGTTGGTTGGACTCGGAGGTGGTTGCGCCTGTTATCTGCTCCGGAGCCTTGGTATCTCCGATGAGGTAGCTTTCTAGGCCATATCCTCTAGCTGCAGCCAAGATCTGCTGCTTCCAGACTAAAAAATTTGATTCTCCAAGTTTAGTTGTTATAAGTAGGGCTTGTGGTTGGATGACTTGAATGCGGGGAGGCTGTGTTGTTGGCTGGTTGGTGGATTCATTATCCGTCATTTTAAAGAGTGAAAAAGATGGTATAAAAGGGACAAATCTAGCAACCGCTTACGAGTTGTGTCTGATACCATAAAGAGAAACAAGATAAAGACATAAAGTTGGAAATTGCAAGATATTGTAGAGATATCTGTTGGGTTTAAAACTAATTCATTAATTAAATATTTACAAGACTACAAGGGGTCACTATTTATAGTAAGTTATAACCCTAGTCTCAAAACCCTAGCAGCATAAACCCTAGCCACATGTTTGCTTCTTATAAGTCACCAACGGACTGCAGCATTCTTCATTTATTGTTCCATTGGAGCTGTGGGATCCAATCCCCTGTTTCGCACCATCATTTGCATGGACCACATGCAAGATATTTCCACTGTCATATTAAATTATTGGTCTTTTTGAACTAAGACATATAAAATATCAATCTTTAATAATAGGTTACCAAATCATTAAAAATTTGCAGTTTCCTAACTACCAACAAATTATATGGCCAAACGAGAGTCACATGTCTTGCACACATATTTTTTAGGGTAAACATATATGTTCCCGCATAATTCAACATTTAAAAATTAATAAAATACAAAAAAATATATATATTAGCAATTTTATCACGAGTGGTGAAATCCTACTCTAAACATACCAAACCTTATAGAAGATGAGATATTAGGGTTTTATCTCTCAAAATCAAATACACAAGATAAAATAAGATTACTTAGTCAAAGTCTAAAAGTGATGGAACAGTCTGATCAAAAGTGTAACCGTATGTTTATCATAATATTGGTAGAAATCTGATAAAAAAATGTATTTGTATGTTTCTTATAGTATTGGTAACCAAAAGTTGAGTTATAAGTTTTGTTGTAGAGTTTACCTGATTTTGACATGCTACATGTCATTTATCCAGATTCGGATTGGACTATGTTTCTCTTTACCGTATTATGATCACACAAAATAAATGTTCATCCTTTTTTCTCTTTTCATCACGCAAAATCTCTCTTTGTCTTCTTTCTCGTGTTTGTGTAAATGTCTTCATTTCATGTGGCAAAGTTTGTGTATATTGATTAGTTTTTAGTTTTTTATTTTATTTTAAAGACCGATTAAGTGGATACAAAAAACATGTGCGGGGCACGCGATCGTTTTTTTGGCAGAAAAAAGGGCTAATAGCTGTTGAAGTGCAGCTTTTAATTATTTGGTGGTCTATTATTAAAGATTAATACTTTACAGGGAAAATTGAAAAAAAAAAATGTCCAGTATGTTTCCAGTATTTAAATAAAAGCCCTCTATATTTTTCATTTTATATGAATATCCTCTGTGTTGCAAAAAAATGTTAAAGATGTCCTATGACCGGCTATCACAGGTACACTAACGTTAAAGGGTGATGTGGCAGTCAGGATGATGAGGCGGCCTTTTTTCCTAGTGTGTTACTAATATATTATTTTAAATTATAATCGAGATTATAAAAATATCAAATAATATAAACAATTTATATATATATATATATATATGTGTGTGTGTGTGTGTACATTAATTAAATCTAAATAATATTCAAAAATCTTAAACTTAAATTGAAAATCTTTAATTTTATTCTTAAAAAAATTAGAAAAGTAAAATAATTATTTTCCCTACCCCCAGCCCAAAAAAAATTGCCCCACCAAAACACCACAACCCCTCACCTCTCTCCAGCCCCGAATGCCGCTTACCTCCGACTTCTGTACTACCTCCGGCCTCTGTAGATAGAAAAATAATTTAAAAAAATTGTGAGGCTAAGAATACCGTGAACCACTCTTGTGTTAGGGAGTCATTTATGTTGTTAGAATCCCGTGTTCTGGTGTTCCTAGGGATTTAGTTGAGGATGACTCCGACAAAATTTTCCGTAAGGAACAAATACTTAAATTAGTGAAAATTTTGTCTAGGAAGAGTGGTGGAAAAGAAAGGGCTACGCCTTAGCGTTGAAAAACCTATATGATGTGTTTGATAACCTTGAGGAAGAGGCGATTCTAACTCAAGAGAACTCGTATGCTAACCCATTAGAAAGTGATAATATCGTTGCATTAAGGAGTGGTAAGCCACTTCGAGAACTTGAGCTTAGAACCCTCAAAAGGATTTCCAACGAGGAACTAATGGAGGAAAGGGATGACCCTCCTACCATGTGAAGTCAACCTTATCTTAATAATGCTCAACTTCGATTACCATTTCCAAAACGTGAGGGGCACATAGAGTTGATCGTCAATTCCAAAATTTTCTTGATGTCATAAATAACTTACTTTCACGTTGTCGCTCGCCGAAATGGTTGCCACTGTCCCCCGCTTTGGAATTTTTTAAAGGAGATCATTAATAACAAGAAGGAGTGGGGGCAATTAGAAAAGGTTTACTTAGCCAAAGATATTAGTGTCATAATTCAAAACAAAGCCTATGTGAAGCTCACGGATCCGGGTAGTTTCACTATCGTGTGTTCCATCAACGATGTGCAAATAGATTGAGCTTTGCTTGATTTAGGTACTAGTGTGAGCTTGTTGCCTTATTCTAACATGCGATAATTCAAGGATTATAAGCTTAATGCCACTTCCATTTCTCTTCAATTGGTTGATAGATCAATCAAGAAACCTGTGGGAGTTCTTGAAGATGTCCCCGTCCGAATCAATGGAATTGATATTCCGGTTGACTTCGTTGTTCTTGACATGGACGAGGACCTCAAAACTCCCATAATTCTTGGTAGACTTTTCATGGCTACCGCCAGTGCCATATATCATCGATGTCAAGGATGAAAATGTCCCCCTTGAACTTGATAACCAAAGGGTCCAATTTGATAATAATGGTTTGATAAATCATTTCTCCCCCAAAGAACGATGTTTCATGGTAGATGTGCCTGATAAAGCGGTTGGGGAAACACTGATGGAAAATCCCAAAGAAGACCCGAACATTCAAGAGGTAGAATTCTAATCTTTCACTTCACTCATGAGGTATGACTCTCTAAACTCCATTCTTGGAATGATGAGAAATTTGAGAGTGGAGTTAAGGAAACTGAAAATTGTCTGGATGAAGGATTTGACATAGTTTACAATGTGGAATATGTTTGCTTTGTTGACTTCTCAGTGAATGACTTTTCTTGCAAACATTTTCCACATTTAGGTGAACTCTTCACTTGTACTTTGGAAAAGGATGACATCTTGTTTTGGAAGGACTTTCAAACTAAGAGCATTCATGATGAAATGGGCATTGATTTGGGTGAACCTTTTACTTGCATTTTAGAAAATGATGATGTCTTGTTTTGGGAGGATTTTCAAACTAAGAACATTCTTGATGCATTGAGCATTGATTTGAGTGAATCCTTCAGTCTTACTTTAGGAAATGACGACATCATCTTTTGGAAAAAAAATTCAAATCTTAAGCATTCATCATTTCCAAAAAGTTTTGGTTGAAATACTCTCCACCCATGTTGATCTCCAAGTTTGTGGGTAACCACCCCCATTTGAGAGTGATAATTTTTTTTCAAGAAAATGTGGAACTCCTAGACTTGACAACTTATCTTCTAGGCATTTGAAATACATTTTCATTTCTTCATATTTACCACAAGATTCCATGAAAGAATTTTTAGACATTGCCAAGCATGATTTTGTTGGGATGGAAAAAAAATTCTCACCAACTAACTTAACATTCTTCAAAAAAAAGGCATTGTTTTAAAAATTCTTCCAAATTGGAAGGAAAAACTTATGATGAATTTGGAAGAACCCTTTATTACAAAAAGGAATCAAGAGACTTTAAGCATATTGGTTAGATTTATCATATTTCTATTATATATGCTTAAACACTTTATTCTTGTTGAGAAACCTTTTTGTAAGGAGGGAAAGAAGTCAAAGGAAAGACTGATGATGGAGAACATATGGAAAATGATGGAGTGAAAAGTTAAATGATCAGGAAAAGTGATTCCTTGGAGATTCGCTCAAGGGGAAGTCTACGAAGGAACGAATGAGAACTTTTGCTTCGAGCCCCCTTGACAAGCCAGAGGATGATAGGGTCAAGCTAGTGACCTTAATGAAGCGCACTTGGGAGGCATCCCAAGCACCTTTTATCGCTTTCTTAGGAGTTGTAGGGATTGAGGATCCTCCCCCTATGGGTTAGTCCTCTTTTACCCTTACTTTTCTTGCTTTGGTTGAATAAGATTAGGTTTTGTACTTTAAATAAATGGTTGATGTGGAAATATGAGTAATCATGGGTTTTTTGATAGATGAATCTTTGTGAAATGATAAATATGACATGCATGAGATAAACTTTCTTGATGATTTGCTCATTATTCAGTTGTGCATGTATTTCCCCCTTCTTTGCTACTTGGGCTTGAGAATTCCGCCCAAGTTTGTGGGGGAGGGAGGAAGGATTGTTACTTCTACGTGGTTGAAGAGGATGTTCCTCATGTTAATTGAATTGCTCATGATCATGAGATGTGTCATTCTACCATTTTTTGTTTCGTATGTCTTTTATTGCTATGATGAATAATAAAGCTTGGTGACTTTGTATTGATGTTGGCTATTTGCATGGTTGATGAGAAAAATTGGAATTGTCCTATGTCTCGTAAAAGAAAAAAATGAATTCTCTGAGAAGTTGAGCAATAAAAAATAGAGGTTTCCTTGCCTAATTCGACACGAGAATAGGTTGATGTGATTTCTAAGTAGAGAGATATTTTGGCATAATAAATACGATTAGAAGTCTAAAACACATACTTGATTGTGTTGCTTGTGGGCGTCACTTTGGTTCCAACACATCTACACGACTAAGGGCGTTGAGCGAAACATAGAATGAATTAGCTATAGGTGGAAAAATAAAGGAGATGTAGGAGGATTATAAGGTAGATTAGGTCGCCAGACAAAGTCATTGTGTTTCATTGATTGTAATAAATTCTAGCAACATTTGTGTACTCTAATTAATGAGATGAGCATAAAAAAAAATACGTTGTATGAAACATAGAAAAAAAGAAGCTCAAAACAAAGAATCGAGTGTGAATTATTGAAAATATTTTATAACTCAAAATGAGTATTATAGTCGGAAAAGAGAAAAAACTAGCATAGCAATTTTATCTTCTTGGACTAAGCCCGGTGGGAAAAGGAGAAATTGGGAGATAAAAGTAAAAATTTATTGGCTCGAGGGAGAAAATAACCGCATCACCTGCACTAGGTGAGTGCGTGGCATCTTCCTCAAAAAGAATCGGGTCAAATCGCCAATGGTCAAGAATTTTGAAAAATAGCAATTCGTCCAAGGCCACCAACATAAGCATGTTTTAGTGTTGAAGTGCAAAGTCCTTAGTGCATAGCCTAGGGTGAAGTAAAATGAAAATATCACTTGTTTTCCTAAGTCGTATGTCTTTCTATCTCCTTACTTGTTATCTAATTCCTTTAAACAAATTGATTTAGGCAAGTGTGGTGAACCAAAAAGTTAAAAATGTTCAACCAAAAAGAAAACTTCAAAGGTTGTGGACTTCCAATGGCTCTCTGAACTCGTTTTCTTATATGCTTAATTGTTTAATTTCCTCGGGGACGAGCAAAGCTTAAGTTTGTGGGGATGATGAACGTGAAAAATAATAATTTTTTTATCATATTTCACGTCCATATTTTTATGAGAAATGCAAGTATATATCACGTTTAAATGCGATTCGTGTTTAATTGTATTTTCGGGTTGATTTTCCTTTTTAATATGATTTGATGCGCTTTTGGGTATTTTTTAATCATGTTTTGAAGGTTAGGAAAATACTAGGGACCAAGAACATTGATTACACCCATTTTCTCACTTCGGCCCACATCCTAAGGCCCAAACTAGGCCGGTGTCAGGCCCAAATTGAAGTTTATCGAGTCACAAACAAAAGTCATGTGGATTCGAGTCGAGAAAATGGGTGGAAAGGCCTCAAAACGACGAAAAACAGAAGAAGAGGTTAATCGTACGTATTTTCTTATTTTGGCTCGCAAATCAAGGCCCAAATAGGCCCAAATTAGACCCTACACAAACCTAACTCGAAGTTTATCGAGTCGCAAACAAAAGTCGAAGGAGTCGGACCAAGAAGACGAGAGGAAAGGGTCCAAAACAGCGACGGAAGAAGATGGCGCACAACAGGAGCATGTCGTGCGGCAACGGGTCACAAAAGGACACTGCCAAAGCTAGTGCCGGCGGCTGCCAGCGCCGGCCCGGCAGTTATCACAGAATGTTCGGCATTTGCCCGGTTCACACCCTTCGTCGTTTCAGCGTGCCTCCTCCATTTTTCGGCCATAACTTCCTCATACGAACTCAGAATTAAGCGATTCAAAATGCTATGCAACCGTGAGACGAAGATCTATAATTTACATTTTTAGGTAGCTGATTCCCCATTGATTTTTCCTAGAATTGACGAGAATTTTGAATCTTGCACATTCAACATTTAAGGAGTCCAAGTTATTTAATTATGTTTTTACTCTTTTACCCTTAATGAGAGGGTATGTTTCAGCAGATTTTGAGTATGTGAGTGAGAGAAATGATTCATATATTCATTACCTCACTCCCATTTTCAACAACTCACCTTATTTGTAAAAATCTTGCTTTCTAATTACTCCCTCTCTAGAAATTTTCTCCCACTTCTCTCTAGAAACTAGGGTTCTTCACTAGTTCTTCAAGAATCCACTATGGTTCTTGAGTTCTTGGAGAATTTTAGGGCTTTCTAGAAAATTATTGAAGGAATTTGACTGCGAACAAGAATTGAAGATATTTTGGCCATTTATTACAAAGACTAAGTTTTTCTTTCTCTCTCCCTCATTTATTATCTTGCATTTGTTACACCCTCCCCTACTTCATTAAATGTTTGATTTATGTATTTATGGTGTCTTAGGTTGTACTTATGACTTGTGAGTAGTTGATAGTGGTTTCTAGGGTTGGAAGTAACCCAACCATAGAGTTTATTGATTTTGTTAGTTATTGATTGAATTAGGGGGAAAGTTTGTGATTGGAATCGATATTGCGGGTTTGTATAACTTATATTCTAGGAGTAGCTAACCTAGGGTATAATAGTTCTCCTCGAGCAACCATGGGGGACGACGGAAGAACACGAATCATATATATTGGTCTCGATCGATGTCTGGTACACATAATTATGCGTGCATAATAGGTCGATTAAATTGTCTAGTTCATAACATTTGCATGCATAATTAGTCGTGTAATGCTCGTATTGGTATTATTGGACAAATTAATGTTGTTTGACTTGTTTTGAAGCATTAAGGTGAAATTAGACCAAAAAGTCGAACTCGACTTAAACTGGATGCGAGAACAAGTATCGCACGTCAAAAACCGAGCGAAAATTGATCCAAGTTTGCTGGGAATTGGTCTCGGCCGAGCTTGAAGGTCAGCGAAAGACGTAAAAATTGTCTGTTGAAGATTCTCGGCCGAGCCATAAATTCTCGGCGGAGCCACTTTTATAGGGAGCTCGGCCGAGCCAGAAATTCTCGGCCGAGCCACTTTTATAGGGAGCTCGGCCGAGCCAGAAATTCTCGGCCGAGACAGGCAGTGCCCAGCCCAAATCATGCGCGGATTAATCCTTTTCTGGCCCAAATTGAGCCTAATTCATCCTCGACTATAAATAGAAGATCCAAAAGTCCGAAAATTACACTTTGACATTGATTCGAGAGCGCGGACTTGGAAATTCTGAAGAACCAGAAGACTCAAGATTCAACAACTCGGGTTTTATAGTTTTATAGTTTTAATGTTTTCTTTTTATAGTTTGTTCTTAGCGATCGCTATGGTTGGCTAAGCTTTTATTTTCCCGTCTTTGACTATGTTGAACCCTAGACTGTTATTTATGTAATTAATTCAGTAATTGCTTAATTTAATTATGTTCTGAGATTACTTGTGTTATTGGATTACTCTATCTTTTATATGTTTATTATGTGGACTGATCACCCTAGTAATAGGCATATAGCTGTCGCTAGGCCATGAATTCATAATCCGCAATTGTTATGCGTTTGTGCCCAAAAGTAGCAAAAAGTGGTTACTCACTAGGGTAACATAAAGTCGCGGTCACTTGTACCGCGTTCGTGAGTACAACACCGTACCTACTCAGTTGCCTTAATTCCATATGCGTCTGATTAATATTGTTCTAGCGAGTGTCTATTAGGACTACTTAATTGGATAGGATTAATTGCTAAGTTCTTAGGATTAATTATACTTAAGGGGTAACAAGGGTTAGCTAAGCGTACCTGTTAATTCTTGGAATAAGGGTCTCAGAACTAATTAGTTAAGTAGTTGCATTAGTTACATGGATATTCAGGCTAGGGGGATACTGGGTTAAAGGCGGGATATTTTTTATTCACTAGTTAAATCATCTTTAGTTCTTTGCGTTAGTTAATTAAATCAAATCAAAACTCCCTCTTATTATATTTATATTATTAGTACTTATATAGAACTGGTTAGTACAATTATTTAGTTAATTCCTGTTCTCTGTGGGATCGACCATGACTTGCTCTAGCTGCTGTTAGGAATAGTTAGGAAATAAATCATCTTATTTGATTGCACCCGACAGTGCGGTCAATGTCAGGGCCTCGCTTCCTATGCAATATCCACTAGGGGTGGGGATTTTAGAATTTATTGGGTTATATCCTTGATTTACTTGCTTTTGGTCTTAGTAATTCTGTTATTTGTCTTTAATAATTGGAATTAGGGTGAATTAGGATATAATTTGTTAATTTGGTGAATCCCTCTTGTTTGCCCCTTTGAATTTCTATTTTGGAACATGCCCTTCCGTCATAACTCCTTAGTTTATTATGTAATCATTAGGCATAAACTCTAGGAATATGGTGAAACCACACCTTAGAAATCTCTTTTTAATTGAGAGTATCTTTTAATTGTTTAATAGCTTAGTTTATGTCTTTCTGGTAATTAACGAATCAATCTCTACATTTTTAATTTGTCTAACTTAACTAATCGATAGACCTTGGGTGTGCTTGTCGAGAGTATTCTCTATGTGGTTCGATAATTTTTTGTAATACCACTGTCACAAGCCGTAAGTTTGCGGTTTGAGAAAGGTGTTCAAGTCGTAATGGCTTAGAGCACTTTTTAAAACAAGTTCAATACCTAAAAAAATAAATAAATAAATAATCAACTGCTAATTTGTACATTTTTTATCGATTGCAACCTAAAGTATTAATCAGATTACCTTTTCGCCTAGAAACTTAAAAAATTCATAAAAATCAGAAAATAATTTCGAAAAACTCCAAAGTAAAATTCTTCTGAAAAATTGCACAATAGTTTTACAAAAGCTACAGAAAAATGATAAAAATAAAAATAAAAATAAATGTTTAGAAGTAAAACTAACTTCCGAGAAATATCAGATAATTTCAGAAAAAATAGATAAAAGCTAAAAGGTTACATATAATTATAAAAAAATAAATTAAAAGTAAAATTAGAAAATAATAAATGAGTATATATAAAAATAACAAAATATGTGTTTAAAGAAAAAGAAATAGACAAATAAAATCTTAGAAACATAAAGTTAGAACAAATCCAGTCGACAATCAGTAAGCATAAAAGAGTTTATATGTAATTTTAAATTATTTTTTAAATATAACTTATTTAATTTACCAAAAAAAATAATTCCATAAATTATTCAAGAAAAATCAGAACTTAGTTTTCATAATTCAAAATATATTTGTTGCTTTTTAAAAAATATTTATAATTTTTCGTTTGTTTCTTAATTTCAGAATTTGTTAAATTATTTTCTAATTTTTTTATTTTTGAAGTTTCTCGCTAAACCTTAGTATATTAGGTATCAGAATGTGAAAAGCTTATATATTGGATAGCAATCAGAAAAACTTTATAGATTAGGCACCATTTAATACAAGTTCTATTATTCATGTGATATTTTGTACTTAATTTTTCTATTATAACTAAAAAATTAGAAGAGTGCAGATATAAAGAATTTTAGCCAACTATGATACTGAAAACATAAACCATGAGATTTTTAATTCGAAAATGACATTACTGGTAAATTTA
Source organism: Ajuga chamaepitys (assembly GCA_958295605.1). NCBI lineage: Eukaryota > Viridiplantae > Streptophyta > Magnoliopsida > Lamiales > Lamiaceae > Ajuga > Ajuga chamaepitys. Next base: position 19,056,322 of record OY282497.1, on the reverse strand, counting down.
TGTTAGGTTGGGGTTGTAAATAAAAATTATGTAATGATATTTTTTATAATAATATTATTTATTAAAAACGACTAATTAATTTTCCACTTAATCTTTTAGTCTTGATTTTATTATATAAACAAATTTATACCTACACTAATATTAGAATTTTTTTTGGAACTAATTATATCATATATAAAAATAAATTAATGAAAATAAAATTGACACAGAAGCTTGCCTTTGGCAATTTCTTAAACAGATAATTTAGCTTCTCGAATGTGTTGAAGACTACGGGTGAACTTTGTATATTTTGTATCTCTCAAACGCAAATTGTGAAATATTTTAATTTCATTCTTATCCGATATTTCTCCGAATTATGTTATGTGAATCTATCTTGTCATATATATATATATATATATATATATATATATATATATAGTTTTATCGGATTCACTGGTAGAGAGACAAATTATCTTTTCAAAATTGAAAGGATATTCATCATATTTTATCAGGGGACTTATAACTATGAGTGGATGCATTGGTCCCACTTAATTTGAATAGACGCATTCCACTAAGGCCTCGTTTACCTTCCTCCATTAGGTTGGATTGGCTTCTTTAGTCACGTTGTGCAGCTCGTTTATTAACAAGGAGTCCAATGACTAAATAATAACAGGGTCCGAGTTTAGGAGAAATATTCGGCACTGTTCATGGGACTCGTATCCCACCTCAAGAGGTGGGACTCGTATATCAAGCTCAATTATGGGTTCCTGTCTTTGCCCTTTAACCCCTCAACAGAAATTTGGTAGGACTTAATTACCCCCCAGCTTTGTGGCAATTAACCAAGTCCTGTTATAATCCATGCGCTTCCCTCATTCCACCATCTCTGCTATCTCTTCTTGCAAAAATTACATCGGCTATGGAGATCGTCAAATAGAAGCTCCCCTGATTCGCAGTAACAAGAGTTTTGTCAAGAGCATTATGTTGCTTTTTTTGGGGCGATTAATCGGAACCCAAAACAGGTTGGAGGCTTTCCAGGAATAACAAAAAATCGGGTAAATACCTCGACGAATTAAAAATAGGTGATGGCGGAGACGGGTTACCTGTTGTGGCAGAGGTTCCATCTCGTCGATGCTTGCAAGTGGGATGCATGGCCCTGCGTTTCCATTCTCAAAATTTGCTAGCATGTGCTACGGCGAAGGGTATCTCAATAAGAGCCCTGTTGATGGGTTTTAATTAAATTCGGGTAGTGGTGTAAGTGTTGGGCCCTTCCAAAATCAGGCTTTATCATGTGCCCAAAACACACCAAGTAATTGAGTATTTAAATGGACAACCAACTTGAACAGGGAGACTAATTCAGTTTAGTAAACAAAGGAACGAAGCGATTTCCGAGTCCTTTTCCCTTAGAAATCACATTGAAAGCCCGTATAAGTTATCCTCATCCAACAAGTAAACGAGGCCTAATTTGAATGTTCATAATAACCGCCAATATATATCCATATATAGTTCAAATTCGTTCAAAAAACATGTCTGTCGGAATCTATTGATATGAATTAGAAAAAGTAACTACCACTACTTTCATGAAAACGAGGCCCGATAACATATATCAGGTTTATCATATTAAAAATATGGCTTATAAATAATTATATATAATAATATATAAATCTATAAATTAGTTATATATATATATTAAAAATTAATTTCAAACACCAAATATCTAACAACACTCCATATTTGAAGTTATATTTTTATACTCAGTTTTCATCTGAGAGAAACATCGATATATCATGCATCAGGTGAAGTGTCTAAATAGACTTAAACTTATCTTAGTGAAAACTTATCGGAATTACTTGGCGAAGCAGTGGATATAGACAATCTTGAACTTTTCATCGTTTGCAGTAATCAAAACAATAAATTCACACATAATATATCTTCATATACAAGTTCGTGTTTGTGTTCATTTTGGTTCTGAAAGTATCCCGGTGACATGATCGCTTTAGAGAACTTGGTCATTATATTCTCATAAATGCACTTCTGCATTTACTACCATATCGGTGACACTATTTGAGTTCCATATGCTCCTATAGTTGTCATGAAATGTTTTATGCATACCCTTAGAGCATCTCCAACCCACCCTCTATTAATATTGTGATTTCTCACTAAAAATGCAGTTTTTGTATACACTATCTACAGCCCAACTTTATCCCACTAAATTTACAGTTTAATTAAATCATCTTCAATCTAACCCTATCCTACAAAATTTGCAGTTTTGTGTAAACCATCTCCAACCCAACTCTATTCCGCTAAATTTACACAAAAAAAAATTTACTTACTTCTTATTTTATTTATAAATAATTATTTACGCTTTACTTATTATAAAAATATATATATATATCAACACTATTTATTTTTCTTAAAATTTATTAATAATTTCACACTGAAAGATAAAACATTACATTTATCTTATTATTGTTTAATTATTTTTAAATATGCAAGATTAATAAAAAAAAAATTTAAAAAAAAATCATAATTAAATTTAATTGAATTAGATAAATTATTAAATACAAACTAATAATACAAATATAATATTTATGTCGTAAAAACTAAATTTAAGGGTATTTTGAACATATAATGTATAAATATAGTTTTTGTGTGCATGAACAGTGTCCCTTTATTTATTGGGGGACACTGTTCATCCCCTAAATATAGAGGGCTGATTTGGAGTGTGGTTGGAGAGATAAACAGTAAAATCTCGCCAAAAATAGAGTTTTTGTGTGTCGTTGGAGTTGGTCTTAACCACCTTTACCAACACACAATTATCATAGGAATTAGTTGAATGTGAGTTTTACTATTTAAGTATTATCTAACTAGTTGTCTATTGAACCTAGACCATGGGATCTCCAATCTGCTAGATTAGGTTGGTTCTATTCTTTTATTGGCTTTAAACTCATTCCCCTCAATAATATTATAGTTTACTCTCTTGTTAGGTCTTTTGTCAACATTTCTTTTGACTTTAGATATTACATGGAAATAACTTCATTTGAGAGAAATTATCCTATTCTATTATATCTGTGGCTAATATGTTTTAACTTACGCTAGTTTTTGCTCTAACTTATGTCGGCATACTATTTCAATGTATACATATGATATCACAGGCTTAGGCTAGAACGGAATTTCCTCTGAGAAATTCTCAATCATTCCGCTTTCAACCTCTTAGTCGTTTTAAATTCGAACCTCAGACTTGATTTAAGTCTTATTTTTCTCCTAATGTAACAACAACGAAAAAATTATTCTCTTCCTCCTTAAGTGACTCGAATCTAGGACCAATAATCTAGATAGTGGATGCTTTAGTTACTTGAGATATCAAACTTCGCAAATAGAATAAGTTCTAAGCTAATATTAGTATAAACATGAGAGGTGGCAATCTATTAATTTTCCTTCCCAGCAACTATTTTCATTAATGACAATATAATCGGTTAGCTGAAAAGCAAAATTCGGTTCTTTATTTAATTTAGTAACGAAAAAAAAAAAGACCAGTACCTTTGGCCACAAAAAAACTGATATATAATGTTAATCTGATTCGATACACGCAGACACGAAAAATAACTTGTTCTCAAATTTGAAACCTAAAATTTAGTTAACCAATGATTATGAAGTTTTGAATAATGATAATGTCTATACATGCACGCGTATGTATGTATATAGCTGCTTGAAATGGAATTGAATATTTACTTGAATCTAATACATGGTAGATATATAACTATTTATGGACTGTTATAAAAATAAAATTATCCAATTGATCATTTCAATAAGAAATAATGTTTGATTATTAGAACAAGAATAAATATTTTTCTTATAAGGCAATTCAGTTATTTATTTATTACTCCCTCTGTCCCGACTTAACCTGTCTAGGTTGACCGGACACGAAACTTAAGAAAAAACAGATTTTGTGGAATCTTTGACTTTTTTAAAGGTAGAGATTGAGAATGGAGATTTTGAGGGTGAAGATTGTGAGGGAAATTTGCCATTTATGAGACTTAAGGTGGAACAAACTAAAATGACAAGTAGGCAGGTTAAGTTGGAACGGATGCAGTATTACTTTATCTGTGTTTTTTATAAGTCGTCTGTTATCTAGATACTTGTGTTGATTCAATATCTATAATTATTTGAATAATTTGTAGTTGTTTAGAAAATGTCAAGTAGAACACGAACCAATAATTGATGCATTTGAGCTTCAAACAAGGCTAAAATCTTTGTGAAAATGTAGTATTTTATTTTGATATTATTTTATAAAATGATTTATTTAGAAGAAAGTATTTTTCAAAATTATGCATCACACAAGAAAATTATAATAAGAATAACGCTCTTACGCTACAAACGCATGCCAGAGCCGAAAAACAACTTAATTTGTGAGGTTGTATGTAGGATCACAGGATGTCTCTAAGGAAATGAGAATGCAGACATCACCGAGGAAGTATGTTGACACCAAAAAATGAACAACTTTAGAAGAGTGTGCATCCTAACTAAATTTGGTTAATCGAATAATATTGATCAATAACGGCGGCTTGAATTGCCTCTCTTCCATAAATTCAGCTTGTGTTGTAAAAAGGATGGCCAACTAAGGTGCCTTGCTAACATTTTGGTGCTAATTAGCTGTGAACTTCTTCAACTTACTACTTCCCTCCTGATTTTGTGAATTCATAATGTTTTTCAACCATAAACTTGAAATGACATCCTCTCAGAACCCCGATAAGCTTCCCTTGGAGGTTTCACGGTGAATATGTAAATTATGTTCCAAATAGCCAAAATACATAATACTTCTCTCTCATGATAACAAAAAAGTCACGAAATGAAAGTTATGTTTTAAAGTCAAAGGAAGAAAAATCATGTAACAGCAAATTTATTGCTTTTATAAAAGTGCACCTTTATCCAAGCACTCAAAAATAACTAATGCAAAGATTGAATATGAAATTTCATCAGTGTTATAAGAGATTGTCTGGCCATTAGATCCCACCCCCTTCATATCGACCCCCACCTAGCCCTAAGAGACCTAGTATGCAGCCCAGGTACAACCTAGCCCCTATTAGAAAATTGATATTGATTATTCATTTTGCTGCTCTATTCAACCGGCATCACTAGTATGGGCGGTGTTGGTACCAATGAGGATGTTGAGAAAGCTTTTTAGTATCCATGTGGTAACTATTAAGCTGTGGGAAACTAGACAAGCGGAAAACATAGAGAAAGAGCCTCCAGGTTGGATTAAAATCTTAGTACTTACATACATAAATGAATAAAGAAAACGACTGCAGGCAAAGCTAAAGGGTCAGCTGTAACGCCCCTACTTTTTTCAGCTTCATTTCTGTAGATTGCTCAAAACTTGTCTGGGCTAGTACTTACCTTGAACCACCAATGACTGCACTAAGTGAAGTCCTCATTTGCCGTTGCTAGTGTTGCATTTGCCGTTGCTAGTGTTTCCATGCTTGTGGAAGGGCCAGAGATTGACCAGGCGTTCTAAAACTGACGCGCTTTTGGAGAAGTAGCCTGAGAATCCTTGAGGAATGGATGGTGGTGGGAAATCTTCGGCTGGCATTGCAAATGGACGGAACATCTTCTCCATCATTTCTAGTGTCAAATATGACCCCACTTCTTGCAGCCTCTCAGGGCCCATTATTGGCAATGTGTGCTCCTGATGCAGTGATGCTGCCTCACTGTCATTTCCCTGTCAAAATTAACAAGGAGCACGTTCAGAATTTGCTCATAACAGACCCCTTATAAAATCATTCTGTGATTCCTACATAAGGACATTCATAATGGCAAGCAGAACATTCCACCACTACCACTAATCATACCCCCAAACAAATATGTATGTATTATGATGTAAAATACAGTTTCGAAATCATGTCTCATTTCAACTTTACCTCCAGAGGGGACAAATCTGCACCTCGGCTAAAAGTCATCTCCATGCGGAATCTCTTTGGATCTTCCAAAGCCACCTGCATTAAGAATGTAGGTACTCATTCTGCAAGCTAACTATTATTTGCAGAACTATGACTTTACAATTTACAAGTACACGAAATGATGCACAGTTTGATCTATTTGGGCAGAATATCCGTGTTGCTTTCTTATATTCCAAAGTAAACATCCTTTCACAGCTCTCAAAATGTGAATTTTGCATAGCATCTAATCAAAAATATCCTATTTACTGATTTGGGTATTCTAGAATATACTCGATTTAAGCAATATGAAGGCATTTATCATTTCTTCACTGGCATGGTGGACTTTGTATGCAAAATAACTGTAACATGATGAGAGATAATTGGACTTAAAATCTGATTCCAACACGATAAAAGATCGTTTACACTATGATATAGTAAATTCAGTTTCAGGCACAATGTGCCGGATTTAAATGCACCAGTTACAGTCATAGGAAAGAGTTCACCTTTGGATTCCGGAAATAAGAATGAATTACAAACATATTACCGATATAAATGTGCGAGAGAGAAGGAAATTATGAGATTCAAAATACAAACCTCCGTATTCTCAAACAACCTCAATACAATGTAACTCATGTAATCAAGCTCCTTTGTCCTATACAAGCGCTCCAAAGCATTATCACAAACAAGGCTTGGTTCTCCTTGAAGAGATTCATCCAGGTTGCAATAACGAAGAACATTCATCAACGAATGGATATGGGATTCCTTCCATTTCATAAAACGTGAGAGTTAAATTTGGATGTCAGATCTATTAAAATACAGTCTCAGATCTAAAGAAGACAAATTGGAACGGGTGCGAGATAACATATACAAGAAAGTTTTCTGAATCTCCAATACTTAAAATAATTGAAGGCAGCAAATCGCATGCCCAACGTGAGAGATACAGGTGGCAGAACAAATAACATAACAGACAGCCTGAACTAATCCAGTCAGAACTGTGAGAGCCTAAAAGTTTCAGTATTATGTCTCACTCCTGAACGTTGCACATAAAAATTTCATAACAGTGCAGTTTTTAACAGGTCATGCCTTTAGACAGCACAGGTGGGAATTTGATGTCAAAATTAGTATTTAAATCTCATAAACTGTTAGAATACCCATATCAACCACAGGCAGATCTATTTTTAATACAAGAGTCCAATTCGCAGTGAGCCTACCTTCAACAAATAAATTGATTCCACATTGTACAATTTTTACAGTAATAGTAGTCTAGGTAACTTTTACAGTTGCTCCATGAAAGAATATTTGGAGGATCTTATACAATGGAAACCAAGCTTCTTCACTTGCAGAGCCCATTACAGTTGAATATTGACATGCAATACTCACAATCCAAAATAAACAAGGAAAAGCAGTTCAGGAAGCAATGGGTGATGACCCAATATTTCAGAAAAATGTAAAGAGACAGAAATGAGCCATGATGGTTACTAACTGAAGTGAAGTATAGCCGTGTCCGCACGTGGCGCTCTGGCGTTTTCACGTTTGCATATCTAAGAAAAATGAATGTCTTAATTAGAGGGAGACAATCTCTGACTTTCGACTTTGTAAGATAATTTTCTTGGCAATATAAAATCATAATGATTTCGACACTTATCAGTAAATAGTAAGTATGTGCTTGTAGGCAAAGATTTACTAGAATACTTGCTTTGGGTCCAAACGGTATTTAGTTTCTTTGTCATCATCGTCATCTTGATCCATTGACATGTCACTGGTAAAACTAGCTCTTCTTGAGCCTTCATTTTTACCGTGAAACTTTGAATAGTAATCTGTATCTTCTTTTCCAGTGTTAGGCCCCGCTGAATTGTCTTGGCTGCTCTTTAATTCTGCGACGCTGAGTGCCTCTTCACGTGTATTTCTCAGATCAATCAAGATTTTCCCCAACAAGCGGCGGGCAATCTGAATTTTGATAAAACAAAGTAGGATATGACATGGTTCTGCAGAAATTCAAATACATCGGGTGGGGTATTTGTGTGTATGTGGAGGGTTGGGGAGAGGGAGGACTCTGCAAAACTAGATGAAGTAGTTGACAGAACACATGATAAAACACCATCGAGCTATAGAGAACTAATGTAGCTGTTGGCCATATAATTATCAGAGAAAATTAGATTTGCTTATATGATAAGACTTATGACAAATTGATAGCAAAAGGCCAAAATGTTGTAGAATGGTACACCGTGACTTCAAACCATCATAAGCCACTGCAAGTAGCATTTTGGTATTGCATAAAGACTTTAGATGGTCATTTTGTTTCCTGCAATCAGTCTTTCTTTCTATCCAAGTTCATCTGTGAACTAGGTTACCCATATATGATGAATTTCACTTGAGGAAAGGTGATAATATATTATTTTAATTACCTTTGATCCAATTTTTAGTTTCTGCTTCGGATTGATTCCATATTCGTTTGGAATAACACCATCTGCAAGTAACTGAAGGAAAAAGGAGGCATGAAAAGCTAAGCATGAGTAACCACCCATGCCCCAAATACAATTAACATGCCCGTGCATAAAATAAATTCTCTTCTATTTTTGCCTTGTCTTTTGGAGGTAACCTGAAAGAAAATACAAATATTGCAAAATTGGTAATTCCATACCTGAGCAACTTTAAAGAGTTCGTCTAAGCCTTCCAGATTTAGATGTGCATTGTGCAGGAGATCATACCTGTCATAAAGAAAGGCAGTATTAGGAATGATCAGAACCACAAGGGAGTGATCTGCGAGTTTTCTCTCTAGCTCTACATTCACATGTTAAAAATCTCATAATATATGTGTTTCCTCATATGTGTTGTTTATGTTAAATCAGAACCACAAGGGAGTGGTCTGTGAGTCTTCTCTCTAGCTCTACATTCACATGTTAAAAATCCCTACATAATATATGTGTTTCCTCATATGTGTTGTTTATGTTGAATCAGAACCACAAGGGAGTGGTCTGTGAGTCTTCTCTCTAGCTCTACATTCACATGTTAAAAATCCCTACATAATATATGTATTTCCTCATATGTGTTGTTTATGTTGATGCACCAAATGTAAGACAAGAACTTTTACAAAATCAATATGCAATTCCCAACCCCTCCTTCAACGTCCTCTCCTCTGGTTAAAAGCATAAAAAACCAAATGAAAATATATACAAGAAACAGGAAAGCGGCTATTGATAAAAGAATGACACCTGATTTAAGTTTCAGCACACCTTCACAACCACAATACTTCATTACATGAAAATGTAAAGTGGAGATGTAACTCTTTCACATGCAAGCTATTATAATAACATGATACCATAAATGAAATACGACATGCTTACTTGCAAGAATCATAAACATCAGGAATTTGTGTAATGTCAAACCGCCTGCAATTGTGTTGAAATTCAATTAGTCAATATTCCTGCAGATGAAGTCTTCCAAATCCGATAGGAAAATTGCATTATAGCAAGTTTATTTATTGTAGCAAAGTATATGAAGGAACTGGTCCGGGATGGCTTACCCTTTGCGCTCATTATACAAATCCCTCTCTAGTTTTCTCCATCGAGCAAACATGAGAAGAAATCCCTCACTCCCACAGGGTAAACCAGCAGCAATCCGGTCAACATCTATGTTTGTCTTACCTAAAGCCTTAGCTTGATCATATGGAGGAATTACATCATATGCACTTGTCTCCAGAAGCTCCTCATCTTCGTCCTTGGCTAGATTTCTTACTTGTTCGGTGACCTTCTTCGTTAATGTAACCTGGCAATGGTCATGATAAACAAAATGGGACCCACATATAACAATAATAAGAAGCTCTGACACTATTAAGTTGTACAAGTTGATTCGCATAATTGGAACAACATATATGACAGAAGGAAACTAAGTAGTATTTGCAGAATCATTTATCCAGGATATAAGGAGTTATTTACCAGTTTGGGTAAAAGCTCAGAGGCATTTGGAGGAAGTCCAGCTCCATCGACCATCCACGGTTTCTCTGGCAAGTTACTGCTATGTATAGCTTTTGTGCCAGAAGTTATAATCTCATTTAACCTGGCCTGGGAAAAAGAAAAAAATTACTTAAAGTTGATGAAATCGAGCATAAAATATTCAAGAATAACTATTGTAAGATATTTTTGGAAATTTTGGCTCTCCAAACCTAATATTCTCAGATATGTGGCAGAGCTTCTCAATAACAATCCATATACACCAAATGTACATGCTAAAATAGAAAACAAAATCAAATACTTCTTCGATTTTTCACAGATTTTTGCAAAATTCCTTTCTTTACTCTACAGGGGTTGAGTTGGTCAAAAGTACAAATTTATTCCATATTGAAGACATAAATTTGTAATTCCACTCTGATACTGAAAGATTATTGAACCATTCATCCTTAATCTTCTCCCCCTTTGTCCATGCACCAAGTCCTCTTATCTACTAACACAGCATATTAAGTTAAGTACTAAAACCAACACAGAGGTAATATTTCCTTGGCTGGATGAAAGGAAAAGCAAATAGCTCCATTAGCACGTAAATGGCAATCATATAATGAGAGGGGAAAACACTTGATCACTGACACAATATGGCTTATAAACTCTCGCGGAGGGATTAATCAGCTGAGAATGCCGCTGTCTCTTGATAATAATCTAAGCAAATGCGTATTTGTGGCAATAGCTGTATGTATCAACTAGCTGACAGATATATAGAGACAACACAAATTTTAAAAACTAAACGCTTTTGGGTCTCGAGCCTGTTCAGACATTATACGCTCAGAATATTTAGGTCATTGTAGACACAGCCCAAATTTTCCTCCTTTCTTTCAATCGATCAAAACAAAATACGAATGACACGTATGAATGCAATAATAGAGAACCTAAAAGTAAAGCAAGTGAAACAAATAAAATGTAATGTAATTTCAACAGAACTTGATGCTGAAATTTCAATTGAGCATAATTTTCAGGGAAAAAGTACATCTCATTTTCAGTTATTACATGTCTTGTACTCCTTTATTTGTTCATGTCATTGCCAAATCCCATCATCAAAATTTAACCAGGAAAAGTTATACCAAATGCAATAATCTCAACTACATGACCTGTGATGACAGTGGCTGCATTTAAATAGCTAAATGCATATTTTACTCATATGCTTACTCAACCATAACTCCAGACTGTTTACTCAGAGCATACCAAAAATGTGACAATGACGCTCACAAGACAAACCTTTGCTTCTTTTATCTCAATACTTGCATTATCAAGCCCATCCAACATTGAGGAGTCCTTGCTGACAAGTGAAACCTTTAAAAAATAGAAGAAAATGAGTGGACAAGAAAAAAATACAAGTAACTAAATTATCAGTCATATTAAGGTTGCCAACCAAAATAGGCGTCAATTGTCCTTCCAAGTCAAGGAGACCTTTAGCAAAAGCAGCTGCTGACATCTGCCAATAGGACACCAAACTAAAGTGAACAACGCCAATTTTGCAAGTATCTTGAAATTGAATGTCACACCAAGAAGTCAAATTGAAATCTGTGACACATAAGACTACCCAAAATATTCTTTGGATAAGATACCATTCACGACAGCCATAAAACTGTCCCAAACATTCTTTGGATAATATAACAATCATAAAATAATACACAGCTGGTGGATTCCTTGAAAACCACTATATGTAGAAGCGTAACCTGTACACGGCCCTCGTCTGAACTGTATATTTTCAGGTCATGGCGATATGTACTGTGAAGCCGAAGCAAGCCGGTACCTTCACCTGATACAGAAGCACAAAGAAACATATAAGAATATTTTAAAGGAAAGGGGTGGGATATGCATACAACAAGAATGCACACCTACCCACCGTGGTCACATGTTAATATGTGCACCATGGATGTTTCATAATCATATCTGTAGGTCTTAGATAGGGGAATCAAGTCCCCTTTACAAGATTTTGACACACAAGGTGGTGCGCTTATTCATGTGCCCATGGGTGGGGAGGCGATTATATCCATCGAATAGCTCGCATGTTCAAACAAAAACAGAAAAATACACACAGAAAATGAGAGAGAGAGAGCTATCATGCTAACCATGTTAATAATGCACATATGTGAAGAACAACAAAGAAATGTAGACGGAGAAATTAATGCGCATACTTCACCAGGAGAAAATCTCAACTACACATAAAAGTGTGAAGAGAATCTTGGCTGAACATCACTATGAAAAAGAAAAGACTGACTGCTAAACAAGCTATTTTGAGTAGGCACCTTAGATTCCATATAGGCTCAAACATCCCGCATAAAAGAAACATCAATGCATAAAATAAAACCCCAAAAATTATATGCACGAGACTAGCAAACGAGTTCCATTCAAAAGCCACTTTAGGCCAACAAGTGCACAACTAGAGATCTTGACAGCTAACTGCTAACCTGGATACATATTATTCCGGAAGTACCTGCCCAATTCTTCAGCCTGCCGAGAAAATGATGAGTACAATGCATTCACAAGGATTTTGATAAAATAAGCTATCCAACCACACTATTGTCTCGAAACAATGAAAATCAGACAAGTGTTCCACATTGTGAGACCATATGGAGATCAAGAAGCAAGATACAACAGAATGATGACCTGCTTTCTCCCAGCATGAGTAAGAACACCTCCGTATTTGAGAACCATCAGGGCCTCAGTAGGTCGTTCTTCTTCTCCTTCACCATTAGCTTTTGGAACTTTGACCCACTTTAATGGCTTAAGTTGGACCTTTCTGTAGATACCAGAGAAATGCCCCCCCTAGACACCAAAAATTATAAATAATCTACTAATGTAACTGTTCCAAGATATCCTTCAGCCAAAACAAAAAAAGATGGTGTATAATCTGACCAAGAGATAAAAATTATCACCAATACTATAAGATCAGTTTTGACATATAACAGTGCATGATTTACTTAGGCCACCGCAAAGTAAAAACAGATACGTGTAGGGTTCCAATTTTAAGGATTGATTTGTTAATAAATATGGGTCAGCCAAATTATTCTTTATTATTTGTTGGTTTTATGAGGACTGCTTGGTTTGAAGCCTTTGATATCCCAGAACCCCTCCCCTCCGGCGGCACACACCCCACCACAGCAACATTGGCAAGATCAGTAATTAAGAAGAGATTTGAGACATTTTGACACTCCCATACTAAATAAAGACTTAAGCTCAAAGGAAGATTAAAATGTAACTCCCCCTTCAGTGTCTCTGAATATCTAAAACAATACATCCAACATGTGGTTTTTGAAACTTTTATGCGTCAGATAAAATGAAACAGCAGCATTCACATCAAACTGATAACACCGTGAAAATATTTGGTAGACCCACCATGTTACTTTTGTTCACAATAGATGGTAAAGAGTCACAAGACAATCCAGATGCATAATTAAGCCTACTTAAATGACCAAAAATTTGATGCAGAAAAATATGATACAGCATTGAACACGTAAAATTTAATTATATTGACCTCCTCAAGCACAGCTTTCACTTGACGAAGCTTTTCAGCATGTTCAATATCTTCAGCTTCACTATCACTTTCTCTACCGGGTCTGGGTGACAATTTGATCATCAGGAAAAAGAGATTTTGAGAATTCAACATGCAAATCAATTGTGTTACTTAGTTTCTTCTAAAATATTTAGAGGGTGTTTGGATGTTGAGCTTATAAGCTCTTAAGAACAGCTTATAAGATGTTTATGACTTAAGCTTCTTTAAATTGTTTGATAAAGGTTTTCAAAAAGATCTTAGTTCATCTCAAATAAGATATAGCTTATAAATTGTTTTCAGAAAAGTAAGGAGGGTCCAACTTATTTCTCCAATAAGATCTTATTTTGATTAACTTGTTTGAATTTCATCATTTTTATTAAAAATCTGTCATTACTAGCATCTCATAAGTTCCATCATCTTAAATTAAACCAAACACTTCAACAGCTTATCTTTAGAATAAGATAAAGCATCGCATAGGGTGTTGGAGCTTATAACATGTTTTAAATAAGCTTAGCCAAACACCCTCTTGCCGAGAAGCACTATTCTGTGTTAAGATATAGAGCAAATGAATATTAGTAGAGTAAGAAGCTAATTAGCTCTACGGAATTGACTTCAGAAACATCCCTCACCTAGTACGAGGTACTAAAATTCGTGTTGCATCCAACAGATCTTGCAACTGAACGGCACTTTTCAGCTTTGTCTGCAGAATGTAAGAGAAGCAACAGGTTCAACACACTACTTGTACAAGATGCTGAGAATACCGTCAGTAAAACGAGGAAAATATAACGAACTTTACATTACCTCTGCTCTAGGTCTTCCCCCGTTATATTTTAACATCAAATTAAGAAGCTTTTCCTCAGTAACTTTTAACTTCACTTTCTGCTTAGGAGTTCTGTCCCCACTGCAAACAAGAAACAATATCTCAGAGAGAACCAAAACATGCAAAGCAAGAACAAAACGTTGGGGAAGAATCCGAGATGACATATCTTACTGACGAATAATGGCGATCACACAACGCAGCTCTTCAGATTGGCCAAATGTCCCAATTATTCCGCTTCCTTGCCGTGTTAGACCTTCAGACTGCTGTACTGGCTCATTGATCTTCCATGGCAGAGTTGGAGGAATTGTTGAAGAAAGATGCGGGGCTTTAGCATCAAGAAACATCTTCCTCAACACACAAGCAGCATCATCATAATATCTGCAACAAAAGGAAAAATAATTATCGGGTTGAAAATAATAGGTAACCAGTAGATTGAAAAGGTTGAAATCAATCACAAGATTCAAAAAGGAAGCATATAAACTTCTTCTCAGGAGAGATTGGCACAAGTATATTATTCCTAATCAATATCCTTTCACAAACTTGTATGTAACCAAACAATCAAGGAAAACAAAATTAGCATCCAAAAAATGTTACTTGTAAGAGTTCTTAACAAAGCTCCACCCATTGACATCACAAACATAGGATCGTCCCTCGCATCGCAGAAGATCAAACCCACAAACCTGTAAACATAAGTGTTAATGATCAATTCACTAATCCATTGCCACATCGGCTAATCGTAGAGAATTTCCTTGTAGTCACACAGGCACATATCCACAAGCAAACTTAACGTATTGAATACATAGCTGTGAGTTATTAAGTAACAACCTGGATCTGTCAACAAATTTTTAATCAGTACGTTAGATGCACTAAGATGAATTGCTTGACTCCGAGGTTGAGGAATAAAATATGGAGAAGCACAATGAGAGCAATTGATATGAAAGAGTTAGAAAAATAATCTCTCTAGTTATGGATGCAAACAAGTGATGGATGCAAACAAGTGGTATTACAGCAACATAAAGTTATAACTAGAACCCAAGAAAAAGACATACTCAAAGTCTATGTATTCGTTCAACGCAGTTTAGCAAGGTCATACTGCCATGCAGCCCATCCATAAACTTCATATGTTTTTCCAAAGGATATAATGATATTGTGATGCAAGCAAGCTTCAGGAGGGAGGGACACCACAAAATTGAGCGCAGTTACTGAAAGCTGTTTTCAATTTGATTCACATAATAAAATTTCCAAACAGAAACAAATAAATGACATTCAAATAAGGAATACACGCGAAACATTATGTTGACTTACAGCTTGCCTAAATGCAATGCACACCTCTCTTGCCATTTGCTTTTCAGTAGGAGTAAGCAGAACAGGATACCTAACCTGGAGAGAAACAAATTCAAGTAGCTATTAAGACAAATTTCGTGTTTTAAAGTTGACCAGTCAAAAACCTGACGCCCATAGCAGAGCAAGTAAGTGAAAGATAAAACACTCAGCATGCTATTTTGCGGTCCCAATGAAAGTCATGGAGCACAATCAAACTAGAGATAATTATTGTAATAAAAAGCTTTACACATGCAAGTATATCATGATCATATTCAAAGACCATTCCCACTACTCGTGCGATCGGCTACACAGATAACTATTCCCCAAGGCACTTGGGTATGCGATCTCCTGACAGAGTATCAGTTAATCCAGACCATGTTAGATGCCTCTCTCTAATATTACTCTATGAGGAACACTTAGATACCCTGAGAGATCATGGCTCAAGCTGGTACAATAATCTTGTGTCACTTCCCTTTCAATATCGCATGCATCGTTCTATTGCAACAAGCTCCTGATATCATCCTCCATTTCAGCAAATCAAATTGAGAGGCATGAAACAAAAAAGGGGAACATTGCATGACCCTAATAGTTTTGAAAAGTTAGAGGATAAGCTGGAAAAAACATGAGCAGAAGAACATGGCCTAATGTGGTATATGGAGGCTGGAAACTGGCAACATAGAAAAAATGTGACACTGATCTGAGTCATTCTTTAACTTTTAGCTTATAGCAACTGACGGAAAATTGACGAGTAAAAAATGGCAATTCAAAATAGACTTGCCAAAAGATGGATTTGTGCCAATAACCAATGTTAAAGTAAATATTTGCACTGTAAACATCTTATGATCACTATGACTATGTCAGGCTGTTTAGCACAACATAAAAGAACATATAATATCAATAACTTCTGTTTTTTTTGGGTATCTAAAGAAGATTCAAGACCTCAATTACGTTACTTACTTCTTTACCATCAGGATTTCTCATTACAACGCCATCAACTACAGGAGATTTCCTTGCCTCTGCATGAGCATATTCAGGGCCCACTGTGTACACCTGAGGTGCCAAAAAAAATAATTGAATTGTCTTTTTCTATCAACTAAGATGATAATTCAATGAGATTTCAAATGGCACCTATAAAATCAAATACATAAGTATAAAAAGGTCTAGAACTCTAATCTCTGTCCAACTCCTTTCTATTTTTTCCTCTCTTATTTTCTTTTTTTGTTAATATTTTTCTCTTGGGTGGAATAATAAAAGGGCCACGTGCATGCAGAGGGGGAATGACCAGCAGAAGTCCACAAAGATTTATTAGTAATAGAAACACGTCCATTTATGTTGATATATCTCACAGTATTTTAATAAAAAAATATATGAGTTTGTCAATTCATTGAATATTATAGAGCGCATCAAACAACCTTAACATCTGTTCCCCCAGTTGGCATGAATTCTTCATATATATAAGACCCTTCACGCCTCACCCTTCGGACCTCAGGATGAAATTCACTTGAACGATTGCCCACCTGAGGAAAAAACATGATTTTCTAGTGAAAACAGAAAACATGATTAACTAAAAGGGGGAATAAAACAACAAATCAAGGACAAAAAAGCACAGCACTTGACAACACACTACAGATTCCTAATCAGGTATATATAAGAACGAGCAAGGCCCTGTTTGTTTAGTATCCATCAGATTATATAAGTGAGAAAACTCCAAGTTACTCTTTGGTTCTTCGGCTCTTCAATACTGTTCTTGATTGGAATTCAAAAGTTCGAGAGAACTTATCACGAGTAAGTTAAAATCCAAAGTCATTACATTGAGGGTCTTTATCAAAAGAGTGTAATAAAATTTATCTATAAAGCATATTGCTCATTCAAGTTCTAAGAAATAGAACTAAGCAGCCATAAGCAAATAGCTTTGAGATAGTAATTTGAGAAATTTATCATTTGAGTAACTGTTAAGCAACCAGGAGGTTGTTCAAAACCACCAAATAACATGCTGTTTGTTGCTTGAAATGACGAAGCGTCTATAAAACCATAGTTGAAAAGCCACGCACAGCAGAAGATAGGACTAGCCCTTGTAATGTCAACTCGTTGCTTCTCCCAGAGACACAGATATGCTAAGATGCTAATAAATTCAGGGGAGTAGGACCACTAGGAGGCAGAGACTGCTAAACTAGCATAGGTATTCAAGAATAGTTCTGTCTGAGCATCACAATGTCAGGGTGAAATGAAAAACTACCAAAAAAAACATCACAGCTGAGGAAATTCATTATTCACTTGGACAAAAGCTCTCAAGGAGCAGCCAAGTGGGGGCTTTCTTGATTCACAAAGCATTTATAAATTAAACAGCCCAAGATGTTCGGATTAACATGATAATAATGATTGAATATAAACATATCAACAGCAGTCACGTTGTGAATCTAATGAATATCACACATCTGTAACAGCAACTCACCTTCCGGAACAACTCCTTCATTCCCCCACCAGCTGAACTAGGGTAATAAATCATAATACTGTGATTGTCACCTTCAAGAAACAAAAGATGAAAATTGGAATGCATTACTATAATAAATGTAAGAAGAAAAAACACAATTTTCTGTCCAAAAACAGAAATACTACAGCAACTTTATAGATTTTAATTTTGACTCCTATAGATTTTAATTTTGACTCCCATCTCCTACTTCCTATACACCCCAAGCTATAGACATATCGTAATATCAAAGTCATCTGGAAACTGCCACCTCAACATTTCATCACGTACAAACCTTGAAATGTCATAACAGACTGACTTTAGAAGAAAACATGAAACTGATAGTAGCAGCGCATGGGTCCTAAGCAATGATAATTAAGTTTCCAGCATCATATCTCCAACTATTTCTTGATTCCTTTTAATAATGTCATTACCTCACTGTATTTAAATAATTGTCTACCATATTGACCATCTCCAAACATTAAAAACTTCACGCATAAGATATTGTAACATACGATTGGGCCGTCAACAGCCCACAAAAGTAAGTCAAGAGAACTCATTTTTATAGTAACAATGATTTGATCTTATGATAACGGTTAGATAAGATACAATGCAACTGTGATTTGATCTTATGATGGGGCATGAAGGTATGCAGAGAGAACTGCCTTCATCTACCATACCTTGCTCTTTATCAGTGCATAAACATTTCTGAAAAACTCACGACAGGTAAGAGTTTAGGCAACAGATGTCATATTTAAGTCGATGACAGATTTAGCATTATGGACTACGGACACAATGTCGTATTTGGATTTTCTAAGTTGTGATTACGGAAGTGCACAAATTCAGTGAAAATTAACATCAAGTTAGGAGTCTCAACCCGGGTGCAAAAAGTGACAACCCAAGTTCTGGACAAATGTATAACTACACGGACCAAACCATTACTACCGAAAGGCTCCATGACATACAACTAACATTTAACTTACATGCTCTACGAATAGCTTACCGTCAACGGGCTTTTCCACAAAAGGCTTCCAGAATCGGTTACCGTGGACCTCAACAAAATCTTCCTCCTCAATAAAATAATCCAGCTCTTGATTCGGATAATCACGATTTACTAGAGCATATCTCGGAACAGGAATGCCGTACATCTCAAGTCGCTGGAAAGAACATCAGATAAACCACCAATAATTAATATGAAAGTCCCACCAAACAAAGGGCATTCGGTAAAAAAATACTGGCTTCATGTAGACAAAAGAAACACATACATTCTACGATGGTAACTATGAAGTCAATGCCAGAAAAAGACATCAATAAATATAATACAAACTTACGTTGCATTTCAACAGATTCACATCTTTCAATCAATGACATGAAAAATAATAAAAACTGTATTTTGAGATGGTAATTGAGATGTCAAAGATGCAAACTGAAAAAATTCATAGAAAATTGAAAGTAAGTTGAGATAACAGGAAAGTCAGAGAGATTCTAGACTTTGAATTGTAAGAATTAATCCTTGAATAGTCTAAGAACTAGCTCCACATGTGAGTTTCATAAATACTACTTGCATAATAGCTACTCTGATGCAAAGTATGGTAAGGACAAGTTACAACTAGCTCCCTCCTATATTAAAAACTAGATATCTTTAGTTTATTCACCTATTTGTTGAACCAGTACCAGCATGCACATAAGTTAAAGGAATGGAAGGCAACAGGTGGCAAGTACTCTGAAGTAACTGTGGATATTGTATCTCACTAAAAAACTTAAAGATGCAAACCTCGTACACTTTTCTTCGATCATGAAGGAGGCGTTGTTGCTCCAATTCATTAACAAGAAAAGGCCTGGCAAATGAAGTTATAAGCAGTGTCAGAGATGGTTACTAAGAGAAAAGATAAGGCAAGACCATGAGTTCCGAAACAGCAGCATCAAAGGTTTAACGAATATAAAAGCCAAAAGTATCAGAAAAAAGGAATTCCTGCAAAGATAAAAAGATGCATTCTTCTCAGTTAAGAATGATCTCTCTTGTGAACCTGCAGATATACCTACCCGTTTAACAGACAAGTGAGCCAATTTTATAAGTAATGAGGAGATTAAAAAAATCAATTTTCGACAGTCACCACCACAGGCACCTATCACAAAGCTTGGCTGCTGTCGGTCTCCTTCCGTGGTACCCAAACTCCCTTGAGACACTCCTACACAATTTCACACACAAATATGTACTTTTCTATCTTATTCTCTCCCAAAAATCATCTAAATCTTTTTTTCTTCCGTTAATAAAAATAGTTAGAGCCGAAGTCTCAGAAGTCCTTGAAACAATATCCAGTGAATGCGCACATTTTCTCTACCGCCCACCCACGCCCCCAACCCAGTCTTGCGAATTCTGTGGGCGGAAAGCACATATTGAAGCATTTGGATTCTAGTTAGTTTTGGTGTGTTCGTATGTTCTATTGAAGATTCAGACTTTGAGATTTTTCAATAAAACTCGCTCCCCCAAAAGCTACATCAAGATTTCAAATAATCATCATGATGATTATACCCATCACAATATTCATCACATCTGG
Organism: Ajuga chamaepitys; assembly: GCA_958295605.1. Taxonomy (NCBI): domain Eukaryota; kingdom Viridiplantae; phylum Streptophyta; class Magnoliopsida; order Lamiales; family Lamiaceae; genus Ajuga; species Ajuga chamaepitys. The sequence goes on along the minus strand of OY282497.1, from coordinate 19,035,739 downwards.
GATTGCCAGATGTAAGATAAAAAAAAGTTGTGCAGACGCAATTGAAAAGAGAAGCAACATGTAAACTTACTTTCTTAGTGCAGCATATGCCTCAGCCCTCTGCAGAGGATAACCACTGGAATGGAAAGCAATCAGGCATTCACAAATAGGCCAGCTGTTAAAAGATCAACACTGTTATCGACAAGGCATCAATTTACAATTTACAGCTTAGGCAACTCATGATTCCAGACACGGCCTTAGAGTTTAGGAATTAATACAGACAAGCAAAGTAATAAATAATAATCATTGTCAAATCAATGTAAAATTACAATAAGAGATTTTTCACCTCTCAATAGGTTCTTCAAGGATTACCTTATCCCCAAAATGCACAATCTGCACCACTCAGAATCAAATGCTTATCATTTAAAAGAACGCACTGCCAAATGGCATTTTAAATGCTAATTGTGCACTTAAAACAATTGCTATAGGCTAAATTCACGAAATTGACAACCTCGTTAATTACCTCAAATTCTCCAAAGGCCTCTAGTCTCTCCAAAATCTCCAACATCGGCGCAGAAAATGCCTAAACAATTTGAACAGCCAAAAAGGAAAAAAAAAAAATGAACATCGAAAATCAGTACTCATTAATAGTATTCAACTTATGGTGCACTGGTTTGTGAAGTGCGAATCGAAAACAATAAGGAACAGAACCTCGGAGCCGCATTTCACCTTCTTTTCCATTACACATACTCCTATACTTATCTTCTTCGAAATATCTTCTTCTCCCTCCATTTCAAACGGAAACTTACGAAAACGTGAAACTGTGCGCTCTCCTCTTCGTTAACTGCTATCAAAGCAAAAACTCAGAGCAGAGCACCGGCATTCATTTATTTACATCCGTGACAACCGAAATGAAAGGAAAAAAACCGATAAATAAGCACGTCAAATGATACCAGAGAAGCCGAGGTTTACAAGAGAAGTAGCAGAACTAGGATTCGCGAAGTCCGTCGTTTTGCAAGAGTCAAAAATCACGAGAAAGCGCAGAGAAAGGCAAAGAAAAGGCTACGAACTTTATTTAGCAACTGAAAAAAGAGATAGAGAGGATTCTGGGATATACAAAAAAAGACGGGGGCGTTGGGGGCAGGGAAAAGGACTGTTTTCTGGCTTCATACTGCGTGTCCCTGTCATTGTCCATAAAGCTCTACTATACTGTCTTTTCTTTTTGTTTGATTTTTCCTTTTCACCAAATATATGTTATTTTTTTTAGAGGTACCAAATATATATTATTATTGTAAACTAAAAAGGGTGCGTCGTTATCTTCTTTTTTTTGTGACCGGTGATTTTTTGGTTTGGGATATACCAGCAAAGCAGCCGAATATTTTCTAGGGTTCGCTTGGTTGGGGGTTAGGGATAAGGAATGAAAATGAATAAAGACTCATTCTTTCTATGGTGCTTGATACACAATAAAAAAGTTAATTATTATCTTATTTTACTAATAATTCTTCATTTCATTTCACGATATGATTGACCCCCCATTCATACTTATTGTCATTGTCATTGTCATTGATGATTTGCTATCAAGCGGGTCTCTAGTTTTTTGTAATTGTACTGAAAATTGTATTATTTGTATATTTACACTATGATAAAAAAAAAAAAAAAACAAAAAACAAAAAACAAAATTATGTGAATAATATGTGAGACTGATTGAATCTATATACAAATACATCTAGGGTGAGGAAAATTCGGTTTAAATCGAATTAACCGTTCGATTCATACTGAAATTATCTATTTGGATGGGTTTTTTAAAATTTGATTCGGTTTTCGATTTTATTTTTTAGGAATTTTGGATAATTCGGTTCGGATCGATTTAGGATTTTTTTAACCAAAATCGATCCGAAATTTATAATGTTTTATTTTTAATATATAAAACTATATATGAATTTCTATATATATTAGACTTAAAAGGTGAATAATTTAGTTTTTATATTGAATTTTTGTTATGGAAGTGTGATGTTTGAATATTGTGGTTGATAGGTTTACGTAGATGATTGACTATTTATATAAGTTTTTCTTTTAGTAATGAATGATGAAAAATCTTGAGAGAATTATTTTGGATCAACTGAATATGAACCGAATGAATTTATTTTGGCTTTTGAAATATCAATTCAATTTTTTATTTAATTTTTTTAATTTAATTTAATTTTTTATTTTACCTAACTGAATTTTGTTCACCCCTAAATACATCGCAGATATATATGGCCCACATCCATACAAAGAAATGGAAGGACGTCTTTTCTTTCTACTTTGGGAAAAATTAAATATCTTGTATATAGGAATATTGTGATAGATGCTTTATTAAATAATTGAACAGTCAGATACTGTCTCATCTTTTTATTTATTATTATTATTATTATTATTATTATTACTATTACTACTACTATTGTTCATGTAACCACATGAATTACAACGTGGATGTTTGTTATGGTTTCAGTTTTAGTTCTCACCTTCGGTGATTAATAAAATTATTATAATTTGACTAACGGTTGAACATTATTGTTAGATAATATTTTTTATTGAATTAATTGTAATAGTATTTTCTATTAAATGATGACAATTAAAATTTGATAGACAGGGATGAGACTTAATATAGATATTTAATTTAGATACAATGATGGTCCATTAGAAAAAAGCATACACGTGGGATTTTACATTCCAAATAATGCTAACTTTGGCATTCATTCCTCATTATTTTAACATGTTAAAATGGTATAAAATTTGAAATAAAATATCTCATTCAAGAAAAGGCAAAAATTTGTGTGCACCCAACACACAATTGCACTATTGTGCACTCTTTTATTTAATTTAAAATTAAAAAAATATATAAGGACCTTGTTTGGATAAATTTACAATAGCACCAATGGATTTGGTTTGCACCTAGAAGGTCAGACGCGCGCGGAGGTTCAGGGTTCAAACCCTGCTTTCGTGCTGTATAGAAAAAAATTGGAGAAGATGGGATTCAAACCCATACCCTAATAAGCGACAATTCATGATTTTACCACCTAGGCTAGTACCCTTCATGTGTCAACAAACATGCCTTAATATATATATATATATATATATATATATATTATTAATTTAAATTAAAAGAGAAAAAGAAGTGACAATTCATGATTTTACCACCTAGGCTAGTACCCTTCATGTGTCAACAAACATGCCTTAATATATATATATATATATTATTAATTTAAATTAAAAGAGAAAAAGGAAATTGTGCACGCCGGCTCAGGCTTGAACTCAAGACCTCACCACACACGCCTAAGTGCTTGACCGCTGGGCCATCAGCCTTTCAATTTATCCAAATGCAGCCCTTAATATATATCTAATTCCCAAATTAAATTAGGAAGTGCACAATAAGCTTATTGTGTGTTGGGTGCACCCAAAACCTACTCTTCGAAAAAATATACAAAATAGTAAGACAAAATGATTTAAAAATTTGGCATTGTCAAAAAAATTAGTTTGAAAATGTAAGCAAACAAGTCCAACATATCTCCATTATCAAAATTCGATGATGATATATGACGGAAATGGTTCTTTTTCTTTTTTGGTCCCTTTTATCTGCTACGGGAAAAGATATTTTTGTTTCGTCATATTTTGGTTTGTTTGCCGAATTTATCGATTTCGTTATCAACAACTATAAACACTGGAGTATGTTTTAAATGGAAAATTCTAAGTCATGATATGGTCAATGTTGTTGTCTGTGGTTGAGATTGCATGTTCGAGAATGAGGATGATTTGACTAGGTTACCACTGAAAAAGACTCAATATTAATTACTTGTCTAATGGTTCGCTATATCTAATGTATCAGGACCTTTACACGTCATTAACTAATGATATGAGGTTTTCTTTTTAAAATCGATAATATAAATTTGTACATGGATAAAAGGATTTGAGGATAGATTTAAAATTCTTTATTAAATTTACTCTACTTAGTCAGAGGGTGTTTCACTAAGCTTCTAAGTTACTCAAAACATCTTATTAGATGTTAAAAGATAAGCTCGTAGAATTTATAAGCTCAAAAAAATAAGTTGTTCTTGTCCATCTTGTTTTCCATATCTTATGAGTTACACTAAATTACACATTCTACACACACTTCCTTCACATACACCACACGCATCACACTAATTAAAATCCATGTTTAATGATGAATGTCAAATTCATCCCAAAATTTATAGTTACATTCATTCATTCAATTGTAAGTTAACAAGCTCTTTGATCTAAACATTTTTTAACTTATAAGCTCTTGAAAAAATTACATCTTATAAACTTTTAACATAACTTATATGACGTTGAAACTTATAAGATTTGAAAAAGTTTAGTCAAACACCCCATTCGTAAAAAACACCAAATTTCTGGATTTTAAATATTTTCTAAATCCATAGTTATTATTTTTTATATTCATCATCACCCTCTCATATGTATATGCAAAAAGTTATATACAACATACGCATGGATTTTCTACATACAATGGGTTGGCGAGATTTAATCATGTTAGTTTTCGCTCAAAAAGAAAAAGCTCAAGTGATACTTTTGGCCATAAAAGTGATTCTTTTCATAAAAATGTGATACTTCATGTATTTTTTTTAACAAAAATACGCATTTTCTTTAAAAGTATCAGTTTTTTCTTGAAAAGTATCACATTTTCATGAAGAAAGTATCAATAGCTGAAAAATGAATGGACTCCAAAAAAATTATGCTTTTTTATTTAGCACATTTTGGGAGATCGCGGACTCCAAAATTTACATACTTTTATCGAGCGTCTTTTTAGGTCCACTAAATTGGATGGTAAAAAGTATCAATTAATAAAAGTATCATAAAACTGATACTTTATTGACAATTCTTTCAGAAAAAAAAAAAATAATACTTTTGGCCAATTAGTGATTTTTTTTTTTTACCAAAAAAGAGATACTTATGGAATTGGTTTGACCTGTTGGTTGTTGTACATAAAAATATCCATGAATATTATTGTATATAAGTCTTACTCGTATATATTAGTCACATAATTACACACATTACATACTACTAATAGATTTTGAGATAAAGAATACGTGATTACATTCTTAAAATAAGTGTGTACATCATCAGTAAATATACAAGGGAATAATACAAAATAATAACTGAAAATATGTTGTATCAACTCCTTCGAGAACATTATATCTAACTAACTTAATAGTTATTTAAGTCAACAACTTATGTATTGACTTCCGCTGACGTGGATGGTCTGCTCTTGCTGCTAGCTATGCTGTTGAGTATGTCAAACATGCTTAACATGTTCCCCTCACTCAAAATTGAGTTATCCCATGGAAAATTGCTCACAAAGACGTATAAACTTGGCTTCAGCTAAAGATTTTTTAATCCATCAACAACTTGGGATTCTGAAAGAACAAATCTCACGTCAATTTCCTTGGAATGTATCTTCTCACGAATATAATGGATATCTATCTCAATGTGCTTGGTTCTTTTGTGATAGTGTTGGTCTCAAGTGATTGAGGTTTAAAGGGGGGTGAATGAATTTCTAACTACAAAATTTCTTTTTGACTTCGAGCGTGAATATGTTGCTTACTGTGAGAAACTGATTCTTACAGCAAAGTTGATACAATAAACAACCTTAAGGCAGTAGGCACGAGGTGGACTGAATTTAAGCTACCTACAGTAAACACAGCTCAGGTAGAGTTTTATGTAGCGGAATATGCAAATCTATTTTCTTACAAAACAATGCACTAGATACGTAGTATGCCAAAAATAGTATAAAAGCAATAAGAAAATAATCACACAGTTCATAGTGGTTCGAAGGTTCTTCTACGTTCACTCTTCCCTTTCACACAGGAAAAATTCACTAAGTTGTCCACAATGTACAAACATAGCTAAGCCGAAGTCTAAGTCCAACTTAGCTTCTTACAGTAGTTTTTTACATATCCTCGGAAGACTACTTCTCTACTATACACGTTCCTCAGAACACCTAGTCTACTTTGAATTCCGGATTCAATGAAGACTCCATGTTCAAAAACCGCTCAAAAGAGTTGGTCAATGAAAGTTTTTCTTCAACTTCTAACAGCTGCCTCTAAACTTTAACATCAATTGAAATGTTCAAAACACGTTCCACAGAACACCTGGTCTACTTTGAATCTCGGATCCAATGAAGACTCCATGTTCAAAAACCGCTCAAAAAAAGTTGGTCAATGAAAGTTATTCTTCAACTTCAGGTAGCTGCCTCTAAACTTTAACATCAGTTGAGATGTGGACAAGCTTCCTTCATAAGAAGGATTAGGACCGAGACAAAGCTTTAGAGCTAGTTTTCTTGACTTTGAGAACTTGTTGTAGCTCGAATCTTCGCTAGTTGATTGCTTGGTGCGTGCTTGCTATTTGCTCTCATTTACTGAGCATCACCAGTTGTAAGATATCAGAGTGATGTATGCTTTGGAATTTTTTAATTTGAAGCTCGAATGCTTGATGTGTAGTAATTCCAGTTGTTCATTGTTTTATTTTTGTAGTCTTTGCTCGTCCTTTATCTCTGTATATTTATAGTTGTTGGGTGTTTTCTCGTTGAAAAGTGAGAAATGAATCTCGTTGGCATTTAATGTTCCTCGTACGACTTTAGAGTTGTTTGTCCTTTTCACATGACTAGGTCAGAGTGGTTGCAGATTGATGTCAGTGTTGCTTTTACTTGTGTTTTTTGTCAGGTTACGTGTGATTAAATAGTCAGTACAGGATTTGAATCTTGTCTCTACTGGCTATTTTTTTTAATTTTGGAAATTCTGACTTTAACTTGACTTTTTCACTGAAGACGTAGATGATGCGTGCTTGCTGGTTGAATCGTCCTTGTTGTAAGCATTGTTGTATGCTTCGGAAGCATAGGCTAACCTTACTGCATGCTTACTGCAATCCCCGTTCCTTACTACTTACTTGGACTCCTTACTGCATGTAACCTTGATGACTTTGTTGTATGCTTGATGTGACTTTGTCTAATTGAACTAGCTATATCTATTACAAAAGATTACAGAATTTATAGGGGCACTAGTTCCTACTTTTACATTGTGGTTTTGCCATCATTAAAACTATACAGAAATTTCCTAACAGATAGACTGGATTTGAAGATGTTACAACACTGTTATCACACCACAACATAGGAGGACTCTGCAAATTAGTTCCAAGCTCAGCAAATAATGATCTTACCCAACTAGCTCAGTAGTAACTGCTGCAAATACTTCTATACTCGGACATAGAACAAGCCACAACTTGCTACTTATTAGAGTTCCAAATAATATGATTATTATCCAGTAACACTCCAAAACTACTTGTGGACCTCCTGTCATCAGGGCAAGAAGCCTATCTACATCACAAAATCCTTGAAGAAACAATCTCTTAGAAAGAGGAAACTGAATGCAAATTGAGGAAGTGCCCTTAAGATATCTCAGAATTCTTTTACATGCCTTCCAGTGATTTATAGTAGGTTCTTGCAGGAACTGGCTGAGCTTATTGATGGCAAAAGCAACATCTGATCTTGTCATTGAAAGATCTTGACTAATCACAAGGTTTGCAATGCTCCACTGAAGTGTTCTACAAGATGTCAAGTATGTATATTTATTGATTGAGAAGGACTTCAGAAGAGTTAAAGTAAGCTTGGATGCCCAAGAAATAATTGACTTGTCCACGATTCTTTAAGAAAAATGTAGAGTTAAGATATGTGATCGAAGTTTAAATCTAATCCTCATTATCCCCTATGATAAGTATGTCATCCACAAACACAAGCACAATCAACAAACTACTGCTTCTTTTCTTGAATAACAAAGAGAAATCAGATATAGTTTCCTTGAGCCCCCATTTGAACACAAAACCTTTTAAGCGTATGAACTCAAGCCTTAGGGGCTTACTGTATACCATACAATGCATTCACTAGTTTACAAACATGGCTTGGTTTTGTTGTATCAACAAAACTCTCTGGTCGAGTCATGAAAACAAGTTTATGCAAATCTCCATTGAGAAATGTGTTACTAACATCCACATGATGAATCTTCCACTTTCTAGTGACAACAAGGGCATAAATAAGCCTTGTTGTGACAAGCTTGAAAATAGAAGAAAATGTCTCAAAAAAATAGTACCAGTTGTTTATTGAAATTCCTTTGCCACCAATCTCGTTTTATACTTATTCAAGCTGCCATTTGCCTTATATTTAATTCTAAACACCCACTTGTGGCAAACAACATTCATGTCAGGTGAGTGAGGAACATGCTCCTATATATTATTTTTAGTAAGGCGGAGAACTCATCATTCATATTTTTCCTCCAGTGATCCTTAGACAAAGCATCATTCACTGTAGTTGGCTCACTGAGGGAAGAGGATGAAGAAAGAGTAGAAGAAATCAAGCTTGAAGATACAATCCCACTTCTTGATTTGGTCTGCATAAGATGAATAGGTTGAACAATGACTAGAATAATAGGAGGAGAATGATGTGGAGATAAAGAAGAATAGTTGGATTGAGAAGAAGATGGGTTGGATGGAGATGATGTTCCTTGATGACTGTGTTCCGGAGACATATTTGATAGAGTGTTTGGTGTAGCAGGTGGAAAAATAGGAATGGGAAAGGTATAGTAGGTGGTACAGAGAACTGGTTTGGTTTCATGGTTTAGCTGGTGAGGAAGGGAAAAAGAGTGATAGGGGATTTCCTTCTCATTAAAGTTTACTGTCTTTGCAATATAAAGCCTACCAGATGGATAGAGATACTATATCCCTTGTATGATGTACTATATCCCAGAAAAGGCACTTGTCACTTCTGAATTCAAGTTTAGAGCTATTTTGTAGGGTCTGAGAAAAAGGTCACATGCACACCTAAAAGTTTTAAGAGAAGAATCCTCTAGAGCTCTATAGTATAGCGCTTTGATAGGGTGATAAGCTAAATAGATTCTTGTATAAAAGAAATGAAAAAAAGTGTTAACAAAAGAATAAAAGCAACCCCTAACGCTTTAACAAAAAGCTAAAAAGTTAACCCAAAATAACGCTACACGGAGCTTGAAAAACCAACAACTACAGAAAAAGCCAAAATTATCACAAGCCGGTAGTAGACTGAAAAGTCTTATAGATCAGAGGCGCAAAGCGTGCAAGAGAGCAAACACGCGTGGGAGCAAGTTAAGACCATAGGCACCGAGAATGCAAGGCCAAACACTCTAAGGTGTGGAAAATGATCATGAGCATCTGGTGTGTGTGTGTACCGAGCACATCCAGAAAGTAGCCGACACAAGAGCAAGGCATGCTGAGCAGGACCAAGCAATTCTAATGCTACAACAGCTAAGCAGTGAAAAGCAGGGACGGTCCAGTCCGATGCTATGATAGAACTGGCAGACGTTCAACACATGAAGAAATGCCTAAGGAACCAAGGTTCCAATGCTTTTAGGAAATCATATGTGGGTCTACCCAGGATGGGAGAGACCCTGTTGGCCTCGTTAAACCCACTATTGGAAAAACTCTGTGGAAAAAAAGTCAATAGTAGGAAAAAGAGTTCTAGCAAAAAAGCCCAAGGGATATTCGTCGATACCACCGTCAATACCAAATAAATACTCTCAATAGTATGATACCTAAAAAATAAATAGCACTTGGAAGTGTGGGTTAATACCAAATCACAGCTCGTAACCTCCAATGTATAACCTGCATAACAAAAAGACTAGGGAGGGATATAGTGATTAAAGAGAAATACCAGCACATGGCTCCCTCATAGAAAGACAAGATGAAATGGCTCATCATATCCAACCGGGGTAGGCATCGTGCTCATGTGGTGGATCTTCTAAGTCAATTTGGCCAGACCAATTACCAACTGCAGCTCTGTGCATAGCTGCAAGGGCGGCTGAAGTATCAGCCGGCGCAACTTGATAATCAAAAATAGCAACATCATCTAAGTCGTGTATCAGTCGATCAAGTGAAAGCATGTCAATTTTGATCTGCCCTGCCCTGCCCTGCTCCGATGTTCGCCCCGTTCTAGAACGGGGCAGATCAGCCCCATGCATGGGTCGGGTCGGGTTCAAGTTCTGTAAGCCGAGCCCCCCTCCCATCCCACCCTGACCCACCTAATTAACATAATAAAAATATAAATTATAATATATAATTCTTTTTATTTATATTATGTAAATAAGATGTAAAAAGTATAGTTATTTTGTTTAGGAACCCTCGTCCCTCGCTGAGTAGTGAGACGTCGCCGCTCCAATACCAGCCGCCGGCGCCGCCGCTCCAGTACCAGTCGTCGACGCCGCCGCAGTATTTAATTATTTTGGTTATGGGTCAGAAGAATAATCTGCTCGGATTTTCATTTGGCACATTGGATGCTACACTCAGTTGTTGCTAATTTACTTCATATCTTTGATTGGGATTCTGGGAACTTGACGGATCTGAACAATATAACACAACACAAAGAATTCATGGATTTATTTTGTTGAGGGTTGTCTGGTGGTAATCCTTTATGGATGAGGGGCGGGCCGGGGGGGAGGGGGGGGGCAGATCCGCCACGTGCGGAGCAGATCATGGGGCACAAAAAATTAACCCAAGACAGGGCCAACCATCGAGTGTGCAGGACGGGACGGAATAATAAAAAATCCGACCTGCCCCTCCCCGTTGATATGCCTAGTCAATGAAGTGTCCACATGAGCATCCGAGGCCCCAACATCAGCATGCTTCTGTTGTAATAAGTAGATCTCCTAGTAGGCATGGATGACCTTGAATTGGTCAAAATATGCGGAATTTCTTACCCACCGGGCGCTGCCGGAAGCTTAGCAAGAGGAAGAGGGTCCTCAGAAGTCGTAGATGAAGTATGCACTCCAGTAGTAGCATCGGCAAGAGTATGGTGCTCGTCAAGAGGGTGAGCTGAGGGCACTAAAGTCGAAAGGTCCGGCACTGTTGAGTGAGGCACCATCAAATGAGACATCATACTAACATGCGGTGGAAGAATAAGCTCTGGAAGACGTGATACTCTATTTACCTGAATGAAAAATTCAAGATCGTCACACTGCATGGGAGTAGCCATGATGGAAGTAGACTAAACCAAATGGGAATTCCCTAGGCCCATCAGAGTCAAGAATAGCTAGAGCATTGAATGAGTTAGATGTGGCAGTAACATGGGACTGTCCACTTTTTGAAGCAACATTTTCCGGAGTTGAAGTAACCACCTTCGGACGGTATACCATTTGCGGATACTGTCTCCCACGTAAACATCCCCGTGATTTAGAACAAGGGCGAGATTTAGACCGTTGATGAATCGAAGGCCCATGCACGGAGCCCAAGACAGCCTTCTTTCCACTTAAGGCATCGCTGCGTTTCTTGCACGAGGTAACAAAATGTCCAACAATACGATAGTAAGAGCAATAGTATGGGGAAATTCTCATAGCTTATGGAAGCAGTATTAAATTTACCATCACCCTCAACCACCACATGATCCGTGAGACGGGATGTAGCAAAGTTAATTTCCACAAAAACCCAAACATAATGTCCCAGTGAACCTTCCAGGGCTCGGTCATCAATCTGTAGTGGATTACACACAGATTTTGCGATGCCCAAATACACGGAGTCTCCCAATGCTCCATTCCCAATTCATAAATGTGAATCCAAACATGTGATGTGGAGGTGTTTAACCGATATGGGTTGAAGTTCGGAACCCACTTCGAGAGCCGCAAAGTGCCTGGGTTGATAGGGTGATAATTTTTTTAGAATAGGAGTTGTAGAAGGTTAATGGTATATGTTGTTGCTGAGAAAGCATCATCCTACTAGAATTTGGTGGGTAAGAATGATAGACCTAGAAGAGTAAGACCTATCTTTTTTATATGCTTCTACAATTCTATTTTGTTAATGAGTATGTGGACAAGACAATTTTAAATTGACTCCAAGGTTATCAAACTAGGGCTTAAGTGAATAGAACTTCCCTCCCCAATTTAGATTGAAAGGCTTTTATCTTAGTTCCGAATGGCCATTATACTAAGTTGTTGAAATGGATAAAGGCTTTATAAACTTCAGACTTACATGTAATGGATATAACCAGATATATCTACTAAAGTCACCAAGAAACATCGTATAGTATCTATATCCATCAGAATAAGGAATATAATATGGCCCCCCATACATCACTATGAATAAGTTAGAAATGGGCAGTATAGTAAGTTTTACAAGAATTAGAAGTCATGGAATGCATCTTGCTTAATTTGCAAGGTTCATAAAAGGATAAAGTGATAACCTTGCTAAATATTTAACATTTTTTAGAATGTATGTGACGCCCGGGACCAACAAGGGCGGGGAGTGATCGCCGGTGCAATAAGAAGAAGGCACGGACAATGAGCGGCTCCTGGCAGAGTTCTAGGTGAAGGGAGACATGAACGAACCGACACCACACCCGAAAAAGAGGATCCTGAGACTGTGCGGGTATGGGACCGTATAGTCGGCTATGTGGGTCATTCCGAGACTGTGTAGGTATGGGACTGCATAAGTTGAAGAGAGCTTAAAGAATTGATTAGTGCTACTCATACCACAAAGGTGCATTTTCTTTTCTGGTGCCCATTCTGAAAGAACTCTAAGGTTAAGCGTGCTTGGCCTGGGAAAATTTTAGGATGGGTGACCCCTGGGAAGTTTCTCAGGGTGCGCGTGAGTGAGGATAAAGCGCGCTAGGAAAGACTTGTGGTGGTTTGTGGGGACAGTCCGTTAAATCTAGAAGCGGGTCGTTACAATGTAAGCTTATGTAGCATTGCATGGGAGACCTAGCCTCTACTGCTACAAATTTACACCAATATCATTGATGCAACATAACAACTATGCACCTTATTTAATGCTAAAAGATTACAATCAGAGATAAAATAAGTAGTTGGGGTTGCCGCGTGATCACTAATATTTTAACATAATTTTTGGGCATAAAATCATAACAAAAATAGTATACAAGTATGTGAAAATATGTGTTTTTTACCCTATATTTGATATATTATGGGTATTGCACGTGTTTATTGATTTTGTAACTATTTTTACATCAAATTGGGCTTACTTGGAATAATCATGAAGTCCCATGGTGAATTAAACATAGAAATGGACCAATAAGGAGAAATAAAGTGATTGGGCTCAAGAATGGACTTCAACCGGCCCAAATAGAGGTAGACTGGCCCAAAACAAAGAAGGAAACTCCACAAACAGGGATGTGCATTATTGCTCGACCGAGCTATGTAAGGGCTCGGCTGAGCCAAGTCACACGAGTAGTCGCTCGACTGGTGCACTAGCTCCGCCGAACCAGGTCTCTAAAGTACCCGACTATTCTTTTTTGGCCAAGTCCTTTTTTTACCCTAGTCCATGCACTCATATAATACTTTAAGGCTCTGATACATCGAGGAGAAATGTTTTACATTAGTTTAATTTTAGTTTTGTATTTCATATTAGTGTGAGAGAGAAGTAGAAGAGCCAAGAGGAGAAGAATGAGTGACGGTAGAGTGTCCAGGAGGAGCACACCACCACGTCGTCATCACTCTTGGGTTTAAGTAGTATCTTTATTTGTTGATTTTAGTACAATATTTACATTATATTTCATTGTTTTGATTAGTTTGATTACAGAGTAGTTGTTTTAAATTCTAAGATTCTAAAAAGTAGGATTCAACATAGTTAAATTGAGTCAAACTTGCGGAATGCGCTTAACTTGGACTTCTTGACAATTTTGGGAACAAACCGCCAGGAATTAGCTTTCACCTCCTTCTACAAAGTTGTAGATCTTGAAGTTAGCTCTCCGTAAGATTTTAAATCACCAAATTTCGACATATGATGGAGTTATGACCAAAATATGAAACGGGTATCTGCCAGAAGAAAAACAGGAAACGTGTTGTGTTGGGCAGAATGCTGGGCTGGAATTCATACAGGTGGTGGTATCGGACGCAGTACTGCTCCTGGCGCTCGGGTGGCCAGTCTCTCAATCCCCCTGTCTTCGCACGTCTCTTCCTATTTTTCATTGTTTTTGCTCATTTTCTCTTCTCAAGCCCTTCATGACTTTTTTTTTGTGACTCAAAGAACTTCAAGAAGCTTAGGCTCGAGCCTAAGCACGGTCTATTTTTACATTGAAGTATGGGCGTAAACAAATGGGCTTTTGGAAACAACTTTTTTTACTCTTCGAATTTCCATAACCTTTAAAATACGACTAAAAAATATCCAAAAGTGTATCAAATTATAAATAAAGAAAACAACTTGAAATATACTTTTAGATGAAATTATACATAAATGAACGCAATTCACGACAAAATATGAATTTAAATTCAAATAAAAAAAAACTATCATTTTGATGTTCATCAATCAAGATTTAAAAATTAGGATTAAGAACGGGAGCAACAATGGTGGATGATGAACCAGAAGTACAATTTGATGCGACAAATTTGGACGAAGGTAATTCTCCCAACAGAATGGCATCATAGCCATGCCATGAACACGTACACTAAAGAGAATCTGAGTTCTCTAATATGAATAGTTTAATCTATCTAATCGAATATAAATTGGTGTAAAAGTTGGCACATTGAAACTCACAGTGCCATGGGAGCTTAAAGAGAACACATATTGAAAAAAAAAAAAAAAAGTACGTTATATGGCTCTAGACACCATGCTAATAGATTTTAGACAGAGATGTGAGTTCATTCATCAAATAAGGATGCACATCATCTAGTATATATGCAAGTGAGGAATACAAATAATAACTGAAAATATGTTGTAACAAACTCCTTCTAGAAGAACATTCTTTCTAACTAACTTAACCGCTACTTAAGTCAACAAGTTAGTTGACTATTGCTGACGTGGTTGGGCTACTATATGGACTATATGGGATGCTCTTGTGATTAACGTCAAAATAGCATTTTTCTCATGTATTTTACATTCTTATTTCATTGTTGATTCCGCTCATTCAATGCGTTTATGTGTAAAATCGAGAAAAAAGTATATTTTTAGTTGATTTTTCTTATTTATATGATTTGATGCACTTTTGGGGGTCTTTCCATCATATTTGATTTGATGCACTTCTAGGTGTTTTCCAATCGTACTTGTAAAGGGATCGGGAAGAGAAAATGAGTGGATGAGGCCGGAAAAGACGAAAAAAGACAAAGATGGAGGAAGATGAGCTTAGTACCATGGCCAATATCGACACTGGTACTGATAGGTCACCTATAGGTTTCTCTAGTGGGTCATCTCAAGCATACTGGTTGCATACTGGTTTGGTATTGCACTGGTATGTCTCCAGGGCGCGCACCTTTGTTCTATCCTAACCCGTTGCAGTTTCAATATTTAGTTGTACTTCCTTATCCAATATTGAATTTTGGTGATTCAAAATTCTATAGAAAGCTAATGTCGAGATCTACATCTTTATAGAAGGAGTTGAGAGCTAATTCCTATCTGATTGTTCTTAGACTTTTTAAGAAGTCCGACCAAGTTACATCTCACCACTTCGGCTCACCCAAACTTAAAATCAATCATTCTCCTTCATTCTTTATGATTTTACTCTTATTGAAGGGGCTTTTCCAACAAATTTTCTTGTCTGTTTTACTTAGCTAGCATTTGGAGTCCATTCCCCTCATTCGTATCTATCTTATTATTAACTTCATCTTCATTTTTAACTTGTAATCTTCCTCTTTAGGTTTTTTTTCTTAGTTTAGTTAGCTAGGATTCCCCCTTCAATGGAGAAAACCATTTTGGAGTCAAAACTTGGTGAATATTTGAATCTTTGTAATGCATATCAAGATGATCGGAGTTCTCCAATGACTAGACCATTATTAAGCTTTCTCTTCCCCTTTCTTCTTTGTTTTTGTTTATGTATTCTTTCTTGATAATGTTGTTCTTTGTTGTTTATTGGATGATAAGTGAGTAATTGCCTTGTTTCCGAGGCTATAGAGTAGCGTGAGCCTCTGGTTGATGTATTATTGATTATTGTTCGATTTATTGTGAATATTGATCAACCTAGGGTTTGAATTTAAATGTGTATTATCAACTCATATCTTCGAATTGATCTCTCTTAGATATGCTAGGTATTAGGTTTATGGGTTGTTCATTATGGTGATTGACTCGATGATTTGAATACCGAAAACTCTATTAGTTAAACTCTTCATATTGTAAGGGATATCTAAGGAAGAAGTTACGGTATGAAGGAAAGTGGGGGTTTGTAAGGATAAACATGATTGCTTTATGCCCAAGTGTTTTACTAAGGCTCCTATGCTAATTTATAGCGAAGGAGATAGTGGTGTATTCAAGTTTCACCTAATAAAGAATAATTGAACCAAAGTCAAATTTAACAATGATATTAAGATGTTGGTATTCATCCTAGTACTTGTCATATTCTCCATCCCTGTGTTGGAAACTATTGACTTTCGGGTTAATCCAACCACGGTGATACAAATTCGTGGGGGTTTTGATTCCTAGGTTTGTACTCTTTCTTGGCCACATGTTGGTGTATACGTTCCACCTTCTAGTAATTTCCTCAATGAATTATTCTATTGTCTACATTATATTAGCTTCTTATTGGTTCGAGTCATGAAACTGAACCTTGGGAAGTTCTTCTTCACCAGTAATGTATCTTGTTATTGCTTGTGTTTATGATATTCTTGCTTAAACATACACAAACATCAATTTGCTAAACTTATGTCGAACAAGTGATTTAGCTGGTTCATACAGAGATATTCGGTGAATCCTTCTCATGTATACAATAGTCTTTTATACTACCTCTAACTATAGGTTGTACGCTTGCAACTGGGAGAGCAGACACTTACACCAATCGGGAACGTGTTCTACGACAAGTTCAACTTGCTACTGGCCATGTTGCTGAGTATGCTAAACATGCTTAACACGTACACACACAACACCTACTACACACACTTCCACATGCACACATTTCACACACACACTTCACACACATATTTCACACACTACACACCTTTCAAACACACACAACACCAGGGTCGTACCTAGTGATTGTTAGGCCTAAGTCGAACATTAAATTAGGCCCCTAACAAATATAATTTATAAATAGAAAATAAAATAAACAACTTGAACAATATATTATTTTAAAAGTTTATATAAGTTGCTCTGATTTTTGCATAGTTTATTACAGTTGAACTCTTAATGTTAAAGGAAATGTATATATGATATGGGTAAAGAGTTCTAAGGGGTGTTTGTAATTACTTTTTCAAAGTGCTTTTATGCTTATAACTTAGAAAAAAGTTATTTTGGAGTATTTAGGAAAACAATTTCAGCTTTAATAAAAGTGATTTTAGGCCAAAAGCTAAAAGTGGAAAATATTTTTTTTTTTCAACTTTTTGGTATTTTGGTAACTAAATAGAAATTTTTTCTCTCATCCATAAGCTAAAAGCTACTTAAGTATCAAACACTCCAAGTTTTATATTTGACCAAAATTACTTTTATTCTCAAACACTAGCAACTTTTTTATTTTATGCAATTTTACTACAATTTCTACTCTTAATCACTTTTTCAAAAGTTAAGCAAAGGAAAACAACCTCTAACTTTCTTTCTCTAGTTTGAATAAGTAACAACTTTAAAGAAGAAATGAAGAAATGTACAACAAGTTTATATAAAAGAATACATTTCTAAAATAGAAGCTCAAGCCAACAATCAGGCTATAATTTTTGAAATAATAAAGGAATACTTACTAATGAATAATAGACGGAATATGAAAAGGAACAATGGAAATAATAACAAATAAACTAACGTATTGAAGGAGAGGAGAGGGTGTGCGACTGTTGGAAACCGAACTGCAACAAGATCAAAATTAGCAAGACATACATGACCACCAGGGCAACATTTTCACAACACAAATTATAGCCCCCTATATATTTTTAAATATTCTGGGCCTGAGTCAATTGACTCTTTGGATTCACGATAGGTCCGGTTCTACACAACACATACTATAAATATTACACATATACATTTCACACACACACACACACACTATATGCCAACGCTTTACATATACACTTCACACACTATACACAATTTAGATACACACACACACACTACAACATTGCACATGCTTCACACATACACATACAACACACACAATATAGATTGTAGGAGCTAAAAGTTTATAGATTATACAGTAATAGATAGGTATAATTTTAAGTTTCAGTTTTCATTAGTTTAATTCAGTTATTCCATTTTGTAAACAACCATTTTGGCAATGATTGATTATTCACAATTATGATATGTTTTGTCAAGCAATACTAGAATATCTAATGCTGCAATCTTAAGTTTTAAACATAATTATGAATTTTCAAAACCCATCATCTAAAAAAATTCGATTTAACAAATATATATTAAATCAATAAAGGTCGAAAATTTATATAAAATTTTACTTTTAACAGAATTAGAAATTTTTAGATGCCACAAAGTTAACCTCTAAATTACAAAAAAACATATGATTTTAAATAACAGTCCTACGTATGTTCAAAATTACAATAAAAAAAAGATGTTTTTAAAATTTAATTGTAATTTTATATATATAGAATTTGAGTTTGAACCATATTTTTAAATATTAGTAAAAAATGTTAAATAAAATTAAAAAAAAATTAATAGTGCGATGCATAACAGATCCAATCCAACATATATATGCCCGAAAATAGTTGTTATAGAACTATTAACAGAATCTACATCTAAAGATAGGCGCGATATAATTTGGTTGTAAGATTAACTATGCCTACATTTATTATTTCCAAAAGCAGTATTTTATATATATAAAAAAATCATATATTAATGCAGATTAATGATTCTTCACACGTATAAACAAATATACAAATACATTTTCTAATTAAGATAATTTTTAAAAAAATCATAGAAATATATCTATAAATCAGAATATTTGTGTATATATACCTGGAATTGAAAATGCCATATATCTTTAAAATTAAATTAGAAATCTAATTGAAACATTAGACGATCTAAATATCCGGTCCAAAATAAATCAACATGGTATATATTTAAATTTAAACTGTATAATGTAGTTGAGATATTTTAGGAATTAAATAAAGGGTATATATATGTTGTCTACAATTTTAAAAAAGCATTATATCTATTTCTTTTATTGCTGAAATAAGTATTTTTTAAATAATTCATGTAGATATATTCACCGAATAAACAAATTTATAGTTATATGTTTCAATTTATAAATCAAAGAAATCGTATATATATACCTAGAATAAAAAAGGCCATATATATTTAAAAAAAAACTGTAAAATATAATTGAAACATTAGAAGATCTAAATATCCAGGCCAAATAAAAAGATAGACATGGAATTTTTTTAAACTTATAGTGTAAAATGTAGTTGAGATATTTCAGGAATTATATTTGTTTGTTCACCGAATAAACAAATTCATAGTTATATATTTCAATTTATAAATGAAAGAATTTGTATATATATATATATATATATATATATACATATATACCTAGAATAAAATAACGCCATATATATTTAAAAATAAACTGTAAAATATAATTGAAACATCAGAAGATCTAAATATCCAAGCCAAAAAAAAGAAAAAAAAAGATAGACATGGAATTTTTTAAACTTATAGTGTAAAATGTAGTTGAGATATTTCAGGGATTATATTCTTACGCTGTATGTTTAACATAATGAAGATTTAGACGCATGTATGCTAGGGTTTTAGATAAACTATAAATATATGGGCCCCTTCCGCCATATTCATCATCACACGCAAATTTTTAGTTTCGAAGTCAGTTGATACAGAAAGAATGGCTCCGGCTTCAACATGGTTGATGAACTGACTCCAGAAAAAATGTTGTGGGCGATAAGGGTCTGTATAGTCAGAGCTTACATAGTTCCTAACTGGGGACGGACGGATGAACCTTACAGCTATGATCTTATTTTCAGAGGCCGTGAGGTAAAATTACCAAACTGTTTAGTGTTTCAAATTTATATAGATTTTGAATATTTTATCGTTTCTATATCCGTGACGGTCATTTTTTATATATATTATTTATAAAGGGAGGCACTATCCACGCCACTGTGAAGAAGTCATTGATAGAGATACACAAACCTAAGCTTAAAGAGGGATGACTCTATGACTCTATATCATATCAATTTTTTTAGTTTCTGAAGTTAATCCAAAAGTTACATACAAACCATGTGAGTCTCCATACAAGATTCAGTTCATTGGAAAAACAAAGATTGTTCTGCTACGAGATGATACTTTTCCCTCGAATATGTACAATTTTGTATCCTATGATGTCATTCATTCTATGGACGCAAGTACATGTTTCAAAATATTTAGTAATTTTCCTAAAAACGTCTTATTTTTTTTATTATTTTTTACATATAAATTTCAGATTATGTATCCTAGATTTAAATTCTATCTTAATCCTACAGATGTGATTGGTAGAGTGGTTGGCAAGGAACCAGCCCACAAATCTACAAGCGGTAAAACTGTTATGGACCTACATCTAGAAGATCTAGAGTAAGCATCAAATCATTTTGTTTAATGCAGTAAATGTTGAAGCGGTAATGCTATTCTTGAATGAAGATAGTACTGAACCTATTGTTGTTTCAATGTAATTTGGAAGATTGAAAGAATACTTGTGTAAGAATTATAATAGTTATTAGTTTATTTTCAATATGTTTTTACAGAAATTTAAACTTACAATTTTGTGAAATTACTTTCGGTGGAAAGACAATTGTTCATGGAGGTGATTTCCAACAAATACTGCCCGTTGTGCCCAAAGGTAGTAGACAAGACATTGTTAATGCAAGTGTGAACTCATCATATTTGTGGTCAGATTGTAGGGTAATGAGATTATCCAAAAACATGAGACTACAAAATCTTGCTTCGAATGCTGAATGTGATGAGTTGAAGAAATTCTCCTAGTGGCTTGCGAGTGTAGGAGATGGTATGCTAAGGGGTCCTAATGATGATTTTGTGGATATTGATATACCGGATGACATATTGATAAAGACTTCAGGGGATCCTATTGCCGCAATAGTAGAAAGTACTTATCCTTATTTTGGACAGACAACTGATGATTCATCATACTTAGAGGGTCGAGCAATCTTGGCACCAACACTGGATGAAGTGAACTGTATAAATGAGTATATGACGTCCAAAAATAAACATGAGGGCAAAATGTATTTGAGTTCTGATAGACACTGCAAGTCAGATTCGGGGGTTGACTTATTGCAAGATGTACACGCACCTGAACTTTTTAATACAATCAAGTGTTTCGGAGTACCTAATCATCAGTTGAATTTGAAAGAAAAGTGGGTACTCCAGTGATGTTGTTAAGGAACATTGATGACTCGCTTGGAATGGAACACGGATGATTATTACTAAGATGACTGATCATGTTCTGCAGACACGTTTGCTTTTGGGAAGTAATGTGGGTGATATTTTTCATTCAGAATGACTCTAACACATTTTGATAAAAGATTGTCATTCAAGTTCCAAAGAAGGCAATTTCCTCTCATTGCTTCTTATGCAATGACAATAAATAAGTGCCAAGGTCAGTCACTCTCTCACGTTGGTCTCTTTTTTAGGAAACTGATTTTCAGCCATGGACAACTTTATGTCGCGGTGTCTAGAGTTACAAATCGTAAATGATTGAAAATTTTAAGTTGTTGTAGAAATGGTAAATGTAGTAATAAGACTACTAATGTTGTATATAAGGAGATATTCCAGAATTTGTAAAATTTTATTTTACTTATTTATAATGTTTTAAGAAATAATTACATTAAAATTTCTTAAGAATTTGTACATTTTATTGTTTAACATTATTTTATCTTTTCATTGTTTTTTGTAATATATAACATACAAAACTTTCATTTGTTTTAAATAAAACCATTTTTATTGATAAGGTCGATTTAATTTTAAAAATTAAAATAGTCCATGCATCGCACGGGTGCATTTACTAGTTATTAGTAGTAATAGTACTACTGCTAATTTTTTCTTTCCTTTTCTTTTATTATTATTATTATTATTATTATTATTATTATTATTATTATTATTATTTTTTTGGCTTCTATTGACACGGGACCAACCCAATCCAAATACACCATTTTAATTAAATAATAATAACATTTTCAATTAAACCGAGACCATGACTGCGATTAGGCATATTTTATTGCCCCATTGATTTCTTAACTATTGGGTGGGATAACATTGTTTATACTATTTCGCCCGTCCACTTTCACTAGGATATGATAGAAACAACAGTTTTTATGATTGAATATTAAAATCATATAATAAACTGGGAGAAAATTGTATAGTCAACAATATGATTATGAAAGTGGACCGATTGAGTCTAAACTTTGCACTTGTAATCTTGACGCATAAGAAAAGGTAACGACGGTGCATATCAGACTTCATTTAGAATTCTTTCTAGATAATCTAGAATAATAATCTATCTAGTTTCGTTTAGTATTTATTTTGGTGAAAATAAAAAATCGAGATATTCTTTTAACTAAGAATAAAATATTAAATTCGAATAATTTCTTAGATAATAATATAAACTTCCCCTAAAATAATTTACCTAATATTTAGAATAACATTAAAAAAATTACATTTTTATCACATATTACTTCTTTCGTTTACAACCTTAATTATTAAAAAAAGATATCTAGGTAATATCATTCTTATCCAAACCTCCATATATCACAATAAAAAGTGAATAAAGATAACTAATATCATTATCCAGAATGTTATATGTAACAATAATATCAGAAGTGGATAACAATTTATATCTTATCCTATAAAGTTACCTCGCTGACATACATAATTAATCTATTTTTTGTATGCTAAATACACGAAGTCTTACAAGATTGTGTTATTGGGCTTGCTTATCGTGTTCTGTATCATGTGAATTTGCATATATAATTCGGATTACAAACCGTATCGTGTCTGTACGATTGCAACCGTTAGTATGACTTGCATACTGGAAACAAAAACGAATGGGATCCACATATATGCTATGTAGCACTAGACTGCGCGCACACACTAAATCTGAAATCTCAAGAAAAACTTAGGGTTGCTGAAATGGCCCTAGCCCGATGGGCCGGCCCGAACCCACCCGAAAAAATCTAGGGTTAGATTTAGATATTTATGGCCCGTTTAAAATTCGGGCTTTTTGGCCCAGACTGCAGGACCCGTAGGGCTATGCGGGCTGGCCCGAGATATATATGTATTTATAATTTATTTGTATTTGGAGCCTGAAATTTTAAGTTAGTCGACTCTATGGACTCAAGTCAATACTACTAAATACATATTACATACTGTGATACAAAATAATATTGATACAATAAAACAATAATACTAATAATAAATAATAATATATAGCAATACACTAATATACTAACCATATTAACTTGAATCTGAGCTAACCCCTCAATTCCCAATTGCCGTTCCCCCTCTCCTTGGCTCCAATTCACTCCAGCGCCGCAATAACTCATCGCTCCAGTCTTGCAGCAACTCTTTACTTCAACAGGCGTCAGCTCCCCCACACCGCATGAATAATGCTTAACCTTGATAACATTATATTATTTTTCATGTATGTACATGAATGGTGATTTATTTGATATTTTGAGCCCTAAATATTTTTATGTTTGAATTACTAAGGTTGTTGGATTTCAGTATACATATAATTTTTAAAGTTTGACATGTAGCCCGATAGTGCCCCGTTTAGCCCGAAAACCGATAGGATTAGGGTTAGATTCACAATATTCTTGGCCCGATAAGCCCGAAAATCGCTAGGGCTAGCCCGAAACCGCTAGGACTGGCCCGTCTGGCAACCCTAGAAAAACTACCGTTTCTCATAAGTAATTTGAACTGTCATTTTGACAGTTATAAAGGAAAACCCCAAGCTTTTGACATGCATTTCCTCTTAATTATTTGTTGATGTCATAGATGTACATATTGAAGAGGAGTATCAATAAGAAAATTACATACTCAAACTTCAAGGCCAATTTTTTGTGATGGTTTCTCGAGCGAACGATCAGAAAAACGGGTATCCAGAGCTATAAAAGAGGTGTTTCCAAATTCACATGCTAACTATTATTCAGAAGGCACCTACAATGTCATTCAGATGCTACAAAGTGCATGTCAGCGTGTGGTTAGAATATATGGCGACTCTATTTAATACGATCTGACATCTTCGTACACATAGAACGTTGGTTATAAGTTATCACCCATGTTCCACGTTCTCTTAGAAAGTCTGTGCATCTGAAGCAATTCAGAGACGTTTTAGAAAATCGAATATTTTTCACACTGCTTCCTCCTCCATTCTGTTAGCTGCAGTTGCCAGGTTTCCGATGCTTGTTCCAGCTATGTATCCACCAGACCAAGCATTCTGTAACGTAAAATATGGATTAAAAAGAATAACATGATAGCTTGCAGGATAAAAAGAAATTGATTTCTTTATGCCATTGTCAGAAGCAATAATCTATGTTTGACATACATTTTCCCGAGTAAACATAAGAACAGGTTAGAGCTTCAACTCTCACGAGCCAATATCACCCACACTGTTCACCCTTCTTAGTAGACTTGTCTGAACCGTATTTTGAAGGCCTTGCAGTTGAAACATTCTAAAGTTATGCGGCATTTTGTTATATTGACATCTCTTTTGAAATAGTCAATTTAGTTATGATTTGGCTAATAGGTGCAATTTTCGCCAATTTTAGCAAGATGGTCAAAATTAGTTGACTTCTGTGTTCTATGGAAGACAAGTTATGGGGTTTAGTAGAGTAGTGCATTCAAATATAGTATCAGTATCCACGAATACGCACAAAAAGGTATATGTGCATCTACCCCTGATGTATTGTAGCAGTTAAATGCTGGTCTATATTATAAAAGGTGCATGTGCGTACGTACAAATGAATGGCAGATACTACACCCGATGTAATCTAGCAGTTACAATCCTGGTTTAGATTAGGTGAGTTTTAAAGATATGTAACAAGGATCTCTAAAATCAAACTCATATGCCTTCCACATCACTACTGTCTATACACATCAGCTAATTTTGACGATCATGAGATTCATGACAAATTAGCAAAAAATAGACCAAGCAATGTCATGGCTAAGTTGACAATTTAAAAAGATTTGCCAAAATAGCTTATTTTATTGTTATTTATTATTATTATTAGGCCTACGAATGCTAGTTTCTGGAGAAAGAAAAATTTGATGCGTAAAAATTATGAATTGTTCTTTGGTCGCCACCAACAAACATGATTGTTTCAAGAATGAGTGAGCTTTGAGGATACAGCCAAAAAGATATCTCGCGTCATTTGCATACATTGAGTTTCAGTGGGTGATTTGGCTTCATTCAACTATTTATCTGAATACTGCAAAATCTGCTACAAGTAGTTCTAGATATAGTACTTGGCAAAATGTTAGTCAGCATCCAGAATAGAAGTATAGTCATGGCTGTACTGCACAAAACAAATTCCCTACAGCCTATTGAATTAACACCAAGGAAAGGAAATGATATCTGCCTTGCTGAATTGTAAAATATTCATCACCAAACACGATAAATAAAAAGAACTCATTGATAATGAAATACAATCAGTTACCTGGAAATTGAAGCCTCCCGTTACACCATCGATATTCAAGACCTGCGAAATATCAAGTTTCGTAAACAAAATAATGATCCAAACTCGACAGAGTCCAGAAATTAAATGATATGCCTGCAATATATTCATAAAATGATATGAAAAAGAACAATTAAGTAAAAATACCTCCCCAGCAAAGAATAAATGTGACTGGATTCGACTCTCCATGGTTTTCAGGGATATCTGTAAATAACACGAGTATGAGCGAGAAAACGATCCATGATCAGTACATCCATAGCTGCATGTGTAACTGCACAAGCACAAAAGCAGGCAGAAAGAGAGAGAGGGAGCACCTCAGACAATGGAATACCTCCAGCAGAGACAAATTCATCCTTGAATTGACCCTTCAAATTAATACAAGCTGTATACAATTAACAAATAGAAACCATGATATGATTAATGTTAACAGTCGCACTCGTGATCATACCTTCCCTTTAACACAGAAGCAACAATTTTTGATACGAGAAGCAACTGACATTAAGAAGTTGTTGGATATAGAAGCCCACAAAAGATCTCCAACTAATTCCTGTGTAAGCAAGTATATAAAATCAAATAAAACAAAAGAAAAGACCAATAAAATCCAACAAATCAAGTTTGAGTAGCTATTCAACCTCGCGCTCTAAAATGTATCTCCAGAATCTCTTTACAAGGCCAAGTTCTGAAGGAAATGAATTTAAAACTTTTTGCTTCTGCAAATGCAGAGAGAACAATATTAGACATAGCAAATTACTCTAAAAGCTACAGGACTGGACTTGTCCTTCAGTAAAAACACTGTGATTGTGATGATGGGGAAAAAAGGAAAAAAATGTATCAACAGCTTATTGTTAAACGCCTGAAGTAGCTCTCCATAATGCAGAAAACTTCTGAATTTGTGTCGTTTATTTATCATAAATGTTATTTTTGTTGAGATGAATAAATGAAATAAATTTTTATTTGCAATTGAAGTTAAGACTTTCTTCTTCCCATTTCCTTCTAGGCAGTGTTTACTTTGAGGTGGGTATAATTCAACTATCCAATTCATCAAGATAACGGAGTGAGATAGTGAATTTTTTTAAATTCTTTTCCAATGTTTACTCTAGATATATTTGGTGGATAAAGATATTCTTACACCATAACTTATACTTGTTGAGATTGTATATTGAGATAAAAGGAATTTTTACTGAAATGGCCCAGGTGGAAATTCATCAACCCTTATCTTGAGTACTGGATAACTATCGAAGGGGTCATTGGGGGATAACATAACCCGGAAAAAGACCTCTAGCAAAGGAAATGCTAGGATAATTATATCCATAAATATCTGCTTAAGTAAACGCTGAGCTAGAAGATGACATTTAACAGCTAATAAATGAAGCAAAATATGGTTTAAAAAAAGGAGGTTAGATCATAATAATTACCGGAAACTTATTCTTATGTTGAGTAAGTAATGACTTCAAATCTTCTACATGAAGATCAGGAACAAAATCCACAACAAGTGAACCTGGACAAGTGTTGATTAACTGGTTAAGAAAGAAGATCCTGAAACAAGGGAGAGGAAGGAGGAAACATTTCTCACCTTTATAATCAGAATCTGAGAGATCACGTGCTCCCCATGCAGATAATCGAAGAATCACCGGACCACTGAAGCCCCAATGTGTGACCAACATTGGCCCAACCTTTTTGTTCAATGATAAATTAGCACTTATCTTACTTAAATGCTAAATAGCTGCACACAATTCTTGCCTGTGTATGCTCAGGTATGCTCTTTCGAACAGTTTCCAACTTTAATTTTGCTCTCACCTTAGGGAACGTAACCTAAGTATCACAAAGCACGAAAACATTATACAGTTACCTAAAAAAGAAACAAAGCAGTATAGTTAATGAATCTAAAGTGTCACAGAAAATGTGATTAAACCATTTTCCTGTAATATTCACTCAGGAAGAAGATAGAGACTATATGCGCTCAAGACACCACGACTGGGACGTGCAGTAAGGTTCCTACCAGGAATATGGAAAAGATATATTACAATCTATAACCCTGCTATGTGAATGAAAGCTATTAGTGGCGAGTGTAAGTCCTTGAAAAGGTGACCGACTGAAAAATGAGAAAAACTCAGTTAAAGTAACAAGCTAAAGTTCCTTGTATTTAAAATGTAAACATAGCGTGTGAACAGAAATAGCCAGAAAACATATTGGATCAGGTCTAGACTTGGGAAATAAAAAAATCAGAATTAGCATAATAATCTAAACTGCACAAAAGGAGAAGGCAGGTATTGCAAATTCTGACAGTTAACAGAGCATATCCGGAAATATTCACAGGAGAATTACCCCAGACAATTCCACCAACTGAAAATCATCTATCTTGAAAGTGAATAAACTGGGCACAGGTTTCACAATAGAATGGCCAAGTTGAGCTGCGAGTTTATATCCCTGGGTCATTATGAAAACAGGTTATGACAGATGCCATAAAGAGAATTAAGAAAGAACAATGACTAGAGCATCTGGAACTTGGAGCAACCTGCTCACTACTACCACTAGTAATTAGTAAGTAATTAGCTTCAACATACTCAGCAAAACCAACTGTTCGTTTCTCAACTTTGATGGAAAATTTGCCACCAGTAGTTGTTGATGCACTTGTAACAGTTTTGCCTGTCTGCAATATAACTGATAAAAACAGTCAGCATTAACTGTTGCAGGTGCACCACGAAAATGAATGAAACACAAGCTACATCTGGCTTCACACCAAAATACAAACATTAGATTCACACTGGCTTCTAAAATTAAAGACAAAACGAAGTCCTGGACTCATGAGCATTAGGCAAAAATACCTACCCCCTCTCTTCTTTGCTTCAGACAATAGACATTCTATAATAGTAGATGAACTGTCACTGACAGGAAATACTCTTCCATCAATTTCAGTCTGAGAAGCAAAGAGAGAATCAGCTCACATATATTCCAAAAAAGTAAAAAATTCAGTTGTGAGTAACGAAATACGATATTACCTTCAGTTCCACTCCGTGATCCAAAAACCACGACATGGTATCAATTGGGCCATGCATATTGAAAAATGATCCTCGTAATTCCTTATTACCTCTTGGATAGTTTCCTGCCAAAACCTATGTCAGCTGTTAGTATTAACATCTAAGACTGTATAAGCATACATTACTAAGTAAAAGTAGCTCCTGGAAGAATAATAGCAAGACCTGACACACGATACCAGGATGACTATAGGTTTACTTTACAAGAATAAAGGGTTTAACTACATTTCTGCCCAATCAAATCTGGACGTTAAACTAAAACATAATGTGCAATCTGATAACACCTTTAACATTAGTTGACGTTTTGTTTGGCCGTGTAACGAGGAAAAAAATCAAATATAGGAGAATGCTCGGATAGGCAGGAATTTTTAATGTATCACAGGTGAGAATGAGTGCTTAAAGACGAGGATTGTAATTGCTAATCTTATTAAAATATTTTTTTTAGTAAATCTGCCAAGCTAAAGCCCAGACTTGCTATTTTATAAGATCATTTTAGCTACACAGAGATTTTCTGGCTGTCGGAATTGCATAAATTAAGCATTCCTTCTCCTATTCATAGCGTTAGAGGAGTAGGGCCTAGCTTTTACAACAATATTCCCAATTAGAAAGGGAGAACATGTACAAGAATGGAGTTCAGATGCTCATTCTGAATTACTGCAGCTCTAAGATTAATCATCAAAAGACAGAATACGAAGTATCATTAGCACAATCAGTACACACAAAGAGAAACATGCGCTGCAAGTAGTAGCAACTCTCTAACGTAACCAGCAAAGGATAAATACCAAGCACAACTATGTGTAGCAGCATAGAGCTAATGACTACCATCTAGATGCAGGGGACTCCCAAAACCTAGTTATACATATGTATGTGTTCGTGCACACGCACCACCTAACTTAATTAAAAAAAAAAACACTTACCACATTATCAGTGCAATGGCCATTTGTTACATTACATCGGCCACCACCAGAAATCCTAACCTGACAAAACATAAGAATCAATGTGAAAGGTAAAAACTAACAGAGAAATAACCCAAAAAAGAAAAAAAAGAATGTGCACAGATCATAGCTCCCTTATACATCCAAAACGATATAAAGTTGGGCGCCAGCAACCTTCGATAAAGGCTTTGCTTTCTCAATAACAACAACATTGAGGTCAGGGGCAATAGTTTTAGCTCTAATCGCTCCATATACTCCGGCTGCTCCACCACCTACTACCACCAGTGTTTCTTCAGCTGCCTACACATAATTCAACATAATAAAAATCCAAGAATGCCCCGGGTTCGTGTACTTCTGCAAAACTAATCCCCATTGTATAGAAGAAGAAAAACGAAAAAAAAAAATGAAAAAAAAGTGTTCACCTTGGTGGCTGAGGAAATCGGAAGTACGCAATATCTTCTTCTCTTGTGGTTTGAGAAAAGGAAAACAGCATAGTTTCTGGATGAAGTCGAGAATTTTGGAAGGAATTCAGCGTGGAGGATAAATCGCGGGAATGTGTTCATGTTTTACACAGTTCTGGAAGCGGGAGGAAACGCTGATAAAATGGCAGGACTCGAGCGACAGACAGATTCCTCCTGTATCTTTTGGTGCAGTGTTGTCCAGTTTGTAGATGACTGGAAAGACCTACTATGCGACTCTTGATTATCTTTATATTTATGCCCGTTTACTTTACAGAATAAGCCTAAATAAGGATAAATTAGGAAAAATTGGTAAAAATGTCCCGTATGTTTCCTATATTTATGAAAATATCTTTTATGTTTTACAATTATTGAAAATAACTCGTATGTTGCCAAAAATTGGCAAAAATGCTCCGCTACCGACTACTTCAAGTTACTCATCCGGTCACCAGTGACGTGGCGTGCAAAATTCGACGTGGCAAGCTCAGTTACCAGTTTTTCCACACGAATTTAATTATGAATTATATAAAATAGATTAATTTCCATGTCATCTAATTATAAGAGGGAAAATCCACAATCTTCCCTCCAAGATATATTCCCCCTTTCTAACCCTAGATATTTAATTGGCAGAATCGCACATATTGTTTCATTCTTTAACCTCCAGACCTGAATAGAAGTCGTGCACTGAAGAACTCGCACAATACACAAGGGCAACTTTCAAATATGTTTTACTCCAACACGTCTCCAGCCGAATTTCTTTAGTGTGATTGTGGCATTACAGCGGTTCTACAAACAAGTCGGAGAGGAGGAAATATGGGGAGGAGATATTACGGCTGTCGAAATTGAAACGTAAGTTATTTAATTTCAAGCATGTCGTAACAATTTATTTGTTGGGATCGGGATGAAATTCTGCTCCGTAGTGTACATTATTTTATTTGTGTTGCGTAAAAATGAAGACTTGAGTTGACCGATTTTGATTTCACTGTTGCTCTACTGATTATGATTCAAGCTACTAATTACACCTTTCTTAATGTAATTCAATTATCTTGTCATTTGCCTTACTGGATATTGGATCAATGTAATTTATTATTGGTCAAAGACATATGAACTAATCTATTATGTGAATAAGATTTCGGTTTCAATTTTGCCCAGTTATACTAATCATAAATTTCCCTTTAATTTGATTTTAGTCTATTCATCTCTACTGATTTTTTTATTTTCTGGTTTTAGAGAGGGGGATGTGAATTTTTCGAATGTTTAGATCCTCTAATATTGGTAGAAGCAAATTCAATTGTCCCGGAGTTGAAGGCAGATATAATGGAGCTCTTGGAGAAGATTGAATCCATGGAGAAAAAGATGGAGAATATTGACAGAAAACTCAAAATTTTGATTACAATGATCATCATGCTTTTCATTGTACTATTGTTCATTTTGTTGTAATTGGTAGGTGTAGTGATGATGGTAATGCCAAATGTAGCTTTATATTGTTACTGTTCATTTTGTTGTAATTGGTAATTGTGGGTGAACTGATGATGAATTGTTCTATAAAGTGAGCTTATGTTATTTAGTTCAGTCAATTTTGATTTAATTAATTTAGCATTTTTTTTTCTACTGAAAACAATTACAGAATAAACTATATTGTTTAATAGATTCAATACCAATTAACAAAGGGCACAAATTTCCTAAGAATTTGGTTGAAATTGTCTCCTGCATTTAAGCTGTAATTGTCTGATCTAATACCAAATATTGTTACCCCTAACAGTTAGGTGATCCATTGTCACTGGTTTCTTCCCCTTGAGGGTAAGTTTCTTCCAACAAAAATAGATCATAAACAAGAGCAAAATCACATAAGATTGAGTCGAAAACACTGAACACCGGTGCAAATTTTACCACAATACTTGCATAAAATTCAAATTACATTGATAAAAAAGCAAAACAACTAGTTGTCATTAACCAATTGTGGCAACACCAATACAAAAACAACATATTCATTCACTAAATATTTGATGCTATTGACAGTGCACCATTAAAAAAACAACTAGATGTTAATAGATTAATGGAAATATGATATATATACTTCAGTGCATTTCTTCACAGCTTCAAATGACTTGCATTTCTTCTTGAATTTCAGGTGGTAAATGCACTTCGGGAACGTCTTCTTGCACTTCGAGATGCTGTGGCATTTCACGACCGGGTTGCACTTCGGGATATGTTTGCAAATTGGGAATGTCTTCCATCTGCTCCCTACTCACCTGAGTCAGCTGACTCAATGGATTCTCTTGCGTTAGGTTCCTTTCATTCCCTCCCTAACATTTGATTAGATGAACAATAAGATCAATTAACCATAATCATTAAATCTTTCAAACATCAGCATCTTATATACCAACATCTTAACACTTTACTCCAAGAAAAAATTGACATCAAACAACTTTGTATACACCAACAATCATTCGAGTTAATATGCCGAAAAGAAGACCTTTTCTTTAAACAAACAAATTTACAAAAGGCAGCTACACAACAGATTTATCACTAACTAAATTGAATATGCCAAACTGAATTTCAAATCCAACCAACAAATTTGGGCAATTTAATTGAAGCAACAGATGTCAACCTAACCTATACTAACAAATTCTGAATTACATTCCTCCAACATATTAAAAATGCCAATATGAATTTCAAGCTAAACCAAATACTTGTGCAATCTTTACCTAAAGCAACAGATTTCATGTTTTTGCTAAACTAATAAGATCAGATTACATTAAACCAGCCTATTTAATGATACCAAGCTGAAGCAACAAATTTCGACCAAAAGCTAAACTAATAAACTCAATTTTACTGCTAAACCAACAGATTTAAAAAAAACATCAACCATTATTAATGATAAATCAAGTTTCTTCATCATTACCGCAGTGTGATTTCCATCATTGTCATCATTAAACCAATCACCCAGCACACCTTCTTCATTGATATCTTCAAGTCCGCAGTCTTGTAGTATTTTTTGAATCTTGGCTCTATCTTCCTCTCCCTGCCCCTCTTCATCCTAGTCATTTTGGGAACAATTTCCCAAAAATAAATTACATCAGGCATATCGTGCTGTATAAAACTATAAAATTAAAGATGGTATACAAGTACTTACAAAAGGGCAGACCCTTCTATTGTGCCCGGGCACACCACATAGGCCACATTTAACGGTCGTCTGGTTCCTCTTTTTATGGTTTGCATGCTTGTTTGTTGGCCTACCCTACGCCTTGTCACGTGTTTTTGTTGGGGCTCATCAGGTTCCCTTCTACGAGCCTTTGGAGGCCTCCCAACTCTTCTAACCGAGTTTGGAGGCAAAGGAGGAATTGCTTCAACATGATGCCATTCGTTGCGCCCATTAATTGGCATTATCGCAGGACCATAGACTGCTTGATAAGTCTCCACCATGTAGCACCTCTAGTCAAAATACTCATCAGATTAGTTACATTGATAAATCAATAAAATTAGCCATAGTAAAATTGTAATAAGAAATTACCTATGCACATAGCATTCTGGTTTATCCCTTTTATGGGATATAGCACAAAGTGCGTGCTTGCAGGGGATACCCGTGAGATCCCACTTTCTGCATGCACATGTTCTCGCCGCCAGGTCAACCGCATACTGTGTCCCGTCAAAGGAGGATATTTGATAATTAAATCCATCGGCCTTGAGGGGCATGCAATCTGCCACCTTGGGTAGGTTGAATTGAATGATCTTCTTAATTCTTGGACATAAAACGCCAGTCCACTTCGCTGCCCTGTCCCTATTTTCAGTACACCTCTTCATCAAGGCATTCATTATCTTCTCCAACATTGACAAAATGGGCAGAGCTCTAGCACGAAGGATCTTAGAGTTAAAGCTCTTACACATATTGTTCATAAGAAGGTCGCACTTAGGGTAAGGGTTGAAGTGAGACCTACTCCACTGTTGGGGTAGTTTATCCTCAAACCAATCAAAGGCACCTTGGTCCATCTGTATAATCTCCTCCATCCTCCTCGTAAAATTATTAACGGTGGTGGCATTTGCAGCTCTCCACACTGCTATCTTAAATGCATGATCCCTAAAACCGGCGTTCCTAAAGTTTAGGTGCATATGCCTCACACAGAACCTATGGGCAACCCCCGGAAGCTTGTCCTCTACGGCCTTTATCAAGCCCTTTTGCTTATCAGAAATCACCGTCCACTCATATGCCCTATCAATCATAAGATCTTCCTTCTAAATATTTACAAACCATGACCAGTTTTCCCCATTCTCATTACTAACAACTACGTAAGCAAACAGGAAGCTATTGTTGTTTGGATCAACGCCTACTGTTGTTAGTAATATCCCCCCATGTGCCCCTTTTAGAAATGTGCCATCCAACCCAAATATTGGTCTACAACCTCCTAGGAGACCCTCCTTCAAGGCAGCTAAGCAAACATATAACCTAGAAAATTTATTCCCCTCAACAGTTTAGTCGACATTAAGAATGATAGTTGACCAAGGGTTGGTTCGCCTAACCTCATCGGCATAATCCCATAAAAG
This sequence comes from Ajuga chamaepitys, assembly GCA_958295605.1. Classification (NCBI taxonomy): domain Eukaryota; kingdom Viridiplantae; phylum Streptophyta; class Magnoliopsida; order Lamiales; family Lamiaceae; genus Ajuga; species Ajuga chamaepitys. The sequence continues at coordinate 19,001,168 of OY282497.1, read as the reverse complement.
TTGATACTGGTCATCTGGTCTACCCTCAAGCTTCCTTATGGTCCTTTGTTTGCACAAGAAGGCCTGCCAAGGGGTAATCTCACACCTTACCTCTTTGATTACATCTTCCCTAAAGGCAGCTATACTCCTTTTTAAATTTATCAGTCTGGAACTGATATCCATATCTATCGGCTAGCCATCTTTACTTCATATTCTTGACAAGATAACTAGTAGCACATGTGTGATTAGGGAAGCAAGTTGTGACCCTAAAGCATGTCTCTCCCTCCATTCTTAGAGCATTTACCCTAAAAGTGCACTGATCATCATCACAAACGACATAAATCCGCCACTTGTCACTTTTAGGGTACCGAATGTTTCTCTTTTCTAAGATGGCATGGGTATCAAGCATATCACGAAATTATTTTTTCGTGCTAAAAATCATACCTAACATAATTTGAGGAGGGTTTCTGCTGTCTGGCCTATACAGAGGAGCCCTACCCTCTATTCCCTCTTCATCGGACCCATCTAGACTATGAAAATCATCCTCACTCACACATAAGTCTTCCCCCCCCCTCCACTGCTTCTTGATTTTCATTCTCCAAGGAATCCTCTTATATCGGATTTTCAGTTCCTGCCCACTCAACCTCTCTATCAGTCTATTTTTCGAAGTCTACATCATCCCTCCCAGCATTACCCTCGTCCACAAACTCGTAGTCACTATCGATACACTCATCTTCATTCTCAAAACCCTCCTCGTCTACTTCTACGTGTCTCTTACCCTTTCTAACAGCCTCCCTCCCTACATGAGTGTTCCCCTCCCCACTAACTAGCTTCTCCTCATCATTTAACAAGTCACCCAAACCATCTGAACCACATAAAAACCCAAATTCAGAATATCATAAAAATGGTAGTAGATATTGAATGAAATAAAGAACAAAGGAAAATTGCTGACACCCGATATTATTAACAATTAAGCATGTAATTAGATAGTGACTATGTAAGTGGTCTAATAAAATCATTTTTTAATACCCATTGTCCCCTATTTCTAATAAATTGGTCCCCACCACCCACAAAAGCACCAAATAATGACTACCCAACAAACAGAAGAGCACAAAAAAATCCATGTGATTGGTCCCCACAACCCATGACTAAACAAAGTTGTTCCCCACCACCATGATCAACTTGCACAAAAAAAGTGGTAAAAAGGGCATAAATCCAGACGAAACCATAATTTTTTGCAAACAAACGCATAAGAAACTGATTTATGTTCGAACTGAAAACCGCAGCAATAAATATTCGCACAAACACAAATGAAGCCTCAGAAATTCTGCACAAAACATGTTTAAGAAACGACTTACCAGACTGAGGGCGAGAAGCATGCTTGCGCGAAGATCTACGGTGCATATCTCACCAAATGCGGGTTTTTGGGGATGAAGGATGAAGGGTTTTTGTTCTTCGATTGAGTTTTGGTTAGGGCTTATGTTTTTAGTTCGAACTACAAAAGGATTAGAGGTTTTAGGGTTGCTGATCGTGATTTTCAGGAAATGAAGGAGAGATTTTTTATTTTGGGGCACTAATTGGGCACATGACCATATTCCGTCCAATTAAATTCCACGTAGACTAACAGCCTGGTAACTGAGTTTGCCACGTCGAATTTTGCGCGCCACGTGACAAACGGGGTTTTCAACCATGAAAACACACTTAGAATAGAGAATTTATCGTGTGTTTTTACATTCTAAGCTCTCGTCTGTCATATGATTCGTATTTTCTTTCTCTCGCCGGAAAAGAATTATTTTTCAACATTTTGTAGGTATAAAAGGTGTACAAAGAGTCGACGAGTAGAAGAGAGTCGAAGAAATCAAGAAAAAACTCGAAGAATGAAGAAACGAGCCAAAACTAGGCCGTGCACGGTCACAACCGTGCAAGCCTTCACAACCATGCACGGCCCGTGCGCGCAGAAGGCAAGGAGCCGCCCACAGATAGGCGCACGGTCATGACCGTGCGACCATGCACGAACCGTGCATGGTATTCCAGAGAGTTGGTGTTTTCCGGGGTTGTGCACGGTCCGTGCAGCCTTGCACCTAGAGCTGGCAATTCGGGCCCGGCCCGATGGGCCGGCCCATATAGCCTGAAAAATTAACCGGGCTGGGCCGACAAAATAGTGGCCCGAAAAATTTCGGGCCTAATAAGCCCGGCCCGAGCGGGCTTTTATTTAGGCGGGCCGAATGCCGGGCTGGCCCGATTTGGATTTTTTTTTTTTTTTTTTTGTTTTATTTAATCTGTTACAGATTTGAGTGCTGCTACTGCTAGCCTGCTAGTGAGTGATGTGTGGGCTGCAGGCCTGCTGCTGGGCCAAGTCCTTTAGGAGTGAGAGAAAGTTGAGACTCAATTCAGTGAATTGAATTCACATCCACACACAGTCACACACCGCGCTCATTGTCCAGGAGGAGCCCTAGCCGCTGTTCGCTCCGCTGACCGCCGTCCCGCCGCCCCGCACCGCACGCCGCTGCTGCAGCCTTTGCAACTCGCAAGCATTGCCGCCGTCCGCCGGTGCCGCTGCTCGTCCAAAAAGGCGCTGCTGCTCCCTCATCCAATGCCGGCGCTGCTGCTCCACTAGTCGACGACGTCGACGCCGCTGCTCCACTAGTCGACGACGTCGACGCCGCTGCTCAAGACTCACATTGTTGTCGTTGGTCACAATTCACAGTATCAATACTATCAGTGTATGTATCATGTATGTATGTTAGTATGTGTAATTGATTAATTGTGTATCAGACTATCACTTGATGAACAAACATATATTGAAAATCATTTGGATGCATATTTATTTGATACCAAGTTACCAACTGTTGCAAATAGCATTCTGCTTTGACTATTAAGTTTTAAAGTAAATGGCTTCTTTATCTAATTCTCACATAATCACATTGAATAGATTAATAAGCTGCGAATTAGATTAATAATATTTAAGTTATTAAATTATTTCTGTCATTATCTTTAGTGGGAGTTGGAGTATCTTATTCTTAATTAAATTGTTATATTAAAACATTGTGCTTGAATCATCTTTATATAGCTGATACAACCAAAGTTGTGGCAATTCTGAAACTTACAACTCGGACAAATGAAAAGGTTGTTAAAATTTTATTGGACATTTGATTTTTTATAGAAGGTTAGTTTATGACTTTTCTAAAATTTAGTTAGGCCATATTTTTATAGAAGGTTGTTATATTAAATCTGTGAACTTAATTATTTATTGGGTTTAATTAGGCCATATTTTTACAACAATAAATTTTAGGATTAATATTATTTTGCAACATGTGCAGTAACTATTTTAACACAATTGTTTCCTTATTTTTAGATTAGCAAAAATGAAAGATATTGGATGAAATCTCGCTGGTATCGATGAAGAATTGGAAATGTTCGATGAACACGACGACGACTTTGAAATGTTTGAATCTCTTCCTCCCCCCACCAAGCCCACCACTAGTGTTAAGAGTACTGCAGGTACTACTTCTTCTTCTACTGTTGGTGTAAAGCGTAAGACTAGGGGACATGTAAAGACTAAGACTAGTGGTGAAAATGTTGTTGATGATGGTATTGATAATGAATCTAATGATAAGGGTCCCAAGTCTGTGGTGTGGCAATCTTTTGAAAAACTTAAGGAGTTGGTTAATGGGGCACAAAAGTGCAAATGCAAGGGCTGTGGTAAACTATTAAGTTGTGCATCTAGTGGGGGTACGACTCATCTCAAGCGTCATATGGATAAATGTCTTAAACTTCCCCGTTACCATAATGTGTGGGACATGCTAGATAACCAAGTTGCATGCACAAAGAGATTCACATTTGATAGTAAGGCTTATAGAGATTCACTTGCTAAAAGTATTATTTCTCATGATCTTCCATTTAGTTATGCTGAATATGAAGAAGTTTGCTTGACTAACAAAATACTGAATCCTGAATTTCAACCTGTTTCTCGAAATACCGCCAAAAAGGATTGTTGGAATGTGTACTTAAGTGAAAAGGCAAAGCTAAAGAGTGAGTTAGCTTTAATTCCTGGTAGAATCTGTTTGACTTCTGATGTATGGACTGTAGTAACTGTTCAAGGTTATATGATGCTCACAGCTCATTATGTTGATAACAATTTTAAGTTGAATAGCAAATTACTTGCATTTGTTGAGTTGGACTGTCAACATACTGGGGCTGAACTAGCAGGTAAGGCTTATGGAGTGCTTAAGGAGTGGGGGATAGACTCCAAATTTTTTTCTCTCACATTGGACAATGCATCTTCTAACGATGTCATGCAAAAAGTTTTAAAAGAGAGAATTAATTTGCAAAATGGTTTGTTAAGTAAGGGTGAATTTTTTCATGTGAGGTGTTGTGCACATATTTTGAATCTTATTGTTCATGATGGATTGAAAGAGGTGGGTACTGCTTTGCATAAGATTAGGGAAAGTGTTAAATATGTGAAGGCTACGGAGGGGAGATTATGACAATTTCAAAAATGTGTTGAAGAAGTGCACTTGAATGATGTTGGAGGTGGTTTCTTGAGATTGGATGCGGCAACTAGATGGAATTCTACGTATATGATGCTTGAAAGTGCAATCAAATATAGACGTGCATTCACTAGATTGAGCTTTAATGATGATAAATACCCACATTGTCCAACAAGTGAAGAGTGGGAAAGAGCGGAGAAGATAAGAGTTTTTTTGGCTCCATTTTACCACATCACTAATTTGATTTCTGGGTCATCTTATCCTACATCCAACTTATATTTCATGCAAATTGCAAGTATAGAAATTAAGTTGAATGAATATTTGACTTGTGAGGATGTGAAACTCAAAGATATGTCATCCAAGATGAAAGTCAAATTTGATAAGTATTGAAGTGAATACTCTATCATTCTTGCACTTGGATGCGTTTTTTACCCGAAGGCGAAGTTGAACTTCTTGAGTTTTTGCTATAGAAAGCTTATCCTCTTGATCATGAAGAAAAAGTGAATATGGTAAAGGAGACCTTGTATAAGCTCTTTGGTGAATATGGGGCTTCATTGAATTCATCTCAAGCTAGCTCATTAAAAGATCTCCAATCTCATAGACAAGGACATCCTAGGAAAAGTGGAGGAAGCTCTTCATTTATACCATCCATGCTTGAAGTAAGTATGGGGAACATTTTTAACTTTCACTAAACTTATTTTATTTTTTGTATATGAGTTTGATATTTTTTATATTTTTTTTTATCTATGTCTAATTGTATTTATAGGAGTATCATCAACAAATAACACAAATGTCCACAAATGATGGCAAGTCACTACTCGATGTTTACTTGGATGAAGCATGTGCAGTGGGAAGTGACATAGATGTGCTTGATTATTGGAAGGTGAATAAGCATCGGTTTCCCCAATTGGCAATTATGGCTTGTGACATTTTGAGTATTCCAATTACAACAGTGGCTTCCGAATCCTCATTTAGTATTGGTGGTCGCATCTTGCACAAGTATAGAAGTTGTTTACTTGGGAAAAATGTGCAAGCCCTAATTTGTACTCGAAATTGGTTGCACGGTTTCACAGCAGTTGGACCCCCTGGTAATATTAATTTAATTTTTTGCATATCTTTTATTCAATACTATTCTTTCACTTAATGCTTGACTTCCTTTGCAGATATGCTGGAAGTGGAGGAGATAAGATTTTCAAATCAAGATTCTAATATTGTGCTTGAGAGGACTTGACTGATGACAAGTGATTACTATTAAGATTGAGATTGGATTATGTTGTGATTTTAAGATTGGTTAAATTATGTTTATGTTTTTATTGCGCAATATAATTTGTGGATGGTTGAATTATTTTTATGTTTTATTGTATTGTGATTATGGTTTAGTATTGTGATTTAATATTAGGATTCTTGATGATTGAAATTTTTTTTATGCTTTTATTGTGGTGTTTTTTGAGTTGTGGTTATTTTTTTATTTAGAAACTAAGAAGATATTACCGTATTAGTGGGGGTAATGGATGCTCCAATTCCAATCTTAATAATTTGCAATATTCATAGAATTTGCATTAATGTTATATAATTTGTAGACTAGTCATGGGTCAATAAAGAAACATATAGGATTTGAAGAAAAGGAAAAAAAAAAAAAAATATTGGTGGGCTTTTTTGGCCCGATGGCCCGAGGTGCGCCGGGCTGGGCCTAGCATTTCTAGGCCCGACATAAATCGGGCTCGGCCCGAAATTACCACTCGGTCCGACGGGGCCCGGCCCGGCCCGACCGAGCCGCCCGAATTGCCAGCTCTACTTGCACCGTCACGACCGTGCACAAACTCCCGAAATGTGTGCTTTTCAGCCCCAAACTTATTTTTTTTTGCCCAAGACCTTTAAAAAAGCCCCAATTGGGTGTATAGGTGCCCTAATTTTCAGTTTTTGCTAGCAACCACATTTTCATTAGTCACTTTTTAGAGAGAGAGAATCAAGGAGAGCATTTTTGTGGATTTTACTTGGGGATCAAGAATTGTCTTCACAATAGGTTTTATCTTTCTATTTTCATTTAATATTTGTATGAACATGATTATGTCTATATATTTGTGTTTATTTCTTATTATGATTATGGTTGGCTAATTTTCTTTATCTAGGTTTAGAGAGTAAATTATGGGTGTTTAGTTATTATTAGACGATTAATTCAACTCCGTGTTATGCTATTGATTGATTAATTGTTTAAAAATATTTGTTGAATGATTTGATCACTTATTTAACATTAGTGAGGATTAAATTGAAACCGAGAGGGGATATTTGATCTGAGATCATATTAATCGACATGATTTAGCAATAAAACCAAGAGGTTTGAGCTAATTGTGGGAACTTAGGTCTTAAAATCGATTAGGAGTTGTATTTGATTAATCGACCGGAGACGGTGATTAATTATATACAATCAACACACAATTTGCTCCGAGAGGGGGTTTTACATACATTTGTGATCGTTCCTTGATACATAGCATTCGGATAAAAGTTGGATTAAATTAGATTAGTAGTGATTAGATGCCCGTAATTGAAATCTAAGCCTAGATCACCCTTATTAATTGTTTAACCCCTATAATTTGTTCTCTAGTTCATCATATGAGTTTTAATTGCTTGTTTATTTAAATTAGTTCTTAAAATACCAAAAACCACTCATTTGATCGTCTAGTTAGCCATTTAAATGTTTATGTCATTTCACTTATCCGATATCGATATCAATCCTCGTGGGATCGACCTTGTACTTGCTTAGTACTACTATTGACGCCGTACACTTGCGGTTGCTCAATTTTAGTTGCAAAACTAATCTTGTATCAAGTTTTTGGCGCCGTTACCGGGGATTCGGTAATGATAGCCGGAAAGTGTTGTTCTAGGCATTTAGTGATACTCTAGACACTTTCTTTTTATTCGTAGTTTAGTTTATTTTAATTGTTGATTAGTCATTAATTGAGCTTACGGGATCTTTTTTTTATTGTTGTGCAAGGTGTTGATGCACTTGAGGTCACAAGGATTGGAAGGCTTGCTACCTATTGATCTGGAAATCGAGGCAACTTGTAGACACAATCAAGGGAGAAGGAATAGAGAAAGAAGCATGGAAGCCGGAGATAACAACCCAAGAGTCGTCAATCAAGTTGAGAGGAATGCACCGGTTATTCCGCCGGATCAAGCAAACATCTATCATCAAATGATCGAGATGATGCGGAAACAGCAAGAAGAGGTGAATACTCTCCGGAATTGGAGAGAGCAAGTGCTTAACCCGCCACCATAAGATACTATACAAGACTTTCTACGATCGGTAGCTAACCGGAATTTTGGTGGGATGGGTAGAGTACCCGTGAATGTAGTGAATTTCGAACTAAAGCCGGCGCTCATTAACATCATTTAACAGAACCAGTTTGGAGGCCAAGCTAGTGAAGACCCAAATTTGCATTTGTCAACGTTCTTGGAAGTATGTGGGACAATTCAAATTAACCAAATCCCGCATGATCAAATTAAGCTCCGCCTTTTCTCGTTTTCATTAAGAGACAGGGCAAAGTTGTGGTACAACTCCCTCGCCAACGAAGATATCCGAATATGGGACGATCTCTATCAGAGGTTCCTTCAGAAGTACTTCCCAGCGAGTAAGAGCATTAGATTGAGAGGAGAAATCACGCAATTCCGGCAGTTCGATTCTGAATCATTCTGGGAAGCTTGGGAGCGTTTTAAAGACTACTCCGGAAGTGCCCCCAACACGGGTTGCAAGACAAGGAGCAAATTTGTTACTTCTATGACGGGTTATTCGGGCCTACAAGGAAAATCATAGATGCAGCCGCCGGTGGTTCATTGTTTGCAAGAACAGCGAGAGATGCAACATCAATTATTGAGGATATGGCCACAAATTCGTATCAATGGCCAAACGAAAGGAACAAACAAAGGGTGGTTGCAAGTGTAGTGGAAAAAGAGCCAAACTCTTTACTATCGACTCAAATAGCGGCTTTATCGAAATAATTGGAGTCACTAACCAAAATCGCCTCCTCGGTTCAAGTGGAACAAAGTGCAAAGGCCGTTGTTGCACAAGAAGACCCCGAGGATTGTAACTTCATTCATCAAAGGGTTTATGGAAACCAAAGGGGACACCAATATCCATATTCGGGGCAAGGTCAACATTCGAACTACAATCACAACCGACACCAATCGGGTCACTATCAATCGGGATCAAAGGGTCATCAAAATCTTTCCTATGGCAACCCCAAGAATTCGAACCAACCACCATCCGGATTCTCTGTTACCAATGGGGTAATAAATGAAGGAAGGGAACCAAGCTTAAAGGAACTCTCGACATCGTTCATTTCAAGGACGGATGAAAGAATGTCACAAATGGACAATTCTTTCACAAAGTTTCAAGTTGATGTCAACAAGAGCATTGTGATGAATGGGGCCGACATTAAAAGCTTGCAATTGCAAATGAGCCAGTTAGCCCAAGCCATTAGTCCCCAACACCAAAAGGGGCAGTTTCCGAGTGACACAGTGAAGAATCCAAAGGAACAATACCAAGTAATTCGGCTAAGGAGCGGAACGGAGTATGAAGGACCAAAGCTACCGGTAGATGGTGACCAAGTGATTGGGAAAGAGCATTTAGAAGAGCAAACCAAACCCAAGGATCGTGGAGAATCAAGTGAAAAAGGGACCGTGAAGCCAAACTCCACTCTTAAGTCTATTCCTCTTACTTATGTCCCTCCGCTCCCATTTCCACAAACTTATCAAAAGAAAAAGTTGGATAACCAATTTGCTAAGTTTTTGGAAATCTTAAAAAAATTGCATATTAACATTCCTTTTATTGATGCTTTGCAACAAATGCCTAATTATGCTAAAATTTTTAAGGAGGTGATATCGAAGAAGAGGAGGTTGGAGGCATATGAGATGGTTAACTTAACCGAGGAGTGTAGTGCCGTGATTCAAAGAAGAATCCCTCAAAAGAGGAAGGATCCAGGTAGCTTTACAATTTCTTGTATTATTGGGGATACAAAATTTGAATAAATATTATGTGATCTTGGGGCAAGCATTAATCTCATGCCATTTTCTATATTCAATAAATTGGAAATTGGAACCATCAAACCTACCACTATTGCCTTGCAAATGGTGGATAGGTCTTTGACCTATCCGAAAGGGATAGTGGAGGATGTGTTGATCAAAGTAGGTGAGTTCATAATCCCGGTGAATTTTGTAGTTTTAGACATGAATGAGGACAAGGAAGTCCTCTTGATTTTGGGCCGCCCGTTTCTAGCAACGGGTGGAGCCCTCATTGATGTTCAAAAAGGAGAACTCACCTTACCTGTGAATGATGAAAATGTTACTTTTTCAATTTATAAGGCAATGAGGTTTCACAATGTGGATGAGGTTAATGTCATAGAATAATGTAATGCTTTATTGCTAGATATCAATGATACAAGAAATCTTCTAGCTTCGAGTGAAATTGACTCTTTGGAGATTTGTTTGCACGATTCTATTTTTTCATGTGCTAACCATGAAGCTAACGGTGTTGATGTTGTGGATAGTGTTAGTGCATTGAATTCTTTGCAGGAGGTGCACAATGAGGAAATTTCTTGGTTGAAATTGGAGGATGAGGAGTCAACCGGACTAAAGGAGTCTAAGGGCATAGAAGAAGAAGGACCCAATGTTGAATTGAAACCTCTGCCCGACCACTTGAGGTATGAGTACCTCGACGAAGGTAAGAAATTTCCGGTTATAATTTCCGCATATCTTAATGAGAGTGAGTGTGCGAAATTGATTGAAATGTTGAAAAAACACAAGAGTGCTATTGGATTGTCCATCTCGGATCTTAAGGGGATTAACCCCGCTATTTGCATGCATAAAATTCTAATGGAAGAGGACTATAAACCGAGTGTGCAAAGTCAGCGTAGGCTAAATCCAAATATGCAAGAGGTGGTGAGGAAAGAAGTTTTGAAATGGCTTGATAATGACATAGTCTTTCCTATATCCGATAGCAAGTGGGTGAGTCCTACTCAAGTAGTGCCTAAGAAAGGAAGAATAACGGTAGTTAAAGCGAGTGATTTAGAAGAAGTAGCCACTAGGTTGATAACCGCTTGGAGGGTTTGTATTGACTACCAGAAGTTGAATGCATCTACTAGGAAAGATCATTTCTGTAACATCCCCCACTTTTGGAAATAGACAAATAAGATTTATTGGGAAAAACTAGGAAACTCTTTCTTACCTCACCTTACTTCACAGGTTGGAATCCCAAAATATTGTGTAAGCTACCAAAATTTTAGGGACAAAGAACTCAAACTTCATAGGTATACTAATAATTAGTGGAGTTTTAGCAAAACTTCATAAAACGGAACATATAACACATTATCTTCTCAAGGTCTAAACTGTTTAGCAAACCAATTGTAAATAGTTATTTAGATGTAATATTTTATCTTGCTACGCCTTTAATCATTCCACGACACCCCGTCAGCTTCACCACCTGAAACATAAATTTATAAATGGGGTGAGTTGTCAAAACTCCGTGGGAACATATTTGTCAAAATAGAATACAAATGGATTACATGTTCAATTTCGTGTATAGTAAGTAGAGATAGAAATTGTCATGGCCGTTCGAGATTAACATTTTGCGGGCACTCCCGAGGGTCCTAAGCTAGGATCCCGGACCATAGACGGTCCCATGTTAAACATATTTATAGTTGAGAATTTGCATACACCTTGAACATTATCGCATAGTAAACAACACATTTAACCACAAAAGTATCCGAAATTGATAAATAATTAGAATAAAGTTCCCACCTTGATGATTACCAACGCGTTGCAAGAAAACTCACTCGACCTCTACTCCTCCTCGGAAGACTCGCCTCCTAGAAAGAGAGTAACCTATCTTAGATTGACTATCCACTACATTAAAATGATGCCATGTGTATATTTATATGTATAAATTGAAAATATTCAAAAGAATATATAAAGCAAATTGAATTGTCAAGATCTTTTGAAAAATGCTAGATATCGAACTAACAAAGAAATTGTTGAAAAATAGTTGATAGAGGTTTGAAAGAAGCAAAAAGAACTTGAAACTTTTTGATGATTGATGAATTGAAGTTTCTTTGAAAACATTCTTCAAGTTTCTGTAAAGTGTGTAGAAAAGAGTAAAGAATATATATTTTCCCTAGAATCTCACCTCTAGCTTGTTGCAAATAATTTGAAATGAAAATAACACAAATTCTAGGTCCCTTTTATAGGACATCCTAGACTAAATGACCTATAAATGCCACTTAAGGCCTCTAACCTTTCATTTCCAACCTTTCACTCCCCTAGAATTATTAGGGATCTTAAAAACTTAAGTTACAAGAAGATCATGGGGTGTGGAGTGATGGTTCACATACTTTCTAGAACTAGGAGATAAAATAATAAAATATAATTAAATTTATATTGATAGTTGTTATAATCCTACCCCCTTAAAATATAATTAAATTTATATTTGATGATTGTTACATTCCTACCCCCTTAAATTAATTTCGTCCTCAGAATTACCTAGACTTACCACTGAAAAAGGTCGGATATCTAGCCCAAATCTCATCCTCTCGTTCCCATGTAGCCTCATCCTTACCATGATGACTCCATTGAATCTTGACAAAATACACATCCTTATTCCTTAACTTATGGACCTTACGCTCTAAAATGGATTCCGGCACCTCTTCATAGGTCAAGTTTTTATTGACCTCGAGAGTTGAGTGGTTAATAATATGGTTCGGATCATAGACATACTTCCTAAGCATTGATATATGGAATACATTATGAACCGTTTACGAATGGAACTCCTGTTGCAACGTTTTTTGCCGGGTTTTAGCGACTTGACCTTAGAAGGATTGGTCTTCCTCCCATTACTAAAGTAGAACTGCTGTAGACGATGAGAATTCCGGTGGTAAAGCCAAACGATAGGCCAAATCCCCAATTCGCTCGAGTACCTCGAATGGCCCGACAAACCTCGGTTTCAATTTTCCCCTCTTACCAAAACGCAAAACTCCTTTTATCGGTGCCACCTTCAAGAAAACTTTGTCACCAATATCGAAATGTAGATCCCTTCTGCGCTTATCCGCATATGACTTTTGCCTATCTTGAGCTGCTTTAATGCGTTCCCGGATTTTTCCAATTACCTCCACCGTTGCCTCCACAATATTGGGTCCCAACACCTTTCTTTCTCCAACCTCATCCCAATATAACGGTGATCTACATTTTCTACCGTAGAGAGCTTCATACGGAGCCATTCCAATTGTTGCCTGAAAACTATTATTATACGCAAATTCGATTAATGGTAAATTCTTTTCCCGAGAACCCCCAATTTCAAGCACACAAGCCCTCAGCATGTCTTCTAAAGTCTGAATGGTTCTTTCAGATTGTCCATCAGTTTGTGGATGATAAGCCATACTAAAAGTCAATTTTGTACCCATAGCCTTGTGTAAACTTTTCCAGAACTGAGAAGTGAACCGAGGATCTCTATCAGACACTATTGAAATGGGTACTCCATGCAACTTCACTATTTCTCGAACATATATGTGTGCGAACTGCTCCATCTTAAATGTCATTCTCACAGGCAGAAAATGTGAAGATTTCGTTAAACGATCAGTAATAACCCATATGGCATCATGTCCACTGACTGTCCTTGGTAATCCAACAACAAAATCCATCGCTATTTGTTCCCATTTCCACTCTGGAATTTCAAGGGGTTGTAGTTTTCCTGCAGGCCGTTGATGCTCGGCTTTGACTTGTTGACAAGTTAGACATCTTTCTACAAATTTTCCAATATCCCTCTTCATACTTCGCCACCAAAACACCTCTCTCATATCATGGTACATCTTTGTTCCACCGGGATGAGCTAGATATGGTGCCGAGTGAGCTTCCTCGAGAATTTCCCTCCTCAGCTCCTCGTTGTAAGGAACACATATCCTTCCTTCGTATGTTAAGGTGTTGTCACTGGCAATAAGAAATCCTTTGATGCTACCAGCAAGTGCTCGGTCTCTCATTCTTTGTAAAAAGAAATCTTCCGATTGAGCCTCTTTAATCCTTTCCCGCAACGTAGGTCGTACCACCAAGGTCGCCAATATTGATTCGGCGCCCTTCGGTGACCTGATAACTTCAATTTTCAGCTTTGAGAATTCCTTAGCTAAACTCTCTTCTTCAACCCCCAAAGCGGCTAATTCCCCCCTTGATTTACGAGATAAAGCGTCAGCCACCACATTAGCTTTACCTGGATGGTAATGAATAGTGCAATCGTAATCCTTCACCAGTTCCAACCATCGCCTTTGTCTCATGTTAAGTTCCTTTTGTGTGAAAAGATACTTTAGGCTTTTGTGATCCGAGTATATTTCACACTTTACCCCATAAAGATAATGACGCCAAATTTTCAGAGCGTGAACAACTGCCGCCAACTCCAAATCGTGAGTTGGGTAATTTTTCTCATGAGTCTTCAGTTGTTTTGACGCATAGGCCACCACCTTTCCATGCTGCATCAAAACACACCCAAGGCCTTGCTTTGATGCGTCGCTATAGATGACAAATTCCTTTGTGGGATCCGGTATGGTTAATACTGGAGCTGAGGTCAAACGGTGTTTGAGTTCTTGAAAACTTTCCTCACACTGTTTTGACCATCGATATGGCTCCCCCTTCCTTGTTAACTGAGTTAGAGGACCTGCTACTTTGGAAAATCCTTCGATGAACCGCCGATAATAACCAGCCAATCCTAAGAAACTGCGAACCTCATTTGCATTTGACGGGGTCTTCCAGTTGTTGACCGCTTCCACCTTCGTTGGATCTACCTCAATACCTTGTGCTGTGATGACGTGACCGAGAAATGCTACCCGGTCAAGCCAGAATTCACACTTCTTAAATTTTGCGTACAACTTCTCTTTGCGAAGTGTATCCAACACGGTCCTTAAATGCTCCTCGTGTTGTTCTGCATCTCTCGAATATACCAATATGTCGTCTATAAAAACTATAATAAACCTATCCAAGAATGGGTGAAAGATACGATTCATCAAATCCATAAACACCGCAGGCGCATTAGTTAACCCAAATGGCATCACCACAAACTCGTAATGTCCATAACGAGTTCTAAATGCCGATTTTGGAATATCACTCTCCTTGATTTTTAGTTGGTGATAGCCAGACCTTAAATCAATCTTGGAGAAAGTACCGGCGCCCCTTAACTGATCAAATAAGTCTTCGATTCTTGGGAGTGGATACTTGTTCTTCACTGTGAGTCTATTGAGCTCTCGATAGTCGATACACATCCTCATTGTTCCATCTTTCTTCTTTACAAACAACACCGGCGCACCCCAAGGAGACACGCTAGGTCGCACAAAACCCGAATCCAACAGTTCTTGTAATTGAACCTTTAACTCTTGTAGTTCTTTGGGTGCCATGCGATAAGGTGCCTTAGATATTGGTGCCGCTCCAGGTATCAAATCAATAGTAAATTCCACTTGTCTATCGGGTGGAATTCCCGGTAGGTTTTCAGGAAACACGTCCAAGTACTCACGTACAACTGGCACATCAGCTGCGACAACCTCTGAAGTTTGGGCAGTTACTATACTCACCAAGTATCCTTGACAACTCTCTTTTCTCAACATCCTTACCGCTTTCATAGCTCTTATCACTCGTGGTAAGGGATCTCTTTTTGCTCCATAAAAAGTAACAGCTTCGTCATTGGGCAAATTAATGTTTATTTCCCGCTCTTGACATTTAATGTTCGCCTTATACCTAGTGAGCCAATCCATACCTAGGATCACATCAAAATCCTTCATTCCTAAAACATATAATTCGGCCTCTAACTTCCTTCCACCTATCTCTATGATTGCATCACCTACTACTGAATTCGTATGTACAGTCTTTCCTGATGGTAGACTAACCTCAAGGGACTCATCAACTTTGTTTATCTTACTTCCGATCATTTTACAGAATTTCATAGATACAAACGAATGTGTGGCTCCTGTATCGAATAGCACTAAAGCAGGTATGTTAGAGACCGTTAACATACCTGACATTGTATCATATTCTTGCTTTATGTCCTGCTGAGACAAAGCAAACATACGAGCCCTTCCTCCTGTAGCTTGCCCTGGTTTCCCCCCGGGTGCTTGCCCTTTCTTCTCCGTCTCTTTCTGTGGATACTTGGGACAATTATACGAGGAATGTCCTGCTTCGTGGCACCTATAGCACTTTCCTTGCCCCATCAAGCACTCCCCCCGATGGTTTTTGTTGCACTTAGGACACTGTGGCTTATCCCCCCGTCCGCTAGAGTTTGAACTATCTCCAGCTTTGACTTGCTTAGTTTGTCCTTCGTGTCTGTTTGGAGGTGGTCCTTGCCACTTTCTCTTACCCGTGTTATCAGTTTGCCTCCGGTCCATATCTAAACTTGCAGAGATCCCTAGAGCCCTTGACACAGACTCGGAATAAGAAAGTTCACCATGGCCTGCCAGTATATTGCGAATTCCCGCGCTTAAACCCTTCCTAAACCTTTGTGCTCGTTTACGATCCGTATCCACCAAATGAGTAGCGAAGCGACACAATTGATTAAATTTCCTCTCATACTCAATAACAGTCATTCCTTCCTGTTTCAATTCCAGAAACTCAGTCTCCTTTTGGTTGCGATAGGATTGTGGATAATATTTTTCCATCAAGATTTCTTTGAATCCATTCCATGTTAATGCTTCTCGTTCTTCTTCAGCTTTCAACCTCCAATATCCTTCCCACCAGTGGTCGGCATCCTGAATCAACTGATGTGCAGCACAAGTGACTCATTGAGCGTCATTGCACCCCATTAGTGAGAAGATGCGATCTAGAGATCGGAACCATTCCTCAACTTCCGCGGGATCCTCCCTTCCATTCAAAGTAGGAGGCTGATTCCTACGGAACTGCTCTACTAATTGGAAGTTGTTGTGAGGATTCCCTTGGTGCTGTATGTTTTGCATAGCTTGAAGTAATTCCACCAATATGTTTTGTCCCGCATTACCATTAGCTGCATTCTCAGCTTGAGGTAAGTTTCCATTATCTCTCCGTGGAGGCATTCTGTAACGTCAAAATACACACGGATCTTTAATTACTCTATTGTTGGTTGTCAAAGCAAACTTCACGGACAATAACTCATCTAAGACTAGTAGGTTGCGAGAAATGGGAAAAGAGAGAGGACTATATATATATATATAATTTTTCTCCCTTGTACAATACTTAATAAAATAAGATAAACAGAAAAAGAAAAACAAACACACAACTACATTAAAACATATGAAATTAGTGCGTGTTATTTGATCCCACTAGTAAACTATGCTTGTTCACCAATCCTTGCCCGTTTAGCGGATGACTCTCCAATCTCAAAATCTGGTGGAACCTCCTCTTCGGAATCCTCTTCGGGGTCTTCCTCCACTTTTTGTCCTTCGTTGCTGCTACCTTCCGAAACACTGTTTCCCCAAACTGCTTCATACATGTATTGGGGTGGCTCCTCGGTCACAAACCAGGTGTATAGGTCCGTATTGAACCGTGGATAGTTTATATACGGTGTGTCAAATGCTGAGTCGTAAATCACTAGTTTTTCATATAACATCTCGGCTCTAGCCTTCCAAACACCCGGTAATGTCTCAATTAACTGACGTGAGGCAACATAAGCGGAAACATATCCTTGTGCTTCTGTCCACCTTTTATACATAGCTCCCAAGTGCTCAGTCACGTTATGTCCCTCTTGCATGGTATAATTATGAAAATTTTGTCTTAACCGTACCGAAAGTTGTTGCGGGTGTGGGATTGATTTCCTGGCAGTAAGTCGAAGACCAGCCATCTAGTAACATATAAATATAAACACTTCACCATTGTTAATAGGTTTTTAATTTTTTTTTTTTTTTTTTTTTTTTTTGCGTTGAATATTTATAAATCATTATCATTATTAATTGAAGTCGAATTTAACATACCTTGATGAAGCTGAACCGGTGTGGCGGAACGAACTGCGTAGCAAGTTATTTTTATTATTATTATTATTTTTTTTTTTGGAGGTATACAGAATCGATATCGCTCTGATACCAAATGTAACATCCCCCACTTTTGAAAATAGACAAATAAAATTTATTGGGAAAAACTAGGAAACTCTTTCTTACCTCACCTTACTTCACAGGTTGGAATCCCAAAATATTGTGTAAGCTACCAAAATTTTAGGGACAAAGAACTCAAACTTCATAGGTATACTAATAATTAGTGGAGTTTTAGCAAAACTTCATAAAACGGAACATATAACACATTATCTTCTCAAGGTCTAAACTGTTTAGCAAACCAATTGTAAATAGTTATTTAGATGTAATATTTTATCTTGCTACGCCTTTAATCATTCCACGACACCCCGTCAGCTTCACCACCTGAAACATAAATTTATAAATGGGGTGAGTTGTCAAAACTCCGTGGGAACATATTTGTCAAAATAGAATACAAATGGATTACATGTTCAATTTCGTGTATAGTAAGTAGAGATAGAAATTGTCATGGCCGTTCGAGATTAACATTTTGCGGGCACTCCCGAGGGTCCTAAGCTAGGATCCCGGACCATAGACGGTCCCATGTTAAACATAGTTATAGTTGAGAATTTGCATACACCTTGAACATTATCGCAAAGTAAACAACACATTTAACCACAAAAGTATCCGAAATTGACAAATAATTAGAATAAAGTTCCCACCTTGATGATTACCAACGCGTTGCAAGAAAACTCACTCGACCTCTACTCCTCCTCGGAAGACTCGCCTCCTAGAAAGAGAGTAACCTATCTTAGATTGACTATCCACTACATTAAAATGATGCCATGTGTATATTTATATGTATAAACTGAAAATATTCAAAAGAATATATAAAGCAAATTGAATTGTCAAGATCTTTTGAAAAATGCTAGATATCGAACTAACAAAGAAATTGTTGAAAAATAGTTGATAGAGGTTTGAAAGAAGCAAAAAGAACTTGAAACTTTTTGATGATTGATGAATTGAAGTTTCTTTGAAAACATTCTTCAAGTTTCTGTAAAGTGTGTAGAAAAGAGTAAAGAATATATATTTTCCCTAGAATCTCACCTCTAGCTTGTTGCAAATAATTTGAAATGAAAATAACACAAATTCTAGGTCCCTTTTATAGGACATCCTAGACTAAATGACCTATAAATGCCACTTAAGGCCTCTAACCTTTCATTTCCAACCTTTCACTCCCCTAGAATTATTAGGGATCTTAAAAGCTTAAGTTACAAGAAGATCATGGGGTGTGGAGTGATGGTTCACATACTTTCTAGAACTAGGAGATAAAATAATAAAATATAATTAAATTTATATTGATAGTTGTTATAATCCTACCCCCTTAAAATATAATTAAATTCATATTTGATGATTGTTACAATTTCCCCCTTCTATTTCTTGACCAAATGTTGGATAGATTAATATTATTTTTTGGATGGGTACTCCGGGTACAATCAAATTATGATTGCCTCGGAGGATCAAGAAAAAACAGCTTTTGTATGCTCATATGGCATCTTTGCTTTTTGGAGAATGCCCTTTGGCTTATGTAATGCACCGGCTACTTTCCAACGGTGCATGATGGCTATTTTTAGTGGGTTGATCGAGAATGTGATGGAAGTATTCATGGATGATTTTTCTGTTTTCGGTTCATCATTTGATCATTGCCTATTAACTTATCTCTAGTCTTGCAGCATTGTGAAGACACTAACCTTGTATTATATTGGGAAAAATGCCACTTCATGGTAAGAGAAGGTATAGTGTTAGGGCATAAGGTTTCAGCTGCAGGGTTGGAGGTAGACCAAGCCAAGGTAGTTGCCATTGAAAGATTACCACCACCATCCAATGAGAAGGGAATCCAAAGCTTTTTAGGCCATGCTGGTTTTTATTGAAGGTTTATTCGTGATTTTTCTAAAATTGCTAAGCCTTTGTTTCACCTTTTGGAAAAAGATGCTACTGTTAGTGAAAACAACTCAAGAACACACAACTCCAAAGAATCTGAAAATGTACAAAGAAAAACACTCTGAATTCACACTCACAGTTCGGCCAGAATTGTAACCGAACTCAACTTACGCAGAACAGGAAATAGAAATGGATCAAACACAGTTTTAACGTGGTTCGTTCAAGATGAACTACATCCACGGAGGCAAGGCACACCTCAATCCACTAAGAACTTCAATCAATTACAGAGAATTAGCTCAAGAAATGAAATGCCCAATTCTGAATCAAATTAGGGCACGAACACTCAATCTCTAAATACTCTCTCTATTCTAAGGTACAGGTGATAATGCTACGCAGCTGTGTTCTCCTCAATGAGAGCTTTACAATGATATATGGATTGAAGCTCGAATGCAACTGGATAGGAAGTTATAACTGCATGAAGTTCACGCTGTGTTCGTTTAGCTACAAGACAAATGTGACGGTTTTCTTCGTCACTAACTGCAACTGCTTCGTCACAAACGGTAGTTTCACCAACTAACTCGAACCCGGTTTGATCATGACCAGTTTGTCTTCTTGATGATAAAACTCAGTTTAAACCTCCGGTTCTCCACTCCCTAACTCCGGTTCCACATTCCCAACACACCATATTACAAAGTATAGGCTCACTTGATGAAATTGAACATCACCTCACAAATCTCCACCTCAATGAATCATGTGTGCCTCTTCCTGCCTCATCACTGCCTTGTCTGTCAATGCTCTTCATGACATTGCTCAAGCTGCAACAGGCTCGAGCAATGCTCCACTTTGTTCCCAGGTACACCCTTAGTAAGAAAATCAGCAGGGTTATGCAATGTGTGTACCTTCTTCACTTCCACAGAACCAGAATCAATGATATCCCTAGCAAAATGCAACCTAACATCAATGTGCTTTGATCTTTCATGAAATGCTTGGTGTTTCACAAGGTGTAGAGCACTTTGATTATCACAGTAAATCACCACACACTTTTGCTTGATGTCCAAATCTCTCAAAATTCCTTTAAGCCAGATTGCTTCTTTGATGGCTTCAGTGAGAGAGATATATTCTGCTTCTGTAGTTGAAAGTGCTACAACTGATTGTTGTACACTTCTCCAGCTGATGGCTGTTCCAAATAAGGCGAACACAAATCCAGAAATAGATTTCCTAGTGTCTATGTTTGCTGTAAAATCAAAATCAGAAAACCCCTCCAATGCAACAGAGCTTCCATTCACTTTCTTCTCAAACTTCAGTGACAAGTTCACTGAACCCTTCAAATACCTCATCACATGCTTCAAAGCCTCCCAATGTTCAACACCTGGGTTTGACATGAACCTGCTCACTAAAGAAACAGCATAGGCCAAGTCAGGCCTACTACAAATCATTCCATACATGAGACTTCCAACTCCACTTGCATAAGGAATATTGCTCATATGTATGACCTCCTCTTCAGTCTTTGGGCATTGTTCTTTGGTGAGTTTCTTCTGCAGATTAACTGGAGTGGAGAGAGGTTTGGATTCATGCATGTGGAACCTCTCCAAAACCTTCTGTAGATATTGCCACTGAGATAACCAAAGAACTCCAGCTTCTCTTTTCCTCAGAATGTCCATGCCCAAAATCTTCTTGGCATCTCCAAGCTCTTTCATGTCAAATTCAGTGTTAAGTCTGTCCTTCAACCATTGTACACTCTTCTTGTTCTTGCTGGCAATCAGCATATCATCCACATACAAAAGAAGGAAGACTTTATCTTGCTTTGAACACTTGTTGAAGTAAACACAACTATCATAAAGACTTCTTACAAAGCCAACACTGATCATGAAGTCATTGAACCTCTTATTCCACTGTCTTGGACTTTGTTTGAGTCCATACAGTGACTTCTTCAGCAAACAAACTTTGTCTTCTTGTTCAGGAACAACAAAGCCTTCTGGCTGTTTCATATATATTTTCTCAATGAGTTCTCCATGTAAGAATGCTGTTTTTACATCTAGTTGTTGTAGTTCCATGTCCTCTTGAGTAACCTTTGATAAAAGCAATCTGATTGAGCAGTGCTTTACTACTGGAGAGAAAACTTCATTAAAATCAATCCCTTCCCTTTGTGTAAAGCCCCTAGCCACCAGTCTTGCTTTAAACCTCACTTGTTTGGATCCTGCAGTCTCTAACTTCTTTTTGTATATCCATTTAGAACTCACAAGTTTCTGACCTTTTGGTTTATCCACCAATGTCCAGGTCTCATTCTTTTCCAGGGATTCCATCTCTTCAATCATTGCCTGAATCCAGTGTTCTCCTTCTTCACAATCTAGTGCTTCTTTAAAAGGCTCTTGTGATTCCAGGTCTTCAGCAACACTCAAGGCATAATAAACACTCCCTGCTTGCCCATAGAAGTCAGGTCTATTGATTGTTCTTCTAGGTCTGTCCCTTCCAATGCTATATTCTCTCACATTTTGTGAAGGTCCAGCTTGTTCTTCTTCTTCTTCAGATGATGAATCACTATCTTGTAGATTCTCTTGTTGTTGAGATGTGTGATCATCTTCAGCAGGATGCTCCACCTGAATTGATATCTCCTCTGTCTCTGTAGCACCATCAAATTCTTCCTTAGAGCCTGTAGAAGAGTAAGCCATCACATTCTCATTAAACTTTACATCTCTACTTGTGATTATCTTCTGATTTCCCTTTTCTAAGCACCACAATCTGTAGCCCTTTATTCCATCCGGATATCCAAGAAATACACATCTTAGAGCCCTTGCATCTAACTTGTCTTGCTTGACATGGACAAAAGCAAGACAACCAAACACCCTTAAACCTTCATAACTTGGTTTCTGTCCACTCCACACCTCTTCAGGTGTTTTGAACCCAATCACTGATGAGGGTGACCTGTTAATGAGATAACATGCTGTAGCAATGGTTTCACCCCAAAATACCTTTGGCAACCCAGCATCCAACAACATACACCTTACTCTTTCAAGAAGAGTCCTATTAAGCCTCTCAGCAACCCCATTCTGTTGAGGATTCATTGGGACAGTCCTATGTCTCTTGATTCCTCTTTCTTCACAGAAGTTTGTGAACTCAGTAGAGAGGTATTCCAATCCATTATCAGTCCTAAGGTGCTTCAGCTTCTTCCCTTTGACAATTTTCAGTTGAATCAACCATGTTTTAAACTTATGAAAAGCATCACTCTTATTCTTCATCAACATGATCCACACCTTTCTACTGTAATCATCAATCAAAGACATGAAATACCTTGCTCCACCATGAGTCTCTGTCCTTGCAGGACCCCATATGTCAGAGTGGACATAATCTAATGGCTCTTGAGTTGTGTGAACACCCTTTCCATAGGGCAGCTTCTTGGACTTGCCCAAAGCACACTGATCACAAAACTCCAGGTTTTGATTTCCCATGTTTCCAATTACACCACTTCTTGACAATTCCTTCAACCCTTTCTCTCCTATGTGTCCAAGCCTCTTGTGCCATTTAACAAGCTCAGAACTGCTCAAGACCATATCAACACTCCCAACAACAGGTGAACCAATCAAGATAAACAACCCATTATGCTGTCTACCTTTAATCACCACTTTACCATGTTTAGTGATATGCAAGAAGCCATCCACTGAGCTAAACTGACAACCACTAGTTACCAAAGAACCAAGAGATAGAAGATTTCTTTTATGGCCAGGAACATATCTTACATTGGAGATGATTCTGACCACACCATCAAACATTCTTATGCTTACTGATCCAATTCCTTTGACCTTGCATGATTGGTCATTGCCCAGGAGAACATTTCCACCATCTTCTCTCTTTAATTCATCAAACCATGACTGGTGTGGACACATATGAAAGGAGCAGCCTGTGTCCAGGACCCATTCTTTCACCATTCTTGATTCAGTAACATTCAATACCTCTGGAGGATCTTCTTGAAGGTCAATGGCAGCAGCTTCTGCCCCTTGGTTTCCTCCTTTCTTGTTTCTTTTAGGACAATCCTTCTTCAAGTGACCAGGCTGCTTGCACTTGAAGCATTTCCTCTTCTCAACCCATTCACTTCCCTTCTTTGGATTAGAATCTCCTGCTTTGGAGTCCTTAGAATTCTGTCCCTTCTTCCCTTGCCAAGGCTTCTTGAATTTAACATTCAAACCTTCTCCAGATTGCACCATGCCTTTATCATCTTGAGTCTGGAAGCATTTAGACCTCAGAGCCTTCACTATCCCATCATAAGATAGCTGCTCATCTCTCCCATACATCAAGGCATCCTTAAAACTTTCCATGGATTTTGGAAGAATGTTTAACACCATCAATGCTTTATCATCCTCCTCCATTTTCACATCCAGGTCTTCCAATTCCTCAACCATCTTGATAAACTCATCAAGTTGGTCAGAAATTACCTTATCTTCAGTGATCTTGAAGGCCAACATTTTCTGCTTTAAGAACAGCTTGTTGGAAACTGACTTAGATTGATACAACTCCTCCAACCTCTTCCATGCTTCTAAGGAACTCTTGCATCTTGAGACCTCTCTTAGCGGTTTATCACCCAAACACAGAAAGATAAGACTGAGGGCTTTCTTATCCATGGATCCAAACTTGGGTTTCTCACTTTCTTCCCAAGAATCAAGAGGTATCAAAGCAAGATCAAGGCCATTGTGAACCAACACTGCATTCATCTTGATCTTCCACAGTGTGAAATCATTTCTCCCTGTAAACTTCTCAAAGTCCATCTTCATACCAGCCATTCCTTCCCTTCTTCAAGCTGTGAGAGTTGATTCCCACAGACGGCGCCACTTGTTAGTGAAAACAACTCAAGAACACACAACTCCAAAGAATCTGAAAATGTACGAAGAAAAACACTCTGAATTCACACTCACAGTTCGGCCAGAATTGTAACCGAACTCAACTTACGCAGAACAGGAAATAGAAATGGATCAAACACAGTTTTAACGTGGTTCGTTCAAGATGAACTACATCCACGGAGGCAAGGCACACCTCAATCCACTAAGAACTTCAATCAATTACAGAGAATTAGCAAGAAATGAAATGCCCAATTCTGAATCAAATTAGGGCACGGACATCAATCTCTAAATACTCTCTCTATTCTAAAGTACAGGTGATAATGCTACGCAGCTGTGTTCTCCTCAATGAGAGCTTTACAATGATATATGGATTGAAGCTCGAATGCAACTGGATAGGAAGTTATAACTGCATGAAGTTCACGCTGTGTTCGTTTAGCTACAAGACAAATGTGACGGTTTTCTTCGTCACTAACTGCAACTGCTTCGTCACAAACGGTAGTTTCACCAACTAACTCGAACCCGGTTTGATCATGACCAGTTTGTCTTCTTGATGATAAAACCCGGTTTAAACCTCCGGTTCTCCACTCCCTAACTCCGGTTCCACATTCCCAACACACCATATTACAAAGTATAGGCTCACTTGATGAAATTGAACATCACCTCACAGCTACTTATGTTTTCAATGATTCCTGTCTATAGGCCTTCGAGGTGTTGAAGAAAGCGTTGGTTTCGGCACCAGTCTTGGTATCACCTGATTGGAACCAACCTTTTGAACTCATGTGTGATGCGAGTGATATAGCAGTCGGGGCAGTCTTAGGAAAGAAGAAGGATAAAATCTTCCGAGTGATATATTACGCGAGTAAAAGCCTCGACTCGGCCCAGTCAAACTACACAACAACATAGAAGGAGATGTTAGCGGTGGTATATGGGTTCGACAAATTTCGTGCCTATCTTGTGGGCACGAAAATGATTGTGTACACCGATCACGCAGCCATCCGGTACCTTTTCGATAAAAAAGATGCCAAGCCAAGACTCATCCGATGGATCCTGCTTCTGCAAGAATTCGATTTAGACATCAAGGATCGAAAAGGATGTGATAATGTTGTAGCCGATCATCTTTCGAGGATTGAGAATGAGGTGGACAAAAAAGGGCAACAAGAGGTGATCAAGGATACATTTCCTGATGAACACCTCATGATGGCGATTGTTCGGCTCTCGTGGTATGCTAACATTGTGAACTACTTAGCTTGTGGAGCACCCCCTCCCGATCTCTCATCACATCAAAAGAAGAAGTTTTATCACGAAGCAAGGTTTTATATGTGAGATGATCCATACCTTTTTCGAAGATGTGCTGACTCAATTATCCGGAGGTGTGTATCTGAGGAAGAGGGTCGAGAGATTATCGAGCAATGTCACTCTTCACCAAGTGGGGGACACTTTGCGGTCAACAGAACAGCAGCTAAGGTGCTTCAAAGTGGATTCTATTGGTCAACGATCTTTAAAGATTGCCACGACTTCATCAAGCAATGTGATCAGTGCCAACAAACCGGTGGGATCTCAAAAAGATATGAAATGCCACTTGCCAATTCTATTGAAGTTGAACTGTTTGATGTTTGGGGAATCGACTTCATGGGACCATTCCCATCATCTCAAGGCTATCAATACATTCTGTTGGCAGTGGATTATGTTTCCCGATGGGTTGAAGCCATCCCTACATCAACCAATGACTCTAAGGTGGTACTAAGATTTCTTGTGAAGAATATCATCACTCGTTATGGAGCATCTAGAGCATTGCTTAGTGATGGAGGGTCGCATTTCTGTAACAAATGGCTCAATGGTTTATTGGCCCGGTACGGTGTGAAGCATATGGTGACTACACCATATCACCCTCAAGCGAATGGTCAAGCCGAATTAGCTAATCGGGAAATCAAACAAGTCCTCGAGAAATCAGTAAGTGGAAACCGAAAGGACTGGGCTCTAAAGTTGGATGATGCATTGTGGGCGTATAGAACGGCCTACAAGACACCCCTTGGTATGTCTCCTTATCAACTTGTATTTGGAAACTCATGCCATTTGTTCATGGAGCTTGAACATCGTGCATATTAGGCGATAAAGAAGTTGAATTTCAACTTTCAATCAGCTGGGGAAAATAGGTTGTTGCAATTGAATGAACTTGATGAGTTCCGAAATCAAGCATTTGAGAATCAAGGGTGTACAGAAAAAGAGTCAAGAGGTTTCATGACAAATTGATCATCAAGAGAGAGTTTTGTCATGGAGACCAAGTCCTTTTGTTCAATTCTCATCTCCAACTTTTTCCCGGGAAGTTAATATCAAAATGGTTGGGACCCTTCACAGTCAAGAGAGTGCTCCCAAGCGGATTTGTCGAGCTACTAAATACCGACGGGAGCACGTTTATGGTGAATGGCCAAAGAGTGAAGAGGTACTTTGGCCAAGCACAAGAAAGAGAAGTTCACCAACTGTCTTTGGTTGAACCGACTTGAACCAAAATAAACAGGCGTCTGGCTGAAGACGTTAAACTTAGCGCTTGTCGGGAGACAACCCGGCGGTTCAATTTATTTAATTTCGTATTTTGATTAGTTAGATAGTTCAATTTAAGTGTTTTTAAACTCTTAGTGTTGAATAATGGCAGGTACATGCAAGGAATGATAAGAGAAGTGGTGGGATGCAAAATGGATGAACATAACTTTAAAAAAAATGGGTAAAATTTCAAATTTTAAGCGTGCACGGTCATGACCGTCAACCCTTGCACGGTCCGTGCAACATTTTCCAATGAAATACCCAAATTTGGGTCCATGCAACGGTCATGACCGTGCATTGTGCACGGTCCGCGCATCCTTTTCCAGTGAAGTGCCCGTTTTTTAGGTCGTGCACGGTCATGACCGTGCACCTTTGCACGGACCGTGCACGACCTGGACAGTGGCATATTTGAACGCGAAAAACACACCCATACTCATTCTCCCTCTTCTCCCATACGCAAAAATAAACAAAAACACACACAAACACACACACAAAAAAATTCGACGCAAATCCTTGGAGAATCAACACATTCAAGTCCTAATCTCCCTAAATTCACAAGGTATGTCCATTAAATTTCAATTAAATTCGAATTTCTTGGCTAATTTTGTCAAACTAGGGCTTAGTTGTGTATTTTGCCTATAATTTCGAATTTCTTGATGATTTGTGAATAAATTGATTTGTTTTGTACATATTGTTGATGATTGAGCATAGGGAGTAGATAGAACTTGAAATTGTTCAATTCGGAGTTAGAAATTCATTGGAGCATTTTGTCGAACACTTTATGTGCAATTGCTTTTGTGCTTGTTTTGTTGATTCAAGGCCAATTGGTGCTTATTATTATGAATTGTTCCAATTATATGCTCCAAATAATTGTAGTAATGAATGAGTTTGTGAACATTGAGGTGTATAGAATGTGTAGGTGCAAGATAGGTTATTTTTCTTGATAATTTGATGATTTTGATCCTTTTGCACTTCATGAATAACATTCATTCACCTTAATAATTCGTAGAATTAAACTCTTATGCCTTAAAATAGTTAGGATTGTAGTGCATTACAATTTGCCTTATCTCAAGCACACAACACCAAACTAGTTTGAGGGTATGTGTTACTTGCTTGAAGTTGTTGAATGATGGAGTCAAACTAAATTGTAGTATGATTTATTGTACATGTTCTTAATCTCAGTACATACTATAAATTAGTTTGAGGGAAGCACTAGTGGAATGTGGTTTAATTGCTTAATAATCAAAATCCTTATTGTTGGAATCGTGTGTTATGTGTGTTTATTTGTGTTGTTAGTGTGAGATGTTACGAAACTAGATATGAGGACATATGCAATTGGAAATACATTATTTTGAACATATGTCTCAATTCTAGTTTGAGGGGGTGTTTAATGAGAAATTTTCTTACTTGTTTTGGGTGCATGTAGGTTGAATCTTCTCACATCAAAATGGGCCCAAAAAGAAAAGTTGTAAGGGTAGGAGAGTCGAGCTCACGGGACACACAAGAACCTATTGAGCAAAGTGAACCCGAGCAAATAAGCCCGAGTGAGTATGGCATCGATTTTGGCCGGATGTGGGAATTAGAGACGGTTCGGGAAAGGTGGAATAAGTTGGCCAAGAGACGGATTATTCCAACTCTATACCCCGACCCACCAACTATGGGTGAGTAAGGTATCTGGGAGGACGTAGAGACTCTAATCCGACGAATGGATTGGGGTCACTTTCTCTATGGATGTTGGCCAACCTACAAAGAACTGGTCTTGGAATTTTTCTCCACTCTTAATGTTGCCATGCATCGTGACGAAGCCTTGAGCATGACATTCCGGCTGGGAAACCGACCTCGTGAGATGCATTCTAGACAATTGGGAGAAATCTTCCGGTTTCACTCCCCTGGCGATTTTACTTACCACGAGGATTTTAATTCTCAAGACTTCTGGCCAAAAATCAGTTACCAACCGGACGCCACACCGTATCACCCCACCTACAATGCTAGCATATCAAAGCCAACCGAAATTCGAAACCCGATATTCAGATATTTGGCTAAGATTATGCAGCACACTCTCTTCGCAAGGCATGAGGTAGGAGGTCTCCGGGCGGACGAGCTCTACCTGTTATGGTGTATGATGAAGCCCCACAAGGTGCGATCAACACCTTATTTGATGGGCCAATTCAATTCAATAGCACATGAAACAGGTGCTATCCGAATTGGAGGCTTCATCACTGCCTTGGCGGCGCACTTCAGGATTAATCTCTCAAGATTTCAACCAATGAGCGGTGAATCCAGGATAACGACGGAAGTTCTTAAAACATCTCATTATATTAAGTTATCCAAGGAGAGAGTATGTATGTGGCAGCAGCGTGAGGGTGGACCATTCCCCTTGCCCAACCCCACTCTGACCACGGTGATGAGGCGCGATAATTGGTTGATGATGACCCCGGCCCATGCAGAAATAATTCAGAAGGGTCCAGCTGGAGTTCAACTTCTACCGAGACAAGTGGCAACCGAAGAGCAGATGGAAGAGGATCGGGAGATCCGAAACATCGAGGAGGGATTTCTTGGACAGCGAGGGGAGGAGTCTTCCTCCCGACAGCGCGGGGAATCCCCAACAGTCACAGATAGGTTAAGAGTTGTGGAGGCAACCCTCAATGAGCTTAAGGAGCAACAACGAACACCCATAAACAACCAAGCTGATGTGATGCAAACTCAGCGAAATTTGACAGCGGGCCAGACCACCATCATGAATGCTTTATTGGAAATTATGGAAGCCCAGAAGGACAACTCGAAAGAAGGGGGAAAAAGTTGATTTGGTCCCATAACTTTTTAACTTTTCTAATTTGGTCCCATATTTAACTACTTTTTCAATTTAGTCCCGTACCTCTATCAATTGTTCTATTTTAGACCAATTTTGACCAAATTTTGACCAACTCGCCGGAAAAGGCCACGTGCCTCCCACGTGCCGACGACTTATGCCACGTGGCGGGGGAAAATAGTTGATTTGGTCCCATAACTTTTTAACTTTTCTTATTTGGTCCCATATTTAACTACTTTTTCAATTTAGTCATGTAACTCTACCAATTGCTCAATTTTGGCCCAATTTTCACCCAATTTTCACCAATTTACCGGGAAAGGTCACGTGCCTCCAACTTACCGGCACCAATTAAAGAGTTCCGACGACTTATGTCACGTGGTGCCTCATTTCTGAGGTGGCTTTTGTCTTTTTCTTTCTTTCTTTTATACATCAATTTACGCCTCAGGTGAGAAAATTTCCAACTCAACAAATCATTTAATAAAATAAAAAATAAAAATCCAAAATCTAGGGTACAAACGAAAGGAAAAATTAAATCAAACAAATTCTAAAAGAATCGAAAATTATTTTTCTTTAACGCCCACTACACCGCTACTCTAATCCCTCTCCGAAAAGAATCGCATAAGCTCCCACATGAAAGAGACGCATGGCAGCAGCAAACCAAAATGAAAATAAATATGATGACGAGAAGCGTTGAAAGTGAGAAGGGAAAAGAAATTCGATTCTTTTAGGATTTGTTTGATTTAATTTTTCTTTTTGTGTTGTAACACAGGTTTTGAGTTTTTGTTGTTTATTTTATTAAATCATTTGTTGAGGTAAAAATTTTCTAACATGAAGAAAAAGACAAAAGTCACCTCACAAATGCGGCGCCACATGACATAAGTCGCCAAAACTCTTAATTAGTGCCGCCACGTGGGAGGCACGTGACCTTTCCCGGTGAATTGGTGAAAATTGAGTCAAAATTAGTCCAAAATTGAGCAATTGATAGATGTACGTACATGACTAAATTGAAAAAGAAGTTAAATATGGGACCAAATCAGAAAAGTTAAAAAGTTATGGGACCAAATCAACTATTCCCTCCGCCACGTGGCACAAGTCGCCGGAACTCCCTGAAGGCCGCCGACTCGTGGGAGGCACGTGGCATTTTCCGGCGAGTTGGTCAAAATTGGGTCAAAATTGGTCCAAAATGGAGCAATTAATAGAGATACGGGACTAAATTGAAAAAGTAGTTAAATATGGGACCAAATCAGAAAAGTTAAAAAGTTATGGGACCAAATCAACTTTTTTCCCCGAAAGAAGAGAGGCGAATGGCTAAAGTATTGCAGAAACTCGAGGACCTCAATGTGAGCCGGTCACTACGAGCCAACTCCACCCTCCCCTTAGGGGGAGTTTGTAAGTTATTCGCAACATCTCTACTTTTTGAAACTATTTTAACGCATTTTGGAATTTAGTTTAAAATAGTTTGAGGGGGGATGTATGTTGCGAAATTCGGAGGGTGGTTGCTCGTCTTTCTTATGTTTGTTTTGCCAAACTAGAATTATGTTTTGATTTTAATGTAGTTTTTGTTTTGAACTGTTAATTTTTAGTTAATTTATTAAGCTATGTTTGTCTTTAGTTGTTGATAGCTTGTTAATTTGTTGATTCGAAAAAAAAAAAGGAAAAAAAGAAAATATTAGGTTATTGAGGTATTGGAAATGTTGTCAATGATGATATATAAAATGGTTTTTGATTGAAAATGTGATACATGCACACACTTGTTTTGGAACAAATGATAAATCACAATATATAGGTCGGTGACCTTTTGAGCCAACTCCACCCTTACTTTTGGAGTTCAATATTTTCCGTGACTTGTGTGATGTTGATCATGTGCATAGAACCTCTAGAACTTGCCTTGCGTCTATTTGAAATCATGAGATATATTTATGAGCATCGAAAATGACTTCAGGCGATCTTTGGTTTCAACCCATTTTTTAGCATAAAAATCCATTTCTACCCCTTTATATAAATTACCCTAGTAAGCCAAGTTGAACTTGTGGCCTTTTCTTGATAGCTCAAATCACAAGCCATATCCATCTTTTAAACCTTTTTTCCCATACTTGGACCGAACGAGTTAAAAGAGGAAGTAGAAGGTAGATATGAGTGAGGGCTACAAAGATGATGAGAATGAGGTAATGAATATAGAGTGGGGAAGAAAAGAGAAAAACAAAAGGGAAAATCGAGCATTGTTAAAAAAAAAAAAAAAAAAACTGTACATATCATTTCAATTGAATGTTTATAGTTGAGGACCAATAAACGAGTCAAAGAATCCAATGACATGAGTTATTTTGGTTGAGTTAGGAGTCAAAATTTCTAACCAACATTTGTGAAAAAAAAAAAAAAAAAGAGTTGATTGTGGTTATTTGGATAATGTGAGGAATTACAGAAGTGTGAAAAGTGAGAGTGGGAGTAAAACTTATATGAGGGCTAGTTGAGTGCAACTTAATCGATCCAAGTTAAGTCTCTAGACCCAAACATATCTCATCTAATCCAAAAAGCCTACATTACAACCAAAGCATAAGACCTTTCTGATTCTTTGCTCGTAGTTATAAAAAATGACGAAGAGAATAGACAATAGGCAAGCATATGGTAGGCATGTATATGTATACAACTTGAGCGATACACAACCTTGTTATATACACTTGAGTGCTTGAGTGATACACTTGTCTGTGAGGATATTGTGATGATTCAAAAAGTCCTTAACTTGTGATGTTGCATAGATAGAATGTGTTCTTAGTCTGAGACATACATTTCCAAGTAAAACCGATGATACCTATATGTTTTCCTCCAACCGAGAAAGAAAATCTTCATTCTTCTGATATTATTTGCTCAGGGACGAGCACGGGTTTAGTTTGAGGGGGTACACGTCACCGGTGATCGGATGAGTAACTTAAAGTAGCCGGTAGCGGGTTTGCCAATTTTTGGCAACATACGAGTTATTTTCAACAATTGTAAAACATATAGAATATTTTCATAAATATAGGAAACATACATGGCATTTTTACCAATTTTCTCATTCAGAACAATTCAGTGGTTACTTAGTTCGTACATAAAAGCTCAATCATCCCGAAGATCTGGGATAACACAGTATTTGAAGCAAAATAGCCCCTTTAGCAATCCCAACTCTTGAGGTGGAATTATTAATCCGACATCAAGGAGAAGCTTTTAGTATTCAATTTACACATATAATGTTGTACTTATACAACAATTCCTAACATGCTTAACAAATTTGGCTCGATTAAATCATCCGTAGTAAACACTGGATAAGATATGATAGGAATAATTCTTTATAAATAATAGAACATAATCACCCCTAGTAGATGTTGGGTAGGATAATACATATTCTCTCAATCCCTCATTCTAATACATCATATTCTTATATACTGTATTAGCCAAAAATCAAACTAAGTCCTTTTATTTGGATATCCCAAATAACCTTTGAAGAAAGATAAAACGTTCAAGTAAATCAAGAATAGGGAAAATCCTATTTAAACAACTCAACTTTATCATCCAGAGTAAACATTGGATAACATGGGAAAAAATTATCTTGTATAATGAATAGAACATAATCACCCCTAGTAAACATTGGATAAGATAATTCATATTATCTTAATCCCTCATTCTAATACACCATAATCTTATATACCATAATCGTATACACCATATTACCCATATCCCAAAGTAAATGGGCTCTTAATAGTTAATATACTAAAACAAGGTCCGCGTCCACATGGCTAAATTAAAGCATTTTTAGATTGATATATAGTTCCTATGTTATGAATTTATTAATAAATAATTATCACGTTCAATTATTTAGATGTCATTTCAACTTTGTACTTTTCTTTTTTAGCGAGAAAATAAATCATTAGATTAAATATTGCTGCAAGCAGCTAGCAATGAGTGACAGATAAATGGTGGAGGCAAAGTCCACATTCCAAAATCATGAAGACTAGACTTAGCATACCGAGCTAAAGCATGAGCTAAAAAGTTATCTGAACGACTAATCCATACAAGATTGCATGACGGCGTTTAAGGAAGTAACTCCTTAATATCCATCAAAATGGGACTGCAAAGTACATGGCAATCCGATTCACCCAACGCTCCAAGCATGACCAAACTAGAATCCCCAAGAATGTTAGAACCATGTAACTTCAGTTCAAAAGCCAAAGATAGAAATTCATGTAATACAAGGAATCCCGCTAACTCCGGGTGAGTTGCCCAGAAAATCAGTGCGAAACAGCCCTCATAAAAGCACCATCCCCAACTACAATACATACGCCGATCGAGCAGAAGTTCAGGGGATTAGAGATGGCTTCATCAAGTGTAATATTAATCCGATCCTAGAGCAGATGACGGTCAAGAGCACAATAGGCCAAGGAGGGGAACCATTCGGGACAGGACCTAGTTGCACGGTATTTTCTAAGACTTTTTGCAGCAAGTTGAGCAAAATCAGTGGGTCATTTTGAGTCCTTGCAAAAATAGAAGAATTCCAGAACCACCAAATAAAATTCAGAATTACAATGCAATATTCCACAACATTCATATCACCACTAAGAATTAAATCCAGAATCCAAATATTGAAAGAAGGTTGCGTGAAATGGTACACAAAATCTTGTGGACCTGTTGTTCGCGACACTGCAACAGAAACGGTAATAGAAAAAAAATAGTGGAGAGAAGAGTGGTCCATGCTTTGGCGGAACAGGTAGAATTCTGAGCGAGAAAGGTAACATCGGGCTAAAACGTCGTCAGTTAGAAGGGAATCAGTAGAACACTTCCAAAGGAAATGTTGGGTTCAGTAGGAATCTTAAGCTTCCAAATGACTTTTCAACAAGGGTTCGAGGCGGAACTGCATGAAGGCGCGGACCCGGTCAACAAAAAAATGCGAGTTATTGCAAATGTTTGCATATGTAGCCTTAAATGAATATTTTCCATTTCCTGTGTAGTGCCAAATGCACTTGTCACGGGAGTGCAAATTCAGAAGGGGTAGCCCGAAAATAAGATCAGCCTTAGAAATATAAAAAATAGATCGAATAAGAGTTGAGTTCCATGTATTAGAGGAATGAACGATAAGCATGTCTACGGTAGCATTAGCATCAAGAATTGTACAAGGTCTGTAAACCATAAAAGAGGGCGACAAAGGTAGCTATCTGTCCGCCCAGATTTTCATGTCACAACCCGAACAAATAAGTTTTCTACTGCCTTGCAAAACAACCTTCCGACCTTCCAAGATACTCCGCAAAAAAAAGATGGTCTGTAACCCGCTGTGTGAGGTAGTGTTCAATCTCATCAAGTGAGCTATACTTTGTAATATGGTGTGTTGGGAATGTGGAACCGGGTTCAGGAGGTGAAGAACCGGAGGTTTGGACCGGGTTTGAGCATCAAGAAGCAAAGCTGGTCAGAGTGAGCCGGGTTCGTGGCAGTTGAGAATAACCGCTGATTGTGACGAGTTAGTTTCAGGATTTGTGACGAAGAAAACCGTCACTTTTGTCCGGTAGCTGAGCTCAACTTGATTCAGTTAGAACTTTTTGTACGGTTACATTCGAGCTTCAATTCTTATGTCATTGTAAAGCTCTCATCAAGGAGAACAACACTACGTCGAGCAATTTTCCTGTTTCTTAGATTAGAGAGAATATTTGAGAGGGAACGGTTTCTGCCCTAATTTGTTCCAGAATTGGGCATTTTGTTTCTTGAGTGTATTCTCTGTAATTGATTGGATTTCTTAGTGGATTGGGGTGTGCCTTGCCTCCGTGGATGTAGTTCATCTTGAACGAACCACGTAAAACTTGTGTGTGATTCATTTATATTTCCTGTTCTGCGCAAGTCGTGTTCGGTCACAACTTTGGCCGAACTAAGTGTGTGTTTTTCAGATTGATCTTTGTGCGATTTCAGATTCTGTTTAGCTGTGTGTTTAGGAGTTGAAATCACTAACAAGTGGCGCCGTCTGTGGGAAATCAACTCTCACAGCTTGAAGAAGGGAAGGAATGGCTGGTATGAAGATGGATTTTGAGAAGTTCACAGGAAGGAATGATTTCACATTGTGGAAGATCAAGATGAATGCAGTATTGGTTCACAATAGCCTTGATCTTGCATTGATACCTCTGGATTCATGGGAAGAAACTGAGAAATCCAAGTTTGCAACAGTGGATAAGAAGGCCCTAAGTCTTATCTTCCTATGTTTGGGTGATAAACCGTTGAGGGAGGTCTCAAGATGCAAGAGTTCCTCAGAAGCATGGAGGAGATTGGAAGAACTGTATCAATCAAAGTCAGTTTCCAACAAGCTGTTCTTGAAGCAGAAGATGTTGGCCTTCAAGATCACTGAAGACAAGGTAATTTCTGATCAACTTGATGAGTTCATTAAGATGATTGAAGAATTGGAAGATCTGGATGTGAAATTGGAGGAGGATGACAAGGCATTGATGGTGTTAAACATTCTTCCAAAATCCATGGAAAGCTTTAAGGATGCCTTGATGTATGGGAGAGATGAGCAGCTATCTTATGATGGAATAGTGAAGGCTCTGAGGTCCAAATGCTTCCAGACTCAAGGGGATAAAGGCATGGTGCAATCTGGAGAAGGTTTGAATGTCAAATTCAAGAAACCTTGGCAAGGCAAGAAGGGACAGAATGCTAAGGATCCAAAGTCAGGGGATTCTAATCCTAAGAAGGGGAATGACTGGGTTGAGAAGAGGAAATGCTTCAAGTGCAAGCAGCCAGGTCACTTGAAGAAGGACTGTCCTAAGAGAAATAAGAAAGGTGGAAATCAAGGGGCAGAAGCTGCTGCTATTGATCATCAAGAAGATCCTCCAAAGGTATTAAATGTTACTGAATCAAGAATGGTAAAGGAATGGGTCTTGGACACAGGCTGTTCTTTTCATATGTGTCCACACCAGTCATGGTTTGATGAACTGAAGAGAGAAGATGGTGGAAATGTTCTCCTGGGAAATGACCAATCATGCAAGGTCAAAGGAGTTGGATCAGTGAGCATAAGGATGTTTGATGGTGTGGTCAGAGTCATCTCAAATGTAAGATATGTTCCTGGCCTTAAAAGAAATCTTTTCTCTCTCGGTTCTTTAGTAACTAGTGGATGTCAGTTTAGCTCAAGAGATGGATTCTTGCATATCACAAAACATGGGAAATTGGTGATAAAAGGTAGACAGCATAATGGACTGTTTATCTTGATTGGTTCACCTGTTGTTGGAAGTGTGGATATGGCCTTGAGCAGTTCTGAGCTTGCTAAATGGCACAAGAGACTTGGACACATAGGAGAGAAAGGATTGAAGGAACTGTCAAGAAGTGGAGTAATTGGAAATATGGGAAATCAAGAACTGGAGTTCTGTGATCAGTGTGCTTTGGGCAAATCCAAGAAGCTGCCCTATGGAAAGGGTGTTCACACAACTCAAGAGCCATTAGATTATGTTCACTCTAACATATGGGGTCCTGCAAGCAAGGTATTTCATGTCCTTGATTGATGATTACAGCAGAAAGGTGTGGATCATGTTGATGAAGAACAAGAGTGATGCTTTTCATAAGTTCAAAACATGGTTGATTCAACTGGAAAATGTCAAAGGGAAGAAGCTGAAGCACCTTAGGACCGATAATGGACTGGAATATCTCTCTACTGAGTTTACAAACTTCTGTGAAGAAAGAGGAATCAAGAGACACAGGACTGTTCCAATGAATCCTCAACAGAATGGAGTTGCTGAGAGACTTAACAGGACCCTTCTTGAAAGAGTGAGGTGTATGCTGTTGGATGCTGGGTTACCAAAGGTATTTTGGGGAGAAACCATTGCTATAGCATGTTATCTCATTAACAGGTCACCCTCATCAGTGATTGGGTTCAAAACACCTGAAGAGGTGTGGAGTGGACAGAAACCAAGTTATGAAGGGTTAAGGGTGTTTGGGTGTCTTGCTTTTGTCCATGTCAAGCAAGACAAGCTAGATGCAAGGGCTCTAAGATGTGTATTTCTTGGATATCCGGATGGAATAAAGGGCTACAGATTGTGGTGCTTAGAAAAGGGAAATCAGAAGATAATCACAAGTAGAGATGTAAAGTTTAATGAGAATGTGATGGCTTACTCTTCTACAGGCTCTAAGGAAGAATTTGATGGTGCTACAGAGACAGAGGAGATATCAATTCAGGTGGAGCATCCTGCTGAAGATAATCACACACCTCAACCACAAGAAAATCTACAAGATAGTGATTCATCATCTGAAGAAGAAGAACAAACTGGACCTTCACAAAATGTCAAAGAATACAGCATTGGAAGGGACAGGCCTAGAAGAACAATCAACAAACTTGATTTCTATGGTCAGGCAGGGAGTGTTTACTATGCCTTGAGTGTTGCTGAAGACCTGGAATCACAAGAGCCTAGTAGTTTTAAAGAAGCACTAGACTGTGAAGAAGGTGAACACTGGATACAGGCAATGACTGAAGAGATGGAGTCCCTGGAAAAGAATAAGACCTGGATATTGGTGGATAAACCAAAAGGTCAGAAACTAGTAAGCTCTAAATGGATATACAAGAAGAAACTAGAGACAGCAGGATCCAAATAGGTGAGGTTTAAAGCAAGATTGGTGGCTAGGGGCTTTACACAAAGAGAAGGGATTGACTTTAATGAGGTTTTCTCTCCAGTGGTAAAGCATTGCTCAATCAGGTTGCTTTTATCAAAAGTCACACAAGAGGACATGGAATTACAACAACTGGATGTAAAGACAGCTTTCTTACATGGAGAACTTAATGAGGAGATATATATGAAACAGCCAGAAGGCTTTGTTGTTCCTGGGAAAGAAGACAAAGTATGTTTACTGAAGAAGTCACTATATGGACTTAAACAAAGTCCAAGACAGTGGAACAAGAGGTTCAATGACTTCATGATCAGTGTTGGCTTTGTAAGAAGTCTTTATGATAGTTGTGTTTACTTCAACAAAGGTTCAAAGCAAGATAAAGTTTTCCTTCTATTGTATGTGGATGACATGCTAATTGCCAGCAGGAACAAGAAGAGGGTACAATGGTTGAAGGATAGACTTAATACT
Source organism: Ajuga chamaepitys (assembly GCA_958295605.1). NCBI lineage: Eukaryota > Viridiplantae > Streptophyta > Magnoliopsida > Lamiales > Lamiaceae > Ajuga > Ajuga chamaepitys. The sequence goes on along the minus strand of OY282497.1, from coordinate 18,962,533 downwards.
GAATTTGACATGAAAGATCTGGGAGAAGCCAAGAAGATTTTGGGCATGAAATTCTAAGAAACAGAGAAGCTGGAGTGCTTTGGTTATCTCAGAGGCAATATCTACAGAAAGTATTGGAGAGGTTTCATATGAATGAAGCCAAACCTCTCTCCACCCCAGTTAATCTACAGAAGAAACTTTCCAAAGAACAATGCCCAAAGACTGAAGAGGAAATCATACATATGAACAATATTCCTTATGCAAGTGGAGTTGGAAGTCTTATGTATGGAATGATTTGTAGCAGGCCTGACTTGGCATATGCTGTATCTTTAGTAAGCAGGTTCATGTCAAATCCAGGAGTTGAGCATTGGGAAGCTTTGAAACATGTGATGAGGTATTTGAAAGGATCAGTGAATTTGTCACTGAAGTTTGAAAAAAGAGTGGATGGAAGTACTGTTGCATTGGAGGGGTTTGCTGATTCTGATTTTGCAGCAAACATAGACACAAGGAAATCCATTTCTGGATTTGTGTTTACGTTATTTGGTACAGCCATCAGCTGGAGAAGTGTACAACAATCAGTTGTGGCACTATCAACAACTGAAGCAGAATATATCTCCCTAACTGAAGCTATCAAAGAGGCAATCTGGCTGAAAGGGGTTCTGAGAGATTTGGATATCAATCAGAAGTGTGTGGCAATCTACTGTGATAATCAAAGTGCTTTACACCTTGTGAAACATCAAGCATTTCATGAAAGGTCAAAACACATTGATGTTAGGTTACATTTTGCTAGAGATATCATTGATTCTGGTTCTGTGGAGGTGAAGAAGGTACACACATTGCATAATCCTGCTGATTTTCTTACAAAGGGTGTACCTGGAAACAAAGTGGAGCATTGCTCGAGCTTGCTGCAGCTTGAGCAATGTCATGAAGAGCAATAACAGACTGGCAGTGGTGAGGCATTAAGAGGAACACTTGATTCATTGAGGTGGAGATTTGTGAGGTAGTGTTCAATCTCATCAAGTGAGCTATACTTTGTAATATGGTGTGTTGGGAATGTGGAATCGGGTTCAGGAGGTGAAGAACCGGAGGTTTGGACCGGGTTTGAGCATCAAGAAGCAAAGCTGGTCAGAGTGAGCCGGGTTCGTGGCAGTTGAGAATAACCGCTGATTGTGACGAGTTAGTTTCAGGATTTGTGACGAAGAAAACCGTCACTTTTGTCCGGTAGCTGAGCTCAACTTGATTCAGTTAGAACTTTTTGTACGGTTACATTCGAGCTTCAATTCTTATGTCATTGTAAAGCTCTCATCAAGGAGAACAACACTACGTCGAGCAATTTTCCTGTTTCTTAGATTAGAGAGAATATTTGAGAGGGAACGGTTTCTGCCCTAATTTGTTCCAGAATTGGGCATTTTGTTTCTTGAGTGTATTCTCTGTAATTGATTGGATCCTTAGTGGATTGGGGTGTGCCTTGCCTCCGTGGATGTAGTTCATCTTGAACGAACCACGTAAAACTTGTGTGTGATTCATTTATATTTCCTGTTCTGCGCAAGTCGTGTTCGGTCACAACTTTGGCCGAACTAAGTGTGTGTTTTTCAGATTGATCTTTGTGCGATTTCAGATTCTGTTTAGCTGTGTGTTTAGGAGTTGAAATCACTAACACGCTGTAACATCTATAAAATGGAAATCAGGATGATAACGGGCCTTGAGAAATTTTGCAAGGAGTGAATTTGGAATAGTGAGAAGTCGCCAAGCTTGTTTCCCAAGCATGGCATAATTGAATGTCTTCGCATCCTTGAATCCTAAACCCCCAAAAAACTTACACGGAGTTAGCTTGTCCCAAGTCATGCAATGAATTTTCCTAGTGGAATCATAGTCACCCCACCACAACCATGCAATGCTCGAGGTAAGTTCGCCCAACATCGTATCTCGAAGTTTAAAACACGTTGTGGAGTATGATGGAATTGTTGGTAAAGCTGCTTTGATGAGAACCTCTTTGCCGGCAATACTCAATTATCGTTCCTTCCAGCCCCCTATCTTCTTCAAGATGCGATCCGTGATCCCAGAAAAAACCTCCTTCTTTCTACGACCCACTACAGAAGGAAGGCCCAAGTATTTTTCATGTGAGAATCTGCGTGATACCAAGGATGCTTCAAATATAAGATCTCAAATCATTCGAAACATTTGGACTAAAAAGGACTCCCGATTTTTATCGTAGTTGACGAGCTATCCCGAGGCCTTTTCATATAATTGGATGACAAAGAGTAAGCTGCGAGCCTTATCCTCTGTAGCTCGACCAAAAAGTCGAGTATCGCCTGTAAAAAATAAATGTGAAATAAAAGGGGCAGTGTGGGCAACCCGAATACCATGTATATTGCAGCATATTTGGAGATCATGCAAAATGCACGAGAAGACTTCTCCACAAAAATAAATGAGTATGGTGAGATGGGATCGCCTTGCCGAATTCCACGGCAGGAGCAAGATCACCGAAACAAGAACCATTGAGCATGAACTTGAAAGAAGCTAACGAAATGCATGAAATAATTAGAGCACATAAGGACGAAGGACCGAGAGCCTTCAAAATTACATCAACAAAACCCCATTATACTCTATCAAGAGCCCTACTCTTGTCCAATTTTATCGATATGAGGCATAAAATACCACGTTTCCTATTCTTCATATAATGATGGGTTTCATAAGCAATCAATACATTATCAATAATGAGACGCCCGAGAATGAATGCAAATTGGTATTCAGATATGACAGTTGGGGGGATGAGCTCGAAGTCTATTAGCTATGACTTTAGATGCAAGCTTATAAGATATATTACATTGACTAATAGGCTGGAATTGCGAGAACATGATAAGTTTTTTAGTCTACGGGATTAAAACAATAAAAGTAGTATTCGCAACTAAGGGGAGGGATCCGAAACTAAGAAATGCACAGAAAAAATTAGTAACATCAACACCAATGATATGCCATTTTTTTTGTAAAATACGGGGCTTATACTGCCAGGTCTGGGAGACCTGAATGGATGGATTTCTTTCAATGCTTTGACAACCTTATCTCTAGTATATAAAACGTTGTTTTTTAGTTCTTTTCCATATTTATTCCAATACTACCCCTATAATTATTGTAGAAAGTCTCTAATTATATCATATACCATATCTACATAAGTTGTTTAATGGTTTATTTGTTCATTCCTTATATCCCTTAATTTCTTATCCAAACCTAAAAAGACATCTTTAAATAAAAGGAGGTATATGACTAGAAACTTTTGGAACAAGACTCTCCACTCGGTACTACCTAAGACTCTAACTTCAAGATTTAAATGAGATTCAAGTGATGATAATAAGGAAAGAAATTAAAGTGTTTCTTGAAAAATATTCAACTTGATAATATCTAACACTGAACGAGATATCATTTAATAGAAAAAATTAATTAGAACTATTAATCCATAAGAAGTTTATGTTACCAATTATTTAGTTTAGTTTAAGTAACAAATTGGGTTTTATACTAGTTGTTAATTGAAATTAATACCCACCGGACTCTTCGCATTCATGTCAAAGTTGGAATTTAGCAGCAACGACAAACGTTATTTAATTATAAAAGTAAAAAAATTAAAAAGGAAATAATGTCAATCTGGAGGCTGATAATTTGGTTTTATATTCAGCCGTAGGTAGAGGCAGATTGATACCAAGAAGTTGTGGAGTTGCCCAATGTGCACAGTCTTATAAACCAAAAACCATTTCCTCACAGCCTGGGGGGATAATAGGATTGCATGTCCCCATTCGGATGGGGCATGATCCATCCTCATCGTATTTTATTTTATAGCAGGACGATCTATTTCTCCACATCTGCACCCTATTACATACATAACTTTTTACAGTTTTCAATACACTTTTCAAAATTTCCAATATACACTCTACCCTACAAATTCCTTAAACAAAAATATATTTTCACTATTTAAGTAGATATACCAACCGAGGATGTGTCACAGCGGATATGACATATGCCACTATATCCCGGCACAAGTATCCTCTCATGACTCAGATCAGATGCTACTATACATATGTTATTTCACGTATTCATCTAGTCTAGTTAGTCTTAAAAATTATAGGGCCCTGTGGAGAAAAGACAAACAGACAAACAAAATAAACATGATGACCTCCGTGTTGCTACATGTAATAAAAACAAGATGATTTTCAAGTTTTTAAAAAGGTTTGAGTTAAAATAAAAAAGAAGAGCAACAAATGACTTTAGACTTTGGAAATACACACTTTGACCACTCAACCAACTCCGACTTTAGAAGTTCATCACCTCCCTCTCTTAGCATGATTAGAGAAGACAAAAGAAGTAGCATTTTGATATCATGCTTCCAAGTAGGGTTGTCTCATGTTATTCTCAAGATGCACTATTCTAAGAGATTATACCTAAATGCGTAACTGATACCTAACAATTAGCATCGTTCCCAAAATTGCTCAAATGGATCCAAATTAATTACTGATAAACAATGCTTGTAAAACACACAAGTATAGTGAAACCATCATCATTTCTAATAGGTAAACTGCTGAGGGAAAAACAATCGTCTGAAGCATCAAACATAAATCATTTACAATCCTATATCACCTAAAAAACGAATGGGGTGTATGCTTCAACTGTACTATAAAATGCTCATGTTATGTACCTAACACCTTTTTACATAAAAAAATACAGTTCTCTTGAAAAACTCGTTAATGAGAGCTCCTTATGAATATTCTTTTTCAATAACACAAAAATCAACAAATACCCTTGTACAGTGTACACAGTGGAAAAAAATAAATGGACTGAACGATCATTTTTCTAAGTAGATGTGTCCTTGTCCGAATCTCAAAATATTGACATGTCATCCGGAGCAAGGAGGTAGTGGTGGTAAGAAATCATTCGCCACTGCCAAACAACAACAAAGATTATTATAACTGACTGAATTGCAATAAACAGATTTATTTTGTATGGAGAAAATGCGAACATCATATGGGATGTAAAATCGAACTAGGTAAGTATGAGGAATCAAGAATGTTAACTGCAACATGAGATATTGTGCAGTAGTAATTTGATTAACTCAATTCTCATAAATTAGTGAAAGCTTGAAGAAAAGGGACCTGTAGATGTAGGTGGAACAACGACAACATGCATAGTTGCATTGTTGGGAGGTAACGACAACCGAAGCGGATAGAGCTTCCCGTTTACAATATTTCTTGAACACACAATTATATCCTCAAGCCCTGTTTTTTCCTCCAACCTCTGAGACAAGTCCTCCAATCCATGTCCTTTGAACAAAAAAGAATCCTCTTCAGTCGCCTCATTGCAATTCCCATCATCATCTGCCACAGAGTAATATATGAGCCTGCCTTCCGATTTCCTCGTCGAATCTTCAGATGAACCACTAGGCTGATCATTATCCAAAACTACTTCTTGTTAGATACTGCAAATTACTATCACAATAACACATTCCAATGATTACACATCATGACAATGTAGCCTTCAGTTGTGTAAGACAATATATTTCTTTTGCATAAGTGAAAATCATTTTGTTCTCAATATATCAAAGTCAAAAGCCTGCACTTGTAATCAGTCATAAGTATATATCAAGAGAATTAAGAAGAAGAAGAACGAACCCTACTACTTGAGGTGCGAAGACTGATGGATTTAGAGGCCAAATCATCTTCATCCAAGGACTTGGATCGAGAGACTACTTTAGGCGGCGAATTGGCACGAATCTCGACTACTTCAACCTCCCACAAAATCCAACCATGATGTCTATGAGGAATATCATGAGTGATAGAGTTTCTCCAAGGCGGCAATCCCCCATTTGCACGTAAGAAGTTGCCATACCTAGTTTTGAGCTTCACCAACATCCCATCTCTAATCGGCTCCCACTCGACTGACGAATCCAATTTCCTTGGCAGGCTTTGGACAACTTTCCGACCAGTCACGCCCAGAAGGAACTCTGCGTCCGTAGCTTTAAGGTATTTTTCGTAACAACTCTTCAAACGTACCACGCTTTCGGCTCCTTCCACGAATTCTACTGTCCATCTCACGGATTTGGTAGTGCCTGATCGGTCTTGGATCACGGTTACTTCGTCGGAATCCGCTGTTAGATATTTGTTGTGATGGCTTTTCAGCCTCACGGTTTTCGCATACTTGAAGAACTCCATTCCAGAAACCTGTACCATCAAATGAAATCACCGAATTCATGCAAATAATTAACCATGCTTGGTTTGTAGATAATTCATCATCAAAGGAAGTACTATTAATTAATTATACCTGCATTATGGGTGATCTACAATTTCAAATGCAATGCGATTCGGGGGTAGCTAGATCACAAGATATTTGGGTGGTAAAAATTCTCAGAATTGTTGTTTCTACTTTTGTATGATGAAAATGCCTAATAAAAACTTCAATTTTTCTTTTGGCATTACATTGATCCAAATCCTCTGGATCACCGCTATGTTATTTATTTATTTATTTATTAAAACGAGTGGGATATTTTAAAAATGCACGACTTTTTATATTTGTAAAATGATTTTTTTATTGTAACATAAAAGTATTCCACTTATAAATTTTCTTCAATCCGATGCACATGGGCCATCGTTAGATTTCAATTACTAATATGGAGGATAAATTTTAGATTTTGACTCACCCAATTGAAGACATATGATTGTACAAATTTTTGAATCCTTAATAAAATGGAAACCACATTATTTGTCATTAAACCTAATTAGAAAATGGTGTTTTCATTTACTTAGGGGTCCAAAATTATCCTATAGTTACACGTTTACAGCTTAGTTGGCCAAAAAATTCATTCTCAAGCTTCATATTAACAATTGAAGCCTGAAACTTGTCCTCCTCAGAATGTAAGCATTGCATTTTATTATTATATTTGCAAATAAAAGTCAATAAAGAAATTGCGACTCTTTAGGATTAAACCTTTTATTAGTACATGGTAGGTGTACAATATTATGTGATCAAACTACATTAACATTGACCCCTCAGATCTGTGTTCGATTTTAGCAATCGACAATAACTTATTTGTTTTGCTGAAATTCTTTATTCACATTACTCTATACTTTCTCAATATTCTAGTACTCCAAATCTGACCCAAAACTCCAACATAGATATCTCTCTAATATTCAATAGGCATTCTCAAACATGTAGTTTATAATGTTAATGCATAACCTATTGATAATTAAAGTAGTAGTATCATTTTAATAGGAAAAAAAAAAATAATAATTTAACCAATATTAAATGCTGCAGAAAAATAGGGTGTGTTGCGATTCATTGTACTGTTGGAAAAAGTGAATACAATTAAAATTAACATTTTTTGAAGATATATGTGATTTTTATCAACATTTTAAAATTTGAGTATTTGTAAATAATCACATTTCTTACGTACGTATTGGCAAAAGTAAAATACAATTAGTAATCAATTTAAATAAGTTTAAAGCAGACATGTGACCACTTTAGAAAATGAGCTTAAATTAATTCTACAATCATAATCTAGTTTTTCAATAAATTTTTCTAGGCAAAAAAATAATTTAAGCTATCTAAGTTTAGTTTGCAAACAGTCTCATAGCACGATGATGTTAATGGACCACTTGATTCCCGTGATGAGATTAATTGACTTTGATAAGTCGGATTATTTATTTTAATAAATATAATATGAGAGAACATAAACATACATAGAAAATTCAGGAGGTTGACTTTGATTTGGTCATCCATCAATCCGCTCACCAAACTAAATACTAATTATTTAAATACTCCCTACATAATTTTTGGATTGAGATCATTAGCTGTGAGATTTTTAAAGAAAAATATAAATAATCCATGTTGAGCTTAATCAACCAAAATTATTGTGGTTGTCATTCCTTTAGGGAGGTCTCTATCAATATTACTTGGTAGGTCATGTGTTTGTATATTTGTTTCTTTCCAAAGGTCTTTATTATAGTTTTATATTTCATCTCACTTTTTTTATAATTATAAATATATATAATAAAAACTAGGTTTTATCTCACTTATTCTTCTTTAATAGATTAGCTAGATTCTGTGCTATTGTCGTCAAAATAATTTGCATGTAAACAATTTATATATTATTAAGGTTTGCTTGGTTACAGATCACCAATGACAATGATAATGAGGATGAATGAGGGGTCAACCATACTATGGAATGAAATGGGGGAATTGTTAATAAAATTGGGTAATGATTCACTTATTTATTATGTATCAAACATCATAAATGAGACTGAGTCCTTATTTATTCTCATTCCTTATCTCTAAACCCCCAACCAAGCGGGTCCTAAGTTTCACCTCGGATCCCAATTTAGAAACAAACTAATCTTTAAATTTGCTTTGTAATGACACAATTGTTAATCTTTTTTGAGTTCACATGTAAGTAAGTGGTAACCATTCTCCACTTTTGTTCGAATAGTTGCACAAAATTGTTAACCTTTTGGTGAGGGTAAATTGCAAAGCTCGTCGTGTAACTCATCGTGCAATGTAAAGATAAGTTCTTTATTTTTCTAATTTCTCGAATTTTTTCATTTTTAGTTGGAAAGTAAATTTTTTTTTTTTTATTGAATAATTACAAGTTCACCCTACACATTGTCATCAAATCGGAGATTTTTATTTTCTAATAAATTTTTGGTCCTCCATTGTCAATTTGGTATGTTTTTCTTGTCACCTTGTTGATCAAGGTGATGAATTCACGTGATTCGCAACACCAGAAAAAAGAAAAGTTCAATTTGACACAATCATATGCGGTGCATGCAATGAACCCGTAAGAATTAAATTTCGATCTGAAAAAATTATTAAATTAGAACAATTATGATGTAAAAGGACTAAATTCAAACATTTTTAAAAGATACATAATTAACTTTGGAATATCATATAAATTAAAGGACGGCTATTGCAATTTACCCGCATTAATGAAATAGAAATTGTTGACAACTTATGTGGCAATAAATGTTAATGAATCCAACAACTGAAAAAATAGTACATCGACTCACTAAATACAGAAAAAGGAAGGGTACAAGATCACATGCGGTAGGTACCACAGAAAACGAAAAAACGCAACAACCTATTTATTACTCTTCAATTTATTTTATTAATTATAACAGTTTTATTATTATAAATTTTTTATATAATTATAAGCTGTAATTTGCAACAGTTTTGTCACCAACATATTACCAGAAACAAAGATAAAAAGAAAATGAAGAGACCAAAGTATACCTGTTTCAAAGACATATTTCCGGACTTGCCACTATACTTCACCACCGGCGACCCCGTATCCGGGGAACCCGAATAATCATCCGCAAACGAAGAAAAACTCGACTCCGTCGACAAGCGACCCGAATCCGGATCCGAAAGCGAAATGTCCACAATATCCACTCCCCATAACACCCAACTCTGAGTCGCCGTCCTATGCGGCACATCGTGGGTAACAGAGTTTCTCCACGGCGGAGCGCCGCCGTTCGCTCTCAAGAACTTCCCCTCGCCCGTCATTAGCTTCACATTGTCCCCTTCTTTGACTGGCTCCCATTCAATGGCGACGTCCGTTTTCTTCTCCGTCTGTGTTTGGAGAACTTTTCTCCCCGTCATTCCGAGAAGAAACGGTTCGTCTGCTGCGGTGAGGTACAGTCCGTGGCAGCTCTTCAGACGGATTCTGTTACGTTTTCCTTCCACGTATTCCACCGTCCACCGTGCTTTTTGTGACGCGCCGTTACGGCTTTGACGGACGGTTGCTTCGTCCTCGTCGGCGACCAAGTATTTACCAAGGTGGCTCTGGAGCCGTACCGCTTTCGCTTTACTGAAGAACTCCAGTCCGTCCTATACAATGTTCTCGAAACATCACAACGGGGATGATAGAGAGAGAAAAAGAGAGACAGATTCAGGCATGTCATACAATACAAACCTGTAGGCCGCTGAGGTGAGAAGACCTATGGGCGACAATCGCCGCGAGAGACGATCTCCGCAGCCCCTCAATAGGCGTCATCGGCTGACTGGACGGCGAGTTTGGGCAAGAAAAATTATCAGGAACAGACGAAAAACTGGAAGCATTGCTGGGCAAATAATGATCATCATCCAATACCGAGACATCCACGACATCAACATCCCACATAACCCAATCTTGGGTGGCAGTTCTATGAGGAAGATCATGAGTAACCGAGTTTCTCCAAGGTGGGGTTGCTCCATTAGCCCTCAAGAATTTACCACCCTTAGTCCTCAATTTCACTCTATACCCCTCTTTAATCGGCTCCCACTCAGTTGAAACATCTCTCTTTGAATATTGGACAGTTTGCAGCACTTTGTTGCCGGTCATCCCGAGCAAAAACGACTCGTCGGAAGCGGTGAGATAGCGGCCGTGGCAGCTTTTGAGGCGGACTGCGTGGGGGTTTCCGTCGACTAGCTCCACCGTCCATCTGGCCTTTCTGGATGCGCCGCTGCGGCTTTGGCGGACGGTTTCTTGATCGTCGTCGGCGGCTAGGTACTTATCGAGATGGCTTTTGAGGCGGACGGCATTGGCGTTGTTGAAGAACTCCATTTATGTGGTTGGAGAAAGGTACCATGTGGCTTTTTGTTCTTGGATGTGTCTGAATTAAAGGGATTGGTGATGAGCTGACAAGGAAGTTTCTAAGAGGACTGTTGCAATTGTTGACTCACTATAAGTTTAATGCAACTTGTGTACTCCCATTACTTGTTGTACAACCCATTCCTTACAAAGTTTAATCTTGTCCGGAAAAGCATTCTTCATTTTTCAACACGTCAACATAGAACAAACTTGTTTTTGTTAATGTCCTCTCCTCTTCATTTTTTTAGATCAATTTTTTTATAAAGTTAAAAGAGAGAAAGACATACCATAATAAAATAAAAAATCAAGCATGAGAAAATAAACATTTTTTATTAACTTTTTTCTCTCTCTCATAACTTGGACAAGAAATTAGCTAAAATGAAATTGAGAGATTATTTCCCTTGCTTCTCCATTTTCTTCATGGCCTAGATCTAGCTTTGCTAATGTTGGTTGTCCGTACCAGCACCTATCTTGTGGTTAGAAATGAATCGATCTATATGGGGGTCAAGGAAGACTTTGGGTCCTGTCATTTCATAAGGTTTTGCTTTGTACAAATTGAATATTTACTTATTGCATGTTTGATTGGGGTGGAGATGGCTGTGGATAATGGTTGGAGTTAGTGACTGCGAGAGTAAAAAAGTGATGTTTGTTTGAGTGGTTGATGTAATAGTTATAGTGTATGATATAATTTTTACTTGTAAAATATGATGTGATGTGTGTAAGAGTTTGTTAATAATGATTCATTTTATAATTAAAGTGGTATTGAAACTTGTGGTGGTTTGTAGTAGTTGGACCAACCTGTGTAAACAAACATAGGGAGGGGCTGAACCAACCCATCAGGGATTATGTCAACCCCTACCAAACATACCCTTAATTAAATAAAAAATATAATCATATTATTTAATTTAAACAATTATTTTATAATGTGGCAATGACTCATTATGTCAAATTGTCATATTATTTTTAATTATAGTAGCAATATACACATAAATTGCACTCTGTCAATAACTTTTATTATAATTTAATGTGAAAATAAGTTTTAAAGGAGTAATAACCAGTGATACATAATTCAATCTAGATGACCGATTAGTCGGTGCCAAGGCGTTAGTCGGTCACTAGCTGACTCAAGTTTGTGGTAAATGACTACATTAGTCATTCTAGGCATAAGTCGCTACCTTGGCCGACCAAGCATGCTAAGCAATCTACAATTACTTTTCCTTTAAAAAAAAGAAAAAGAAAATTGGATGTTCGAAACGACGTCATTTCGCTTTTTAATAATCTATATGTTTAAAAACAAAATGATCTTCTTTCGATTTGAAAACAAGCTATTTTTCCTGCCCAAAACTGCTTTCTAATATTGAAAAATCATTGGTCTTTTTAATAAAAATAAAATAAAATCATAACTCATGCTAACAATTTGTGCAATCTGTTATATATAATGATTGTCTTGGTTTTTGCGAAATTTTGGTAAGTTATATTTTTTTAGGAAACTCTGTAATCTCCCTATTTATAAGGTATTTGACAGATGGTAGCATATGTATATTGAAAATAATAAATGACATGATACTAATTGATTTTTACAGATACATTTCTGCCTCAATTTACGTGAAAAAATAAACATATTGAACAAGTATATCTACAAATTGGTATCATTACAAATTTTAAGGAGTAAAAAAACAATTCAAGGCCTAAATTCTAACTATTTAAGTGCTTCGCAGGTTCCTTTTGAATCACAGTCAAAATCAGAAGCACTTTTTTTCAGCAAATATAATGGCTCTTGTTTTTGCAAAGATGATATCCATGCTAAGAGACATTATCTAAAGTCGCGACTTGTGAGGGTCTATACTATACGTGTTTTCAAAAATTCGGATCATATTCAGAATTTTAAATGCGTTTTCCGAGATGTTGAGGTATATATTATTTTAATATTTACAGATTATATATATTCTGAATCCGCACTATTTAGCTTGATTATTTTTTAGTCATTATATTGGGTGAATCTCGATTATTAATAAAAAAGCTTGAATGGGGTGCTAACATTGATGAGATATAGCTGCATCTCAATGAATCTGCAGTTTTATTTATAATATTCTGCAATAATCAAAACCTTCAATTCTATTATTGTATGGTGTGTTTTAGTGATTAGAAATCCAATGATTATAGAATGATATTTTTCATGATGTATCAAAATATGAATTATAATTTAGCCTTGCATGAATGAGGTGCTAACCTTGATGAGTTGTATGGTGCAACCCAACAAAAGCACCTTTAATTTTTATATCTATTAATCTGCGAAAATAGAAGATCCAACTATATTAACGTAATTTAGCATATTTTTTGGAATTACAATCCAAGTGTAATTTGACATATCCAACTATCCTGTAATAATATAAACATCAATTTAGTAACTTTTTGTAATGCAATTTAATGTAATTTTTGCATTGTTGTTGTCCAAGTATAAAAACAGTTTATGATGATTCAACATTGATTAGAAAAAACTTTTCGAAAAAACAGTTTTATGATGATACATATTATGAAAGTGATAATGCGCAATCCGATATCCAAGAAACTTTAACAAAAACCTACGTAAGCAATACGAAAACTCACAAGATTTACGTGGTTCGATCCGGAGATCTACGTTCACGGGCAGAAAATCACTCTTGCCGAGGTGTTTCTTTCACTAGAACTTTGAGTTTACAAGCAATAATTCAGAATACAGAATGCGAACCCTAATTCAGAGTTCTTTTCTCATATTTATACTCAACTTTCCTAAACCCTAACTGAACCCTAACTAATTCCCTATTCTCACGCCTATTTCTCGCTGCATGGCGGTTGGGAACGGATCGTGAGCCTTGATTCGCGGAACAAACCATCCGTTGGGCCGACGCGTGTTCCTGGTCCTGCTGGGCCTACGCGTGCTGGGCCGGTCAGTGGGCTCAGGTATTAACCCGACCCGAAGTGATCGGGCCATCCCTATCAGATGCCCCCCTCCCCCAGCCGAAGCGAGGAAGGAGCTTCGGTTGTCACCGGGGTGAAACCATAAGCAAGAAGGGCCGTGGTCGCGGGAGCGCCGAAGTGTTTATGGATGACTAAATCTATCCGCGTCCCACTCCGCGGCGCAGTCTGCGGAAGCAGAACCGAACTAGGCCGAAGTGCCCGGGACAGACAGTGGGATACCGAGCCTCCCAGACGCAAGAAACGTATCGGAAGTACATAATGACCTGGCCGAGGTAAAGGAATCACCGGAGTGTAGTAGTCTGGCCGAAATGAAGGAAGCACCGGAGTGTGGTAGTATGACCGAGGTAAAGGAATCACCGGAGTGTAGTTTGAATCTTCCTGACGAAGGGTGAGGTTGATGTGATTGGCGGCGCCATCATGAGAGAGAGGTATGTGAAGTGACAAGCTCTGCGATTTCCAAGAAACCTGTTCCCCACGCGCCTTGGGAACTGTAAAGCGCGTGAAGAGCACGTCTAAATCTCTATCACTGAATTTGAATAGGCTGCATCAGAGCCGTTAGTTTTTTGCGTATATATTTGGAATAATTGCACAGTAACTCTTCATCTTCTTCATTGCGATTTACCAATTTAGAAAGCGGGAAAAAGAGGGGAATTCTGTGCCTGTGATTCATCTCAAATCAAAACTTCTCAAATTCAACCCAAGTAAGTATGCCTTCCTCTTCATCTTCTGCCTCATCTTCTGCCTCTATTCAAGAAGTAGGGACTACGAGTGCCCCGTTAGATGTCCCCCCCCTTCGATACCTCATTCCGGAGAGGAATGAGATTAGGACCGTAGACAGGGCCGATGGGCTGGAAAGCAACGTTATGATGGTTGCCTTTTATCAATGCGCGGAGGAGGATTTGGAGGTGGCCTCTGTAGCGTTACGGATGACGCGAATGCAGATTGAGAGAGAAATCCCGTCATTTTACTTTCCCTTTAACTTAGAGTATATAATACCGAACCCCGATGATGGGGCCTGCTGCCCACCGCAGGGGTTTATTAGTGTGTACATAGATCCCCTTAGAATAGGCCTGAGACTGCCCCTGTGGGACATTGTGATCCGGTTGCTGCAATACTACGGTATTGCCTTGAGCCAACTAGCGCCGAACGCGGTTAGGCAGGTAGTGGGATTCACCGTAGTGTGCAAGAACGCCGGGATAGAACCGACCGTAGAGCTTTTTAGGTTTTTTTTCCAATTAAAAAACTTCGGAAAATCCAAGGGGTGGTACTCCTTCAGCCCCCGAGCCCGAGGTGGGTTCAAGGTTCAAAACCCAAGTAAGGTAGAGGGGTGGAAGGAGAGATTTATATTTGTTAAGAACAAAGTAGCTCTCCCGAAATGGAGGAGGGATGAGGTACTTGATACTGCTCCGGTGGAGAGCCCGGAGGCCGAGGTCGTTCATGTATTCCGGTCAGTGGGGACTTTCAAAACCCTCTGTTCCGAGGAAGAACTGGAGGGGGCAGGACTGAGCCCGTATTATTCGGGCGATGCGGATGCCGAAGATGGTAGGAGTTCTTCTGTCCTGGTTTTTACAACTATGATTGTGTATATAACTAACTCTACCTTCTATGTGCAGTGGGACGCTTCGGGAAAGAGCCGGCTGGAAACCCCGCGGTGGCGGCAGCGGCCAAAAAGAAAGGCAAGTCTGCTGAGGCATCTCCCCGGGGAAAGATGCCATCCGATACGAGGCCCAGTGCTGGGTCCGAGGAGCAGGTAGGGGTAATGAAGCCTACCCCTATGTCTAAGAAGAGGCCGGAGCCATCTGGGACTCCTCCAGCAGCAGCGAAAAGACTCCGCACGGAGGGGGGTATAGAGGTATGTTCCAGACATGTTGTCAGCTACTGTTAATGCAATTACATCGTATATTTTTCTGTGCTGATCATTGTGTGCTATCATTGGTTCAGTTGAAGGAGCAGGGGCCCCCAAGTCTGTTGGGGTTAGATGGCGCGGACGCCGAAGATGCGCTTGGCGCGAGGTATCCTGGACCTCGGTCGTAAGACCGAGAAGGAGGGCAAGGAGGAGCTGGCCGAAGTGGCTAGGGAGCTTCGGGCGCGCAACGACCGATTAACCCACGACCTGACCGAGGCACGCAAGAGGGCTGCTTTGGTCGAAAATGAGGTTGCGCGTCTGCGCGGAGTGGAGGCAGAGACCAATGTCCTCCGAGGTGAAGTACTGCGGCTGCGGGCAGAGATGGAGGCCCGGGAAGCTGCCGTGGTCAAGGGGCAAGGAGCGATGCTGAAGGCGTTCGCCGACAAGTTATTCCAAACCAGCACGTTCCTTGACTTCCAGACGGAGTTTGTGGCAATAGGGGACCAGGCCACACGATCCGCGCTGCTGGAGCAGGTGAAGGAGGTCTACCCGAATGTGGATGTATATCGTCCAGAATTCGGGTATGACTTTGAGGCAGTGGCCGGGGTGGAAAAGGCCTACTACGCAGCTCTAGCGAATCTGCCGGAGTGGCCCCTGGTGAAGGCTCTAGGGGAGAAGAAACAGCTGCTGACGGCCGCGGAGATCGCCAACTGTGAGGTGGACCTGGACCAAGAGTTCATGGCGTTCCGCCGGGGTGAGCTCGTCTCCGAGCCCCGAAACAAAGAACCTCCCCCACGGATGGAGGTCGAAGCCATAGCTGCGGACGAAGCTGTCGCAACAAATGAGGAGGGAGAAGCCGAAGTGTCAGAGGGCCGGCGAGAGGTTTTGCCCGAGGACATTGAGGGGACTGAGCGGGAGGTCAGTCGTTCCCCTCAAATTTAAAGTTGTAGATAATAGGAATATATGCAAATCATTGTACTGAGTCCGGGACATTGTACTTCCTTTTGTTGAATATAATTGTTTGTTTTTCAGACACTTCGTCTTCCCTTTACTTGCATGATCAATTTATGTTTGTTTCCGAACTGAACTCCAACTCTTTACATACTTGAGATTGATCGATCTGGTTGACTTTTCTTTCTGTTTAGAACACCGCGGAACTACACGAAACAATAAAAAAACTCATGCGATCACTTGAGTGGTTCCGCGAAGAAAAGAACAACCTGCAAATGCACGTAGTGCCAAAGCTAGAAAAGCAGGTGGCCTCGGCAGAGAGGAAGGTGGTTGAAGCCGAAGAAAGAGCCAAAGATTACGAGCTGAAATACCGGACTACAGCTGCCGAAATGAGCCGTGTCCTCGTTCATCAAAGGGAGTATGATCGGATACTGTCGGAGTTCGGCCTTCTGACCTTTGAGGAAGTGGAGGAGCGGGTCGTAGAGATCCAGGGCGAAATCTCGGCGCTTACGGCAAATAACCCCGCGGAGGCCTCGGAGCTTGTAAGAAAGCGAGAAGTTCTATAGTTGCTTCTTAGCATGTACGAAGGGCTAAAGGGCCGAGGCAGGTGGAGGCCTTCTGCCGAGGAATTCATTGCGAGTTCAAGCCGGGGCCAAGGTACTCCTAAAGCTCCCCGGAAGGATAAAAAGAGACCCTCTGGGAAGAGTCAAGGCATTGTTATTCGAGAGCCAGCTCCGGTGACCACGATTGAAGAAGAGTCCGCTGTGGTTGCCGAAGAAGTAGTCGAGGAGCTGGCCAGAGAAATTGAAGTGATGGCTCCGGAGGAGTGGGACCCTGTGCAGTGGGCCCAAACCCCGAGGTCCGCTCCACAACTAAGTAGCCGAGCTCGGACTAGAGACGAAGTCCCCAGGCAAACGCCCAGAGCAAGTCCTCGGCGTCGGGAAGCTCGCGGGAGAGAAAGAGCCGGAGCCCGAGGTCGAGGATCTACAAGATCCCGGAGGACACAGCAGACCGAGGAGCAGGCCTCAACACCGGAGCGCTGAATATTGGCTCGGGGGCCGTAGATAATGGCTTTTTCTTCTTTTTTTTTTTTTTTGAAGTTTTATGTAAAAAACTTTTCGGTGTTATATCATTTTGAAGATAATAGAATCGATTTGATGTGCACAAATGTGTTAAGGAAAACAACAAGTTATTAACTGTTTTAGTTAGGTGTCCGGGAACACAATTCGAATAACTCTAATGTAAATCTCCCCGGACGGATCAGGTAGGAGTAAATTCTCCCCGGACGGATCAGGCGGGAGTAAAGTAAGTCTCCCCGGACGGATCAGGCGGGAGTAAATTCTCCCCGAACGGATCAGGCGGGAGTAAAGTAAGTCTCCCCGGACGGATCAGGCGGGAGTAAACACTTCCCTGGTTAAACAGGCGAGATAGTAATATAAGTCCGGGGACAAAATGTGAATCTCCTCGGACGGACCGAGGGAGAGATTTAATTGTCCGGAGACTAATAATGATAATACGATTGCGTTAGGGCGTCCCCGTAACGTAAAGGAAAACACAGCAAGATGCATAAACAAAGAATTTTTATTCAACGATGAGTGCCGGAGCAAACTAAAGAGTACAAAGAGAGATAACAATCATGAAAGAAACGTACAATGAGCATGAAGATAAGATAGTACTTGTGATTTGGCATTCACAGATAGAAGCGCCTCAAGTTGGTAACGTGCCAGCTTCGGGGAATCGAGGTCCCATTGAGATGCTCTAACTGGTAGGATCCGGAATCGTGCGCGGCGACGACGCGGTAGGGACCCTCCCAAGAAGCATGTAATTTCCCCTCGGGGGCAGCTTTGCTGGCCGAATTGAGCCGAAGCACTAGGTCCCCGATATTGAACTGAGTGCCCCGGACCCGGAGGTTATGATACTGGGCTGCACGTTGTTTACACCTGGCCTGTTGAATGAATGATTGGTCACGACGATTTTCAAGCTCATCCAAATTTGCTCGGAGAGCCTCGTCATTATCCTCTGGAACCAATGTGATGAGGCGGGGGCTTGGTACACTGATTTCCGCAGGAATAACGGCTTCGGATCCATAAGTAAGGCTATAAGGAGTCTCCCCGGTAGAGGTATGAGGTGTCGTGCGATAAGCCCATAGGACTTGCGGAAGGTTTTCAGCCCAAAGACCTTTGGCATTACCCAGGCGTTTCTTTATACCCGTGAGCAGTGTACGATTGGTGACTTCAACCTGACCGTTGGCTTGAGGGTGAGCAACCGAAGTGAAAATTTATTTGATGTGAAGCTCTTCGCACCATGACCGAAAGGGATCATTGGCGAATTGTTTACCATTATCCGAGATAATAGTACTCGGGATGCCGAAGCGACAAACGATATTGCACCACACAAACTTCAAGATATTCTGACCAGTAATGGCCGTAAGAGGTTCGGCTTCGACCCACTTAGTGAAGTAGTCTACGGCAACGACCAGGAACTTCAATCCCCCTGGAGCAACTGGGAATGGGCCGACAATGTCGATTCCCCATTGAATAAACGGCCACGCACTCTGGATTCCAGTGAGCTCGGTCTGCGGCAAATGCTTTACACGGGAGTGCAGCTGACACTTGCTGCATTTGGTCACTAAGCCGTGGGCATCGTTGAACAGGGTTGGCCAATAATATCCCCAGCGGAGAACTTTCTTGGCTAATGTCCGGGAGCCGATATGGCTGGCACAAGCCCCTTCATGAAACTCCCGTAGAACTTGATTAGCTTCGGCAGGAGCGAGACACCGGAGACTCGGTTGTAGGTATGACCGTCGGTACAAGACTCCATCATGAAAGGAGTATTTAGGGGCTTTGAGGACAACTTGCCGAGCTCGCAGCTTATCGGTAGGCAGGATTCCATCTCGGAGATATTGAATGATAGGAGTCATCCAATTCGGATCACTATCGGTCAGTACCGAAACTGTGGCCTCATGAATTGCTGGATGAGATAGGTCTTCGACCATGATATCCGGAGATATATTAGTTCGGGCCGCGGAGGCCAATTTGCTGAGCGCGTCTGCTCTTGCATTCTGAGCACGTGGTATTTTCTGGATAACAACTGTATCAAGAGTTGACATAAGCTTGAGTGTTAGAGCACGATACCTGACCATTGTTTCATCCTTGGCGACATAAGTCCCCTGGATTTGCTTGGACACGATCTCAGAGTCCGTGAAGAGCTCAAGATGACGAACGTCTAAGGATTGAGCGAGCCGGAGCCCGGCGAGAACTGCCTCGTACTCCGCTTCATTATTGGTCACCTTGAATTTGAATCGAATGACGTATTTAACTTCAACCCCCTCGTTGTCAATGAGAAGCACCCCGGCACCACTTCCTCGAGTCGTGGATGCTCCATCCATGAATAGTTGCCATTTCCGAGGTGAAGATACGAAGGTGGCGGGGTGATGTGTATCATTATCTGCCGGAGACTCATGATTGTCTCCCGGGGTTTCAGCCAGAAAGTCGGCGAGTGCTTGACCCTTGATTGCTCGGCGAGGAAGGTATTGAATATCATATTCACCTAACTCGACAGCCCACTTTGCGAGGCGCCCAGACACCTCGGGTTTCACAAGAATCTGACGGATAGGATGATTGGTCAGAATCCGTATTTCACGCCCTTGGAAATATGGGCGAAGACGCCGAGCTGCCATGACAAGAGCTAGTACAGTTTTTTCCAGCATGGAGTATCGTGTCTCCGCCCCGTGGAGAACACGGCTTGCGAAATACACGGGATGTTGAGCCCCATTGACTTCGCGCACAAGTGCAGCGCTAATAGCTTCCTCGGCGGAGGCTAGATACACATAAAGAGGCTCTCCGGAGAGAGGAACTGACAAAGTGGGTAACTGTTGAATATGATGCTTCAAAGCCTCGAAAGCTGCAGTACACTCCGGTGTCCACTCAAATGACTTCGCTTGTCTCAAAATCTTGAAGAAGGGGAGTTGGCGCTCTGCCGCTTTGGACAGAAAACGATTTAAGGCCGCCAAACCGCCCGTGAGGCGCTGAACGTCTTCGGTGGCTGCAGATCCAAAACATCCCGAAGTTTGGCTGGATTAGCCTGAAGACCATTTTGTGAAACCATATAACCAAGGAACTTGCCGGAGCCAACGCCGAAAGTGCATTTTGCTGGATTAAGTCGCAAATTGTAACGCCGCAGAGTGCGCAACGTTTCGGGTGGTGCTCTTTATAACAAGATCATCAACGTAAACCTCGACATTGCGGCCAATCTAGTCGTGAAAAACGCGGTCCATGAGACGTTGATATGTGGCTCCGGCGTTCTTGAGCCCGAAGGGCATTTTCTTAAAAGCAAAACACCCGAAAGCAGTGATGAATGCTGTCTTGATGGCATCTTGCGGATCCATAAAGATCTGGTGGTATCCCTTATACAGATCTAAGAAACAAAGTGCCACATACCCAGTAATGGCTTCGGCCTTTTGGTCTATGGAAGGTAGGGGATAACAGTCCTTCGGACAATGTTTATTGAGGTCGGAGAAATTGACGCACATCCGCCACGCCCCGCTGGACTTAATCACCATTACCGGATTGGATAGCCAGGAGGGGTAATATACTTCGAACAGGATGTCCGCATCAAAGAGTTGTTGCACCTCAATTTGAATTGCGTCATTTCGCTCCGGAGCGAATTTCCTTTGCTTCTGCTGTATAGGCTTTACGCTGGGATCGATATTCAACTTGTGTGTTATTATATCGGGAGAGACCCCGGGCATATCTAGAGGAGACCATACGAAGACATCGGAATATTCTCGCAAGGTCTGAATGATAGCCTGGTGTAGCCATGGCACATCCACGGCTCCGACGGTTACAGTCTGTTCCGGCTTGGACGGATCAAGCGGTACTTGGGCGGTGGCATCCCCCAATGAGGTACATTCCCGAGGTTCAAGAACCGATGATGCTACCTGAAGCTGCTGTTTGGGAGGAACTTTAGCAGTCTTCTTGAGTGCCACGTATATACACTCCTTTGAAACCCGCTGACTCCCGCGGATAGCCACTTCACCATGCGAAGTGGGGAACTTTAGTGCGAGGTGATATGTGGAGCATATGGCTTTGGCGGGGGTAAGCCAGTCCCGGCCCAAGATCATGTTGTACGGCGATGGGGAGTTCACCACATAAAAATCCACGAAAATGGTTTTTATCGCCGGATAAGTCCCCAAAGACGCCGGGAGAGTGATGACACCCTCTGGCTGGACTTCACCTTGAGTGAAAGTCTGCAGTGGCCCGGGGGCCGGCCGAAGTTGTTCCCGAGGAATCCCCATCTTCTGGAAACAGTCGGCAAATATGACACTCACTGCGGCTCCATTGTCCACGAAGACCCGCTTTACTGTGATATTGGCCACAGTCATGTCGATGACATTGGCATCAGTATGAGGCGTTATCTCTGAAACAGGGTCCCTGTCAGTGAAACTAACAGTTTCAGATTGATGGAGGCGCTTGTGACGTGGCTCCTCGGGAGGAGGACGGCGAGCCTCTGCCTTCAAGGCATTTCGTGAAGCTCCGGTGGGAAGGGCCCCGTATATCACGTTTATTACGTGAGTGGGTGCATTGTCTCTGGGTCCTCCCGGGGGAGGAGGTGGTGGCAAAAAACGAGGCTGTTGGCGATTACCGGAGTCTTGCCGTGCATTATTACTAGGTCTCGGCCGATTATTCTGCCACGGCGGCCGATTCTGTTGTGCGCCCCGGTCGTGATAACCTCCGCGGTTATGAGACGAACCCCCATTCTGGCTTGTCCGAGGTTTGTCATCGGTCCGCGCGATGTATTGTCGCAGGAAACCTCTCCTCAGGCACTCCTCGATTTCCTTGCTGAGTTCTCGGCACTCCTCTGTCTCGTGCCCATGATCTCGGTGGTATGCACACCACTTTCCACGTTTCCTTTTTTCAGGCGGAGCAGTCATCCGCGGACAAGGCCGTAGATCGTTCTTGTGAACAGAAAGGATTTCGGCTCTTGACTTTGTCAACGGAGTAAATTGTGAACTATCGCCTCGGGATTCTGAACGCCCCGGGTTCAGGCGGGAAAAGGCACTAGGTCACGTACTAGGCCCAGTTTGTGCTTTGTCGGACTGCCGCTTGCTAGCATGTTTCTCACGTTTCCGGCGAGTCTACTCCTCGGCCTTAGCATATCTGCACACCGTTTTGAACAATGCTCGGGTTGTGACCGGTGTGTTTCGAACCAACTCGGTGTAAAGTGTTCCAGGACGGAGTCCATTCATGAATGCGTTGATGACTACGTCTTCGGAGCAATTTCCCACCTTGAGGCTCTCCGCTGTAAAGCGGTCAAGAAATTGGGTAACGGTTTCACCATCCCGCTGTTCCATATTCATGAGGTCGGCCAAGGTGGCCATGGGCTTCGCACGTGAATTCGATTGATGGGATTTGGTATGAGATCGATGATATCGATGAGATTGATACTCAAATATTTCTTCTTAGAACGTATTGATTTGACCCCATAAGCGGGACCAAGCATGTTGCCGCCGGAAGCCCGTATTTCTTCTAGAGAATCTCCTAATTGTTCCAGAGCAACTAGAAAGAGATTCTTTAACCAGAAAGAATTCGGTGCAGGTGTAGGATACCTATCCAGAAGTTTTCGTAACTCCATCATAGATGATGGAATCATCAAAGATTTGACCTTTTCGAACTCTGTCTGTAACTCACTAGAGGCCCGGGAAACAAAGAGAAGATGTGTACGAACGAGATATCCAGCAACAAGAAGAAGGAAAAGGATTGAATAGAGGAACTCCCTAACATTTGGCGATCTCAGATGTGTCGATATCAATGGTGACTCATTATTTCGATGAATCATTTCTTCGGACAGAAGAAGATTATGGAAACGCGCCCAAAAGTGTTCGGTGAGTTCTCTGAAAGAGGATACGCTGTTGCGTGGGAGAGAATCAAACCAAACTCGAGCTTCATCCTGTAAATACTCAGGGAAAATCTTACAGTAATGGAGGGATGTAGTGTTATCGTGGCTAAGCATGTTGTGCCTGAAAGCTCCAAGAAAATTGGCTGGATCTCCGGTGCCGTCGTAAGGTGGTATGGCCGGCCGTTTGAACCCTTCGGGAAGGGAGGTGGCCATGATTTCTTGGGAGAACGGTGTGATGATATCTCCATTGGCATCAAGGCCCAGGATTCTGTCAAGTTCAACATTGCGTTGGACTCGCTCATACTCTTGAAGATCTAGAGTATGAGGATTGGCATAACGAACTCTCTTAGCCGCGTTGAGTGGACGACGGCGATCGACATCGGTAGGTTCATCGTTGCGTTGTCGTGATTCGTTAGAACTCCCATGGTCCTCGGAAGAACCAGGTCGTTCCCGTCGCCGATCTTGACGCCCGCGATGCCCCGGGTCTTGTTGATCACGCGAGTGCTGACGATGTGGAAGCACCGCGGGATTGACATCATGTCCAGCAGGCCCCGCGGGGTGTAGGCGATTAGCCGCCCAGTCTTGAAGAACATGGGTGTGCTCTTGTAGGAAAGCCTGGAGCAATTCTGGTGTGATTTAAATGTTAACCGGTGGTTGGGCAGCAGCGGGATTAGGGTTTTGCATGTCTTGAGGGGGTGGAGGTAAATACTGATTGTCTAGATTCTCAACCGGGCCTTGGTTGCCCTGATGATGAGATGTACTTCTTGCCGGCAATTGCCTCGGCGGCAAAACTTGATCCACGGGTGGATCCTGATTGGATTGAGCACCGTGGCGAGATTGATTCAAACGAGTCGTCACCATGATCTTTGATTACACTGTGAACGTCAAAAATTGCTTTACATTTCCCACAGACGGCGCCAATTGATAATGCGCAATCCGATATCCAAGAAACTTTAACAAAAACCTACGTAAGCAATACGAAAACTCACAAGATTTACGTGGTTCGATCCGGAGATCTACGTCCACGGGCAGAAAATCACTCTTGCCGAGGTGTTTCTTTCACTAGAACTTTGAGTTTACAAGCAATAATTCAGAATACAGAATGCGAACCCTAATTCAGAGTTCTTTTCTCATATTTATACTCAACTTTCCTAAACCCTAACTGAACCCTAACTAATTCCCTATTCTCACGCCTATTTCTCGCTGCATGGCGGTTGGGAACGGATCGTGAGCCTTGATTCGCGGAATAAACCATCCGTTGGGCCGACGCGTGTTCCTGGTCCTGCTGGGCCTACGCGTGCTGGGCCTATGCGTGCTTGCTGGGCCTACGCGTGCTGGGCCGGTCAGTGGGCTCAGGTATTAACCCGACCCGAAGTGATCGGGCCATCCCTATCAGAAAGTATGATTAGCTTAAATACCATGTTGTTTTCAAATATATAAAAGGCAGAATTTGTTTAGTCAAACAACATTACAATGTTCAAATGGCATGGAAGTATAAGAATTGAGACCACGAATATCAAAATGGCCATGATTTAACAAAAGAAATCATCATTTCATGAATTTTCGCAGCGTCCCGACTTAACAAAATGTCATGGATTTTAACATTGTTATAAGAATTATTATATAATGTGCTTGTTTGAATTATTATTGAAATCTAATATCATTTGCTATTGGGTTCGACTATAAATGGTTTCGCTAGAGCTCCTCACAATGAGACGGTTTGCCAACAAGTTCAGGAAGGGAGATTATATAGTCAGTGACTTCATGATATCTAAGGATAAACTGAGATACAAAACAGCTACTCACCCACTAATGTTTTCATTTTATGCAAAAATAAAGATTAGGACAATCCGTGACTTATCATTTCCAAATAATAGGTTCATTTTTAAGTCATTTGAGTGGATTTTAAATCTCAAAGAATCAGATGAGACTCTACTATTTGGTAAGATTTGTTTTGCTAAGTTTTCTTTCAAATACTAGAATTATATACATTATTCTAACATTTGTTTATTTCGCTGTTAATTGAACAAAGATGTTATTGGTCGTTTGGTTGAAATGCACACACCTAGGACAATGCAGACAAAGGAAGGGCCGAAGTTGCTAATGGAAAATGAGGTTGAGGAAATGAGGTACAAACTAAACTTGAGACACAAAAATTGAAGATATATTTTTTTACTGTAATAATGATTTTAAAATTGGCATGATTCGACTACTTCATACAGTGAACACATATATTGATATGGGAGGAGTTTGTTGAGTAGATATTACCTTTCTATAATTCCCCAATATTGGATCCTGTTGTTGTGATTATACAATTATGTAGACCAAAAGTCTTCAAGGGTTAGTTGATGTTGAATATGAGACACATCAGTTCAGAAATGCTAAATATGCAATTTGTATATGTAAGTATTTAGAAAAAAACAATTAATGAATTATGTTATTTGAAAAAAAAATTGGTTTTGATAATGTAGATTCAGTTAAAGTGTCAAATACTTGTAACTGTTCCCAAATGTTTATGAATGCTGACGTATGGGAGATAAGTGAATTCAAGAAACTGTAAGTTCAAAACTTATTTGATTACTATACATGTTTGGAAATATTGCAGTTTTGTGGATTTCTGAAAAACTGTACGGGATAAAACTGCCAAAAAAATGTACCTTTTTGGCAGGATTGCTGCTTCACCGAATGGTGCAATGCCGGTTACGATCTCTCAATCTTCTGGTTTTGGTGCGTCACCGAGTAGTGAATATTCTTCTATGCGTGCAATTGTGAGGAACCTATAGGAGATTTGTGAGGGGGAGGTATTAGATTCTACATTTTTAAATCAAACTTACACACACACAGAGATATACACAAAGTTGTCAAACTCGCGATTTTAATAGAATCGGTGGAGTGTTCGTAAAATCGGATCGTAAAATTGAATCGTAAAATCATCATATTCTACTTCCTATACAAAATAACCATATATATATATATATATAAATTATTCTATATAATTCCCCCACACCTAAACCATGCTTGTCCTCAAGCATGCATTAGAACAGATCAGCACAAGGTGAAAAATTGTAAACCGCTCAATATCATTGTCATTCTCCCACTCAGTTGTTTTCCATGACAACTCAAGCTACTATGTGATGAAGAAATCAAGCATACGACTTTTTTCAAGAGTAAGTGATCATGATTTCGATTTTGTTCAATGAAATCCATATGCCCATCAATACTTAACAGCTTCAATAAGCTCCAGTGTGACAATAAACAACATCTCACCAAAGATATCACTAATTCCGCTCTTTAAGTGTATATGTTAAGGGTATGTATATGTAATCACTCCATATCAAAACATACATGTCATTACCATATGCTTGCTAATATATCAAATCTCCACCACTAAAGTATGAAATATGCAACAATCAAAGGGTCTTTTCATTGGTTGTAACGGGGCCTTGGTTAAAGGTATGATAAAAGGGAACATTGAAGGCTAGCAAGTCAAGAAGTTATGGAAATTCATATCACGTTGTCTCTAATGACAAACACACCTTCATTTTCAACAAGATCAAGAGACCATTTCCTACCAACCACACTTTGTAATCTCACTAAATCGTAAGAGATCATCAAAACAAAACCAATAAATAACCAAGTAATAACCTAGAGGTGCCAACTCTCAAGTAGCACATGTCAAACTTTTTACTTTTGACATGAAAAGAGTAATACAAAGATGTTGACAAGCTTACAATTTCTCTACCCTTTCTTCATTATGGCAATGTCTATTTTTCACTTTTTTTTCCTTTTTTTTTTCGTCCTTGCCCTTTTTTTTTTCTTTTCTCTTTTTTTTTTTCTTTCTTTTCCACAACGTCCTTTGTACTTCTTTCCCACCCCTTTTGTGTTCACAACAAAAATCCACCTTTTGACATGCAATTCCACACTTCTTGACAAGAAAGTTCAAAATTTTCAGGTAGACAATCATAAACAAGAAAGGGAATAGGCTGTGTATAAACACGGTAAAATAAAAAAATAGGCTATAAGCTCAACATGTTCAACTAGGGAAAAATTTTTCTAGGGTAGGTTACTCAAAAAGAAAGGCCATCAAAGGGTTATTCCTAAGCGCCCTTATCATTTTAATGCGCAATTCATGAATGTGGTCTCGAAATGCATAACAAAGCAAGTTTTAGAATGTACATGATATGCTTGATTCACACACAACAAAGAAATTAGAGCACAATCGTATGTATTGCTCTTAGGCTAAAAAACTCATGAAAAAGGCTAATTTGTGTTGAATCTTGCACACTTTCGCTCTATCCACTATCAAGATCAACGAGACACGTCATTTTTAAGTACCAAGAAAAATAATCAATCACACTTAACTCTTTTATTATGCCAGTCATACTCAACCCAACAAAGACATAGCAACTAAGTCCACATAATTTAGTATATATGCACAAGAATACTTCTAATCGATAAGAATTTCAGATTTTCTTTTTTAAAGAAACAAGTTCCTCTATAGGTTCCTAGTATGAACTCTCCCCACACCTGAATTCTACATTATCCCCAATGTAGTCAACGCACTTCAAAGCAAGCACTAAAAAAAGGTTAGATAAAGTGCTACCATAAATTGCGAAAAAATAAACAGTGTGAGATAGAGTGAAATATAGCATTAGTGGAACCAAAATAATCACGTATATAAGGAAGACAAATAAAACAATATGAGCACAGATAAAGCAAGAGGACTTCCCTGAAAACGACAGAGGTAATCAATGGCGGTTGGTGGACTTAGAACAACAACATCTGGGTAGCTTGCCGAGACTAGTGTGTATATGTATAGCGGAGTTAGATGCCGATTCACGCAAGGTAGTTCGCGCGTCATATAGAAGACACAGTGGGGCTGTGGTGAGGGTTAGTTAAGAAGAAGCTGCGAGATTACTGCGAAGAAGAAGATTCGAAGATCAGAATTAGGCTTTTTTCAATTTTCAGATTTTCTTTTTTAATAAATAGAAACCTGAAAATAAAGATTATAAGACATTTTTAGGCAGAAGACTATTTCAAACTGGGCGTGATCACGCCCAATTCAATTTTGACTCAAAATTAGACTAGTCTGTTTTTGGCGAGATCACGCCAAAACTCGACTAGTCTTCTGCCCTCTACGAAAATTAGGCTATTTAAAGGAAATTTAACTTTTCTTTCTTTTTTTTTATTTGGCGTGATCACGCCAAACAAAAAGTTGTCCCTGAACCTATTATTCTACTAGACACGAATGAACAACTAATAAACCTAAAAAAATTGAAAATAACATTAAAGACGAAACAAAGAAAAATAAAATTTGGGTTGCCTCCCAACAGCGCAATTTTTTTGCGTCGTTATGCTCGACGTTCTTCCTCCACCATTGTGGTTAGCCAATTCCACGAGCATCTGTTAGTATCTCATTCAGGTCATACAGACATATGCTTCATAGTTGTCAAGAATTTCCCCAAAATATGTGTCAATGAGGGCACCATCCTCTATCTTCCGAATATAAAAGTTAGTTGGAACCTTCGAATTTTCACTTTGTTCTTCACTTTTCATGTTCCTCACTATCGTTTGTAGTTCCTTCGAAATCTCTGGATACCCATGAATTTCCTCGGTCTCTTCTAAAGGTGGGATCATGACTTCCACCTCTTGAAAGATTCCAAAAACTTCTTCTTTGCTCTCATTCTCCTTGGATTTTTCTAGTCTGCTAGGAAATGGAGGAACAACCACATTAGTAATACAAGTAAAAGAGAGTGAAGATTTTATCTTTTGTGGATCAGGTGAGTTTTCTTTCACTTCATTCTCCTTTTCACTTTGATGTTCCGTGGTTTCCTCAAGGAAAGCAAGTCCAGACTGTATCTCTTTTTTTTCTTTGGAGCACAATTGCAATGACATTCTCCTTCGGACTAACTTCAATTTGTGATGCTAGCCTCTCTGAACTTTTAGCCTCCAATTCATCAATAAAAGTAGTCAGCTGGCTAATCTGATTTTTGAGGTCCTGGATGCTGGCTATTGTTTCCCATTGAAACTCTTGGACACTCACTTGAAACTATTGTGTATTCATTGCTAGAGTTTTCACTATTTCCTCCAATGATAGACCCGAATCAGAATGTTCAGTAGGAGCTGGCTGTCTATTATAATTATATAGAGGAAATTCTTGTTGTACTCCTAGATTTTGATAATTGAATTCGTCCATCCCGGATTGTATCTAGCATTGTAGAGACAAATTTCTGTAGGATGTCCAGGAATTGAGCATATTTGACAAATCTTGACCTGTCGTACCTGAAATAAAACCAACTTTTCCACAAGAGAGATTACTTTATCTATCCTTCTATCTAAAGAACTCTCATGTGTAATGTTATCATGCCTAGTTCCAAAATAATGTTCATATGCATCCATTTTTAATATAAACAAGGCAGAAATAAGAAACAAGGAAAATGGGAGGGGGGGGGGGGGGGGAGAGAGAAGGAATAACTAACTAAAATAAATACTAAAATCAACTCAAAATAAATACTCCCTCCATCCCGGCTAACTTTGCACGGTTGACTCGACACGGATGTTAAGAAAAAACAGTTGACTGCTTTTTCTTTGACTTTTGAGGGACTCTAATCAATTTTTTAAGAGTGGGATTAGTGTATTAACACTTCCCACCCTTAATTTTTTTTAACTGTTATATTTAAAATTACAAAACTGCTGAAATAAATCAAAGCAAGCAAAATTTACACACTACAGAATTTAAGCTGAGTAAAAACAGTTCAAATCAAATTCCAATAAATAAGAGGATTTCAGAGTTCAATCTTTACAGTTTAAGGGGGGAAATTTCCCACCAAATTTTCAACAATCTGAAATTTGTTCAAACATTGCTAATAACCCATATTACACCAAAAATTCCCTCCTAAACTAAAATACATTCAAAAACAGATTTCTGCATTCTATAAATAAGCCCAAAATCTGCATTGAATGCAAAAATTACTCAACCACCAGAATTAAACTATGACCAACAACAGGAAGGGTCCCCAAATTACTCCATCAGATCGACTCCTCATTGCTCAAACTCTTCTAGCCAACAACACCGGCGGAGTTTTAAATCATCGCAAGGTAAAGGAAGTCGGAGCATCATATGGAGTGTCCGTCCGATCGGTGCAACTAATATGACAATCTGCAAAAAAGCAGATTTCAGAGGGTCAACCTGTCTCTTTTCCGGTAATAAGGCCAAGAAAAACAGCAAGAAAGGAAGCAACACTAGATGAAGATGCAATGAGAGCCATACCATTCTCCAAAAGAGGAACAATCAGAAGATTAGCAAGTGAGCTTAGTGTTAGCAAAAGCAAAGTTGGAAGATGGATTAAACAAGGAGTCATAAAATCGCATACCAACGCAGATAAGCCACAATTAACAGACTCAAACAAGCTTCAAAGGCTAAAGTACATCCTCAGTTTCTTGCACAAAGACAACAATTCAAACAAGATCAGGTATGAAAATATGCATAACATAGTTCATATTGATGAGAAGTGGTTTTACATGCAACAAACTAGTGAGAGGGCATATAAACTAGTAGGCGAAGAAGACCCATACTGGGCCTGTAAAAGTAAACGGTTCATACCCAAGGTGATGTTCATGTGCGCTGTGGCGAGGCCACAATACACGGAAGAAGGGGAATTACTATTTGACGGAAAGATAGGAATGTTTCCATTCACTAGGCTGGAGCCGGCCCTCAGAAACAGTGCCAACAGACCGAGAGGGACCATGGTTATCAAGCCAATCGAATCAATAATCAAACAGGTTATTAAGGATTGTCTACTCCAAAAGGTAACCATTTAGACCATCAGAAATTAATCATCATCTGGTTCATTTTAAAATAAAACTGCAAGCCTCCATGATTTTGCAAAACAGATTTTTGAATCTGTTAAAATCTGTTTTGCAAAAACGGTGACATCACAGATTAACATTTGTTTTAGAGGCAAACTGTGTCATCATAGGGGAGTTTTTAACAGATAATTCCAGCAATCAAGGCAAAATGGCCGGTTCATGCAAGTAAGCAAATAATCATACAAGACAACGCAAGACCTCACATAAGCAACTTTGACATAGATTTCAGAAATGCTGCTACAACTGATGGATTTCAGATTCAATTGATGTGTCAACCCCCAAATTCTCCAGACACTAATGTCCTAGACTTAGGTTATTTTCGGGCAATTCAGTCCTTACAAGTGGAGACCAGGAGTTACAATGTGCAGGACTTGGTTGACAACGTTTTAAAATCATTTGCAGACCTGGACCCACTCAAGCTGAACTATGTCTTTCTGAGTTTGCAAGCATGTTTAGTGAAAGTTATGAAAGACAAAGGGGGTAATAATTACAGATTACCCCACATAGCCAAAACAGCACAAGCAAGACTGGGGACACTGCCAACAACTTTGGAAGTGGAAGAACAAACAGTGCGAGAGGCTATTGAATGCCTAATGTGTCAAGAAAACTCAGAAGGAAACTATGAGGTGGGCGAGATTCTCACTGATTTGGGGTATTTGTAAAAACCAAAGGGTAATAGTAGGAAGTTTTTGAGTTTGTTGTTTACGGTATAAACACAGTAAACGTGTAACTTTTGCTTAGACCGTAAACAGTAAAACCTTATGAAGTTATCAAAAACTGATCATATTTTGGCAATGATTTTGTTAATGCTTTTTTACCCTCATAACAAATGCATCATATCAGAAACTGATCAAAAAATTATCGCGTGTTTTAGCAATCCAATTTTTATTGATTTTTACCCTCAGAACAGATTCATCATAGGGTTTCGGGACTAGGACCTTTTCATTCAATTGGTGGTAACATTAAGCTAGTTAGTGGTGACTAACTTAAGCTACCAAAACCAACACCAAATAATTAAATTGGCCAGAAACATATGTTTGCTGGGCAGCAACAAAAGAGTTCAGCAAGCTAAACATCATTACACTTTTCCACACTTCCACAAAATAAAGGCCAATGGATTCACAGATCCATAAGGTAACCCTCAGATACATATTCAGATTAATAGATCCACACAGAATCGAGACAAACACCTAAACAAGCATATGGATTCACAGATCCGGAATTTGAAAAGAATCAATAGCATCATAACATAAGGCGGATTCACAGATCCATAAATAAACGCATACCAAATGACTGCAATAGAATCCGGATTCACAGATCCGGAAAATAAACCCATCGAAAGCATCAGAAAATAATCCGGATTCACAGATCCGGAAAATAAACCCATCGAAAGCATCAGAAAAGAATCCGGATTCACAGATCTGGAAAATAAACCCATCGAAAGCATCAGAAAATAATCCGGATTCACAGATCCGGCCAACATGCAAGCATATGAATTTCATGCACACACAAGGATTCACACAGATCCAAAAAAATAAACCCATCAAATCATCAGTAAAGATTCCGGATGCACAGATCCAGAAAAATTTCAGTTATCAGAAATTAAGGTTAGAGCAGCATAACCTCATAATCGGGAACCCGTGTGCGAAACATTCGAAGAAAAACGCCCGCATCTCTGGATCCTCAAGCCATCCTTCCCCAGGAAGGGGACACGCCAACGGATCGGAGGCGGAAGCAGAGGCTATCGCCGGAGTAGCCTCCAAAGCCCCAACCTCGCTCATTACCCCCTTTTCGAGCTCCGATTCAGGGACGACGGTCTCATCGGAGTAAAAAACGACAAAATCGTCGTAACTGCCAGACTCACAGTCCATCGAAATAGCAACAGAGGAAAGAATATGGGGTTTTTAGATCTACTTTTTATGAATTTCAAATTTGAGAAGAACGGGTTCAGAGAAGAGGGGAGCGGCGCGGATGAGCGAAGAAGAGAGATGAAGATGGTGGATGAAGATATAGATTAGGGTTTCCTCATTTTGGGCTGGGCTTAGTCCAGAATCTGCTAGCGAGGGAGTAAATGAGAGGGGGGATGGGATTTTTGTAACTGAAATTGGGTTTGGGTGGGTTGGGTTTAATTAGGTGAAGATTAGTTTATGTTAAATCTGGTTTTTAGGATTAATAAATGGCAATTTTGTAAAATTAAAATGGCTTAAAGTGTTGACTTTATATGCCAATTTGGGTCGTGCAAATTTAGATGGGACGGACCGATTAGGAAAGTGTGCAAAGTTAGCTGGGACGGAGGGAGTAAATCACTTTGCACCATTCCCCGGCAACGGCGCCAAAATTTTATGGGTGTCAAACCACCAAATTAAATTACCTACTAGCAAATTATGAGTAAAGTGGTGAGTAGGGTCGAATCCACGGGGAACGGGGATTAATTCCTTTTGAGCGAAAACAAGAAATAAATTGGGGGGTTTTGGATTGGTTTTATCTAACTAATCTAAATTCCTAAAATTAACTAAAACATGCGAGTGAAACAATGAAATTGTAAAGACGAATCAAATACTACCTGACTCTGATCCAAGGGTATTGATATTCAATTACATTATTGATCATAGGCTCATAAATATATTTTCTTGCGATGTAAATAGTTTAACCAAAGATTTATTAGGATAGCCATAATAAATCTTGCGTTTTCCTAAATTAATTGACCAATCCCAGCAACCGGTCAATACTTATCATTAACGAGTTGGGCACGATAGCGTTCCATACCACATTAATGATAGCATTACGATTTATTAAAACAGTTAAACCTAATTACTAATAGTCGAGATAGCTGCAACTATTAATAATTAGCTTGTAGATTCAATTAGGTTAAATTAATCATGATAGCACGATTAATTCAACCTATTGCTAATATGGTTCAATCCTTCATGACAATTATGGATCATGAATTCATGAATAGCGGTAAGGGATTGAATAATCAATTGAGTTGTCAATTCAATCAAATAAACAATTCCTATATAAATAAGCTTGAATATACAACTACTTAAAATTAACAAGAACAATTAAATCAAATAACCTCACAATAATATAATTGAAAACCCTTGAACCAAAAAATAACCTTAATTAATGGCGGTGGAATCTAAGGTCTTCAACAGAAAATAGAGAATAAAATATGAAAACTAGGAGAAAAAAAAAGAAAAAGTGGCGTGAATTTTTGGGGAGAGAGGAGAGAGAGAGCGCGTATTGAAATTCTTGTACTTGACTGTGCGCATCTCCTCTTTATTCACGCTAGGAATTAAAAATTCCTATTTCTACTCCTAATCAAATCTTAGTAATATCCAATCTTATCTCTAAAAAGGAAATATCTAAATAATATCTAGATAATTACATAAAAGAAATAATAAGCGTAATTAAATAAAGCTCTTGATGGGCTTCTTCATAAAATTGAAGACTTTAACAAATCCAAGCCCATCTTCTCTCTATCTCGGCCCGCTTCTTCACTTTTCAGCCCAAAACATCAATTTAAGCCTAATTTTGCTCCAAGTCCAATTATTATTCTCCTACATGAAAAGATAATTAATTTTGATCAATAAAGAATAATAATCAACCAAAATAAGGGAATATAGATATAAAATATGGAATAATATATGCACATCAATATATTTTAGTTACAACAACTTTTGAATAGATATTCCATATAAAAAAACACATATTATATACACAATTAATCAAAAAGAAAAAAAAAAATACAATATGAAGAAATATTTTAGGCATCATGGTTCATATATATATTTAGTAAGACATTCCTAAATTATAATTGTGAATATTTTAATTTTAAGAGAAAATTAATAACCTTAGTGAAATTAAATACTACGTAAAAAAAGATATATTTTTTTTATGAAACTCAGATTTTAATTTAAAACTTAATAGTAAAAAAACTTTTCAGCAAAATTGGTTCTCTTTATGTATAATTTGCTTTAGAAAAGTTTTAAAATCCTAATTTTAAGTTATTATAAATTCTACAATTCGTATTATTTGGTAAAATAGAATAAAAAGGAATATGTTATAAAACTGTTAAACTCGTACACAAAAATAGTAAAATCGTAAAACTCGTAAAATTGCATGAACAAACTCGAGAGTCTACTCCTATTTCATCAGATCTCGATTTTATCACGAGTTAACTGGTTTAGGGAGAAATAACTTGTAAACTCGTAGAATCGTAAGAGTTAACTCGAGATTTTGACAACATTGGATATACATATATATGATTTAAAATTTTTATGTGCATTACATTAGGGTGGTTCTTTCTGGGTCTATTCTACAATTGCTGAGATTGGAAATCCCAATAATGCATTGTATATGACATGTTTGTCATGTCATCGTAAGTTAACTCAAAATAAAGGTAAGTGGATGTGCTGACAATCAAGTGAAGTGCAAGAAAACAAAAAAATTAGGTTTGAACATTATTTTGATGAATTATGAATGTGAAAAAAAAAAAAAAAACTTCTATTCAATATGACAACAATTTTAACAAAAAATGTTTTAATAGGTACAAGCTTGTGGCTAGAGTCATTGATGAGACCTAGAATGCACTATTTATAGTTTGGGATGTTGAGGGTCAGGTTATTGTTTGCAAGACAACCTATGATCTCAAGATAGAAAATGTAAGCTTTCTGGTGGAGTAATTTATATATAATGTAATCATTATGATATGTTCATCTAACTATGTTAAGTCCTAAGGATGTTGAGTTTGGGGTGTTGGATTACTATGTGAGCAAACTTGTGGATAGGATTGTCTTATTCAAGGTTTCTAAAAGAACCAATACTACTCGTGGTGGAAGGGTAACATATTTTGTGACTAAGGTTTCATATGATCCAGAATTATTAACACGGTTCTGCTCAGCCTATGTTCAACCGCATGTAAACGTGTACTGTTATAAAGATTACTGTTATTACTCTAATATGATAAAACTAATGAATACATAAACTTTTTTTGGTTATCAGAAGTCTGATTTGATTTCTAAACTTGGTCGTAAGGATGTCCATGGCGATGATGACTCATCCGATGATGAAGTGACAACACCTGGAAAAAAAGTTCAAGTTCAAGCAACTGAGGATGATGGAGAAAATTCTGAGAAGAACAATTTTGTTGATAGCAATCAATTGAAAGGGAAAAGACAAGGTTGAAGAAGTTGAGTGTGAACCAGAGTTGAAGGTTAAAAGAAAGTTAATTAACGAGCTTGATAAGAACTCATCTAACCATTAAACAATCAAGCAGGAGAAGATTTGAGAGAAGTACTCTTTGTTTGGAATTTGGTCAAGACATTTGTTTTTGCAAGTACTTTGATTTTTTCATTTTATGTTTGAATTTACCTTTTCCATGATTCCTAGAATATCAACTTTGGAGAAATCCTATGTTGTTGCAATTTATATGAATAGTGATTTTTCTTTTTGTTCATTTTCACTTGAGAAAGTAATTCTCAATATGTATTCCAAGTTTACATAAGTGGCAAGTAATTCTAAACTGTCTAATGTAGACAGGTAAATGCATGCATTATTGTCTACTAGTAATATTCATGTGCGCTGCACAGAAGTTTATTTAAAAAGTAAAACTTTAATAAAATTAAATATAATATAATCTAATATTTAAATATGTGATCGTTTTATCCTAATAAAATATATTCCCTCCGTCCTGGCCTAATTGTCCAACCTTGGTTGAGCTCGGAGACTAAGAAAAAACAGATTTTGTGGAATCTTTGACTTTTTCAAAGGTGGAGATTAAAAGTAGAGATTTTGAGGGTGGAGATTGTGAGAGAATTTGCCATTTATGGGCTTGGACAATTAGCTTGGGACAAACAAATATGACAAGTTTGACAATTAGGCCGGGACGGAGGGAGTATATTTTTTAAAAATGTAGGATAAAACATAAATAAAATTATTATAAGTAATGCAAAAATAAGTTTCTCGCACATTATATATGAATTTAATATTACTTAATATATATATATATATATATATCACATTAAGATAAATGTTAAATATAATTTTTTTTTTTTGTCAAAATGATCATTTCTTATCTTTGAAATCTAAAAATACATTTAGTGTGTCTGTATCGTTCTTCACCTATACGAATGATAGCTTAATTAACTATAAATGTTAAAATGACATAAATATCTAAATATCAACTCATATTATTAAATAAAATAAACTAAATAAGTTATTTTTCTTTAATTTTCCTTTTACTTTAAATAATTAAATTTATCTAAATAAAGTTTTAAATACTAATTATAACTATTTACTTTTAAAAATCTTATTTGCAAGTTTTAATACTTTACTTGGTATTTCAAATATACAATGAACAACAAAATAATAACATAAAATTCAAAAGTTGTTCAATAGTTGGAATAATAAAATAAAACATATGAGTTCTTCAATACTTCTTAATACTTTCATATATATGTTGAAAAATTTCAATCAAACTATACATTAATATTGTGAATAGTAGATTTATTTAAAGATACACATTGGTTAATGTAAAAAAAATTGCTTAGGTTGCACAATGTAAAAAAAGAAAGACATAATTGAGATTGGTTAATGTAACCAAGTATTATTTAGGTACAAAGTCTAAGAAAACATATAGTTCAAGTTGGTTAATTTTGCTTATTCAGAAGAAGTTTAGTTGCAACTTGTATAAAATCATAATTTAGGTTGCAAAGTATAATTATTTATAAAAAAATCACATTAATATATGTAAAATATAAAAAGTAATAAAAAAATTAATATTAATTATCATATATAATGTTATACCGTACCAAATCGTCAATGCCGTTACCGTATCGAAAATTTCGATACCCCGAAAATTCAAACCTTTACCGTATCGAAAATTTCGATATACGACATACCGAAAATTCAATATGATATCAGTAAATACCGATACCGTACCGAAATTCAGTATACCGAATTTTGTATCAGTATCGGTATAAACCGATCCATACTGTTGATTTTGGTATACCGAAATTCTGGTATATTGTTAGAAATTTTGTATACCGAAATATAGAACTACCAACATACTGAAATTTTTTCGGTATAATGATATGTACCGAAAATACCGAACTTTTTTTTCAGTATTTTGGTATATACCGAAATTTTTAGATTATCGCACCGTTACCGTGCCAAAAATTTCCGGTACGGTGTAATTCGGTATACCGAAAATTTCGGTATTTTCGATAATTTTTTGATATGGTATATGTGGTATTTCGATATTTCGGTATTTTTTTCCCTCCACTAGCAAAAGTCATAGTCTTGTGATTTATCAACAAAACTAATTATTATAACAAATAAACATTGGCAAATTTAATAATTTAATAAGTTGATTATATATCAAATATTATTTATTGCTTTTAATTCGATAAAGTATGTGTTGAATTATATATACATTGATTGTTTTCTTAATGTAATAAATGAAAAACTTTTGACAATTCATGTCAAATAAAACAAACTGATTAATCGTGGTTTTAATGAAATAATCAAGTAAAATTATTTGTAAAAGAGAATTATTTGAATGATTTTTAATTGTATTCTGAACCAATACTATATTTATTGTACAACCCACAATAAACAGCGAAATCTTACTCAAATAGTCAATGGACAAATAATATAATATTTTAGATAGAATATCTTACTATTATATATATCATATGAATGTCAAATCAAACACCGTCAAAAGATGATTAGGTTGATATAGTATACATAATAAATAGATTAGAAATGAAAAAATATATTTGCAATTTTAGAGAGTAAAATAAATTTGATTCGTACAAAATATAACAACTTACCAATGAGAGTCTTAAATTTTAGGCTAGAAAATGTTACTTACAGAATTGTCCCTACGATAGCTTATATATATAAACATATATAGATTTTTTAATTTATGAAATATTTTTTAAATTCTAACTATAAATAATTCAAAATAACCACGAAATATATAATAAAAGGAACAATGATATTTCATTTGGATATTTCATATGTAATGTAAAATTAAATACTTTTTTCTTTATGTCCCTACTTTTATTATTATTATTTTTAGTTTATCTAAATAAATGTTCAAGTTCTAATTATAAATATTTAATTTTCTCTTTCTAAAGTTAGATTTTCATTTGCAACTTTTAATATTTCATATGGTGATTTCAAATATAGTTAAATAATTTTTATTTAATAACTTCTTATTTTAAATAAATAAAATTCAAAAGTTATTTAATAATTTGAATAACAAATTAAAGTTTATAAGTTCTTTAGAATAGTTGAATATTTTCGTATTTTTATTAGGTATTAATTGCAAATTATTTATATGTTATATTTTTCTTATAAATAGTTATTTATTTGAAGATAAAATTGATTAATGCGAATAAAGTTATTTAGATTATTAAGAGTAAAAACGATATTTAATGTTGATTAGTCCGTAAAAGTATTATTTAGCTTACAAAGGGTAAAAACATATAACTGAAGTTTTAGTAAATATAAAAAACGATTGCAAAATGTAACAAATGTCATAATATAGGCTGGAAAGAATAAATTTCCTTAAAAGAGTAATTTTAACAAAATACACATTATTAAAAATATAAATAGATACTTAAAAATAATTTCAATAACAATTTTACTACATAATTATACATATACTCAAAGCTTCTGTACTTTCGTGATAAAAAAATATATTAGCAGATTTAATGATTTAATAAGTTGATTATAAAATAGATATTGACTTTTTTTCTTTGATTTAATAAAGTAGGGCTTTCATTGTGTAAACAATGATTTTTCTCCCCGCATAACTTAAATAACAAAATATTTGAAAATTCATGTCTAATAAAATAAAGTGATTAGTTGTTTTTTTATATAAAAAAAACACTCATATTTTTTATAAAAGAAATTATGTTACTAATGTTATTTGCAACTCAAACCAAAATATTATAGTCCAATTCACAATAAACATCAATTTTAGCATAAATAATTTACCAATAAACAATCCATTTTTTTAAATTACATATCCCATTATAATATATGTGATATGGATGTCAAATCGAAGATCGTGAAAAAAATAAATAATTAGATATATATATATATATATATTATGCATAAAAATCGGATTATAAAAGAAAAAGTGATTTTGTATTTAAACAAATAAAAAAAAATTATGAACTTACTAAAAATAAGAAAAAGTTACTAATTGTATGATGTGATAATTTTGGAGGAAAAACTAAAATGACATTAATACCGTTCATTTTACTTATATATATATATATATATATATATATATTATAGAATACCAGTTTGTACACAAACTAATTTAAGATGATATAATGATTAGGACAAATTTAAGATAGTATAATTTTTACTATTCTTAAATAAGAAAATAATTTTGACTAATAGTTATAATATACGCACAGAATTTGCAACAATTAAAATAATAGACAGTAATGATTTTGAAGTGTATAAGTTTTTTTGCATAAATATAAACATACTAGTTTATAATGTGGGCACCGTGGGTAATAAGTAATCCAAATAGTTATAGTGGCTAACACATCCAGCAACACTAGAAAGAAAATCTAGCATCACAAAAAAGAAAATTGAATGTTAGTTATTTGAATTTTAAGATCAGAAACCCACATAGGTGAAACTAAGTACCACTGGATAAAATATATCTAACTTACAGATTGGTAAGAATAATGATAAATTTCAATTGCAATCAGTAAACTCTAATACTTATCCAATATAATGTTATAAAATCACGAAAAAACTAAATTTCAAACAAAAATATTATTGAGGATATTTTTTTGGATTCGAAGCAAATAAAGATTGAATAACTATGTTAAGTAGATATTTACTCATATAAGATCTATATATAAATATATTAAGTATAGAAAAAATTAATTATAAAAGTTACTCCCTCCGTCTCGACTTATTATGCACATATGAAGTGACGCGTATATTAAGAAAAAAGTTACCTTTTGGTTTTGTGCGGACTAGTCAACTCAGATTAAGTTGCATTTTTGGGAAAGATTAGTACATTAATCTTTCCCTCATTTTCCGCAAACAAAAACCTGATAGTCATCAAAGTAAGCTAGCAAACATCAAACTTATCAGAAAACGAAAAATTGGGAAAATTATGGTGAATGTTTTTGAATTTCACTAACTCAAAATTTGGGATATTATTCCCTCCAACAAATCTAAAATTACAACATT
This sequence comes from Ajuga chamaepitys, assembly GCA_958295605.1. Taxonomy (NCBI): domain Eukaryota; kingdom Viridiplantae; phylum Streptophyta; class Magnoliopsida; order Lamiales; family Lamiaceae; genus Ajuga; species Ajuga chamaepitys. The sequence goes on along the minus strand of OY282497.1, from coordinate 18,921,194 downwards.
GTTCTACTTACACTAAAACCCAATGAAAATTCAAATTCCACCCCTAATTGTCAAAAACATTTCCAACAGCTCTAAAATGCTTGGATAACAACATTTAAAATACCATTTACTGCTGCCAAACTGTCTTCTAACTGTAAAATTACAGAAAACACATAGAAATGCCTACTACTCGAATGCCTCATTTAACTCCATCAGACCGGACCATGGTCGTGCAGTATCTTTTAGCCAACAACACAGACAGAGTCGTACACCTTGGCAAGATCAAGGTAGCGACGACATCATTTGGAGTGAGTCGTCGGACAATTCATTACATCTGAGAATCTGCACAAAAGAAAATAGCAGAAGCGTCACCAATTGCATTTAACGAACAAAAAAGGACTGTTAGGAAGCCAACATCAGAACTGGATGTTAATCATTTCAAAAGTATCCCATTCTCTAAAAGAGGCAGTATCAGAAGATGAGCAAAGAAACTGCAGGTAAGTATGAGCCAAGTCAGAAGATGAGTAAAATCAGGTGTGATTAAACCCCATATAAATGCAATCAAACCTTCACTCACCGAATCAAACATGTTACAAAAACTCAAGTTCAGCTTAAGTTATTTACATTTGGATAGGTAGCTGAACAAAATCAGGTATGAATCGATGCATATCATTATTCATATTGATGAAGAATGGTTTTATATGCAAAGATCCACCGAGAGAGCATACAAACTAGCGGAAGAAGAGGACACATACAGGGCATACAAACCTGCCCTCCAAAACAGCAGAAACCGAGTCCGAGGCACTTTGGTTACTAAACTGATTGATTCAATAACCAAGCAAGTAATCAAAGATTGCATCTTGCAACAGGTATGCCTTTTTTTTTTTTTTTTTTTTTTTTTGCTATCAGAAAAATTCCATCATCTAGCTTAGTTGTTCTTGTAAGTCTCCTATTCTAACAATCTTGTTAGACACATTAGTGATCTTATTAGTTTTTCTAATTTTTTCTTTGAACTTTTAATTTCTACAAAATTCATAATTTCAGATTATCCCAGCTAAATGGCCAGCAAATGCAAGCAAGCAGATAGTGATTCAATAGGATAATATAAAGCCCCACATAAGCAATTTCGACCCCGAATTTAGGCAGGCAACTTCATCAGGATAATGCAAAGCCCCGCATAAGCAATACCACCTGTTTTATCACAACACCTACACATGGACAACATAACAGTTCAACCAAAACCCACACAGGGGAAACATCAGGTAAATAATCTCAGAAACCCTTAAGAAATCATCACATTTCAAGCAAAACCTACATAGGGGCAACATCAGGTAAATAATCTCAGAAACCCTCAATAAATCATTACAGTTCAATCATAATCCACACAGGGGAAAAATCACGAAAAAAAATTTAGAAAGCCTCGAGATAATATCACAGTTAAAGCTAAACTCATACAGGGGTAACACCATGAAAATAGTTTTAGCAAAACCCAGATCTGGGTTAAACAAAAGCAAAAAAGTAAAGATAGTATATATAGACCTTTAATATGGCAGGAATGCAAACTGCCAAACATTACATGTAATGATCCCTGAGTGCTTTGGTGTTGAACCACTCGCTATGTTAGAGCAGTGTCCCCGGGGCACCAATTAGATTGGCTATTTGTACTCTTTCATATTTTATATGAAAAAAAAAATTATTGGGTATTTTATCAATGAAGGCATTATTTTTTTATCTTTTATATTGTTTTTCATATATGCAAAATATTAGATAAAGTCCTTAGATCAAAATAAGTTAAGGGGCACGGTCACGCATGTGATGGTGATCCTGGAATATGCTCTTGAAGCTTTTGTCCTAAATTAGTCCCAAGTCAAAGCTATTCAAGATAGGACATTGAGTAGCTAGTAAGACTTGTGCATACAATGACTACTCGTAAGACGAGCCTACTATATTCCGTAAGTACTAGTGTGGTGACACGAGTTCATGTACGCAGATATTTGCTATAAAACAAGTTCATTGGACTTGATCTGCAGGAAATTCTTAGTTGGAGATATTATGTCAAAATAAAAATTTCCTAATTGCGCTAGTACATGATTAGTCCTTAGACTCGAGGCATGACGGTAGTCTTATGTATATTATGTAATACTTAGATATATCTTCTGATTGCTTGACAATCACAAGGGAATATATTGGGTATTAAATAAATGTACGTAGAGACTTGTGAGTGGCCGACATAGAATCCGACACTTGTCATTGACAAGAGAATCTCCTGTGCTTTCGTTGCTCTTGATCCGAAGACCTTAGCCAAGGCAGTGTGAATATGAATTAATCAAGAATCATTGTAACTTGAATAGAATAACACATTTATTGATTTAACGGGGTTTCAACTTATAATCCATACCCCAGAATCAATCAGGAGATTAGTTGTTGGAAGGACCTTACATATATGATAATCGCAACCATATAGATTTACTCGCTATTTCACATAACACTAGTCGATCACGCTACTTGCTGGGTGTTCTCGTGATTTGTAGGTTTTATAATTAAAGGGTTAATTCTAAATGAGTCAAATAATTGTAATTTGTAAAATTGCAAAAGTTGTAAGCCTACTGCTAGTGTTAGTAGTGAACCTAAAGGGTCACACATTATTGGTTGCTTACATTTAATTCAATGGTTGAAATGACACATGATTAAGTAATTTGATTATTTTATTAGATCTAATATGATTAGAATATAAATTATATGAGTAGAACAAATGTCAATTAGATTGATGAATTTGGATTTGAAATTTAATTAATTAAAGTTCAAAGATAAATTATATATTAGAAGAGGAATATCAAGAAACACCATATATATATATATGTGTGTGTGTGTGTGTGTGTAGAAATGCACATGTTATTGAGATATCTATATCTATATTATATTTAATATGTATATGGATATATATATATATATATATATATATATATATATATATGTATGTATATATGTACGTGCATATTTATTAGATTGAAATTCAAATTAATTGATTGATGGCCGAGTCATCCGGATTCTGTTGATTTGAGTGTGTATACTTTTTCTTTGGATTGTGGTTTTCAACGAGCTGCAGATATATTAGATATATTGGTACATCTAAAGGTTTTTTTTAAAAGAAAGATATACGATCACGTTTTTTGTGTTGAAAAAGAGAACAAAAACTAATAGTTCAATATAACATAAGATTCTGATATTTTCTTCTATATACAATCTTCAATCAACTATTGATTGTGTGAGTGTAATTCTTCTCCGTAATTTTCTTAAATGAAATAGAGTTCTACTAGCGAAGAAACTATTACAGTGTTTGCATCCAAAAGGTGGACTAATTAGAGGGATCACGTCTGGGGTCCTTGCGAGTTCGAGAATCAGATAATGGAATTGATTCCTGCTAACCTCAGCAACAAACGAAGGAGAAATTTTGGTAGGTATAATTTCGCTCACGAATTTTATGTTTTATGCTTTTCTTTCAATACATGTTTCGATAATCGTTTTGAGCTATTTGGGTTAAAAAAAAAATATATATATATGTGATATATTGTATTTAATTAAAATTTTAAATTCCGCTGTGTTAACCCGGGTCTACTATAGCGAACCCAACTGTGATATCAGAGCCAGGTTGACGGCATTGAAAGGTGTTCGGTGCGAATTAATTTTTAAATAATTTAATATATAATGAATTATGTCATGTTTTAGTTGTTTGGGATATGTGTACAAAATTTTATATGATAAAATGATACACAATTTTATGCATGCATATAGTGGGACTAATTCCCTTCAAATCAGCAATCGACCACCCTATAGCCAATTTATATGTTCTTAATACACGCAACAACTTATCAGTTTCAAAATCAGTAAGGGAAGAAAAGATTATTATCGGATATTTGTTTTCATTATCTAAAAATGCATACCGCAGATGATCAGGTAACGACTTCAATTCTGGGCATCCATCGCTCCCTTTCAGCTCTTCCTCAACCGCTTTCTTGTTGATATTTTCTTGAGTCGAACTTTCCTTAGGAGCCTCCTGCAAAGCATTCAACGCCCTAACACTTTCGGCAAGATCAAGGTCAGTTTGGTCATGGAAATTAGCATTATACACAGAATTTTCAATGCATGTTTCAAGGGAATCACAATCACTAGGTGAGGCTAACTTCCTACATAATGCATCATCTATAGAATGAATAAAACTACATGTGTTTAATTGAGCTACATCCTCACTATCATGATGTTGTAGAGCCTTATAGATGGAAAAAGTAACTTGCTCTTTATCTACCCTTAATGTCAACTCTCCCTTTTGAACATCTATCAATGCTTTTCCCGTTGCTAGAAACGGGTGACCTAAGATCAAAGGGACATCTTTGTCTTCTACCATATCTAAGACCACAAAATCAGCAGGTATTATAAACTTCCCAACTTTTAATAGAACATCCTCTACAATCCCCCTTGGCCAAGTCATAGACCGATCAGCCATTTGTAGGGCAATTGTAGTGGGTTTCATGGTACCTGGATTTAATTTCTCATAAATAGATAATACATTAAATTAATACTAGCCCCTAGATCACACAATGCTTTATCAAATGTAATATTACCTATTTGACACGTAAGAGTAAAACTACCTGGATCTTTTCGCTTGAGCGGTAGCTTCCTCTGGATCACAACACTGCACCCTTCAGTCAAGTTGACTGTCTCGTACTCTTCCCACTCCCTCTTCTTTGAGATTAATTCCTTCAAAAATTTCGCGTAATTTGGCATCTGCTGTAGTGCTTCAACAAAAGGAATATTAATTTGGATCCTCTTCAGCACATCCAAGAATTTTGCGAACTGCTCATCAATCTTCTTCTTTCTCAAGGCCTGTGGGAACGGGACAGCCGGGACAAAAGGTGGGATATCTGCTTTGATTTCCTTTCCTTCGCCTTGTTTCACCATCTTCTTTCTACCCGACTGAGCTTGCTTCTCTTCTACTTGCTCTTCCAATTGCTCTTTTTCCACTACGTTCTCTTTATCAACTGGCAACTGGGGTCCCTCGTACTCAGTACCACTCCTCAGCTGAATATTTTGACATTGCTCTCTCGGATTCACCACCGTATCACTTGGATATTGGCCTTGCTTGTGTTGGGCCCCAACAATTTTAATCAATTGAATCATATTAGAAGACAACTCACCAATGCTTGCTTGAGTTTGAACCATCGTGTTCTCCAGCCTCTTGATGCCTGCCCCCTGCCCAGTAATATGTTTATTTAGCTCAATAAATTTCCCTTCTACTTTCTTCTCCAACTGAGCTAGCTTATCATCATACTTTTCAAATTGTGATTGGACAATTTCTTCCTGTGATGGTTTCTTACCGTCATGGGTCATACCATGGGTAACTGCAAACCCAGGCGGTGGATTGAGTGTATTCTTGGCATTCCCATAAGAGAGATTCTGGTGATTCCGATTCTGTGGGTACTGATTGTACCTAGGCTGATTGTTTTGGAAATTGTTGAAATTTCTCTGATTTAGAAAATTAACATCCTCGACTTATTCCTGACCCCCTGTCTACTGTGCTAACGTCAGACTAGGTAGCAGGTTTACTTGACTTGTTAAAGCTGTCAGCTGTGATGTGAGTTTTTCAAGCGGCTCATTGCTGACTGTCTCCACTTCCATAACATTTGCTACCCTCCGTGGCTGGTTTCTCTCATTTGGCCACTGATAACTCGTTCTAGCCATAGCATCCAAAATCGAGAACACTGTCTTTACTGATGTCTCCATCAAACTACCACCTGCAGCTGCGTCCACTTGGTTTCTAGTCGGAGCAAGTAAGCCATTATAAAACTTACATACCTGCTGCTTCTTCGTAAAACCATGTTGAAGGCAACTCCGGATAAGATCTCGGAATCGCTTCCAAGCCTCTCCGAATGGCTCCTGATCCAATTGCTTGAACTGATTAATCTGATTCTGTAGGTCGAGCATCTTGCTCAGTGGAAAGTACTTCAACAGAAACGAAGTACTCATGTCTTCCCAGCTTGTGATATCTTCCAATGAATTGAACCATTGAAGGGCTCTATCTTTCAACGAAAAGGGAAACAGTCTCAGCTTTACCTGCTCATGTGGCACATGGTTTATTTTGATGGTATCTGCCAGTCTTCGGAACTTTATCAGGTGAGCGTTCGGATCCTCTAACGCACTTCCCTCATACTGGTTTTGCTGCACTATGTTGATTAGTGCATGCTTCAGCTCGAAACTGTTAGCATTAAGTGGTGGGTGTCGTACTCCTCATGCCTGTTGATTTGGATTAGGCTTTAAGCAGTCACTGATGGGAGTATCATCTTCATCTCCCACATCTGGTTCTATCTGAATTAAGTATGACTTAAAACTTATCAAACCCAAGGAATTAACAATCAAAGAGAAAAGATATCCTAGGGTTTCAATTTCAGGATATTACTTCAATGATGATTATACTCAACTTATTAATTTTTAAACAGATCTAGTGTTTATTAAGCGGCGCAATAATAACCTAACCCTCCTCTTGAAGCGGTTAAATCGTTGATTAACTAAGACAATTACTCTCTCGAGTCAATTAATCCTAATAACTCCCAAAAGCTCATGAACCTATGCCTACATAGTCATAGACAACTATACTCTATGTTGTACGTCTGATAAGAAATCCCTCCTCTCAAAGCGGATTCGTTAAATGGGATTACTAAACCTAAATGTCCAGTCTAAATTTAGTGATGAATAACAAACATAAAGATAAACACATGGATGAACAAAATCAATAAGTTAAAACGTAAATCAAAATATTGTTATAAAAAATCCCTACTTTCTAACCCTAGGACACGAATAGCTTAGCTACTCATGCCTAGTTTCAATCCAATACAATATTCTGGACAAAACATGATAAGGGATAAAAACTAAGAAAAATTGCTAAACCCGAGTAAATCGTCTAATCTTCGTCTTCTTTGTCCTCCAAGTTTTAGTCACTCTTTCTCTATGTATCTCTGGGAATATAAGTGTGTCCTCTGAAAAACCTAGCTTACCTCCTTTGTATAAGCTTTTTAAAAGTCCTCCGGGGATTAAAATTCGAATTCTTTTTTAAACAGGAAAATCTCAAAATCGCACTTCCGGACGCGACCGAGTCACCCATCGACGCAATCGAGTTAGCTTGTTGACGCGACCGCGTCATATGTACTCTGAACTCGCTTTTTTGACCCTTCCACGCGACCCCGTCACTTCTTTGACGCGACCGCGTCTGTTCCTTCTGTTCGTTTTGGCTTTCTTGACCGGTTTAGACCGGTCTGAGCTGGTCTGGGCCAGTTTTGGCCGGTTTGAATCGGTTTCGATCGGTTTCCGGTTTAGCCTTCCCTTCGACTTGTTCTTTCGATCCTTAATCACAAATTACGGCTTTTAATCTTGAAAATGCTAAAAAATACCTTGAAACAAATCAAACACGTTAAATGGTCCAAGATATACAATATAAGCAATTATCAACCATATACACATGCAAATGCTATAAATATACACTTAAAATTGACTAAAATGCATGTATGCACAACGTGTATCAATCACGCATGTCATGGTGATCATGGAATATGCTCTTGAAACTTTGGTCTTAAATTAGTCCTAAGTCAAAGCTATTCAAGATAGGACATCGAGAATTTTATATTCCATAAGTATTAGTGTGATGACACGAGTTCATGTACGCATATGTTTGTTATAGAACAAGTTCATTGCACTTGATCCACACGAAATTCTTAATTGGAGATATCCTGTCGAAATAAGAATTTCCTAATTGCGCTAGTACATGATTAGTCCTTGACTTGAGGCATGATGGTAGTCTTATGTAAATTATGTAATACTTATATATATCTTCTGATTGCTTGGCAATCACAAGGGGATATATTGGTTATTGAATAAATGTACGTAGAGACTTGTTAGTAGCTAACATAGAATCCGACACTTGTCATTGACAAGAGAATCTCCTGTGTTTTTGTTGTTCTTGATTCGAAGACCTTGGCCAAGGCACGGTGAACATGAATTCATCAAGAATCATTGTAACTTGAATAGAATAATATAATTATTAATTTAACGGGGTTTCGACTTATAATCCGTACCCCAGAATCAATCGGGAGATTAGTTGATGGAAGGACCTTACATGTATGATAATCGCAACCATACAGGTTTACTCGCTATTTCACATAACACTAGGCGATCACGCTACTTGTTGGGTGTTCCCATGATTTATAGGTTTTAGAATTAAAGGGTTAATTCTAAATGAGTCAAATAATTGTAATTTATAAAATTGCAAAAATTGTAAGCCTACTGCTAGTGTTAGTATTGAATCTAAAGGGTCACACATTATTGGTTGCTTATAATTAATTCAATGGTTGAATTGACACATAATTAAGTAATTTGATTATTTAATTAGATCTAATTTGATTAGAATATAAATTATTGGAGTAGAATAGATGTCAATTAGATTGATGAATTTGGATTTGAAATTTAATTTATTAAAGATCAAAGATAAATTATATATTAGAAGAGAAATATCAAGAAATGCTATATATATATATATGATATATAGATGTACGTTTGTATATATAGATGTAGGAATGCACATGTTATTGAGATATCTATATTATATTATATTTAATATGTATATGGATATATATATATATATATATATATATATATATATGTATGTGTGTGTGTGTGTGTGTGTGTGTACGTGCATATCTATTAGATTGAAATTCAAATTAATTGATTGATGACCGAGTCATCCGGATTTCGTTGATTTCAGTGTGTACTTTTTCTTTGGAAGGTGGTTTTCAACGAGGTGCGGATATATTGGAGACATTGATACCTCTAAAGGTTTTTTGTTAAAAAGAAAGATATACGATCTTGTTTTCAGTTTTGAAAAAGAGAATAGAAACTAAGAGTTCAATTTGTGCTTAACATAAGGTTTTGATATTCTCTTTTATATACAATCTCCAATCAACTGTTGATTGTGTGAGTGTAGTTCTTCTCCGTAATTTTCTTAAATGAAATAGAGTTCTACTAGCGAAGAAACTATTTCAGTGTTTGCATCCAAAATGTGGACTAATTAGAGGGATCACGTCTGGGATCCTTGCGAGTTCGGGAATTAGACAAGGAATTGATTCTTGCTAACCTCGGCAACAAACGAAGGAGAAATTTTGATAGGTATAATTTCGCACACGAATTTTATGTTTTATGCATTCCTTTCAATACCTGTTCCGATAATCATTTTGAGTTATCCGGGTTAAAATATATATGTGATATATTGTATTTAATTAAAATTTTATATTCCGCTGCGTTAACCCGGGCCTGCTATAACGAACTTAATACATTACACGGAGCGCACAGATCTGGAATCGGCCATGCTTCATTTTTTGAAATCGGACCTTATCCGTTTTCTGAAATCGACCCTGGCTCCAGCAATTAAGTTTCTTGCACGTTCGAATCATCGGAATCATAAACTATATGATCAAGATCGGGGGTATCTTCCATGATTTTATAGAGCCTCAAGTGATGGATGTACAAGAGACTTTTAGATCTAAACTCGACCGTAAACTAGACTAGTAGTTGAACGGCGAGTTGGATCTAGGGGATATGATAGAGATCTAAAGTCAATCATAAACTTGAGCAGTTGACGGCGACTTGGATCTAGAGGATATGATGGAGAATGACAATAGGTTTGAAGCAGTCGAGAAGACGAATGGGATTAGGGTTTCCAGTGGAGAAAGGCTGAATGAGGGTAAATCAACTGGGATGGTGGATAACGGGCTGGGTATTAGTATTGGGTTGGGTTAATAGAGTGAGTTTAGGATTAGTGTTAAGTAAGTTTGATTTCATAATTAAACATAATCTACTCTTTGAACAAATTCTTAACTAATGGCATATTTGTAAATATGTGCAATTTATGAGGGACGGCCGAAAAAAGAAAGTGTGCAAAATAAGTCGGGACGAAAGGAGTATTATATATAAAAAAGGAAATAATTTTTTTCAATAGTAATAATATTTGTCTCGAGATACAAAAATGGCAACTTATATGAAAAATATTTTATTTTAAAATATATTTTCTTAAATTTAAATTAAACAGAAAAAAGTCAAAAATAAAAAGAAGAAAAACACATACCCTAATCATAATCTTATGTGACATGTAGTATATATTATGGCAGATAGTCTCAAAGTATTACCTTAAAAAAAAAAAAAAACAGAGTTATCTAATATTTTTTAGACTCAGATCAACAGATAGTTTATATAGAATATACTGAATAATATGGGTCAAGGGTGATTTATTCTGTTCATTTTTTAGAGTCTTATCAATATTATATTCACATGTCTTATTGTGTTTGCTTATGTATATGTTTTGCAGGCCGGAAGAAGTTGAAATAATAATCATAGATGATGTCGATAGTCCACATTCGATGTAGTGGTCACAGATGAACTTGTGAAGACTACAAATCTGGTATATATGTACAAAATTTTGTGGAATATGTTAAAGAAAAAATGCTGAAAAATTATATGTATTAAAATTTTCTACATGGATGAATGAAGTTTAATTACAATCCGTCCTATTATTTTCTAGGTGATGGTTGGAACAAGGCTGAATTGACCGACTGCGGGCAGTTTCTTAAAGAGAATGGCCTTGGTGTGGGGAGGACATTCACTCTAGAAAAGGAGACAGACGAAACCCTAACTTTCCATGTTTACGTCTACCGATCTACTTAGTTTTACTACTGCATATATTTTTTTAATAGTCCGTCTCTTTTAGAACATGTTGAAAATAATAGCTTAGGCTAACACGTTTAGTCTATGAAAGTAATCATTTGTTTTTATTGAATGATATTGATTATGTTCATACGTGTTTATGGTTGTATTGTATTATACGATTTAGACATCTAATTGGTTTAACTATGTAAATATGTGATATCTATATACATATAAAAACAAAATGGATTTATATCTCAATTGAAAAGAAGGCGTTTTCCCGCCCATTTACACTTACTAAATTGGGAAATAAAACATGTCGAAAACAGCTTGCACAATGATTGATTAGTATCGCATTTTATTAGGAGTAAAAATCTCTTAAATATGGTATTTTGTTACGACTTTATACATATATATGTAAAACACTATAGACTGTTTCCGCAAAGATATATGTATTGGAGATTTTCATTCAATTCTGTTAAAACAAACAAATCAATTAAAGATACATGCTATCAATCTGCTTTTCATTTTGCTGAATTATAGGGATCTTCATGTCAGTGCTAAACCCTAATGAAACGTCTTTAAATACGAAAAAAATGCAGCACATATTCATAGAATTCTCTCTGCCGAGACGTCCTCACCCTCAGTGTTGCATCGCTGTAAGTTTTTATTAAAAGTATTATTTTTATATGAGTTTACAGTCTGAAATACAGTATAATTTTTATATATGTACATATCTGCGAGAACCCTTCTTAATTCATTGTCTTTGCCGTCTTTTTGTCTTCTCATTATCTTCTTCTCTATTATCTCTCTAATACCAATTTGTTTCTCGATCCATCATTAATGGGGACATCAAGTTACAACACTCTTGGATCCAACTTTCCTCTTACATTTGCAGTTTCATAGTTTCTGCTTCATCAATTCCGGAAAAATTCGTGGTGAAGTATTTCTTATTTTTGCTTCGTCAATTCTGGCGAAATCTACGGAGAAGTATTTCTGATTTTTGCGGCATTTCTCTAATCCAAATAGGGTAACTAGCGTATTGACAAAGTTAATTTATCATGGCCCAATTGATGGCAGGATTGAGGCATTTGGAGGAGCAGAAGAGGTGGGAAAAGCTGGTGGGGGAAGCTGTGATTCAGACGATTACCTCATCAGGGAAGCGCGGAGATGTGAAGGGAACATTGATAAGATCAAGTTTGAGAGAAGATTCGGTAAAGTATTATGAGCTTGGATTCGAAGCGGAGAGCCCAGTTTTCCGGCATCACAATGTAGTTGTATGTTGTGCCAGAAGAGGAAGATTTTTTCACTCTGAATTTACAGGTGCCTTAATATCTGCTTGGCCCATATTTAAATCACAGCTTTATACAGCTTTGGAGTCGTGTAGTCTGAGGCATTTGGGATTGAGTGATTTCAAATACTATTTACTGTATTTCAGAGGAGAACTAAAGATGTTATAAGTATTTCAGTTTTTGTTGTATACTTCCAAGGCGAAAGTGTTATCTCGCATGATGTTTACTTGAAAAGATTCTATTTTATCTCCACCTGTAGTGTAGTCTGTTGTGGGTTACGGACTTACTGAGACTGTTGAACTTTCATTTCTTCAGTTTTCTTTCTTTCTTTCAGTTTCAAGTGCAATTATCTTAATACTTCTATTTTCAAGTAATAATACTTCAGATGAAAGAAATAGACTACTGCACAAACTTTTGGCTTCTGCAGTGAGGCCTCTAATGTATTTTACCTCTATATTCATGAAGACTATTGATAAATGAACTTGAAGTAGACATTTAAATTGCACACCAGTTTCTCCACCTCTTTTTATTATGTTTCAATCGCACACATATTTCTCTCTCCACTTCGCTGTTTTAATATTGTATTGTGAATGCCCAAAATAAATTAATGGTGTTTAAAAATGGCCCAGAGGGAGGGCCTGACTTTTAATCTTTAAAGTTTTGTGATCCTTAATTGAGTTCCAAATTAATGATTCAATGATTATGCTTTTCTAGAATTCAAACATGCATTAATTGTGAGGATTTAGCAAACCTGGGGAAACAAAGGATCTTCTGAATCAAATTCTATTACTTGGTACTATGTCACAAGCATGTGAATTAACTATGTTCTAAGCACTGCTCTTCCACATTTTACCAATGATGATTTACTACATCTAATTTTTGGGTTGAGAAATCTTTTAGAATTGTAATAATCTTGCTACCTAGCTCTTTAGTATTTTGTTTTCCATATCAAATATATATATATATATATGTGTGTGTGTGTGTGTGTGTGTGTGTATGTATACGAGACTTTGGATGAATTGATCGTATGTGACTTTTTGGCCCATAAAGTTTAATATTCATGTTCTAATAGTATATTGTATTACAAGGAAGTGGAGAATTGGAGATTGCATTTTGGAAAATCCTTGGTACAGAAGTAGTGACTAATATAATCGGTTCTCCGTTTGACCCCGCTAGCTATGCAAGTTATACGAGTGCTAATAGTACCTTGGGGTGTCAACTAAACGACTTCACGGACGAGTTTTATATTTGAAATTTGCCCGACATTCTCTTTTCTTAGAACTTTTTTGTACTTATATTAAAAATATTTAATATTTGTACTTCCATTTGCATTTTAATTGTGTATTTTTTTTTTTCCATTAGATATCAATGCAATCCAATGCTTTAATCTAATATTTGTGTTTCTTCTTGGCTTGAACATCAATATTCAAGGCAAAAATTTATATGTGACCGTCACATGTCCGTCACACGGTGTGACGAGAAAAAAATATTATTTTTTGTAGTAAAAGTATCATATTTATCTTTAAAAGTATTACTTTTTTTGGAAAAAAAAAAAAAAAAACCAAAAATTTTTGTAGCGAAAGTATCATGTTTATCTGTAAAAGTTTCACTTTTTCTGAACAAAAAAGAGTATCACTTTTTGTAGCGAAAGTATCACTTTTATCTGTAAAAGTATCAATGTAGTAAAAGTATCACTTTTATCTGTAAAAGTGTCATTTTTTTTTTCTGTAAAAGTGTATTCTGTCACACGTGTAACCGTCACACACAAGACTCACTCAATATTCAATGGTTTAGTTTTGCACTGATTCAAAATATAAGAATTATGTACTTCAGTAATAGGAAAATATAATCCTAAAACAGCCAAACTATATAATATGAGTCTTCAAAAAAAATGAGTATTGATTCGCTCTCCAAGGTGAGATATGCTCACTCCACTTTTATTCTATCAATTAGAATTTTCTATTTCCTCCTTCAGCTTATAAATTTATAAAAAAAATTCTTCAACTCCATTTCTCATGAAACCTATGAAATGAATTTTTTTTTTTTGACATTCATATTGCAAGTATATAAATTAAGTATTCATTTTCAGATATATAATATTTTTTTTTTAAGAGAACATTGTAGAAACAACGCAATACATCATTGGATTTACAAATGTCCACTCAAATATAAAAAAATATGAAATACAAGGTTTTTATGAAATTTATGCACAATAAAAATAATTATATCAATTTTTTATTAGATTAGATTTAATACGTAAGAATTAAATGCTCCATATTTTCATATATAAACATATATTTATGTATTTATGATTTATGGACATCTCCGTATTTTCATACATATTTATATAAATTATGATTTATATATATTATATTGTTCTTTATAAACATAATATAATCACATATCATATAGTTTATTAATATAATAGAATATATTTAATTCCGTGCATCGCACGGAGAACATCTAGTACCCTAAAAAGACAAACATAATCATCTAAATGCAATATTTATTAAGTAAGCTACAAACCTAAATATTTGAATATGTAAAAAAAATATGACCCTCTTTACGAAATCTTACGTTTATATCAGTATTGTAATGCATCAATTTAAAAATCAGAACTGTTAATTAGTATGACACTTGGAAAAACAATAATTTCTTATAGCAATATACTTCAAGATTACAAACAGTTATAAAACGAATAAACTAATCAATGATATCTATAATGGACTTATAACTTATATTGTTGTAGCATTTATGATTTTGCAAAGCGTTACAAAATAAATACTATTTTTGTCAAACTTATAAGCTAAACTGTACTGATAATATATACAAAGTGTGATTAAAAATAGAATCTGATAGGGATAACCCGATCACCTCGGGTCGGGCTAATACCAAAGCCCACTGATCGGCCCAGCACGTGCAGGCCCAGCAAGCACGTGAAAGCCCACCACGCGTAGGCCCGGCAGGCCCAGGAACGCGCGTTGGCCCAGCGAGTGGTTTGTTCCGCGAATCAAGGCTGAAGATTCGTTCCCAACCGCCATGCAGTTAGAAGTGGGCGTGAATATAGGAAGTTTGTTAGGGTTCAGTTAGGGTTTAGGAAAGCTAAGTATAAATACGTGAAAAGAACTCTGAATTAGGGTTCGCACTCTGTATACTGAATTACTACCTGTAAACTCAACGTTCTAGTAAAGGAAACACCTCGGCAAGAGTGATTTTTTGCCCGTGGACGTAGATCTCCGGATCGAACCACGTAAATCTTGTGTTTTTATATTCTGTTTGTGTAGATTATCTTTAGATTTGGCGGTTACCGGATTGCGCTTTATCAATTGGCGCCGTCTGTGGGAACGCTTTAACCAACAATTTTTGACGTTTACATCGCATTCAAGAATCATGGTGACAACACGTTTGAATCAATCTCGCCACGGTGATCAATCTAACCAGGATCCACCCGTGGATCAAGTTTTGCCGCCGAGGCAATTGCCGGCAGGGAATACGTCTAGTCATCAGGGCAATCAAAACCCTCCACCCCCTCAAGACCTGCAAAACCCTAATCTTGCTGCTGCTCAACCACCAGTTAACATTCAAATTACCCCAGAACTGCTCCAGGCTTTCCTACAAGAGCATGCACATGTTCTTCAAGATTGGGCAGTTAATCGCCTACATCCCGCGGGGCCTGCTGCGGGGCCTGCCGGCCATAATGCTAATCCCGTGGTGCCCACACCTTGCTCGCGTGATCAACAGGACCCGGGGCACCGCGGACGACAGGATCGGCGACGGGAACGACCTGGTTCTTCCGAGGACCATGGGAGTTCTAACGAATCACGACCTCGCAATGATGAACCTACTGATGTGGATCGCCGCCGTCCACTTAATGCGGCTAAGAGAGTTCGCTATGCCAATCCTCATGCTCTAGATCTTCAAGAGTATGAGCAAGTTCAACGCAATGTTGAACTGGACAGGATTCTGGGTCTTGATGCCAATGGAGATATCATCACGCCGTTTTCCCAGGAAATCATGACCACCTCCCTTCCCGAAGGGTTCAAACGGCCAGCCATACCACCTTACAATGGCACCGGAGATCCGGCCAATTTTCTTGGAGCTTTTAGGCACAGCATGCTTAGCCATGATAACATTACGTCCCTCCAGTACTGCAAGATTTTCCCTGAGTACTTACAGGATGAAGCTCGGGTTTGGTTTGATTCTCTCCCACGCAACAGCGTATCCTCCTTCAGAGAACTCGCCGAGTATTTTTGGGCACGGTTCGAAGCACGGGCGAAGCCCATGGCCACCCTGGCCGATGTCATGAATATGGAACAGCGGGACGGTGAAACTGTCACCCAATTTCTTGACCGCTTCACAGCGGTAAGTCTCAAGGTGGGAAATTGCCCCGACGACGTAGTCATCAATGCATTCATGAATGGACTCCGCCCCGGAGCACTTTACACCGATTTAGTTCGGAACACACCGGTCACAACTCGAGCACTGTTTAAAACAGTGTGCAAATTTGCTAAGGCCGAGGAGCAGACTCGCCAGAAGCGTGAGAAACACGCTAGCAAGTGGCAATCAGACAAAACACAGACCGGGCCTAGTACTCGACCTAGTGCATTTTCCCGCCTGACCCCGGGGCGTTCAGAATCCCGAAGTGATATTCCACAATTGACTCCGTTGACGAAGTCACGAGCTGAAATCCTTTCTATCCACAAGAACGATCTGCGACCTTGTCCGCGAATGACTGCGCCTCCTGAGAAGAGGAATCGTGGAAAGTGGTGTGCGTACCACCGAGATCATGGGCACGAGACAGAGGAGTGCCGAGAACTCGGCAAGGAAATCGAGGAGTGCCTGAGGAAAGGATTCTTGCGCCAATACATTGCGCGGACCGATGATAAGCCCCGGACAGGTCAGAATGGGGGGTCATCCAATAATCGCGGATATCATGACCGCAGCATACAGCAAAATCGGCCGCCGTGGCAGAATAATCGGCCGGGGCCCAATAACTACGCACGGCAAGATTCTGGCAATCGCCAGCAACCACGTCTTCCGCCGCCACCTCCTCCTCCGGGAGGACCCGGAGACAACGCGCCTCCTCACGTGATAAACGTGATATATGGGGCCCTTCCCACCGGGGCCTCGCGACACGCCTTGAAGGCAGAGGCTCGACGTCCTCCTCCCGAGGAGCCACGTCACAAACGCCTCCATCAATCCGAGACTGTCAGCTTCACGGATAGGGACCCGGTTCCGGAGATAACACCTCACACTGACGCTATTGTCATCGACATGACTGTAGCCAACATAACAGTAAGGCGGGTCTTCGTGGATAATGGGGCCGCGGTGAGTGTTATATTTGCCGACTGTTTCTAAAGGATGGGGATTTCACGGGATCAACTTCGACCGGCTCCTGGGCCACTGCAGACTTTCACTCAAGGTGAAGTCCAGCCAGAAGGTGTCATCACTCTCCCAGCATCTTTGGGGACTTATCCGAAGATAAAAACCATCTTCGTGGATTTTTATGTGGTGAATTCCCCGTCACCGTACAACATGATATTGGGCCGGGACTGGCTTACCCCCGCCAAAGCCATTTGCTCCACGTATCACCTCGCACTAAAGTTTCCCACCTCGCATGGCGAAGTGGCTATCCGCGGGAGTCAGCGGGTTTCAAAAGAATGTATGTATGTGGCACTCAAAAAGACTGCCAAGGTTTTACCCAAACAGCAGCTTCAGGTGGCATCGTCGGTTCTGGAACCTCGGGAATGTACCTCGTTGGGGGATGCCACTGCACAAGTCCCGCTTGATCCGTCCAAGCCGGAACAGACAGTAACCGTAGGAGCTGTGGATGTGGCATGGCTACACCAGGCTATAATTCAGACCTTGCGAGAGTATTCCGATGTCTTCGCATGGTCTCCTCTGGATATGCCCGGGGTCTCTCCCGATATAATAACGCACAAGCTAAATATCGATCCCAGCATAAAGCCAATCCAGCAGAAGCAGAGGAAATTCGCTCCAGAGCGAAATGAGGCAATTCGAATCGAGGTAAAGCAACTCTTGGATGCAGACATCCTGTTCGAAGTATATTACCCCTCCTGGTTATCGAATCCAGTAATGGTGGTTAAATTCAGTGGGGCATGGCGGATGTGCGTCGACTTCTCTGACCTCAACAAACATTGTCCGAAGGACTGTTATCCCCTACCTTCCATAGATCAAAAGGCCGAGGCCATCACTGGGTATGAGGCACTTTGTTTCTTAGATTTGTACAAGGGATACCACCAGATCTTTATGGATCCACAAGATGCCATCAAGACAGCATTCATCACTGCTTTTGGGTGCTATGCCTTTAAGAAAATGCCCTTCGGGCTCAAGAACGCCGGAGCCACATACCAGCGCCTCATGGATCGGGTTTTCCACGGCCAGATTGGCCGCAATGTTGAGGTTTACGTGGATGACCTTGTTATAAAGAGTATTTCCCATTCTTCTTGTGTGCAAGATATCGCCGAAACGTTGCGCACCCTACGCAGCTACAATTTGCGCCTTAACCCGGCGAAATGCACTTTCGGCGTCGGCTCCGGCAAGTTTCTGGGATATATGGTTTCACAACAAGGTTTGCAGGCCAACCCGGCCAAACTTCGGGATGTGCTAGAACTGCAGCCACCCAAGACATTCAGGGATGTTCAGCGCCTCACAGGTGGTTTGGCGGCCTTGAATCGGTTTTTATCTAAAGCGGCGGAGCGACAGCTCCCATTCTTCAAAGTCTTGAGGCAGGCGAAGTCCTTTGGGTGGACACCGGAGTGCACCGAGGCCTTCGAGGCTTTGAAATGTCACATACAGCAGCTGCCTACTTTGTCAGTTCCTCTCCCCGGAGAGCCGCTTTACTTATATTTAGCTTCCTCCGAGGAAGCTATCAGTGCTGCACTTGTGCGCGAAGTCAATGGGGTCCAACATCCTGTATACTTCGCAAGTCGTGTTCTCCACGGGGCGGAGACACGGTACTCCGTGTTAGAAAAAACCGCTTTGGCAATTGTTATGGCAGCTCGGCGTTTACGGCCATATTTCCAAGGACGTGAAATACGGGTGGGCGCCTCGCAAAGTGGGCCGTCGAGTTAGGCGAGTATGATATTCAATATCTTCCCCGACGAGCAATCAAGGGACAAGCACTTGCCGACTTTCTGGCTGAAACCCCGGGAGACGTTCCCCAGTCTCCGACAGACAAGGATACACATCACTCCGCTACCCACGTACCCGCACATATGAAATGGCAGCTATATGTAGATGGAGCCTCCACAACTCGGGGAAGTGGTGCCGGGATACTCCTCATTGACCCCGAGGAGGTTGAAGTAAAATACGTCATCCGTTTCAAGTTCAAGGTGACTAATAATGAAGCGGAGTATGAGGCAGTTCTCGCCGGGCTCCGGCTCGCTCAATCCTTGGGGGTTCGTCATCTTGAACTCTTCACGGACTCCGAGATCGTGTCCAAACAAATTCAGGGGACCTATGTCGCCAAGGATGAAACAATGATCAGGTATCGTGCTCTAACACTCAAGCTCATGTCAACTTTTGATGCAGTTATTATCCAGAAAATACCGCGTGCTCACAATGCAAGAGCAGACGCACTCAGCAAGTTGGCCTCCGCGGTCCAAACAAATATATCTCCGGATATCATGGTCGAAGACCTATCTCATCCAGCAATTCAGGAGGCCACAGTTTCGGTACTGACCAATAGTGATCCGAATTGGATGACTCCTATCATCCAATATATCCGAGATGGAGTCCTACCCCCTGACAAGCTACGAGCTCGGCAGGTTGTCCTCAAAGCTCCCAAATACTCCTTTCATGATGGAGTCTTATACCGGCGGTCATACCTACAACCGAGTCTCCGGTGTCTCGCTCCTGCTGAAGCTACCCAAGTTCTGCGGGAGGTTCACGAAGGGGCCTGTGCCAGCCATATCGGCTCCCGGACATTAGCCAAGAAAGTTCTCCGCTGGGGATACTATTGGCCGACCCTGTTCAACGATGCTCACGACTTGGTGACCAAGTGCAGCAAGTGCCAGCTGCACTCCCATGTAAAGCATCTGCCACAGACCGAGCTCACTGGAATCCAGAGTGCGTGGCCGTTTATTCAGTGGGGTATCGACATTGTTGGTCCATTCCCCGTTGCTCCGGGAGGATTGAAGTTCCTGGTTGTTGCCATAGACTACTTCACTAAGTGGGTCGAAGCCGAACCACTTACAGCCATTACTGGTCAGAATATCTTGAAATTTGTGTGGCGTAATATTGTTTGTCGTTTCGGCATCCCGAGCACTATCATCTCGGACAATGGTAAACAGTTTGCCAACGATCCATTCCGGTCATGGTGTGACGAGCTCCACATCAAACAGATTTTTACTTCGGTTGCTCACTCGCAAGCCAATGGGCAGGTTGAAGTAACCAATCGGACACTGCTCACGGGAATAAAGAAGCGCCTGGATAATGCCAAAGGACTCTGGGCTGAAAATCTTCCACAAGTCCTATGGGCTTATCGCACAACACCGCATACTTCTACCGGGGAGACTCCTTACAGCCTTACTCACGGTTCCGAAGCCGTTATCCCTGCTGAAATCAGTGTGCCGAGTCCTCGCCTCCTCACATTGGTTCCAGAGAATAATGACGAGGCTCTCCGGGCAAATTTGGATGAGCTTGAAGATCGCCGGACCAATCATTCATCCAACAGGCCAGATGTAAACAACGAGCAGCTCGGTATCATAACCTCCGGGTCCGAGGCACTCAATTCAATGTCGGGGACTTAGTTCTTCGGCTCAACTCAGCCAGCAAAGCTGCCCCCGAAGGGAAATTACACGCTTCTTGGGAAGGTCCCTACCGAGTCGTTGCCGCACACGACTCTGGATCCTATCAGCTTGAACATCTCAACGGGACCCCGATTCCCCGAAGCTGGCACGTCACTAACTTAAGGCGTTTCTATCTGTGAAGGCCACATCTCAAGTACCATCTTACCTTTAATTTCTTTTATAGTTGTTATCTCTCTTTGTACTTTTGAGTTTGCTCCGGCACTTATCATTGAATAAAAATTCTTTTTTTGCGAATCTTGCTGTGTTATCCTTTACGTTACGGGGACGCCCTAACGCACTCATATTATCATTACTAGTCTCTGGACAATTAAAACTCTTTCTCTCGGTCCGTCCGAGGAGATTCGCATTTTAGTCCCCGGACTCATATCACTTTCTCGTCTGTTTAACCGGAGAAGTGTTTACTCCCGCCTGATCCGTCCGGGGAGGTGTTACTCCCGCCTGATCCGTCCGGGGAGATAGGATTTATCCATACTGTGTTCCCGAACACTAAATTAACACAATTAATAATTTTTCCTGTCATGTTCCCGGACACCCGATTAAAATAGTTTGTAACCTGTTGTTTTCATTAAACCCATTTGTATACACTACAACAGTTTTATTATCTTTTGAATATTACAAACATCATAAAATTTTTTACATAAGACTTCAAACATAAAAAAAAAAAAATAATAAAACAAAAACACAACAACAAAAAGGAGGAAAGCCATTATCTCCGGCCCCCGAGCCAATACTCGGCGCTCCGGCGTTGCTGCCTGCTTCTTGATCTTCGTTGCGTCCTCCGGGACCCTGAAGTGCTTCGGCCTCGGGCTCCGGCTCTGTCATCCCCTCGAGCTTCCCTACGCCGAGGACTGGCTCTGGGCGCTTGCCTAGGGACTTCGTTTCTGGTCCGCGCTCGGCTACTTTGTTGTGGCGCGGACCTCGGGGTTTGAGCCCACTGCTCAGGGTCCCACTCCTCCGGAGCCATCACTTCGATTTCCCGGGCCAGCTCCTCGACTACCTCCTCGGCAACCGCCGGGGGTTCTTCTTCAATTATGGTCACCGGAGCTGGCTCTTGGATAACTATGCC
Source organism: Ajuga chamaepitys (assembly GCA_958295605.1). NCBI lineage: Eukaryota > Viridiplantae > Streptophyta > Magnoliopsida > Lamiales > Lamiaceae > Ajuga > Ajuga chamaepitys. The sequence continues at coordinate 18,899,286 of OY282497.1, read as the reverse complement.
TTTGCTCTGTCCGGAGGGTTTCTTCTTGTCCTTGGTCTTCTTGTCCCTCCGAGGCGCTTTCGGGGTACCTTGCCTCTGGCTTGTATTGGCAATAAACTCCTCGGCAGAGGGTCTCCATCTGCCTCGGCCCTTGAGCCCTTCATACATGCTCAGAAGCAGCTCGAGTACTTCTCGCTTCCTTACGAGCTCCGAGGCATCCGCGGGGTTAGTGGCTGTCAGCGCCGAGATTTCGCTCTGGATCTCAACGACCCGCTCCTCTACTTCTTCAAAGGTCAAAAGACCGAACTCCGAGAGTATCCGGTCATACTCCCTCTGATGAACAAGGACGCGGCTCATCTCGGCAGCGGGTAGACCGATATTTCATCTCGAAGTCTTTGGCTTTCTCCTCGGCCTCAACTACTTTCCTCTCTGCCGAGGCTATCTTCTTCTCCAGCTTTGGCACTACGTGCATTTGCAGATGATTCTTTTCTCCGCGGAACCACTCAAGTGATTGCATTAGCTTCTTTATTGTTTCGTGTAGCTCCGCGGTGTTCTAAACAGATAATAAGAGTCAACCAGATCGATTACTCTCAAGCATGTACAAGTTAGAATTCAGTTCGACAACAGACATAAATTGATCATGCAAGTAAAAAGAGAAGTGCAAGAGTCTGAGAAACAGAAATTATATTTCACATTTCCAAAGTACAACTGTTTCAGTCAATACATCATTCCTAACATTCCTAAATATGTACAACTTTAAATTTGCGGGGATCGACTGACCTCCCGCTCAACTGCCTCGGCCTCTTCGGGCAACCCCTCAGTCTCTTCAGTTGCTGCGACGGCCTCGATCGCAGCTGGGGCTTTGACCTCCATCCGTGGAGGGGGCTCAATGCTCCGGGGAGCGGTGACCAGTTCACCTCGGCAGAATGCCAGGAATTCTTTGTCCTGGTCCACCTCGCAGTTTGCCACTTCCGCGGCCGTCAGAAGTTGCTTTTTCTCCCCGAGAGCTTTCACCAGGGGCCACTCCGGCAGATTTGCTAGCGCCGCATAGTAGGCCTTCTCCACTCCGGCCACCGACTCAAAGTCATACCCGAATTCTGGACGATATATGTCCACATTCGGATAGACCGCCTTCACTTGCTCCAGCAGCGCGGAACGAGTGGCCTGGTCCCCGATAGCCACAAACTCCGTCTGGAAGTCGAGGAACGTTTTGGTTTTGAAGAGCTTGTCGGCGAAGGCCTTCAGCAATGCTCCCTGCCCCTCGACTACGGCAGCGTCCTTAGCTTCCATTTCTGCCCGCAGCTGAAACAGTTCACCTCGGAGAGCATGGTTCTCCGCATCCGCCCCGCGCAGACGCGCGACCTCAGTTTCGACCAAGGCAGCCCTCTGGCGTGCCTCGGTCATATCATGGGCCAGCCGGTCGTTGCGCGCCCGCAGTTCCCTGGCCACCTCGGCCAGCTTCTCCTTTCCCTCCCTCTCGCTCTTACGACCGAGGTCTAGGATACCTCGCGCCAGGCGCAGGAGTTCTTCAGCATCCGCGCCCTCCAACCCCAGAAGACTCGGGGCCACCTGTTCAACCTGGACAGTTACATGACAAATAAGGTCATCCGCAGCCTTCATAACGGACACTTCAGGCACGTAGAATATGATCAGCATTTTAAGTTTACCTGCGAGCCCACGACAGTTTAAACAGCAAGAAAAAGAACTCCTACCCTCTTCAGTCCCTGCATTGCCCGAATAATACGGACTCAGCCCTGCCTCCTCCAATTCCTCCTCGGAACAGAGGGTTTTGAAAGTCCCCACTGTCCGGAATATGTGTATCACTTCGGCCCCCGGGCTCTCCACAGGAGCGGTGTCAAGAACCTCCTCAGTCCTCCACTTCGGCAGAGCTACTTTATTCCTAATGAATATAAACCTCTCCTTCCAACCCTCTACCTTACTCGGGTTTTGAACCTTGAACCCACCTCGGGCTCGGGGACTAAAGGAATACCACCCCTTGGACTTCCCGAAGTTTTTTAGTTGGAAGAAGAACCTAAAAAGCTCTACGGTTGGTTCTAATCCGGCCTGTTTACAGACCACGGTGAATCCCACCACCTGCCTCACCGCGTTCGGCGCTAATTGACAGAGGGCAATACCGTAATACTTCAGCAATTGGGTGACAATGTCCCACAGCGGCAGTCTCAGGCCTACTCTAAGGATATCTATATATAAACTAATAAACCCCTGCGGTGGGCAACAGGCCCTATCCTCGGGGTTAGGGATTATATACTCGAGGTTGAAGGGAAGGTAAAATGACGGGAGCTCCCTCTCTATTTGCTCTCACGACATCCGTAGAGCCACGGAGGACACCTCCTGACCCTCCTCCGCACACGGATAAAAAGCAACCATCATAACGTTGCATTCCCGGCCGTCGACCCTGTCTATGGTCCTAACCTCATTCCTCTCCGGAATGAGATATGATAGGGGGGGGGATGTCTAACGGGGTATTCGGAGTCCCTAGTTCTTCAATCGAGCCAGAAGATGAGGCAGAAGATGAAGAAGACGAAGAGGAAGACATACTTACTTGGGTGGAATTTGAGAAGGTTGATTTGAGAAGTTTTTGATCTGGGATGAATCACGAATGCAGATTTCCTCTTTTTCCCGCTTTCTAAACTGCTGAATCGCAATGAAGAAGATGAAAGGTTACTGTGCAATTACTACAATTATATACGCAAAAACCAACGGCTTCGATGCAGGCTATTCAAATTCAGTGATGGGGATTTAAGCGTGCTCTTCACGCGCTTTACAGTTCCCGAGGCGCGTGGGGAACAGGTTTCTTGGAAGTTGCAGAGCGTGTCACTTCACATCCCTCTCTCTCATGATGGCGCCGCCAATCACATCAGCCTCACCCTTCGTCAGGAAGCTTCAAAACTACACCCCGGTGTACACTCCACCTCGGTCATACAACCACACTCCGGTGCTCCCTCCATTTTGGCCAGACAACTCACTCCGGTGTATCCCCACTTCGGCCAGGTTGTTATAAACTCCCAACGCGTTTCTTGCTTATGGGAAACTCGATATCTCGATAAATGTCTTATGCACTTCGGCCTAGTTCAGTCATCCGTAAACACTTCGGCCCGCCAGCGACCCCGGTCCTTCTTGCTTACTATTCTACTCCGATGACAACCGAAGCTCCTACCTCGCTTCGGCTGGGGGGGGCATCTGATAGGGATAACCCGATCACCTCGGGTCGGGCTAATACCAAAGCCCACTGATCGGCCCAGCACGTGCAGGCCCAGCAAGCACGTGAAAGCCCACCACGCGTAGGCCCGGCAGGCCCAGGAACACGCGTTGGCCCAGCGAGTGGTTTGTTCCGCGAATCAAGGCTGAAGATTCGTTCCCAACCGCCATGCAGCTGGAAGTGGGCGTGAATATAGGAAGTTTGTTAGGGTTCAGTTAGGGTTTAGGAAAGCTAAGTATAAATACGTGAAAATAACTCTGAATTAGAGTTCGCACTCTGTATACTGAATTACTACCTGTAAACTCAACGTTCTAGCAAAGGAAACACCTCGGCAAGAGTGATTTTTTGCCCGTGGACGTAGATCTCCGGATCGAACCACGTAAATCTTGTGTTTTTATATTCTGTTTGTGTAGATTATCTTTAGATTTGGCGGTTACCGGATTGCGCTTTATCAGAATCTATAAAGGATATACACAGATTTTGTAATCGGCATTCTATAAAATAACATACTTCTAATCTAAGCAAATATATGTTCTCATTTAATTATTATTCATGTAAGAGAAAATAATATTTATTCATAATATTTATAAAGAAAGCATGCCAAATGATGTTTGTGTTGTATCAAACAATTCAATGATACATAAATAATCAAATATATGCTACAAAATTGATTACAGAATTCGTGCTCTAATTTTCGCGAATCTAATTATCAACGAACCATTGAGATTTGATAAATGGAAATATGTTGTACAATTCATATAAATGTAATATATTGATTATAATTTTCATATATAAGCATATAAATTATGATATAAGTATATAGTATGATATATTATCTAAAATCTTTTACAAAATTCCAAATCATATTGAACAATTGAGATATGCCATAAACATAAATGCAGGATTCCTATAGTATAATATATTGCATATATATTTGATTTCTATATATTAACAAATATTTTTGTATGCAAAGATTATATTTGATATCTATATAATCTTTTTTAAAACTTATCCATAATATACCCTACTTCTAGCAGGGAAAGGATCCTCTATCCCACAATTACCATGTCCCAATTCTGTCCCACTCCAAAATCGAGTCATACAACATAAATTGTGAACCTCCGAACACGTGAATCATGAATCATAAACTATGATCTATTGAATTATAAACACTAAACCAATAAATCATGAACTATGAACCGTGAATCATGACATCGTAAGTTTTCAATAGAAAATATACCCTAGTCCAAAAAAGTCGAACCATAGACTTTAAACATGAAATCTAAACATGGATCCTGAATCCTGAACCTAAATAATGAACTTTAAATTCATATTAAAAAAAAATAATTATAATTGACTCGATTTTGGAGTGAAACACGAATGGGATAGGATAAAAGTGGACTAGAGAATCCTAGGTGACTTCTTAGCACTATATAAAGGTGGGTCTCAAAACTTAGGGTAAGACACACAATTGTTTGCAGAGTTTCAAACGAAATAAAAAGAACATTTAGGTTAAAAAAGAACACGATGACTCAATCAGAAGTATCGATTTTGGTAGTATCGATTTTGGTAGTTAACAATGTGCGGTATCCATGTTTTACAATCATTGTCAAGCAAAAACATTTTTGGAGAGCAAGATTGATAATTGTATACTCATAATTTTCATTATTCTCATCTACATTACAATTTTCATTGATTCAAACATAATATTTTTTACATGCAAAAAATTCCATAACAGTTTCAACATCACTTTCTAAGATGGAGATACATAATCAACAGAAGAGTGACACTGCTAAGGGGTATCAGAGAGTGGACTATCGGATTGGAGCCAGATGAGGTTGAGAAGGAAGAAGTTTGCTACCTAACTGGCTGTAGGGATATGATGGATGAGTGCATGACGGTCGTGGTGATTTGATCACACTGGAGAAGCAACCTCCTAGAGTGACAATTTTAGGGATCTTACGTTTAGGATTTTCATTCAGTAATCTATGATTAGTCATTGTGATTTGATTTGCAGAGCTATGTTGGTACTTCTAATGCAATTTCATTAATTTTGTTTATGTTTCAGTTTATAATAAATTAGATGTTATATTATCTATTATTGTTCCATTGTTATCCAATAGTTGCAATTGTACAATATAATATTATTGCAAACTCTTAAAATAAAATCTAAAATAATATCAAATATTTAATGAAAAAAACCAGCTGATTATTACTGATATACTATATTGGCATAAATATCTAGAGGTGATTAAATATATCTATTTAAAAAAAGTAAAATATGTCTTGAATGAATATTGATGGAAAAAATTGTCTTGCAATCAAATTAGAATAAAATGCATTCCAAATTAACCAGATTGGTTAATCTATGATGTTGCATTTATAAATTGTTGTGTTACATTTATAATTTGGTAGCTATCTTAATTTACTAAAGGGAAAGCATAAAATTTCGAAACAGCTATAGTTGAACTTAAATTTATTTTATAATGATTTTGTGAGGAATACTTTTGAATACTTGCATGAATTTAGGAAATAGAGTACTATAGGTACTGTACTAATGTTGATTTTATATGAGAAGTGCACTTTAATATCCAAATTGGGGAGCATATTTAGCCAAATAATTCACTATGATTTTTTCTTTTTTTTTTTTGGTAAATAATAGTTATTTTCTAAGAAGTTTTATTAGGAAAAAGTGTAATAAATAATGATGTGGAAATAACTGAGACAAGTCATTAAAATAAAATAAAAATTGTATAAATTATAAATGATACTGTAGTATCTCTTATATCTTTAAAAATATAGTAATGCAATAGGGAATATATAAATATATATATATATATATTTTTTTTATGGCTAGATTCCGAAATTCTACAATTGGTATATTATTTCAAATATTAAAGATAAGTGGATCTTATCAAATCTTGACGAAATATATAATTATATATCTGCAACTACTGATAATATGTACTTGGACTAATCGCCTAAAAAATCTTTTGTATATATATGTTAGCCTTAATCCTTATAAATCACCATTCTAATAGACTTGCCTTTTACTAGCATACCTATTAAACAACACACACACATACACTATAAGGTCAAACTACATCCACAGTCAGACAGTTTAATAAGAAGAAGGCATGTTAATTGTTGCAGAATTGAATAGTTATCTGATTTCCTCCTGGATGAGTGATTATCAGATTTGTTCTGTTTTGCACTCCATGATATTCATTTCTTCTTTATTCGGTTTTTTGTACCTGCAATTATATAGTCAACATAAAGCATTTGGTAGTTTAGGGTAGAATGTTTGTGAAATATATATGAAATCATCTCAATTAAATGCACTTATTATTTTTTAAGAGCTAGGACTAAAATTCTTTTGATGCAATCAAGTTGTTGTCAATGTCATATTTAGAAACGTATAATTTGGTAGGTTCAATTAACTTTATGTTGACACATATTCCTATGGAGAAATTTACACTTTTGATTCCACAGGACACGCCCCTGTTTTAAAATGGTCCCAGCCCTTGCACTTTTAACCCCAATAGTTTCAAAAATTGCGCTTTTGGTCCCAAACTAATTTTTTTTTTGCATAAACAGTCCCAAAAAATTGCAGAAGTGGTCCCACACCGTCTAACACTAACGGTTTAAGCCATGTGCAAGTCACATGCCCGTTAGTGACGTAATATAACGCTGAAAAACCATGGATGACGCAAGAAATCGTTTTCTCAAACTGAAGGATGGTTATTAATTACATTTTAACGGCTAAGTTCATTAATTAGGATTTGAAATAATACCCCCAAATCTGTAACCCTAGAATTGAGCCCCAAACTGAAAATGTCCTGAATCAAAACCTTTGATCGAGCTGCATTGCTTCAATTAAGACGCGAAAGGGTTCTAAATTAGTGTGAGATCAAATGGTGATGCGCCAGAAATGGAAGGCGCACTACCCTGCGCCAGACTATGAAAAACGCAAGTCCCTTCTTTGATCAATCCTCTGTTTTTTTTAGTTTAGTGTTGAAATCTTGAGGTGTATTCGTAATTCTTGGGTTATTGACAATGTTAGCTCCCCCACATTGTCTATTAGGGTTTATTTTTTAGCTGTGCAGTGTGGGGTTGTGTAGTTGGAGAATGTGCATTAATATAGTAGAGATTCTGTATTTGCTGATGTGTGGTCCAAGCCCATGTGTTGTTGTCCACCATTATATACAACCTGCCCCCCACATTTGTATTTTAGCCATTGTATGTGTGCAATTTCAAATAACTTTGTCTGTGTACTTATTTCATTAATCAGAGTGGGGTCTGAAAAGTGCTTATTTAATGTGTGGTAGGTGGGAAGGAATATTGGTACACATTGAAGTTAAAGCATGGGGGAATGGTAGTAAAGGATGTTGGGGGTCTAGCCTGGATTGAAGGCACTTTGTCAGCTTTTGATTGTGTTGATTCAAGGAAGCTAGATTTGAGGTACATTGAAAGCTTGGTTGAGCAGTTGGGCTACATGGGGAGGAAGAAGTTTTATGGTGTGATGGAAGGGGTTGGCTTGAAGAATGTAGAAAGTGAGCATGACATATGGATGGTACTACAAAGCTCTAAAGGAAGGGAGTTCACTCTATTTCTAGAAGGGAACAAAACTATAGTTCCAGATGAGGATGAAGATCACGTGGGGGAGATTGAGTGGGTTGAACCAGATGATAATGTTGAATCCTTGGTGGATAACCTAGGGGTCAGCTTGTCCACTAAGGCTGTTGTGAAGTCAAAACAGGGGCATAAGGCTAAAGAGACAGTTCCAAGAGAACAAAATCGAGAGGATGAGGGCCATTGTAAGGAGATCATTATGGTTGATGTTGAGGAGATTGATGATAGCACTGATGAGGAATTTGTTGGGAAAGAGGACAGCTGTGATGAGTTGCTTGATGACATTATTTTTTATGAATCTGTTGACTTGGATGCAGAGTGGGCTGGTCCAAACACTGCCAAACAGGTTGAGGACCAGGAAACCTCAGAGAGTGATGGTGCAGGTGATGATAATCATAGCAATGAGAGGGACTTTGAGTCAGTTGGGACAGATTCTGATGCTGAACAAAGGAAAGATGTAATTGTTTTTAGAGCTTCAACAACACTTGATCCAGAGTTCAGGCTCCAGCAAATTTTTTGTAACAAGACTTTGTTCAAACAAGCAGTGAATAGCTACTCTGTTAAGGCTGGTCACCCTACAAGATTTACAAAGAATGATGCTAGGAGAATTTATGCAAGATGTAAAACTGAGGGATGTAATTGGCATATAAATGCTCTCAAGGTGAAAAATGAAGAATCCTTTCAAATAAGAGAGATGGATCTGAAACATACTTGTCCAAGGCAACATGTGGTGGACAATGCAAATTCCAGGTGGTTGGCAGAGAGGTATGAGAAAGCATTCAGGGCTGACCCTACTAGAAGTGTGAGGGGTTGGAGGAGAGAGGCAACAGAAGAACTTGGTGTTTACATCTCACCTTTTCAGGCATACAGGGCAAAAAAAAAAGCTTTGAAACTGATTGAAGGTGACAGCACTGAACAATATGCAAAGCTTTGGGATTATGCAGATGCATTGCGGCTAAAAAACCCAGGGTCCACAGTCAAATTGGAGGTAGATACTACACCACAAGGGAACAAGTTCAAAAGATTATACATTTGCTTATTTGCACTGAAAATTGGGTTCAAATCTGGGTGTAGACCATGGATAGGGGTGGATTGGTGTCATTTAAGGGGGCCAACCCCAGGAGTTCTGTTGACAGCAGTGTGCATGGATCCTAATAATGATCCATATCCACTAGCCTATGCAGTGGTTGGTGTTGAGAATGGGGTTAATTGGGAGTGGTTTTTAGAACTGTTAAAGGATGATTTAATGGAGGAAAGGGAAGATGCATATGCTATAATGTCAGACAAGCAGAAAGGCTTGATTAATGCTTTTGAAAAGGTTATGCCTGCTGTTGAAAACCGCTTTTGTGTAAGGCACTTACATGGTAACATGAAAAGACAAGGCTACAGGGGAAATGAATTCAAAAGGTTGTTGTGGAAGGCAGCAAAGGCAACTACTGTGCAAGCATTTAACAGAGCAATGGCTCTTGATGCAAGGTGTGTGGAATGGTTGAAAGATAAGCATCCATCCCAGTGGTCTAGATCACATTTCAATACCTTTGGCAAATGTGACACACTGGTTAATAATATGTGTGAGCAGTGGAATGCTGCTTTACTTGATGCAAGGGAAAAAAGTATCCTAACTATGTTGGAATGGATCAGAGAGTATTGCATGGGAAGATTACAAAAGAACAAGGACAGAGCTGAAAGAAGATGGGAAGGCCAACTAATTTGTCCTAGGATTAGGAAGATACTAAATAAGGTGATGGAGGATGCTGCTGACTGTATACCCATGAAGTCTAATGAATTATGTTTTGAGGTCTCAAGCTCTGATGGAAGTAGGTATGCGGTTGACCTACTTGACAAGTCATGTGATTGTAGAAAATGGAATGTTAGTGGAATCCCATGCAAGCATGTTGTTAGTGCTATAAATGCAGCTGCAAGGAACCCAGAGGAGTTTGTGCATAGCTGCTACTCTGTTGAGACATATTCAACAATGTATGCTCATGCTATAGCACCCATGAATGGGGAAGAGTTGTGGGAAAGGCAGACCAAAAAAGGCTAGGAGGTTTGATGCTAGTGTTGAAGAGGGTAAGGGGAAGCAAAAGATGAAAGGAAGTCTACAAAAGATGTCAAAACAGAGTTTTAGTGTGAAATGTAAATACTGTGGGGAGGCTGGGCATAACAAACTTGGTTGTACCTTGAGGAAGGTGCAAAGAGAAACTGCTGGCAATGCATTCCCTGGTTCAACTAGTTCTGTTGTAGCAAATGTGGAAGCTGCTAAAAACTCAGTAAGTATAAACCCCTTCACCTGATTAATGTATGTTCTCTTTGCAAGACAATTCTGATGTCTCTTTATTTTTAAATATTTTTTTATTAGCCACACATGGATGAACCTATATGTGATAAAGCTGTGCAAGAAGTAATGGAGGTGTTAGAGGAATTTCCACCTCTAACACAAGAAGAAGAAGCTGCAGTTGAAGAGATTGAGAGGGTATGACTAAACTACCCTAACACTATGCTCTGTTCAATTTATGTAACTTTACCACATTTATCTTGATGTCTAACAATAGGCAGCTGCACAAGAGGCAAATAATCCAAAACCAACTACTAGAGCTGGTAGAAAAAGACTTGTAAGCAACTCCTTTTACTAAATCTAGCTTAAAACTATTGTGAAATTGTTATATTTAGTTGTTCATTTCTGATATGATCTATTCTGCAGGCCGGGAAAAGAGCAGAATTGAGTATGGTTGGTGGAACTCAAAATTTTGATGGATCTGTTGCTAACCAAGAACCGTACTCAGTGGCAACTGCATTGGAGTGTCCTCTACCAAAGAAAAGGGGTGTGAATATCAGAATTCCTCCTCCGATGTCATTCCAACAAAATTCATTTCTAGGAAATACAAACACATCAGTGGTGAATGAAAAGGAAAAGGAAAAGGATAAGCTGAAAGTAATAAACATGGGAGGTAAGAAGTTTGTGACACTTTCTAGTCTTAAATCTGCTACTCAGCAAGGTTCGAAGGGAAAAGAGAAGGCTTAGATCTTGATATATGGTAAACTGCTTTTGTTCTAAACCAAACGGATTCTATCATTTTATGGTCCTAGTTAACACAGGTCAAAAACTGTCTTTTGTGAACCTATGTCATTGGCCAATCTGATATATGACCATTTGGAGTCATTTTGAATTATATTATTGTTTACTTAATTCTCTCTCTTTCTGGTGATTTCAGTTGTTGCTTTTTATTGTTTGCTTATGTTGGTTCAGAAAATTATTGCTAGAGGTCAATAACAAAATGTCAAAATGTAGACTGAAAAGTAGATTGCATTAGTTGTTGATTGCAAAGAAAATGAGCCCTTAGGCACTACATAGCATATATTTACTGCTTTTATCATTACATTAATATCCTAGCCACAAGTGCCAAAGCTAGCCCCAAAATGAAAAAACAATGTCAGCTTCAGCAACCTCTTCAGCTCAGCAATTTCTGATGCCATCCTCCTAAGCTCCTCCCTCACCTCAGTGGCAGTGCAATCTGCACCTTGAACCACATTTGCACCTTCCCGTTCCCTCTGAGATAAAATACGTTCAAGCTCATCAAGAATGGGGTTCCTTTGAATTGTCCTCTCAGCAGCGTGGCCACCTCCAGCAACATGAGGTGCATTTGGTACTTCATCTTGCCAAACAAAGAAATTACACCCACCGGTCTTCCTCCAATCGGGACATCTGTAGAACAAATGACCTACGCTGTGGGGCCTCGATGACACGTAAGTACGAGTGCCCCTTCCACAGTGGCAAACGATTCCAGGTTCTGGGTAGGGATATGGCCACTGTCTATTAGATGATGATGAGGACATTATTTTGGTTTTTTTTTGCTTTCTTCAAGTTGTTGGTGTTTCTTACATGTATAATTGAGGTGTATTTATATTGAATGTATGGGGTAGGGGGATATTCTGTTACTTGCAGGTTTTTTGGCTCCAAAATGGACCAATTTTCCCCCCAAATCGCAGCTCTTCCCTCCCTTTTTAATACTGAATTTATGTAGCAGGTTAATAAGAAAATGGGACTGAAAGTGCTAAATTTATGGGACTAAAAGTGAGACTAGAATTAACAGTTTCAGTAATGTTGGGACCAAAAGTGCAACTTTTGAAATTATTGGGGTCAAAAGTGCAAGGGTTGGGACCATTTTGAAACAGGAGCGTGTCCTGTGGGACCAAAAGTGCAAATTTCTCTATTCGCAAGGTTCATATTTAAGTGTATGATAGTGTAGGCAAGATTCAAACGGTTATTAAAATATGTTAAATATGAATGATAACCGGATCACATACATGTTGATGGAACAAATGTGCAGATATTTTCGGCTATTGGATAATAAATACTAGACATCAATTTGTATAGTATAAGTTGTTTGATGAACGGAATACTTATCTGATAATTTTTCTTTAATAATTTGTTGTCGTTTTACTTTGTACCTGCAAATAATACATAGTACATTCAAAGAAGAAAGTAGATATTGTTTCATAGTAAGCTGGAGCTTATGTAATTTTTAAAGGTATTCATATGTAAAATTCATTCTTTAGTGTATATTGGTGTAGGGTATATTCATACTCTAATAACATCTGTCAGATTGGATTTTGATCAGATCCCCACCGTCTAACCGCGACACCGTACGCAACATTCTTACTGTCCAGTCACAACTCACCACATGGCACAACTTTTTAAGGGCTGGAAAAAAAAAGAACAAAATTCTATCATAATTAATAATAATTAAGGCCAGCGCATAATTTCTCTCTCTATGCAACGCATATTCGCTCAAACCAGAAGATGAGACCGCCGCCCACCACCACCGCCATTCTTCACTGCTGCGCCGCTACCACTGACTCCGACATCGTTTCTGCACCCGTCTCCGGCGACGGTAGTGGTAAGATTTCATCATCAATTTTTCTTGTTTCACTTTATCTTTTTACTGTTTGGGCAAGATGAGATCCTACCAATTTCATATTAGTTTGTGTACTCGAACCAGGACCAAAGACCCTCCCCTCCCCAAGGTGACTCGAACCCAGGACCAAAGACCTAGGTAGTAGGTGCTCTACCACTTGAATTATCCAACTTCGTCTTTGAAGCTATATATGCATGCATGTATTTATTAGTTCAATAGGCAAATATTGGATCTGATTCTCCCAGAGAAAATTGGGATTTTGAGTAGCTTATTGCGAAACTTCAGCAGTAAGTTGAACCTTTACACCTGCAATTTAAAATAATCAATTAAAAGTCTCAACTGCAATTCTGGTCTTATAAAATAGGGGTTATACATAAACTCCTTGATTTTACTCGTGTTACTTGTTGCAACATGTATTACCTGGTTTCACATGTTTAGAATATGTCTGCTTTATGGGGGTGGTGGTTACTTTATGATCCTTTTTAAATAAATGCCTAGTTTGTGATCTCTTATTTGGCCATATTCAACTCTTGATCTTCCAACTTTCTTCCTCTTGCATGGGCTATTGACCCTTCGCTTGGTAATGTAAGTCTGGTTCGGCGTCGAGGATATGTGATTTTAGTCTTCGGTGACGACAGTGGTAAAAGAAAGAAAAACTGGTGAATAATTTTTACCACTTGTCGTCTGACGGAGACGGGTGCAGAAACGATGTTGGAGTTAGTGGTGGCGGCGCGACGGTGAAAGAATGGTGGTGGTGGTGGGCGGCAATCTGAACTTCTGGTTTGAGCGTAGAGAGAGAAATTATGTGCTGGTGTTAATTATTATTAGTTCTGATAGAATTTTCTTTTTTCTTTCTATGTTCCAACCCTTAAAAACACTGTGCCACATGGCGATTTGTGACTGGACAGTGGGATTGTTGCGGACGATGTCGCGGTTAGACAGTGGGGACCTGATCAAATCTGCTGTCAGATTATAATACATCACTTTTATTACAAACTGCAATATTTAAGTAATGATAATCGATTACTCCTTCATGTTTCAAAAATTAAAACTTTTGCTTTTAGTTATGAATGAATCTAACACAAATTACACAATAACAAAACTGTCCTTAAAGTATATAGCAACACAGGTGCATGACCGATGGATTGTTGATATAGAAATATCCATTGTATTTTTATCAAAGGTCGATATGCTTTAATTTTGATGTTAGTATAGTTTCTAATTAAACCGTCTAAGCAATATGTGTTTGTATATTTTGCAGCTTAAAAAAACTGTGAAAACATATTTCAAATTCAACAACTAAATTAGTTAGTGTAGCATTATGGTGAACCTAAGAGGTTCCACAACAATTGGACAACAACATGTAAGAGTGATGAACGTAGATATGACCTTTTTTTTTGCACTTTTCACGTTCATATTTTGTAGGGAATTACGTGTAATTGATATGTTCATGTACAATTTTGTGCTTTATTGCATTTTTTGGTTGATTTTTCTTTTTAATATGATTTGATGCGCTTTTGGGTGCTTTTGAGTCGTATTTTCAAGATTAGGAAATTCAAAGAAATTTAGAAGATTGTTCAAGTCCATTTTCACACTCCGGCCCACATCTCGAGGCCTAAATGGGCCCAAAATGGGCCGGGTTTAGGCCCAAACAAAAGACTATTGGGGAACGAGAAAAGTTCGTGAAGAAGTCTAGGCAAGAAAATGGATAGAAAGGCCCCGAATCGAAGAAAGATTGAAGACAAGGGCAATCACACATGCTTCGTGTTCCAGCCAGCAAACCTAGGCCCAAATAAACCCGAATCAGACCCAACAAGAGCTTGAATCAAAGTTCATCAAGTCACAAAAAAAATTCATGAAGGGGTCGGGTTGAGAAAACGAGATGAAAGGGTCCGAAACGGCGACTAAAGACGAAGGTGCAAAACAGGAGCAATGGACCAACAGCCGGAGCCACTACCGGACCGGTAGGACCACCGGTAGCTGGTCCAGTATGAGACCTAAATTTCAGCCGCCATCCCAACCAGACCGGCTACTAGACCAACAGCAGTCCCGACGATTCGCGGCCGGCTCCCCTGTTTCGCGCGGTTTTTATTTTTCGGTCGTAACTTCTTCGTCCGAGCTCCAATTCGAGTGATTTAAGCGGTCATGTGTAGCCAAGACAAAGACCTACAACTTTCATGTTTGGACCAGTGCCAATTCCGAGCCGGTTCTACCCAGAATTCATGTGAAGATCGAGCCAAGTGCATGAAGGAGGGTTCGACCAACAACTCACAATCCCTTGTGTTTTAAATTGCTTATGACTATTTTACCCTTACTTATAGGGACCTTTTCGGTAGATTTCTCATCTTTGTACGTGTGGGGAGTGGGTGTGTATAACCCCCCCCCTTTATTCCAAACTACTTGTGAACATTTTTCTAATTTTTAGATCTTAGCAAGTAGTCTAATTACTCTCTATCTAAAGTTTTTCTCCTACTTTTCTCTCTAGAACTAGGGTTCTTCATTCCCTCTTCTAGAATTCACTTAGGGTTCTTGAAGACTTGAAGGATTTTAGGGCTTTTCGGATATAGTAGGTGAAATCCAACTACAAACAAGAATTTAAGATCAATTGGAGAAATTATACTAGACTAAACTTTCTCATCCTCTCTCATCTCATTTATTGCACATTCATTTATTATACTCATCCCCCATCCCATTTAATGCTTAGCCTATGTATCTATTATGTTCTTGTTGATATATTCATGATTTGTGATTAGTTAGTCGAGGTTTCTAGAGTTGGGAGTAGCCTAACCCTAGAATTTATGATTCATGTCGATTATTGATTAAACTATGAGGATTGTTTGTGTATGGAATCAGTACTACGGAATTGTATGACTTATATTAGACGTAGCTAACCGAGAATATATTGGTTCTCCCCGAAGGCCCATGAAGGACGAAGGGAGAACCCGAATCGAATGTATTTTCATAATTTACTCACCTCTAGGTCTAGTAATTCCACTATTGTCCATAATGATCGGGATTGGAGTAAATTAGGTGATAATTGGTTAATTTGGTAGAAATCCCTTTTGTTACTCGTTTGGATTCCCAAATTGGAACAAAATCTTCCAACACAACCCCTAGTTTAATTGGTAATCGCAAGTCATAGTTTCTAGGAAATAGGTGAAACCTTACCTTAGAAACCCGCTTTTAGTTGAGAGTATTTATTAAATCATAGTTGCATCTTTAATATTTCTATGGATTAATTAATCAAACTCTACTTTTCCACTTAGCCTAAATTTACTAATCAATTGACTTTTAGTGTGCTAGACGAGATTATCCTCCTTGTGGATTCGACTTATTACTACCTATGTCTTTCTCGTACGCTTGCGAGGAAGAAAAGCTATTCGAAAACAAACGTTTTTAACGACTTTTTGGGACAAGTTCATGCCGCCGTTGCTGGGGAGGATTTCCTCTTCGTAGAGCCATTGTTGGGTCAATTGTGTGTTGATGTTAGGCTTGTAGATATATTGATTGCTTTTCTAATTAGTTGCCGGTGTTAGCATTTGTTAAGTTTTTTTTCTTATTGAAAAAATAAATTTTAAAAAATCTTTATTATCTTACTTTGCCGAATTCTTGCTATGAATCGTGGAAAAGGCAAATTCCACTACACCGGGATCACGACTCCCTACTCCTGGCTCACCGAGCCTGTAAAAACTTGCGCGGGAGTAGAAGTCACCCCAGCTATGGTGAATTTGGCTAGAAGGGTGAAATTTAGTGGGAAAGAAGGGGAATATCCTTATGAGCATCTATAGGAATTTTAATAAATTCGTGAATGTGTAAAAATTTTCAATGTCATAAACGAATACTCGATCAAGCTCTTTCAATTTACACTTGAAGGAGCTGCGAAATAATGATTTTGTGAAGAGGCATTCGACTCCTCGTCTCTATGGGAGGATGTTTCCACCTCTTTCCTTGATAAATTCTTCTCGGCCGGAAAAAAGTGCGAGGCTAAGGCGTGAAATCTCAAGCTTCATCCAACGAGAAGACGAGCGTTGGTTTGAAGCTTGGGAAAGACTTTAAAACTTATGTAGGTCATGTCCGCACCATGATTTTGATGATGCCTTTATTATTAATGTCTTCTATGCCGGATTAACTCCCGATGAACGTGTTCTCATGAATGTAGCTTCGGGAGGATCTTTCCTCAACAAGGAGGTTGCCGAAGCCATCACTTGGTTAAAGGAGATGGCCTCCAACCAAAACCAATGGGACCAAGAAGACAAAAAAAAAAAAAAAAAAAAGGAAGAGGCAAAATCAAAAGGAATGTGTAAAGAGGGAGAAACGTGAATCTAATGCTCAAGGTGAGACACCTACTCAAAATGACGTGCATGATGGATTTAAGGTAAGTACAGCTCACCATCTTTGTGTGGGATGTCAAAGTACTATTGACCACTCGTGTACTAGAAATTCCTCTAGAAGGATGGAACCTCATGTTGAATTGGTTAATAGTAGCTCTAGCGAGGATGAGTTCGATGAGGTCTCCATTAGAGAATAAATTCATGTTTTAGTAGGGAACCTTATTCGGAAGAGTGGTCTTAAGGAAGAGATTGTGCCTTTGCATTAGAAAACCTTTGTAATGTTCTCAGTGATATTGATAGGAATGTGATCATTCCTCAAGTTAATTCTTGTTTCACTCCTTTGGAAAGCGGCAATACTGTGGCCCTAAGAAGTGGAAGGCCTCCTAGAGAGCTTGAGCGGGGAACCCCTAGAAGGATTTCTAATGATAAGGGTAAGGAAAAAGTAACCGAGGAACCCTTCTTGGAAGAGAGAGATGACCTTCCTACATTTGAAAGTTAATCTCCCCCCACTAAAACCCCACCTCGATTACCTTTTCTCAAGTGCGAAATGGGGCGTAGAGTTGATCGACAATTTAAAAAAATTATTATGCTATAAGTCGATTAACTCTAACATTACCTTTCGTCGAGACGGTGTCCACCGTTCCCTGGTTTGGAATTTTTTTAAAGGATATCATAAATAAAAAGAATGATTGGGGACAAATGGAAAAAGTCTATCTAGCCGAGGACATTAGTGCCATTATTCAAAATAATCCTTATTCTAAGCTTAAGGACCCCGGTAGTTTCACTATTGGGTACTCTATTTATGATGTTCAAGTAGATAGGGCTTTACTCAAAGATTATGATCTCAAAAGCACCTCTATGTCACTTCAAGTAGCCGATAGATCTATCAAGAAACCTATAGGAGTTCTTGAAGATGTTCTCGTCTGCATCAACGAAGTTGACATTCCGGTTGATTTTGTCATTCTTGACATGGACGAGGACCCTAAGAACCCCATAAATCTTGGTCGACCTTTCATGGCTATGGTCGGGTCTATAATTGACGTGAAAGACGAGAGTGTTTCACTTGAACTTGGTGACCAAAGGGTTGAACTCAACCTTAATGGTTACATTAACCAACCCTTCCAAAATGAGAAATGTTTCAGGATTGATGTGCTCGAGAGCGTGGTTGAGGAAGAAGTAAGTTCCATCCTCGAGGATGAGTCATGGAAAATAGTCGTGGAGCACATGGGATGGAAAGAAGAATTCAATGGTGAATCATGTGAAACACTAATAGGGAGTGATGTCGAGGATGAAGCAATCGAACTCACAAGGGAGGAACTTATGAAAGTAAGTGAAGTCATTTCGAGAGAGGAATCGGAACCTCCAAAGGTATAACTAAAACCTCTCCTTTCCCATTTGAGGTATAAATTTCTTGGCCCCGAATCCACTTACCCGGTAATTGTGAGTGCTTATTTGAAAGAGGAAGAATGTGATAAATTGTTGAAAGTCTTGAGAAAGTATAAAAATACTCTAGGGTATTCTATAAAAGACCTAAAGGACATTCATCCTTCTTATTGCATACACCGCATCTTGCTTGAAGAGGACCACAAACCTAAATGACAACCACAACACCATTTGAATCCTAACATGCAAAATGCAGTGGAGAAGGAAGTGGTAAAACTTCCTGATGTAGGAATCATTTTCCAATTTTGGATAGCACTTGAGTGAGTCCTACCCAAGTGGTACCAAAGAAGGGAGGCATCACCGTGGTACCTAACGAACATAATGAAATAATTTCTACAAGGATGGTAGCATGGTGGAGGATGTGTATTAATTTTAGGGAACTAAATAAGTACACGAAAAAGGACCATTTCCCTTTACCTTTCATAGATCAAATGTTGGAAAGGCTTCCTAAGCACTCCCTCTTTTGTTTTTTAGATGGGTACTCGGGTTCTTTTCAAATATCCATTCACCCCGATGATCAACATTTAACCACTTTCACATGTCCATTTGGCACATTTTCTTGGAGAAGAATGTCTTTCGGGCTTTGTAATGCCCCGACTACCTTTCAAAGGTGCATGATGGGCATCTTCTCCGATTTAATTGAGAATATTATGGACATATTTATGGATGACTTCTCTGTTTATGGCACTAACTTTGATTCTTGTCTAAAAAATCTAACAAAAGTGTTGTAGAGATGTTCGGAAGTGAATTTGGTGCTCAATTGGGAGAAGTGTCACTTTATGGTGAACGAAGGAATAATGTTAGGGCACTTAATCTCCGAGCGAGGAATTGAAGTGGACAATGCAAAAGTGTCTATGATAAAGGAGCTACCTCCACCAATTTGTGTCAAGGATGTTCAAAGCTTCCCCGGTCATGCCGGTTTTTACTGACTGTTTATCAAGGATTTTTCAAAAATTGCAAAACCCTTATCTAATTTATTGGCTAAGGATGTTGAGTTTGTTTTTGATCAATCTTGCCTTGATGCATTCCACAGGTTAAAGGAAACTTTAGTGTCGGCCCCTATCATTCAACCCCCTAATCGAAGTCTTCTGTTTAAGTTAATGTTCGATGCAAGTGACTACGCCATTGGGGCGGTGTTGGGGCAAAAGAAAGGCAAAAAGTTGCATGCCATTTACTATGCTAGCAAGGCTATGGATGAAGCTCAAAGGAACTATACAACAACTGAAAAGGAGCTCTTAGCCATCGCTTTTGCAGTCGACAAGTTCAGAGCATATATAATTGGGTTAAAGGTGCGAGTTCACACAGATCATTCGGCAATCCAATATTTGATGACTAAGGACACCAAACCTCGGTTGATTCGTTGGGTGCTCTTGCTCCAAGAGTTTGATTTTGAAATCGTTGATAGAAAAGGAGCAGAGAATGGGGTAGCCGATCATCTCTCCTAGATCCGATTAGACGAAGAGAAAAAGTCAAGTCATGCTGGATCAATGAATGTTTTCTGGATGAGAGGCTATAATTTGTCGGATATTCGCATGCACCATGATATGCGCATTTTTCTAACTACCTTGTGGGGGGATATCTTCCCACGGGAATGGAATATCAACAAAGGCGGACATTCCTCTTATACATAAAGCATTATTATTGGAGTGATCATTTCCTTTACAGAAGGGAAGATGATGAGATTTTTCGAAAGTGTCTGCCCAAGGAAGAGCAAGAAGCAATCCTTGAAAGATGCCATGCATCTCCTTGGGGAGGACATGGTGGATCGGATAAAACATGCAAGCGAGTTCTAATGGGGGGATTTTTCTAGCCTACTTTGAAGAGTGATGCCGTTAGATTCGTGGCAAGGTGTGACGCATGACAAAGAGCGGGAAAGATTTAAAGAAGAAATGAAATGCCTCAACAACTTATGTTGACAGTTGAGATCTTTGACGTTTGGGGCATTGACTCTATGGGCCCATTTTCACCCTCATTTGGGAACCAATACATATTGGTAGCCTTTGATTATGTATCCAAATGGGTGGAAACAATAGCTATAAGCACTTGTGACACCAAACCCGTCATAAGACTTTTCAAGAACACCATTTTTCCGAGGTATGGAATTCCTAGGGTAGTAATTAGTGATGGTTGATCACACTTCGTTGGGAAAGCTTTCACTAGTGTGTTGAAGTCTTATGGAGTTGATCATCGAGTAGCTGCCCCTTACCACCCTGAAACCAACGAACAAACCAAAATTTCAAATAGAGAGTTAAAGGAGATCTTGAACAAGAAGGTCTCTAAATCGAAAAATGATTGGTCCCTCAAGCTTAGTGACGCACTTTGGGTATATAGGACAGCATTCAAGACCACTATTGGAATGACTTCTTTCAAGCTTGTCTACGGGAAATCATGTCGCCTCCTAGTTAAATTAGAGCACAAAGCGTTGTGGGAAATCAAGGAGTTAAACTATAATCTCAAGGAAGCCGGTGAGAAGAGAAAACTTGATCTTGTGGAGTTAGAAGAACTTAGGCTAAATGCCTATGAAAATTCTAAAATTTACAAAAAAAGAACGAAAAAGGTGGCATGTTAGGAATATTTGGGTGAGCCATTACAAGCAAGGACAAAATGTTATACTATTCGACTCCCGATGTTTCTCGAGAAATTTAGGTCCCTTTGGAGGGGTCCGTTTGTTGTGGAGAGAGTATATAAGAATGTAGCGGTAGAAATCAACGACCCCGAGAGAGGGATTGTTATGGTGAATGGTCACCAATTGAAGAAGTATGTGCAAGATGAAGACATTGCTCTGGACGAGAGTCGCACTCTCGACGAGTCCAACTGAACCACCTCTTGAACCGTCACCAAAATTTGGGCCGTCGACTTTAAAACAAGCGCTCTTGGGAGGCAACCCAAGGATTTTAATTTAATTGCTTTCTAATTTTTCATGAGTGTAGTTTAATTTTTGAAGTAAGTACTTAGTTTCATTTATGTCTTGGTAATCTATATTTCGTTTCATTTCAGGATTGAACAATCGAGAAGGAGACAAAAGACTTTGAGTGGAGAATCTTGAAGAAGTCACATGTTATTCCAAGATTCTTGATCCTTTGGACATTAGCAAGAAGACAAGTTTGTGGGAAGAGAATCTCTCTTTATTGAGTTGGAAGTGTGGCATGCATGCAAACAAAAGTCTATCATTAAAGCAAGATATGAACACTCAAGGATATAGTGATGGCTCATAGTTTACCCCCAAACATTTTGTCACATTAAAGGACTCAAATTCTGCACTTTTGCTCTCTCTCTCTCTCTCTCTCTCTCCCCCCCTACTTATACCCTCCCACCCCACCATTCAGTTATCCTTCAATACTTCACCAATCCACAAAATGTTACAACCCCTATCCAAGCTTTCGTTCCACAAGACATGGCACATCCGAACTACCTTGATTTGAGTCGTCCTTGGGAGATTTTTCCCAATCATGCTTTGAAGGTGGGAAAGGTGTTGAGGATGTCTTTTCAAAACACCAAGTTCTTGGATCAAGGTGTTGTAGAGGAACTCTTGGTGGGAGACGATTTTCGTTAATGGGACAAGAACAACTCATGGTTTCAAATGATGACGAAGCAGTTTGATCCAACACATTCATGATGAGACCGAGAGGTACCTCGAGAATTTCAGGTTCACTTTCACTATCAATGAAGTCGACTACCAAGTCAACCTTGTGGAAATGAACAACATCTTTCGAATTTTTTGAGCCAAGCGTCGCACTTACTTTCGGGAGTTCGACTCTAAATGCTTTTAGAAGGAAATGACGGGCTATCATTACTTCAATGAAGATAGTGCAAGGGCAATTCCAAAAAAAAATCCCAAACTTGAGGTATCTTCACTATTGCATCAACCACACGATTTATGGTAGGAGACGCAATCCTTTGGTCATGTGTGATGGGGAATCAAGTCAACATGGGATATTTCTTCCTCAAACATTTAGTGCAATATGTTATTCCATATAATACGGTGTGCGTAGTCGGAGGTTTGGTCACACGCATTCTCATTGCGGTTAGTGTGGACACTGCTCCTGATCGAGAGCGCAAGGGTTCACAAAGCTCACCAAGGAGGATCTTATAGTATTTGAGACGATCAAGAGAGTTGAAGCGGCCTCATTAAGCTTAACTTTGAAGCTCGAAGAAAAATGGTGCTCCCGAACTACCTCCACACCTACCTCGACATTGATGAAAATTGGGAAATGACGGCTAGGGTTGGAGATGATGAAGTAGGTGAGGAAGGCCATTGGAGGGCCGGAGTTGGCCTGTCGAGCCCCAACTAAGTCGGTACTGTACACTCTCCCTATGTCTTTAATTTCTTGTTTGAATTTCTTTATGTTGTTGGGACATTTTATTTGGTGGGAGAGTGCATTTTAATAAACCGACTTTTAGTTGCATGCTTTAGGATTGTTCAACTTGAAATAAGGAGTAGGAAGGACATGGAAATGGTTATGATTCCTTCTTGGACTAGTCAATCATGCATGTTTGGTAAACTTCAAAACATGTAGAATTCTTGTGCCTGCTATTGAATGAATCGCTTGTTGATGCATGTGTTTCCAAACTCTTCCACAACTTAAGCTCAAGAATTTCGCTCAAGTTTGTGGGGAGGAAGGAGTGATTATTGTTCTATATTCTTGACGAGGACGCTCCTCATTGTTGATTGAGTATATTGTGACCATGATCTATGCCACCCTTCCATCATCATGTTTTATGATTTATGCTTTATGCTTTATGTTTTGCTTGAATAAGTGCACTTAAAGAGATTTTGCTTGAGGAACCCCGTTTTGTGTGAATAATGAGAAGAATTGGAAGTGTCCACTTGTGTTATGAAACGAAGAAAATTTGAAATCTTTAAGAAGGATTGAACAATAAAAACTACAGAGTTCCTTACCTAATTCATCACAAAAGTGGAATTGCAAATTGTTGAGTAGGCAGAATTTCGACAGAATTAATAGGAATAGAAGTGTGAAAATAAAATAACTTACCCCGACGTCTTGTTGCTTGTGAGCATCACTTTAATTCCAAAACACACACTACACGACCAAGGATGTTGAGCAAAACCTAGAATGCATTAGCCATAGGTGGAAAAATAAAAGAGATGTAGGAGGAGTAATAAGGTGGATTAGGTCGCCAGGCAAGGTCATTGTATGTAATTGTTGTAATGCATCCTAGTAAACATTCATAAACTCTAGTCATTGAGTCGAGCATACAAAGAAAAAAATTACGTGGTATGAAACGTAAGACAAAAAGAAGCTCAAGGAAATTGATAGAGTACGAAATCATTGTAAATGTTGTAAAAA
The DNA here is from genome assembly GCA_958295605.1 of Ajuga chamaepitys. Classification (NCBI taxonomy): domain Eukaryota; kingdom Viridiplantae; phylum Streptophyta; class Magnoliopsida; order Lamiales; family Lamiaceae; genus Ajuga; species Ajuga chamaepitys. The sequence continues at coordinate 18,875,456 of OY282497.1, read as the reverse complement.
CTCGAAACAAGTATTGTTTGATAAGCACAATATTGCTAGGAGGACAATTCTATCTTTCTAGACCAAGCCCGGTGGAAAAAGGAGAAATAGGGGAGATAAAATTAAAGAATCAGTTGGCTCGAGGGAGAAAAGAGCCGCATCACCCACGCCGGGTGAGTGCGTGGCCTCTTCCTAAAAAAGAACCGAGCTAAATCGCCTATGGTTAAATTTTTTGAAAATAGCAATTCATCCAAGGTCACACACATGTGCACGTTTTGGGAGAGAAGTGAAGAGCCCCTAGTGCTTAAATTAGCGGGAAGGTGAAATAAAAGTAGCACTTATTCTCCTAAGTCTTATGCCCTTAGTTTCTCTATTCCTTTGCGAATCACTTAATTCAAACTTGAATTAGGTAAGTGTGGTGAACTAAAAAGTTAAAAATGTTGCTCACCTAAGAGAGATCTTCATTAGTTATGTGGACCTCTAATGACTTTACGAATCCGTGTTCTCTTTGTGCTTAATTGTTTAATTTGCTAGAGGACGAGTAAAGCTTAAGTTTGTGGGGATGATGAACGTAACAATTACCGTTTTTCTTGCACTTTTCACGTTGATATTTTGTAGGAAATTATGTTTAATTGATATGTTCATATGTGATTTCATGCTTTGTTGTATTTTTAGATTGATTTTCCTTTTTAATATGATTTGATGCACTTTTGAGTGTTTTTTAGGCGTATTTTGAAGGTTAGGAAATTCGAAGAAATAGAAGATTGTTCAAGTCCATTTTCACACTCTGGCCCGTATCCTAAGGCTCAAATGGGCCCAAAATGAGTTGGAGGTCAGGCCCAAACAAAAGACCATTGAGTCACGAGAAAAGTTCGTGAAGAAATCGAGGCAAGAAAATTGATAGAAAGGCCCTGAATTGAAGAAAGAATGAAGATAAGGGCAATTACACATGCTTCGTGTTTCAGCCCACAAACCAAGGCCCAAATAAACCCAAATCAGACCGGACAAGAGCTTAAATTGAAGTTCATCAAGTCACGAACAAAAGTCTTGAAGGGGTCGGTCGAGAAAATGAGAGGAAGGGGTCCGAAACGACGACGAAAGACGGAGGTGCAAAATAGGAGCAACGGACCAACAACCGGAGCCACTACCGGACTGGCTGCCAGACCGACAGGACCAGAGGTAGCTGATCCAGTATGAGATCCAAATTTCAGCCGCCATCCCAACCGGTCCGGCTGCCGGAGCGGCAGGGGTACCGGCGGTTCGTGGCCGATTCCCCTGTTTTGCATGGTTTTCATTTTTTGCCATAACTCTTCGTCTGAGCTCCGATTCGAGTGATTCAAGTAGTCACATGTAGCTAAGAAAAAGACCTACAACTTTTATGTTTGGACCAAGAGCTAATTCCAAGCCAATTCTTCCCAGAATTCGCATGAAGGTCGAGTCGAGTGCACGAAGGGGGGTTCGACCAACAACTTAGAATTCCTTATGTTCTAAATTGCTTTTGACTATTTTACCCTTACTTATAGGGACCTTTCCAGCAGATTTCTCATCTTTGTATCTGTGGGTAGTGGGTGTGTATAAATACCCCCCCCCCCCCCCTTATTCCAAACAACTTATGAACCATTTTTGTAATTTTCAGATTTTAGCAAGTAGTCTAATTACTATCTCTCTAAAGCTTTTCTCCTACTTTTCTCTCTAGAACTAAGGTTCTTCATTTTATCTTCTAGAATTGACTTAGGGTTCTTGAAGACTTGAAGGATTTTAGGGCTTTTCGAATATAGTAGGTGAAATCCAACTTCAAACAAGAATTGAAGATCAATTTGTGCAATTATGCTAGACTAAGCTTTCTTATCCCCTCTCATCTCATTTATTGCATTTTCATTTATTACACTCATCCCCATCCCATTTAATGCTTAATCTATGTATTTATTGTGTTCTTGTTTATATATTCATGATTTATGAGTAGTTAGTTGAGGTTTCTAGGGTTGGGAGTAGCCTAACCCTAGAATTTATGATTCTTGTCGATTATTGATTAAATTATGGAGATTGTTTGTGTTTGGAATCAATACTATGGAATTATCTGACTTATATTCTAGGCGTAGCTGACCGAAAATATATTGGTTCTCCCCGAAGGCCCATGAGGGACGAAGGGAGAACCCGAATCGTGTGTATTGATCTTCTAGGATGTTTTAGAGCTTCGCTCCCTAGTCTAGATCCCCCTTGGGGTGGGATTTTGAGGATTAACTAAGTTATTTTTCATAATTTACTCACCTCTAGTTCTAGTAATTCCATTATTGTCCATAATGATCGGGATTGGAGTAAATTAGGTGATAATTGGTTAATTTGGTAGAAATCCCTTTTGTTACTCGTTTGGATTCCTAAATTGGAACAAAACCTTCCAACACTACCCCTAGTTTAATTGGTAATTGCAAGATATAGTTTCTAGGAAATAGGTGAAACCCCCTTTAGTTGAGAGTATTTCTTAAATCATAATTGCATCTTTAATATTTCTAGGGATTAATTAATCAAACTCTACTTTTCCAATTAACCTAAATTTACTAATCAATTGACTTTTAGTGTGCTAGACGAGATTATCCTCCTTGTGAATTCGACTTATTACTACCACTGTCTTTCTCGTACGCTTGCGAGGAATAAAATATAGGTTTGTAGGTACACTTCCATACCAACATGAGTTTCAAACAAAGTTTCTAAACAATAAATCTAAAACAACACCAATTTTGAATATATATGGATTAGGTGATGATTATATCTGGTAGCAATACATAACACTCACCAAATAAGAATTTCATCAATTTCCAATATGAAATCATCCAAGTCACAAATCAGTATACATAGTCAAATTGTTAAAGAAACAAATTATCATAATAATGCCATAACATTGAAAGACCTTATGAGATGGAAAAAAGTGTTAGGATGTCCATTCAATCAGAGCAGACAGATAAAATCAATTAATTCTTCCTCTAACGCATATAGTAGGTACTTAAAAAAAAAAAAAAAAGAACATTGCATGTCTACTGATAGATCAAAGAATAACTCACTGTACATAATAACTAATGAAAAATTATTTTGTTTATTGGGTATTGAGAATATATTATGAGCTACTTATAATTGAGGAATATTTTTAAGGGTTTTGAAGAAACTAGTAGTGACATATGAACTCATTGCCTGTACATTAAAAAATATGATACAGGTTAAAATTTCATAAAATCATGCATGTTCAGATCTAGAGCAAAAATACATAATCTATTTGGAGATTAAACTAAATGTAAAATAAAATTGGGTTTGTCCAGAGCCAAATCAAGCATATTCAACAGATATGAACATAGTGAAAATGAAACATAAAAAGACACAAAATAATCGAATCTAACCTTTATAACAATGAAAGAAATGTAGCAAATCTGCGGTAGGTCCTCAGGCAAGGGCATATTTCATTGGAATAAAAAATGAATTTGAAAACCCCCTTCATCATCAGAGATGTTTTCTGCTTAATTCCCTGACCTAAAATCAGAGAAGACCAAGCGAAAACACTGCATGCTTCATTTGGCTTAGAAAATAGCACGGGATTTAGTTCAAAGAGGTGGATCTGTAGGTGATTTATGGATTCCAAACCTTTAAAATTGAAAAAATTAAAAATCATTATTCCAAATGAGAAAGCAGTGTTTAGATCACTAAGTTACATCTAAGAGATTCAAAATCACGGATTCAAAACGGATGAGGGGGTGTATGTTTCTCGAATTACAGAGCAGATAAAGAGAAGAAACTGGAGAGACATCGATTAGCGTAGTGAGATAAAGTAGAGAGTGAAATGAAACGGTGGAAATGAAGGTGGGAAGAGTGTGGAACACTATAGTAGCTTATCAAAATGGGTGGGTTAGGGAAATGGTTAGTGAACACACCAACCTATTTCTTGGTCTATTGTAATAAAAATGCTTATATGAACTGGGTATTGGGCTGTTTGAAATGATTGGGCTGGGTTTGGGACTTTTTTTGTAGTGGTCTGTTTTTATTATTTTAATCCCAAATCTAAATTAGTGTATGGGCCTTTTTTTGTATTATGTATTTGTTGAATTATTAATAATGAGCCCAATAATAACATATTAGACATAATTGGGTTTAATTTTATTCTTTTTTAATTATTGACATATATATTTTGGACTATGTATAAATTTAGAATTGAATATGTTAGAAGCTCATTTTGATAAATTATTTAATTTAATTATGTTTAATGATGAGACGTTAAAATAAATTATTAAAATTAAAATTACTATGATTTTACTTTCATAGGTATAAAAACTTTGGTTGAGTTGTATGTAATATATATATATATATATATATATATATATATATATATATATATATATATATATATAAATTACTTATTGTGATCTTACTTTCATAGGTATAAAAACATTCTGTTAGGACACTTATTTTTTGGGTAATGTAACCAACATATTAATGGCTCTAATTGGGGAGTTAAATTAATTGGGCTACATTTTATTTAATTAATTGTGTCTCTTAAGTTTTTTGAGTATCATGATAATGTTTTTGCCATGAACTTATTTTGCATGCATTTATAATTAACTTATTGTCTATTATTATTTCGTTTTTCTATTTTTAGATATATTCATATTTTATATAGATAATTTATTTGCTTTCTGGTTTTTTAAAGAAAACGATTAATTGTGCCATATAATAAAAGAAAGTGTTGAAATTGTGAATTTATAGATTGTTTTAGTATCCTATATATCTAAATTACAAAAATACTTTTGATTCAACAAATAATTAAGTTACGTACTAGAATATTTCCACTAATTGTAATAAATTTATTGCACATAATAAAGTGTATTTTTTTCTACATCTTGAAATTTTTAATTGTTATACATGTTAATGGGTCTAGTCTTACATAAAAGAATGGATAAACTTATTTTTAGCTGCTTTACTAATTTTTTTCATCTATAGATTTGAGAAGTATGTGCGGTATTTTTTGCTCAATATTTTGCCATACTAAAATTTCTTTGATTTTTTTTTTTTTTTTATTAATGATGCTCTTTATGTTTGAGACTTATATGCATTAAAAATGAACTCAAATTATGAAATAGGCCCAACAATTTGTAATTATTAAATAATGGGCCCAATATTGAATTAAAAACCCGTAATTTTTCTTCTTCTTTTAGTTTGTCTAAATTTAGTAACTTACAACATTTGTTCCTTATATGTATTGTTTTCATTTTTTTTTAATCTAGTTAAATTATATGAAATTGGAAAGGTAATGAACTGGCAAAATTATGTTAGGATGGGTTGAATATATTTTATTATCTATGTTGGAGTTTGTGAATGTTGCCCTTTTTATTTATTTTCTGCATTTGTATTTTTTCTTATTTATTAAATTGTTTTGTGTGGTCAATTGTTGTTAAGTAAATGTTGTTCTTTTTTGTTTTATATAATTGTAACAATGAATAAGTAATTATATTTTTATAAATTTATTAAAAGCCATTCTTTTTTTAAAAAAATAGCATTTTTTGCATATAAAAACTTATAATTATGATATGTATCAAAATGAACAGTTATATGAACCTAACACAATAATGGCATATTAATTTCTTTGGGGCATTTTTTTTATTTTTGGTCTAAACTCATACTACCTCCGTTTCTTTTTAGTTGTCATTCTAACTTTGGATAAGAAAATTAAGGGACTTAAGGAGTTGACAAATCAATCCTCAACTAATTTCCTAAAATCCCTTGATACTTTTAAGCATTTCTATATATTGTTAACACTTTCCATATCTATAAGGTTAGTATTGTAAAAATAGGTAAAAAGGTTAGAATGACAACTATTTACAAACAAAACAAATAAGCTAGAATGACAACTAGAAAAAAGATGGAGGTAGTAATAAATATTGGACCCATCTTCACATAAAAAAATAATTGTAAGCACATGCAACTTTTAGTGGTTTGTCTAATTTTTATATTGTCTATATTTTTTTAACTAAAATGCTTTATTTTCCTTTGTTTTTTTATCAAATAAACTTTTTTTTTTTTTTTGGTTAAATTAGAAATTTTAACTCCGTTCAACACAAATTGTAGCAGATCCTCTTCAAAATTTACCAAGGTGAAGACAACAGGAGATAACGTCGATTTGAGCACCATTACATATCCATTTCAGAGGACTTTATTTTCTGATATTAGTAATGGTAACATATTCTTATAGGCTCTATTTTGTATTTTTTCAAGGTTGTTTATGATTTTTTATTTCTACAATGTGTTCTAATGAGTTACACACTTAATATTTAAGTAGCTAGTTGCAATTAGCCTCTTTGAAAAAAGGCGCCGTTGTCTAAGACAATTGTGTACTTGAAATTCTGACGAAATCCACTATAAATGACCCAATTTATCTAATAACTAACGATGACACCAATCAAAGAATGACACTGGTTTCTTGAATTTCAACCTCATCTTCAACTAGAGGTACATATTTAACCAAGTTATTTAATTATACTTTTTTTTAATTATCTTGGAGACCAAGTATAACATATACTATCGTAATTTCTTCACCTAAATTGACGAAATCAGGGAATGCCAATAATACTGTTAGTGAGTCAAGTTTGAGAACTGCATCAACTGTCGTTAATCCGACTGGGGATGCATCTATCCCTCTGTTGTCTAATAGCCATCCAGTGACAACTAAAAAACCACCAAGGAGACGTAAGGATTTTGAAATTATTGTCGTCGAATTTATCGGTTAATTTATAGAATTATCATGTAGAACAATGGAAAAAATAAAATTAAGTTAGTTTTATTACTGGAATATTACAGAGGCAGCTGGTACAAGGAAAACACATATTAATAATCCTTGCGTTTAGGTAAAAAAATATTTAAAAATTAAATATTCTATGCACAATTCTGTTTACTTTTTTATGTGTTTTGTATTCTGAAAATAATATTTATTATTCATTCTATCTGATTAGATTATTTGGACTTTGGATACACTACTGATAGTTGTAGTCATTGTGTTGCGTAGTTTTGGTACGAAGAGTGATTGACGTCCTTCCCAAAGTCCGTTTATCTGGTCTACAATCTATGTTGTGTGAAAGGAAAGATTCAACTTTCATTACTTCAACGTCCTCCTCAACTTCTAAATGAGCTACTGGCTGGCCAGAGTGCAAAAGTAAGCAGTATTTAGAAAATATCTAGACGTACAATAACATTTTCTCATTCACGTCAACAGAGGAAAAATTGATTCGAGCATGAACATAGGCGGCGAAACTCCCGTGTTTTAATTGCATGGTCAGAATTATCATCTCATCGGAAGTCTCCTTCCATCCGAGGGTTCAACTCCAGAATTTTCAAAGCTTTATATAGACGATATTGATAATGAGATATCAAATAGAATCAATGTTGTGAGGTAATAATATTTATGCTCTACTATCTATAATTCTGTTAAAAAAAATGCATTTCAGTTTTTGCCTAAGTATCGTATTACAATATGCACTGTTGCTAAAGGGCATCGTTAATTTGATTTTTTCAGAAAAAAGATGGAAAGGGAAGCTCTCCATGCCGAGTTAGTTGCGGATTTGAAATCCATGCTTAATCAGCACAATGTCTTGGTGACCCCAAGTACTACTTAGTGGTGCAGGAGTACATGATTCATGGTCTGTGTGGATTAGAATGTTCGATTTTCTCCGTGCATGGACAACGACGGTAAATGTACGAAGCACTTTCTGAAGAGGTTCGCTAATTCTACTATTATTGATTATGATGGTTATCCGGTGTATAGTCGCAGAGAGGATGGACGGACAGTTATGAAGAGTGGTGTCCCTTTGTATAATGGATATGTAGTGCCCCACAATAGCTATCTTCTTCTAGAGTATGGAGCACACATAAACGTTGAGTGGTGTAATCAATCTCGGTCTATAAAGTATCTGTTCAAGTATATAAACAAAGGTCACGATCGTGTTACGATTGGATATTGTAACAAGTGCTGACAATGCATCTGGCAATAATGTAGACAAGATTAGTATGTACTATGATTGTCATTACATATCCCCGTGTGAAGCTGATTGGAGGAATTTTAGTTTTGAAATTCAATATCGATACCTTCCTTTGGAGCACTTGAAGTTACATCTTGATAATCAACTATCTGCAGTCTTTTCTGAAGGTGATCATTTGGAAAATATTCTAGATCAATAGAATGTCAGTCAAAGCATGTTTTTGGGTTGTTTGGAGGCAAATAAAAAATATCCAGAGGCAAGCAATCTCCCCTATGTTGAGTTTCCACAGAAATTTGTGTGGAAGCAGAAGGATAGAGAGGGTCAAAAGAGAAAAGGATAAAGCAATAGGTAGGCTTCATTATGTCCCACCTGGATGTGGTGACCATTATTACGTTAGGTGTCTTTTGAACATTATGAAGGGTTGCAAATGCTACACTGATATCAGAAAGGTAGGAGTTGTACAATACAAAACCTATCGCGATGCTTGCTACGCCAAGGGATTATTGGAGGACGATAGAGAATATAGCCATTGAGGGGCCAGCCATTGGGCATCTGCTCAACACTTGAGTGTGTTGTTTGTAGGGGTGAGCAAAATTCAGTTTAAACTGAATTAACCGTCCGATCCGAACCAAAATTATCTATTTGGATCGGTTTTTAAAAATTTGGTTCGGTTTTCAGTTTTAGTTTTTAGGAATTTCGGATAATTTGGTTTGGATCGATTTAGAGTTTTTTTAACCAAAATAACTGAAACCGATCCGAAATTGTAATGGTATATTTTTTAATATTATATATATATATATATATATATATATATATATGAAATTTCATTTTTCTTTTATTTTCTGATATATATGTATGTGTGTGTATATATATATATATAGAGTAGACTTGAAAGGGATATAGTTTAGCTTTTATCTTGAGCTTTGTCATGGAAGTGTGAAATTTAAATATTGTGGTTGATGGGTTTATGTAGATTGACTATTTATATAAGTTTTTATTTAAGTAATGAATGATGAAAAAATCTTGAGAGAACTACTTTGGATCAACCGAATACCGAACCGAACAAACCGAATAAATTCGATTCGGTTAAAGTTCGGTTTTTTAAATATCGGTTCGGTTTTGGGTTTAGCTTTTTTAATTCGGTTTGATTTTCGATTTCACTGAATAATTTCGATTTTATTACCGAACCGAATTTCGCTCACTCCTACTTGTTTGTCACACTTCTGTTCTCCAACTCAATTGGACGACATGAGCACGTGTGGGAATAGTGTTGGACATATCTATCCGATGACATTTTATACATACAACGTATTCAAAGGAAGAACCAAGGTATGGAATAATTTCATTTCAATTAAAATATATGCCGCTTATTGTATAAATTTAAATATGTCAATGTTGTGTTGTCGATGAAAAATGTTTATTTATTTGTAGTTTTGACGATGACTGATGAAGAAATAAAAAATCTTACTCTTCGAGATCGAGATAATGTTACGAAGTCGTGGAAACTGTTCTTCAGATTATGATCACATGCTTGTTGCGGACTTCTCGAATGAGGGGGGATCTAGAAACCGGTTTGCTGCTGATGAACTTATGTATGATCATGAAACTTTTGCTGCTGAACACAAAAAACTGGTAGCCGATATGACCAACGAACACCAAATTTTTTATTCATCTGTTATGAATTCTTTAGCCACTGGTAATGGTGGGTTGTTCTTTGTATATGGATATGGTAGGACTAGAAATACTTTTATCTGGAGGACACTATCTGCTGCTTTGAGATCTAGAGGTGAAATAGTTTTAAATATTACATCAAGTGGCATTGCATCACTACTATTACTCGATGGAAGGACTGTGCACTCGTGTTTAAAATTCCATTGAATGTTCATGAGGATTCGTCAACTAGTATAACATTAGGAAGCCCTTTGGCTGTGATGATTGGGATGTCTAAATTGATTATTTAGGATAAAGCTCCAATGATGCACAATAATTGTTTCCGAACTCTGAATAAGTTTCTTCGTGATATCATGAAGAAGGAGGTTCCATTTGGTGGCAAGAGTGTTATGCTAGGAGAAGATTTTAGACAAATTCTACCTGTAGTCCCAAAAAGAACAAGGCAGGATATAGTGTACGCGGCCATTAGTTCTTCATATTTGCAGCTTTATTTTAAGGTCTTACGATTGACAAAGAACACGCGTCTGCAGAATCTTCCTAATGATATTGAGGGGACAGAGCTAAGAAGGTTTCCGGAATGGATAGCAAGTATTGGAGACAGATGGAGAAGTGGAGATTAACATTCCGGAAGACATTCTTTTAGAAAGAAGTGAAAATGCTTTTACAACTATTGTGGAAAGTACGTATCCGGATTTTGGGAAAGTAGGTGACAACACTTCTTACCTACGTGGCAGAGCTATACTGCACCTACGCTAAGTGTTGTTGATTCTATCAATGAGTATATGACTTTCAAAAATACTTCGGAGGGTAGACCGTACTTGAGCTCGGACATGTCGTGTAAATGTGATGCGAATGTTGATCTTTTGAATGATCTTCATACTCCAGAGTTTTTTAATTCAATAAAATAATTTTGGGTGCCTAATCACGAGCTAGAGCTTAAAATTGGTACGCCTATTATGTTGTTACGAAACATAGATCATTCACAGGGATTGCACAATGGTACCTCATTGGTGATTACAAAATTTGGTGATCACGTGGTTAAGAAAAAAATGATATCATGAGATAATGCTGGTGTAACGATTCTCATCCCTTGACTGTTTGTGACTCCTTCAGATAAAATAATGCTTTTTTGATTTCAAAGGCAACAATTTTCATTTATCATTTCTTATGTGATGACAATAAACAAGAGTCAAAGACAATCACTTAACCATGTTGGTTTCTTCTTGAAAAAATTTGTTTTCAGTCATGACCAGTTGTATGTTGCTGTCTCTCACATCACGAATAGAAAGGGATTGAAGATTTTAGTATGTGATGATGAATATCCAGAAAGAAAGACTACCACCAATGTTGTGTATAAGGAGGTTTTTTAGAATTTGTAGCCATTATGCATTTTCTGTTGATATATGTTATGTTATAATATGTATTTATATAGATATATAGTTGATGCATATTTGTATTACCCGGACATTTTCCGAATCATTGCAGTTTATATTCGATGATGTGATACTTTATTTTACCACATAAATCGCACTTAACAATGATAAAAAAAAATCGTAACGCAACCACATTCAATAATACCATGTTGGTACACGTGTTCCGTGCACGCACTTTAGGGCACTTTTAGTGTCATTTTAGTGTCAATAATGTGCATAATTACGTGTATCTAGTGCTTTTATATTCTCATGGGCAAAATAATGCGTTTGTGCTGTTTTTGTGCTAAGACAGGTGAAAAAGGATCGAAAAAGAACATCAAACGATCGCAGAGTCGAGGGATCGATCGAGGCAACAAAAGGAAGGGCCAACTGAAGATCTCGGCCGAGACAGGATGCAAATCTCGGCCGAGATGAGTCTCCAGGGGATTTCATGAAGAATTGCAAAATTGAAGATCTCGGCCGAGATGAGTCTCCAGGGGATTTCTTGAAGAATCTTAAAGATGAAGATCTCGGCCGAGATGCAATCCAATCTCGGCCGAGATGAGTCAAATCCTAAAAAGCCCTAATTTCCTCTTTTCACGTCTCGGCCGAGATACAACCCAATCTCGGCCGAGATCAGTCTTCGACCCAAAATTCTTGAAAACCCTTTTTCACGTCTCGGCCGAGACACACTTCCATCTCGGCCGAGATTCACTACCCTGTTTTGAAATCCTGAATACGTTTTTGCCTATTTTTTTACTAGCACTTTCTCTCCTTATATATATATCATCCCATTCGAATTTAACCTAACTTTTGATACCTTTTTGATACTTGGAGAGCACTATTCAGCCACCAAGGAAGGAGATTGGACTAGAGATTGATAAGGAACTAACAATCTACTAGTGACAATTAAAAGCAACCAAACACAATTAAAAAAAACAAATAATCAAAGACAATAGAAGAGATCTTTTTCGGTTTTAGTTTTCAAATAGTAAAACAAGTCACCCTTGATCATGCTTCCCCTTGGTCTTAGACAATTGATGTAACTATTGTTAATGCCCGATTAAATTGTGATTCAAGCCCTTATCTCAAGACTATTAACAAGCTCTAATAGCCTTGTTGTCCCTTAATCTTAGTTAATCAAAATAAGCTCTTCGACTAACCCTATTCAGTTTAACTGAATCCTCGAACAAGCTCTCTTAGATTCAATCACCAAAAGAATTAAACACTAGGACAACGAGATAAATTCAACATAAAACTCGAAAGCTCGGTTTTAGTGGTTGAACTTTGTGTTATCCCCAATAAATAACTATTGTTTGCTACACGGGAATCGAAAATCCTACAATTACGGATAGTAATCTCCTATTCTAGCAACACATTCACAAATCCCTTAAAGGGTGATCAATCCAATAATCAATTCATAAATGTGAGTCAATAAGAGCAAATAACACAAAACACTTAAATACACAATAATCTCGGTAACATTAACCGTAATAATCACAATAATGTCTCGACTCAAGGTTCCACAATGATCAATGATGAACTAAGGGTGCTAGCCACCCATATTAACTAATACAATCAGAAAATAAATGGAAAAATAAAGAAACATGATACTGATATGGATGAATCCAAAGATGTCAATTGGAGAAGATGATCCTTCAATCTCTAGTCCAATCTCCTTCCTTGGTGGCTGAATAGTGCTCTCCAAGTATAAAAAAGGTATCAAAAGTTAGGTTAAATTCGAATGGGATGATATATATATAAGGAGAGAAAGTGCTAGTAAAAAAATAGGCAAAAACGAATTCAGGATTTCAAAACAGGGTAGTGAATCTCGGCCAAGACGGAAGTGTGTCTCGGCCGAGATGTGAAAAAGGGTTTTCAAGAATTTTGGGTCGAAGGCTGATCTCGGCCGAGATTGGGTTGTATCTCAGCCGAGACGTGAAAAGAGGAAATTAGGGCTTTTTAGGATTTGACTCATCTCGGCCGAGATTGGATTGCATCTCGGCCAAGATCTTCATCTTTAAGATTCTTCAAGAAATCCCCTAGAGACTCATCTAGGTCGAGATTGGATTGCATCTCGGTCGAGATCTTCAATTTTGCAATTCTTCATGAAATCCCCTGGAGACTCATCTCGGCCGAGATTTGCATCATGTCTCGGCCGAGATCTTCTGTTGGCCCTTCCTTTTGTTGCCTCGATCGATCCCTCGACTCCGCGGTCGTTTGATGTTCTTTTTCGATCCTTTTTCACCTGTCTTAGCACAAAAACAGCACAAACGCATTATTTTGCCCATGAGAATATAAAAGCACTAGATACACGTAATTATGCACATTATTGACACTAAAATGACACTAAAAGTGCCCTAAAGTGCGTGCACGGAACACGTGTACCAAATCTCCCCAAACTTAAAACTTGTTCGTCCCGAACAATAAAGAGAAAGACAAAAGGACACGTGTTTAGGGAAAAGTTTAGTGGCATTTGATTTCAGAATTTTCATGAAAAAGAGTAAGAGATGATGATAAAAATGAGCCTGTGTGATAGACTAGATCCACTATCTCGAGACAAAACACTCTCAACTTAAGATCCTCACATGGTGAGTGTAACTCTCGACTCTCAAGTGTATCAAAAGGGAAGTGTATACGCTCACATTGAAATGCATAAAATGCCTACCATAGGCTTGTCAATCATCTAAACTTCGATGTATACCGACATGTGTGACAAAGAATCAAAAAGGTCTTTAATAGGTTGTAATGTTGGCTTGGGGTAAGATGGGAAAATTTCTGGTATAAGTGACTATAAAACGGACTAAATGAGTCGTGCACTACCCATCTACCCCTCAAACAATGGTCACTCAACCTCACTCTTTACTTCCTTAGTAAACCAATCCCAAAAATTGATTTCTTCTTCCTACCACAAATTCCACAACCTAAATGCTCTCTCAATTCTCCTTTGGAGTGTATTTTCTTTTGAATTTCTACAACTTTGAGAACATCTATCAAAAGGCATTTTTATTACTAGCCTCTCCAAATCAAAAGCAACAATTGAGTATATACAACTAACTTTTTCTTTTGTTTTTCTGATTTTTCGACTTTTTTTTTTTTCGATTTTCGACCCTTTTTTTTTTTTTTTTAACAAAGATTGGAGAGGACTAGTATTCTTGATTCTTTTCCTATTGTTTCATCTCTTTCACCCTTCAATATTCCCCATAGATTACCCCTTTCAATCCAAAATTACAGGACTACCTTCCAACCGCCTCCCTCATACTCAAATAGTCCAATTAAGGTCAAAGGCTAAATCGAAAGGTACTTGGCTTGTAGAGTTGGGCTGTCAAACAAGAGGTTCAAAACTCAAGGGGGTAACTAGGGGAAATTTTCAAATTTTTGGTGAAAAGGTGTGACATTTTCAAGTTTACAAATAGGCTAAAAGAATTTCAATGATTGCCTAAGATCATTTTCTAAGTCACACACCGAATCATTCAAAATAGAGAATCTAGGCAAGTTCTAGAGACAACTAAATGCATTCAATGAATTTCACACCGAAAGAAAGTTTAAATTACTCCAAAGATGGAAGTATTTTCTAAGGCTCAAAAACTCACTCGGCTGCAAATTTTGATCAAAGGTTTTTAGTGTAAGTTCGATTTTGCTTCAAAAAGTCTATCATGCTCTACCATGTGTTTCTTTCAAAAATATTTGTCAAAATTTTTCATCATTAATCAATGCCACATTTTCCTTCCTAAACTCATCCAATTGCTTCCTCGAGCTGCCAATTTGTACGAATCTCACCCCCTCCCCACACTTAGTTGCAAACTCAGTTTGTGGAAAAAGAGGAGTACAAGTTGGTGGCTCGCCGAACTTAACCATTTTATTACACCATTATTCACAAACTTTAACTAAATGAACTAATTCATTAATAAAACTACTCCTATAAAAATAAAGGGAAAATGTGTGTGTACTTATCAACCAAATTTGACTTAAAGGCACCCAATGATTATCCAAAAACCCAAAACATCCAAATGCATGTGAATAATATCACCTACCAAGACTAATAGAAAATGACAATTGGCTCACAGGCCGGCAATATTACCAACAATCAAAATGGACATATCAAAAAGGCAATCAATATACAAATCAGTATTGGCACACAGGCCATCACATGAAATCCAACAAACAAGTCATGCCAAGTGGCTCACAGGCTAACAGTAAAGATAATGAAAGAAGAAAAACGAGGGGTAGGGGATTTCGAGCGGCCGAAATGGTCTTATCTTTTTGTTTCCCCTAAACTTAGTTTTTCAACTAAGTTTGGGACAAAAAGGTAAGACTTCTCGGTACTCTACTCACAGAGAGCGGGAAGGTCGGGGGTTCGAGCTGGTGAAACATCCCTTGATGGATTTGAAAAGATCGAGGAGTTTTGTTTGATTTTCGTGGATAGTCTCCTTGATCCCTCTCAGCTCAGCTCCACTAGATGCCCGCATCTCCACCAACTCGGCTCTGATGCCTTTGATTTCATCCCCCATAGCCGCCATCAAGCCCTCTTGCCGTTCCTGGAACTCGGACTGAGATAGAACGGCCGTGGATGATCTCTTCCTTGACGGTTGCTCTTGCTGGCTACTGCCTTCCCCTTCAACCCCCATGCTCCGAACCCGTGCCACCGGACGTGGCTTTTTAGCTCGCTTGAACTTGGTCAATTCTTCACGGTTTGTGACACGTCGGTTTCTAACCTAGTGTTCCGCAAGTGTACGGATGTAGGTGTAGTAACGATTATCAAGGTCGATCCCACAAGGAATAGTTTTAGGTAGTTTGATACCCTAATACTCTAGGAATGTCCTAACTAGATACTAAGTTTTAAAGGTTGATTTTACTAATTAAACTACTCAATTAAATATAACTTCAAACTTAGGAAACACGAAAATGAACAATCAAAGAGAAAAGGTATCCTAGGGCTTCGATTTCAGGATATTATTTCAATGTGGAATATGATTAACCTATTAATTTACCAATTCTAATTTTTATTAGGCGGCATGACAATAATCTAATCCTTCTCTCGAAGCGATTAAACCGTTGATTAATTAAGCTAATTACCCTCTCGAGTCAATTAAACCTAATAACTCCCAAACGATCCTAAGCCACGGCCTACACAGTCATAGACAACTGCGCTCTATGTTCTAAGTCTGATAACAATTCCCTCCTCTCGAAGCGGAATTGTTAAACTAAATTACTAAATCTAGGTGATCAAGCTAAATTCAGTTTAAGCATAAACATAGAGATAAAACACATAAAGAACGGAATTAATAGATTAAATCATAAATCAAAACATTGTTATAAAAATCCCTACTTTCTAACCCTAGGACACGAATAGCTTAGCTATCCATGCCTAGTAATAATCCAATACAAAATCTTAATAAAAACATTGTAAAGAATTAAACTAGAAAATAATAAATAAACCCGGATGACTCCGTCTCGATGATCTTCGTCCTCTTTGTCTTCCAAGATGATGTAATTTATGTTCTTGATGATTGATCCTCCTTTTTTCCTAGAGCTTGGGGTCCTTTTTATAGAGTTGGGCCAAATCTTGGGAAAGATAGGATCAAAATCCTATTAAAAATATGAAATCCTCGCATAAAAACCCTTCTGACACGGCCGTGTTGCTTAAGTGACACGGCCGTGTTGCTTTGCACAATTCACTTTCTGCTCAACATTTGACACGGCCGTGTTGCAGTTGTGACACGGCCGTGTTCCATTCCAGAACTAACAGCGCTTTGTGGACCACTTTTGACACGGCCGTGTTACAAGTCTGACGCGGCCGTGTCGGTTCTTGCCCGGTTTTGCTCCTGGACCGGTTCAGGCCGGTTCGGACCGGTTTGGACCGGTTCTTCGACGGTTCTCACTCTTTTGGGCCGGTTTTCACTCTTTTGCCAACTTGTTTCCTCGTCCGGTAGCCTGAAAATGCTCAAAATACCTTAAAACAAGTCGAAACACGTCAAATGACCCAAATATTATTAATATAAATAAATGCCGGTCAAATATGCACGTAAATGATATAAAATATGATCCTAAATCGACCTAATACATGCATAAATAACGTGTTATCAAACTCCCCCAAACTTAAACTGTTGTTCGTCCCGAACATCATAACAAAAGACACAAAGATGACAAGTGATTATGCATTTGTTTAGGGCGACTAGATGATGAATTCAGTTTCAGTCTGATTTTTCTTACAACAACTAGGCAACACAATTCACTTGAGCATATGTGATAACGCGTAAATCAACTAATCTCGAGACTTTGAACTTTCGAATTATTCAACCCTCACCGGGTAAGTGTTTCACTCGTCTCTCAAGTGTTTAAGCTAGAATAATTTCCACTCATATTGAATTACATGCAAAGTCTACCATATGCTTGCCAATCGTCTACACTAGACCTCGTACTTGATATGTGTGACAAAGGATCAAAAAGGTCTTTATTTTGGTTGTAATGTGGGCTTAAGGTAAGGTGGGATACATTTGGCTTTAAGTGACTATTCATTGGACTAATCAAGTTACGTCTAACCCGACTACCCCTCAATACAATCACTCAACCTCACTCTTCAAATTTCAACAAATCACCTCACAAAGTGACTTCTTCACCTTTAAAAGTCCGTACAACTTAAGTGCTTTTCAATTCTGCGGGTACCACATTTTTGGGACTACCCGAATGTTCTAAGCAAATTCATAATTTGAGCACTTTATTTTCTAGCCTCTCCTCTATAATACTAATAATAAAAACTTTTTTCTTTTTTTCCTCTTTTTTTTTTCTTTTTCTTTTTTTTTTCTTTTTCTTTTTTTTTTCTTTTTCTTTTTTTTTTTTCTAGGAGAGGCCATTCTTCGCTTTTCACCTATCACCTTTCTTTTATTCCCTTCATCTTTTGAAAATATCCCTATTTCCCATTCCTTCCCACAAATTGTTCACCCAAAATTCCTTCCAATTCTCCTCCCTCTAACTTGATTAATCCAATTAGGGCCAAAAGAATTAAATCAAAAAGGTTTCGGCTGACATTGTTAGGTTATGAATAAATAAGGCTATAAGGCTCAATTGGGCTAACTAGGGACAATTTTTTTCATTATGGGTCAAAGGCAATTTTCATGGTTCGAATAAATAGGCTTAAACAAAAATTTGCCTAAGATCATTTCCTACATCACAACATATACTTGACACATTCTTAGTAAAGACTCAAGGCAAGTTCTAGAGACTAGTACACATATTCAATCAAATTCACACCGAAAGAAAGTATATGACTCCAAAAATTGGAGTATAATTAGGCTCAAATTCTCACAAGGTTAATTTTGATTGAATATTCTAAGTTCAAGCTCAATTTCGTCTCAAAACACCTCTCATGCTCTATTATGTGCCATTTTTTCATCTAAATCATCTCATCATTAACTATTCATCATCCATCTTTCCCAATTATTCTCTTTTTATTTTTTTCACTTTTTACCTATTTCCGGGTTTATTATTCTTATGACTCAAAAACTAAAACACTAATAAGACTCTAAACTCTAAACTCCTAAGACTCAACATGGAAACAATATGCAATCAAACTCGGGCTCACAGACCCAACAACATCGATAAATCAGATAACTGGGCTCACAGACCCGATAACACCAATTGAAACAATAAAAATCAGCACAATGGGCACACGGACCCACAATTAACAGCAAGAATCTCGAACGAAAAAAAAAAAAAAAGTAAATCAAAACTAGAAATCTAGCTGCCAAGACGTTCCACGGTCTACCCCCTCCCCCAAACTTGGCTGAAAGCCAATGTTTGGAGGAAAAAAACGTGGTACGCCTTGGTGCTAACTTACAAATCGTTTCGACGACGGCGGTGTTTTGAAATCCTCCAAAATCGTGCACGTTGAGATCCTGACGCGGCCGTGTTGAAGGTTGTTGACACGGCCGTGTCACTTTTTTCCAAAATTGATGTTTCTGGATCGTTTTTGACGCGGCCGTGTCATTTGTGTGACACGGCCGTGTTGCATTCCAGTGTTGATTCGCGTTTGGAGGATGATTTTGACACGGCCGTGTTATAAGGCCGACACGGCCGTGTTACCGTTGAACCAAAAATTGGTTTTCTGAGGCGTTTTTGACACGGCCGTGTTCCGTATATGACACGGCCGTGTTGCATTCCAGTGCTGAAAACACTTTCTAAGTGCTTTTTGACGCGGCCGTGTCCGTAGTGCGACACGGCCGTGTTGCATCTTCTGCTCCTTTTAACGCGATTTTTCCGTCTTTTCGACCCCCGTTTCTTGCAACACTCGTCCATGTTGATTCCTAAAAACATAAAACACTAAAACACACGTAAAACATAAAATTAACGCAATAAAAAATATAAACATAAAATATTGAACATCGGGTTGCCTCCCGACAAGCGCTTTGTTTTACGTCTTCAGCCGGACGTCCTTTTCCTATCAACCTTCTTCTAGCCACCCCGAGTTGGAAGTTTTCTGGTCACTTAAAGAGCTATTTGGGGCACGAGGATTTTCTACAGCCGCTAGGGTAGTGTAAATAATGCTACAATTGTGCCTACCCCTTAGACCCGATTTATGTATGTTGAGTGTGATTATTTCGTTTTGAACCCGAAAAACCAACTCCCCTTTAGGTACATCTATTAGTGCTTGGCTAGTCGCCAAGAAGGGTCTTCCTAAGATAAAAGGGAATTCATCACTCCCTTTTATTTCAACAACTAAGAAATCACTAGGGAATTCAAAATTTAGCACTTTTACCACTACATCCTCTGCTACTCCCAACGGCGTTAATGAAGATCCATCCGCCAATTTGATAGTAGTAAAGGACCGTTTAATTTCCCTTAATCCTAATTGTCTATACTGCTTAAGAGACATCAAATTTATGCTAGACCCTAAGTCACACATGACATTATGAAATTCATGACTACCAATTGAGCAAGAAATAGTAAAACTCCCTGGATCTTTTGCTTTTGTTGCTCTTCTTGGTTTCATGCTTGTGTTTGCGTTCTTCTTGGGCCTGCTCGGTCTCTTCTTTGTCGCCTCTTTTCCATCCTCCCGCTCCTTTGTTTTCTCTTTAACTTCGATTCTCTCCTTTAGTGGTTCCTGTTTCACAACAACAACTCTAGATTGCTCTAAAGGATCAAGGTTAGCAAAGAACGAATTTTTAAAACAAAAATCAAAAGACTCATCAAGAATAGGAGATGAAGTTTTCTTATCTATGATTGTATTGACCTCCTCCTTCTCAATGTTTTTGACTTCCTCGCTTGATTCCTTCGCTTCTTGGTCCTTCAAGCTCTCTTCATGCTCATCTAGCTCCACAATATTGCAGTGCTCCTTCGGGTTAACCACTGTATCACTCGGGTATTGGCCTTGCTTGTGTTGAGCTCCTACTATCTTTATCAGCTGACTCATGTTTGATGTCAACTCTCCAATGCTAGCTTGAGTCTGCACCAACGTGTTCTCGAGCCTCTTGATGTCTGCCCCTTGCCCAGTGATATGCTTGTTTAGCTCCATGAATTTTCCATCCACTTTCTTCTCCAACTGAGCTAACTTTTCATCATACTTTTCGAATTGTGACATCGCGATCTCTTCTTGTGATGGCTTCTTACCGTCATGGATCATGCCATTTGTAACAGCAAATCCGGGTGGCGGATTGAGTGTATTTTGCGCGTTCCCATATGAAAAGTTCTGATGGTTCAGATTCTGAGGGTACTGATTGTACCGAGGCTGATTGTTCTGGAAATTGTTGAAGTTCCGTTGATTCACAAATTTTACTTCTTCAACTTCTTCCGGACCCCCTGGCTGTTGTGCTAACGTCAGATTAGTTAGCAGATTCACCTGGCTCGTTAATGCTGTTACTTGTGCTGTGAGCTTTTCAATTGGCTCATTATTGACGGGCTCGACTTTTTGGACACTCGCTACCCTCCTTGGCATGTTTCTCTCGTTCGACCATTGGTAGCTTGTTCTGGCCATCGCGTCCAGGATTGAGAATGCCATCCTCACTGACTTCTCCATCAAACTTCCACCCGCAGCTGCATCCACTTGGTTTCTAGTCGGAGCAAGTAGACCATTGTAGAACTTGCATACTTGCTGCTTCTTGGTGAACCCATGTTGAGGGCAACTCCGGATAAGATCCCGGAATCGCTCCCAAGCCTCTCCGAATGGCTCTTGGTCCAGCTGTTTGAACTGATTAATTTGATTCTGCAAGTCGAGCATCTTGCTCGGTGGAAAGTACTTCAATAGTAACGAAGTGCTCAACTCTTCCCAACTGATGATATCTTCCAAGGAATTGAACCATTGGAGGGCTCTA
Organism: Ajuga chamaepitys; assembly: GCA_958295605.1. Taxonomy (NCBI): domain Eukaryota; kingdom Viridiplantae; phylum Streptophyta; class Magnoliopsida; order Lamiales; family Lamiaceae; genus Ajuga; species Ajuga chamaepitys. The sequence continues at coordinate 18,854,081 of OY282497.1, read as the reverse complement.
TCCTTTAACGCAAAAGGGAAACAATCGCAGCTTAACCTGCTCGTGTGGCACATGGTTTATTTTGATTGTGTCCGCCAATCTTCGGAACTTTATTAGGTGAGCGTTCGGATCCTCCATTGCACTTCCTCCGTACTGGTTCTGCTGCACTATGTTGATCAGTGCAGGCTTCAGCACGAAACTATTTGCATTTAGAGGCGGGAGTTGTACTCCTCCTGACTGTTGATTAGGATTCGGACTTAAACAGTCACTAATAGGTGTATTGTCTTCTTCTCCCGCATCTGGCTCTATTGGAATCTGTCCGTGCTGTTGTGGCAACTGTTGCTGCTGTGCAGGTATCTGCTGATGTATAATAGTGACGCGATCGTCCAATCGTGCTAAGGCTGTTAGCACTCTATTTAATGCTTCATCATTCGGCTGCTGTGGTGGGTTCTCCATCTCAGCTGTGAAGTTTCTTCTCGTTCGGTGTCTGCGAGCTGTCGCTTCAATTTCCGGATCGAAAGGAAGAAGGGTTTCTTTCCCTTTTGATCTGGTGTGCATACGAAGCCTGAAAACACGAAAAACAAGAACTACCGCGTAACACTAAAATTAACCCAAAAAATAAAAACGAAAATTAAAATTAAAATTATGAAAAAAATAAAATCTAGTCTAGTTTCCTCCTATTTTTCAAGATAAAAACTAAGCGCTAAATCCTATTCCCCGGCAACGGCGCCAAAAACTTGACACGTCGGTTTCTAACCTAGTGTTCCGCAAGTGTACGGATGTAGGTGTAGTAACGATTATCAAGGTCGATCCCACAAGGAATAGTTTTAGGTAGTTTGATACCCTAATACTCTAGGAATGTCCTAACTAGATACTAAGTTTTAAAGGTTGATTTTACTAATTAAACTACTCAATTAAATATAACTTCAAACTTAGGAAACACGAAAACGAACAATCAAAGAGAAAAGGTATCCTAGGGCTTCGATTTCAGGATATTATTTCAATGTGGAATATGATTAACCTATTAATTTACCAATTCTAATGTTTATTAGGCGGCACGACAATAATCTAATCCTTCTCTCGAAGCGATTAAACCGTTGATTAATTAAGCTAATTACCCTCTCGAGTCAATTAAACCTAATAACTCCCAAACGATCCTAAGCCACGGCCTACACAGTCATAGACAACTGCGCTCTATGTTCTAAGTCTGATAACAATTCCCTCCTCTCGAAGCGGAATTGTTAAACTAAATTACTAAATCTAGGTGATCAAGCTAAATTCAGTTTAAGCATAAACATAGAGATAAAACACATAAAGAACGGAATTAATAGATTAAATCATAAATCAAAACATTGTTATAAAAATCCCTACTTTCTAACCCTAGGACACGAATAGCTTAGCTATCCATGCCTAGTAATAATCCAATACAAAATCTTAATAAAAACATTGTAAAGAATTAAACTAGAAAAGAATAAATAAACCCGGATGACTCCGTCTCGATGATCTTCGTCCTCTTTGTCTTCCAAGATGATGTAATTTATGTTCTTGATGATTGATCCTCATTTTTTCCTAGAGCTTGGGGTCCTTTTTATAGAGTTGGGCCGAATCTTGGGAAAGATAGGATCAAAATCCTATTAAAAATATGAAATCCTCGCATAAAAACCCTTCTGACACGGCCGTGTTGCTTAAGTGACACGGCCGTGTTGCTTTGCACAATTCACTTTCTGCTCAACATTTGATACGGCCGTGTTGCATTTGTGACACGGCCGTGTTCCATTCCAGAACTAACAGCGCTTTGTGGACCACTTTTGACACGGCCGTGTTACAAGTCTGACGCGGCCGTGTCGGTTCTTGCCCGGTTTTGCTCCTGGACCGGTTCAGGCCGGTTCGGACCGGTTTGGACCGGTTCTTCGACGGTTCTCACTCTTTTGGGCCGGTTTTCACTCTTTTCCAACTTGTTTCCTCGTCCGGTAGCCTGAAAATGCTCAAAATACCTTAAAACAAGTCGAAACACGTCAAATGACCCAAATATTATTAATATAAATAAATGCCGGTCAAATATGCACGTAAATGATATAAAATATGATCCTAAATCAACCTAAATACATGCATAAATAACGTGTTATCAGTTTGGCTCCAAGGAGGCATTGAGGTGTGCCTCGGAGCTCAGTTCCAAATTCAGCTTGCTTTCCAAGTTTGTGATGTATGTCAGTCCAGGGTTGGGTAGGCGGAGGTAAGGTCCCTCGTTTTGGAGGACATAAGGGACAGCCGGACCCGATATGCCTTCTTTGTACCCAAGCATGGCAATGCGCATGTTCTCCATCTCCTCCCAATCTAAATAGTAATCAGCAGTGATAGGTGTGTACTCCGGAAGGGGGATATGGTAGTGCTCGAGTATAGGAGTTATCAACGCCCCACAGTAGATCGGGTCGGGCATCTTCGTTTCTCTTTTCCTCTCTGTCCTCAGTTCTTTTACTATCTTCTGAAAGCTTGAAACCAGATCTTGTTGGAAGTTCCTCGACTTCCTATCCACGATGGCCCAAAGAATCTCCATCTCGTATAACCGGGGAGAGCTGATCTCTTTCCGTCCACATATGGTGGAGCTCAACAACTTCTGTAGATACTTCACGACGGGGCTTCAAATGGCGGTGAGCCTGGAGCTCCTTGGATCATATGCTTGAGGTGCAACTATTCCAGGGGCGGCAGTGATTTGCCCCCAGAATTGTTGCACGTTGAACTCCCTCGACACACGGCTATCATAAACATCTAGACTCTTGAAGCCATAAATGCTTTTCAAACTGTCGTGGCGTAGTATCTTCTCTTTGTTTAGAAGCTGGAATTTGAAATGGTGAATTGTAGTTGAGCCGGAAATGACCTCCTCCTCGATTTCGAGTGTGCTGAAAAACTCGAGCACAAATTTGAGGAAAGTTGGGCGAGGTGCGAGGTACTGAACTAGACCTGCTGTGTCTAACAGCTCCAGAACATTTTTCCGGATTCCCATGGCGTCCAAGATCTTGGGATCGCCATAGCGGGTAACTGACACCCCCCTCTTCATCAATTTGTCAAATCGTTTTCTTTGATCCTCCGTTTCCAGCACTATATCAAAATCAATGGGTTTCGTGGACTTGTCAGTGGAAGTCGGTGGAACTTCCGGCGGAGAAACCTCCGGATTAGGCTCAACAGCTTTCTCCTTGCCCTTAGCTTGGCTTCCTCTAATTTTTTGTGTGACTCTTCTGCCAGAAGTGCCTTCTTGAGTTTTGCCTTTTGGGTTTTTTGGAGGTGCCATGGGTACCTAAAATCAACAATTCAATCATCAAAACCAGTGGCAAAACAACGAGTTCAAGTTCAAGTAAGAGATGCCTAAGTTCACTTGAATCCGACTATATATCCAACAAAAACAAGGCAAAATGTATCAACCATGCAATGACAACCAAATCACACTCAAATGAGGTTATACATTACGATAATATCAACAATGAGTCTTAAAAACTAGAGAAGATAGTCGAATTTAGCTAACTTAGGCACAACAATTTAACGCCTAGCACATGTTTGATGATTTGCCACAATGAATTTAGCTTTTTCAAAACTCACAAAACTATACTCAACAATCCACCCACTCAATCATCAAGCAATTATACGAACTATCATGTTAATTCTATCATTTAAATGCATAAACACTTATCAATTGGCAAAAATTCAATACAAGTAGTTGTATGTATAACCAATTTCAATGAACATGCAAATAAACATAAAATTAACCCCCAATCTCAACAATGTATTCACTAATACACAATAATAAATCGAAAGAATGAGATAGCCGTACTTACCAGTTGAGTTTAATAAAAAAGATTTTGAATTTGGATTGTTCGCGCCCTTTTTAACTCGACCTCAAGTCTGCTCCAAATCCAAATATTTTCGAAAAGGAGTGGGTGTGGTGATGTAAGTGAGGTGTGGTGTGAATTTGATGGGTGGAAAGAGAGTGCAAGGGTGATTATTGGAGGAGTGTGTGCATGAGTGTGTGAAAATCGCAAGTTTGGGGAGGAACTGACCTAATTTTCGCGCAGGGGGTATTTATACCTGTTTTGCGTCTCGGCCGAGATTCGACTTTGGGCTCAGTGTCTCGGCCGAGATTCTGTAGTGTCTCGGCCGAGATGAAGTCTCAGCATTTGTACCCCCATTCTGGACAAGTGGTTCTCGGCCGAGATGCATGTGTGTCTCGGCCGAGATTATCCTCCAGCAAATTTGGCTCAATTTCCATTCAAACCCGTCTCGGCCGAGATGTTGTAGTGTCTCGGCCGAGATGCTCTTCCAGTGAAATTTCTCCATTTTGGACCCTTCTGAATCTCGGCCGAGATAATGTAGTGTCTCGGCCGAGATTATCTTCCAGCAAATTTTCCATTTTTTGGCCTGTTTGAATCTCGGCCGAGATGATGCATGTGTCTCGGCCGAGAAATGCTTCCAGGGAAGATTTGCACTTTTCACCCACATGGAGTCTCGGCCGAGATTTCTTCTGTGTCTCGGCCAAGATTGTCCTCCCCTGCATTTTTCCACCTTTTTGGTGTTCTTCACCCTCATTCCACACCATGTCTTGGCTTTGATTTGCTTGTTTGTTACCTACACACATTTTGACCAACCAATTCAAAATATGTAAATAATAGTAAAACTACTTGTTAGTGAACTCAACTCTTAAATACACAACTAAACACAATCTGGAATTCGCACAAAGATCAATTTGAAAAACACACATGCAGTTCGGCCAAAGATGTAACCGAATTGCACTTACGCAGACCAGGAACTAAAATGAATCACACACAGCTTTTACGTGGTTCGTTCAAGATGAACTACATCCACGGAGGCAAGACACACTCCAATCCACTAAGAAATCCAATCAATTACAGAGAATACACACAAGAAACGAAATGCCCAATTCTGTTGACAAATTAGGGCAGAAACGATCAATCTCAAAATACTCTCTCTAATCTAAGAAACAAGGAAATTGCTCGACATAGTGATCTTCTCCTTGATGAGAGCTTTACAATGATATAAGAATTGGAGCTCGAATGTAACTGTACAGAAAGTTCTAACTGAATGAAGTTGAGCTTAGCTACCGGAAAAAAACGACGGTTTTCTTCATCACAAATCCTGAAACTGCTCCGTCACAAATGACGGTTATCCTCAACTGCCTTGAACCCGGTTTTTCTGAACAGCTTGTCTTCTTGATGCTCAAACCCGGTTCAAACCTCCGGTTCTTCACTTCCTGATTCCGGTTCCACATTCCCAACACACCATATTACAAAGTATAGCTCACTTGATGACATTGAACACCACCTCACACTACTAAACTATGAATTTAAAATACGAGAAAGCGAGTAACCGCCGGGTTGCCTCCCGACAAGCGCCTTTGTTTAACGTCGTTGGCTCGACGGAAGCTCTTTCAGTTTGGTGGTGAGTCTTCCACTCGTTCTTCTTCATCGGGGCTTTCTTGAATATGCTCTAGATAAGGCTTGAGAAGATGCCCATTGACCTTGAAGATTTTTCCGGTTTTACCACTTTCAATTTCGATGGCTCCATGATCGAACACCTTAGTGACAACAAAGGGTCCTACCCACCTCGAACGGAGCTTGCCCGGAAATAACTTCAACCGAAAGTGATATAATAGCACTTTCTCCCCAACCAAAAATGTTTTCCGGGTAATTCTCAAGTCATGAAAAGCCTTCGTTTTCTCCTTGTAGATCATGGCGTTTTCAAAGGCTTCATTTCGAATTTCTTCGAGCTCTTGCAATTGGAGCTTTCGGTGTACACCGGCTTCATCAAGGTTCATGTTGCATCTCCGAATAGCCCAGTAGGCTCTATGTTCAAGTTCAACCGGGAGATGGCATTGCTTTCCATAAATGAGTCGAAAGGGAGACATACCAATTGGAGTTTTATAGGCAGTCCTATACGCCCATAATGCATCATTGAGCCTCAAACTCCAGTCCTTGCGATTTGGTTGCACGGTGTTCTCCAATATCGACTTGATTTCCCGATTCGAAGTTTCGGCTTGCCCATTGGTTTGTGGATGATAAGGTGTCGAAACCTTATGCAATACAGCGTATTTCTTCAGTAATGCGTCGATTGTTCGGTTACAAAAGTGTGTGCCTCTATCACTTATGATGGCTTTTGGTATCCAAAATCGAGCAAAAATGTTGGATTGGACGAACTCGGCCACAACTTTAGAGTCATTGGTTCGGGCTGCTTTCGCCTCCACCCACTTGGACACATAGTCAACAACCAACAATATGTACAAATTCCCATAAGACAAGGGAAACGGTCCCATGAAGTTCATACCCCAAACATAAAAAATTTCACAAACTACAATCGGGTTTTGGGGCATTTGATTTCTTTGAGAGACATTTCCCGTCTTTTGGCAGTTGTCACAGGACTTGCAAAAAGTAAGGGCATCTCTAAATATTGTGGGCCAAAATAGTCCACTCTCAAGCACTTTGTATGCCGTCCTCTTCGGCCCGAAGTGGCCTCCACAAGCATATGAGTGGCAAAAATTCAGCACCGATTGCACTTCGTCTTCAGGGATGCATCTCCTGATTACTTGATCTGAACCATATTTCCAAAGGTATGGATCATCCCAAACAAAATGCTTCGACTCACTCTTCAACCTATCCTTCTGTGGTTTACTCATCCCAATAGGAAACCTCTTGGACACCAAATAATTCACCATGTTAGCATACCAAGGAACCTTCGCGCCTGTCATTGCTAGCAATTGTTCGTCCGAAAAGCTTTTCTTAAGAGGCAAGTTCGTTTCCGGTTGGGTTATTCTGCTGAGATGATCTGCAACACCATTTTCTGATCCTTTCTTATCCTTGATCTCTAGGTTAAATTCCTGGAGAAGTAATATCCAGCGAATAAGCCTAGGCTTTGCCTCCTTTTTAGCCATGAGGTGCCTCAATGCTGCGTGGTCGGTATATACGATGATCCTTGTCCCAACAAGGTAAGACCGAAACTTCTCTAATGCAAACACAATAGCTAGCAGCTCCTTTTCTGTGGTAGTATAATTCATCTGAGCTGGGTTCAAAGTACGTGAGGCATAGTAGATGACGTGGGTCACTTTTCCTCTTTTCTGTCCCAAAACTGCCCCCAAGGCTTGTTCACTAACATCGCACATCAGCTCAAAAGGCAATTCCCAATCTGGCGGTTGAATAATTGGAGGAGTAACCAATCTCTTCTTCAACTCATCAAATGCCAACTTTCATTCCTTGCTCACATCGAACTCCACATCTTTTTGTAGCAACCGGCACAAAGGAGCAGCTATTTTCGAAAAATCTTTGATAAACCTCCTGTAAAATCCTGCATGGCCCAAAAAAGAACGCACTTCCCGCACATTTGCGGGGTAAGGGAGAGAAGAAATAATATCAATTTTCGCTTTGTCTACTTCTATTCCCTTACTAGAAACTATATGGCCAAGCACAATTCCTTGTTCCACCATGAAGTGACATTTCTCCCAATTCAACACAAGATTTGTTTCTATGCACCTTTTCAGAATTTTAGCAAGATTATCAAGATATTTTTCGAAAGACTCACCATAAACGCTAAAATCATCCATGAAAACTTCAATAATATTCCCTACATATTCGAAAAAAATACTTACCATGCACCTTTGAAAGGCGGCTGGGGCATTGCATAGCCCAAATGGCATTCTCCTCCATGCAAAGGTACCGAAGGGACATGTAAAAGTAGTCTTCTCTTGATCTTCTGGAGAGATGGCTATTTGAAAATATCCAGAGTATCCATCTAAGAAGCAGTAGAATGAACGCCCGGCCAACCTCTCAAGCATTTGGTCAATGAATGGCAAAGGGAAGTGATCCTTGCGGGTCATGGCGTTCAGCTTGCGGTAATCTATACACACCCTCCATCCGGTTTGCAAACGGGTGGGAACTAATTCCCTGTCTTTATTCTCCACTACCGTCACTCCTGACTTTTTGGGCACGACTTGTGTTGGGCTCACATATTTGCTATCCGATATAGGGTAAATAATCCCAACATCGAGTAGCTTGATGATTTTCCGTCTTCACCACCTCCATCATAGGTGGGTTAAGTCGCCTTTGGGGTTCCCGACTTGGTTTTGAGTCTTCCTCAAGTAAAATGCGGTGCATACAAAGAGATGGACTAATGCCCTTGATGTCGGTAATAGTCCACCCAATCGCTCCCTTGTGTTCTCCAAGGACCTCTATCAAGGATGCTTCTTGGCTTGGGGACAACTTGGATGAGATGATCACCGGTAGTGTCTCATTTGCTCCTAGGTAAGCATACTTCAAGTGGTCGGGAAGAGACTTGAGTTCAAGAGTCGGGGTCTCCACCGTAGAAGGTAACATCTTCTTGTGTGTATCCTGAATTGGGATGAACTTGGGAAAGGACTTGGTTCGGAAAGGCTTGGAGAATGGTGATTGTTCCACTATCCCCACCAACTTTTCCTTGGTGTCCATTAGCTCTATCTTCTCTAGATGAGTCGCCAATTCAATTGCTTCTTGATCCCTGCAATAACACTCAAACACTTTCTCCACAAAGGGATCAATAACATCAATGACGTCAATAGAACACACACTATGCAATTCCTCAGTATACTTCATTGAATCAAAGATATTGAATTGCACCACTTGGCCAGCAAATTCCATGCTAAGAGTTCCCTCTCGCACGTCAATCTTTGTTTGGGAGGTATTCAAGAACGGCCACCCAAGCAAGATTGGAGTGGAATCTGACGAATTTCCATGCATATCCAGTACATAGAAATCCGCTGGAAATATGAGGTTATCCACCTCAACTATCACGTCCTCAATCACCCCGGCCGGAAACGAGGTGCTTCGGTCCGCCAGTTGGATGACTACTCTTGTATCTTTCAGTGGACCCAAGTTTAAGCTATTGAAAATGGAACGGGGCATCACATTGATCGATGCCCCCAAATCAAGCATAGCTTTCTCAATTAGACAATTACCAATTTTACACGGGATGGTGAACATTCCCGGGTCCTTGCACTTTTGAGGGAGTTTCTTTTGAGAAACCGCCGAGACATTTTCTCCCATTAAGACCTTCACATTCCCATGCAACCGCCTCTTGTTAGTGCATAAATCTTTCAAAAACTTTGCGTACCGAGGAATCTGTTTTACAGCCTCCATCAAGGGAATACTGATTTCCACCTTCCTGAATACCTCCATTGTCTCCTTGTCTCTATTTTTGTCGGGACTCTTCTTCATTTGACTCGGAAACGGAATTGGTGACATTTCAGGATTTTTGTTGGACTTCTGAGAATCTCGGCCGAGATCTTTATGTGTCTCGGCCGAGACAAGTGGACAGGGGATTTTGTCTTCTGGACGAGGTGGGACATCTCGGCCGAGATCTTGATATATCTCGGCCGAGATTTCATGCTTTGCACACTCCCTTTCACTTCCGACTCTACTTGCTCCTTCCCTTGACTTCCCCTTTTCAAGGACCTTCCCGCTTCTAAAAATCCCCACACTGACATTCTCAATTTCACTTTGTGGAGAGTATTTCATGGTAGGAAAAGGCAATAGGTGGTCGGGGAAGCATGCAGCTAATGCCTCCTTTTGCTTACGCAACTCCTTGGCAATTTTCCACTTAGGTGTCTGAACTTTAATTTCAGCCACATGGGGAATTGATGTCTCTTCTTTCCTCGGACCATCATCCACGTCCTCAGTCTTTCCTTGTGAAGTATACCCGGGCTTTTCAGGCTCTCCAAGTAACTCCTCATTCATAACAACAATGACACTCACATTTTTCGGGTTGACTTCCGGTTGAGCCGGTAATCTTCCTCCTTGTGCATTTTCTAATCGAGATACCGCTGATGCTATCTGACTGACTTGATGTTCGATGTTCTGAAATCTCAAACTCGATTCTTTTTGTAATTAGAGCGTACTAATGGCTAGGCTTTTCACTATGTCAGAAAGAGATGGATCACAGGGTACCTGCTCGAGTGGCTGTCTTTGGTGGAACATTCCCCTAGGAAAAGGGGGTCGGTTTTGCCCACTGTGATCACCTTGTTGATTATTTCTCGGATTCTGATTGCCGTATTTGAAATTCGGATGGTCCCTCCAACCCGGGTTGTATGATTGTGAATAAGGGTCATACTTCCTCCCGGATGAGTTGGGATTAAAGTTGTGAACCGCATTGGCATGGGCCTCCATCTCTTCTCCGAGAACCGGGCAAGTGTTAGTGGAATGTTCAGTGACTTGGCAAATTCTACAAGGCTTTGGAGTAGGCGTGCCACCCGAGATTACTTTCTTCACCAAGTCGGTGAGTTGGTCCAACCTCTCTTCCACAGTGGAGTCTATCACATCCTTGACTCGTCTCACCGGCTCTCTACATCCAAACTGCTGAGTAATGGTAGCCATTTTTGAAATCAATGCCCGAGCCTCGGTAGGTGTCTTATCAGATAGAAATCCTCCACTCGCCGAGTCTATCATATTTCGATCCGTTAAGCACAGTCCTTCGTACCAGTACTGAATTAGCAATTGTGGAGTGATTTGATGTGGAGGGCAACTTCCGACAAGTCTCTTAAAACGTTCCCAGTACTCATATAGTGTTTCCCCTTGCATCTGCCTCACTCCACTGATCTCCTTTCGAATGGTGGTAGCTCGAGAAGCTGGGAAGAATTTTTCAAGGAATTGGGTTTCCATTTGCTCCCAAGTGGTGATTGATCCGGATGGAAGCTAGTATAGCCAATCCCGAGCAAGATCCTTCAGGGAAAACGAGAATGCTCGAAGTTTGATCTGTTCTTCCGTCACCCTCGATGGCTTCATACTTGAACAAACCACGTGAAACTCTTTAAGGTGCTTATGAGGGACCTCTCCGGACAGCCCATGAAAGGAAGGTAGTAGGTGGATGAGTCCTGATTTCAACTCGAAAGCAGTGTCGTTTCCTATAGCTGGGAAGGTGATGCACAAGGGCTCTTGAGCAACCCTTGTGTTAGCCAACTCCTTCATTGTTCTTTCTCTTCACCCCCTAAATTCAATACTTCGATTCTTTCTCGGACTTGCTCCAAATCTCGAGCTCTCCTTCTCAATTCACGTTCACGTTCCTTAATATCCGGTTCAAATAGCAATCCTTTTTCTCCTTGCGAACGCAAGAACATCCACTACAAGTAAACAAAATAAAGAAACAAAGTAAGATTATGAAATTACTAATCTAAACAAAAAGATAACTATAGGTGTAATTAATCATAATGCTCAATCAACAAATCAACTCTATTCTAATCACCGTTCCCCGGCAACGGCGCCAAAACTTGGTAGCGTCGTTTCTTACTACCAAATTAAATGTGTATGAAGAATACACTTATACATTACTAACTATCCTACTGAGTAGAATGGTAAATAAGGGTCGATCCCACAGGGAACGGCCGAACAGTTTTGATTCTAATGTCAAGCAGTTTATGATTAAGTATTCAAGAAATAAATATTTAAGAAAGCAATAAAGATGGGGGATTGATAAGGAACTAACAATCTACTAGTGACAATTAAAAGAAACCAAACACAATTAAAGGAAACAAATAATCAAAGATAATAGAAGAGATCTTTTTCGGTTTTAGTTTTCAAATAGTAAAACAAGTCACCCTTGATCATGCTTCCCCTTGGTCTTAGACAATAGATGCAACTATTGTTAATGCTCGATTAAATTGTGATTCAAGCCCTTATCTCAAGACTATTAACAAACTCTAATAGCCTTGTTGTCCCTTAATCTTAGTTAATCAAAATAAGCTCTTCGACTAACCCTATTCAGTTTAACCGAATCCTCGAACAAGCTCTCTTAGATTCAATCACCAAAAGCATTAAACACTAGGACAACGAGATAAATTCAACATAAAACTCGAAAGCTCGGTTTTAGTGGTTGAACTTTGTGTTATCCCCAATAAATAACTATTGTTTGCTACACGGGAATCGGAAATCCTACAATTACGGATAGTAATCTCCTATTCTAGCAACACATTCACAAATCCCTTAAAGGGTGATCAATCCAATAAATAATTCATAAATGTGAGTCAATAAGAGCAAATAACACAAAACACTTAAATACACAATAATCTCGGTAACATTAACCGTAATAATCACATCAATGTCTCGACTCAAGGTTCCACAATGATCAAGGATGAACTAAGGGTGCTAGCCACCCATATTAACTAATACAATCAGAAAATAAATGGAAAAATAAAGAAACATGATATTGATATGGATGAATCCAAAGATGTCAATTGGAGAAGATGATCCTTCAATCTCTAGTCCAATCTCCTTCCTTGGTGGTTGAATAGTGCTCTCCAAGTATGAAAAAGGTATCAAAAGTTATCCAAAAGTTAGGTTAAATTCAAATGGGATGATATATATATATAAGGAGAGAAAGTGCTAGTAAAAAAATAGGCAAAAACATATTCAGGATTTCAAAACAGGGTAGTGAATCTCGGCTGAGACGTGAAAAAGGGAGAAGATGATCCTTCAATCTCTAGTCCAATTTTAGGATTTGACTCATCTCGGCCGAGATTGGATTGCATCTCGGCCGAGATCTTCAATTTTGCAATTCTTCATGAAATCCCCTGGAGACTCATCTCGGCCGAGATTTTCATCCTGTCTCGGCCGAGATCTTCAGTTGGCCCTTCCTTTTGTTACCTCGATCGATCCCTCGACTCCACGGTCATTTGATGTTCTTTTTCGATCCTTTTTCACCTGTCTTAGCACAAAAATAGCACAAGCGCATTATTTTTCCCATGAGAATATAAAAGCACTAGATACACGTAATTATGCACATTATTGACACTAAAATGACACTAAAAGTGCCCTAAAGTGCGTGCACGGAACACGTGTACCACATGTGAAAGATCGTCTCGTGCAACACACGAGTACGACACTGATAATAATAATAACGACAACCAAATTTCTACATTTTAAGCAAATTGGGACATGAACCAGACCAATTTGCAAATTAAGATAAAAGTGGGCGCCCTCCATCCACGTTCAGCCGTCCTCCGTCCATTGTCATCCATCATTCTCGAAGTGTTTCCATTTAATCTTAAATTTAAAAAAATATTGATATAAAATAAAATGCACAAAAAAAGTGTAGTCAGAAGTGTTTGAGATAATACCATATTCTCTTTAAAAAATAATCAAATGTTATTCAACTTATAATTTATATCTTAAAAACAAACGTTCAACCCTAATTAATTATAGAGATAAACTTTACAAGCTACTAAAGTAGGTGTTTTGTCTACAAAAAATTGAACTAAATTATAAAGTTATCAGCTTTCGGTACACCACATTGGACCTTTAATCGATTCTTTCTTCAAAGTTTCATGAAGCTTTATTTGTATATGTTTTAATAAGATTTGTCGCATACACGGTTTTCCATCATCTGTGGTTGTTGATGTGTGTTGTACCCGAACGAGTGGAAGCTAGCTTGTAGATGATATGGCTATATGTGGGCTCAAATACAACACACAACACCAATCACCCGAATAATTCTCGTATAAAATTTATATTTAGTTGATAGTAAATTGAATAGCAAAAAGCCACATTTAGTTGATAGTAAATTGAGCCAGTTAGGAACACTACTAGTTGTCCGCTACTGAACCCAGATCATCTATTTTGAGGTCCTTGAACGTTAGCTCCTGTACTTAGGTCCTCTCCACACTTGGAGGTCTTAGCTCCAGCACTCAGGTCGTTCCTACTGTTGGATATCTTAGCTCTAGCACTCAAGTTGGTACCCCAGCTACAAGTGCTGACTCTCGATCTCTGACTGCCACCCCAATTACTGATCTAGAAAATTATTCGTTATAAATATCTTACCCTTATTATTAATTACTAGATTTTCTTATGAAATCCTAAAACGGTAGTAGTATTATAAACTATTAAAAGTTACTTAAATTCATTATTAATCCAATATCATAATATAGGAAAATGATCTAAATGATCTATATTAGTTCCTTGAAATCGGTTTTATTTTGGTTCATCGATTCGGTCCGATAAAAATATGATTTTTTTCAGTTCGAATAACGTCAAATAGTAATAGATATTATCTGTTTGGGGTGCTTTCGGTATGGAACTCAATGCGGTTTAAATTATCTCCAAAATTTGTGCTCACCCCTAGTCGATTTTATTAAAATCCAATATGTAATTGTTTATCATTACTAGTTGGAGACACGTTCGTCGCACATGATCCAATAGATTTTATTAGAATAAATATTTGGGTATTCTAAATAAGTAAATACATAAATTGTATGGTATGTCATGAAATGAAATTATCCTCAGTACAAAGTATTAACAAAAAAGATATTATTTGTCTACATTTTACAGGTCTAGAGACTTCGTCTCATCATAGTCTTTTGTAGATTGTAGGCTATATCCTCATGACCCTCAAAAACCCCTATAATCTAAAAAAGGATAAACATAAATTATTGGTTAGGCTTAGAAAGCTCAACCTGTGTTATACACGTTTTTCACTTAACTATCTTTTTTTTTTTTTTCTCTATTTAAGCTTGTACTTTGCATGATTATCCATTTGCAACTCACGTCATCGTTTTGGGCAAGCAAGTCATTTAAAAATATTAAAAATCTGAAAATTATTTTTAAAATTCTAAAAAAAATATTTAAAATATCAAAAAATTAAAAAAATATTTAAAAACCATATAATTATTTGAAAAATCTAAAAATTATTTTCATAATTCTAAATGTTCATTTCAAATAATTTAAAAATGTGAGAATTATTTTTAAAACTTTCGATTTTATTAAAATAATATTTAAAAATCATAAAATTTTATAAAAAAATATGAAAATGATTTCTAACATTCTAAAAATTCATTAAAAATATATATCTGAAAAATGTTGATATTATTTTTAAAAAATTGTTAAAAATTAGAATTATAGAATTATTTAAAAAAACTAAAAACTATTTCTAAAATTCTATAAATTCATTTAAAAGTTATGAAAATGTTAGAATTATCTTTAAAAAAATTAGTTTTATTAAAAAATATTTAAAATTTCTTAAATTTTTGAAAAATTCATAATTATTTCTAACCGTATGTGGATATTATACCTCGAAATCAAAAGCAATTCACTGAAAAAGATGGCATCTATTAATAGGTACCAATGTCAGCAATATTTAATATCATCTTCGATCTATTCATGAAAATGCTTCTGTCCTTGTGCAATAAATGAATGCACATATATGCTCATGTAACCAGGTTCCATCAGTCATTAGCATTGACAAATTATATTGGTCACTTATTTCAAGTTAGCAAATAGTTGTGTCATAGTATGATTTATCATTCTTTCAGTTTAAATGTTAAATACCCGGATAATATCCTTCCAAATTAGTTTTTTATGATTTTTTAAATTATTCTTTAAATAATTTTATGATTTTTTTTTTTTTTATCATTCTTTAGTTTTTTTAAAAAGTTTTTATGATTTTAAGTTATTCTGAATGAAGTTTTAAAGTTTTAGAAACTCTTTAGATTTTTAAAATATATTTTAATTTTCTTTAATAAAACTGAGTTTTTTAAAAATAATTCCAACGTTTTTCAAATATTTTAAAAAATTTAGATTTTTTAAATAGTTTATGATTTTTAAATATTTTTTGATAAAACCAATATTTTTAAAAATAATTCCATCGTTTTCAGATATTTTAAATGATTTTATAGAATTTTAGAAATAATTTTCAGATTTTCTAAATAATTTTATAATTTTTAAATATTTATTGATATTCTTTTAATTTTATCACTAGAAAAACTAGTGTGAGGTTGCAAACGGATAATTACACAGAGTACATGTTAAAATCGTAGACATAAAAAATTTAGATACGTATTTTACATGTTTCATTTTGATATTAACCCTTTTAGTTATAAATGAAGATAATTACCCATTAAAACAATCAACATAAATTTATTGAACAAATGAATAAACCTTAATATATTTATCTGATTAATATTATACTTTGAAGACTAAATTTAATAGATATAAATGAGAAAATTAGATTATAATAAATCTTACTTTGTTTTAAAATAATTTATATTTAATTTGTTTGATATGTATTTAGACATGACACTAAAATCCATGTGACTATATACCTATAATATATATATATATATATATATATATATATTATTCCAATATTACACTTGCAACTATTTATTTGTAAACTCATCAAAAGATATATTATGCAGAAATCGTAAAAATAATTTATTAATTTAGTTAGTTAGAATATAATATAGTTCTTAAATCAATTACACTTGTCTTTTCTTACTAATTTTATATGGAGAAAATTTAAAATGATTTTTTATACAACTTTTACTATAATTTTAACTACCGTGTAAAAATAGTATAATTTTAGCCTATCCTTATTCTTCTTGGATAATCAAAAAAGTAAACCCCCTATACACACATTATATCCCTTATCCAATCCATCTCCCTTATCCAATCCCTTCACTCCCAAATTACAACCCCAACCTACCCTACCCCACATACCCCCACCCTAACCAAGGACCCCAGTCCCAGGCCTAGTCCCACCCCTGCCCCCTCCACACCACCCCACCCACCCTACCCCTCACCCATCCACTCCCAAGTCAAATTTTTCTTTTTACTGGATCATCCTCTGCCCCCCAATCCCACCCTGCACCCCCACCCCCACCCCCACCCCACCCACCTTCTATCCCTCCCCCACCAACCACCAAGCCAAAAAGAAAAAAATTAATGGATCATCCCCTACCCAATCCCACCCTGCACTCCCCACCCCTACCCCCACCCACCCACCCCTAAACAAAAAAAAATTACTGGATCATCCCCTGCCCCAGTCCCACCCAACACCCCCTCCCCCCAAGTAAAAAAAAAATTCTCCGTATGAGTTTTTTTTTTCTTTTTTCATTTAAAATTTCACTTTACGACTAACACTTGTCGCAAAAATCATGTCACGATACACAATAACAACAAGTCCTCATTTGACACGATAGACACTTGTCACGAATCGTCATTTGACACGATATACACTTGCCACGGATTTGTATAATTTTACCCTTTCGTACAGTCGTGTCACTATTGCCACGGATCTGCCACATGTATCACGACACCCACTTACCACGAATTCTAATACATTTACGAATTATACCACGACACACTTGCCACGAATCATCATTTGACACGATACACACTTGCCACGAATTTTTCACATGTGCCATGGATCTGCCACATGTGCCACGACACCCACTTATCACAAATTCTAATACATTTACAAACTGTCCCACGACACACTTGTCACGAATCATCATTTGACACGATACACACTTACCATGAATTTGTATAATTTTACCCTTTCTTACGGTCGTGTCACTATTGCCACGAATCTGCCACATGTGCCACGAATTTGCCATATGTGCCACGATACCTACTTACCATGAATTCTAATACATGTGGGGCGGGGGTGGTGCTGGGGCAGGAGATGAGATATTATTTATTTATTTATTTTTTTGTCTTGGGGTGGGGAGTTGGGGGGGGGGGGGGAGGGGGAGGGGCTGGGCCAGGGGGATGAGACACTAATTTTTATTTTTATTTTTGGCTTGGGGGTGGGGTTCGGGGTGGGGACGGGGTGGGGTAAGGGGTAGGGGCAGGGGATGAGATATTAAAAAGAAAAAAAAAATTATCTTGGGGGTAGGTGGGTTGGGGGTGGGTGGGGAGCAGGGGTGGGACTGGGACAAGGAGATGAGATACTAAAAAAAGAATTATTTCCTTTTGGCTTGGGGGTGGATGGGGGGTGGGGGTGATGCTGGAGGGTAGGGGATTAGATATTAATTTTTTTTTTTTTTTTTTTTTTTTGTGGTTTGGGGCTGGGTGGGTGGGGAGTGGGGTGGGTGGGGTTTGGGGACGAGGGTGATGCTGGGGCAAGGGATGAGATATTAAATTTTATTTATTTATTTATTTATTTGTTTTTTTGGCTTGGGGGTGGGTGGGTTGATGGTGAGTGGGGGTGGAGGTGGAGGTGGGGGGCTGGAGGTTACTACCGAAGGTTTATTGAAGGATTTTCGAAGATATCTACTCCAATAACTCGGTTGACAAGGAAAGGAGAAAGGTTCTTGTGGAACGAGAAGTGTGAGAAAAGTTTCCAAGAACTAAAACACAAACTCACTACCGCACCAGTTTTGACAATCCCTAATCCGACGACGGAGTTCGTGATCTACAGTGATGCATCCAAGCAAGGTTTGTGATATGTTTTGATGCAAAATGGCAAGGTAGTTGCTTATGCCTCAAGGCAACTAAAGCCACATGAGTTGAACTATCCAACTCACGACTTAGAACTTGTTGCAGTAGTTCGTGCCTTGAAGATTTGGCGACATTACCTTTACGGAGGTAAGTGTGAAATATACACGGATCACAAGAGTCTAAAGTTTCTTTTCACACAGAAAGAGCTAAATATGAAGCAACGGAGGTGGTTAGAGTTAGTGAAAGATTATGACTGTACTATTCACTACCATCCCGGGAAGGCTAACGTGGTAGCAGACGCACTTAGCCGCAAAGCAAGAGGAGAATTGACCAGTACGTTGACTAGGGAGGAGAAACCAGTCAAGGAATTCTCAAAGATGAACCTTGAGATAGTTACACCACCAAGGTCTGTGAATTCAGTCTTAGCAGCTTTAGTGGTACAACCGACTCTAAAGGAGAGAATTAAGGAAGGTCAAACTCAAGATGCATTTCTACTCAAGATGAGAGAGCATATTCTTGCCGGAGAAGACAATGGGTTTGAATTGTCTAAGGATGATACATTGTATTTTGAGGAAAGAATTTGTGTGCCCAATATTACGGAGTTGAAGAGAATAATATTGGAAGAAGCACACAATACCCCATATACCGCTCACCCGGGCAGTACAAAGATGTACCAAGACTTGAGAGGAATCTTTTGGTGGGACGGTATGAAGAGAGATATTGCCGATTTTGTCAGAAAATGTATCGTTTGTCAGCAAGTGAAAGCTGAGCATCAATCTCCTTTAGGATTGTTGAAGTCTCTTGAGATTCCAGAGTGGAAGTGGGAACACATCACTATGGACTTTGTGGTGGATTTACCACGATCGGAAAGAGGAAATCATGCAATCTGGGTTGTAGTGGATCGACTTACGAAGTCAGCTCACTTTATCCCAGTAAAGATGAGTTTCAAAATGCACCAGTATGCCCAATTGTATATCCAAGAGATTGTGAAGTTACACGGAGTGCCCGTTTCTATCGTCTCGGATAGAGATACTCGCTTCACATCACATTTTTGGGGTAGTTTGCAAGAAGCTTTGGGAACTAAGTTGAATTTCAGTACAGCTTATCATCCGCAAATTGATGGTCAGTCAGAAAGGACAATACAAACACTTGAGGACATGTTGAGAGCATGTGTTTTGGACATCGGAAATAATTGGGATCGACTCTTGCCATTAGTGGAATTTGCGTACAATAACAGTTTTCATGCAACGATTGGCGTGGCTCCGTATGAAGCGTTGTACGGAAGAAAGTGTAGGTCTCCAGTTTATTGGGACGAAGTTGCTGAGACAAGATTTGAGGCTCCAGTAATGTTGGAAGAGACGATTAAAGTGGTAGAGAAGATTCCGGAAAGGATTAAGATAACTCAAGATCGCCAAAAGTCTTATGCGGATACGCGAAGGAAAGATCTTGAGTTCAGTGTTGGAGAGAAAGTGTTTCTCAAAGTAGCCCTGACCAAGGGTGTTACTAGTTTTGGTAAGAGAGGCAACTTGAGACCAAGATACGTAGGCCCGTTTGAGATTCTTGATCGAGTTGGAAACTTGGCATATCGTTTAGCTCTACCGCCAGCACTTTCGGGTGTACACAATGTTTTTCACGTCTCTTTGCTGAGAAAGTATGTACACGATCCGAGTCATGTTATCAACTACTCAACAGTGGAAGTGAATGAAGATTTGACGTATGTTGAGTACCCTCAAGCAATACTCGATAGAAAGGTTCAGAAATTGAGAAATCGAGAAACGGTTCTCGTCAAGGTCCAATGGCGAAATCATAATATTGAAGAAGCTACTTGGGAACGTGAGGAGGAGTTACGCGCGCGATATCCTGATCTTTATAATCATGGTATGTTATTAATATTTCGAGGACGAAATTTTTTCCAACGGGGTGGTTGTAACGCCTGGGAAAATTTTCCGTCTATTTATTTAAATTTTTTGTGAATTTTAATTATCATCTCATTTATATTGGGCCGACCCATTTATGGTGATTTAGACCCATTCATTTTAATTATTATAGGCACACTTACATATATTCATTTCATCCATATCAACTTTTGGGCCCAATAATTTATGCCCATATGACTATAGATGGCCCAATTCAATTGAGTCCAAATCCAATTGAGCCAAACCCAATAGAGAACAGATAGATTTTAGGCACGACAGTTTTTTCTATAGCAGTTGAGAAAGTGTGTGCGTGAGTTGGTGGGGGAAATCATGGGACTGTGGAACCTGGGAGAGATAATTGTATCAAGAATCCCTTATAAATACAATTACTTTCATTTTGAAATTTTTTGCTGTCGATTGCAATGAAACAGAGAAAGGTAATAATTTTTGTAACTCTCGTTTAAGTTCCTCTAGTCATCTGACCTACCTGGCCTGTTCCAGCCTCATTCCGGCGAACTTCCGCCGCCACGACACCAATCCTCATTCCTTTTTTTTTTTTTTAAAAAAACAACCTACCTATTTTCAATTACTAATCTTCTTCGCCACAAACATCGGCACCATGACGCCTCTATTCTTATCAATATGGCTCGTCACGACAAGTACAACAAATTCAGAATTAAAAGAGGGAAAGAGCACTGTTGCCGTGCTAGGTTTGCTACTCTCCAGCCCCCACGTGTTTCGGGACGAGGCCTGGGGGAGGACTGCTGCTATTTTTGCTGGGTCCAAGAGGAGTTTCAGGCGCGGCTATCGAAAATGAAGGATAAGATGTATATGGTATATTAGTGATGGAGCCGCGGTTCTGGAAGATAAAAAGAAGCAGAATAAAATATGGAAGATGAACAGGGCACATCACTGCGTGACTCTGATAGAGGAAGAGTGGCGAATCAGGGCTGATGCGTGTTTTTTTTTTAAAGGAAGAGAGAAATTCAAACAATCTTCTAAATCAGGCTTCAGACATCAAAGCCCATTTTTTTTTTTCAAATTCCAACCTCCAAACCCAGTTTTTCAAAAAAAAAAAAAAAAAAAAAAAGGCCCACTATTCCCTTCATCAAATTATTCCTTTCTTTGCAAATTAATGTCATGACCTTCTGTTTTACCATGCCAAACTTAAAAACTTTATCTTTTGTCATGTTCTGTTTCTTTTATTATTATATCATTGATAAGTAATCATTTAATTTACTTCCCATATAATTAGATTATTATAACTACTAAAATAATTTTCACTTTCTATTAAAAATATAGGAATCGAGGAGCGAGTGTACGAGGATAGGACTTTGGACTAATTCCAAGATTTGCATTTCAATCAATCATCGCATTTTCAGGTGGGGGTTTTATTGTTTATCGCTTTAATAATATTACTTGACTGCATATTTGTGCTTTTATTCCATTATTGCTTGCCAATACAAGTGATTATTTTTGCTACTTGCCAATACAAGTTTAGCCATTACCAGTATGCTGCTTGCCAATACAAGTTAGCTCTATGTGATTTGCCAATACGAGCACATCATTATTATAATTGTACTTTGGGCCTCTTTGTTGTATAATTACTGTGATAGACTGTAATCCTCCACGAGCTGGAAGAAGCTCAACCCATCCCCTTTATTCATCCTCAGGTAGAAATGGAGAGAGTGATTGACGTGGAGACGAAGCCGGAATTTATATGGTGATATAAATTTACAATTACTCATTATTTGAGTTGATCTTTGAGATTTATGAACAATGTTGTTTTGATGCATGTTTATTTTGTTTGGTAAGTTTAGATTTAAAATAAGGGTTTGACTGAGATATTTCTTGAACTATTAGCACATGTGATGATTATGATGTCTAGTTGATTTGATTGTGTAGTAGGATTTTATTAAAATTTCACATGTTAGGTATACTTCGATAATTTTTCTTATTAAAGATATGTTTTACTAATCATAAATACGTCATATTAATAGAATTATATCATGAGATCAGAGGGTCGATATATATATACGTGTGTGTGTGTGTGTGTGTGTGTGTGGGGTAGCAAACTTTAATTTCCAGAATGATATAAAATGGTGTATGTTGTAGTATGTAAGTTGAGGAATTGTTCCAATTAATTAATTCATACTTACTAAGTTATGAATATAACATTAAAATACTACTTGTTCTAAATTGTTTATTTATATTAGAGTTTTAGGCTAGATCTTCAATTAAATTGAATAGCCTGTTTAGAATGTGTCAAGTTTTATCAAATTTATATTTTCCGCTGCAAATCATTTTCATCTTTAAAAACTGTAAAGTTCAAGTATTTTTACAAGTTGACTTTATGACGAGATATGTCACAAAAATATGTTTTCATAAATTCCGATAGATTGTTCCTTTAGTAATAGCTTGATTTTCAAAATAATACCAAAATAAATAAATTAAATAATTTTTTTTTCTTTCACTTTATATTTACTGAAATTAGTCTTGAAAATTAGGCTGTCACAGAGTGGTATCAGAGCGCGGTTTACTTTTCTGTAGATCCGTCTCTTTTCAATTTTTTATGTTAAATAGATTGAATTAAAATTAAATCTTGATCACAAGTACCATATGCTTTCGGCCGTCTCTACTTCATCGCTCAGTTCCAAGGTACCCGTTCAATTATTCATTTCAATGCATTATCATTCACATCATATTCAATACAATCACTTAATTCATTATCAATCAATACATTATCCAGTCATTGTATTATTGTGTACATGTTTCATTATAGTTGCATAATTAATTGACTTGAGAAGTGGGATGCTTTTGGAAGAGAGGGATCGGTTGTAGAGCAGGTCAATCACCTGATTAATGCTTTACCTGAGTACTGGAATGATACTATTCTTGACTGTTGGAACCAGTCACAGGCGAGGAGCCCAGAGGCAAAAGCAGTGATAGATGGATTTCAGTACACAGAGAGTGAGCTTTTGATGAGGATTGCTTGGGACATGATTCCGTACAATGATGATGACGAGACAGACGAGGATGAGGATCTTCCGCTTGCACCCTTACCCGTGCCCGAGCCTGTGCCTGAGCCTAAGCCTGAGCAAGAGCCTATGGAGGAGGAGCCCGAAATGGGCAACTACGAGGCTGATTCTGATGATGATATCATTTCGTGGATAGAGATTCCACCACCCGTGCCAGTCATTGAGATCCTGAGCAGTGATGATGAGGCCTAGACGTTATTTCACTTTGACTTAGATAGTATTACATTTCCCTATTTTAGTTTTATTTGTTTATTTCATGATTTCTTTTTCAGTTGTAGACATTGACATTTCACACGTGGGTTATGATCATTAAGCAATTTGAATTAATCATTTCATATCACTTCATTTCATTTCATTTCATCTCATCTCATTACTTGTTCTTTATGTGTTGTTTTATTGTTAATATTATTATACGTTATCACTATCATATCCCATTTCTCGCATCCCTATAACTTATCAATTCGGTGATCCATTGACAAGACAATCGCTCATCGAACTGATAACCCGAATGATGCTCCACGTAACCCCCTTCAAGGTGCTCAGACTGCAAATCAAGAAGCTGCTCCTCAAGCTGCGAACCCTAATCCCGAACAAGTACTTACCGGGATAGTTGCTCTCCTTCAAGGAGCAACCATCACTCCTGCTGCAACGCCTGAACAAGTGCAGTCTAGGGTGATAAACCAGTTCAATCAGTTCAAGGCTCCTACATTTCATGGCTACGAGGGCCCTGAGGTACTTGAAGAGTGGATCAGGACTTTGGAGGACATCTTTGAGTATATGGCCTGTTCGGATGCCCAGAAGATTTCATGTGCTGTTTTACAACTCAAGGAAGATGCAAGAGTATGGTGGAATGACTATTGGAGGGTAAGGACGGTGGAGGAGAGGAATGCCCTTACTTGGGCTATGTTTAAGGAGGTGGTGATGGAGAAGTACTATCCACGCATCTACAAGGACCGGATGCAGAATGAGTTTATGGATTTGAATCAGGGAGGTATGACAGCCACCGAGTATGAGAGGAAGTTTAGTAAGATGTGTCGTTTTGCTCCCACCCCGGTGGATACGTCTGAGAAGAAAGCACGAAGGCTCCGTCAAGGCTTAAGGAATCAGATTCGCCATCACCTTTCTGGACATGGGAATATGACATATGCGGAGGCTGTGATAAGAGCGGAGGACATATCCGCTAGTTTTGAGATGGAAAGGCCACGTGTATCGCCTGCTGAGAATTCAAACAAGAGGAAGTTTCAAGGCCAGAGTGGTGATACCAGTGGGAAGAAAGGTAGGGCAGAGCTGCCGCCTAGGCCAAGAGGGCAAGGTGAAAACCCCACTTGTCCCAAATGTGGAAAGAAGCACATGGGAGCGTGTCTGCAAGGACAGAACAGATGCTTTGGCTGCCGTGAAGAAGGCCACATGATTTCGAACTTCCCAAAGAAGAATGTACCTGGTAGAAGGAGTCAGAATCAGGGATCGGGCGGAAGAGCTCATATGTTCGGACTACCTGAGGTGGAAGTGAAGGGTGAAATCGGAACTATGTCAGGTACGTTAACAATTGCTGGTAATCCTGCTTTTGTACTATTTGATTCCGGTGCTTCCTATAGTTTTATCCCTAAGAAGTTTCATGCTATGACTGGCTATAAATGTGTTAAAGCTTCTGAACCACTTGAGATCAGCATACCTTCGGGTAAAGCGGTTACTGCTGATTCAATAGCTAATAGTATAAGTGTAGAGATAACTGAACATACACTCTTAGCTGACCCTTACGTGCTAGCTATGAATGACTTTGATGTGATTTTGGGTATGGATTGGTTAAGTAAGTATAAGTCCGACATAGATTGTTCGAAGAGAAGAGTAACATTACGTTCACCAAACAACGTGGAGATCACCTTCCAAGGAGCAAAGCGTGACGCAAGTCCACGTGTTATATCAGCTATGAAGGTGGTGAAGTTGTTAAGGAAAGAGAAGTGTCAAGGATTTTTTGTGAATATAATGGGAGTGACAACCTCAGAGAAGACAGTAGCTAACGTATCTGTTGTCAAGGAATATCCGGATGTTTTCCCCGAGACATTACCAGGAATTCCACCGGATAGACAAGTGGAGTTCACAAATGATTTGGTGCCTGGAGCAGCACCAATATCAAAATCCCCTTATAGAATGGCACCAAAGGAATTGCAAGAGTTGAAGGTGCAAATTCAAGAGTTGCTCGATTTGGGCTTTGCCCGACCGAGCGTGTCGCCATGGGGTGCGCCAGTATTGTTTGTGAAGAAGAAAGATGGTTCGATGAGGATGTGTATCAACTATCGTGAACTTAACCGACTCACGATAAAGAACAAGTATCCTCTTCCAAGGATAGAAAACTTGCTTGACCAACTTAGAGGTTCTGGAGTATTCTCGAAGATCTATCTAAGATCTGGCTATCACCAGTTAAAGATCAAAGATAGTGATATCCCAAAAATGGCATTTCGAACGAGGTACGGTCATTACGAGTTTATCGTAATGCCTTTCGGTTTAAGCAATGCGCCTGCGGTTTTCATGGAACTAATGAACCGAGTCTTCCATCCCTATTTGGATCAGTTTGTCATTGTGTTTATAGATGACATACTAGTGTATTCGAAGGATGAAACCGAGCATGAACAATATTTGAGGATTTTTCTCGAGACACTTCGCAAGGAGAAGTTGTATGCGAAGTTCAGTAAGTGTGAATTTTGGCTCAATCGAGTTGCATTTCTTGGTTATGTAATCAATACTCGAGCAATTGAGCTTGATCCAGTGAAGGTTAAGGCTGTCACTGATTGGAAGATACCAACCAATGCTAATGAAGTGCGTAGCTATTTAGGACTCGCCGGTTACTACCGAAGGTTTATTGAAGGATTTTCGAAGATATCTACTCCAATGACTCGGTTGACAAGGAAAGGAGAAAGGTTCTTGTGTAACGAGAAGTGTGAGAAAAGTTTCCAAGAACTAAAACACAAACTCACTACTGCACCAGTTTTGACCATCCCTAATCCGACGAAGAAGTTCGAGATTTAGAGTGATGCATCCAAGCAAGGTTTGGGATGTGTTTTGATGCCAAATGGCAAGGTAGTTACTTATGCCTCAAGGCAACTAAAGCCACATGAGTTGAACTATCCAACTCACAACTTAGAACTTGCTGCAGTGGTTCATGCCTTTAAGATTTGGCGACATTACCCTTACGAAGGTAAGTGTGAAATATACACGGATCACAAGAGTCTAAAGTATCTTTTCACACATAAAGAGCTAAATATGAGGCAACGAAGGTGGTTAGAGTTAGTGAAAGATTATGACTGTACTATTCACTACCATCCCGGAAAGGCTAACGTGGTAGCAGACGCACTTAGCCGCAAAGCAAGAGGAGAGTTGACCAGTACCTTGACTAGGGAGGAGAAACTAGTCAAGGAATTCTCAAAGATGAACCTTGAGATAGTTACACCACCAAAGTCTGTGAATTCAGTCTTAGCAGCTTTAGTGGTACAACCGACTCTAAAGGAGAGAATTAAGGAAGGTCAAACTCGAGATGCATTTCTACTCAAGATGAGAGAGCATATTCTTGCAGGAGAAGGCAAAGGATTTGAATTGTCTAAGGATGATACATTGTATTTTGAGGGGAGAATTTGTGTGCCCAATATTACGGAGTTGAAGAGAATAATATTGGTGGTCAGTCAGAAAGGACAATACAAACACTTGAGGACATGTTGAGAGCATGTGTTTTGGAAATTGGAAATAATTGGGAACGACTCTTGCCGTTAGTGGAATTTGCTTATAACAACAGTTTTCATGCAACGATTGGCATGGCTCCATATGAAGCGTTGTACAGAAGAAAGTGTAGGTCTCCAGTTTATTGGGACGAAATTGGTGAGAGAAGATTTGAGGCTCCAGTAATGTTGGAAGAGACGATTAAAGTGGTAGAGAAGATTCGGGAAAGGATTAAGATAGCTCAAGATCGCCAAAAGTCTTATGCGGATACGCGTAGGAAAGATCTTGAGTTCAGTGTTGGAAAGAAAGTGTTTCTCAAGGTAGCCCCGACCAAGGGTGTTACTCATTTTGGTAAGAGAGGCAAGTTGAGACCAAGATATGTAGGCCCATTTGAGATTCTTGACCGAGTTGGAAACTTGGCATATCGTTTAGCTCTGCCGCCAGCACTTTTGGGTGTACACAATGTTTTTCACGTCTCTTTGCTGAGAAAGTATGTACACGATCCGAGTCACGTTATCAACTACTCAACAGTGGATTCGAATGAAGATTTGATGTATGTCGAGTACCCTCAGGCGATACTCGATGGGAAGGTTCAGAAATTGTGAAATCGAGAAACGGTTCTCGTCAAGGTCCAATGGCGAAATCATAGTGTTGAAGAAGCTACTTGAGAACGTGAGGAGGAGTTACGTGCGAGATATCCTGATTTTTATAATCATGGTATGTTATTAATTTTTCGACGATGAAATTTTTTCCATCGGGGGTGGGATGTAACGCCCGGGAAATTTTTTCGTCTATTTATTTAAATATTTTTTGAATTTTATTTATCATCTCATTTATATGGGGCCAACCCTTTTACGGTGATTTAGACCCATCCATTTTAATTATCATAGGCACATTTACATACATTCATTTCATCCATATTCAATTGAGCCCAAATCCAATTGAGCCAAACCCAATAGAGAACAGATAGATTTTAGGCACAACAGTTTTTTCTGTAGCAGTTGAGAAAGTGTGTGCATGAGTTGGTCGGGGAAATCATGGGATTGTGGAACCTGGGAGAGATAATTGTATCAACAATCCCTTATAAATACAATTACTTTCACTTTGAAATTTTTTGCTGTCGATTGCAAAGAAACAGAGAAAGGTAATAATTTTTACTTTCAACCTACCTGGCCTGTTCCGGCCTCATTCCGGTGAACTCCGCCGCCACGACACCAATCCTTATTCTTTTTTAAACAAAAAAAAACAACCTAGCTATTTTCAATTACTAATCTTCTCCGCCGCAAACATCGGCACCATGACGCCTCCATTCTTATCGATATGGCTCGTCGCAACAAGCACAACAATTTCAGAATTAAAAGAGGGAAAGCGCACTGCTGCCGTGCTAGGTGTGCTACTCTCCAGCCCCCACGTGTTTCGGGACGAGGCCTGGGGGAGGACTGCTACTATTTTTGCTGGGTCCAAGTGGAGTTTCGAGTGCGGCTGTCGAAAATGAAGGATGAGATGTATCTGGTATATTAGTGATGGAGCCGCGGTTCTGTAAGATAAAAAGAAGCAGAAGAAAATATGGAAGATGAACAGGGCACATCACTGCGTGACTCTGATAGAGGAAGAGTGGCGAATTAGGGCTAATGCGTGTTTTTTTTTTTAAAGGAAGAGAGAAATTCAAACAATCTTCTAAATCAGACTTCAGAATTCCAAGCCCATTTTTTTTTTTTTCAAATTCCAACCTCCAAGCCCAGTTATTCAAAAAAAAAAAGAAAAAAAAAATGCCCACTATCCCTTTCATCAAATGATTCCTTTTCTTTCCAAATTAAAGTCACGGCCTTCTGTTTTACCATGCCAAACTGAAAACTTTACCTTTTGTCATGTTCTGTTTCTTTTATTATTATATAATTGATAAGTAATCATTTAATTTACTTCCCATATAATTAGATTATTATAACTACTAAAATAATTTTCACTTTCTATTAAAAATGTAGGAATCGAGGAGCGAGTGTACGAGGATAGGACTTTGGACTAATTCCAACATTTGCATTTCAGTTAATCATCGCATTTTCATGTGGGAGTTTTACTGGTTATCGCTTTAATTATATTACTTGACTGCATATTTGTGCTTTTATTCCATTATTGCTTGCCAATACAAGTGATTATTTTTGCTACTTGCCAATACAAGTTTAGCCATTACCAGTATGCTTCTTGCCAATACAAGTTAGCTCTATGTGACTTGCCAATACGAGCACATCATTATTATAATTGTACTTTGTGCCTCTTTGTTGTATAATTACTGTGATAGACTGTAATCCTCCATGAGCTGGAAGAAGCTCACCCCATCCCCTTTATTCATCCTCAGGTAGAAATGGAGAGAGTGATTGACGTGGAGACGGAGCCGGAATTTATATGGTGATATAAATTTACAATTACTCATTATTTGAGTTGATCTGTGAGATTTATGAACATTGTTGTTTTGATGCATGTTTATTTTGTGTGGTAAGTTTAGATTTAAAATAAGGGTTTGACTGAGATATTTCTTGAACTATTAGCACGTGTGATGATTATGATGTCTAGTTGATTTGATTGTGTAGTAGGATTTATTAAAATTTCACATGTTAGGTATACTTCGATAATATTTCTTATCAAAGATATGTTTTACTAATCATAAATACGTCATATTAATAGAATTATATCATGAGATCAGAGGGTGTATATATATATATGTGTGTATGTGGTTGCAAACTTTAATTTTCATAATGATATAAAATGGTGTATGTTGTAGTATGTAAGTTGAGGAATTGTTCCTATTAATTAATTCATACTTACTAAGTTTTGAATACAACATTAAAATACTACTTGTTCTAAATTGTTTATTTATATTAGAGTTTTAGGCTAGATCTTCAATTAAATTGAATAGCCTATTTAGAATGTGTCAAGTTTTATCAAATTTATATTTTCCGCTGCAAATCATTTTCATCTTTAAAAACTGTAAAGTTCGAGTATATTTACATGTTGACTTTATGACGAGATATGTCACAAAAATATGTTTTCATAAAGTCCGATAGATTGTTCCTTTAGTAATAGCTTGATTTTCAAAATAATACCAAAATAAATAAATTAAATAATTTTTTTTTTCTTTCACTTTATATTTACTTGAATTAGTCTAGAAAATCGGGTTGTCACATCTTGATAGTTGATAATTTGGAGTTATAAGAGAATTTATTGTAACTCAGTTGGTAGAACATCTTATAACCTCGATCGGTAGCTAATGATCAATTCCCACCAACCCCGTTATACTCAAAAAGGAAAAAAATAATAATTTGGAATTACAAGAATTCCAATATTACGTTTCTTTCCTTTATTTATACTTACAGGCAGAGAGTTATTTTTTTTGATACATTATTTTGTAAGACATCACTGACTCAAGTAATAACAATTTCATTTTCAATAAGAAGAATCGTCCCTCGTCTCTTAGGGTTGAGTATCTTGAAGGAGATTTCTTCGTCCTCGTATGATTAAGGGTTCGGTGTGATCTTGGGATCTTCCATGTTACAATGAGATCAACATCAGGTATTGACTTTCTCTTCCCTTTTCTTTACAGCTATATGCAATGGTGATGATGGCATGTGTTCGTGATCCAATTCATTCAATTCCATAATATTGATGATATGGAGCATGTGCTCTCTCTAGAGCCGTGGCACTTTGAGAAAGATCAGGTAGTTCCATATGAATTTTCATTTGATGAGCAGTTTTCCAGTGTCATTATACAACACACACCTTTTGGGGGTAGATTGTACAACCTTCCGATGATTGCTCGCTCCAAAAAATAATTGCAGACTATGGACAATCGACTTGGTAAATTTATGGAGACAGACATGAGATCACTGGAAGGGTTCAACAGGAGCATTTGATTAAAAATGCTACTGGAGGTTACAAAACCTTTACAGGCGAAGTTAAAGATTGCGATGCCGGAAAAAAAAAAAAAAAAAATGATCCTAAAAAATACGAAATACTTACTTCATTTTACTGTTTGTGGAATGATGGGACACATGCGTTAGGAATGTGACATCACTGATGGAGTTCGGGAAATAAGTGAGGTTCCCGACAATAAATTGCCTTTAGGGGAATGGATAAAAAAATCTCCAAAGAAGCACGCTTCCGTGAAAGCCGAACGCACATCTACTGCACATAATGACTTGCTCAATATATGAAAGTTATTTACTGAATTTCTGAGAAAGAAGGTTGATACTGCACAAACTGATTTGAATAGCGGAGGTGAAAATACTAATTCGGGTCAGCAACAACAACAATATTGCTTAGTTGGTTGAAGGTCTCAGTCAAGTTGCAGTTGATAAGTCGACGAATGCAGAACTTGAACCTGTCGTGTCGCCTTCTGATCGTGATCTAAACACAAAACATGTTACCATACATAACCAAAATCCACATATCTCAAACCCTCCCAACACTAACCAAAGTCAACATAACCATGCAACACGCCTTCTGAATACCTACCCAAATATACATACCAATTTCGATCTAATCCCAATAACAAAATTATCCCTACAGGTAAACAAGACAACTACAACGACCCCTTCCTCAAAACCACTGAACATAGATCATAACAACCCACACCAAAAACAAACACATGTCTTAAACCCTCAAATACTGAAGACAAAACCCACCCATGCACAAACCAATCCTCACACATCCATAAATCCATACCTAATAAACCTAAAACCAACCAATACCAGTAATTCTCCAAAATCTTCCATATCAAACTCAATTCCAAAAGCCTCATTGCACCAACACATGTTATTCACCTCTAAAACGGAACCATTATCACCTCTGAAGCATGACGTTGGAACCAGCAATAATGATGATAGAAGTGAAGGATATATCACATATGTGAAACGTAGGACAGTGACTATAAATCATGAAAGATAAAATTATGAGAATGAGTCGAAATGATCAGATTCTACCATAGGATTGGAAAAGGGAATGGCATTGCGAAGGAGCACTGGATGGGTTTGGAATTCTAAAGAAATGAAAGTTCACGTCTATGGACATTTATAATGGCAGAGGCTACCCAGTAGCCTCGCCAATCACCATGAATATGTTAAGCTGGAACTATCGTGGGCTTGAGAACCACGCGACAATTCGGGTCCTGAAAAAGATTCTACATTAGAAGGATTCGAGTTTTGTCTTTCTCATGGAGACAAAAATGGTAGAAAGTCATATGCAATTACTTAACACTAGACAACTCCGGTAAAGTGGCTATTTTTCTAGACTGTGTGAAGGGGAGGATCGACACTGGAGAGGAGGATTATGCTTATTGTGAAAAGAACTGGTAAATCTATACTTGGTTAATCTGACATTGAAGACATTTATTATAAAGGCACCGTCAAAGTTGTGGTGCGGGCATGATCTACATAAATTCAAGAGCCTTTCCCAAGCTTCAAACCAACGCTCGTCACTGCATTGGATAAAGCTTGAGATATGACGTCTTATCCTCGCACTTTTCTTGGCCGAGAAGAATTTATGAAGAAAAAAAATGAAAAAAATCCTCCCATAAAGACGAGGGGTTGAATTACTCTTCATGAAACCATTATTTCGCAGCTCCTTCAAGTGTAAATTGAAAGAGCTTTATTAATGAGATCGTTGGAGATTTACACATTCATGAATTTGTAAGAACTCCTCTAGATGCTCATAGGGATCCTCATCTTCTTTCCTGCTAAATCTCAATCCCCAGGCTAAATTCACCATAGTTGGGATGGCTTCTACTCCC
This sequence comes from Ajuga chamaepitys, assembly GCA_958295605.1. NCBI lineage: Eukaryota > Viridiplantae > Streptophyta > Magnoliopsida > Lamiales > Lamiaceae > Ajuga > Ajuga chamaepitys. The sequence goes on along the minus strand of OY282497.1, from coordinate 18,821,431 downwards.
GCGCAATTTTTTGCAGGCTCGGTGAGCTAGGAGTATGGGGTCTTGATCCTGGTGTAATGGAATTTACCCTTTCCAAGATTCATAGTAGCATCAAATTTTTTTCTAGTTTTTTTAAAAGTAAAATAATACGCAAATTCACTAAACCGGTAAATAAATAAGAAAATATGATAAATAGATATACAAGCCTAATCTTAGTGCACGATTAACCCTACAATGGCTCTACGAGGAGGAAATCCTCTCCGGAAACGACGCCATAAACTTGTCTAAAAAACCCCTCGAAAACTATCAAGTTAGGGAAGGTTTTCTTAGTCCGCAAGTGAATATGTTAAGACAGGGGTAGTAAAAGTTGAATCACAAGGAGGATATCCCGTGGAGCACACCAAAGGTCTCTTGCAATATTAAATTATGCACGATGGAAGTTAGAAAGTTTGATTATCACTAAGAAAGCATAAAATAAGTAATCAAACAAATTAAAGTGTTTACTCTCTACTACAATGGGTTTCTAAATCACCCTAAACCTAGAATTTACTTCTAGTTATTACCAATTTAATTAAGGGTTGTGATGGAAGGTCATGTTCGAAATTAGAAATCAAATTGGGCAAATAAGAAGGATTCAACAAATTAACCGATTAAACCTTAACTCACCCTAGTTCTAATTATTCAAGACCGATAATAGAATTACTAGGCTAAAGGCAAGCAAATCAAGAATATGATAAAAATAATCCTAAAATCCCCACCCAAGTGAATATTGCCTAGGGAACAAGGCCCTAGGACATCTATCTAGATACATAGTTGTGATTCGGGTTCTCCCATCATCCCCCATGGACCCTCGAGGAACACCGATACATCCTAGTTTACCTAAGCCTAAGATATAACACATACAATGCCACAACATCGATTGCAAACATAAATTACCCCTTAAATAAACCAATAACCAATCAAGAAATCAAACCCTAAGGTTGGGTTACTTCCAACCCTAGAATCCACAATCTATTTCTCACAAGTCATAAATATCATCATCAAGTCACAATAAATACATAAATCAAACATTAAATAAAGAAAAATGGGGGTGTAATCATTTCAAGACAATAAATGAAAAGAGAGAAAGAGAAAGTCTAGTCTTTGTAATTAATGTGCAAGACAATCTTCAATCATTGGTTGTAATTGAATTTCTCCAATAATTTTCCCAAAAGTCCTAAAATTCACCAAGAACTCAAGAACCTTAATGGATTCTTCAAGAACAAATGAAGAGCCCTAGTTTTCTAGAGAGAAGTGGGAGATAATTTTGTAATGAGATAGTAGTTAGAAACTAGAATTTTTTAAAATGGCATAAGTTGTTCAATTTGGAGTGAGGAAATTAATTATGGACCAGTCCCGTCACTCACATACTAAAATCTGCTGAAAGTACACTCTCATTAAGGGTAAATGAGTAAAAACATAACTAAAAAGGGCTTGAAGTCTTCAATTTTTGGTTTTGACCACCCAGATGTGCTCGACTTGGACTTCTTACGATTTTTTAGAATTATCTCTCGGCCCGAACATGAAAATTGTAGATCTTCGTCTTGAAGTCTCGTAGCATCTTGAATTGCTCAAATCTGAGTTTATATGAGGATCTTAAGGCCGAAAACCGAAGGAGGTATGCTGAAACGAATGACGCGTGCAAACCAGGGACTACTTGTCTTCTTGCCCCGACCCCTTCACGAATTTTGTTCGCGACTTGATGAACTCTAAGTTGGGATTTTATACGGTCTGATTTGGGTTCATTTGGGCCTTATTTTGTTGGCCGGAATGGGGGAGGTGTATGCGATTGATCTCCTTTCTTTTCCCGATTTTTTCTATCCTTCAAAATACGACTCAAAAATACCCAAAAGTGCATTAAATCATATCAAAAAGGAATTAAGACCTAGGAATGAAATAAAACATGTGATCGCTCTTAAACATGATAATCATATGCAATTGTCACTAGAAAATGGACATGAAAAGCACAAGAAAATTGGTAATTTTTACGTTCATCATCCCCACAACTTAAGTATTGCTCATCCCCGAGCACTTTAGATAATAAAACAAAAACGAAAATGAGTTCAGAGAGCCATTGGAAGTCCATGTTAACTTGTAACACTCTCTTTTGGTTGAGCATTTTCTAACTTCTTATTTCACCACTCTTGTCTAATTCAATTTTTGTAGCAAGGGATTGTCAACCAAGTATGGAGATATAAGGGCATAAGACTTAGGAAAACAAGTGTTTATTTTTCATCCCCTAAATTATGCACTAGGGTCTCTTCACTTCTTTCCCAAAACGTGCTCATGTGTGTGACCTTGAACGAATTGTTAGTTTTAGAAATTCTTAACCATCAACGATTTAGCTTGGTTCTTTTTTAGGAAGAGGCCACACACTCACCCAATGTAGGGCGACCCTTTTCTCCCTTGAGCCAACTAATTCTTGAATTTTACCTCCCGATTTCTCCTTTTTCCACCGGACTTAGTCCAAAAAGATGAAATTGTTATCCTAGTTTTTAATGTTATTCACACAATACTCTTCTCGAGTTCAAGATATTTACAATAATTTCACACTTGATTAGTTAACTTGAGATTCTCTCTTTTTATTATTTTTCATACAACGTAATTTGTTTATGATCGACTTAATGACTACAATATAGACATTCACTAGGATTTATCACAAACAATGAGATGTAAATGACTTCTCCCGATTACCTAGTCCACCTTATTACTCCTACATCTCCTTCATTTTTCCTTCTATGGCTAATTCATTCTATGTTTCACTCAACGTCCTTGGTCGTGTAGTGTGTGTTTTGGAATCAAAATGATGCCCACAAGTAACATAACGTAGCGGTAAGTTATTTTATTTTCACATTTCTAGTCCAATTTATTATACCGAAATTTGCCCTACTTAAACATTTCGCAATCTTATCCTCGTGTTGAATTAGGCAAGGAACTTTCTAATTTTCAACCCCTTTTTAGAGAATTAAGTTTCTTTGTCTACAAAACAAGTGGAACACTTCCAATCCTTCTCATTATTCACATAAATGGGGCACTATCAATATAAGATCCTCCAAGCAAAATTATTCAACCAAAACAATAGAACACAACATTCACATGGTAGAATGACATAGATTATGGTCCAGAGAAATTCAATCGACATGAGGAACATCCTTGCCAAGCATAAAGAAAAGTTAAAGAGTCCTCCCTCTGCACAAACTTGAGTGAAATTCTCGAGCTCAAGTAGAGAGGTTGGAGACGCATGCACAAATCAAGCAACTGGATCATCTAAAATCACAAATTTTCACATGCATGTTATGCACTCAAATATGTCATGATTGAATGGCCCCAAAGGGTTTATAACCACTTCCCACTTCCATCCTTACCCTTATTCCAGATTGAACCACCCTTAAGCATGCAACTAAAAATCGGTTTATAAAAACATAACTCTCTCACCAATTAAAATTATGTAATGAAATAACAAAATAACAAAAAGAAGCTTATGTAGAGCAACCCAAGGGGTTTGTTGATCCATATAAAACTGATCACGTGTTTAAGCTTAAAAAGGCACTGTATGGATTAAAACAAGCACCTAGGGCTTGGTATGATAGGTTAACTGAATTTCTCATCTCACTTTTTTTTCAAAGGGGCAATGTTGATAAAACTTTGTTTATAAAGAAGTGGTCCTCTCATATCACCAGTGCCCAAATATATGTGGATGACATTGTTTTTGGATCTACATGTGAAAATTTGAAAGTTTTTACTGATCAAATGTCCACATCTTTTGAGATGAGTCTTGTAGGTAAGTTAAGTTTTTTCCTTGGTTTGCAAATTAAACAGCATGAAAATGGAACATTTTTTAGTCAATCGAAATATGCCAAAAACCTGGTCAACAAGTTTAATTTGGTAAACTCTGAAACAATGAAAACTCCTTTGAGTACGGGTACAAAAATTTGCAAAGACAGTGTTTCACAAGGTGTTGAAAACACCTTGTATAGGAGTATGATGGGAGTTCGTTATACTTGACTGCTAGCCGTCCTGATTTGTGCTATAGTGTTTCTGTGTGTGCTAGATATCAAGTTGATCCTAAAGTAACCCACTTGAATGCTGTAAAACATATCATAAAATATGTAAGTGAACCACAGACTTAGGAATTTGGTACTCTAAGGACACAAACACTAATTTGGTTGGTTTTTGTGATGTTGATTGGGCTGGAGATGTAGAGGATAGAAAAAGTACTTCAGGCGGATGTTTTTATCTAGGAAACAACTTAGTGTCATGGCACTGTAAGAAGCAAAATTGTGTTTCCTTATCTACTGCTGAGTCAGAATATATAGCCTTAGGGAGTTGTTGTACTCAACTCTTATGGATGCAACAAATGCTAGATGATTATGGTCTTAATAGTGAAGCTTTTTTGGTGTACTGTGATAATGCTAGTGCTATTGACATCACCAAAAATCCTGTTCAACACTCTCGCACAAAACACATTGACATCCGTCATCATTTCATAAGGGACTTGGTTGAGAAGAAAGTTGTGAGTATAGAACACATACCTACTGAAAGACAACTTGCAGATATTTTTACTAAAGCTTTAGATTTTGAGAGATTCTCCTTCCTAAGGAAATCTCTTGGTTTGTGTATTATCTAATAGTATAGTGTTTCATAGGGTGCTATAACACCCGAGTGTACATATGTGTTCTATTGAGTATTTGTGCTTCCAGTAGTTCTCTTGTTACCTTGCAGAATTTTTTTTAGAAGGACAGATTCTAATAAAGATGATCTTATTGAAGCTTGATCTTGGTGGATAACCTATACACTCCCTTCTTCATTTGATGGTGTTACCAAAATCTTCATCCAATTCTGATTTTCATAACATTTAGATTTTACTGATGATGATCTATAGGTAACTTGCAATTAAATCACAAGTTCTCTCTATCATTGGAGGAAAACACTTGAACTAAGATGTTGTTTCAAGTGTCGGATCACTGTATAAAACACCATTTTTTGTTGGCTTTATAGATCATCTTATGTCTTATTTCCTCTTAAAAATTCTGTAATGGTGTAATGTTTTTTTTTTTTTTTTTGGTTATATAAGCTAAATAAAATTTGTGTTTCAAAAAAAATTATTATTATTATTATTATAAAAAATTTAAAATTCCTAAAAAATAATTGTTATTTATTTTAAATTTGTATTTACAGTTTTAAATTTTTATCAAAAATCTTTATTAAAAATATCTGCAGCTGTTAATTAAGTGGTATATCACTTAATCTTATCCTAAATCCCTATTTTTATGGAAGTGAGAGGTAGTTGATAGAAGTGGTGGAACACGTTTAGGGACGTTGCATTTTAATTTTGAACTTTTGATAACTATTTTTTTTTTTTTTGGGTATTTACTTTGGGTCTATTCTCATTTCTTAATCTGTTTTATTTTCAAGATGTCTAATTTAGAGGAGGAAATAGCCTAGATTATTGCATCTTTCAAAGACAGTTTTGAAAAACAAATTGCCCTTATTCTTCCCTTGCTATTCTCTACTTCTCATTCTCACGCTACTTCTTCCACTTCTGCAGAAATTACTCACACTCAATCCATGGCTGACTTACCCCAAAATCCTTATGATATTCGGAGTGAATATGCAGGCGCAAAGAAGGATGATGTTCTATCGGATGCTACAACTTCCCCTGCCCGTGACTCAACTGGAATTCCTAAAGAAAACCCTAATGTTGCGATTGAAGAATTTGTTCCCGCCGGTGCCTATTTGAACATGCAACTACCAGGGGATCATGAAAATACAGTAGATGTTGATGATGTACCACCTTTTGATCTGCTTCGAGACACCATTCAAGTCGTTTAAGGATCAATCAAACGAGTTTCTAAAAGGCAAAGGGGGCATTCACCAACACTGGGGGAGAACAAACCTCCGGCCACAAAGAAGGGACCTCCCAAGGTGCAACCTCCACTAGCATACAGGTTGTCGTCTGATCTTGAAGATGATGATGATGATGAAGAGGATCCGGACTATGAGATTCTGACCCGCACTAAAAGTGCCCAGAAGTTGTTCACTGATGAGAACAGGAGGAAAGGCAAGATTATCCACGATAATCCAAGGAAGGATTCTGAACATGTTGCTCAAAGTGTTTCAGTACGACCAACATCTCTCTCTGAAAGTGTTCTCGAACCAGACACTCCAATAGACGAACAAGTGCCAAGTTATGACAGAGAGGAGACACAAGTTGAATGGGTGAGAAATCTAAAGAAAAAGAACATAGTCCCTGAGAAAGATGGAGAAGGAACTAGTGTTTTAGCACCTGCTAAAACACTTGATGCTGACATCACAAAATTTGCCACTGAAATAAATGCTGAGTTAGATGTTTAGTATGAGACTGCTGAAGAAGAGAGTTCTGAAGCAGGAGATGGGTCAGAAGAGAATGTTGTTTCTGAAGGAGTGAGTGAGGAAGTAGAAGAGAAGGAAGATTCTAAAGAGATTGCCTCAGAATTTGATGATTCCAGTGATGAGGACGTGGTTATGCAAAACAATGAAGGAAGGGCTGAGAGTTCCAGTGAGGAGCATGCCTTACCCCCTGTGCGGCCTCGACGTGCTGCCAGAGGTGGTGCAGCACTCAATGCTAGTCATGGCTACAACAACTATTTCTACACGGAAGCTACACTCCAACATTGGGAGTATTTTCAAAACAGGGAGGTAATTTCTGAACGAAAACTTGACATTCCTCATTTTGAAAAATATGACCTCATCTCCATCATTGAAGTTGCTCACCTAGGAAAGACCCTAGAATTGAATTGCAAATTTGCTGATGATCTGGTTAAGGAGTTTTATTGTAATTTGACTAAGGGAATGAGAACTCCAAATTGGCCTCGATTTGGGCAAGTATATCTTAGGGGGAAGATTGTGTTGTATACTCCTGCTTTCATAAATGATTTTCTTCACTTCCCTCCTAATAATATTGATGAAGAGATTCATGATTTAGAACATGTGATTGCCCAAGCCACGGGTGGTCACAAAAATACTTGGCCCATCAACCAGAAAATTCCATCTTCTTTACTACCTTCCAAGTACGCCATTCTTCATAAGGTTGGTTGTTTTAATTGGTTTCCCACCACGAATCACAATGTGGCCACTAAGACCCAGATGAAGTTTTTGTATCGGGTGATCAATGGTGTCAAATTCAACTTTGGTCAATTTGTCTTCGACACCATTACTAACTTTACAGAGAGACAGTCACAAAAGCAGAATCTCCCATTTCCCTGTCTTATTTGGAAGATGCTTCAAAATCAGAGGATCAAAGTTTCAGCACATGCTCAATACTCCCATGATCTCCACATCACAATTGATCAGAAACTTCTCAACCCTCCTCATGTACGGGATGTTCAGATTGTGGAACAGGTTACAGAAGAGGTGTTTGGTGGAGGTGCTGCTGCTAGTGGTGCAACACATGCAGGAATAGTCTTTGTCCCAGTCGTGCAACTCTTGAACTGGGTACAGATGGCTAGATCAAGAAGAAGGAATGCAGAGATTGATGCAGCCTATTGGGGGAATGTTGAACGAGATTTAATGAGCATGCTTCCAGGCCAAAAAGGGGGAGATAGAGCTGGTGGTGACAGTGAAGTGGCTGGTGGTGGTAATGATATGGAAGAGGATGCAGCTGGGAATGCTGATGGTGGACATGTGGACATTACAAACATTGCGGGTACCAGTGGTAGACTGATTAACATGTGTTGGTGGTTTTTCTTGATGTTGGACATCTTATTTGCATATTGACACGTCGGTTTCTAACCTAATGTTCCGCAAGTGTACGGATGTAGGTGTAGTACTATTGTCAAGGTCGATCACACAAGGAATAGTTTTAGGTAGTTTGATACCCTAATACTCTAGGAATGTCCTAACTAGATACTAAGTTGCAAAAGATTGATTTTACTAAAAACTGAGGAATTTAACTACTAATTGGCAAACAAAAAGAACTAATAATCAATGAGAAAAGGTATCCTAGGGCTTCGATTTCAGGATATTAATTCAATGTGGAATATGATTAACCTATAATTTTACCAATTCTAATGTTTATTAGGCGGCACGACAATAATCTAATCCTTCTCTCGAAGCAATTAAACCGTTGATTAATTAAGCTAATTAGCCTCTCGAGTCAATTAAACCTAATAACTCCCAAACGATCCTAAGCCACGGCCTACACAGTCATAGACAACTGCGCTCTATGTTCTAAGTCTGATAACGATTCCCTCCTCTCGAAGCGGAATTGTTAAACTAAATTACTAAATCTAGGTGATCAAGCTAAATTCAGTTATAAGCACAAACATAGAGATAAACACGTAAAGAATGGAATAAAATAGATTAAACCATAATCAACTCATTGTCATAAAAATCCCTACTTTCTAACCCTAGGACACGAATAGCTTAGCTACTCATGCCTAGTAATAATCCAATACAAAATTCTAATAAAAACATTGTAAAGAATTAAACTAAGAAAAGAATAATTAAACCCGGATGAATCCGTCTCGATGATCTTCGTCTTCCTTGTCCTCCAAGATGTCTTCTAGGTAGAATGATGTAATTGGTGTTCTTCCGTGATTGATTCCCCCCTTTCCTAGAGCTTGGGGTCCTTTTTATAGAGTTGGGGACGAATCTTCGGGAAGATAGGATCAAAATCCTATTAAAAATCGGAAATCTTCGCATAAAAACCCTTCTGACACGGCCGTGTTGCTTAAATGACACGGCCGTGTTGCTTTGCAAATCTTCCTTTTCCAGCAACAATTTGACACGGCCGTGTTCTATTCCAGAACCAACAGCACTTTGTAGACCACTTTTGACACGGTCGTGTTCTAGGTCTGACGCGGCCGTGTCGGTTCTTGCGTTGTTTTGCTACTGGACTGGTTCAGGCCGGTTCGGACCGGTTTGAACCGATTCTTCGACGGTTTTCACTCTTTTGGGCCGGTTTTTACTCTTTTCCAACTTGTTTCCTCGTCCGGTAGTCGTAAATCACAATCTTTAATCCTGAAAAAGCTCAAAATACCTTAAAACAAGTCGAAACACATCAAATGACCCAAATGTTATTAATATACATAAATGCCGGTCAAATATGCACGTAAATGATATAAAATATGATCCTAAATCGACCTAAATACATGCATAAGTAACGTGTTATCACATATATGTGTGTATTTAGTTTTTATGAAGGTGCATGGATAATCTGATTAAGGGGGAGTATGTCTTCTCTTCCTTATGATGGCTTTTGGGGTGTTATATTTAGGGGGAGAGAGTGAAGCTGTTTGTGACCTCTCACCTCTCCCATCTAGGTTGGATGTTGTTTATTATGTTGTCTTATGTTATATATATGATAATATTAGTTATGTGATATGTTTGTTGTTTTTAGGTCTTATGTTCTATGTGTGATAATGTAGTTCTGTGATATGTTTGTCTTTCTTGTGTTGATTTGTTTGTTTTTTGCTAGCAAGGTAAAAATGGGGGAGATTTTTAGAACATGTGTTTTCTTCAGTGTTTTGTTCAGTGTTTCACCTTGTGATGAAACACCCTGGGAAACAGGTTCTACTTTTCTTTCCAATTTTACCTTGCTTCCCTTATACGTTTGCCCTATATGTTTAGTATGTTTGTGAATTCGGATAAGTTTGGTTTTACATATGTAACTGAATGAGAAACTTATCCAAACCGAAAGTCTTCCTTTGGAAGATTGGCGGTTTTTTTTTTTTTTATCTTATCTTGCAGATGATAACTATCATTCCTGGTGGATATTTATATGGCTGACAAGAGAAGATCGTGTGTGGAAAATAGGAGAAAGAAACCAAGTGTAAAGATAAGATTTTCTCCAAGACATTTTCACACCAAAATTTGAAGGCTAGCTTCTTCATACTTCTCACATTCTTTGTAGTGAGACTTTGTGCAATCCATCTCTCAAAAGAGGATTGCTTAGTATGCAGGATATAGTTTGAGTGTAAATTTGATCATTTCTTGTATGATCAAATTTAGGACTTTCGAAGGCTTTGTATAAAACTTATTCCGCTGTGATTAAGATAAAACTGCTCAGGCTTCGTTTTTGTCTGAGTTTAAATTATCTTGTCTCTATTTATCATTTATGGTTTTATACAATTCACAATTCAACTTTAAACAAGGAGTGTGTTTGTCTAAGTGTTACAACACTCTCAGTAACACTCTTCATGACCAGTCCATAAAATCCTTCAGTTTTCTTAATAATTAACTAAACTATTAGTTACATAAAAAGCTAACTCGTATAAACTCACATCTTTGAGTTAAAATCTCTAATATATTTTCAGAATATCATAAGTAATAAAAACTTCTAACTTATAAATATTTAAAAAATATAATACTTATAACTTCAAAATCCAATAACTTTTACTAAACCTAAAAAATTACTTTAAAATACTTGCAAGTTTAATTATTTACTATAAATTAAAGACTTCTACTTGATACTTAATTTCAAATGCATTTATTTTATTCTTCTTATTGAGAACTTATCAGCGCCAGCTAGATTCCCTGCCATCTATTGGACCCGAAAATGTTGTAAGCATAGCATCATGAGTTATGTGAACCCAGTGGGAAAACTTTGTAAGCAAATCTACTAAATGAATATGCACTATAATAAATACATTCTTAAATAAGGAGCCAATCTTACGACTCAATAGCTTTTGACTTAGGAGTCAATCTTAAGACTCAGAAGCCATATTGCGTGACTTAGGAGTCAATCTTACGACTCAAAAGTCTGACTAGGAGCCCATCTTATGACTCAAAGTCATATTGTTAATATCACTTAAAAGTCAATCTTACAACTCGAAAGCATTCGACTTATGAGTCAATCTTACGACTCAAAAGCCCATCTTACGACTTGAGAGTAATCATATGCCCGAAGGTGAACATATAGATTACAATACAAATTCAATAGTATAAAAGTCACGTAGTTACCCACTTTTCATGTAGACTTTCTTGAACTGATGTAGATGTTCTTTGATTCGAGTTGCTCGGAGAAAGCTCCAAGGTTGTCCAGTCCAACTCGTACTGCACCCGCCGATATGAGACATTTAGTCTTATTATTTATTATTCTTTCCTCATAACTTAGTATATCTATTATAATTTTAGCTTGGATGTTTAACTAGTGCACTTGTATACTTATACTTATACATTTAATAACATAATAAAATAAATTTCCAATAATCAAAAAGAATAAATTTATCAAAATCACTCCTAGGAGCAAATTCTACTATTTTATATCTAAAATCAGCTTAATTTGTAAAATTTATGAACAATCATTAATTCGACAAAACGCCGTCAAATTTAACCATAGACTCCTAACATCATATACTATAACATCGTATAACAGTTTTTTTTAAAATATTAAGTAAATATATCTATATAATTTTTCAATGTTGTATATAGAACATGAATTTTGATAAACAATGTATTCAGATAAAGTTCACATATTTAAATAATAAAATCTCTACTTTTATAACATAAATAATAAATATATTAAGTATTACAAGACACATATACTTAATATATGTATGCCGATTTTGCACCATGTAACAAAATAGGTGAATCGACAATAAATCATATAAGACCTCTAAAACATGTATGCTAAATATCACCTCCTGAATGTAAATTAACTGAATAATTAAATTTATAAAGCAAAACTATTACAAGAAGACATATCTTAAAATGAACACACTAAAACAATGACTCCTTTAAAATATCGAGCCTCCAAACTGTTATTACAATGTTCTGAAAAAACAGAAAAGAAAACAGAAATGAACAAAACAAAACCAAGACGTGGAAGACCACTGTCCTTAGGACAAATTACTTCCCGGCTAGTGCTCACGGAATGAAGTAATAGACCCCAAAGATATAACGGTTTACCTCCTTTTCTGTAGTAGCACCACTAACAGAAAAGGCTCCGGCGAACTTAGATGTTCGAGTCTGAACTGGAGCAAAATGCAGAGAATGCTGAAAAGAGAATATGATGATTCAGGTGAAAATTATGTGTTATGTTTGCATGCAGGAAGCATGTATTTATAGGTGTTGTTGGGGAACAACAAATTTAATTCTGTCACTTAATTGTTGGCTGTTACATGCTTAGTAACGGCCCAATTTATTTACTCCTTAACAGCCCATAATGCTGGATGTTATAGGCTTGAATTCAAATTCAAACCCATCCACATTTTGGGCTCCTGAAGCTCATCCGACAAGCCCAATTGATTTTGGGCTTCCAAAAAGTTACTTGGGCCTCGGCCGAGGCATTCCCCAAGGCCCATGGCCCGGCCGTGCCGAGCCGAGTGAGCGCGTGTGGGCTTCCCTTAGATTCCCTCACATGTATAATTGATACACCTTAGTAATGAGCTTTCATATATATATACTAACTTAAGGAGCATTTAAATCAATGTGGGATAATAACTCCTCTTAGTTATTAATCCTACATTTAATACATAATCAAGTGGTAAACTTTATGTATTAATTTCTCACTCACCACATATCGGTTTTGAGAAAATTAAAACCCTACGATCATCTACTTTCTCCATAGATTAATCGTGTAAAGTTTAATTCCTACAAAATTAAACTTCCGACCACTTAATTATATCATTAAAGTGTCTTATCCACACTTAATTATTACTAATTTCCAACACAAACACTATTGGAGACACAAAACCTTCGAACATCGCTTTAAAATTTAAACTACTAAAAATCTCTTAATTAAAGGAATTCTTTTTATAAACACATGCGTATTTTATATGAAATATGTTTGTGTTGTACTTTTATTTTCCTAGTATAAGTGATGTGCTCGCCCTATTTTTCCACTTTCTGTCAATGCGGGATTCAAGTCTAAGGAATATAATTGAGATGGCGGCTAAATGGAAGAGATATGATGAGGATGGTATTTTTATGAGATTATTATAAATCTAAATATTTCTTTATATATTTTATTGCATGAGTAGTGGTGCATGATTAGCCACTAAGTTGCATGCATGGAATGTGGTAGTGTTTTAAGCAATCATGTGCCTCATTTGTCATCACATATCTAAAGATCTCTTTCGTGAGTATAGATCATTTATGTGTTTGAATTTGAAGATCAATCCTACACAAAATATTAATTATATAATTATCATAATATCGACATGTAATATTAATTATATAATATAATTATTTTGTGTAACCTATAAATGTATCAAGTAGGATGATAGCTAGTTAGTGTCACGGTACCTTTCTTTCATATACAGGACGAGCGTACGAGTGAGCTCAGTCTCCTTGATAGCTCCTCCTGTAAAATTAAATGAAAACACTTTGTTCCGCGAAACATCATTATTCTCAACACTTGAATAAAGAATTTGATTTAAAAATCTTTGAAATAAAATAAACTTTAAATTATTCTTCCTAAAAAAAATAATTAAAACGCCAACAGGAATGTCAGCTGCTTTTGGTTTTGGGGTGTTACACCAAGATATCCAATCTTGTTAATTGGGAGTACATCTTAATAAAGGCCAACATTAATATCCAAGGATCTAGCTTAATTACATTGAAATGATTTGTACAAAATTTTAAATAAAGAGTGGATCTCATGTGCACCAAGTGCACATAAGATGTTATTGTGCACTCCATTTATTAAAGGTGGACTATAAAAATCCGTTGAAATATAGTTGATAAGAAATTCATATCCAGGGGCCGAATCCGTGTGCGGGTCGCACGGCACCCGGCGGGTCACATTTTTTTAATTTTATTTTAATACATCGCTATTTTATATATATATATATATATATATATATATATATATATAATAAGGACTTTTGTTTTGCGAAGAATGTGGCGCGATCATAAGGCATTTGACACAAAGGAATGAGGTCTTGGGTTTGAATCCAACCTCTGCCTTTTGCGAACTATTCTTTTAACACGGTGTTTACTATATAAATATAAGGGCGCAATTATTTGATAAAAATGGGTTGTGGCCAAGTAGTCAAGCATGCAATACTAATTGTCATAAGGTCATGGGTTTGAAATCCACTTTTGTTTCTTATCTTTTTTTTAATTCTATATATTCAAATTTATAAATTAGTAAAAATCATTAGTATTGAACATATTTAATAAATAATAAATATAAAATAATAATATTTTAAAATTTTATTTTTTAATTTTGGATTTTGTCATTATTTATTTTGTTCAGTTTTCTTTTAATTTAATTTTATTAGTTATTTTCCTTATATATTAATTTATAAAATTAATAATGATAATTAAATAATGAATAAATTTATAATTTATTGTAATTTTAATTGTTTTAATTATTTATTTTATTTCATTTTTTATTTTGATTTGCAAGTTATACCGCTTGCATAAGAACATATTTTTTCGTAAAACATATTATACTATGTCGATAAACAAATTATACTTTTTGGTAAAACAAGTTATAATTTACCGAATCCGCCACAACATAAAGGAAAAATAAAAAATCAAAGAAATAAAAATTATACTGTTCCAATAAAAAATTATACTTTTTGGTATAACTAATAATACTTTATGGTTAAATAAGATATACTATATTGGATCCGCCACATTAAAAGAAATAAATAAAATAAAAATTATACTATATCGAATCCGCCGCAGTAAGTTGTAAGCAATGTATTACTAAATGAACTATATTTTTAAACAAACTAATATATACTATAAGGGAACAATAATTATATTTGAGCTGGAAAAGTAAATATACAGTAGTGCACAACAAAAAAAAAAAAAAATATATATATATATATATATATATATTGTGACTAATAAACATATACGATTAGGCAATATAATAAGCAAACAGTAAATATACTGTAACACATCTCGGTGCTTGATCAGTCCCGGGGAGGGTGTTAACATGGAGTCTGAAACAAACAGTAGGCAGGAAATATATTTATACAGTAATATACAAAGAATAAATAGTTATATTGTAATTGTAAACAATGCATTACTAAATGAACTTATATTTTTAAGCAAGCTAATATCTACTATAAGGGTAATAGGTTCATTTGGTAGCAGGTAATGGATAAGGGAGTCTAAGGACATCTCCAACAATTAGCGCTGGTTCAGCCGTCTGCGCTGCATTTCGCACTACATGGAATGTTCTTATTTAATGATTTCTTTTTTGTATTATTTTTTGTCAGCAATTCTAATTTGCTAATGTACTTATATAATTTTGTATTTTTTCACGCTTTCGAGATAACAACTTTCATAATATTATAACTAACTAAATTACTAGTATGCAAAATTTAACAAATATTTAATTTTAGCAAGGAGAAATTTTATATTTTAATGAAATTACTACAAGAATTTTTTAAATAGACAACAGATTTTAACTACAAGTAAAAATTGTTGTCTGTTTCATAAACAACAACACTTTATATAATATAATCTGTCGTCTTTGTTAATTTTAACTAAAGTTTGTATCTGCTGTTTAATCTTAAAATCGTTCTCTTTGTAGTTTTAACAACAGTTTCCTCCGTTGTTCTACAATTTAAATCATTGTCTATTTAGTGTTAATTTTTCGAATTTAGCAACTCTGTTTACCTGTTGTATTTCACCTGTTGTTCTTCATTTTAAATCGTGTCTATTTAACAGACAATTTATTAACAATAATTATAAATTGAAACATGTTTTCTTGACGTCACAAATATGTATTCATAGATCAAAATAATTCATCTCCAATCCAAGACAAAACATGATTGTGTAAAATCTAAAAATGTGCACTTCATAAAAAACGATAACATGTGTACTCTTTGCCACTTTATGCCACAAAATATTAACTAATTTAGATCTAAGACTTCAAAAAAAGTTTGAAACTTCATAGCAACTTCTTCAAAAGATATGTACCTTCGTTGCCTTCCTATCGATGGAAACATTATAAATGGGTATGTTAACAAAAGAATGAAGCCGAAGCATCAAGACAAAAACATACAAAAAAATATTTAAGGCAATTATATGTGGTTCTATTCATTTTGAAACCACATTAATCATAAACCCATAAAATCATCTGCTGCCCAAGCTCAAATAATCACATGAATAAATCAATAAATTGATGAACTAAAATATCATAAACCATTTTTTTATAACAAAACATGTAAGGTGGAGTGAGACAAAAATAATCTAATACAATTGACATATCTTTCAAATTTAGTCATCATGGATGTAATCTTGGACACAGTCTGCCCACTCCCTACGAACTTCATCAATGTTTATCACACTGTATTTCGCTTGTTTAAACCATTAAACATTGTGACACACTAGTTGTACTTCTAAGAATTAATTTTCTTTATTTTATAAGCAGTAAGCACAAATTGATAAACCCTCGTGTGACATAAAGAGTAAAAATATATCTAGACTACAAAGGTAATCACTTGATAATCTTTAGGGTATTAATGCAAAATTTGTATATACAAAACCGTTCAGAACAAGTAAAAGATCCATAAAGGCTGTGCAAAATATGCTCACGTTTTGGACAGTTGAGAGACATCTGAATTTCAAGTGGTTGTAAGCAGCTACAATGAACTATTGACTATCTTCTCATGTTTTAGAAGATCAAATATATTACTAGAGTCACTTATCTAAGAAACATATTATTCTTAACATCAAATATCACATATATTTTCTCCAAGAATCAACATTAGAGTCTGCAGAGGGGGAGACAAGGGGAGTGAGTAGAGAGGAATCGTTTTTTTTTTTTTTTTTAAATAAGACTCATCTCTTTGAAAAGTAATATTGTGAAATAATATATTTTTTTAGGAGAGAGAGTTTTTTATTTACATCTAATAATGACTCTGAAAAAGGTTGATACATAAGACAATCATGTTTTAATGTGTGGATATTATAATTTTAGAAACATAAACCTGGCGTAAGCATTCCAAAAGATCCTAAATTATTATGGATTATTTCAAATTTTGAGTCTTCTTCAGATTCTCTATGAGCCCACAGCCAATTTCAGCCACCATAACCTTTGGTCAAAACTGGACTTTGTCCAATTATTTATTTTATGAATCTAACTATATAGTGCTGAAAAGAAGACCACAAGATCTAACTACTAGTACGAAGAGAGGGAAGCTAGCTTACCTTGGCATCCTCAGTATTTTCGGTTGATTATCTTCATACATTATGCACCTATATACAGAAGCCAATTATACCACAAATAAGATACCAAAAAATAGAAACATAGAGAACATATTCAAAACTCGAAGAAGATCTAAGGATGTGATTCCCATAATTTTTTTGTTTATTGAAGACACGTTTTTTTAAGATAGATGACCACATTAACAGTCCAGCATCATTGCAGTAGAAGAGAACCAAGTAATACCAAAAAAAAATTGATGACAAACTATTTCCACCTTGAAGAGGTGATGTCATTCTTTTTTTCTTTTTATTGTTCCTAATCAAGGAGGGAGAAGGGGAAGAAAAGAAGTAAAGAAACAGATCCTGGTTTGGTTCAAGTTTAGGAGTAAACCATTTTCCTCCTTGGTAAACAAAAAGATTATTGTATAGTTAATGTCACTCCCACCTTTCTCTGTGTATGCATAAACGAACTTGAAAGAAAAACTCCAAGATACTCATTAATATTATTTTCTACCCGCTGCATTTTTTTCTTTGTCCCGCCAAAATTAATATTAGACTTAAAATTCAGTAGCTCTTAATGAATTAATTAACTAAATTTTCTAATTAGTCAACTAGTCAGATTATAGCCCAAGTAATTTTGAGAGAAGAAATAACTTCTTTTCTGCTTACATTATTTTTCGCCTGGATGATTGAATAAAAGGTTCGAGAATCAGATTGAAACTGAATATATGAATTTCAGCAAGACATCACAAATGACAATCTGAATTTCTTTATATTATGAGGCAGAATGTGAATTATCCATGATAATTGACTTTAAAGCTGGAAATTCATAAGTTTGAAGGCTAATTAACAGCATTGGTCATCCAAGTAGTAGTTAACTAAAGCACACAGACAAGTAGTCAAATCAGTGTTGACCAAATTTCTTAGGGCATAATCATCACTCGAAGCTCCTCCGCTTCCTTTACATGCATTGATATATATTATTTTGTGCTCTTTTTTCTTTCAATTGTTAATTAAAATTAGTTCCAAACGACTAAGGGGTGTTATTTTTGCACTTAGTACGGATAGATTTTGAATGTTAAAATACTCAATTCTTGTTTTTTTTGGGATTTAAACTCAAATTTATCCATCCAGACAGGGCTATTGCATCCACTATATGTTGTCTTTCATGAAATCTTCTACAGGTCCTCATGTATATATGCAGACTGAAAACTGAAAATACCTAAAATAGTTCACACTTAAAAACATAAGGCCTAGTTATGTGGATTTCAATTAAGATTTCACATTCTTGTAAAGTGATCAAAGAAATTCTGGAAAGGGACAGACATGAACATCATCAAACCCATATAGTTTTGATACTTAAATAAAATAACAAACATAAGAATCTGAAGAAGTGATTACTGATCGAGGAAGATGGCGAAGACAGTTAATGATGGTAAGCTCAACCAAGAAATTGTCCTGCCTCTAAATATTATCCCTGGAAAAACACTTCAGCTATGGAGCAAAGAGGACATTGACTTCACACAATTTTCACACACTTAATTAATATTCTAATTCCTTTACAAACATTCACTATTGTATCAATTGAATTAAACTTTGAAACTAAATCCCATTCAAACATATCTTTCTTTTCCAACTAAGAGACTCAAAATTCAGAACTCTAATGTACCTTATTTCTAGAAGTTGCTGATGAAAAGGTCCATTATGGCATTTTTAAATTTCTCTTGGTGTCAATCAATAGTTACTATAAAGAAATAATTGCAAAAAGTGGGTAGAGAAATTGTTCGTTAGAAAAGTGATTCCAAATTAAAAATATCAATAATCGGCTAAAAGCAAGTGTCCCCTAGCTTTTAGATTATGGTTTCTAGTTTCTTGTAAGTAGAATGTGTATGCTGAGAACACTATAACATTAAATATGGAGTAAATTTTGTTAAAACACCCCCTAAAAGTGATTTCAAGTGCACCAAAGCACTTGAGAACACCCCCTTAATATACACAACTAAAGTATCTAAAGAGAGGAGTTGTGTAAGTACCATTTATCACTATTGTAAAGGATATATGTTTGTTGTTAACCAAATCATGTCTCTTTATCAGCATAATATTGCAACATTATGGGCAAATTCCAAATTGATCTCTTATAATGAAAAATCTACATTTCCCAAAGTAAAACAAAACGAGTCAAATCATCTTTACTAGCCGACGAGTCGAATATTACCAGCAAACATCAGAAGAATTTTACAATTACTTATCAAACATTATCAGCATCTGATGATTCACAATAGTTGGCAGATTTCCTTTCACAGGGCTTGGTATTAACCTTTTTCCTCCCGATGGCGATGTCTCATTTCTCGTACTTCTTCTCCCAACAAAGGAGTTCAGCCAATTCTTCTATTCTTGATTGCGCAGCCTTCAGGTCCTCTTTTGTTCTGTTCCATGTACGATAGTATGTCTTCCAATTGATTGGAGGGCCGGATAAGATCCAGTATCCACCAGGTCTAAGAACTCAATCAACTTCCATTAAATACATATCATCTGCATATTTAAAAGGGAAAAATGACAATAGTTATGAACTTTCAGTTAGCAAACTCACTTTTTATCACTGACATCAATGATTATCCTCCACAAGATGGCATCATAGAGTGGAACCTAACATGCATTTTCAATGGTTTAAGGATGAAGTTAGTGTAGTTTATTTACTTTTATATGCTCTTTCAAAATTTCAAGAGCGGACACTACAAATATAATTCCAGTTCAAAATTTTAATTATGAAGTAGTCAAAGATAAGAGAAACGATTGATCATTAGTCGCAGGCATAATCAAGAGCTCCTCGTATCCTAGTTGCAGATTCTACATGAAAAATTAACATATATTATTGTGCAAATAAGGGGACATAGGTACGTTTTGCATATAGCATGTCATTTGAAAATCAAGTCAGACTATTGTGTGGTTAAATGTCACTCTATGAATAACTTTATGAATATCATAAAAGAAATAATGTAAGAATTTATTGATTTTAAGACTACTGTGGCGTACCATTTTGATGTCCATGGTATCAAGCATCTGGAACATTGGCCCATATCAAAGCACTACAACAAATAAGGGAATTAGCGACAAATGCAAAACGTCACTAAAAGTCATAAAAATGTCACTAATAGTTATGTGGGACGAAATTATTTCGTCACATCAAACGTCACAATATCCTAGTCGCTAATAGTATTTAGAGACGAATTTTTTAAAACGTCTCTAAAACATTTTTTTAGTGACGTTTCTTAATTGTCTCAAAAGATTATTTTTAGTGACGTTTTTCTAATTGTCTCACAAGATTTTATTTAGTGACGTTTCTCAATTGTCTCAAAAGAGTTCTTTTTGTGACACTTTTTTAATTGTCTCAAAAGAGTTTTTTTAGAGACACTTTTGTAATTGTCTCAAAAGAGGTTTTTTAGTAACGTTTTTATTAATTGTCTCAAAATAGTTCATTTAGTGACATTTTTTTATTGTCTCAAAAAAAAAATCTAGTGACGTTTTTTCAATTGTCTCAATAGAGTTCTTTTAGTGACGATTTTTTTTAATTGTCTCCAAAAGAGTTATTTTAGTGACTTTTTTTTTGTAATTGTCTCAAAAAATATCTTTTGTGACATTTTTTTTTAATAGTTTAAAAGATCCCTTTTAGTGACATTTTCTTTATTTGTCTCAAAAGATCTTTTGTGGTAAAGTATAAATTATATTGCCTCAATGTTATATATTACAATATCTGCTAGTAACTCTAATAATAGAACAACATGATAAGAGAGTAAACAATAACCAACACAAGTGAGTCTTCAATAACAATTTGTATGTAGATGACGATTGTTCTGAACATAATTAATCCAAAACAAAACAATTTCATTCAAAGTACAATATAATCACCCATTTAAATATGTGATTCAGTAGGAACGAATAAAGCATAAGCTAGGAACTCGTCAATAAAAGGCTGGCAAAATGACAATTATTATTGTTGTATAATATTTCATATCCTCATGTCGAGCTCACAAGAATGAAAATATGGCATGTCCAGACCTGTAACCAATGAAGAGCAATGCCAAATCAGAATTCAAATAATGTAAGCAAGGATCATAAGAAAATTCGATGCAGCTACAATCTAATCATATGCAATGGATCAACAAATTGAAATGCTTGAAAGATATACTACATTATCACATGGTCCGCTGAAAATGGGATCAATATAGTTCTTACAGTGTGTGTATGCGTGGGCTTGTGTTAAAGGCAATGAATAAGTTGATTTACATCTGATCCTTTGAAACTAATAGATTTCAAAGGATAACAGATACAAATGATCTACACAAAATCAATAAATAGCCCAAAATCAAATCCCAGTATTAATTAATATACATATTGCCAGAGAATAATTACCATTATTCTTAGGCTTAAACACAATAGTATCAAGCTGCCCTTAACCAAATATTAATGCTTAATCCAGTTAACACCTTTTTGGACTTCAAAAAAACCTAGAAAGAGTAGCAGATTTGTGGGAAACTTAACCAAGATGGAATGTAATTGTATTTGATAATTTGATCGGCAGGCCATATTATAGTGTGTATGTGGGTGTGTGTGTTTGTGTTATGAGTCACTACTGCATGCTGATGGGACAAAAGAAAAAACAAAATAAATATAATCAGCTAATACAGCCAATTGCCCAATCTATTACGCAAAAAAAAAAAAAAAAAAAAAAAAAAAAAAAAAAAAAACATTTTTAGACAACAAATGTGTGAGAAGAAAATGACCTGCAAAACCATTACCATGTGAGGTTTTTTTCTAGTGTGTGTATAACAATATAGGCAAAGTACGTACCTAAGTAGTTTGTTGCAAACTGTAACTCTATCTTATCTGAAGTGAGGGTGAAGGGGGGTGCCATTATTCCAGCATTCATACTAGCAGCAGACAAAAACGCCATTAAACCTCAGATAAAAACCAACAAGATTGAAAGATAGATTCTAAAAGACTTACATCAAGATGTTCAAAGGAAGATCTGAAGACTTAAACTCGGACACAAAAGTTTTAACAGACTGCAATGAGCTCACATCTAATTCCATGGCATCAATTTTAGCAGCAGGACTTTCCTTGACTAATCGTTCTTTAATATCCTTTCCAGATTGCATATTCCTGATAGCCATTACAACATGGACCCCACGCTTAGCGAGTACGCGTGTAGTTTCTAATCCGATGCCACTTGATGCCCCTGCGTTTATACTAAAATCACTATCCTTTCTATATATTTATTTACTAGAAAGACATGTATAGAATATTGTTGCAAATTCTGCAAAATAGAATTGAAACGGATGAAGTTTATATAATTTACACATAAATGAAATACAAAGGCATCTTATTCCTTAATGACTAAAGCAGCTTACAAAATGATCCATGAATATAAAAGAATGCAGCACATGGATAATGTTGGAGTGAACCTGTAACAATAGCAAAAGAAAGAAAAAAAGCATCCAACAACTACACTGAAGAAGTTTCTATCTTCTTCACTCATCAACAAACCAATTTCGTCATCTTCATGTTTTATATTATATCTAAGTTGCTCTTAATGCTACTAGCCTAGTGCTTCTATTAACACAAACAAAGGCAATAATCTGGACCACAATTCTGAATAACAACAATTAGGGTGTATATAGTAGAATATAGTTTGACAAAAGACTTGTGCAGTAATGGAAGTATTCAGGGATCACTTTGGCCCATAAAATTGCGAAGTCTATACTTAAAGGGAAAAGAACCATACATGCTGAACCCGAAACGAAACAAAAAGGCCTGGAACGGTGTCTTCCGGAAGATGCAGCTGCTGCCCCCAAATAACAATACTCCAGCCAATTTTTAGACGTTGATCCTGCAGAGGTAAACAACTAAAGAGGGTGAGGTAACAAGTTGAGCAGCTTACGAGTAATATTCGGAAGTTCTGATCACAAGATCGGAACCAAGTGACTCACCTAGGTGAACAAAAAATCGCGCACAGGGGAAGGAAAAGAAAAGGCATTTTAAGGGGACATCATTCACTACAGTTATTTTGGTATGTTTGACAATATCCAAATATGAAATTTTGTGGCCATTTTCCTTTGGAGTGCAATTAACTAAATTGATGGCTATATTTATCCATAGCATTATAGCAATTGTGAGGAACAGAGATCCAATGTTGAGTTTACAATTGAAACCAAATTTAACAATACAAACTTGCAATGGATTATTATCCTCTATATTTCTCCCCGATAAATTTCGGATAGAGAGACACGAAGACACTTGCTATAATCATGAGACACTCCCCCACTTCGAGGGTTACTTCACAGTGAACTGCGGAGATGACAGAAATGAAGAACAATAAGCAGATAATTAAAAAAAAAAAAAAACGAATTCCATCTAACTCCGAATATGCCCACCTAGGTGTTAGACTGACATCACAACCTAAGTTGTCTCCCCAACTATTCGCCGTTCTTCCACCTAGATTCATGTAACCCTATGGCAACCAGCAAATATCGAACCTGCCTAATTGAGGGGATACCTATACTATACCCCTTCATATTTTGCAACTCAAAAGTTCATCCGTAGGTAAAGTGAGCTATATCAAGGTAAATTATTGATTAGAACTTTTACTAATTCAACAGATTCATACCGATTTTGGGATGCTTTGTTCTTAGCTGCCTTGATTTTTTTCAATAGCCTACACAAAACAGATTAATCAACAATGTGATATGGTTTCTTTTTCCATATCAGAAAAGTACAATACCACAAGCGGGATTTGCAGACGAGAATCGCCCAATTGTTGGTGTGCATAGTTGTGGAGGAAAAATCGGTAGCATTTGACGAGATCGCATTGCATATGATCAGAATGAGGACCGAAATCGACTTTGATGTGAGCTTATTTGCCATCTTCGATTGATGTTGAACTCCTCTGATTGCCTCTAATATTCATTCCAAAAACTCTATTCCTACCCGATTTCTCTTCCACCAACACGCATCTCTCTTCTTCGTTCATTCTCCTTCATTTCTTCCTCAACTCCGCCGATTTCAATCCCTCGAAGCTGCAAATCTCTGCGAACAAGAGCTCTCTACTTTTCTGGAATGATTCCTCGTCCGCGCTTAGCTTCCTGATGGAAATTTGGGGATTGTGGGAGGAGATTTGGGGATTGTGGGAGGAGATTTGGGGAAAGGGGTTGAATTATTTGACCTAATTCTGCAGTTGCTTTGATTGGCATCATCGTTGGAAATGAATTAGAAGGGGAACACAAGGAAGCTATAAGAAATGAAATACATTTATTTCCTTAGTTAAATTGAACAGTAAAAGAGAAATTATACAGTTTGTGTATTTTTAAAGTAAGTAAAATATTTTAAAAAAATGATATTGTGACGTTTTAGGAAAAAACGTCACAAAATGTAATAAAATAATTCTAAAATTAAAAGAAAATAATATAATGACGTTTTAGGAGAAAACATCACAAAATGTAATAAAATAATTTTTAAACTAAAAGAAAATAATATAGTGACGTTTTAGGAGAAAACGTCACAAAATGTAATAAAATCGTTTTTAAATTAAAAGAAAATGATATTGTGACGTTTTCGGGAAAACGTCACAAATTATAATAAAGTAATTATAAAATTAAAAGAAAATGATATTGTGACGTTTTAGGGAAAGCGTCACATAATGTAATAAAGTAATTTTAAAATTAAAAAGAAAATGATATTGTGACGTTTTAGGGAAAGCGTCACATAATGTAATAAAGTAATTTTAAAATTAAAAAGAAAATGATATTGTGACGTTTTAGGGAAAGCGTCACATAATGTAATAAAGTAATTCTAAAATTAAAAGAAAATGATATTGTGACGTTTTCCCATAAAACGTCACATAATGTAATAAAGTAATTCTAAAATCAAAAGAAATGATATTATGACGTTTTAGGGAAAAACGTCACATAATGTAATAAAGTAATTATAAAATCAACAGAAAATGATATTATGACGTTTTAGGGGGAAATGCCACATAATGTAATAAAGTAATTTAAAAATTTAAAAAGAAAATGATATTTTGACGTTTTAGGGAAAAACGTCACATAATGTAATAAAAATTTTAAATTAAAAGAAAATGATATTGTGACGTTTTAGGGAAAAATGTCACAAAATGTAATAAATTAATTCTAAAATTAAAAGAAAATGTTATTGTGACGTTTTAGGGGAAAACGTCACAAAATGTAATAAATTAATTCTAAAATTAAAAGAAAATATATTGTGACGTTTTCCCTAAAACGTCACAAAATATAATAAAGTAACTCTAAAATTAAAAAGAAAATGATATTGTGACGTTTTAAGGGAAAACGTCACAAAATGTAATAAAGTAATTCTAAAATTAAAAGAAAATGATATTGTAACATTTTGAGACGTTCTTATAAAAACGTCACTAATATAAACGATTTTGAGACGTATTTAGAAAAATGTCACAAAATAATGTCTCATTTTGAGATGTTACTAAGAAAGCGTCACTAATATCAATCCTTTTGAGACGTTCTTGAGAAATGTCACAAAATAATGTAACATTTTGAGACGTTCTTAGAAAAACGTCACTAATATACACGATTTTGAGACGTATTTAGAAAATGACACAAAATAATGTCTCATTTTGAGATGTTCCTTAGATTACGTCACTAATATCAATCCTTTTGAGACGTTCTTGAGAAATGTCACAAAATAATGTAACATTTTGAGACGTTCTTAGAAAACGTTACTAATATACATGATTTTGAGACGTATTTAGAAAAATGTCACAAAATAATGTCTCATTTTGAGACGTTTCTAAGAAAATGTCACTAATATACATCCTTTTGAGATGTTTTTGAGAAATGTCACAAAATAATGTAACATTTTGAGACGTTTAAGAAAAACGTCACTAATATATAACATTTTGAGACGTATTTAGAAAAAGGTCACAAAAAAATGCCTCATTTTGAGACGTTTCTAAGAAAACGTCACATATAGTATACTATTTAGAGACCTTTTTTTTAAAATGTCACATAATAATTTATTTGAGACAATATATGCAAAACGTCACAAAACGCAATCTATTTGAGACGATTTAAAAATCGTCCCAAAATAAATCGTCCCTAATTCCCTCATTTGTTGTAGTGAAGGCTCTGGATGGATATGCAAGTTGTATTGATCCAAGAACTCCGATAATTGCAGGCACACCTCGTTCCAACGAAAATTGAACTTGCGCCTCGTGATTGTCTCTTGGTGCAAATGACATTGTCAGCACATTTATCTCCAGCATATAAGCACCTTATGCGGCGCCTTTCGCAAGCCCGCCTCACCTTTTCATACCTAGGCGCCCTACTCCTAATCTGCCTCGCACCTAGGCGCCCATTATCCTAAGCTCCAACAAATATTGTCATGAGATTATGGGAATTTTTGTTAAGTACCATCACTTTCAGATCAAATATCTAACTGCATTATGAGCTCGAACAAAACTCATCAAGGAGATGCTCACCCCTAAATTGCAAAAAGACCTTATATATCAGGAATTTGGCTTTCTTTCTTTAGGGAAAGAAACACATGGACAAGGTCCAAAAACTCTAGTCATTTTTCATCTAATCAAGGGAGATTATATACTCTCTCTCTCTCTCTCTCTCTCTCTCATGGAAATCAACTAAATAAACGTGTATAGCTTGATCCACCATGAAATCAGAATTCATCGCTTTGGATAAAGTTGGTGAAGAAACTAAGTGGCTTCGTAATTTCTTAGAAGATATTCCATGCTGGAGCGAACCAGTGCCAGCAGTTATGGTTCACTGTGACAGTCAAGTCACGATTGGTAAGGCACTGAAGAATATGTATAATTGTAAGTCTAGGCACATACGTCGTAGACACAATATTGTTAGACAATTGATCTCTAGTGGGGTTATCTCAATAGACTACATCAGATCTAAGGATAACTTAGTGGATCCGTTAACCAAAGGTTTAAACCGAGATCAATTGGTCTAGTTGCGAGAAGGAATGGGATTAAAACCCATAAATTAAAGAACGGTCAAAATTGATACCCAACCATGATGAGTGGAGATCCCACAAACTCGGTTCAATGGGAAAACCAAGTTTTGAAAGTTCGTGAGAAGCACTTGGAAGACCAAGTATTCGAAACTCATCCTTAGAACGCAAGACAAGTGTTAAAGACATGCAACGGTGGTGAGGATAAGTCTTATGACTCTTAGTGATTCCGAGATCCCTCAAGGAGGTTGAGAATTGCAGGATACTCGATAAAGGAATCACCTATGTAAGTGTGAGGTAAGGGCCGCTTCAATGGAACACTTATGAATCCAAAGTGTCTACATGGCCGAAACGGACAAAAGCGTGAGAACGAGTATGTTCTGATCAGTGTTGTGTGAGCATTGTTGACTAGGTGCACACCAAGGAGGAATGGTTCAAGGATTTACGTCTACCAAGTCGCCGGTGCATCCGATAGTGTTTTGCTGTGGAAGGTTCAAAGCCCTAAGCTACCTATCCCTAGGTAATGTTGGTCATTAGAGACTGGACTAGAATTGTATTCATGCATGCATTAATTTCCACTCGTGTGGGGGGTTGTTGAATAACAAAATAATTAAAGTGTGAGTAGTCACTTTAATTAAATAATTAAGTGGTTGGAATTTTAATTTTATAGGAATTAAACTCTATAAAATTAATCTACGTTTGGACTAGATAATCGTGGCATCTTGAATTTCTCAAAACCGTCTTTCGGTGAGTGAGAAATTAATTATCAAAGTTGGACACTTGATTGTGTACTGTGTTGATAGAGAATGTAAGAATGTGCATTTATTTCTATCCCACATGTATAACTAAAGCATTGATGACTAGTATAAGTATAGGAGCACAATATAGCATATTAAGTATGCTCTTGAGGGAGTCCTCTTGGAAGCCCACACGCGCGCGTGCTCGCTGGCACGACACGGCCACGGCCTTGGCCATGCCACGAGCATGGGCTTGGGATCGGGCCTGGGCTTGGGCCTTGGGCATTGGGGAAGGCCTCGACCTTGGGCTTGGGCTCCTATATATCTTTTTGGAAGCCTGAAACAAAGATTTAGGCTTGAGCTGGACTCTTTTGGAATCTAAAACAAAGCTTTGGGCTTGGGCTAAGATAAATGCTGGTCAAGACTGCAGCCTTCAGACTTAATGGCCTTTAAAGGCTGGTCAATGGTCTGATGTTATTGCTCATCATTGTTGGGTTGTTACTAGGGTGTTACTGGGCTATAATGGCCTGTAACTGTAGTCATCATGGCTAGTTAAGGTCATTTAATCATCTGCATGGTGGGAAGCCCTATAAATAGGTGCATTCCCTAGGCTGTTGAAACACACATTTTTCGAAACATATTCTCTGCATACATACTAGCATCAGGATTTCTAGTTCAGGCAAAACATATTCAATTCTCCGGAGCTCTTCAGATTACGGTGCTGCTTCTGAAGAGATGAAATAGTTTCACCTTTGGAGACAGTCACGCCGTTCCGTCAGCATTAGCCGGGACGTGTTTTGTCTTAAGAGGAGTGAGTTTGTCCATGACTCGATTTGTATTCTGTAATTTCCAGTGTAATAGATAGGACATTTTGTTGTTGTTCAGTTAATGTAACAAAAACATAATTCATTTATGCTCCACCATACCCCATATAACAATGAACAAAACAAGCACTATAACTCCCCCTCCCTGCTGCTGTAAACTTCATATACCCAATCTTCAATAGTTGCATGCTCTATTCAAGCTTGCTGTTGAAAGCGAGCTAGTGTAGTAGCTCAAAAATCCCGACTCCAACTGCAATCTCTTAGGACATGTTCAGTGTTTCATTTTCCTCTCCACACCTAGCACATTTGTCTTCCACCTTTACACCTCGACACACTAGTGCCTCTTTCACAGGAACAACCCCCTTTACAACCCGCCGTACAAAAATAATGATTTTTGGACATAGATTCAACCCCCACAGCCAATTCTAAAAACTTTTTCCTCGATTCGAAGAGGAAGCTGCTGATCGCTCATCAACCAAAGTTGTCATAGCACATTTATATCTCGTTCGAACAGAATATACCCCATCCTTCGTATGATGCCATCTGATTCTATCCTTTTATTGATTTCGAGCAAGTAGAATAGCAAGAATCTGTTGGACCTCGTCTCGTCTAAACATATTATCAATCTTCTCACTATCCCATTCCCTTCTACCAATCTCCACCAAGTTACAGACCCGTATCTCTACTGGCCAATTACCTCGTTCCGACCTGATTAGAAATGAAGGACCGTTCGGCAACCAAGCATCATTCCAAACACAAACGTCCCTTCCGTCTCCCACAGGCCATCTAAGTCCCCTTGCCAACACCTCCCTACCTGCTAAAATACTACACCAAGAATAACAAGGATTATACCCCATTTTTTCTGCAAAAAGGATGCTCTAGGAAAATATTTAGCCTTTAAAGTTCTTACTAGAAGTGAATTTTCATTAGTCACCAATCTTCACCCTTATTTAGTAAGCATAGCCTTATTAAAAGCTCCAAAATCTCTAAACTTAGCCCGCCTTTAGATTTCGGCCTACATAATTTCGGCCAAGACAACCAAGGAATCTTCCTCTCCTCCGTCTTTTTGACACCACCAAAAAGGCGAAACAATAGATGTGAGAGTGCTACAAACCGACTCGGGAAGAAGAAACAACCCATAATATATGTTGGTATGGATTGCGCCACTGCCTTAATTAGGATCATTTTACCTACCATAGATAGTGTTTGCTCTTTCCACCCTACAATTTTTTTTTCGTACACAATCCACCATCCTACCAAACACTTTCTTTTTTTTACCTTCCAATTACCGCAGGCAATGCCAGATATGTATGATGCTTATCCACCACGTTAACACCTAACGGGATGCCAACGCATTTCTCTTGTCGCCCATCACCCCCATCACTAAACGCCACTTTCGATTTGTAGAAATTTATCATTTGACCCGATGCATTCTCATATTTAGTAATAATTTCCTTCAGCTTCATAATCTCCTCTTTCGTTGCTCATCCAAATATCAAAATATCATCTGCAAAAAATAAGTGAGAAATTGGCGGGGCATTATGACAAATTTTTGCCCCTCACAGCAGATTCTGATTTCGGCTTTTCACATTAAAGTCGAAGGCTTCTGCACACATCAAGGAAATATAAGGCCATAGAGGATGCCCTTGTCACAGGCCCCTAGATGGAAACAAAATATCTGTTAATTTTCTGTTATTCTGTTTTTTTTATTTCTGTTTTGAAGTCTTTTCTCGTGAGCCAACTATCTCCTATTATAGCAGTTACTTCTCTAGGAAATACATATTGTAACACTTGTAAAACATCTAGAGAGAGAGAGATGCATACACTCAAGAGAGAGATCTAGAAAGAGGGAGATTGTGTGATTCAATCATTCCTTGATTGCTCCAAGAGTGTTTGTAATGTACATTTTCTGGTGATTTAGTCTGATCAGTTGAGATCTCCGTGGATGTAGGCTTAATTGGCCGAACCACGTAATTGCTTGGTGTTGTTCTTGATTTTCCTTGTTATTTTCATATTGGTTTTGTCGTTGCTTGTTAAATGTTTGACAAAAGGTTTTAGAGGGCCACTTATCAATCAATTAGATTAACAACAATAAAAACTAGTGATTGTTTATATTGAATAATAAATATTTTATACTTCATTCGGTCCAAAAAGAGTGTCGCTTTAGAAAAGTTGTAAATGTTCAAATAAGATGTTACTTTAGCAAAAAAAATCATATTTTTTCTTATCTTATCCAAAACAATCTACTTACTTTAATTAATTACTTCCTTATTCATAAAATATGTCCCAATTAAATGGATTGTGGGAGGGAGTATTATTTATACTAGAAAAAAAATTAAATCTAATATCGTAATATTGTTTTAACGGCCCCCCTTCTACTGAACCTGGGTCCGCCGTTGCCTAGGCATTCTTAAATTCAATCAATTTCCACAAACATTCTTTAACTATCTTTCGTGCGCGTAGCACCATTTTTGTGGTATTTATGATAACTAGATGTCCGCCCGTACGATGCACGGGATAGCCCTTTTTTTAAAGTTATAATGGATAATTGATATATGAGGTACTAAAATGGTAATTAAAATTACAAAAAATAATAAAGCATGACACTTGTATTGTGTGAAATAATTATTAATATTCTAAACGTCATACTATACAATCTATAAATTGCGGAAAACCTAATATTTACAGCAGTATTAATGTGTTTGTTCTCTCCGTTACATATAAGAATTGACAATCATTTTCGATTTGTAACTCTATAAAATGCGATATATATGTATATATTGAATTAAATTGCCCTACAATAAACAAAATAAATAAATGGCATTAAGGAACATATCAGTGTACCATATGTAACTACTATAAGCTTAAATATTTATTTTATCTAATAAATAGTACCATTATGATACTATTAGATTGAGCTAACACACTTAATTAAATATATGACAGAGTGAGTAAACACACTATCACCTCGAATTCATATTCAACATATTAATTGAGTAAGCCTAAAATATAGATGGCCTAATTATATTATATATAATAATAATTAAAAAAATAATAATAATAAAATAAAATAAAAGACACTTCACCAGATTTGCAGTTAACAATCTCTAGAGAACTCTGGAGAAACAAAATTTAGAAAAATAATATAAAATTAATGGATATTAGTGAAGGGCCGTTGCTTTATTCTATGTAAGAAGTATTAACAAATTATGTATAACTTAGTTTTCCTATATTCTAGTTTTTTATATTTAAAAAATTGTAATAGCAAATGTTATTAATTCTGTAGTTAGATTCTTCAACTTTTTGGTAATTGTAATTTTGTTAAGTAAAAAAAGTTTATTTATTTAGTAACTTACTTTTGAAATATTTTCAATATGGCAGTATTCAGCTTTCTGCATGATTTGTTTTCATGTATCACATCTGTTTTGCACATAAAACTGACAGATTTTTGTATCCTGTAAAAGAAGTTAGAATCTCCTTGTTAGGAGCAAAGTGTGACAGATTACTTTATTTGTACATGTAAACAGGAAAAGTTTCATCAAATACCTCCTTTTGAAGAACATAATCTTCATCTTTAGGACTGTAGTCTTATATACTTCTATTACCATCAAAGACAAAATCTGTGACTGCATGGAGGTGACTCTCTTCAAGTTTGTAGTTAACCGATTTCAGTCCTGGTCCCCTAAGAGAAGCATGAAAACACAGAAACTTAAACACCTCGTGTTATAAAAAAAAAAAAACATTTTGCTTTTATAAAGTAGGTAAAGCAACTATTGAACTAAATTGTTTGGATTAAACTGACCTCACCTCAAAATGCATATTCCAAGATTGCTACTTTCTACAGATGTTCCCAGACTGGTAACTCATGAGAATGCACCAGCCTTACGCGCTTAGACCATGATGTCTTGGTATGATTGAGATCCCGGATCAGACTGAATAACAGTGTCATTGGATGAATTTGTGGGATTACAATGAAATATTGAAAACATAGTACGAAAATCTTGTGGATTGCCGAAGGGGTAAGATGTCTATGATTTGATATGAGGCTTATGAACATATATACGGTTTAAATGTGTATTCTGAATTGTGAATGTGAATTGCAAATATGGAAACAACATAGAAGGAATCACGTTTTGGATGATAGTTAAATATGGATTGTGGGAAGGAGGTTTTAAAACTGCAGAGACAGATGTACAACATACGGCTGCTTAACGATTGTGGGGTGAAGCGGTTAATACCATTGATGTTGTCTGATACATGTGCAAAATATAATTTTCTGAGGCATAGTTTCCTTTAATTCCAGTATTAATATAATAAATTTTCAGTGTGTAATTTAAATGATGTTTGTTTGTATATTTTTAAATAGATGTTTATTTGTTTATGATTAAAAAAAGAGTGAATCACAAAGCATGTATATGTATTTATGCTTAATTATGAATTTGATTTAAACTTTGCATGTTTCCCAGATTTCTATTGGGAATATTTTTAATAAATGTGTCCCAATACTATACATAATCCTGTATTTTAAAGTAATACATGAATTGTGAAAAAGAAAAAAAAAATGAGTTATATAGAGAATCACGTAGAGGAGCAAAAAATAAGGAAAAAATAAAACGATCCGAATTTTTCAGCGAGAAAAACAATGTAAAATAGACAAACAAAATATCAGCAAGAAAAGATCAGAAAGAAAAGGAAAAAACAGCTAGAATCACTACTGAGATGACACATCAGCGAGATTATCCTGCTTTTATATTAAGGGGGGATTCATTAAGGTGATGTAATTCTAAGAATTTTGCTATAATATCGTAGGTAAGGAATTAACCTTCTTTCTCCTATGAAAACATCCGTTGAAGCAATCCTACAAACAAGTTCTATACTTAATCAAATCTCCCCAAAATAGGACTTGAGTGTACTTCCTTTAACCCTCATTCACATACACCACTGAACAATGACGAAGATGAATATTGCAGATCTATGGGCTTCTCTTTTCTGCTTCAGTTAGCGCATCAGATTTTCTTTGTGATTTGATTGAAGCAATTGGAATAAGCTGTTGAGCAGTTTCTGCGAACAAAATGCACATTGTTCAATATACAAGAACAATGTATATCATCTCGACCCATTATATTGCTCATGAAAATACAGGCTAGATGGTCAGTTTTGGTTACTTATTGATAGGGATAACCCGATCACCTCGGGTCGGGCTAATACCAAAGCCCACTGATCGGCCCAGCACGTGCAGGCCCAGCAAGCACGTGAAAGCCCACCACGCGTAGGCCCGGAAGGCCCAGGAACGCGCGTTGGCCCAGCGAGTGGTTTGTTCCGCGAATCAAGGCTGAAGATTCGTTCCCAACCGCCATGCAGCTGGAAGTGGGCGTGAATATAGGAAGTTTGTTAGGGTTTAGGAAAGCTAAGTATAAATACGTGAAAAGAACTCTGAATTAGGGTTCGCACTCTGTATACTGAATTACTACCTGTAAACTCAACGTTCTAGTAAAGGAAACACCTCGGCAAGAGTGATTTTTTGCCCGTGGACGTAGATCTCCGGATCGAACCACGTAAATCTTATGTTCTTATATTCTGTTTGTGTAGATTATCTTTAGATTTGGTGGTTACCGGATTGCGCTTTATCAATTGGCGCCGTCTGTGGGAACGCTTGATCTAACAATTTTTGACGTTTACATCGCATTCAAGAATCATGGTGACAACACGTTTGAATCAATCTCGCCACGGTGATCAATCTAACCAGGATCCACCCGTGGATCAAGTTTTGCCGCCGAGGCAATTGCCGGCAGGGAATACGTCTAGTCATCAGGGCAATCAAAACCCTCCACCCCCTCAAGACCTGCAAAACCCTAATCTTGCTGCTGCTCAACCACCAGTTAACATTCAAATTACCCCAGAACTGCTCCAGGCTTTCCTACAAGAGCATGCACATGTTCTTCAAGATTGGGCAGTTAATCGCCTACATCCCGCGGGGCCTGCTGCGGGGCCTGCCGGCCATAATGCTAATCCCGTGGTGCCCACACCTCGCTCGCGTGATCAACAGGACCCGGGGCACCGCGGACGACAGGATCGGCGACGGGAACGACCTGGTTCTTCCGAGGACCATGGGAGTTCTAACGAATCACGACCTTGCAATGATGAACCTACTGATGTGGATCGCCGCCGTCCACTTAATGCGGCTAAGAGAGTTCGCTATGCCAATCCTCATGCTCTAGATCTTCAAGAGTATGAGCAAGTTCAACGCAATGTTGAACTGGACAGGATTCTGGGTCTTGATGCCAATGGAGATATCATCACGCCGTTTTCCCAGGAAATCATGGCCACCTCCCTTCCCGAAGGGTTCAAACGGCCAGCCATACCACCTTACAATGGCACCGGAGATCCGGCCAATTTCTTGGAGCTTTTAGGCACAGCATGCTTAGCCATGATAACATTACGTCCCTCCAGTACTGCAAGATTTTCCCTGAGTACTTACAGGATGAAGCTCGAGTTTGGTTTGATTCTCTCCCACGCAACAGCGTATCCTCCTTCAGAGAACTCGCCGAGCATTTTTGGGCACGGTTCGAAGCACGGGCGAAGCCCATGGCCACCCTGGCCGATGTCATGAATATGGAACAGCGGGACGGTGAAACTGTCACCCAATTTCTTGACCGCTTCACAGCGGTAAGTCTCAAGGTGGGAAATTGCCCCGACGACGTAGTCATCAATGCATTCATGAATGGACTCCGCCCCGGAGCACTTTACACCGAGTTAGTTCGGAACACACCGGTCACAACTCGAGCACTGTTCAAGACAGTGTGCAAATTTGCTAAGGCCGAGGAGCAGACTCGCCAGAAGCGTGAGAAACACGCTAGCAAGCGGCAATCCGACAAAACACAGACCGGGCCTAGTACTCGACCTAGTGCATTTTCCCGCCTGACCCCGGGGCGTTCAGAATCCCGAAGTGATATTCCACAATTGACTCCGTTGACGAAGTCACGAGCTGAAATCCTTTCTATCCACAAGAACGATCTGCGACCTTGTCCGCGAATGACTGCGCCTCCTGAGAAGAGGAATCGTGGAAAGTGGTGTGCGTACCACCGAGATCATGGGCACGAGACAGAGGAGTGCCGAGAACTCGGCAAGGAAATCGAGGAGTGCCTGAGGAAAGGATTCTTGCGCCAATACATTGCGCGGACCGATGATAAGCCCCGGACAGGTCAGAATGGGGGGTCATCCAATAATCGCGGATATCATGACCGCGGCACACAGCAAAATCGGCCGCCGGGGCCCAATAACTACGCACGGCAAGATTCTGGCAATCGCCAGCAACCACGTCTTCCGCCGCCACCTCCTCCTCCGGGAGGACCCGGAGATAACGCGCCTCCTCACGTGATAAACGTGATATATGGGGCCCTTCCCACCGGGGCCTCGCGACACGCCTTGAAGGCAGAGGCTCGACGTCCTCCTCCCGAGGAGCCACGTCACAAACGCCTCCATCAATCCGAGACTGTCAGCTTCACGGATAGGGACCCGGTTCCGGAGATAACACCTCACACTGACGCTATTGTCATCGACATGACTGTAGCCAACATAACAGTAAGGCGGGTCTTCGTGGATAATGGGGCCGCGGTGAGTGTTATATTTGCCGACTGTTTCCAAAGGATGGGGATTTCACGGGATCAACTTCGACCGGCTCCCGGGCCACTGCAGACTTTCACTCAAGGTGAAGTCCAGCCAGAAGGTGTCATCACTCTCCCAGCATCTTTGGGGACTTATCCGAAGATAAAAACCATCTTCGTGGATTTTTATGTGGTGAATTCCCCGTCACCGTACAACATGATATTGGGCCGGGACTGGCTTACCCCCGCCAAAGCCATTTGCTCCACGTATCACCTCGCACTAAAGTTTCCCACCTCGCATGGCGAATTGGCTATCCGCGGGAGTCAGCGGGTTTCAAAAGAATGTATGTATGTGGCACTCAAAAAGACTGCCAAGGTTCCACCCAAAC
This sequence comes from Ajuga chamaepitys, assembly GCA_958295605.1. Classification (NCBI taxonomy): domain Eukaryota; kingdom Viridiplantae; phylum Streptophyta; class Magnoliopsida; order Lamiales; family Lamiaceae; genus Ajuga; species Ajuga chamaepitys. The sequence continues at coordinate 18,784,742 of OY282497.1, read as the reverse complement.
AGCAGCTTCAGGTGGCATCGTCGGTTCTGGAACCTCGGGAATGTACCTCGTTGGGGGATGCCACTGCACAAGTCCCGCTTGATCCGTCCAAGCCGGAACAGACAGTAACCGTAGGAGCCGTGGATGTGCCATGGCTACACCAGGCTATAATTCAGACCTTGCGAGAGTATTCCGATGTCTTCTCATGGTCTCCTCTGGATATGCCCGGGGTCTCTCCCGATATAATAACGCACAAGCTAAATATCGATCCCAGCATAAAGCCAATCCAGCAGAAGCAGAGGAAATTCGCTCCGGAGCGAAATGAGGCCATTCGAATCGAGGTAAAGCAACTCTTGGATGCAGACATCCTGTTCGAAGTATATTACCCCTCCTGGTTATCGAATCCAGTAATGGTGGTTAAATCCAGTGGGGCATGGCGGATGTGCGTCGACTTCTCCGACCTCAACAAACATTGTCCGAAGGACTGTTATCCCCTACCTTCCATAGATCAAAAGGCCGAGGCCATCACTGGGTATGAGGCACTTTGTTTCTTAGATTTGTACAAGGGATACCACCAGATCTTTATGGATCCACAAGATGCCATCAAGACAGCATTCATCACTGCTTTTGGGTGCTATGCCTTTAAGAAAATGCCCTTCGGGCTCAAGAACGCCGGAGCCACATACCAGCGCCTCATGGATCGGGTTTTCCACGGCCAGATTGGCCGCAACGTTGAGGTTTACGTGGATGACCTTGTTATAAAGAGTAGCTCCCATTCTTCAAAGTCTTGAGGCAGGCGAAGTCCTTTGAGTGGACACCGGAGTGCACCGAGGCCTTCGAGGCTTTGAAATGTCACATACAGCAGCTGCCTACTTTGTCAGTTCCTCTCCCCGGAGAGCCGCTTTACTTATATTTAGCTTCCTCCGAGGAAGCTATCAGTGCTGCACTTATGCGCGAAGTCAATGGGGTCCAACATCCTGTCTACTTCGCAAGTCGTGTTCTCCATGGGGCGGAGACACGGTACTCCGTGTTAGAAAAAACCGCTTTGGCAATTGTTATGGCAGCTCGGCGTTTACGGCCATATTTCCAAGGACGTGAAATACGGGTTCTGACCAACCATCCTATCCGCCAGATTCTTGTCAAACCCGAGATGTCTGGGCGTCTCGCAAAGTGGGCCGTCGAGTTAGGCGAGTATGATATTCAATATCTTCCCCGACGAGCAATCAAGGGACAAGCACTTGCCGAATTTCTGGCTGAAACCCCGGGAGACGTTCCCCAGTCTCCGACAGACAAGGATACACATCACTCCGCTACCCACGTACCCGCACATATGAAATGGCAGCTATATGTAGATGGAGCCTCCACAACTCGGGGAAGTGGTGCCGGGATACTCCTCATTGACCCCGAGGAGGTTGAAGTAAAATACGTCATCCGTTTCAAGTTCAAGGTGACTAATAATGAAGCGGAGTATGAGGCAGTTCTCGCCGGGCTCCGGCTCGCTCAATCCTTGGGCGTTCGTCATCTTGAACTCTTCACAGACTCCGAGATCGTGTCCAAACAAATTCAGGGGACCTATGTCGCCAAGGATGAAACAATGATCAGGTATCGTGCTCTAACACTCAAGCTCATGATGCAGTTATTATCCAGAAAATACCGCGTGCTCATAATGCAAGAGCAGACGCACTCAGCAAGTTGGCCTCCGCGGTCCAAACAAATATATCTCCGGATATCATGGTCGAAGACCTATCTCATCCAGCAATTCAGGAGGCCACAGTTTCGGTACTGGCCAATAGTGATCCGAATTGGATGACTCCTATCATCCAATATCTCCGAGATGGAGTCCTACCCACTGACAAGCTACGAGCTCGGCAGGTTGTCCTCAAAGCTCCCAAATACTCCTTTCATGATGGAGTCTTATACCGGCGGTCATACCTACAACCGAGTCTCCGGTGTCTCGCTCCTGCTGAAGCTACCCAAGTTCTGCGGGAGGTTCACGAAGGGGCCTGTGCCAGCCATATCGGCTCCCGGACATTAGCCAAGAAAGTTCTCCGCTGGGGATACTATTGGCCGACCCTGTTCAACGATGCTCACGACTTGGTGACCAAGTGCAGCAAGTGCCAGCTGCACTCCCGTGTAAAGCATCTGCCATAGACCGAGCTCACTGGAATCCAGAGTGCGTGGCCGTTTATTCAGTGGGGTATCGACATTGTTGGTCCATTCCCCGTTGCTCCGGGAGGATTGAAGTTCCTGGTTGTTGCCATAGACTACTTCACTAAGTGGGTCGAAGCCGAACCACTTACAGCCATTACTGGTCAGAATATCTTGAAATTTGTGTGGCGTAATATTGTTTGTCGTTTCGGCATCCCGAGCACTATCATCTCGGACAATGGTAGACAGTTTGCCAACGATCCATTCCGGTCATGGTGTGACGAGCTCCACATCAAACAGATTTTTACTTCGGTTGCTCACCCGCAAGCCAACGGGCAGGTTAAAGTAACCAATCGGACACTGCTCACGGGAATAAAGAAGCGCCTGGATAATGCCAAAGGACTCTGGGCTGAAAATCTTCCACAAGTCCTATGGGCTTATCGCACAACACCGCATACTTCTACCGGGGAGACTCCTTACAGCCTTACTTACGGTTCCGAAGCCGTTATCCCTGCTGAAATCAGTGTGCCGAGTCCTCGCCTCCTCACATTGGTTCCAGAGAATAATGACGAGGCTCTCCGGGCAAATTTGGATGAGCTTGAAGATCGCCGGGACCAATCATTCATCCAACAGGCCAGATGTAAACAACGAGCAGCTCGGTATCATAACCTCCGGGTCCGAGGCACTCAATTCAATGTCGGAGAATTAGTTCTTCGGCTCAACTCAGCCAGCAAAGCTGCCCCCGAAGGAAAATTACACGCTTCTTGGGAAGGTCCCTACCGAGTCGTTGCCGCACACGACTCTGGATCCTATCAGCTTGAACATCTCAACGGGACCCCGATTCCCCGAAGCTGGCACGTCACTAACTTAAGGCGTTTCTATCTGTGAAGGCCACATCTCAAGTACCATCTTACCTTTAATTTCTTTTATAGTTGTTATCTCTCTTTGTACTTTTGAGTTTGCTCCGGCACTTATCATTGAATAAAAATTCTTTCTTTGCGAATCTTGCTGTGTTATCCTTTACGTTACGGGGACGCCCTAACGCACTCATATTATCATTACTAGTCTCCGGACAATTAAAACTCTTTCTCTCGGTCCGTCCGAGGAGATTCGCATTTTAGTCCCCGGACTCATATCACTTTCTCGTCTGTTTAACCGGAGAAGGGTTTACTCCCGCCTGATCCGTCCGGGGAGGTGTTACTCCCGCCTGATCCGTCCGGGGAGATTGGATTTATCCATACTGTGTTCCCGAACACTCAATTAATACAATTAATAATTTTTCCTGTCATGTTCCCGGACACCCGATTAAAATAGTTTGTAACCTGTTGTTTTTATTAAACCCATTTGCATACACTACAACAGTTTTATTATCTTTTGAATATTACAAACATCATAAAGTTTTTTACATAAGACTTCAAACATAAAAATAAAAAATAAAAAAAACAAAACAAAAACACAATAACAAAAAGGAGGAAAGCCATTATCTCCGGCCCCCGAGCCAATACTCGGCGCTCCGGCGTTGCTGCCTGCTTCTTGATCTTCGTTGCGTCCTCCGGGACCCTGAAGTGCTTCGGCCTCGGGCTCCGGCTCTGTCATCCCCTCGAGCTTCCCTACGCCGAGGACTGGCTCTGGGCGCTTGCCTAGGGACTTCGTTTATGGTCCGCGCTCAGCTACTTTGTTGTGGCGCGGACCTCGGGGTTTGAGCCCACTGCTCAGGGTCCCACTCCTCCGGAGCCATCACTTCGATTTCCCGGGCCAGCTCCTCGACTACCTCCTCGGCAACCGCCGGGGGTTCTTCTTCAATTATGGTCACCGGAGCTGGCTCTTGGATAACTATGCCTTTGCTCTGTCCGGAGGGTTTCTTCTTGTCCTTGGTCTTCTTGTCCCTCCGAGGCGCTTTGGGGGTACCTTGCCTCTGGCTTGTACTGGCAATAAACTCCTCGGTAGAGGGTCTCCATCTGCCTCGGCCCTTGAGCCCTTCATACATGCTCAGAAGCAGCTCGAGTACTTCTCGCTTCCTTACGAGCTCCGAGGCATCCGCGGGGTTAGTGGCTGTCAGCGCCGAGATTTCGCTCTGGATCTCAACGACCCGCTCCTCTACTTCTTCAAAGGTCAGAAGACCGAACTCCGAGAGTATCCGGTCATACTCCCTCTGATGAACAAGGACGCGGCTCATCTCGGCAGCGGTAGACCGATATTTCATCTCGAAGTCTTTGGCTTTCTCCTCGGCCTCAACTACTTTCCTCTCTGCCGAGGCTATCTTCTTCTCCAGCTTTGGCACTACGTGCATTTGCAGATGATTCTTTTCTCCGCGGAACCACTCAAGTGATTGCATTAGCTTCTTTATTGTTTCGTGTAGCTCCGCGGTGTTCTAAACAGATAATAAGAGTCAACCAGATCGATTACTCTCAAGCATGTACAAGTTGGAATTCAGTTCGACAACAGACATAAATTGATCATGCAAGTAAAAAGAGAAGTGCAAGAGTCTGAGAAACAGAAATTATATTTCACATTTCCAAAGTACAACTGTTTCAGTCAATACATCATTCCTAACATTCCTAAATATGTACAACTTTAAATTTGCGGGGATCGACTGACCTCCCGCTCAACTGCCTCGGCCTCTTCGGGCAACCCCTCAGTCTCTTCAGTTGCTGCGACGGCCTCGATCGCAGCTGGGGCTTCGACCTCCATCCGTGGAGGGGGCTCAATGCTCCGGGGAGCGGTGACCAGTTCACCTCGGCAGAATGCCAGGAATTCTTTGTCCTGGTCCACCTCGCAGTTTGCCACTTCCGCGGCCGTCAGAAGTTGTTTTTTCTCCCCGAGAGCTTTCACCAGGGGCCACTCCGGCAGATTTGCTAGCGCCGCATAGTAGGCCTTCTCCACTCCGGCCACCGACTCAAAGTCATACCCGAATTCTGGACGATATATGTCCACATTCGGGTAGACCGCCTTCACTTGCTCCAGCAGCGCGGAACGAGTGGCCTGGTCCCCGATAGCCACAAACTCCGTCTGGAAGTCGAGGAACGTGGTGGTTTTGAAGAACTTGTCGGCGAAGGCCTTCAGCAATGCTCCCTGCCCCTCGACTACGGCAGCGTCCTTAGCTTCCATTTCTGCCCGCAGCTGAAACAGTTCACCTCGGAGAGCGTGGTTCTCCGCATCCACCCCGCGCAGGCGCGCGACCTCAGTTTCGACCAAGGCAGCCCTCTGGCGTGCCTCGGTCATATCATGGGCCAGCCGGTCGTTGCGCGCCCGCAGTTCCCTGGCCACCTCGGCCAGCTTCTCCTTTCCCTCCCTCTCGCTCTTACGGCCGAGGTCTAGGATACCTCGCGCCAGGCGCAGGAGTTCTTCAGCATCCGCGCCCTCCAACCCCAGAAGACTTGGGGCCACCTGTTCAACCTGGACAGTTACATGACAAATAAGGTCATCCGCAGCCTTCATAACGGACACTTCAGGCACGTAGAATATGATCAGCATTTTAAGTTTACCTGCGAGCCCTCCCCTACCCGGGGTCTTTTGGATGGTGCTTGCGGAGTCCCAGTAGGCTCCGGCCTCTTCTTTGATACGGGAGGAGACCCCGTCGGCGTCACCCGTTCTTCCGACCCCGCCGACGGTCGTGCACTCGGTGGCATCTTCCCCCGGGGAGACACCTCGGTGGCTTTCCCTTTCTTTTTTGCCGCCGCCGACGCTGCAGGGCTCCCAGCAGGCTCCTTTCCGAAGCGTCCCACTGCATACAAAGGTTGTGGTTAGTCCTGCGCATAACGACAGTTTAAACGGCAAGAAAAAGAACTCCTACCCTCTTCAGTCCCTGCATTGCCCGAATAATACGGACTCAGCCCTGCCTCCTCCAATTCCTCCTCGGAACAGAGGGTTTTGAAAGTCCCCACTGTCCGGAATGTGTGTATCACTTCGGCCCCCGGGCTCTCCACAGGAGCGGTGTCAAGAACCTCCTCAGTCCTCCACTTCGGCCACGCTACTTTATTCCTAATGAATATAAACC